>CM040125.1:359867516-361179571 GCA_022559845.1 Amorphophallus konjac | reverse complement strand
TCAACTCATGTCTCAGGCACTTGTCTTCTTAAGGCCTAAACAAATACCAAATAAAGCTTTATATGTTGTTGATGATGTGATCATGTTAATCATCAAAGATCCAAATGGTTGTTGGATTATGTAATACCCAGGAGTAATGTGTGAGAAAAATGTGTCAAAAGCAGGAAAAACAACCTTTACTTCTTTTTCCCCTCCACTTTCACTGGCATCAGACTCCTCTTCTCCAGAATCATCAGTAGGAGAACCACCATCATCCTTTTCAGCAACAAAATCCTCATCCTGCCAACAATAAGATGTTTGTGAGCATTAAAAGTAACAGAGACCCTATGAGGTATAAAAAACAAGGAAAAATTATACCTCTTCATCACTTTCCTCCTCACCAGCTGTCCTTTTAATTCGCTCCAGATGTGGATCAACAGCATCATCATCATCCTCTATAGCATGTGCCACGCCATTGGCAGTTTGCCCCTCCCCAAGGTTCATGATTTTCAAACCTTTCCCACTGAGTTGATCAAATACAAAAGTTATAGCATAAAATAGTGAGAAAAGAATTGATGGAGATAACCAATGCAATGACCCACCTAATGAAGTTAAAAAGGTTGCTGTACTCATTCCTCTGGATGTTCCTGAACAAATGTTCTTGTTCACTTTTCAATTTTACAAGAAGATCAAAATAGTGAGCATTACTTGAGCCCGCTCCATGCCTCTCAAATTCCACATAATCTATCTGGAAAATGGTCAGCACAAACACTACATGAGATAGGAACTCTACAAGAATTTTAAACTTCATGAGCATCTGTGGACGCTGATACCTCATCATGAAGGATAAGTGTAGGAGGCTTGGGTAAAAAGAAGAAGCCTTTCTCAAGAGGATATAAAAGGCCATCCTCAGCCTTCAGTGATGACTTCACAGCATAACCATCTTGGCAACTACGGAATTTTCCGGGTCTAGTAACTTTGGCTCCAGATAACCCACGCAAGATCAAAGTAAAGACTTCATGAATTAGGCCCTGGAAGTGCATACAAAACATAATTAACTAGGTAAATAATGTTCACCACAGATTGAATGACAAGATGAAATTGACGATGAAACTAAGATGCTAATAAGAATGTTCTACCATTGCAATGATTCATGAACAAACAAAATACATTAAAAAACGAGAAGAAAAAAGATAAATGAGCTAAAATGTTACAATATACAACAGAAGACCCACATGATCAACTATCATCATGACAGCAAAAGCAGGGATGACACTCTTTTGTAGCCAAAAGAAAAAAACAATGGAAAATATAGACAATAATAGCCAAGGCCAAGCTGAAAGGAAGTTTCAAAGTTCATTTTTGCATCATAATTTGGTCTTCTAGCACTTCATATTCACAGGAATTTAATGAAGTTGTAGGTTCCTCCCTAGTTTGTTAGTAAACACAAAATGTTAGAACGGAATTTGTGTATCTGCAAAAGCCATCTCAAACTGTTCCTGTCATGTGGATATGGTACCACATGGAGTACACAGATCTAACTATTTCCCAGCTAAAGTCCACAACACAAATTTATGCACAATGAAAGAACCCCCCCCCCCAAAAGAAGAAAAGTCAATTATCACGGATGCAAAACAAAATCTATGTATCTGCAAAAAACATCTCAAACTGTTCCAGTCATGTGGATGTGGTTCCACATGGAGCACATAGATCCAACTTTTTCAAGCTAAAGACCACACTACAAATTTATGTACAATGAAGCCCCCCCCCCAAAAAAAAAGTCTTTCTCTTTTAGGGATCAAAACTTTACCTGAATCATGTCTTTATTTCACACAAGCCAAAAACAAGGTGATAACAAAAACATAAAATGCATAGATGTGTTATTAAAGTCTAGGTCATTGACATGAGTAAAAGAATCAACCTGCTGGGCTACAGAAAAGTATGATAACTATATGTAAATGGCCCATGAGATTGGACTATTTCAACAAAAAGCCTTTTGTTCAGCAAGATCTTAACAATGGCACGTTAGCATGTGGATGTATGCAATCAACAATTGTACACATACGTCCAAACACATGCATGCAAGCGCGTGTGTGTGTGTGTGTGTGTGTGTGTGTGTGTGTTTTGGTGGTGATGGGGGGTGGCGGATAAAGGATTTAACAATGGCAAATCAGCATGTGGATTCATGTATGTGTGTGCAAACATCAATGCGCACACATATATGTGCAAGTATGTACATGTGATGTAAATGTGTGTACTTAAATGCACATGGATTTGTGCATGCATGTGTGTACAGGTGTGTGTGTGTGTGCAAGTGAGTGGCTGGGTGAGTGAGTGTGCATGCTTACATGTGTGTGTGTGTGTGTGTGTGTGTGTGTGTGGGTGATGGAGTGAGTGAGCCAGATAGGGGGATATGCGTGTGTGAGTTTTGGGGGGAGTGAAGGCTTAACAAGAAGAATCTGGAGAAGAAAACCAAGATATATTTACCTTATAAGATGATTCCAATTTGTCTTTGTATTTAGTAGCCAGGAGCTCTTCGCCTATAGCTAAGTTACTTTCAATCACATAATCAGTTTCAAACTGTTCACAATAAGAAAGCAACAGGAAAAAAGAGCAATTTCAGCAATAAGGACAGGACACAAAAAAAAACTATTCACACAGCTATACCTGTAGCACAATATGTGGGTACAAGGTTTGCCCTTTGCGAATGGGTGGATCAAGAGTAGCAATGACAAACGTGTGGGGTTGATTAGACTGCACAAAAAAATGGTCATGAAAGAATATCAGAAACAAAAATCGTACAGTCTTAGTCATTACAGAAGAAGACGCTAGTACAAAGAATGGTATACAATTTATTGGATACAAAACCAGAATTAAACCAGACAACAAAAAAGAATATTTTGGACACAAGCAACAATCACTATTGCTCATTTTCCATAAGAAAAAAAAAAAGAATACCTTGGGCAACAGAAAAATTCGAACAACACTGCTATACTGAATTTTGAAATCATTAGCCTGTCCTTGGAGTCGCATAAATGAAAGGTGAAGCTCAATGCTATAGCGCCCTCTGCACAAGGGGAAACAAGGACTCAGGGTTCACAAAAAATAAAACAAAGGCCAGCTCAGGAGCACAACCATTGCAAATTATATTCCTTTTTTTTTCAATTCACCTGCCATCCAAAAGAGTAGAATGACAGGAGTATCTGATAATGCAGAAACCGATGGATAATGCAGAATCTGATGGATCATGCCATGTTATCAAATGCATAGCATGGGTTTAAACCAAGAATAGATTTGAACTAGGTGAGCCCACTCCCCCAGCCCTATCCTGTTCGGAACAGAACTGGTCTGAACCATTATGAACTGGCCTAAACTGGAATCATTCATTCTAGCTAGTTTCCAATCCATGAGAAATTATGCAGATTGATACATCAAGAAGCTCCTGAAGAAATATCAAATAGAAGGCTTTCATGCCTTGGAGTAAGAATGGCGATGCCCTCAAATGTAGTAACAGCTTCTTCACTAGATGAGCCAACATCTGCCATTGAAGAGATCTTGTCTAGCAAAACCTAATAATAAAAGAGTTATCCTTTTTTGCTTTTCCGGATACAGCATGTCATATCATGCATAACAAATTGGACAAATAGTTTTACCTGAGCAGGAGGACGAGTTTCATCACCAACAAATTGGGTATTAGAATTAGGTACGTAAAAGCTCAAATCCATCAATGAATCTTTCTGGGATGAACACCAATGGACATGTCAGAATTACAAATGACTTTCATGAGGGAGGCAGGAAATCTATGAAGCGTTAGCAACCCAAAACTAACCAATGCCAACACAGACGTGGAGGTTTCCCTTCTGCCTGTAAGGCAAAACATATCTAAAACACAGAATTTGGAAAGCCTCACCTTTGAAAGACTTTCATGCATAAGAAACATGTGATGAGCTTCAATGGTACAACTATTTTGTTTTTGCAAATTTCTTAACAGGACTACTGCTAAAACTACAAGAACCTGCTGAGATTCCCTCTTCCTCATGAGTGACACATCTGCTTCACATATGTACATGAAAGTATATGATGAGTGATGACAATATCCTATGGAGTATGACACGTTGAGTAAATCACATGCCCTCTAGCATTTGCATTTTTTGTACATGATATATGAATTACACAATTCATGAAAAACATTCAAAGCAAGATCAATTTAGTACACCATGAAAACTGTCAAAAGTCAAACAAAATGTTCAATCAGATGAAACAAAGAGTCAAACAAAATGTTCAATCAGATGAAACAAAGAGGAAAAAGTAACAGAACACATTTAGTGCACAAGCCCAGCACATAAAAAACAGTTTTTACATGTGAGAGAGAAATGGATGATGCACACCAAGGAGTTAGTACATGCCAAAATGGGGGTTTCCATGTAGATTGTGTAAATCTTATAGACCACATGAAAATACGATGGTATGTATACATATTAACATCACAAATAGAAAAAATAATTAGCACCAATATGTTACTGAAACCCTCAGAGCAAATGAACTGCCCCACTAAAACCTCCAAACAATGAACATGGAGAATAAAGAAGAAAAGGCTCATACAAGTGTCATCTTTAGAAAATAAAATATGTCAAGACCAAGACCTCATTAGCCCCAGTTGTGTCATCCACATGGAACTCCAGGTATACATCAGTTCTCCCTTGCAGCTGTGCTTGCGCAACATCTGCCAAGGATACTTCGAATGCTTGCTTTGAACCAACCAGAAAAGTAAACATATTACCTGTAGTGGATCACATATATTAAGGATAAGTTCAGATCAACCAATAAATCAAAATATATGCCAAGATGACAACCTTTTCAAAACAATCAATGCTTGCATTTGATGGCAAGATATTCTTCAAATTAGCGGAAAAAGAAATGTTGGGGTAGGGGTGGGGGTGGGAGTGGGGAGATCCAGGTTAAATGGAAAGCAGCATAAAACAATAAGTTAGGCATTTAGACCATTAAGAGCAAGGAATTCAAAATACAATCATGTTTACTGAATTGGCTTGGGCTAATTCCAACCCTGAAAAAATATGCATTTGGCCCAATTTACTGATTCAGCTGAATGAGGGGAAAACGAAATTTCTATGTAAATATGAGTGATAGTTGTTGCAAAACCTGGTTTGCAACAAAGGTTGGGGGCCCATTTCTTATTTCTTATTTTCTTATTTAGGTTTGCCGCTACCTGGAGGTGCCATCTTAGATTGGCAGCCTATCATCGTCAAGATTGAGCGCAGGCTTGCTGGCTAAGAGAGAAATTACATTCCTATGGGGGGGAGTGGTGCTGGGCAAATCAATGTTAGTCTCCCTATCTATTTCCTCCCCATCTTCAGGATCCTAGGTTTGTGGCTTGCAGGCTACAGAGTATTCAAAGTCTGAGTCCTTTGAAAAGGCAGCTCGGAAAATCTTCGTGGGTTGCTCCCTTTTATTCTTTTCAATATGTTAGTGGTACCATCCACTTTTCAAAAAAAAAAAGCATCCTCGTGGCTTGCATGATATTAATTAGGCCGAGGCTCTTACTAGGACCAATGGAGGTGTGGGAATTAGAGACCTGAGAAATCTCAATTTGGCCCTTTTAGCGAAATGGTTATGAAAACTTGGCACATCAGAGTTAGCACCGGTGGCTTCAAGTGATCAAAGACAAATATTATAGCAGGGGCAGACTGTGGGATTTAGTCCCCTCCATTTCCAGAAGCATTTCTCACATTTGGAAAGGCATTCTTCAGGCAGCAGAGATCATGAAGATTAGTGTTCAGGTCTGCTTAGGGGATGGCTGTACTTGTCTGTTTTGGTTGAGCAATTGATGCAACGATAGGCCCCCCTTGCAGGCAGTTCCCTGCTCCCTTTGCCCTGGTCAGCCACTCATTTGCTTCTGTGAGTCAGTGCTTTGTGATAACAGCCCCCATGGAGGAGGTTGGAGCCCCACTTTCAGGAGGCAGCTCAGGGATGATGAGATTGATGAGGTGGCTCAATTGCTTCTATTACTCGAGGGGTTCAGACCATAAAATCAACTTAAAGATGGTTGGGCTTGGAGGTGGGATGCTAAGGGATCCTTCTCTGTCCGCTCTGCTTATGAATTCTTAAGGGACGGGGGTGTTAGATATCCCTTGGAGTCCCAGGATTGGCAACCTCCTAGTCCCTTAATGGTTAAAGTTTTGATGTGCAGAATCTCCCATGATAGACTGCCAACAAGGAACAGGTTGAGTGTTTTTGTGTGTGTGTGTGTGTGTGGGGGGGGGGGGGGAGTGAACAAGGGACATGCTGAGTTGTTTCCAGAACGGCATTGATTTATCTTGCTGCCCGTGTGGATCTGGAGAAGAGACTGGATCATCTCTTCAATAGATGTTCCTTTGCCCAAGAAGTTTGGCAGTTTATCCTTGGCAAGCTAAGGCGCAATAAGTTGGTAGCTGGTTCTGTGAAGCATGTACTTCGGCATTGGCATAGGCCTTTGTGTGCAAGGATGCCAGTAAAATTTGGTGGCTTGTTCTGCACGCTACTTTTTGGGCCCTTCAGGATGAAAGGAAGGGTAGGGTCTTCAATAGAGTAGCTTACGATGCGGCAAAGGTGGCTTCTTTTGTTTGTGATAAGGTTAGGGAATGGGGTTCCCTCTTTTGTAAAGTGAACAATCATAGCTCCTCCCTGGTTGTCTTGCTGGGAGGGTGATACTTGTTTTCTTCAGATGTAACCCTGAGGAGGCCGCTTTGTATAGGGGATGTTTTGTTGTGCCTCCCACTCTTCTCGTACATCTCTTGTCTTTTTATATTAACAGTGGTACCATCCACTTTCAAAAAAAAAAAACATTTTCTCACATGAAGAAGAGATACGCATCCTTTAGTCAACTTAATATTCTCTCTTTGGACGTAAGCAATGTATTGTGTAGTCGCGGTGAAGGATAGAGGGGCATTTTAGCCATGTCTTATGTTTTCTACCCTATTATTAGTTATTAGAGTAGTCAGGTTATTTCTCCCTATTATGAGGGGTATTTTTGTCTCTGACTGTAATTTCCAAACTACCCTAATTTTAATAATAAGCAAGGTGAGGAGGGGCGGCTGTTCTGCATGGCTGTAACTTTTCCCTCTCCTCTCTTCTCCTTCCTTTCCTCATTTCTTCTCTACTCTTTCTCTGAAATTCATCATGGTATCAGAGCAATCCTAGGTTGGGGTGCTGATCGTCTCCGACCGTCAATCCATCGTTTGCGGAGTCCCATAGGGCTGCGATCCCCTGTTCAAAACAGGGGACTGGCCTGACTGCTCCCTCGTCCTCTCCTCCTCTCCCTGGAACCATTGGTTGGTGGTTTCCTAGGGATCGACCGATGCAATTAAAGGGTGTGACCATCTTAGGAGTGTCTTCCGGGGTTCCGGAGATACTCTATCTTGGTGTGCTCTCTCTGGTTGGTGATCCGGGAGTCTCCGACATCGACTGGCATATCTTGCTCGTGTGGTATTCGTATGTGGTTGGTTTCTCTCTTCATCACTACGATGTCTACTATCTCTGAATCTACCTCTTCTCCAGTGAGTTCATCTATTCCGATGGTTGCTCCTGATCATCATGCTCTTCAAATGACTACAGTCAAGTTGGACGCTTCGAACTATCGTCTTTGGTCAATCTCGGCCCGAATTTTCCTTGGTGGAAAAGGCAAGTTGTGTCATATTGATGGTACTCCAGTTGTCCCCCCACTCTCAAATCCCAAGCGACCCTCTTGGGATTTCGATAACAGTCTTGTTATGGGATGGATAATTAATTCTGTCAGTTCGGATATTCAGCATCTTACTATGTAAGCATTTACTGCATTTGAGATGTGGACCTTGCTCGAAAAATTGTATGGACAATAGAGTAATCTTGCCAAGACTTGTCAGTTGACTAGTGACATCAAGTCTCTCAAACAAGCTGGGCGATCTGTTACCGCCTATTTCAGCGAGCTCAAGACTAAATGGCAAGAACTCGATTCCTATATGCAATATAAATGGACCTGCACCGCTGATCAGCCACTAGAGCGTGTCGAGTCTACCAAATTTTTTCAGTTTCTTGCCGGACTTGATGCTCACTATGACTCACTACGATGACATCTTTCTACAAATATGTTACCTTCTCTGGAGGTTGTCTTCTCCAAAATTCTCAATGAAGAGGGTCGTCATCAAGTGATGTCTGCGTCTTCCATTGTGCTCTCTTCTCCAGTTGGAGGTGAATTTGTGGCTCTTGTAAAAAAGGATATTTCATCATCCTCTAAACCCAAGGGCAAAGATACAAAGCATTGTGCACATTGCAATCGGGACAATCATGACGTCGACTTTTGTTGGGAGCTCTATCTTGAGAAGAAACCAGAAAATTTCAAGACGGGTGGCTCTGGGGGCAAGGGGTGTCGTGCTGCTAAAGGAAATGTTACTATATCTCATCAACCCATTGGTACTACCCCGACAACTTACTCCGAGGGAAGCTCCACTACATCTCAGGCGCCATCACTTTCTACTTCCAACATTGCTTGTCAACAAAGGATCTTGTTTCAGTTTGGTCAAATGAGTACTCTTTCTTCAGGTACTACCGGGACAACACTTAGTGCAAGCACTACTCTTCAGTCTAACCCTTGGGTCATCGACTTAGGGGCTACAGACCATATGACTGTTATCTCCACTCACTTCACATCCTATTCTTGGTCTTCTGGGCAGGACAAGGTGACCATTGCTAATGGCCCCCAAGCCACTATTGCCGACAAGAGTTTCGTTTGTCCGAATGGTCACTTAGTCCTAACATCTACTCTTCATGTACCCACTCTATCGATTAATCTTCCTTTTGTGAGTAGTATCACTAGATCTCTAAATTGTTCAGTCACCTTTTTTCCCTACCAATTGTGTTTTTCAAGACCTACAGACACAACATACGATTGGGAGTGGTCGTGAAGTGGATGGTCTCTATCATTTCGTGCCCGGTGAAATTACTGCTTTTCAAACTTTAATTTGTAGCAAGATAAATCAATCGATTAGAGATGTCTACTTATGACTTTCCCGGCTTGGTCACCTCTGTTTTAGGTCTATGAGAATTCTTTTTCATCATTTATTTGATTCTAAGTCAATAGAGCCCCTTCAGTGTCAAGTGTGTCAACTCGCCAAACATTGTAAAACTTTTCATATTTCAATAAAAAGGAGTTTTGCTCCATTTGATCTTGTTCATTATAATGTTTGGGGTCCCTCTCCTATTCTCTTTATGGATGGCCATCAATATTTTATCACTTTTATTGATGATTATTCTCATTATTGTTGGCTCTACCTCTTGCGTTCTCGAGAGGAAGTTCCTCGGATTGTCCGAGTGTTTTGCAAAATGGTGGAAACTCAATTTGACAAGAGGGTGAAGATTTTCCAGTTTGATAATGCTCGGGAATACTTCAAAAAAATATATCTTTTTAGAAGATACGGAAATTATTCATGAATCCTTGTGTGCCTACACCTCTCAACAAAATGGTGTGACTGAGCGGAAAAATCGACATCTCCTGGAAGTTTCTCGAACACTTATTTTCCACCAGATCTACCCAAGAAGTTTTGAGGGGCGACTGTTCTTCATGCATCCTATCTTATAAATCGGATGCCATCTCGTACACTAGACAACTGAGTTCCTTCTCTCATCTTTCGTCTATCTGAACTCTTGTTCTCTCTGCCACCTCATGCCTTTGGGTGTTTGTGTTTATTCATTGTCTGGTGCCTAGTGGTACTAAGTTTGATCCTCGGGCAATTCGGGGAATTTTCTTGGGGGTCTCCCCTACCCAACAGGGCTACAAGTGTTTGTATCCTTTTACTAGTAAGAAATATGTTATTAATAATGTTACATTCTTTGAAAACTAGTCCTATTATCCATCCACTTTGGCTCAGAGAGAGGATAATCCCACTCTATCTTCTCTTCTACTGCCTTTGGTGTCACTTGTTGATCCTTTGTCCTCTGAGTCTATTGAGAATGCTACAAATCCTCATGTATAACAGTATTCCCGGAGCACCTGGCATAAGAAGAGACCTTCCACTAAGCTGCCACCCTCAACCTATGTAGTCTGAGGTGTGAGGCGACCAGGGGGTCGCCTCACGCCTCAAAGGCCTAGGCGATGGCCGAGACATTTGAGGCGAGATATTATTAAATAATTATATGTAATTTAAATTTTAAATTATATGTCAAAATATCACAAGAATATATTTTTTGAACAGTAAATATCATAAAACTGCATATACACTAGACAAGAATAACAACTCACAATAAGGCTGTCAATGGGCCAGGCCCGGGCCGGGCTTAGGTCGGCCCGGCCCGGGCCCGACTTATCAAGATTAAGGCCCGAGCCCGGGTCGGGCCTGGCCGGGCCCGATATTATTTAAAAAATACAAAACTCGACTAAGGTCCAGCCCGGCCTGACAACTTAAATAAAATAATAAAAATAATAAAAATTAATATATTTAATAATATAAAACTTATAATCTCACTAAAGTAATTAAAATTTTGATATCAATTACATAATTTATATGAAAAGAGAGTTTTAAAATTTCTAATTAAGTAAAATAACATAATTTTAACTAAATTGTTTTTAAAATTTGAAGTAAGAATAAAAAAAATAGAACGGGCCGGGCCGGCCCACGGGCCGAACTCAAAGCCCGAGCTCGGCCGGCTGGTCTAGTCGGGTCGGGCTTTTAAGCCCGACTAAAAACCTGCGGGCCGAAAAAGACCTTGCGGTCGGGCCCGAATCGGGCCAGGCCCGTGGGCCTATCGGGCCGGCCCGACCCATTGACAGCCCTACTCACAAGTGCAATATTATAACAAAACAAAAATAGTTAAACAACCAAACAAGTTAATTACATAATCCCATAACACAAAATGTTTCAAATCTCTCTCAACTCCCAAAGCCTCCTCATCACTCATAAAAGAGGAGTCCATATCACTTGGAAGCTCATTCTCATTCTCTGATTGTGTCCCCTCGGAGTCAACATCTCTCACATTTACGGAGTGAGATGTGGCAATACTTTTTCCCTTTCTTAGGTGACACTTTTTGGTTGCCGCCCTTGTGCTTGGTCCTTCCTATTCATTAATACCGACAGCGATTTCAACATCTAGCCATGTGAGGTCCCCTCCCCTTCATCCACAAAATCTTCATTTTCTGGAGGATTAGCTATCCACTCATTGCAATCATCAATGTCATCCAAAGAAATAGGATCAGAGTCACTTTGCTGAAGACGCAAATGACGAGCATGGAGACATTGATTATATTGCACAAAAACGAGATCGTTCAACTTCTTTTGCTCCAACCTATTCCTTTTCTTTGTGCGCACCTACAAGTATATTAGTTGCAATCAATTAAACAAAAAAAGAACACTAAAGGAGCATCTTTTATGTATTTGAATATGGAATTATTCATCTAACCTGCTCAAATGTACTCCAATCGTGCTTACAACTAGATGTACTACATGTCAAACTTAAGATCCGAATGACTATCTTTTGAAGGTTTGGTGTGACAGTACCAAAGTTCAACCACCAAGTAGCTACACCACAAAGAAATTATAATTCACAATAATTCTTACTCCACGATTGCAATGAAAATTAGACAAGAAATTGAGAAAAGCATCCATACCTGGAATCATAGAAGTGCGTTGCCTAATGGCCATTTCTCTCCCACATAGCCCTTGGACATATTGATAAGCTGCAAGCTCCTTGAAAATTGCATCCTAGACTGAGGTTTCTAGAGCTAACTTTTTAATGCAATCATATAGCCCTTGCTTAACTTCTTGATCATACTCAATTTTTGAATTAGAGAAATAAAGAGCTGGATTAAGATAAAGGCCAGTTGCATGTAAAAGACGGTGCATTTGAAAGTCCCACCATCTATCAATGATTTCCCAAATTAGACAATATTTGTCAAGCTTTTCATTTAATGCACTCTTAATACTCTCCTTTGCACGATCCATAGCCTTATAAATGTAACTCATCGCTGACTTTTCTCCATCAATCAACCGTAAAATCATAACAAGGGACTTGTATATTTGCAATGAATAGGCCACACCATTCCAAAAATAAGTCTTTAAGATTATGCCCTCTACCTTCTTCCCTTCATTTTCTTTTAACCACCAATTATTACTAGCAAGCCAATCAGCAGATGTAAACATCATTCTCAAGCTATCTTTGCAATCAAGCAGACTCTGTAAATTTAAATAGTTGGTGGCAAAGCGAGTGACAGCTGCACGTGCAAGATTATTGTCATTTGTATACTTTCTCATCATAGCAAGAATCCTTGTGTGCCCATAAATAAATGTAGTCACCAATTTGGCTCTACGAATGATTTCTTTCATTGGAGACAATTTCGAAATGTCCTCCAACATCAAGTCTAAACAATGGGTAGCACATGGTGTCCAGAATAAATGAGGATGGACTGACATCAATATTTTCCCGGCTGCCACATAACTAGACTCATTGTCTGTCACAATTTGGATGACATGCTTAACACCAACTTCGTTCATAACCTTGTCCAATAAATCTGCCAACAATTTGGCATCTTTCACAGGTGCAGAAGCATCAATTGATTTCAAGAAAACAGTCCCACCCAAAGAAAGAGAGTAAGACAGAATGTCAGCGAGAGACATAGAAAGAAAAATAGAAAATATATTGAAAGTTGATAGTGAGAGACAGAGAAAGAAAAATCCCACCTGGAGAGTTCATAAGAAAGTTGATCAGTGTTCGTCCCTTCACATCTGTCCATGCATCGGACATGATGCTACAACCATATCTCACCCAATTTTCTTTTTGGGCATCCACCAACTCTTGAGTTGATTTTATCTCCTTGTGTAAAATAGTCTCACGAATCTCATGATAGCTAGGCCCTTTAAATCCCGAACCGTATTGTCCTACAGCTTCCAACATTGTTTGAAAGCTAGGTAGACGCACAGTATTGCATGGGATGCCAGCTTGATAAAACCATCTACTTACATATTGGAGAACCCTGTCACGATGTTCCTTTTCCCATTTTTTATCTCTTACTGTCTTAGCTAGTTCCGGATCAGGAGTGCAGAATTTGTCCATAGAATCATTCATTCGTGGTGGCTTTGAAATAATGCCATCAAGTATATTAACTTGGTAGACATCCACATATTGATATTGACATGAATCTTTCAACAAATTATCTCTTCCTTCCGTCTCCCTCACCATTTGTAACTTCTCAGTTCTAGCTTTCTTGACATTTTGCAAATATTCTCATATTTTTATCTTCACATCCACGGGAACCTTCTGGCAAGCTGTCACATTTGTACCTAGGCTAACTAAATGTTGCTTGAGCCAGTAAATCCCTCCTTTACTCACCTTTTTACAAAAAATACATGTTATCTCATCTCTATTTTGTGGATTGGCAAAGATTCCATATTTCCACCCAATGTCTTTTGGTCTGCCCTTTTCTACATTGGGCCCTTGAGTGCTTGCATTTGACGATGCACCACCAGAAATAGACACAGAAGTAGATGGTGTAGACTTAGGCATCGTAAAAGAAATATCAAACAACAAATTTAAATCATATTACAAAAATAAATCAAACAACAAATTTAAATCATATTACAAAAACAAATCAAACAACAAATGTAAAAGAAATATTTTTACTGACTATTTATTGCCGATGTCGATTGCCCTGCACGATTGATCGTCACTGTGAGAGACAGAAAGAGGGTGAGATAGAGTGACTAGTAAGAGAGGGGATTAGCCCCTCTAACTGTGCATGCGTGTGTGTCTGTGTGAGAGAGAGAGCGGAAGACAGAGAGTGAGAGAACAGAGAGAGTAAGCGGGAAGACAGAGAGTGAGAGAACATAGAGAGAGAGAGAGTGAAGGCGAGGGAGAGAGAGAGTAAGAGAAGGAGACTGAGTGAGGGAGAGGGAGACAAAGAGGGGCTCGGCCCCTCCCTCTCAATGTGAGGGAGATAGAGAGGGGGGGCAGAGAGAGGCAGGGGGGAGAGAGAGAGGCAGGGTGGGAGAGGGGGTGAGCTCCCCTCCGTGTGTGCCTGCATGAGAGAGAAAGATGGAGTGGAAGACAGAGACTCGGAGGAGAGAGAGAGAGAGAGAGAGAGAGAGAGAGAGAGAGAGAGAGAGAGAGAGAGAGACGGCGAGAGGGGCTCGACCCCTTCCTCTCACTGTGAGAGAGAGAGAGAGGGGAGAGAGAGAGAGTGGCAGGGGGAGTGAGAGTGACAGGGTGGGACTGTGGGAGAGGGGCTGAGCCCCCCTCCGTGTGTGCCTACGTGAGAGAGAAAGAGGGAGTGGAAGACAGAGAGAGAGGGAGATGGAGACAGCGAGAAGGAGATTACCGGACCGCCACTCTCTCCCTCTAACCCTCCCATTGCACTCCGACAGGATTCCAGAGGTTGTACTCATCACCCTATTTCTCGTTTTGTTTCTTATTCGCACCTATCACCAAGTTACAATTCTTTCTTGTCAACTATTTCTTCTTATCACATACCTCATTCTTACTCTGAGACAGTGAAAGATCCGAAGTGGGTGCAGGCAATGAATGAGGAACTAGCAACTCTTCATGCTAATGGTACCTGGACTTTGGTGGATCCCCCAAGGGACATAGTCTAGTTGGTTCCAAATGGTTTTACACTATTAAATTCCATGCTAATGGCTCTACTAAGCGCTATAAGGTGCGGCTGCTTACTCGTGGTTTCACACAAATCTACAGCATTGATTATTCAGAGACTTTTGCTCATGTTGCTCGTTTTAAATATGTGTGCGTGTGTTGGACACGGAAAAAATCTAAGAAATACTCTTATCGTAGATAAAAGGTAGATTTTCGTTCTTTTTGAAAAGAAACACTCCTCTGCGTAGAGAGGGTTCCGTGGGTGCGCATAGTATCAGACGCTTTGGGTTCGAGTGCTGGACCTTTCCCCACTGACCGGAGTCAGTGTTGATTTACATCGGCCTAACGTCCGAACACCTTTGTTTAACTGTCAAAGAGGTCCCAAAAGACTTCTACAGAGGTTCTGATGTGGAGGGCAAACTCACTCGAGAGACTCTCCATGACCACTCATTTTACCACCAACACATAGAAACAACTAGATTAGGACTAGGTCTGAGCAAAACCCTAAGATTTAGGCATAGAGGCGCAAATATGCGGAAGCCATAGGCATTTTTAAAGCGAGGGAAGTTTTCTAGACCCCAGGGGTATTTTGGTAATTTTCCAAGCCAGGGACATTTATGAAATTTTCTGAGCTGGAATGGAAGTGAAACTGGATCTCTAACTCCCCAAGACATTGAGGCTCTTTCTGGAGGGTTTTGAGGGCTCTGAGGCCATGTTTAGGTTACAGGGGTATTTTGGTAACTTTACCAGACCCTAGACCTAGGTTTGATATGATACCCGAGTGCTGGACTAAGCTGACAACACTTCCGGATCGAAGGAATGACAAAGGGTTTCATAGAAAGCATAGCTCTGTCAAATTGATCGAAGGAGGGGTATATACACAATTCTCCAAAGTCGGGGGGTTTTCTTATAATTTTCCCACCCGAGGTTACATATAAAACATGCTGAATGCTTTTATAATTCCATGTGAGTACAAGGGTTGTCGGCGAGTTGTCGACTGTACAAACGTCCGCCTTGGAGCATGAGATAGGGACGTAGTCCCAATTACAAAAGATTGCAGGGTATAACTGCAAATTACAGGACTTCGGTCTTTTACAATCCCGGGAAGGATATTTTTGTAATTTCGCCATTATAGGGGGGCAGAAATACAAGACTTAGTCGTCCCGAGACGTAAAGACTTACAACATGGCCCGCTGAGGGGCATAATTACAAACAAAGCCCGCTGAGGGGCATAAATGTAAATATACCCCGTAGGGGCATAAATACAAGACCCGGGGACTTACCCCACACGGGCCAAGACAAACGAACAAATACTTCAAGTGTCTTCCGTAGGTTGCTGCTTGTAGTTATCGTAGTCTCCCTTCTTTTTGTGTGTTGCCAGAAACAACAACACGGCCCACTGAGGGGCAAAATTACAAATATACCCTCATAGGGGCACCTACACAAAACCCGGGGACTTACCCCTCGCGGGCCAAGACAAACGAACAAACGAACAAAACGCTCCGAGTGTCTTCCGTAGGTTGTTGAGTGTAGTAGAGCTTCCCTCCCCCCTTCTGGACCTCCAGGGGTCTATTTATAGAAGTGGGGAACCTCCCCGGGAGTGTTCGACCCCGTACGGGTCCAACGGGATGAAAATGACCCCGGGGAGGTCATATTTTGATTTGCGTGCGCGGGAGAGGAACCTCCCCGGGGTGGAGAGTCCTCGGGACGGTCCTGGACCGTCCCGGGGTCGCGGACGCCCGGGGGGAACCCGCCCGGGGTCGCAGCTCTCCGGGGGGGACCTCCCCGGGGTCGCGACCCCCCCGGGGACCTGCCCGGGGTCGCGGACCCCCGGGGGGACCTCCCAGGGGTCGCGCGCTCCCGGGGGGGACCTGCCCGGGGTCGCGGCCCCCGGGGGGGACCTGCCCGGGGTCGCGACCCCCCGGGGGGACCTCCCCGGGGTCGCGACCCCCCGGGCAGGACCTGCCCCGGGTCGCGGACCCCGGGTGGGTCCCTCCCGGGGTCGGGCGACCCCAGACGGGTCCGCCCGCCCAAGGGCGACCCCGTACGGGTCCCTCCGACCCCGGACGGGTTCCTCCGACCCCGTACGGATCTTCCATCTCCAAGTTAGCCCATTTCTGCTTCAACTAAATAAAAGCGGAGGTATTTTTGCAAAGCAAAATTTGCTGCCAACAAATGCCCCCCACGGAACGTTCGTCAAAGTCGGGGCGGAGGCGGACGGTCCGTGCCCTCTGTAGAGCTGCACCTTACTGCTTCATTGCTTTCCAGAAAGCTGAGGGTTGATGCTGGCTTGCCTCGGAGAGGCTTGTTGTCCCGGAGTTGACGTAGGCCTGCTTCTGAGAGACTTGTTGGCCTAGAGTTGATGGGGGCTTGCTTCTGAGAGACTTGTTAGCCCGAAGTTGATGGGGGCCTGCTTCTGAGAGACTTGTTGGCCCGAGTTGACGTAGGCCTGCTTCTGAGAGCCTTGTTAGCCTAAAGTTGATGGGGGCCTGCTTCTGAGAGACTTGTTGGCCCGAGTTGATGGGGGCTTGCTTCTGAGAGACTTATTAACCCAAAGTTGATGGGGGCCTGCTTCTGAGAGACTTGTTAGCCCGAAGTTGATGTAGGCCTATCTCGAAGAGGCGCATCCATCTGAGTCGTCGTTGATTGACTATTGAGCTGTGATAGCTGGAGACTGACACTGGCCGACCCTTGGGGGTGCGTTTGGCCAAAAGTCATGGTGCTGGCTGACCACTAAGATGCCACTGAAGACGTGTCGGCTAACCGCTGAGGTGTGTAGCCGCAAGTTAAAGCTGGCTAACTGCTAAGGTGTCGCCAAAGTGTGCCGACTAACATCTGAGGTGTAGCCGAACATGTTGATGTGTCGGCTGACCGCTGAGGTATGTCGCCGAATGTAGAAGGTGGCTAATTGCTGACTTGTGATAGCCAAGGTTGATGTAGACCAGCCCTTAGGGCATGTTGGTCTGGATAGATGTCGGCCGTACACGGGCTGAGGCAACTCCTTTCTTTGCTTTAGCTTCAGCTAGTGAGGCTTCAAAGCTGCTTCAGAGTTTTCTGACCCTTGGGATGGAGTGGCCGAATGGTCCTCAACTTGGTGTAGCATTGCCAGATGCATGCATTTGTTCTCCCTCGGGACGCCTGGATGACTGAGCTTGCGTCTTTATGGGAGGAGTTTGTCCACCTTCGCGCTATTTAGAAAGCGGAGGCGGAGGACTCAGCTGACGATTCAGCAAGAGAGGAGCAACTTTGTAGACTTCGGAGAGCCCAAGCTGAGGTGGGCGCCCAAGTCAAGGCCACTTACGAGCGCGAGCAGATGGCCTCCCAGAGTGTGGAGGCACTTTTGTGAGAGGTCCAGGGGACCGAAGAGTAGTGCAGTCTTGCCGATGTAGATTCTGCCATAGGCTTGAGGGGCTCCATGAGGAAGCTCTTCAGAGTAAGACTCGCCTTGCCGAGCTGAGGAGGAGCGAGTCTAGTGCTTGATAAGCCTTTTCTTCTTTTTTTTTTTACTTTACCAGCCCTACCGCCCTTTCGGGTTTTCGCCAGACTGGCCCCCTTTAGCTTTTTCCAGTGCGCCCTTTCAGGTTTTCACACTGAGGGGTACCCATTTTTGCCTAAGGCGCCCTTTCGGGTTTTCACCTTAGCCGGGTTAAAGCTTTTTGCCCTTGATTGCTCTTCTAACAGAAACAACCAAGTCCGCTGGGGTCTCAATATTTTTAACCCCGTTTTTTCTTTCTTTCTTTTTTTGGTCCTATAATGCCAAAAGGCGAGGAAAAGGTGGCACTCCCGTAGGGACGTGTGTGCCGCAGATGTGGGACAAGTGGGTAGATTTGATTGTCCGGGTGGGACGAATGAATCAAATCTGTAAGCCGAAAGGCGAAACGGGTTGGTAGCCTGAGAGGACGTACTGAGACCGAACCCAAGAGGACAGAAATGAGCCGAAAGGCATAATGGGTTGGCAGCCCGAGAGAGCATACTGAGACCGAACCCGGTGAGACCAAAAGGTGTAGTGGGTTGACAGCCCGAGAGAGCATATTGAGGCCAAGCCCGGTGTGACAAGATGGGTGGATTCGACTGTCCTAGGGGGACGCAATTAGCCAAATCCAAAACCGAAGGTTGACCGAGTTAGCAACCCGAAAAGGGTGTGCATATGCCAAGCCCGGTTAGAACAACAAAGGAGTTGGTTTAACAGTCCGAAAGGGACATGCGGGTTAAACCTGGAGGCCGATAGGCGGGATGGGTTGGCAGCCCGAAAGAGGCATGCATAGGCCAGACCCGAAACGACGACAGGAAGGGATTCGACAGCCCAGGTGGGATGTATAAGTCAAATCCGTGAGCCGATAGGCAAATAGGGTTGGCAGCCCGAGAGAGCATACTGAGGCCAAGCCCGTGGGGACAAAGGAATAGACTTGGCGATCCCGGTGGGATATATGTGTCAAGTCTGAAGCCAAGAGGCGAGATGGGTTGACAGCCCGAAAGGGGCATGCAGAGGCCAGACCCAGAAGAAGAAAAAGGGTGGATTTGACAGTCCTAGTGGGACGTGAGAGTCAAATCCGAGAGCCGATAGGTGAGCAGGTGGGTTGGCAGCCCGAGAGGACATGCTGAGGCCAGACCCAGTGGGACATATGCCAGAAGACACGATGGATTGGTAGCCCGAGAGAGCATACTGAGACCAGATCTCAAGAAGATAAGATGAGTCGAAAGGCATGATGGGTTGGCAGCCCGAGAGAGCATACTGAGACCAATCCCAAGGATGAAAAAGGAGCCAAGAGGCATGAAAAGTGGGCAGCCCGAGAGAGCATACTGAGGCCAGTCCCAGTGGGACAAAGATGGATTTGACCACCCTAGTGGGACGCGAAAGTCAAACCCGAAAGCCCATAGGCGAGTAGGTGGGTTGGCAGCCCGAGAGGACATGCTGAGGCCAGACCCGGTGGGACATGTGCCAGAAGACACGATGGATTGGTAGCCCGAGAGAGCATACTGAGGTCAGATCCCAAGAAGATAAGATGAGCCGAAAGGCATGATGGGTTGGCAGCCCGAGAGAGCATACTGAGACCAATCCCAAGGAGATAAGATGAGCCGAAAGGCATGAAGGGTTGACAGCCCGAAAGAGCATACTGAGGTCAGTCCCAGTGGGACAAGAGAGTAAACGGGTTTAACTGCTCAGAAGAGACATAATGAGCTGAACCCGGAAGCCGGTAGGCGGAATGGGTCGACAGCCCGAAAGGGGCATGCGTAGGCCGAGCCCAATGGAACAAAGTATGACACCGTCAGAATGCCAGTGGGACTAGGTGTCATAGGATGACATGTAAGGCGTAGCCCTGACATCAATATGATGTTTTGGTTATGATGGGGTGGAGTGATTGACTTAGAGCCACCCATAGAATAGACAGAGAGGATTTTTTTTTGTTTTCACATTTCCAACCTCACCGCCCTTTCGGGTTTTCGCCGAGGCTGGCCCCCTTTAGCTTTTTCCGGTGCGCCATTTCGGGTTTTCACACCGAGGGGTTGCCCATTTTTGCCTGAGACGCCCTTTCGGGTTTTCACCTCGACCGGGTCTGGGGCCTTTTTACCCCCAGCCAACCATTGAAGGCTGACTGAGTCCGCCGGGGTATCAGTATTTTTAACCCCTTTCTTTTTTTTTCTTTTTTTTTCTTTTTTTTTTGAACCTTCACTGAGGAGAGGTACTGTCCTGTGAGGACTGCTGTGGAAACTCTTGCGGTGGCGCATGGTAGAGCTTCATATGCTTGCCGTTGAGAGGAGGGAAAGGATTGTCTCCCTTGTGGTCAAGGACCGTATAGGCCCCTCCTTCGTAGACCTTCTGGATGACGTAAGGCTCACGCCAATTAGGCTGGAGTTTGCCGCTGGATCTTCCCGCGAGAACCTCCTTCTCTTTGACCATGACAAGGTCACCTTTCTTGAACGCCCGTTGCTTGACCAGCTTATCATAGGCACGTGTCATGCGGGCTTGATACACTTGTAAGTGTTTGTAGGCTTTGAGTCTTTGACCTTCAAGGTTGGACAATTCCTCGAGCCTTCTTTCAATTTCAGATTGGTCTTGGCCTGGCAATCCGGCGTGCACAGCAACGCGGTAAGATGCTAGCTCGATCTCCACAGGGACCACCGCTTCAGCTCCATAGACCAAAGAGAATGGGGAACAACCCGTGGGGGTTTTGTAAATAGTCCGATAGGCCCATAGGGCTTCGTGGACCTTCTCACCCCAATCCCGCTTACGGCCACCTACTATCTTGGACAGCAGCTTGTAGAGGGTTTTGTTGAAGGCCTCGGCCAACCCGTTGGCTTGGGGATTGTAGACTGATGACGTCCTCCAATCGATATGGAACTTGGCTGCCAAAGCATAAACAGTCTTGTTCTTGAACGGCGTGCCATTATCGGATATAATCCGACTAGGGGTGCCGAATCTGTATATGATATAGTGCCGCACAAAACGAGCAACTATCTCCCCTGTGACTTCCCGTAGTGGGATGGCTTCCGCCCATCTGGAGAAGTAATCGGTGGCAGCGAGTATAAACTTGTGCCCCTGGGACGATGGTGGGAATGGTCCTACAATATCCATACCCCATTCTGCAAATGGCCAAGTAGGCGCTGTTGGATGGAGCGGGTTAGGTGGCCGCCGAGGGACTGGGTCGAATGCTTGGCATTGATGACATGTACGAGCATATTGATTGCAATCTTCGTACATGGTGGGCCAGTAGAACCCTTTGAGCTTAATGCTATTTTTCATCTTAGCTCCTGCTTGGTGAGCTCCGCACAATCCGGAGTGAACCTCATGCATGACGGTCTTCGCTTCTGGCACCGCAGGAGGACCGATCGGTCTTTTTCATGGACGAGCCTAAAGAGCATGCCGTCAATCAGCTGGTAGGATGTCGCCCAGCGTAGCAGTTGCACCCTCTGAGCCCGCTCAGAAGGGAGCCAGCCGTTCTTTATCTTTATAATTGGCTCGCGCCAATCTTCTTCTTCGGGAGCATTGTCCTCTTGAATGTTGTCGACCTCATAGATAGTGAGGCCGGATTCTTCGTCAAGCACACTTGGCATGAGCCTTCGATGTCTGACAATAATATTTAATTCTCCCTCAGGCGGGAGTTTTAGGGCTGCTGCCAACTTTGCAAGAGCATCAGCCTGGGAGTTGCTGCCTCTGGGGACATGACCTATTTCAAATAGGTAACATTTTTCTTTGAGCCTCATGACGGCTGCATGATAGGGGGCGAGCTCCTTTTTACGGACGTCATAGACGCCCAGTACTTGTCGAATGACGAGCTGAGAATCCCCGTACACTTTGATGCACTTGATGTCTATCTCCAGTGCCAGTTGAAGCCCAATGATAAGCGCTTCATACTCTGCCTCATTATTAGTCAAGGACTTCATGAGAGCGCAGGAATTGTGGAGGATGCCGCCTTGTGGAGACACAAAGACTACCCCCGCACCTGAGACATAGTCTGTAAGGCCGCCGGCCCTTTTGATTGTCCGAGAGGCACCATCAAAATATAACTCCCAGTATGGGACGTCAAGAGTGAGGACACCTGGCTCCATCTGTAGCGGGACTTTTTCAGAATGCTCCCCGATTTCTTGAGAAGGCACCAACACCTCTTCGTCAGGTAGCTCGAAGTTGAGTGGCGAATCTTCCGGCACAGGGTGCGCTGCTAAGAACTCCGCCATTCCTTGTCCCTTGATCGCCTTACGTGGAACGAAGGTGATATCAAACTCCATGAAGATAAGCGCCCATTTGCCAAGTCTACCAGAGAGGACAGGCTGGCTGAGCAGAAACTTGAGTGGGTCACATTTTGAGATGAGCTCCACCCGATGGGCTAGGAGATAGTGCCTCAGCTTCTTGACAGCAAACACCAGAGCTAGGCACACCTTTTCCATAGGAGCGTACCGGTGCTCAGGCCCAATCAGCTTTCGGCTGAGGTAGTACAGCGGCTGCTCCTTGCCCTCTTCATTGATCTGGGCTAGGAGAGCCCCCAAAGAGGCATCCATGACAGCAATATATAAGATAAGGGGCTTCCCTCTGACATGTGCCCCTAAGACAGGAGGAGTCAACAAATACTCCTTGATTTGCTCGAAGGCCTTCTGACAGTCTTCATCCCATATGAAGGGTGCTCCTTTCTTCATCAGTTTGCCGAAAGGTAGGCATCTTCCAGAGAGATTAGAAATAAACCGTCTAATATAGGCAAGTCTACCTTGCAGAGATCTGAGCTCTGTCAAGCTCTTGGGAGGGGGCAGTCCTGCTATGGCCTTGATTTTGTCGGGGTCGATTTCTATGCCTCGGTACCTGACAATGAAGCCAAGGAACTTGCCGCTGGAGACGTCGAAGGCGCACTTCATCGGATTCATCTTGAGTTGAAATTGTCAAAGCCTTTCAAAGACTCGACGCAGGTCGGCTAAGTGATCCTCCCGCTTCTTTGTCTTGACGACCAAATCATCGACGTAGCATTCGACAAGGTCATGTAGCATCTCGTCGAAGATCTTGGTCATTGCCCTTTGGTAGGTTGCGCCGGCATTCTTCAGACCGAACGGCATCCTTTTAAGATCCCCTTAGGAGATCGGAAAGCCGTATGGCCTTTGTCTTTGACGGCCATGCGGATTTGATTATAGCCCGACGATCCGTCCATAAAAGACAAGGCTTCGTGACCGGTGGTCATATCAATCATTGTCTCAGTGATTGGGACAGGGAAGTCGTCCTTTGGGCATGCCTTATTCAAATCCCTGAAGTCGATGCAGACTCGGACTTGGCCATTCTTCTTCTTGATAGGGACTATGTTGGCGAGCCACACAGGGTAGATGCAAGGCTCTATGAAGTCCACATTGAGCATTTTGTCAACTTTAGCATTGACCTTCAGCTCCAGCTCGTGGCGCATACGCCTTTGAGCTTGATTGACTGGCTTGACTGTTGAAAGTATTGCCAGCTCATGTTCAGCCACAGAAGGGTCGAGCCCGGGCATTTCTTTGTAAGTCCAGGCGAAACAATCCCTAAACTCTTCTAAAAGCTGTCGATACGATTGCATTTCTTCTCCACTGAGGAGAGCACTTATGAAGGTGGGACGATAGTCATTTTTGCTTCCGAGATTGATTTCAATCAACTCGTCCACAGTTGCTTGACCACCGTCTTCAAGCTCTGGTGGAGCTGGTTGGAGGTCGACGAAGTCTCCCTCATCATCAGTGTTGGCTTCATAGACATCAAATTCTTCGAAGCACTCTTGCTCGTGACTTGAAGTCGAAGAGCTTGCTTTGTCTTGCCGATGGTTAGCAGGCTGGGCTGCTCCTTCCTTTGAAAGGTGATCATTGTCGACTCCTGATGAAGGTGGTGGTGTCATAGACACATCGCCGGACTCCCTTACAGAGTCATCAATATTGGGCTCAACTTCAGTTTGCCCGTTAGGGAGAGGCAGTAGCCCTATGGCATTAACTGCATAATGGACCTCGAAGTCCGTTTCCTGGTCGTAGCCATGTCCCCTTCTGTCTTTGCGGGAGAACGGAGGTTGCCCACGGACCTGCGGAGGGTTCCACAGTTGATAGAAATATGCCGCTCGTGCAGGGTCCAGAGTTTGCGGGATGTGCTGCTTTTTGCACATTTCCCTGATGTATTTCGACATATCGTCCATCTCCTGGACTGGCTCTGGCACCACATCGGCGGGAGTATCCCAGCCGAAGTCATCTTTAGGAGGACACGGTGGGACTAAATCACCTTTGTAAAAGATGATCGGTTTGACCTCCTTGCCCTTGTTGCGTCTCCTTCTCCGTTGATAGGAGACTGTAAAGGTCTTCAACTGCTCTGCCTCCTGTTCTTCCCATTGGGACACGAGTTGAAGGCACTTAGGCGGTAAGGAGATACTCCCATCAATGGCCCGGCTGATAAGGTTGGCTTCAAAGTCCATACTCCGCCTTTCTGGTTGGGTCGGCTTGGAGGCGGCACTGAGGCTCAGCCTGTGCAGCTTTACCATGTCTTGGTTGACAGTGAAGAGTTGCCCTTCTTCAACTTCAGGGTCCACCTTTTGCTTCCCTTTACCTTTTAAAGGCTCGGGGATTGTTAAGGTGGGCTTCCCAAAATATAGTGAAGCATCGGCCAGATGGCACTCATTGAGATGGAACGGGGCTTGATCTGCGAAGACCGTATGTTGCTCCCCTTCCTTAGCATATTTAATGCGCTGATGCAACGTTGAAGGAACGACCCAATTCTCATGAAGCCAAGGTCTTCCAAGCAGCATCTTGTAAGATGTGTCGGAGTTGATGATATAGAATGTCGCTTGGGTGACGAAATCGCCCAAAACTAGTTTGACAACAACCCGACCAAGCGCCTCCTCGGAACCCTGATTGAATCCCGAGATCTTGACATCAGTCACCTTTTGCAAATAAGGTGCCAAGAATAGAGACTTGAAAGTCTTCAGAGGCATGATGTTGACAGCTGCTCCGGCATCTACCAGGATGCGATTCACATCATGTCCATTAATCGTCCCTTTCATATATAAGGGGCGATTATGACACGGAGAGGACATCAACATGTCTTTGTCCGTGAAGGTGATATTTGCTGTGAGTGCTTCATATGCCTGAGCTTGCAACTCTGCAACATGGGCTTCATATGCCTCTGGATCTTGAAGTATCTTGACAAGAGCCTCTCTGAGGTCTTTGCTCCAGGCAATGGCTTCCCAAATAGTGACATTTGTTGGGAACCGCTTCATATGATGAATAATTTTGCGGTCTGCCCTGGCACGGGTCTTGTCAAATGGCGGAATGATTTCCGCCAAGGCCTTCGGCACCTGGCGAGACTTCTCCCGTTTAGGAGGGCGCTCCTCCGTATTCTGGCCTTCCGCATCTTCCTGGAATAGCGGAGCCAAAGACTCTTCTGGAGGTGGCAAAGGTTCTTCAGGCTGGTCTTCATTAGAAGGACCTGCTGGACTTACGGGCTCGACCCTGTTGGAGGGGCCGGCTTGCTCTGACGCCTCCTCGCGCTTTGGTGACTTGGCTGGCTCCTCTTCTTCATCGGAGGAGGTGATTGTGAAAGGGACACCACCCGGCTTAGCCGTTGAAGTGGGGCCTGAACCCTCTGAGGGGCTGAGGATGAAAGGGATTCCCCGAACTTGAGTTTCTGGGACAGGACCCGGCTTCTCCCCTCTGAATATTATGACCCGATCGGGAGCGAGGGGACCTTCACGTCCACGTCCTCGGGCACGACCCCGGCCGCATCCCCGGCCATTTCTTGCCGAGCGGCGCTGATATGTCGCCATAGGCGCCTGGCCTCCAGCGCTATCAGCCGTGGGACCATCAATATTGTCGGGTGGCGGAATCGCCACCATGTTGCAAGAGAGCTCTTGCAGCATTTCCTCGAGCATCTCGACAGTGAGCTCCTCATCTTTGTAGAATAAGGAGAGCTCCTCCGGGATTGGGAAGTCTTCACCTTCTTCAAGACGGTGAACCATTTCTCGGAGCCATTGTAGAAGACGAGCTTTGCGCCCAAGCTTGTCCCAGGAATATATTCGTCTAGAGTGACGACCCTGGTGGGATGAGGGGGAGTGTACTCCTCCAGCTCATCTATGAGCTTTTGAAGTCTTTGTAGAGGAGTTAGCTCCTTAGGAGCCTCCATAGCAGCGGCTTGCTCGGCTTGCTTCTTCAACCTCCTCTTCAAGTTCTTCCTGCGATTCTTCTCCTGCTTCTTTTGGCGTGTTGCCTCTTGAGAAGAGAGAGGAGTTTGCTTCGGCAGTGGGACTCGCTTGCCCCCAGAATTTTGCTTCTTGCTCCGGGCTGGCTCCTTAGGAACCTTAGTGCCACGACTTTTTCTGGGGGCAATCTTGGTCCAATTGACCTCCTCCGGCTGAGCTTGAAAGGTGGCATTGATTGCCTGAGCAATTATTTCAGGAGGCAACTCCTGGAACTCTGCCAGTCCACAGTAGGGCCTCTGGGAGCTTTGTAGTTCCACCGACTTTGTTTGGTCTGGTGGGTTGGCTTGCTTGAGCTGCTGAGGCCTTTCTACAATTGGCGGTCTTGTTGAGCTGACGGAGGCCTTAGCCGGGATCTTTGCGGGCTCAAGGGGTTGAGTCCTTTCCCCGACTAATGGCCTTGCTGACTTGGCAGGAGCTTTGGCTGAAGGCTCTGACGCCTTGGCTTTGCCTTTGTTGTCTGGCCGAGAGTTCTCTCTTAGGACGATGCCGGGCTGATTCGACCTGGGACGGACCTTGGAACTCTCTCCCGCAGCTTGGCTTCTTGGGTTCTGGACCTTAGGCCCTTTATAGGTGGCCGTGGCCTTGCCTTTAGTGAGTAATGGGAATTCATCATTTTCCGTAGGCTCACTTGGCCGGACTAATCGGGAGAAAGCTTCAGTTTCTCGCCGGGCCTGCTGGAGTGTCTCCCTGGCGGCCTCTGCAAGGCGTAACCTTGTCATGGAATTCCCCTGATGATCGACAACCCCTCTCTGGATGAGGGCTTCCATGAAGTCTTGAACCTCTGGGCATTGCCGAGTGGGGTGAGACACCCTTGCATGATACTTGCAATAGCGGGGGTGTATCTTGGCCGTCTCATTGTAATAAGACGGTGGGTCATGTGTCAACACCCAGCCATCCTCCAGAAGTTTATCAAAAATCTTCTCAGTGTCTTCCTTAGGAAAAGAACACTGATGAGAGGGTCGCCACCCTGGATACCAGAGTGTGGACTTGGGCGATTGGGAACTGGCTCCCTGGGAACTAACTCCCTCCTCCTGCGGCTCGGGGAACTGGAAGGCTGCTGCAGCGTGAATGACGTTGACGGAGAAGTGAAGACTCCTTCGTGCATGCGGCTGCGGTGGGTCGACTAGAAATTCGCCCATATCCACCTTCCCTCGCCTGATTAAGTCTTCGGCGAGGTCCTTGAATGGCTCACAGTTGTGGATAACATGGCCAACAACTTCATGATATGGGCAATAGCCCTGATGAAAAGCAGCGCCTGGCGTCTGCTCCAGAGGTGACGGGCTAATCAATCCCGCCCGTTGACATGCGAAGAAGATATTGGGAGTTTTCTCGCAAGGGAAGGAGTATAACTTCTCTGGGAGCTCGACTTGAAGTGGAGCCTCCATGTCTTCGGGTGAGTCCTCCTCGTCTTCAGATGAATCTGGGGATTCTTCAGAGAGCCAACCTCTGAGCGGAGCCCGACCCGTGGGTGATACACCCGCCTCCCGTATGTGGGCTGGAGCTAACCCCCTGGCAAATGGGCCAAAAGGGAAGGTGGACAACTGCTGATCAATGCTCTCTAGGAGCTGCAGCAAGCGCCTTTGTTCCCGTCGTAGCTGTCGGACTTCCCCTCGGATCTTCCGGATAGTCCTCCGCAGCGCCAAACATTCTGGGAATGGAGGAGGAGTGGCTCTGGGGCCACCATTGGGCTGTCGACTTGAGGGCCCGGCTTCGGAAGCATTGAAGCTTGAAGCCATCGCCACCATATGGACCACGTTAGCCGACCGGTTCGATCGGCTCCACGGATGAGGCTGGGGTGGGTCGACTGCATGGCCCAGCATATTTACCAGGCCCTTTTGAATGAGTTCTTCTGCTATATTCTTGAAAACATAGCAATCCCCGATGGCGTGACCCAACCTCCTGTGATACACACAATAGGTTGGATCATCGGTCTTGTCCACCTCCGCGGGCTTCCGCGGATCCGGCAGAGTGACGAGCTGCTCCTTCATACATAGATCAAAGAGCATCTTAGTATGCTCCTTTCTGAAGGAATAAGGCGTCTTCATGTTCTCCGCTAAGAAAGACACATTTGTCTTATCACCAGACTTCTTGCCTTTCCCTTTGGACTTTCCTTCCCCTTTATCTCCATTCGTCGGGGAGAAGTCCACGGCATTCACCTCCTTACCGCTAGCCAGACGGTCTTTGGAGGGTTTGCCTTTTGTAGAGGTTTGTACAGGGTGATCAGCGAAGAACATCTCAATCTCCGCCACCACCGTGTTGAGTTGGTCGAAGCCTCTGATATTGGAGCCCAGAAGCTTTTCACTGACTTCTGCCGAGAGACCCCTGCGGCAGATAGTGATTGCATCTTCAGGCGTCGGAGGGTTATCGCAGCGCATGCTGACGTCCCTCCATCGCTTGATGAAGTCCAATGCTGTTTCACCCTTCTTCTGTCGAAGGGAACAAAGCTCTGCTAGGGAGACCTTGCGTTCGACCATTTGGAAGCGGTCGACAAACTTCTTCTGCATATCAGCCCAATCAGATACTGAGTTGGGCTTTAACCATGAATACCATTGGAAGGCGGTGCCAGTCAAAGACGTGGCAAAATACCGCAGCAAATATGCCTCTTCCAAGGCTAATTCACCCATGGCCGTCATGTAATAGGCCAGATGTTCATGCGGAGAACCCTGCCCGTTGAATTTCTGGAGCTTCGGGGCTTTAGGGCAATCCGGTGGAAGCTTCTTGAATTGGTGATGGAGGGGATAAGGCACGCTGTACAAATCAACGGTAGCCACCCCCTCGCCATGTTGAGCGAACTTCGCTTCCACGATGCGCTCGATCATCTGCTTCTGCGCCATGAGGCTTTCTGCAGCAGGAGTTGCAGATGACCGCGCATTGGCTTCATGCGGCGGGACTTCGAAGTCCACTGCCAGTGGGAGTCTTGCAGCGGTGACAGAGGCATTGGCTGCTGCCAGGATGGGAGAAGGATGCTGATCCACTCCAGCCGGTGCCGCCTGTGGCGGGGAAGGAACCTCCTTTTCGCGTAAAAGCGACTGTAGCAGGTTCTTGAGCTCTTGGTTTTCCCGTTGGAGCTCGTCCAGCGTGGGGGCCCGTGGTTCCTCCCCCAGCTCTTCTTCGCGCCTGGAGTGACTGTCCCCATCAATACTGTGGACGTCTTCCTGGCGTTCTTCTTGCCGCGTCGGCTCAGGCTGAGAGGTACCGGCGGCCGGCACCTGTTGAATTTGTGCCAGGCCCCGGGACCCGGACCTTGACCTCCTCGTATATTGAAGAGGCTGATTGAGTTCCCCCGAGGTGCCTTCAGGCTGTTTTTCGCCGGAGGTGGCGTAACAGGTGAACACTTTGACAGTGTCATCGGTCACCTGGACCACCCGCTTTTTCTTGGGCGGTTGTCGCTCCGGCTTGGGCGGCTTCCCAAGTCTGTCGAAGACAGACATTCGGGATGTGGCTGCTTGAGGTGAGCGATCCTCCTCCGTGTGCGTGGAACTGGCCCACGGGGAAGTCGGCCGCACCTTCTTGCCAGCTCCGCGGCGCTTCTGCCCCCGTAGGGGCTGATTTGTAAATTGCGGAGAAACTGAGGCCTCAGTGCTTGTCGGACTCCGCACTCGTCGAAGATCCGACATGCGAAAAGGCTCCTCCGCCCTCGCGCGCCTTATAATTCGGGCCTCCTCTTTGGTGACCCAGATCTTCTTCAAATGAAGCTGATGCTCCTCAGTTGGGTTGCCCCCTGTCCTTGGACGGGGAGCTCGTGGCCTGGGCCTTTGCAAAACGCGCGGAGTTGCCGTAGGTACGGCAGACTTCTCCTTCTTCGCTCCTTTCTCCCGGACTTGCCGGAGGGGCTCGAAGCGGTTGGAGGTAGAGATAGTCGGGACATGACGATCCCGTGGCATAATCGGCTCACCTCCATCGAGCCGGATGCGGATGTCTCCGACAATCACAGTCTTGCCGGAGCGCGAGACAGTCGCTTCGGGCCTTGCACCCTTGCGGCTTCGGCGTTGCCCCCATTGAGTAGGGGAGGCAGTGGTGGCGCCCGTGGTAGGCATGGCGTCCTCCGGACGACGGCGACGTTGCCCCCGTTGAGCAGGTACAGCACCTCTGAGGGTAGCTGCAGTAGGTTTGGCGCCATTGCGGCGGCGACGTTGTCCCCGTTGAGCAGGGACGGCGCCGGCAGTGATTTGATTGACCGAGAAGACTCGGCCAACAGCTGGGGCAGAAGGCCTGACACCTTCGGCCATTGACGGAGCAGCCAATGGAACTCGGCTGGTTGTTGGGATGAAGGGCTTGACACCCTTAACAGTTGGCGAATTGACCGGATGGACCCGGCCGGTTGATGTAGCCAAGGGCCTGACGCCCCCGACAGTCGCGTTGTTGACCGAGCGAACCCGGCCGGCTGTTGCAACAGAGGGTCTGACACCCCCAATGATTGACTTCTTGGCCAGGTGAACCCGACCAATCGACGAAACCGAAGGCCTGACGCCTTCAGAAGCTAGCTTGTTGGCCGAACAGACTCGACCAATTGTCGAAGCCGAGGGCCTGGCACCCCCGACGGCCGGCTTGTTGGCCGGGCGAGCCCGACCGGGAATGGCGGAGAGCTTGCCTCCTTCAATAGTTGGCTTCTGAACCAGACTGACCCGGCCAGCAATTGAAGTCGAAGGCCTGGCGCCTCCAACAGTTGTCTTCTTGACCGGGCGGACCCGGCCAGTTGAAGGGGCCGAAGGCTTGACACCTCCGACAGCTGTCTTCTTGACCGGGCGGACCCGGCCAGTCGAAGAAACAGAGGGCCTAACACCCTCAGTGATGGTCTTCTTGACCGGACTGACCCGGCCAGTTGTTGGAGCCGAAGGCTTGACGCCCTTGACAGCTGTTGGAAGCCTGGCTGAACTGGCCTCAGCCACCGGTACCACGCCCAAGAAGAAGGGCGAGCCGACGACAGGTGGGAAGTCGCCGAAGACCAGCGGGGTCGCAAGGAATCCGAGCCTGGCATGGTTGGCGACGATCTCAGGGCCGTAGATAACGGCTGCCATCGCTGCTGCTGGTGTTGGTGGTGGTGGTGGTGCGTAGCACGAAAGGAGTGGCGTGCAGATGCACAAAGAGCTCTCAATTAAACAGAGAGAGGTGCGCCCTCCTCTTCCCGTCCTGTAAGAGGAAGAGGGGCAATCAGAACCTTGAAGAAGGTTTAGAGACTTTCTTTGACAGAAAGAAGAAAGGCGGGAAAGGTCCCACCGGGCGTGCCAGTCTGTTGGACACGGAAAAAATCTAAGAAATACTCTTATCGTAGATAAAAGGTAGATTTTCGTTCTTTTTGAAAAGAAACACTCCTCTGCGTAGAGAGGGTTCCGTGGGTGCGCATAGTATCAGACGCTTTGGGTTCGAGTGCTGGACCTTTCCCCACTGACCGGAGTCAGTGTTGATTTACATCGGCCTAACGTCCGAACACCTTTGTTTAACTGTCAAAGAGGTCCCAAAAGACTTCTACAGAGGTTCTGATGTGGAGGGCAAGCTCACTCGAGAGACTCTCCATGACCACTCATTTTACCACCAACACATAGAAACAACTAGATTAGAGCTAGGTCTGAGCAAAACCCTAAGATTTAGGCATAGAGGCGCAAATATGCGGAAGCCATAGGCATTTTTAAAGCGAGGGAAGTTTTCTGGACCCCAGGGGTATTTTGGTAATTTTCCAGGCCAGGGACATTTATGAAATTTTCTGGGCTGGAATGGAAGTGAAACTGGATCTCTAACTCCCAAGACATTGAGGCTCTTTCTGGAGGGTTTTGAGGGCTCTGAGGCCATGTTTAGGTTACAGGGGTATTTTGGTAACTTTACCAGACCCTAGACCTAGGTTTGATATGATACCCGAGTGCTGGACTAAGCTGATAACACTTCCGGATCGAAGGAATGACAAAGGGTTTCATAGAAGGCATAGCTCTGTCAAATTGATCGAAGGAGGGGTATATACACAATTCTCCAAAGTCGGGGGGTTTTCTTATAATTTTCCCACCCGAGGTTACATATAAAACATGCTGAATGCTTTTATAATTCCATGTGAGTACAAGGGTTGTCGGCGAGTTGTCGACTGTACAAACGTCCGCCTTGGAGCGGGAGATAGGGACGTAGTCCCAATTACAAAAGATTGCAGGGTATAACTGCAAATTACAGGACTTCGGTCTTTTACAATCCCGGGAAGGATATTTTTGTAATTTCGCCATTATAGGGGGGCAGAAATACAAGACTTAGTCGTCCCGAGACGTAAAGACTTACAACATGGCCCGCTGAGGGGCATAATTACAAACAAAGCCCGCTGAGGGGCATAAATGTAAATATACCCCGTAGGGGCATAAATACAAGACCCGGGGACTTACCCCACACGGGCCAAGACAAACGAACAAATACTTCAAGTGTCTTCCGTAGGTTGCTGCTTGTAGTTATCGTAGTCTCCCTTCTTTTTGTGTGTTGCCAGAAACAACAACACGGCCCACTGAGGGGCAAAATTACAAATATACCCTCATAGGGGCACCTACACAAAACCCGGGGACTTACCCCTCGCGGGCCAAGACAAACGAACAAACGAACAAAACGCTCCAAGTGTCTTCCGTAGGTTGTTGAGTGTAGTAGAGCTTCCCTCCCCCCTTCTGGACCTCCAGGGGTCTATTTATAGAAGTGGGGAACCTCCCCGGGAGTGTTCGACCCCGTACGGGTCCAACGGGATGAAAATGACCCCGGGGAGGTCATATTTTGATTTGCGTGCGCGGGAGAGGAACCTCCCCGGGGTGGAGAGTCCCCGGGACGGTCCTGGACCGTCCCGGGGTCGCGGACGCCCGGGGGGAACCCGCCCGGGGTCGCAGCTCTCCGGGGGGGACCTCCCCGGGGTCGCGACCCCCCCGGGGACCTGCCCGAGGTCGCAGACCCCCGGGAGGACCTCCCCGGGGTCGCGCGCTCCCGGGGGGAACCTCCCCGGGGTCGCGGCCCCCGGGGGGGACCTGCCCGGGGTCGCGGCCCCCGGGGGGGGACCTGCCCGGGGTCGCGACCCCCCGGGGGGACCTCCCCGGGGTCGCGACCCCCCGGGCAGGACCTGCCCGGAACGGGTCCGCCCGCCCAAGGGCGGCCCCGTGCGGGTTTGCCCACCTCCGGGCGGACCCGTCCGAGTGAGGGCGACCCCGTACGGGTCCCTCCGACCCCGTACGGGTCTTCCATCTCCAAGTTAGCCCATTTCTGCTTCAACTAAATAAAAGCGGAGGTATTTTTGCAAAGCAAAATTTGCTGCCAACAGCGTGGTTCTAATTCTTGTGGTTCACTTCTCTTGGCCTCTATCAATTTGATGTCAAAAATGCCTTCTTGAATGGTAATTTGCAGGAAGAAGTGTATATGCAGCCTCCTCCAAGACTTGACGCAAGGGGGAGAATGGGTAAGCTCAACAAAGCTCTTCATGAGCTGAAGTAATCACCTAGGGCATGGTTTCATCGGTTCCTCAAAGCTATGCTAAGTTTTAGCTATTCTCAAGGCAACTATGACCACACTCCTTTCACTAAATGGCAGGGTGGCAAGGTGGATGTTCAGTTGGTCTATGTGGACGATATGATCAGCACAGGTGATAATGCTCATGAAATTGAAAAGCTGAAACACAATCTTGCACAAGCATTTGACATTAAAAACTCGGAAAAACTCAAGTATTTCCTCGGCATTGAAGTTGCCCGGTCCCAACAGGGTATCTATATTTGTTAGAGGAAGTATGTACTGGATTTACTGGAGGAGACAAGGAAGCTTGGTTGCGAACCAACTGGCATCCCTATTGAATCCAATCATGGTCTTTATGACACTGATGGTGATCTCCTATCTGATTCAGATAAGGGAAAACATCAGAGACTGGTCCGTCGCCTTCTTTATCTGGGACTCACCCGTCTAGATTTGGCATATGCTGTTAGTGAGGTTAGTCAGTATATGCATACACCCAGAGTACCTCATATGAAGGCTATTGAAAGGATATTGCGGTACATCAAGTCCTGTCCTGGCAAGGTACTCTTATTCTCCAAGTGTCACAATCTTCTAATTGAAAGTTATTCGGATGCTGACTGGGCAGGGTCTAAAGATGACAGAAGATCAACAACTGGGTATTGCTTGTTCTTAGGAGGCAACCTCATTGCGTGGAGGAGTAAGAAACAGACAGTTTGTGCGAGGTCCAGTGCTGAAGCTGAATATCCTACCATGGCCAACTGTGTTACAGAGATGGTCTGGTTGAAACTATTCTTAATGGACCTTGGTGTTCATGTTTGTCTACCAATGAAGCTCTACTGCGACAACAAGGCTGCCACCAACATTGCAAATAATCCAGTCCAGCATGAGCGCACGAAACATATTGAAATTGATCGCCACTTCATAAGGGAGAAGCTTGACTCTGGAGAAATTTGTCTTATGTGAAGTCTCAAAACCAGGTGGCAGATATCTTCACAAAAGGGCAATCTGCTACTCAATTTCAACTTTGTCTAGGCAAGCTCAGTATGCTTGATATCTACACTCAGTTTGAGGAGAAATGTGGTCGCAGTGAAGGATAGAAGAGCATTTTAGTCCCTGTTTTACGTTTTCTCCCTTGTTATTAGTTATTAGGGCAGTCAGGTTATTTCTCCCTATTATGAGGGGTATTTTTGTCTCTGACTGTAATTTCCAAACCACCCAAATTTTAATAATAAGCAAGGTGAGGAGGGGTGGCTGTTCTGTATGGCCATAACCTTTCCTCTCTTCTCTTTCCTCTATTCATTTCTTCTCTATTCTTTCTCTGAAATTCATCTTATTGTAATCATCAAACCAAAGCTACGGGGGTCATCATTTCTTGTAAGCTGTAATTAGTGGGATAAGGATAGTATTTTTATGATTTAAGGAGATTTTAGGGGAAAAGGTAGTGAAAACAGAACTCTCCTACAAATGAAAATCATATTAATCTTGGATGATATGAATGCTCAGTATTCCAAGTAGTACTTATAAAACCTTATGGGTCCTTTCTAATAATTTAACATGTTTTTGCCTTATAAGCAAAATAAAGGGGTATCTGTCTGCCACCAATTGCAGGGGCAGCCAAAGGAGAGGAACACACTATCCCCTCATCCCATTAAAAGCCTTACACAAATATCTCATGCACATTGGGAAAAAATAAGTTTGCTTCATGGAAGCATTTCATCCCCCTTATGTTGTTCCAATGAACCCATGGTCCTGTCCATGACAGACGAAAGGGATCTTCAAAATCACTCATGCACACCAAGAATTTGTAACGTGGGAACTTCTGCGCATGTAAGAAAGAAAATAAAAATCAAAATGCCACTGAAAAGATAACCAGACCACTGAAAAGAAAAGCAAAGGAAACTCACTAATGCATGATATATACAAGCAAAAAAATTGACAGGGTTGACACAACACAATGAAACACATAAGATTACAGATAGAAACAAATGCAAAATAAAGAAAATGAAGAGAAGTGTTGGATAACACTAACCATTTATATCAACTTCTCCCCAATTATGGCCACCGACGGAAAGCTGTTTCTCTTCTGGTGTTATCCCAATTGTTTTTTGAATAAAATTTGTCAAGTTACTAACATCCTAATTAAACAAGGAAGATAAGGAAAGTCGCTAATAAGTAAAGAAACATAAAGTATAGTATGACCAAAAATAGAACATGATTTACAATGCTTTACAATGGAAGAAACTATCTCTATAAATACCAAAGATACCAAAGCTGAGAACAACCGCTAATTGAATTTCAAGACTGTACTGCAATGTGAATCTCACTCATCAATCAACTATGCTATGGAAAAGTAGGATTATGCTGGATTTAAGAATAACATAGATCATGAGTGTTTTTTTTCCTTTTTGATTCTTCAGCAGCTTGGATGGCCATTCTTCAGCAGCTTGGATGACCAAGACCCTGCTCGTAATTATCTACACTCTGTAGTCAATACGGTTTATGAAAAGAGTTCACTTCCACATGCCCAAAAGCATTGGCAAAAGAGCAAGTTCACTGCCAGCTATAAACTTGACAGAAGGAGGAATAGTATGCACACAGGTTGATAGACTCCAAGGAAAAATGGAAATGAAAAGGATGATAACAACCTGCTCACGGAAGCCAATAAACTTGTAAAATAATCCATCCTTAATTCGAACACCAAGCTGGTAAGCCCTAGGAACCTTCATCCAGGTTACTCCAGCAATATCATTCTTGCCCACTTCAACAACCTTACCCCCTCCTTGCTTCTTCCATGCAATCCCTCCAGAATGTACCCGAAGTTGGCCTGGGTTCTGAATAATAAACAATATGCATAAACATAAATTTTAAGAACATCTGTGATAACCTAATTGAAGAACAAGCAAATAAAATGTTGAAAAATGGACAAAGTTAGTAAAAAAACAGGGGTATAGATAATAAAAAGGGTTTTTTACATAAATACCCCTCTAAATATCAGTTATGCCAAATATACCCCTCATTTGAGTATATTATCAAAAATATCCTCTATTTAATCTTAAATGTTGCAACTATGCCCCTGTAGTTTACTGGCGTCGATGGGAGGCGAATATTCCGTGGAATATCCTATCTATCGTCATTAATTGCAGTGAAATGAGGGATATATTTGGCATAACCGATATTTAGAGGGGTATTTATGTAAAAAACCTAAATAATTTTACTACTTAACTCATGTTTAACTCAAGTTAAATCAACGAAGGTTACGGTAGGGGCATAGTTGCAACATTTAAGATTAAATAGAGGATATTTTTGATAATATGTTCAAATGAGGGGTATATTTGACATAATCGATATTTAGAAGGGTATTTATGTAAAAAACCCTAATAAAATTTGTCCCTTTTCATCTGACAATCCTGAGAACAAAACACATAATGCAAGAACACCAGGTGTTCATCCTTTGGTGCATAAGCACCATTTTCTATGGTCTAAATTGACACTTCTCATACTAAAAAAGAAGGAATCCAGGAAAGTTTCTTCACTATTTAATGTGCGAAAAAACTCTCAGCTCTTCTAGGAAAATTGGCACAAATTAAATCAATTCTTAACTCCTAAATTTAGTCATTAATAACCCACTGCAGTGCAGTTCACTTCAGTGCAAATGTGTTTGATGACTCTGTGGTAGGTAACATCACGAGGACTCATACTGACAGTGAGAACACGCAGATGGCTGTTACAGTACCCTAAACGAAAGAAGCACAATAAATGTTCGCAACAAACGAAACCAATAAAAACTATTTCCTAGGGCAGAAAGCTAAGGACTAAATTTAGATTCACAATCACAAAAAAGAAATGTTGTCTAGTAAACAAATCCTAGGGGGGAGTAGTCTAAGAATCCAAAATTACATGAAATATAAGAAAACCTTAAACCACAACCATTATCAGAAGTCCAACATCTGGTACAAGCTACCACACTCTGGAGGTGCATGACAAAAATCCCACGATTTATCCGAATATTTACCATAGCTCTACCTCCAAGCAAATCAAAAGGTCTAGTGATACATAAAAATGAAAAATACAAAACAAATGACAGTCAGCTCCATAAAAATTGGAAATTCAAAGACCTACGAACCCAAAAAATCGAAAATTGAAGATCCAACACAAAAAGCACACTCGACAGAAAACCTTGAAAATTAGGAACACCGCACTCCCAAAGGAATAAGAAAGTTCCCCCGATTTTTCCCGGGTTGACCCACCGAAAACCTTAAGGCCGCATCCATAAACGCTAGCGAGAAAAGGAAACACTCCACCGAGACACCAAAGAAAAATGGCATAGGAAACCAAAGAAGAAGAACATGTTTGCAAATAGCCGCGATTCTTACAGCCCATGAACAAAAAACTGAAGAGAGTGAAACAAAGAAACAGTCCAAAATCCGAGAACACAAACCCTAGAATAATTCCGAATGGAGAAGCACACAACCCCCCCCCCTCCGCAGGAGAATGGACAGGCGACTCACCGTTCCGCCGCGACCTCCGAGGAGGATGTTGTTGAAGAGATGGCCGTCCGACATCTCCCACACCTCTCGGTCAAAAACCCTCGCGCCCGCCCTCCGCCGGCGATTTCCTCCGCACCACCTCCTGCTGTCACTCCCCCTCGCTCTGCTCGCGCAACGTCTGCGGCCATGTCTCTCACCCCCCTCGCATTTATAGGGCCCGCTTTGGCTCCGATAGTGGAACTTGTACAGTTGTACGGTGCAAAACGGTCGGATCTGGGATCTGATAGTACCAAACATAATCTAGTTGAATCGAAATGAATCCGAATCAAATCCGGAAATACATCTGATTGTTATAGTTTACGGATCCGGAAATACATGTAACTCTTACTCTTAATATTATTATCTTTATCATCGATGTTGCTTTAATATATCAGACATTTTTTTGTCTTATTATCGCACGTTACATTTCATCTTTCATATGTAATTATAGAGTCTAAAACATAACTCGAGATGTGTCTCAGTGGTTCATCCATCCCTCTCTCATGGGGAGGTCGTAAGTTAGATTTTATTCCCCACTTTGTGAAACTAGATTCTCAATATTCACCAACACCATCAACACCACTACGTGCATCACTTGCGAAAAAAAATGTGTGCATTATCCGTGCCCCTCATAGGTACTAGGTATCGATCTACCGTCTTTCATCTCTCTCTCCCTAATTCTCTAAATACCCAAACACTAGGCTATTCAAATAAAGTCCAGAGCAAAGTATAGCAATCTAGGAGCTACATCTAAACAACTGTGCTTATTCTTTTGTTGTGACTTAGATACAATCCAAGTGTAAGAAGTTGGGGGTATTCAAGACTAGGGTTTTATATGAATAAGCCTCTATATTTTTTGATATTAAAAATAAATATCTCTAATCTCACTATTTATCAATAAACCACCCAATTCATCTTCGTTATAGAAAAAAACCCTTATTGTCGATCTCCATAAAAATTGGGTTAACTTAACTCAACCATAGTTTAGTTTAACTCAAATAAGGAAAAGACCCTGACTCCTTTGAGAACGGAGAGAGAGAGAGAGAGAGAGAATGAGAGCGCCCCTCCTCTTTCTTCCCTCCCTATCCACCCCTTTCATGGCGGTGTTATAGAGTCGAAGCGACGGCACAGCCCACCACCGAGGCAATGTTATGTAGCAAGGGAATTAATTAATTTTTTTAGCACTGTAGGGGCCACCACAGCAAACTGTTGACAAGTGAAATACTATTCCAACGATCATATCGGTTGCTTTAAAAGGCAGGTAGCGATAAAAAATTTAATGGGAAATGAGCTGTGAAATATAAAAGATCAATTTGTTTCTTGATTTCTATTACATAGGGATGGAATGACTTGCCAATCAAATGTGGCATAACTCCACGGTGATGTCAAATAATAAAATGACTTTCCAATCAACGTTGTGGCATAGTTTACGTAGAATTGGAAAACCTATAAAAAGGAATGAAAAGTCATTTGAAATGCAGGTTGATTTGTGGTCACAATTTCCGTCTTGTTTTTCTCGAGCCTTCTCCTCTTATGTTATATTATTTCCCATCATGCTCAGCTCATGCAATTCTTCTCTGAACTCTTCATCACGAATTCAACGCGAACAACATCATCTTTCTCAGGACCATTGCTATAAGGATTCGACCATGAGCTAAGGAAGTAACGTCGCAAATTGGTGTCAATTGTGAGTGGGCTGGCACCATCCCAAAACAACTAACCATTTGGGAGGCCCACATCACACTAATATTAAGCTATCACCCCCTATTTCATATCTAATGTGGGATTAAACTGAATGTCCTCACATAACAAATATCCCCCCGTTCGTGAGGCATTGTCCCCGCTACCTACTTTGGGCCGTTTATGCGCCCTTTGGCCTCCCCGAGTTACTCCTCCCAGATGTTTATGCATATTTTCTCATAAACGTGAGAAATTATGCTCAGACATTATTTGTTAATAGGCTAGTACTATCTCATAATGACTAGTCATTTCGGAGATCCACACCACACTAATATTAGGCCACCACCCCCCTAGTTCATATCCGATGTAGGATTAAACTGAGAGCCAAGGAAGTAGCGCAACAAGTGATTTGGGCCTCTAATGTGCCCTCCACCCCACGGGACATGGACACCTCCCATTGTCTAAGCACTTCCTTAGCCTCTTCACCTCCCCATAGGGAACCTTAGCCACCGTCGACGGTAGTGCTGGTGTCAAGCTCAACGAGAATGAGGTGATGTGAACTGAGGCCGACTTCTCCATACCCAGCACCTCGTAGTCGATCATCGCAGCTAGCCCCCAGGGATGGAGCTATGTTCTCCCCTTTAGCTTCCTCTTCCAAGAGCTTTCGCCCTCTTTCACCACAACCGTAGCACCATTTTCCCCATTTATTGGCTCTGCCTGGTTCTGCTAGCACCCCATCACCCTACAAGTCGCCACCTCTGCTGTTTCGGATCTCGCTACCATCGTGTCAGCTAACCCGACCCCCTCCACCACCTGACGCCCTCTACCACGCTCTCACTCTCCCGGTCGACTCCTTCTTCTCCCGTCCATGAACAAGGGTCCGAGACACACACACACACACACACACACACACACACATATATATATATATATAGAGAGAGAGAGAGAGAGAGGATGGGGGCGTAGAGATCTAAGAGGGGATAGAGAGAGATGTAGACAGAGAGAGAGAGGGTAGGGGAGAACGAGAGGGAGGATGGGGCCGTCGGAGGGAGCGTCGGGATCTTGGGGGGCAGAGAGAAATACAGGGGGAGGGAGAACGAGAGAGGTAGGGAAGGGGCCTTCAGATGGGACATGAAAATGTTCCTTAGAATATTATGCTCTTTGACAATGGTTAACTGGAAGGGCTTTTACCAAAGGTCAGCAAATTTTGGGGGCTAAGCAATAAATAGTTTATTAGGGGGGCGGATGTCTAATATAATAATAGGGGGGTCTAAATCTAAATAACTCAAATTATTGTAAGTCAAGACTCAAGAGTACGTATAAACCATAAGATGGATTATATGAGAGATATGTGCAAACATCTATTATTATCATTATTGAAACAAATATACTCTTTCCCATGCGGGCAATCTCCCTTAAAAAACGTAAAAGTTAAATTTGACTAAGTCTCTCAAATCAAATGCCCAGTTTCCTTCAACGTGAACACCCAATCTTTCATCGCAAGTGACAAGTTTTCCTCTAATTTCTTATCCCATCTCCACGCATCATCGATGTTATGATCAAATGCGATGGTATCTCAATTTTTTTTTACTACCTACGTCACTCCACCACTGCAAACTATATTACTATGAACAGATACATGAGCGGTTATCCTCTCTCCCACTCTCGATATGCCATTCAAAAGGATCATTTATATATGGATATTTCATCTCGCCATTTAATTTTACAGATAAAAATAGAATGTTCAGCACACTGAATAAAAATTAACTGTTAACTGCAGAGACATTTTTGACATTTTCTTCTTAACTGTCTAGCGTCTCTCTCTCTCTCTCTCTCTTCACATATCTGACTTCGATCTCCATGACTGAGATACATAGCAAATAGGCCTGTCAACGGATACGGATATTATCCGAATCCGCTTCAATTCGTATTTATTTTTTCGGATATTGATAATATCCGAATTCGAATCGGAGCGGATATTATAATATTCGCTTCAAAAAATATCCGTTCGAAATATTATATATCATATAATACATATTTTTAAATGATGTATTATAAAATAAATGATATTATAGAGAAATTTAGATATTTTATAGTTATATTTTAATTTAAAATTTATTTTATATATATTTGACATTTTATAATTATATTTTATATATTTTTAATATTTTATAATTATATTTATATACTTTTAAATTTAAATCGAATAATTCAAATTTTAAAACGGAGCGGATACGGATAGTGAAATATTCGATTCGTATCCGAGTCAAATCAGAACAGATCAAAATCGGATAATTCGAATCGAAAAACGGAGCGGATACAGATAGTCATATATTCGCTTCGTATCCGCTCCGTTGAGAGGCCTAATAGCAAGCACATCATTAGAGCGCAATTCCTTCTATCCAAAGCAGTCTGCTAAACAGATGAGCTCTTTTACTGAAGAAATTCAATTAGCTGATAATTATTGTTCCTCGACTCCGAGCATACGCCCTTTAGTTGTGAAAATAGCGAGAAATTTAGTTCTACCTTTTTGTTTGATTTCGATAATAATCTGTGATACTTAAAGATCATCATATATCTTCTGTTTCGTGGATTTGTAGCTTTTTGGATAAGCCTTGAAGCAACATTTGCATAACTTGCTTTCTTTTGAGAGGAATCATGACTCGTTCATTAGACTACTCCCCATCAGGTCTAAAAAAAAAAACGCTGGAGCCAAAAGAGCCCACAGCCAAATAGCCATGCACACTTGATATTCTCTGTTTGTGTTCCACACCTATGAAAGGCTCAAGTGACTCCAAGAAGTCAGGTTCTGACAATGCTTGACGCAAACATTGCCAAAGTTTGGCACTAAAAAGAAGATTAAAAACAAAACAAGTGCTCTACTTCGTTCTCGAATACAAGGGTTGCCCTCCCCTTTTGCCGCATCTAGAACTCATGCAGCAGTACACAATATAGCATCATCTACCCATAAAATCAATGCACCTCTAGGGCTTTACCTAGAATTGGAGCCACATAAAAGACGGCATGATAGCGAAGAAGAAAAATAGACTGGCAAGGAAATAGGAAAAACCCCAGTGCCTCAAATGAATCATGTACAATAATGTGGGGGGGGGGGGGGTAGAGAGCCAAAATCTCGACATTAGTCGTCTTCGGCATCGTTGAGCCCCCCAATGCGTTGACGCCTTCTGTCGAATACTGCCCTGAAAGACTCACGCTCTGCGCGGATATGCTCCAGGAAAGCAGATCGCTTCCTCGACGTGTTGGTGTTGCTCCTCTCGGCCGGCTCAACAGAACTCTCTTCCTCGGGTAATGGGTTGGATTTCTGCGAGGCACATAATTTCCATCAGAAGATGTTTCCTCGTCAGTAAATTTGGAGACAACTGATTGATGCGGGAGTAATCCAAATATGCCCTTAAGCTCAGATTCCAGTTGCTAACATTAAGAGCAAGTCACCAATTTATGTGAAGTGAGTCAGCATTAATACATATATATATATATATATATTAAAGTTGCTGGCCGGATATTGAAAAGGGAAAAGGTTTACTACCCCCATAGCAGCAGACAATTTTGAATCAAGGACGAGTAGAGGACAGATGTCTAACCACATTGTAGCCTGAGCCAGAACCAATAATCAAAGAGATGCATTGGTTGTTTGAAGCGCCTATGGAAAAGCCTTCTTTTCCAACCTGGAAAGCGAATATATATCAGGCATAAACATATGAATAAACAGAGACAATAGAATGACAAACAAGTTGCCAAAGAGAAAGTATATGCTTTGGTATCTGCAACAACTGTATAAGAATATAGATCAATAAGAAAATGTTGTACATAAAATATGATATCTTTTTATAGGTCAGGGTTCCTTTTGAGTACTGAAGCAACATTTTGCTGCCATTCCCATGCATTGACTGGGCTGCCCGAGAAATTAAAGCCCTATGCACTTTAGCATCACGTCTCTCAAAATGAACATACCATGTCCAAACACTTCTACCAAGATTTAACCGTTTTTCCAGGTTGACATCATCATCCAACTCTTCTGGATTCACTTCATCCTTTCAGCCACTATATTTGCATAGAGTTTCCTTCTATTCCCCATTTTTCCAGGTTGACATCATCTTCCTCTATCCTTTTAATTTCAATACAAAAATCCTATTATAATTATATCTTTTGAAAGTGACATTCCCTTTTATAGCAATTCATCCATCCTCATACGCTTTCAAGTTGACTGGGTGAAGCCAGGGCTAAAACAAGTTGGGTCAACCCTAGTTGGTACCAAGGCATCAACCATAGGCCAACACGTGGGATTGGAGCCCCAGCACTAGCCCCCCAATCTGACGATCAACAGAGAGGTTGAACCCAAACCTGACCCGTGTATCACTATCTGGAACCGAACCCAACCCACACAACCCGAGTCAGACTGAATCAGATGAATAGAGTGAAAGCTAAGAAAATGGAACAAATAACAGAAAAAATAAATATAATTGCTTATTTATACATAAAGTATTTAGAATACCTTGGATTTTACTGGGACCAACCTAACACAGATTGAGGATTGTTCAGGTTGGGAACATGCTCAATCTGAACCCAATTCATTTCCCCTTGAAGCCATGTTCAAGTTCGCCCAGTGTTTGCAACCCCAACATCCCCTCCGACCCCCACCCCGTAAAAAACACCCAAAAAAGGAGAGAAGAGAGAAAGAAACTTGCAGCCCTAGGTACAACCGAAGTCTTGGTCCATAATTACAAGTCCAGTAGGTTCACATCTAATCAGCTTCACAGTCACCTCCTTTTAAAAAACAATTATTAAAATGGTATCCATGTACAACACAAGAAAGGAACCATCTATATGTGAACTACCAGGAAATTCATGCAATATACAAAAACTGAACCATATACACGCAACAAAAGGAATCAACTAAATGAAGACAAACAAGAACGGAAAAACCCACATGCAAGCTAGTATGCAAACTGAGCCTCCTGCAAACTAATTAAAAGCTTGTCTCACCTAGAAAGCCATTCAGTATCTTAATCTACCCATGATGGTAGAACCAAACTACCACTTTATTATTGACCTCACATTTTTATTTCATACACTGACGAGAAAGCAGAATGACCTTCCATAAAGGGTCCACCCTTCAAAACCGACTCCCTCACATACAATTGACCTGGTCAGTTTCAACCAAACATGGATACACACATGCACATAATAGACCCTGTATACATCAACTCTGCAATTCTCAAACCCTCCTAAGGTGTATCAAGTTCAGCAACTCTGACATATCTGCAATATGATACTCCAGGGAAAAAAAATTTTGGAAGGTGATACTCCAGGAAATGAAAGTTAATTTATGTATTATTTTGTACATTATTTAGCACTAGATTGAAACTCAACAGCTAATATTAATCTTAAATTGATAAATGAAACATTATCTGATCATCCACTATCCCTTTTGATATCAAACTCTTCTTCAGATAAGTTAACGGTGCCAGGTAACTATCGCATTAATCAGGATCAAACAGATTAAAGAGAGCATTTTTTTCAAATTATGTATCCAACACCACATCCCCATTTAGAGCCACAATCACTGGGTGGACAAACATACGACCTCTAGGTGCAAACCAGAGTCTGCATGCCAACCAAGTCTTTTTTCCTCATTTCTTATTCCCTCTTTTCCAATGCCTAAAATTCTCTCTCCAGCTTTTTCTAGAGATAGAAGCTCTGGAGTCAATGGTGCGTTCTCCGCCAGAGCGGGGCTCAAGCGGGGGTGCGCGTTTCGCAGGGATGCTGATGGCCGGCGTCCCCCCCCCCCCCCGGTTACAACTGTGGCCGCCGTGGCCACCCCGGCGGTTCTGTCCCCTATTAGGGGGGCAGCCTGCTAGGGGACGGAAGGAAGAAGGGACCATCGATCCTATCGAGATGCTCCTTGGCCTCGTCCACCGGCGTTGGGAGTGGCTAATAGAAGGTCGTTGGATGCTGGTCAGCTCACGGCGGAGGAGTTGCAGGTCAGAAATGCCTGGCTGCAGAGATGTCTCAACGTCGCCATGCTGGAAGGGTGCGCAGAGGATGAGGAGGTCCGGAAGAGGCTGGTGGAGGCTTCAAGCAGTGGACGACTCCTTCCTGGCGGTGGGAGAGGTGGAAGAAGTGGTGGAGAGGCTGCCGGAGCTGGGCTGTCTATCGGTGGTTGAAGCTCTGATCCGTTTGCAGAGATGGTCACCGGCTAGAGGGACTTTCCCCAATCCACCGATTAGAAGATGCAGGGTGGTCTTCGAAGGATTCCCAATGCATCTTTGTGATCATGGGGGGCTCTCCTTCTTGCCTAGGGCGTTCAGAGTGGAGACCGGATCCCTGTGCTTCTTCCCCATGAGCTCTCGGACGGCTGTGGCTGCCATTGTTCAGGTGGCCAGCTCGGCGGAGATCCCAGCGGTTGTCCCTGTCGACATCGAAGGCGTTATTGTGGTCGTTAGGGTGTGACTTTTAGAGGAGGAGAAGGTGACACCGGCGACGGAGCTAGGGTTGCAGGGCCTCAAGCGAGAGGTGGGAGACGCCTGGCCAGGCCGCCCTGCGTTGATCTCTCAGACCAGGCAGCTGCTGTTCGGTTCGAGAGCGGTTTGGTCGCCGGATCGGGAGCTGAGACCCGTCACTTACCCGATAGCCCGAGGCATATCGGGTCCCAGGGAATTGCTACGGCTCATCTCTCCCGCCCGATTCCACAGGGTAATACAGGGCCGCAGACGAGCCCCTCGACACCGACGGCCAGCCGATTGTCCACAGCCGCCCCCCCTCCGATGTCAGCTGACCAGCATCCCCCACAGGAGACTGACTCTTTGCTCCAGCCAACTCTGGGAGCGCAGGGGAGGATTCTCTCCGCCGGTGGCGGAAGAGGTAAGGATCATGTCGTCCTTTCCTTGCCGGACCAAGAGTCAGGGGAGACGGCATCCTCCAGAGGCCATCTGCTTTCACGATGCCGGCATCGCTCACAGGGGAGAGGATGGAAGTTCTTGCTGCTCGCCCTCTCCGTGTGGCCGACGGCTCAGAGGAGGGTTCGAGGGCTCCGGGCCACTGCAGGACTCAGTCCTCTCCCTCTCTGATGTGACATAGTGTGGCCTCTAAGGTTGTAGAAGTTGCAGGTGGTCCCTCTAATATCGGCTGACCACCTACGTCTTCTTCAAGGGCACCGGCGTCGGTGCTAGCAGCCAGCGGTGGTATGCAGGGAGCTAGGGCAATGGACCTGGTCCTCAAGGAGGCCTCAAAAGTGTCCCAGCAGGGTGCTTTGGCAGAGTCATCGGATGCCATCGTCAGCCTGCTGGGATTTGGGGAGCCAGAGGAGGAAGGCATCTCAAGCAAGGAGGAAGGTAAGGTTTTGATGGGCAAAGTGGAGAGGCTGATGGAGGAACACTTCAGGGATCTGACTGGGAAGCTGGGTGTCTCCTATGAGGGAGTGGGTCAGAGGATTAGGGGTCTCTTCTCCTGATCCAGAAGAGATGGCTTGCTGTGCTGGCGAGGGAGGCCAAGAGAGAGAAATCCATTTAAGAGCAAAGAGAGGGTTGGAGGTGAGTGAGGTGAAGGGGGAGGAGCAAGAGGGAGGAGTGGGGAGAACTTTTTTGTCCCCACGAGTATTATATCTTGGAATGTGCGGGGTCTAGCGGGAGGGGAGAAGAGGAGAGTGGTGAGAGAGATGGTGAGGATCTAGGTAGACATCCTCTGCTTACAGGAGACTAAGTGTGAGGGAGAGGGTGCGGAACTGATAAGAGAGAGAGGTGGTGGGAGACTTTCTCAATGAGTGGCTTCTATGGCAGTGGGCAGGGTTAGCGGGATTATGGTGTTATGGAATCCCTTCGAGGTGGAGGAGGACAGGTAGGTGGGCCGATAGACTATTTCTCTTCACTTCCATTGCTTGAGGGGTGACTTCTCGTGGGACTTCTCTGGGATCTATGGCCCTCAACCCCGAGAAGGAAAATGCTTACTCTGGCAGGAGTTGATCGAGTGCCATCTCTCTTCAAGTCGTCCCTGATGTGTGGGTGGCGATTTCAATGTGGTGACTACAGCCTTCGAGAGGACCGGGTCTCTCTCCCAAGCTGGGAAGACGAAAGACTTCTGTGACTTCATCCAACAAGCTGCCCTCATTGACATTGGATTAGTGAACGCATAGTTCACCTGGTTCAACTTGAGGGAGACTCCTTTGTGCTCCAGACTGGATAGATTCCTAGTGTCGACGGATTGAGAGGCTCGCTTCCCTTTTGTGTAGGGTTCCTATTTGGCTAGGCCGACCTCAGATCATATGCCTATCCTCTTGAGGACACGCAAAGGTCAAGAGAAGCCAAGTTTTTAGATTTGAGAGATGTTGGCTTAGAGAGGAAGACTTCTTCGAGTTAGTGAGGACGGAGTGGGTTAGGCACATTACTCATTCTACCCTCATGGCCACTTCGATTGAGAAACTGAAGCATTTATCCCTTGAACTCAGAAGATTAGAAGATGGGTGCTGACAAGAGCCTGCCCAACAGGCAGGATAAGAAGAGGATTCTTCATCAACTTGAAATCCTAGACCAGTTGGAGGAGGTGACACTACTAGATGATGCTACTAGGAGGAACAGAGACTCTTTTCGTGCCCAGTATGATGAGATTCTCATTATAGAAGAGATTTATTGGAAGCAAAGATCGAGAGAGAAATGACTTAAGGTGACAAGAACACCAAATATATTCACAGGACGACGTCGACTAGGAGGAGAATGAACCATATTACTTCCCTTCAGGTGGGGGGCCAGTCTATCCAGAGGGGCAAGGACATCAGACGGTTTGCCATGGACTTCTACTCTAGACTTTTCTAGGAGGAGCAATTGAGCAAGCCTGACTTCTCCCACGACCTACTTCCTCACCTCTCTACTTCTGAGAGTGAGGCTCTAGTGAGTCCCTTTCTGGAAGAGGAGATCAGACAGGCAATCTTTTCTTCTACTGGGGACATGGCCCCTGGACCCGACGGCTTCCCCATGGTGTTCTTCCAGCAGTGTCGGAACATTGTCAAACACAACATTGTTGGTGATGTTCAAGAGTTCCAGGAAAGCACGGCACACTTGCGAGATATTAACAAAACTCTACTGGTGTTGATTCCTAAGAAGATGGGTGCTCAAGATCCGGCAGACTTCAGACCAATTAACTTGCTCAATAGCACTTACAAAATCATTGCCAAGGTGCTGGCTACGAGGCTCAATAGGGTCACTGATGGGCTGGTCAGTGACTACTCGGGGGCTTTCATCGGGGGAAGGCACATACAAAAATTTTCTAGTCGCTCATGAGTGTTTGTATGGCATGAAGCAGCAAAAGAAGAGGGGAGTGGTCCTCAAGTTGAAATTTGAGAAGGCTTATGACAGTCTTAGAGAAGATGGGTTTCCACCAAACTTGATTTAGATGGATATGGAGGTGCATCTCGTCAGCATCCTATGTCGTCCTCATTAATGGGCAACCATCCTCTTATTTCCAGAGTGGTAGAGGGCTCCGACAGGGAGACCCGTTATCTCCGTTATTGTTTGTGCTAGTAGCTCACATTCTAAGTAGATTGTGGATGAGGGCTGAGGCTGTAGGATTTAAACAAGGCTTCCAGCCAGGGCGGGAGGGTACGTGTATCATCCATCTCCAATATGTATATGACACAATCCTCTTCCTTACTGATGAGGAGCATCAAATGTTCAACGCCCAAGTGATGCTTCAGGGCATTAGTGGCCTGAAGGTTAACTACTCTAAAAGTCAAATTGTCGGGATCAACATGGAGGCTTCTGCCCTCAGGCGGGCTGCAGATATATTCCGGTGTCAGGTTGGGGTATTTTCTCTCTCTTATCTGGGTCTGCCTTTGTCCCTAGGTGCTCTTCATTGTAGGAATTGGCAAGTGGTGGTGCAGAAATATTAATCCAAATTTGCAGGTTGGAAGGCAAGACTCCTCTCCTATGGAGGTCGCCTAATGTTGTGTAGATCAGTGTTGGACAGCTTGTCGACATATTTTCTCTCTATCTTCAAGATCCCCAAGACTGTGGTGAAGAAGTTGGAATCTATCCAAGCTAGATTCTTTTGGCATGGCAGTGAAACAGAGAGAGAGGATGACATGATATTTCTTGGGGAGAGTGCGTAAGAGCAAGGAAGACGGCAGGGTGGGTATCAAAAACATCAGAGATTTCAACTTGGCGCTCCTCTATAAGTGGCTGTGGAGGTTGGGACTGAGGATGAAGGGTTGTGGAGGCAACTTAAACAGAGATACTACTCCACATTTGGAGTGTGGGATTTGTTTCCGTCCACTCTATACAAAGTCTCCCCGATTTGGAGAGGTATCCTTCAAGGTGTTGATTTTATCAGGGCCAATGTTCGAGTCAAACTGGGTGATGGGCAGAGGAGTCACTTTTGGCAGGGCAGGTGGTGTGATGATTTCACTCTAGCAAAGGCTTTCCCGTCCCTGTTCACTAGTGCAAGGGCTCCTAGAGGGTTGGTGGCTCACTCCTTTGATGCTGATCTTACCGGGGGCATTTGGGCTCTCACCTTCAGGAGAAATCTTCAGACTCATGAGATGGAGCAGCTTCAGCTGCTTTTGTCTTTCCTTCTTGACTTTCAACCGGTGTGTGACAGGGTAGACACTTGGATGTGGAGATGGGCGGCGGAGGGGGCCTTCTCAGTCAGGTCTGCCTACTCTCTCATGACATCTCGGAGGGGGGTGTGCGGCACTCTTATGTTTCTCAAGTTTGGGCTCCCAAGAGCCCTCTGAAGGTAAAGGTGTTACTTTGGAAGATTTCACATGGGCAGCTTCCCACTTGTGATAGGGTGACTCCTTTTCTTCAGCACATTTCTTCCTTGTGCTGGTTGTGTGGGGAGGAGGAGGAGGACACATGGACCATCTATTCGTAGGATGTGCCTATGCGAGTAGTGTATGGACGAGGATACAGTAAAGATTACAGCAGCCTATTCGTCAATTTGTGGGGGTGTAGCACCTCTTCACCAAGTGGCATAGAGTATGGAACCTGAAGGGTGACTCCTTCATTTGGTGGCTGAACCTCTATGCTACACTGTGGGCCTTGTGGAATGAAAAGAACAGGATTTTCAAGAGCGAAGCAAGGCCTGAAGATAGGTTAATATCTTTTGTTTGTGAGAAAGTGGCCACTTGGGTGAGAGAGCTTTGTAAAGTGGAGAATTATAACCCCTCTCTTTTTTTGTTGTTGGGGAGTTAATTGGGGGAACACCAACTTGGTGGGGAGGTCCTTTTTGTAAAGGGGTTTTTTGGGAGCTCAAAGCTTATAGTTGTACATTCCTTTTCCTTTTAATATACTTGTGGTATCATCCACTTTTCAATAAAACAACATCATAAGTTACAAGAAGGTATCCAAGTGACTTCATTTTTACGCTGGGCCGAAAGGCATACACTTTATCTGGAGTTCTTTAAAATAGCTATTGCGTCCAATTTTAAGTGGAAAGGTGATTTTTCAGGAATAATGGCCCTTGTACATTTATGCCGCGTAGAAAATACCATGAAAATTATTCCCACCTCCAAATGCTCACCATATATCATTGTATCTTATAGGATAATTCGCAGATGGGAATATTATTTAATTTAGACCATCTTACCAAAAAAAATCAGCATTTTCCCGGTAACCAAGAAACAACCAGTTCATCACTAACCATTAATTCTTTTATTTTGGGCTTACAACTAATAGTACAAGAGAAATGTAAAGACAATGAGAAAAATGATGCTAGAAGTTCTTGAATCATTAACCTATGTGATGCAAGCAGCTATAAAAGATCTTCAATTCCCTCAAACCAAATTCTCCAAGAGCTTAATAAAAAATCAATTAGAAGGCAGATCCCTCAAAACATAATTGTCACAGAAATTACTTGAATAAATTATACATAGTTTATTGTCCCGTAAATGTAGTAATGTACAGCAAGCTACACATCCTGTTCTGGAGAAAATAAGGCAATCAAGCATGCTCCAAGACAAGGCAATAGCATGGATGAACACACGATCACATATGACATTCAAAATTAAATAAGTGCCATACCCGATCACCCCAGCGAACAGATTTCCCACCCTTGCCATATGCTTGAATCAACCCAGATAGAGCATTTGATTTCTGTGGAGCACGACTTTTGTCATCACCATCCTCATCAAAATCCTTTGACCATTTACTCTTTCCCAATTCTCTTGCTTCCATTAAGTCTTCGCCTTCAGTAACCCATCTCCCTCCCATGATTAATGATCCTAAACAAGAGAAAATATAATAAGAAGTCACTAAAGACAAGTAAAACAAAAACAGAATCCATGAAAATTAATCTAATAAACCTCATTAACCTAACAGAAAAAAATGCAGAAAGTACACTATAGCAACACATGAAGATAGGGTAAGAAAACTAATATATACCTTCATCTGTCTTGTCAGTTGGTATCTCCTCTCCACCCTCAGGGGACTTTCTATCATGTCCTTCCAATACCACCCTTTCATCACATGGCATATCTTCCATGTCCATGTCCACCTTTTTTTTATTGTGATGGGAGAAGAGTGACACACATTAGCACAGATTATAAATCCCCAACAGAAAAAAAAAAGATGGGAACATCCAATCCGGAATGGTGGGGCAAACCAATTTTTGCCCATATTCAACTTTGGGAAACGTAGAGCAGATCAGAAACATAAAAATCAAGTAACAACAAGTATCCATGGATCCTCAACATTCACAGATTAGACTTGAAGGCAAGTATAGTCCGAAAGCTAGGAGGATATTATGATAAACTGCAAGTTATTATTAGCAATTAGTGTGTCAGGAGAGCAACCACCATGAAATAAGCAGATTATTAATTAGGAAAGAAATTACAACCATAAGACATGTTAGATGCAATATAGAGGAGTGTTACAGTGCTATTCTTTTTACCACGTCTTCATTTCCCACCATCTGATTTAGTAATTGGCCAGAGGGAAGGGCCAAACTAAAGTTTGGGGCTTCCCTGGCCTCAGCCATCCGACTCAAGATGGGATGGCCAAGACGGAGAGGAAAAGATGGTAGTAGAAAAAAGTGGCACCATGTAATTCCTCTACAATGTAAATGCTTGAATGCAAACAGAATCTACAATTGTAGCAGATTAGATTACCTCTTGAATATTGCTCTCATTGAGATCATCACCACGAAACAATGACTGCCAAATCATCAAGCATGGTGTCACAAAGCAAAGAAATATGGTGGAGGAATTCATTTATAAAACTTATAGGCAACTCCTGATAGTTCCCACAAAAGTCAACAGCAATCGCAACTGCAACAAACCTGAATGTCTAGTTGCAAGTAGAGAGCTGGAGCTTGTTCCCATTTATCTGCCATTCCTTTAATGTCATCTAACGTGAAACCATGCACGTTTCTAGCAGCACAGCCCTATCTTGCCACATCAGAATTAGAAACAAGGATATGTAAAAAAAAATTGACAAAGCTACAACAATTCTCATCAAGTTATCAACCAGAAAAAAAGTATAAGAAAATGAAATTGATAAAGAACCAAATATCCATATGAATTACATGCAATCCATTGCATTGTGCATGTCTACTAAATGAGAATGGAAACGGAAGCTTATCAATTGAACAAAGATTATACATGGGTAGCCTCCTCATTAGGTAAATAGTTGAGTCCCATAAGACATTTGGACAACATTCCCTAAATAATGCTGAAAAAACTAAACGATGCTATAGACATACACCATTGGAGACTAGTTGTCTAGCAAGCGGGTGGTACCACAATATTATTAAAAGAAAAAAGGAATATACAAGTATAGGAGTGTAAGCTCACAACAGAGCACTGTACAAAAAGTGTAGGTTCACACCAAGAGGTATGACCTAGTCACCCCCCCCCCCCAATCCTGGCTTTCAACAAAGCCAAAAGAGAGAAGATACAATCCTCCAAATCACAAAAAACCTTAGCCCACTCCTGAACCCTATCACCACTCCAAAGACATAGGCTTCTGAAAATAAAAGACAGTTGCTTGGCTTTAGTTCCAATGCCACAACTTTATTATATCCATAAGTAATTACAGAGACAAGCAATGCTATATTGTCATTCTTTTTACCACTCTTTTTTGCCACAATCACCTCGGCCATCCAAACATGAGATGAGACGTCCAAGCTGAATGACTTAAGTTTGGTGCTCCCGACCACAGGAGCACTGAACTTAAGTTTACTTTCCCAACGTCTGATTTTCAAATTGGATGGTGGGGGAGGGGGGAGGTGGCACCCTAGTGATGCTCTTACAAAGAAAGCATAACTGTCATTAGCATTTAGCCAACCACTCTAAAATAACTTCAGATTACAATACAAATAGACTCCTACCTAGATTTTCTCCAACAGAGGGGGAAGAAGGGGGAAACAAAGAAGAAAAGAAAAACTTACTGTTGGATCCTTGTATGTAGCTTCTAGCAGGTAGACTTCATATCCCGACCTCTGGTTACAGAAAAAAAAACAAAAGATGAGAGGGAGAGGCAAAGAACAAACGTGAAAAAGTACATCTCAGGAATACATACTCCAAACTAATGGTGTAAAATAAAGAGATTTTTGCATGAAAACCATTGTTAGAGGTGAATTTGCAAAAAAACCATTCTTAGAAATGCATTAGCAGACATATCACTGGGTTAATTCAAATAGTGCATAAATGCCATTTAAAAGTGGTTTTTTTAGAAGTTTTTGGTAAAAAGAAGTGATATGCGTGCAAATAAATGACATTTTTGCACGATTCAGATTTACACAGTGATATACCTGCTAATGCATTTCTAGGAATGATTTTTTTGCAAATTAACCTCTAACAATGGTTTTCAAGACTTGTTTATTGATAATGCTGAAGCTAAACAATTATACCTCCTGGGTGCAAATGTCTTTTAAGAAAATCAAAGTTTTCTAACAAATCTCCCATTGAAACAACAAAATACAAAGATTGGCATATGAACCACAAGGGGAATTAAGGAGTCTAACAATGTGAACTATGAACCAACTCAACCAAGCTTTCAGTTTTACACATGGTAACATCACAATTTAGTTCATATTTTTTTTAAAGTGGATAGTACCACTGGTTATATAAAAGAAAAGATAAGAATATACAAGAATGGAGGGAGTGCTCCCACAAAACTCCCAAGTACAAAAGACAGCAGACAACTCTCTGCCCCGGGAGCAAAAAAAAAAAAAAACACCTCACCACTAGACGCTCCCCCCAACCATGCACAACAGAAGACTCTCAAGGTAAACCATGTATCGGCGCCATCTACTCCACCCTGCCATGAAGCCCACAAAACACCATCGACCACCCAAAATAAGCTAAATAACCGATCCAAAAAACAGGCTCAAAACACTCATCCCCTATAAAAACAAAACTGCCCCCTCGTCCTAGACCCAAAGATCAAACCCTCTACTGATTTCTTCCTTCCTCATCCTCTCCATTTCCCCTCTTCCACTGATTTTTCCTGCCTTAGCCTTCCTCGCTATGTCCACTTGCCATCTTCGCCGGATCTTACAGGCCTCACGTCTTTATCCATACCTACAGTGGACACACCAATCAGACTTGCAACCTCTTTAGCCTGAGCTGCCATAAAATTCTCCACCTTAGCTAAAATTTCTTTGACCTCCTCCTTTCCGAAGCTCCCCTCACCCTCCCCATTAATACTCATCCCACCCTGATTGGCGTTTTCAACAAGATCCGCCTCCGCGCGAAACTGCACATCCTCCAGCTCCCTGGGCAGGGGAGGCAGTGCTAAGAGAGCCTGCTGGCTAACCACCATCTGAGACACAATTTAGTTCATATTAGACACGTTGAAGATTAAATAGTTTTGTGCTGTTCCCAAAATGGATGAAGAAACAGATGAACAGAGAGAATTTCTTAGAAGAGTGACAACAAAGAAACAACAAAAGATCTTTCTTTCATACAATTTGCCTGCAAGCCAAAATTAACTCAATAATTCTTACACAGTCAAGCAAGAGCCTTAAATATCATCTACATGCACAAGTGCAATGGAAGATGGAAAATCAAAATTATTTCCATTGGGAGGGTGAAAAACTAAATAAAATAGCATAATGTCAACTAAAATATTAAGCTAAAGAGGGCTAACAAAAGTAAGTCTGTGGTTCTCATAACAGTGAGATATACGACCAGCCTCAACCAAAAGAATGCATCCAAAATTTGGGGACTGGAGATGGATGGTTCATTTTCTACATGTAGGCCACAGATGATCACAGCAAAACCTCATTTCATGTCAAATACATGGAGAGGGCAGAACAGGCAACATGTTTGATAATAAACAGTGCAATTCCCTGCCTGCAATAAGTGGTCAAAGTGGCTACACAAAAATATATGGATGTCATGCTGATGACCCTTTGTGATGCTTTCAATTGTAATGATTTCTAGACCTATACAAGACTTGAATATAGATGTTCAGAATTTTGCATGCATAGTCCCCATTTCTAGGTGGTCTGATGGCCTCTTGACAAAAGTATATGATAGTCATGGTTAAAGAGTTCAATGGTCACGCTGCAATGCACATTCCACCTGAAGGAGACATCACCTCTAAATAGAAATTGAGAAAATATGATCTAGCACTAGACCATGAAATATAAGATCTTCAATCATCAACAACTATATAACATTTGCTTAACTCCCAAACATACAACACTCCTTTCCCATTTCTCTTCACTGTTATTGGGCACAATATAACTGCATTGTAACTTCCACTAGATGTGACTGCATACTCATGTTTCAAGACATATAATACTAGAATTACAAGAATAGCATAAAAGTCTGAAAGAACAATGTGCAGTTTAACAAGCAAGCCAATAATAAGTACAGCAGATTTGACACAACTTTTGAAAAGTAGTAACCCATAAACTAAGCCTATGTGCTTCATGGACACAAAGAGGACATGCACTAGACAATTTTTCAATCTTTCTCATGTTTCTTTAATGTGTTGACGGAAATACCCACTACAGGGGCTTAATTTTTTTCTGATTCTTTCTATTATTTCATTCTGTTGAATTTAGTGGCAGGCTTTGTCAGTTAGCATTCATTCCATTAACTAATACAAGCCTTCCGCTTCAAAAAAATTGAAGTTAATCTAATGAGTTAAAGCTTATAGACAAAGCAGACACAGATAAATACTCAAGGAGCTCATATAAGAGACGGAGAGTATACCTTTCCAATTGCCCAAAATTGAGCAAAATCAGCTACCCGCAGATTGCGGTCATCCACTAAAATGAGGCACATACCAGCAACAAAGGGTCAGTTGCCAAACAAGGCTGCACCAGTTGTTAGAGATACTGAAGGCAGTGCATGCTACATATGCACTGCATTCCATTGATTCATCCAAAAACCACACTAAACATTCAATTTGTTACACAAAAAGGTCATTGAACAGAAAAGCCTAAAACAATTGGGAAAGCATCCCACTGGCTTCTGTTACAGACAGCACCCCCCCGCAACTAATGCAAATTCAACAAACAAAACACTTTGAATTCAGAACGAGAAAACAGAAAGCATAGAAGAGAGCACCAGCAACATATTAAAATAACTTATATAATCAAATGACTCAATAGCCACAGTCAACATCTCTTATAAGTCCTTACATAAGGACTATGCCATGCTTCAAGAAACCATAAACCACACAATCATGTTGAAGTTTTACATAGATAACAAAGACATACCAAACTCACGAGGGAAACAAAGATCAGCAAAATCTACAATGTGAACAATGAAAAGAGAGAGATGGAAGGCCAAACGCAGTCAAAAAGTTTAACACCATTCTGGGAATAAAAATACCATGCAACATTTCTAAGTTTCACAAAATTAGAAAGGTGAAAAACTTTCACCATCCTGGGTCTAAGTTGAGTCATTCACTTTTCAAAATGCAAAGTAAATAGGAAAAACTATATTTACCAATTACAAAGGTGAAAATGCCATCCTCAACAGTCTTCTTGAATGCTTTCAACATACTTGATCGATATGCCTATCAGGAAGTGAAGCCAAATCAAGATTTGGAGTAGCGCTTAAAACAATAAATTGAAAAAAGTTGGACATGAAGCAAAATAATGAATTGAGATTGGTCCTGCAAGCTTAAGAATGAATGATAGCTCATAGTGGCCATGGTAAGTGTGCAACGAGCTTAGCATGCTCAATCAGCTTATCCGAGGTTGAATTTCAACAGCGCAATAACCAACCCACTATACAGCACATACGCATTGAAAGAAACTCCAGCACACAACAAGACATGCCTGATTTGAGCTTATAAATCATTACACTACATGCAAATATTAAAAGGTACATCTTTAATCACTTTAGATCAAATCATTGCGATTAACCTATAAAGGTTCGCGCAAGTCTGGAAATAATAAATTTAAGATGACAAGAAGAAGTTGCCATAGAGAAGCCTATTTAACCAGACAGCTTGGTGTGCCCACAAAGAACTGAACAACTACATTTGGCTAGTCAGTTGAAGCTTTTGAAGTGCATGGCAAGCCTCCAACATTTGCTAAAACCGTTGTGGGCACTAACAATCCATCCTTCTCCCCCAAGGGGAAGGGGGATTTTAGTGAATATCAAAATATAACACTTGGGCTGCAGGCTGACAGGTCAAGTTGGTCATTTTTATTTTTATGACATCCCCCCCCCTACGGAAGCCCAGGTATCAGATACACCATTATTAACTATCAATATTGCATTATTGCTGGATTTTTTTTTCCAAGTAAGCCCCAATGTGTATATAGTCTATCAGCTACTAATCACCTAAATATCTGATGTATGATGTATCAGATACCAGCATTAAACTTTTATCCAATTAGCAAATTCTCGCATGTTGCCAAAAAAAAGGATTGTTCTCAGATATTGTGATGTCAGCTCCATTAAATATCTGACAGTGATAGTTGTCATACAAACTTTAGAATGAATGTATTATATATGAGCCTAAGCATATAAAATAATTGATAATTTAAAAATAAAAATATCTCTTCACCCTGCTCCCAAGGGACAAATAGCGATCCTTGCAAACAAAAATATCTCTTCTCCGGCTCCCAAGGGTAAATAGCTATCCTTGTGCCCTAGCTGCAATGTTCTATGCAGCATTCAGTACCAACAAGAAGAAAACCGTGTTCCCACGAGCTCAGCTTCTCCTGTTCTCCAAACCATACAGAATGAGTGTAACAGACCTACATAAAAGCAACCAAGTCTACTCTGTAAATCATTCACATGCACATATCAGCTTCTTCACTCTCTCCAAACTCCCTCTCTGGCCCCCACCAAATCTACAATAGTATCCCATATACCTCTCCTAACACTATCCCTCAGTACTAGCTTTCAATATGGTCTTCAATAACTACGATAACATCCAAATCTATGAAAATCACTCAAACAGAGATGGATGTCACTCTGTAACCATCCATAGGATAGGGATGTATTCTAATTCCAAATATAAACATAAATTATAGTAAATGTAGTTGATAAGAAAGCATCTGTCAACTTACCTCCGTTTAAAGGACTAGCCGGGCATCGTCCCACTACCTCCAGTACAAACATTCTAATACTTTGTCTAAACTTTTCTTATCGAAGTCAATCGGTGCTGTATATGAAACTAATAAATTGCTAATGAATTTTTACCAAAATAAAAAAAAATACATGACCAACAGACCATCAGTTAAAAGGGTCAATAGAAAAACAGGTATATGATTTCTGGCAGTCTTGTTTGCAATGCACCATTTATTATTTCCAGGGATGTGTGATCATAATTAAGACATTCACATCAAATATATTATATAAATTCTTGCCAAGCTCATTATATAAATTCTTACTTTATCAACAAAGTTCATGAGTTACAGACTTGATGTCAAATACAGAAAAATAATTGGCAACAAGTATTATCATCTTGAGAGGCAGACATCAAAGTTTATCTCCAAGCCCCATTCTCCTAAAGTGATAAAAAATGGCCCAAAACAAAGATGAAGTAAAATATAAAAATATGTAGCATCACCTCCTCCATTTCTGGCTCATAACAGTACTCCATAACCTTCCTAGTGACTTGTTTCTTCCCCTTGACTGATCCAGAAGACTTGGACCCGTCACTCTCTTCAACCTTTACAGTTAATAGCAAAAGTGAGTAATTAGCCTAAAAAAATAAGGGCAGATGCAAAAATGAACAAAAGCAACAATAGGCGAAAGTCTTCAGTCCATGATTGACCACGAACTAGCCATGTCTTAGAAAGCCTCTTTACCTTTTCTACCTCTGTCATAAAGTAATCATCCATACAATGAATACGTGGAGCATTACCACCATTATCAATTTCCAGGTCACGGAGTACTTTTGCCAGGTAGCTCTTTCCGCTACCTAGGATATGAAATAATGTTAATTGGCTGCCTGGAATAAGCAAAAATCTGGTAGGATGCCACTAGAAAAGAAAAAGGAAAAGAAAGAAGAAAAGTGCACAAGAAATTTTAAGCAACTCCAAAGCATGTATGACTGATCACTGATCAGAGACGTAACATAATTAGAGGAAACAACCAGCAGGACTATTCTATGCATGATCTACGAAACAAAGGTATGCAATATATGTCAGCCCAAGGTTGGCATGCAATATGTCAACTTTGAGGCAGTAGGCTTTAAATGCCACAACATGCCATCATCAGCAGTGCAGCAAGAAGCCTGCCACACAATTTTTGGGTCAGAGAAACGGGAGGTGCCATTCAGAGGTGAAGACTCTAATAATTCAGGCATTTTAATTTTTGTAGGTTTCTTAGCATACATACTCTTGGTGCGGGTATTGTGCAGAGGGTCCTTTCCGGGCACAATTTTTGCATCAGAAGCAATCTATTTTGAGAATGAGCAGTTTTCCCCCATATTTGTATATTTCATTCTACTCTCAACGAAAATGTTCTACTGTCCACTACAAAACTAAAAAGAAATTCAACTTGATAAATTGTCCTGATCTTTAATTGCTTGTGCACACTACAGAATTTTACTGTTTTCCTCAAAGGAAAAGTAATCAAGCTTTACTGAGAGCATCATTGCTTGTTAGACTTTGATTCTGACATACTTTGGCATTCTGTACTCAGGGCAGAGTTTGCTGACTCTTACTGTACCGGTGCGAGTCGGCCGACCCATACCATACTTGGGGAAACCCAGGTCCCCGGTGTGGGATCAAGTTGGGCCTGCTGCCCAAGTCACGGCGGAGGCCAGCGGATGAGAGGAAGGGGAGGGCACAGCGGGGGCTGGTGGAGGCATGGTATTCAATATCGCCCGGTACATATCATACCAGGCCGGTTCGTACCTATGTAGTCAGAGGCGCGCTTAGGCGCTCGCCTAGGCGTTCAAGGTGGTGAGGCGGTCCCAAACCACCTCGCTTTCGCATCAAATGCCTCACTCAGTCTTCTTCTTCTTTTGGACCAGCCTTGATTTAAACCTCCTTTATTCAAATCTTATCTTATTTGTATGTATGTATTTTTGCCTCAAATCTTGATTATTGTTAATTTTATTGAAAATCTTAATTGTATGTATGTATTTTCTTTGATATTTAGACATATATTTATTTTTTTGAATTGTATATATATATTTTTAATAAAATGCCTCAAATGCCTAGGTCATCGCCTAGGCGTTTGAGACATGAGGCGACCAAGGGTCGCCTCACGCCTCGAACTACATAGGTTCGTACATATACCGGCCTTGGCCGGTCCGGTTCCTCCCATTTTCCATAGTACTGGCCGGTACAGGTATTAAAAAATAAATTATAATAAAATTGGGCGGCTGCCTCCTCTGGACTCTTGAGAGAGAGAGAGGGAGAGGGGGGAGAGGGAGAACAAGGTGGGACTGACCGGTCCGTGAACCGCAGCAGTCACATTTCCGGCAGCAGCAGGATCAGGCGAGGATGCCGGTGGCAGGCTCAGGTCACTCGGGCAGCGGCAGGCTCAGGCGAGTACGGCAGCGGCAGGCTCAGGCGAGTCCGGCAGCAGCGGGATCAGGCGAGGAAGGCGCCAGCGGGATCCGGCCAGAACGGCAGGGGCAGTGGCGATGGTGTTCGCCACCATCGCCTTTGCAGTTTGCCCTAAGCTGGCTCGACCTCGATTGGGGTTGGTTTAAATTTTTAAAATGTGTTGATTATTTAAACAATAGCCCTCATAACAAAAGTTAATTGTATAAATAGTTAATTGATTTTAATAGGATATACATAACATATGTGGGGGAGGTGCAACCGAGAAGGGAGGTGAGGAACCGGTACTGTACTGGCCAGTACCGTTATCAGTACCGGTACCGGCCCTACCCAGTACCGAAACCGGTACCGGTTTTAAAGACCTTGGGCAGAGGAGAAGGGAGCATGGGGAAGGGGGAGGGAAGCCGCAGCGAAGGCGGCAGAGAAGGAGAGGGAATAGAGGGAGGCGGCAACAGAGAGGGAGAAGGCTGGCATAGGAGGAGGGGGAGGCTGGAGGCTATGTAGTCAGAGGTGTGCCTAAGCGTTTGAGGCGATGAGGCGGTCCCAACCCGCCTCGCTTTCGCCTCACTCTCAGTCTTCTTCTTTTGGTCCAGTCTTGGTTTAAACCTCCTTTATTTAAATCTTATCTTATTTGTATATATATACTTTTGTCTCAAATCTTGATTACTGTTAATTTTATTGAAAATCTTGATTGTATGTATGTATTTTCTTTGATATTTAGACATATATTTATATTTTTTTGAATTATATATATATATATATATATATATAAAATAAAATACCTCAAACGCCTAGGCCATCACCTAGATGCTTGAGGCATGAGGCGACCCCTTGGTCACCTCGGTCGCCTCATGTCTCGGACTACATAGGCTGGAGGAGAGAGTGGAGGGGGAGGCCGGAGGAGAGGGCAGAGGGGGAGGCCGGGGGAGGGTGAGTCTGCAGTGGTGAGGGAGGAGACCAGCGGGAGGGGGAGTCCGGGGAGAGGAAGGATGACGGCGAAGGAGGTGGAGGCTGGAGGAGAGGGAGAAGGGGAAGCCAGAGTAGAGGGACACTGGCAGAGGATGGGAAGGCCACAGCAGAGAGGGAAAACACCAGAGAAGGGGGAGGCCTGGTCAGGTCGGCACGAGTCAATCGGAGTCGTACCCGCCTCATACCGTACCAGGCCGTGCCCGTACGGGCCGACCCGACAGGTCAGTGAACCCTGACTCAGGGCAAATGTCCACGGAGAATGTCAGAACCTGAAATAAAATGTGTGTATGTGTATGTATATCAAGGTAAGCTGACTCGGGTATTGGGCTCAGATCAATAGCCTGAAACCCAAGCAGGACTGGCTGATCCTCAGCCTATCTGGGCGTTTCGAGTGGGGAAGGGGAGGGAAAGGGCGAGACTTGGCTGGGATCATGCTGAATCAGCTGATCGCATTGCAGAATCGGCTGATCTGACTTGATCCCAGCATGATCCCCCCAATCCCCAGTGAGAATCAGGGTTGAGGATTGTCGACAGATCAGTTTAAAACTGATCAGATCGGCCAATTCAACCAACCATGATGTATGTGTGTGTGTGCGTACACACACACACAAAAAGAGGAAGTTTGAAAGCAACACCACCTTTATGAGTATTCATAAGGCTCCTTCAGAGTCCGAACTCAGGTGCAAGACAAGCGTGATTAAAATACCAGCTCGTTTATAAAGCAATTTTATTAAAGCACTTCTAACTCCACCTAGAGTATTGGGCAATCGTTCATTTACAATAAGAAATTTGTGTAATTTGGAAAGCCATCAACGGATTGAGACTTCTATTTCCAGGTATCTGATATAGGTTCCATTCAAATACATAACCACACATGGAACTGGAATAAGGGCCATTGAGCAGCCACAACAAATTTTTGTAAGGGTAGACAACAAAGTGCAGTCCACTTTCCAGTAAAAGAGAATGGCAGCCTTCAAAAGATAAATAAATCAACCTCTTCTTTGTCATCAGGACAGATATATTCTGGCTTAACATTAATATCGCAGGATGTGAGTTTCTCAACCCAAAGAAATGGCTCATGAAACAATAAAGACTTTCTACAACAAAACAGAAATCTGTACTCTGTCTGATGACTGGCCTTATATCAGATATTTTCCTTAATGAAAGAAATAGAAATGACATTGGAAACCCAAAAAAAGGAAAAGGAAAAACTAAACAAGAAAAGCTTATCTCGTGGGAGAAACTACCTGGAAGTCCTCGAAGAATGACAACAATATGGTCTGGACGAGTAGCTCGATGAGGTTGGAAAAATATGTTGGCAGCATCAATAATGGTTTTCCTATCTGTTAATGCGTGCTTCAGTGAAAATGCTTGACCATCTTCTACATGTCGATTGGACAAAATCTGAGGGATAAGTGGTTGCCTCTGCAAAGTAGCATATGAGGTTGATATCAAGAGTCAGTACATTGACATTCATACAGTTTTTTTTTAAGTAAAGGGTGGACTGTACCACCAATTTTATTACTAACATTCATACAGATTATGTTTTTCTTTACAAGATTCATAAAGATTATGTTACCTACAACAAGTGAAGAAAATATAGTTGAGAGAAAAAACTGGCCCAACAGAAACATGGTATAATGTAGGAAAGGTAAATTTGACATCAAATGTTGACATGCATAACAATTAGAAGAATATGTTTCCACCTTCCAAGCTTATGCATATGAATTTCATGAAATATTATGATGCCATGGTATAAAGGATATACTGTTAGGAGAAACATGTTCTTCTAATTTTTAGGAGTCTGTTCATCTATTTTAATGTTGAAAAAGATCCAACATGAAAAAAAAAACTGGTCCTTCTTGGGAGAGAAAACCCAAGTCGGCTAAAGGGATAACAGTATCTATAACATGTCATTTAGGCTTCAATAACAATTGAAGATGTATTCCAGATGGTTTACTAAACACAGTGCGTCAGTTTCCCTAATGACGTAAAAATTCAATATGAAGACCCAACTTTGAGCCAGCCATCTGAGAATATGGGCATTCATCATCTCCTTGCAAAGCCTTGGTGATTCCAGAACATTGAAGATGCATTGAAACGAGTTCAATAACTGGGCAGAGATTAAGAAGAATGATAAAACACAAAAGACTGACGATAAGACATGCAAGGACCGTGATCATACCTCAGTAGCAATACCAGTGGAAGTATTCTCGGGTAGCTCTTTGGAGATGTAGGCTTCGAAGGCAGCAGGAGTTCCCGAAAATCCTTGAACATGGTGTGAAACATCAACAGACAAACCAACTGTGACAGGGCTGATTGGAGGAGGGCCAATCGATAATGAAGAAGGAACTTGGAAACGTGACAGAGGCGGCTCAGGAGGGGGCCTTAGAAGGGGTTGCGGAGGTGGAGGATGTAGAGTTTGAGTTCCTTGCACTTGACCTCCCACAGATGCAACCATGTCACTGCCGGATTGCATGGGCATGTGGTCTCGCTGATTAAATTGCACATTGGATCGGCTTGCCATGTGATAATTTTGAAGGCCTAATGGGCTGAAGCTGTCCTCGTGCAATGGGGCTTCAGTTTCAAAGGATGAAGGTCCCTCACTCCTATGGGCGTGGAGTTCGTGCTTACTCTCCACGTATTCATGAACAGGACCGTCTACATGACCATAGTGACCTACCTTTGACACCAAGGGAGATTGATAACTATTGGTATGAGGATACCCAGGTTCAGAAACACATGTTTGCCGAAGATGTTGCGGGTGAACAAGCATCTCCCGAGATTCTTGAGAAGCAGCATATGAGGAAGAATGAGGAACCTGGTTCTGTAAATTGCTAAAGGGTTCTTCACTTAAGTACTGCTTGTGCTTCGAATTCACGTCGGGGATGTGACGAGCCGTGTAATGTTTCAAACTTTCTTCCACCACATCACCATACCCATAACTCCTCGATGGATGCGAAGGCGCATCAAGGTGACCATACTGCTCTTGACTGATTCCTGCAGGGGATGCGTTCGATCGGACAATGTTGCGTGCATCCCAGTCCTTCCTTTCCAACTCCTTCGACTCCAAATGAACAAACCTGCCGGGATCTAGAAAATCTGTAGCTCCAGTTGGATCCTGGTAGCCTCCGTATGAACCTTCCCGCAAAGGAGGATTCTTCGGGTTAAAGAACAACGGGACATGTGTAGCTGCGCTATCGTTGCCGGTGAGACCCGACCTTGGACCGTACAGATCCCGATCAGTTCCAGACCAGGCGTAATGGCTCTGCGAATCCATGGAAGGATACCTATCGACGGGAACTCCGTTCGGCCTCTGTTCCCCGTCAAAGGGCAGATTCACCTGCGCTCGCCCATGATCCCGGATCAGGTTCAACCTACGCTCGTCCTCCGAAGAAATCCTCATTGGCACAGCACCGAATCGATCTTGTCCCTGAGGACTGGCAGAGTAACCCAGAACCCCGTCCTCCACTCTCATCCTCTTGCGAAACCTCTCCCTTTCCAATAACTCCTCCGAGATGAGCCTCTCCGTGGGATGAAACGGCTGCCGGAACGGATCCCTCTCCGGCAGTGAGTACCCGCTCCAAGGCTCTGCGCCCCTCTGCGCCATCGGGTTCGGATGATGCGGCAACGGCGGCGGAGACATGCGACGGTGCTCCGGGAACGGCGGAGGGGCGTGGACGGGCCGGTGGAAGGCGGGCGCCTCGGCGGGGAAGCGGAAGGGATCGTCCGGAGGGAAGCCGTTGCCGTAGAAAGGGAGAGGCGGGGGGCAGAAGGGGAAGTGGGAGACGCGGCAGGTGGGGCAGATGCTGCCGCGTGCCGGCTGGAATCGCCATGATTCCTCCATCTCCCCACCCACCCAGCTCAACGGGTACGCTAGGGTTCCGGCTGAAAGAGTGCGGGGATGGCGACCAGTGTTCTCCCTTGGGCGAGGGGTCTGCGACTTGGGGGAATTATTTGGTATTTAAGCCTCGCCGGAAGGGAGTACGGGGTCTTAAATAAAAGGGTTTTTTGACATATTAGTTATTACAAATATGATGAATTACTTTTTAATCCTTAAAATCTCTCTATTATTTCAAAAGTCATTGTAAATATTATCATTAAATTAAATAGTCCCTGTCATTTTTTACCGTCGACGATATTAAACATAAGTTTAGTTACATTTACCCCTAGTTGCTGAAAAGACAAACTCACCCTCGCTTAATCGAGGGTAACGGCCGTAGTAACCCTCCAACTGAGTCCTTAGGGCACACCACAGAACCGGACCCTCTTCTTTCCTTCCCCCTCGTACACAGTCACCATTGCCGTTGATTTCACTCTCTGGGTCGTCGCGACAGCAACGACCACCGGCCACCGCCAGGGTCGATTAGGCACCATCGCCATTGCCCAAACCTGCACGTAACAACCGCGGCGCTTCACGGCACCCCATCTACCGCCGCAGACGTACGACCGCCCTCGTTCAGACGCCGCATCACCGGAGTCACCACCCCACGTCCAGGTCTGGGCCACACACCTCCGGCTCCACTCCGGTACGCGTCAGGCGCTGCTACCACCTCACACTCCACCGACCCTGTCCTCTCAACCAATTGGGATTTTGCATATCAAAGAAAGTCGTTGTTTAATTACCTAGTCTGACTTAGCAGTAGAGACAAAGGGCAAGACTACATTGCGAAATATAAGCACATTAAGGTAGATTTTGACGTAGCATCACAGCCTGATGATCAGAGCCCACGTACACACACAGATGAATAACTTAGTAAAAATGCGTATACTAGTATGATCTACAAATATAAATGTTTACTCATACATTTTATATGTTTACAGAGTCGGAATATTAAGGACATCAATTTTTGTTTTCTTTCTATGTGGTTTAGGGATAAGATTGTTGTTATGTCGTTTTTTGCTATAATGTTGTTAGATTATTTAATGCTCTAAAAATTTTTGTTATTAATTGTAGATGTCTGAATTCACGGGTGCAGTTTCTTTATGGTTCTGTCAAAAAATTTTGCTTTAATATTTTTCAGTCACTCAATCCATATTAGTTAAGAATGTTATTATTGTACTCAGATTATTGAGTATGCGTGCTGATTTTGTAATGTGGATAACTGTTCTAAAGAGTTTATTTCTGTCTTCAGATTGTTAGATTGTGAAAATGGGGGAACGAGAGCCATCATTAAAGTTGACATATAAGTTTGGTGGTTATTGGAAAACTCTTAAGTCTATGAGGAGGGCATATGCACTAGGTCAGAGCAAGACAGTCGTGGCATATCCTGATTACTACAGTAGATGTATATTAATTGAGGATATGTGACATATATCTAAGTGGGCAAGTACACATTGTTTAGAATTTCATTATGAATTGCCTAATAGCAGACCTGTTCAGTATGAGAAAATAGTTTCAGATGCTCAATTATATGAGGTGATGAAAGCCCATTTGCCCGTAGGGAAAATGACCATATATGTTAGCACATTGGACAGTCGGCCATTAGACTTACAGCCAACCAATATTCCACAGAAAGGTATGGCCAGCCAGTCTACTCAGGCCCATTCCCAGACATTTGTTGACATTGATGAGATGGATGATGATGCTGAGGTTGGTCAACATCCTGAGTTTATTCATGATGCTGCAGTTGTTCATCGTGATGAGGTTATTCATGATGTCCCTACCCCTGCCCCTGCCCGTGTCCCTGTAGTTGATGAGGATTATCATATTTTAAAGAAGAGGATATGTTCTAAAGCTGAGGACAGTGACTCAGAATTTGTTGCATATGAAGATGAGTACAGCGAATCTGACGAGAGTGTGGCTGATTCTGATGAGGTACACACTGAGGACAGCTATCATTCAAGGCCATGTCCCTCAGATGAATCAGATATTGATGGAGGAGTTTCAGATGATGATGGAGATTTGTTGGAGGTTGATGAAGAGACCCCAGATATATCAGTTGGTTCTCTATTTGTGAATAGTCAGGAGTACATGATTGCTCTACGTCAACATGATATAAAAAATCAATTTGAGTTCAAGCAAGTGAAAAATGACAACATGAGAATTACTATTGTATGTGCAAATGTTAATTGTAAATGGAGAGTGCATGCCTCAAGGCTGCAAGATGTAGTTACTTTTGCAGTCAAAACAATGCAGGAAAGGCACACATGTTCAGCCACATCTATGTGTGATAGCATGATGGCATCCAAATCTTGGATTTCAGCCAGGGTATTGGAAGCAGTGAAGGAGAATCCTGACATACCTCCAAGAAAGTTGCAAGCTGATTTATTGAAGTCTTATAATATTTCAATCCCTTATCACCGCATTTGGCGTGCACGAGAGTTGGCAAAGGAGAAGGTGTTTGGGAAGGTTGAGGAAACGTACAAGCATTTGCCACAGCTACTGAATGAATTAAAGCAGAGCGACCCTTCCTCAGCTGTACAGTACAAGATTGGATTGGATGGTTGTTTCGAGAGGGTGTTCATTGCCTTAGGGGCATGTATTAGTAGTTTCAAAGATGGTTACCGTCCAGTGCTGGGCATAGATGGATGCCACTTGAAAGGGTATTACACTAGGATCTTGGTGGCTGCAGTTGCTCTTGATGGGAATCATGGTTTGTTCCCAGTTGCCTATGGTGTTGTTGAGGGGGAGAGTATAGACTCATGGACATGGTTTTTGCATTCTTTGAAGGACGCTATTGGAAATCCGACAGGGATTACATTCATTTCTGATATGGAAAAGGGCATTGAGGTAGCTGTCCCAGATATCTTTCCAGGTGCCGAGCATAGGTAATTAAGTTTCTCCTTTTACAATGTTTGATCTACTGCTAGTTTTATTTTCCATAATGTATAAATTGAGTGACTATTTATTTTAATGACATTGACTATATGTTTTATATTACTGATGAGATTGTAATTTCGAATTGCTTGTAGGTTTTGTATGTGGCACCTTTACAGGAACTTTAAGAAGAAATGGTTGGGCCCAGGTTTCAAGAATGAAGCATGGGCAGCAGCAAAATTTTACACTGTTCAAGAATATAAAGCAGCTATATTTGAGATGAAGATACTAGATCCACAGGCTGCTTCCTATTTAGAAAGTTTACGTTGTGCCTGGTCAAGATGTCATTTTAATGACAATGGTAAGCTAAACTACATCACTAACAACGTAGCAGAGTCATTCAATTCATTTGTTGGTGATACGAGAGGCCTACCACTTGTAGACATGCTAGATGGAATTAGGCAGAAAATTATGGTGAAAATGGATCACAGGAGGAGACATGCATGTAGGATCAAAGAAAAGTTTATGCCACGGGCTGTTGCCTATTTAAATGCAATTGTTAGGAAGTTGGGAAAATATGCAGTCAGATATTCCACTGATTTTATGGCTGGGGTGGAAGGTCCGTATGAGAGGTGTGTTGTTAAATTGGACGAGATGTATTGTTCTTGTCGTCAATGGCAAGTCAGTGGGCTGCCTTGCCAACATGTTGCTGCTGCTATTGATGCACGTAAGGGCCTCCAAATTAATAAATTTGTTGATAGATGTTATTCAATTGAGGCATATAAAGCCACATATGCAAAGTCAATACAACCATTGTCAGGTAAGAGCATGTGGCAGACTGTAGAATCTTTTGAGGTGCTTCCTCCTCGCTGCCAAAGACCCCGAGGTCGCCCTCGGAAGAAGAGGATTAGAGATGCTGATGAAAATCAAAAGGCACTTAGGAGATCCCATAAATGTAAAAGATGTGGACAATGGGGCCACCATAAAAATACTTGCAAAGAACCCCTCACAGGACCAGAATCTGCAGTTACAGATATTGGCGTAGGTTCCACAACTGTGGCACTGAAGTAAGTTTGTATTGCAATTATGATTTGTATTTTATCTATTTGATTTGCTTTGTGCATAATATTGAAAGTTATGTTGTAGGCAAGGCCCAAGAATACCACCCAGGTTCGTAACAATTAGTGGTAGGGCTACTCAGGCTCAAACTAGTGATGGTGGTGAAGGGCCACAAGTTGCAACTTCGGTTTGTCCAAGTCAGACCCACGGGAGGGCTAGGAGAGGTACCACCCAGGAAAGAAGTACCAGCAGGGGCAGCACTGAAGGAAGCTATAATGCCCCGGATTTTTTGGATATTTTTCGGATCATTTTAGTGGGTCTCGGAGTGTATTTTGTGCTTTACACGTGTTTTTCCCTGATGTGCCTTCGGAACTCTTTGCAGGGCAAACCGTGGCGTTCTCCGACTCCGGGACATTACCACTGCGTTGTGCTCTTCCCGAAGATCGCGGAGGTAATTTTTCATAATTTTCTGAATTTCTGTAATTTTCAGGTTTTCCTATATATACTAACCCTTTTCTCTCTCCCCCTCTCATTTCTCTCTTCCCTCCCTCTCTCTTCTCTCACGCCCTCTTTCTCCCCTCTCTTCTCCGGCGGCCGACGGAGCGAGGCGGGGGCGAGGTGGAGGTGGCGCGGGCGAGGATGCGGGCGAGGACAGGTGAGGATCGAGGCGGAGGAGGCGCGTGGAAGCTCAGTGGCGCGATCGCGAGCCGGCGAGGGTTTCACGACGATTTCTTCATGGATCGGCGTCCACAGCGCGTCGTTTCTTCGGTGGAGGTAGGGAGATGGACCCCCAGCTCGTGCACTTCTTTTCCCGCGAGTTTCGTAGGCCGTGGTGAGCCGAGCGGGTGGAATCAGAGTTTTTGGGCAAAACCCATGTTTTAGGGCTTGTGGGCCGATCTCTCGTTTTACGGCATTTTTGGCCGATCCGAGGCCTTAGATGCATGCTAGGGGCTATTTGGGGGCTTCCCCCTTGTTTTCCCCCCCTCTCCCGTGGAGGTATAGGGGCGTGAGATGTTTTTCGGGTCGTTTCCCGCCGTAACGTTCTCGGGAGGGTGTGACGGTCACTCCAGTGACCGTTACATGTGTAACGCGCCTGGGCAGGGGCGTTACATTCCCTTTGGCGTTCGTGGGTGTGACGGTCCCACGATAGACCGCCATAGCCGTGTGACGCGCCTGGGTGGGTGCATCACATCCCCTGTTACCCAGTTGAGGGATGGGGGTGTAACGGCCCCCGACGGACCGTTACATGCGTGTAACGCGCCCGGGGTGGGCCGTCAGGGGCGTTTCAACCGTTGTTTGGGGTCAGCGCGTGTAACGCGCCAGGGCGGGCGCGTTACATCTGTGTAACGCGCTGGGGCAAGCGCGTTACATTTGTGTAACGCGCTAGGCCAGGCGCGTTACATTCTGCGTTCCCTTAGGCCGTGTAACGGCCTGCGTTAGACCGCCAGGTTGATGTGACGGTCCCGTCTAGACCGTTACAGCCATGTGATGGTCTAGGGTTAGACCGTCAGGCTTTATGTCATTCCGAGGCGAGTTTTTGTGTTTTCCGCCTTGCTCCGCGATGTGTGGATCCCTGATCGACCCGGTTGGGACCCAGTGGTCGACTTGCGGTCTCGTGAGTGCTAGACACCCATGGGATTCTGTGTCCGTGTTTTGAGGGTGTCTGGAGGACCGTGTTATCTCGTTTAGCATGCCCATAGGGTTGAGAGTCTGGGTGACTTCTCGCGTGTTGGGCTTTCGTGTTACGCTCGATCGAGTCACCGGGTATCGGTGTGTGTGCGGTGGGATCTCCCCCGCATATTGTGAGTTTCTTTGGAAGGTGATTTCCGTGTGGGCCACGTGTTTGGCCTTGGACTGCGAGTCCAGTTGTCCGGCCTGGGGCTGGAGGTTTCCCGCTTGCTTCGAGATGGGAAATCGACATGGCGGCTTGTGTGCTGCCCTGGGAATCGTGCCTCTGTGTTTTTCCGTGTGGCCGTGGTCCCTTGCGTTCCCTTCCTGAGGGAACAGTCTTGGTGGCTTGTGAGCTGTCTCGGTATTCGTGATATCGTGGTTTTGGACCTAGAGATTGGGCTAGATCGACGGCCTTGTACTGTTGCGTGCAACGGTCTTAACCCCGAGTCTTGTGACTCAAGGACCGTTGGCTGTAGTGTGTCTAGAGGACTGTCTAGAGTCCAGTGACTTAAGTGCCACTCGAGTTTTCTCGACTCTCGCGCACGGTGCGTGCGTGGCCGTGGACTGTGAGTCCTGTTTCTTCTCCGACTGTGGTCACCGTGCGACGGGGCCGGTACGCGGGGTTGTCCCCGTACGTCGTCGGATTCAGACGTTGTTTTCCGTTGAGTTGAGAGTCTACTCCTTTAGTGACCCTCCACTAGTCGTAGCCCACCAGTACGAGGTGCTGGTCTCACCTGGGAGTGGTGTACGGGCACTCACCTTTGAGACGGTTTGTGGACCGGTTACCGTAGGCCCCTCGTCGGTAGCCAGAGTCTGGCTACGGGGGAAAACCGGTCAGAGGGCCAGACCTAGTGACGCGTGGTATGTGTGTGCACACGTGGTTGGGGGCGGTTGGACCCACGTCGACGGGCGTGACCCCATCTAGTCACTTGTTTGTGGTTACTTGTACGGTGTTTGCGCCTTTGGTAGGAGCTACCACGTCAGGCGGTTCACCTGCGGCGCGGTGTAAGACGTCAGGGGACGCTACCGGCTGTGCTTCTAGTGGGTGGTACTCCTGTCGAGTTGGGAGTGACAGACTGTCAGTTTCCGTAACTTTGACCTTCGGGTTTTCGGTCGTGTCGACCGTTGAGTTTTCGGTTGTTTCACCGTGGCGCGTGTGTTGGTTTTTGCGCCGTGAGACTAGTGCTAGTGGCTTTACCGAGGTTGCGTCTTGTTGTGCGGTACCTGCGATCGGATGGTCGGGGTTGTACCTTGGATAGTGTGTCCAGGTCGACTGTGTCCGGGGGACAGGCCTCTACGGCGTGGTTGCCGTGGGTTTTTACTTCGGTAGGTGGTGTTAGCGTGGTTCGGTAGCTTCGACTGCGTGATCGAGGTGTGCCTTCTGGTACAGTAGGAGTAGCTGTAGTGTTGAGTTTTGACCGGCCACCGTTTTGCTGTTCCTGCTGTAGTTGTAGCTTCCTTTCCGCTACCGCCGTTGTTTCCGGTTGGGGTTCCGCGGGATCCCTGCTGAGTCTCTGTTTTGGAGACTCATTCCCTACTTTTCAGGTGTGGCGGTTCTTCCTCGAGGTTCGAGGGTGCGGAGCGGAGGTTCTCAGTTGCCAGCTTGCCGGGCCGAGTGTTCACTTGGCATGTGGTACGCTTTACTGCTTTAGACTGTACTTTCTGTTGGACTGGACTCTGTTGTAGTTGTTTATTTATTTCTGTTAATTGTTGAGTTGTCCTGCTTTATTTCCTATTTCCTTGTGCCTCCACACTCCTTTTAGCCCTTCCGAGCCCTCCCGGCTCGTGGGCGGCGGTGCGAGTCTCGGGTTATCGGGCCTTCCCAGTAATCGAATTCTCGAGTCGTTACAGAAGCAGTCGGGGAAGAGGTAAGTTAGCACACATGTTAAATTTCTAAATTGAAATAAGAATTAGACTGATATTAATACAAGTATAACTCATGTAGGTCGCACAATTTCAGTGGAGGCACCGGGCTCCAGCAGCACTAGCGGAGGAGACATTCGTGTGCACACGGTGATAAATATGGACAGTCAAGCATCCATTAACTTTGATCAGCATTCCTCCATGTTCAACTTCCAACAACTCCCGCCAAATTGTGAGTTTAAAATATACTTTTTAACTTGTAGGTAAAGATTATGTTATTTCTAATAGTTAACACCCTCTCTTTGTCACACGTACAGGACATTGGCTGATGTGAAGAATGTTGTTGCCGACCGGATGTGAAGAATGATATTGAAGAACAATATTTCATATCCATTTTATGTGTTGTTGTCCTCAATGTAAACTCATCGCACAAGTTTTATGGATTGTGAAGTTTTGATGTAAATGATACATGTATTTGTTTATTTGTTGGTGATATGAATGGTAGTTGTAGTTTTGTGCTGGGGTTAAACCAGGTATGAATGATAGATGGTTTGTGTTGGTTTGAAATGAATTATACATGGGTTGTGATGATTTGATATGAATGATACAATGGTTGCAAGGGTAACTAACTAGTGCAGAGATGCACGGCAAGTGCTGATGGTATATGCAAAAAGCCCTAATGAGAATTAGCCAAGAAATAATTATGTGATCTGGAAATAATGCTATTGACAGAAGCATGTGTCATGCCAAAATCCAAACCCTCCATGAGAGGTCGACACTTCAAGCAAGAGAGGTCGACACTTCCTATGTACACAGTTCGGCTTTGACAGAACTAATTCCTCACTTAAGGCTGGTCAACATGCTTCAATTCATTCTATATTTTTGGTGCTTTCTCTTGAATGTCACAAGATTACAATATTTTTGTGTGCATGAGCAGTGCATTCTATATCTATACATCAGCAAGTCTATACATCCATCAGCAAGTCTATACATCAGCAAGTCTGTACATCCAGCAAGTCTATACATCCATCAGCAAGTCTATACAGCAGCAAGTCTGTACAGCCCGTGTGCTCCATGCATTCAAAGTCTGTACACTCGGCTCTTGCAAGTCTGTACATCATCCCATTGCATGCACTCAAAGTCTGTACACTCTTCTCGCAAGTCTGTACACTCGGCTCTAGCAATTCTGTACATCATCATGTTGCTTGCATATGATGTCATTGTGTATCTGTTTACGAGTGACCTTACGAGGTAGACACTTCAAACAAGAGAGGTCGACACTTCAAGAATTGTTAATAGTGCAGCTTTGTGATGAAAAGTCTTACTTTTTTGTATCCTCGTATAAGGCCTTACGAGTGACCTTACGAGGTCGACACTTCAAACAAGAGAGGTCGACACTTCAAGAATTGTTAATAGTGCAGCTTTGTGATGAAAAGTCTTGCTTTTTTGTATCCTTATATAAGGCCTTACGAGTGGCTGAATAATGTGGAAGCACAAAATAATGCATTTTCAAAGAAGATGCCCTGCAGCTTTGTGGCTTTAAGTAGCCAATGATAGAGCAAAGCTTCTGTTATATGTCAAGAGGTCGACACTTCAAGAAAGAGAGGTCGACGCTTCAAGAGGTCGACACTTTAAGTCCACCAAATTTTAGGTCATTTGACCACGGTTGACCAGGATGGTATAAACTCATTCACTTTCACCCATTCACTCTCACCCAAATAATAGGTCACCCCCCCGGTTCACCTTCTCATTCTCACATCTTGTGGCCGCCAACATCACTCCAACCGGTGGAGGCTCCCTTCGAGAGGTCGACGGCCGCCAACATCTCGTGAGTGCACCTCTTCCTCTCGCCACGCCCTTCTTCCCTTCCATCCCCTTGTGCCCTATTTCTGTAAATGGCGCCATCGCTCACGGGAGGGAAGAAAGAAACAACCGCCGCCGGAGGAAAATAAGCCGGAGGTCTAGATTCTATCACAAAGGAACCACGGACGAAGTGGCTCCATGACTGGCCGGCTGCACAGGGAGGACCACAATACTCGCCTTCCGTCCGTGCACCCTCGCCACAGCCGGATGCCCCTGCTCGGAAGAAAAGGTCAGCTGCCCGCAAGACCTCTACAGCGCAGGAACAGCCTATTACAAGGAGCAAACCAGCAGTCTGCAAATCTTCCAGAGAAAAGGAACAAGCAGCTACAAAGAAAAGGTTGTCCACTAAAGAGAAAGGCAAGGAGGTCGAGGACCAATCTGATTCCGATACATCATATTCATTTCAACCCCAGGACAATGATCCCTCACGGATACTATTTCCTCGGTATGTAGATTTTTCTGACCAAGAGATGCTACATGATTTTCCTGAACTGTTACCTATATTTGAATTTCAAGGCTGGGTTGAGTTTATGAGTACACATACAGTGTACTATCCTAAACTAGTCCGGGAATGGTATCAAAATGCATGGACTGAAAAAGATGGTCAGGTGTGGACTGTGGTTCAGGGTGTGACCATTCCTGTGCAACCCCGTTTATTTTACAAGGCATGGCACATTCCTAAACAAGGATTGACAGAACAAGAATTCGCCTATGATTTGGAAGAAGTATACACTACTATAGCTGGGAAACCTATCAAGTATGACATTCATATAACATCCATAAACACCAATCAGTTCCCTTCTTTGCAACGCCTACTACATCACATGCTCACTACGATCATCACACCATAAGGTGGAGGGAGAAGCAGACTTACTGAGACTCAACGGTTTTTGCTTTATTATATGTTAAAACATGTGAAAGTATGCCGCCCCAAAATAGTTATGCATGTGATGTCTGGCTGCTTTGCAAAAAAGAGAAATCTACCCTATGATGGTGCCTTGACTGCTGTGTTCATCAAGGTTGGAATTCCATTGGAAGATGAACCTGTTCAGATAATTCCAAGGACCAATGTCTACTGTCAGGAATTCATTGGCACGTTTATGCATTACAAGAAGAAAGGAAACAGGATAGTAAGAGATCTTCCAGGCTATGAGACATTACAAGGTCCAACAGTTCCCTCAACCGAACCTCAGGCTACTCCAGACACACACATTGGACCTATAGTTCCTTTTGGAACTTCTCCACCCTCTTCACCTCCTCAGATATTCAGAGAGTCAGATGCACCTTCAGAGTTCCATACACAAACATCTGCACCAGATCAAGCCGGCACAAGCTCCGATCATTCTCTTCATTCCCATATGATGAAATATATGCAGGAGCAATTTACTGTCATAAAAAGTGAAATTTTTAAGCTGAACTGCAATCAAGAGCTTATTCATACCCAACTAGTATATGTAAGTGCACAGCTGCTTCCTATTATGCATGAACTTAAGGAATTCCGTGCAGACACTCAGATGAAAAACACTGAACTTCAACAGCAAATTCAAGAGCTTTCTGTTCAACATTCACAGTTCCAAGATGCAGTAGTTCACATCTCCTCGCAGCTTAGTTTCCAGCATCCAGCCGGCTCCAGCTCTGATATTCCCACTACAGTCACAGCTCACTTCGATCATTTATTCAACACTATGCAGCACTGGGCTACGGACATAAATACACAGATTGCACATGTTCAAACATCTGTCAAGCAGACAAACCAACTCATGAATAGCAAATTTGCGTCACTGGGGGTTAAGGTATCAAAGCTTATTGGAGATGTTCCAACAGCAATTCCTTTGAATAAATCAAGAAGATCCGGTTCAGGATCTAGGTCAGCACCGCCTCCTGCTCCGCGTTCGTGAATGGTACCCTTTTGCTTGATGACAAAGGGAGAGCCATACATAGTTCTACATGCATATCATGCATTAAGAATCTTTTTGAATCATGTCGTTTCTATTTTTGCACTTATTGTAACAATCCTTTGTGATTGAACGAGATGCCTCTTTCTCAATGCATGAATTGCCTTGTTTTGTCCATGTCTGGAATCACCTATTGAGAATGAATGGAATGGGTTTTTAATGAATACACCGTTTTGACTATATGTCTTGATTATTAAGAGCATAAAAGGTCGACCTCTCCATTAGGAGGTGTCGACACCTCTCCACCCTCTTCTGTCTGGATCATGGGCTGCAAGCTAACAGAAGGTATATCTGTCTGCATCCAACCACCACAGTCACTTTGAACATCTTTTAATGACGATGTTCATTCCCACAAGCCTTTATTTAGTTTTGGAACATTAAAATTTCCATCACTAATTGATTTCCATGATTTGAGAAACTGGCCCACCTTTGATCTAATTTGAACCCCTAGTAGATTAGCTCTTTGAATTATTTCATCATCACTCCATGATCAATAAAATCTGATAAAATCTAATTTCCATAATTATGATGCTTCCTCTGTTAACCTGCACCACAAAGTCCAGCTATGTAAAAGTCCAGCACAATTTCTTCTGCAGAACTCTGCTAAATGTCCATTGACCAGAGATGATGATGATGATCACACCTCACTCTTCACACATGTCTGTGAAACATGGGCATGAGCAGGTGAAGCATGCACTGGCAGGTATTTGGTCTGGAAATGAGCTGGTGAAGCATACACATGGGGCATATAAGACTAACGATAATAAGTGGCATTACATTCTAGTAAAGACGATTACATGTCCAATATAGGACTTACATTGCATACGTCTCTCTTAAACATGTTCACTTGAATAGGCAAATGACAAATAGTACAAATATGACAAAATACATCAGTAATTTTAAGTTTTTCAATTGTAACTCTATCCTTTCTAATTTCTTTGTCATGCATTCTTCCATCGCCTTCAGTTGATATTTGACATCCACAACATTATAGGTAGTATCATCAACCCACTCAAAGAAATCGCAATCCCCGTCAGTATTTGCATACGGACAACAATAGAAACGCTTGCATTTCGACCTCTCACGATTTGGGACGTAAACCCGACAATTACCCCTTCTACAGTTGCATTCCATCGGCAGCACACGAGATAAGACGACAGCTCCTCGAGACAACTGCATTCCACTAACATTTGATGACTGCATACGACACGAACAAGTTATCAATTACTTTTCATGCATGAATAATCTAGCCATCAAAATAGCATACCATTTCAGACATGGGGAGAATAACAAGGGTCGATTTGTAGTGTTGGGCGTGATGGCAAGGGCCGGCGGTGGCCGGTGGGGCGTCGGCGGTGGGACGTCAGCATTGACCGGTGGGGCTTCTGCGGCTGGGGCCTTGCGGTGGGGCGTCTGCGACGGCCGGTGGGGGCAGTCCGCAGATTGCAACGGCGGTGGGGCGTCTGCGACTGCGTATGGGGGCGGTGGGGTGTGCGGTGGCAGGCGGTGGGGTGAAGGGTTTCACTGGGAAAGGGTCATGAGTAAGGGTAGTTTAGGATTTTCAACTTTTTTTAACGGAAGGATGGAATATTCCATCGAATATCCAATTGTTTTAACGTCGATGAACTACACGGGCCTTTCTGTTAGAGTTACATGATTTTAAGGACTTTTTAAACAATAAGAGATTTCAGGGACTAAAAAGTAATTCATCATATTTGTAGGGACTAATATGCAAAAAACCCTAAATAAAAATATATATTGTTTATTTTTTCGTGAAAAATCCATTTGAATTCAGTTTGGTGTGGGTGATTCGGTTTAAAAAATGAAAAAGATCGATCAAATCTTTGTATGCGACTACAGTGCTGGGGGACAATTTTTTATCACTCTACGGTCTGATCGTAAAAGAAAACTTATAAAGATAAATAACATTTCATATAAAAATATAATATTTTTTAAAAATATTATAATATTAATTTTTATCACTCTTTCTAGTGTTGAGATCAGTGATCTAGTGGCCGTATTGTATAACTTAAGTTTGACAATCATTTTACAACTTTCATCTCAGACATTTTTAGTTTTAAATTCTTAAAATCTTTCATAATTAGTAAAAAGTCTCCCTGATCTAATTATTTAGTCAAAAGTTCCTAAATTCTCCACTATTATATAAAAAAGTTCATCTATCTGTTTGTAACAATAAGGTAAAGATTAGATAAGTTTTACCTAACCAAGATCTAATCGAACTAGGAAAGACAAAAAAGTCTACAATGCCCCCAAGAGAGAGAGAGAGAGAGAGAGTTCCTCTAGGGTAATGGACTTTGCGGGCTCCATAGAGTTTCGTTTTGATGAAATTTTTTACCTCATCAACGGCTCGCACTGTCGGGCGTAGGGTCGCCGTGGGGGTACTCTGAGATTCTGATTACTTTCAATTCGGTAACGATAACTCGATTGTCTAAGACACCTTCTCCGGCCAACACCATCCCACGGAATCAAAAGGTCACATTGGGCAAGGTCCTCCGATCCAATCATCCTTCACCCTCGTCGACAATGGAAACCTCACACTTTAACAACACCGCCCTCTACTACAGCTGGGCTTGAACACCCCCGTCATCGTGAATGTCACTCTCATCTCACCTCCCCAACCTCAGACTACAATCTAACATGATCGTCACCCTTTTTGACATGTCCCTCACCACAGACCCCGTCATTGCCTGCAACAACGATTACATTGAGACCGGTGACTTGATCAAGTCCCTGAGGCTGGATGCAGTGTGCAGAGAGGTGATGGGACATCGCAGCAAGACAACTACAATTTTGAGTTTGTATATTGTCATTAAGTCATTGGGTTCTCTTGTAAGGCTAATTATAAGCCATTGGGCTAGTCATTAGGAATTAATGAGTTTCTTTTATTTATTGAGTCTAGATAGGGGATTGAGCCTCAAACCCACTAGAAGCCCAATTGGGCCACCACTTCACCATTGGTCACCCAAAACCCACTTGAACCTTCTTAACTCGTTGGCCCATTCCAAGGCCCATGAAGACTAGCCCAAGGGCACCCCCACCCATTCAAATCACCACATGCCCACATATCCCCGTTCAAACCACCACATCTCCACATCCCCATTCAAGCCTCTTATGTTGACATTCCATCCCACAATTGTCATTTCTTTCCAAATGGAGGAACACACCCCACGTATTACCTTCCATAGCTGGCATACAAAATATTTAGTCAATTGTTAATTGACATCCTTGACCAAGCCAAGGGAGAGGGGCGCACCCTCCCTTTGTCCCATGTGCGCTTCACCCATTTGTCTTCCCATTTTACCCCCCCTTCTCCATTGACCAAAAGGTATTTTCAGTCTTCGTCCTAGGTTTAGGGTTTGATATAAAAGTCTTATAAATAATTTATTTGATAGATGAAAATATAAGAAAATTATTAGGAATTTTGAGTTTGCATATTGTCATTGAGTCATTGGGTTCTCTTGTAAGGCTAATTATAAGCCATTGGACTAGTCATTAGGAATTAATGAGTTTCTTTTATTTATTGAATCTAGATAGAGGATTGGGTCTCAAACCCACTTGAAGCCCAATTTGGCCACCACTTCACCATTGATCACCCAAAGCCCACTTGAACCTTCTTAACTCATTGGTCCATTCCAAGGCTCATGAAGATTAGCCCAAGGGCGCCCCCACCCATTCAAACCACCACATGTCCACATCTCCCCATTCAAACGACCACATGTCCACATCCTCATTCAAGCCTCTTATGTTGACATTCCATCCCACAATTGACATTTCTTTCCAAATAGAGAAACACACCCCACGTATTGTCTTCCGTAGTTGCCATACAAAATATTTAGTCAATTGTTAATTGCCATCCTTGACCAAGCCAAGGGAGAGGGGCGCACCCTCCATTTACCCCATGTGGGCTTGACCCATTTGTCTTCCCATTTTACCCTCTCCTTCTCCATTGACCAAAGGGTATTTTCAGTATTTGTCCTAAGTCTAGGGTTTGATATAAAAGTGTAAACAATTTATTTGATAGATGAAAATATAAGAAAATTTAAAAATTTATGAGATTGTGCCAAGGGCGCCCTCTCCCTCCCTCATTCTTCCACCTTGCAACTGCGACGGCTACAGATCTAGGGTGTGACACCCTATTCGTGGGAGCAATTCTCAACTCTATCACCTCCTCTGGGTGCGACGCTCAGCCACCGCCACTGCCGCCGCCATCCGTGCCGCCATCGAGCCACTACAACCCGTTCTTTGGCTTGCTGTCCAGAACTCCGGGATTCAGAGCAGAGGGTGAAAGAAAAGGTTGGTCTGCCAAATCCACCAATCTGATGAACTTCAATTTTTTATAGATTCATCCCCACGTCCTCCCCTTTTTCCAGTTCACATTTCACGTCGATTCGCCACCGTTTGCCCCTCCTCCCACTTGTGTCTTTCCATCCCTCGCACTCTGCCTATCTACAGATCTGTGAGACAACAACCTGATCAACCAATTTTCCCACCCTCTAAATCATCTCAGATGACCACCAATTTTTTTGTGCATGATCCCCACTTCCCCCTCTTTCACCCATATTAATTCCTTCACCCAGATCCATCAGTTTCCCATCGGTCAAACCCAATCTACAGACTGGTTACTATCTGCCTTGCACCCTTGCAAGCTCGAGATCCCCTGTTGCAGAGTTTGATTGAAAATACCCTTTGGTCAATGGAGAAGGGGAGGGTAAAATGGGAAGACAAATGGGTCAAACCCACATGGGGCAAAGGGAGGGTGCGCCCCTCTCCCTTACCTTGGTCAATGATGGCAATTAACAATTGACTAAATGTTTTGTATGGTAGCTATGGAAGGTAATACGTGGGGTCTGTTCCTCCATTTGGAAAGAAATGCCAATTGTGGGATGGAATGTCAACATAAGAGGTTTGAATGGGGATGTGGACATGTGGTAGTTTGAATGGGGAGATGTGGACATGTGGTGATTTGAATGGGTGGGGACGCCCTTGGGCTAGTCTTCATGGGCCTTGGAATGGGCCAATAAGTTAAGAAGGTTCAAGTGGACTTTGGGTGACCAATGGTGAAGTGGTGGCTCAATTGGACTTCTAGTGGGTTTGAGGTCCAATCCCCTATCTACACTCAATAAATAAAAGAAACTCATTAATTCTTAATGACTAGCCCAATGGCTTATTATTAGCCTTACAAGAGAACCCAATGACTAAATGACAATATGTAAACTCAAAATTCCTAATAATTTTCTTGTATTTTCATCTATCAAATAAATTGTTTACAAGACTTTTATATCAAACCCTAGACCTAGGACAAATACTGAAAATACCCTTTGGTCAATAGATAAGGAGAGGGCAAAATGGGAAGACAAATGGGTCAAGTCCACATGGGGCAAATGGAGGGTGCGCCCCTCTCCCTTGGCTTGGTCAAGGATGGCAATTAACAATTGACTAAATATTTTGTATGGCAGCTACGGAAGACAATACGTGGGGTGTGTTTCTCTATTTGGAAAGAAATGTCAATTGTGGGATGGAATGTCAACATAAGAGGCTTGAATGAGGATGTGGACATGTGGTCGTTTGAATGGGGAGATGTGGACATGTGGTGGTTTGAATGGGTGGGGGCGCCCTTGGGCTAATCTTCATGAGCCTTGGAATGGACCAATGAGTTAAGAAGGTTCAAGTGGGCTTTGGGTGATCAATGGTGAATGTTGGGACGCTAAAGGGTGATCTAGAGGGGGGTGAATAGATCACACACCCGTTAAAAAATTACTGCAGTAGAATCAAATGCGGAATTAAAACTTCTACTGAACAGATAGTGGGCACAATGCGAATACCACCCAGAACAGATGAAGAACCGTCCTAAGCATACATCTACTGCACGAAGATAGAAATATAGAAGCTAGGCAAACCACAAAATAATCACACAATAGACAAAGGCTTTTAGGTGGTTCGGTCCTCCAGACCTACATCCACCCCACACTCAACCCGAGTGTGGCTTACTGCTGACTCACAGCTTGAATCGCTGGGCCTCACAGCTTGCCTACAATCTGCTGAGCCTCACAGCTTACTGTCCGAGGTATCCACCTCGCCAGCTGAGCCTCACAGCTTGCTGTCTAGAGGAATCCTCCTCTGCAAAACCCGCTGGGCAATACAGCTTAGCCGTCTAGTGGAATCCACCACTGCAAGTGCTGCCACATAGCTTGAACACAATAGTTTCGAAAAACAAAACAAAAGATAAACGAAAGACAAAAGGAATCCCTACAGGGAATATAGCTCAAACAAGTGAGCAAACCTCAGATCTGGTTTTGAACCAGAGATCTGAGGAATAAAACTCTCAACTCTTCACTCTCTCAACTCTCTTCCTTTTCTCTCTTTTGCTGGATCGAAATGGCTCTCTGCTCTCTGCTTTTTTTCTTCAAGACTTCTGCATTCGATCTCATCTTCATTTGTGGATGAAGGTTTCCTTTTATAAGCAGTCACAGCAGGAGCAGCACTGGGCGTGTGTCTTCCACATTTCCCGCCCAAGTGTTTTGGCCACGTGTCATCCTGTCAGCTCTTCCAGTCTCGGATCACGTGCCCCTTCATTAAGCTTCACGAACAGAGCCTGTCAGACAGAGAATTATCAGTTTAATGTCGACACATTGTATAGACTTCGTTCGATGCATCAAGCAATGTGTAGACTTGATAATGCGAAGACAGTGTATAGACTTTGCAGTGTGTGCAGTGATGCACAAGATGAAGTTTGCACAATGGCTGTATGGACTTGGCGTTCTGAATAATGTACATACTTACTGTGAAGACCAATGCCCAAATGCAGTGTATGGACTTAGCATGAATGCAATGCAAACACAAGAGTGTATAGACTTGATGAATGCGATGCAGACACACAGAGTGTGTAGACTTGATGAACAATGCATTCTAGGCAAAACCCTGTACAGACTTGAATGATGAAGCACACGATGCAATGTGAAGACTTTGAAGAACATATGTTGTACAGACTTCGAATCAAAAGTTGCACGATGTACATACATACTCGATGTACATACTTTCTATATGCTCAAGACTATGCACAACGAATGTGTATACTTGCTGTAAGGGATGTGCAGACTTGATAAATGAAGCAAGTGTATAGACTTGATGAATAAAATGCATTTTGCACATGAGAAAGTCTGTACAGACTTTATAGTGCTGAGACGATGTACAAACTTCATGCGTGCAACAGTGACAATGTATAGAATTTGAAATGCAACGTAGGTGAAGACCCCAATGTATAGACTTCCAATATGAATGCAACCGCTGTACAGACTTGCTCAACCAGTCCGATGTACATACTTGGAATTTCAACAGAAGGATGTACAGACTTGGCATTTCAACAGAAGGAAGTACAGACTTGGGAATGATGCATGACGTTGTACAGACTTGGAAAGTCAATCTGCTGAATGTACAGACTTGGTGGTTGAACATAGGTAAAGATAAGCACTGTATAGACTTGCCACCGACCAATGTATGGACTTGAACTGCATGCTACAATAATGTGTAGACTTTAAGTGCAACGCAAAAGGCTGTACAGACTTACTCGAGTGAGACAATGACCAAGACGATGAAGTCTGTATAGACTTTACAGTGAATGCATGCTGAGATGCAACATAAGACGATGCAGTGTACAGACTTCATGTAATGCATGCAGATGCTGACTGAGACGGTGCACAATGTATAGACTTGTAAGATGCTAAATGACACTGTCCAATGTATAGACTTTACTTCGTGCATGCAAGACAAGGATGATGCAATGTATAGACTTTAGATCAAATGATGCATGCATGAACAAGAAGACTCTGTACATACTTCATATGATGCACTGACAATGTACAGACGTGATGAAGCATGAACAAGCCGATGTACAAACTTAGCCTGTATAGACTTAGTGCATGAAGAGCCCTGACAATGTATGGGCGATGTACAGACTTGCACATATGATGCACTGGCTAAGCCACGAATGTATAGACTCTCAGCCATGAACAAATGCAATGTACAGACATGCGAAGCTGGGGGGTCAACCCACTTAAGTGCACTGATGTAATGTATGGACATAGTAGATATTACATAGCAGATATTGAACTGAATCAATGGATGTATAGACATGATATCTGACAGAATGCAATGCATCTATACAGAGAACAATTGCCATCAATGCTAAACACAACAACATAGCATATGCAAAGTATGCAATGCATCTATACTGACTCAATGTTATGAATGCACCTGTGATACTCTCACTGTGTTGCTATCATCAAAACATCATAACATATGCTTGTGCCTAAGGGGCACAACAGTGAAGTGGTGGCCGAATTGGGCTTCTAGTGGGTTTGAGGCCCAATCCTCTATCTAGATTCAATAAATAAAAGAAACTCATTAATTCTTAATGACTAGTCCAATGGCTTATAATTAGCCTTACAAGAGAACCCAATGACTCAATGACAATATGCAAACTCAAAATTCCTAATAATTTTCTTATATTTTCATCTATCAAATAAATTATTTACAAGACTTTTATATCAAACCCTAAACCTAGGACGAAGACTGAAAATACTTTTTGGTCAATGGAGAAGGGGAGGGTAAAATGGGAAGATAAATCGGTGAAGTGCACATGGGACAAAGGGAGGGTGCGCCCCTCTCCCTTGGCTTGGTCAAGGATGGCAATTAACAATTGACTAAATGTTTTGTATGGCAGCTATGGAATGCAATACATGGGGTGTGTTCCTCCATTTGGAAAGAAATACCAATTGTGGGATGGAATGTCAACATAAGAGGCTTGAATGGGGATGTGAACATATGGTGATTTGAATGGGGAGATGTGGACATGTGGTGGTTTGAATGGGTGGAGGCGCCCTTGAGCTAGTCTTCATATGCCTTGGAATGGGCTAATGAGTTAAGAAGGTTCAAGTGGGCTTTGGGTGACCAATGGTGAAGTGATGGCCCGATTGGACTTTTAGTGGGTTTGAGGCTCAATCCCCTATTTAGACTCAATAAATAAAAGAAACTCATTAATTCATAATGACTAGCCCAATGGCTTATAATTAGCCTTACAAGAGAACCCAATGACTTAATGATAATATGCAAACTCAAAATTCCTAATAATTTTCTTGTATTTTTATCTATCAAATAAATTGTTTACAAGACTTTTATATCAACCCTAGACCTAGGACAAATACTGAAAATACCCTTTGGTCAATGGAGAAAGGGAGGGTAAAATGGGAAGAGAAATGGGTCAAGCCCACGTGGGGCAAAGGGAGGGTGCGCCCCTCTCCCTTAGCTTGGTCAAGGATGGCAATTAACAATTGACTAAATATTTTGTATGGCAACTATGGAAGGTAATACGTGAGGTGTGTTCCTCCATTTGGAAAGAAATGTCAATTGTGGGATGGAATGTCAACATAAGAGGCTTGAATGGGGATGTGGACATGCAGTGGTTTGAATGGGGAGATGTGGACATGTGGTGGTTTGAATGGGTGAGGGCGCCCTTGGACTAGTCTTCATGGGCCTTGGAATGGGCCAATGAGTTAAGAAGGTTCAAGTGGGCTTTTGACGCGGCAGTGACGTGGAAATGGATCGACGGCAACTCCGGGACGCGAACAGGACGGATAACTTGCTACCTCGCGCAGCTCGGCCTCACGTCGGACAGTCTCACACCGGACGACACACTCAAACTCACAAAGAGAAAGAGGGAAGGAAATGCAAGAGGGGAAGCTCTCTCACGTACAAACTCAAAGCTTTCATTCAAATCATTATGTTATAATTCTTCGTAAGCCCCCCTTTATATAGGGAGAGCCCATTACACACATACCTTCACACTTTCACTTATTGTGTTTATACCCTAGCCTAACAAGACAAAACTCACCCACCCACTTTTGACTTTGTGGGTTTAAAATGTAATATTTTGACTCAATAAAAATAAAATACTTGGTGGTTAAAATACAAATACCACCATAGTAAAATACACACAATACATACACACATACGTACGGATACGTACTCAAGACGCCGAGTCTTCAAGCGAGTCTCCGAGCCATAAGCTCGGTGCAATCGGGATGGTGCGGCGTTGGCTTGGAGTAGTGGGCCCGGTAGTGGACCCGGTGTCCCCACCAATCCTCCCGGGGCGGCTGGAACTCGACTCCGTCGAGTGAGGGGGGACACTACTCTGGTAGTGCTCCAACAGATCTGGATCGAGGCGCTTGAGATCTTCCCGACTGATCCAGGAATCATCAGAAGGTGGACGGTCCCGCAAGCAAACAAGGTAGCGCTGGTACACTCGGCTCCGTGTGGTTGTCACCTGCTCATCCAGTATCCTCTCAATTTGCTCGCGCGGTGCTCTCGGGACTGTAGGACGCACATGGGTGGGCTCACTCGCAATGGGAGGAGAAGACTCGAAAGGGTCACTAGGAATCGCCGTGGGTTCCTTGTAGGCCACTAGGTCTGCCACATTAAAGGTCGAGCTAATCCCATATTCGGGAGGTAAGTCCAAAACATAAGCATTGGAGCCAATCTTCCGCAGAATTGGGAAGGGTTCATCACTGCGGGCTTGCAACTTTTTAACGGCTCCCGAGGGGAGTCGTTCGGGTCAAACCCGTACCACAACCATGTCACCTTCTTGGAATTCATGGTGACGTCTATGCGAATCAGCCAAGCGCTTGTAAGTTTCATTACTGAGGTTTATTTGTTGGCTAATTGACTCATGCAGACTTTTGACATGCTGTGCAAATTCCTCAGCTGACTTGAATGTCCTAGACTCGAGTGGGAGGGGAATGAGATCCACGGGTTTCCTAGGTTTGTAACCATGCACGACCTCAAATGGATTCATACCTATGGACCTATTGACAGAGCTGTTGTATGCAAATTCAGCTCTGGGCAAAAGAAGGTCCCAAGTGCCGAGGTGATCCCTTACAAGACACCTCAACAGATTCCCTAAACTCCTATTGACGACCTCGGTTTGCCCATCAGTTTGGGGGTGATAGGCAGTGGAAAATTTTAGTTTGGTGCCAACTAGGTGCCAAAGTGTCTTCCAAAAATAGCTAGTGAACTGGACATCTCGGTCAGACACTATGGTTTGGGGGAGACCATGCAGACGCACGAGTTCATCAAAGAATAAGTGGGCTACTCTAGATGCATCAGAAGTTTTGGAACATGCAATGAAGTGGGCCATCTTAGAGAACCTATCAATGACAACAAAGATGGAATCATGCTTGTGAGCAGTGCGAGGTAAACCAAGGATAAAATCTATGCTCACATCAACCCATGGTCTATCAGGAATGGGGAGAGGAGTGTAGAGACTAGTGTTCTGTTTGACTTGTTTGGCCATTGTGCACGTCCTACACTGGGCTATAATTTTGGCCACATCTTTCTTCAGGCAGGTCAATAAAAATGCTCCTCTACAGAATGGATGGTCTTGTTGCGGCCAAAGTGACCAGCAAGACCTCCAGCATGCATTTCCCAAATCAGGAAGTCCCGAACAGAAGTCCTCGGGACACAGAGTTACCGCCCTCGAAATAAAAAATCATCCTGGAGTAGATAGTCAGAAAAGGCTGTCGAGGGTCCAACATACAAAGCAGAGTGGGCAGGGCCAAAATCAGGACACTCTCCATAGAGTTCCTTCATGCGATCAAATCTGGTGACCTCTACCCGAACGGTGGAAAGTAGGGAGACCCTTTGACTCAAGGCGTCGGCCACCTTATTCTCTTTTTCAGCCTTATGTTTTAGGACAAAGGTGAAAGACTTGAGGAATTCTACCCACCGACCATGCCTAGGGTTTAAGCCCTTCTGAGAGCTAAGGAATTGCAGAGCCTCGTGGTCCGAATATAAGACAAACTCTTGAGGTAAGAGATAGTGTCTCCAGTGTTTGAGGGTTTGGACCACGGCATAGAACTCCTTATCATTGGTGGAGTAACGAAGCTTTGCATTAGAAAGCTTCTCACTGAAATAAGCCACGGGGTGGCTTTCCTGGCTGAGCACTCCTCCTATTCCTACGCCAGATGCATCACATAATATCTCGAAGACTTTGGAAAAGTCTAGCAGGCGGAGGACAGGGGCTCTGGTCATGAGCTCCTTTATGGCACGAAAAGCCTGGGAGGTGCCTTTAGTCCACTCAAAATTCCCTTTACAAATGTAATCCGCAATGGGCACCATAATGGTACTAAAGCCCTGAATGAAGCGTCTGTAAAAAGTGGCTAGCCCGTGGAAACTACGAACGTCATGGACATTCTGTGGCTCTGGCCAGTCTACTATGGCTCGGACCTTGGATTGGTCCACAGACACTCCATGACTTGAAACCACAAATCCTAGAAAAGTGACCCGGTCTGTCATGAATTCACATTTAGTAAGGTTGGCAAACATGGTTTCTCTCCTCAAAGTCTCGCAAACTTCCCTCAAATGGTGGATGTGATCCTGAGGGTTGTGGCTATAGATGAGAATGTCGTCAACGTAGACGACAACAAAGTGACCAATGAGAGGACGAAAGGCTTTTGTCATAAGCCTCATGAAAGTGCCGGGGGCGTTGGATAAGCCAAACGGCATGACAAGCCTGTAACGACTCGAGAATCTGATTACCGGGAAGACCCGATTACCCGAGACTCGAACCGCCGCCCACGAGCCGGGAGGGCTCGGAAGGGCTAAAAGGAGTGTGGAGGTACAAAGAAATAGGAAATAAACCAGGACAATTCAACAATTAACAGAAATAAATAAATAACTACAGCTGCAACAGAGTCCAGTCCAACAGAAAGTACAGTCTAAAGCAGTAAAAACGTACCACATGCCGAGTGAACACTCGGCCCGGCGAGCTGGCAACTGAGAACCTCTGCACCGCGCCCTCGAATCTCGAGGAAGAAGAACCGTCTCACCTGAAAAGTAGGGAATGAGTCTCCAAAACAGAGACTCAGCAGGGATCCCGCGGAACCCCAACCGGAAACAACGGCGGTAGCGGAAAGGAAGGCTACAAGAGCAACTGCAACAGTAGGAACAGTAAACCCGGTGGCCGGTCGAAACCTGGCACTACAACTACTCCTACTGTACCGGAAACACACCCCGAACTCACGGTCGGGGGCTACTGAACTACACTAGTACCGCTTACCGAAGTAAAAATCCACGGCAACCACGCCGTAGAGGCCTGTCTCCCCTGTCTCCCAGAACACGGCCAACCAGGACATGCTGTCCAAAGTGCAACCCTGACACCTGGTCACGAGTACCGCACGACAAGATGCAACCTCGGTAAGGCCACTAGCACTAGTCTCACGGAGTGAAAACTGACACACGCGCCACGGCGAAACAACCGAAACTCAACGGTCAACACGACCGAAAACCCGAAGGTCAAAGTCACGGAAACTGACAGTCTGTCACTCTCTGTCCAGAATAGGAGTACCTCCCACTAGAAGCAAGGCCGAATGCGTCCACTGACGTCTTAGTCCGCGCCTCAGGTGTCTCCCTCCGGCCCAGCGGGAACTGAGACACCGTACAAGTAACCACAAACAAGTGACTAGCCGGGGTCACGCCCGTCGACGTGGGTCCAACTACCCCCAACCACATGTGCACACACAGACTGTCCGTCCCTGGTCTGGCCCTCTGACAGGTTTTCCCCTCAGCCAGACTCTGGCTGCTAGACGCGGGGCCCGATGGAAATCGGTCCACAAACCGTCTCTAAGGGTAGCCTCTCCACCACTCCCTAGTGGGACCACACGCGTGTAAGCAGGCTACGACTAGTGGAGGGTAACTGAGAGAGTAGACTCTCAAGTCAACAGAAAATAACGTCCGAACCCGACGAAGTACGGGGACCGTCCCACGTACCAGCACCGTCACACGGCGACCACAATCGGAGAAGGAACGGGACTCGCAGCTCATGGCTACACACGCACCCTGCGCGAGAGTCGAGAAAACCCAAGTGACGCTAAGCCACTGGACTCCAGACAGTCCTCCAGACGCACTACAGCCAACGGTCCTTGAGTCAGAAGACTCGGGGTCAAGACCGTCGCACACAACAGCACAAGGCCATCAATCTAGTCCAATCTCTAGGTCTAAAACCACGGTAGCACGAATACCGAGGTAGCTAACGAGCCGCCGAGACCATTCCCTCGGGAAGGGAACTAAGAAGCCTTCCAGCCCCAGGCAGGGTAATTGGACTCATAGTCCAAGGCCACACACACGGCCCACGTGAAAAGCATAGAAGCACGATTCCCAAGGCAACGCTCAAGCCGCCACGCCGATAACAGGACTCGCAGTCCAAGGCCAAACACATGGCCCACTCGGGAATCATTTTCCAGGAAAACTCACGACATGCGGGGGAACCCCACCGCACACACACTGATACACGGTGACTCGACCGAGCGTAACACGAAAGCCCGGAACACGTGGGGTCACCCGGACCCACCACGCCTACAGGCATGCTAATCGAGATAGCACGGTCCTCCTGACACCCTCAAAACACGGACACAGAATCCCACGGGTGTCTGGGACACTCACGAGACTGCAGGTCGACCACTAAGTCCCAACCGGGTCGACCGGGGATCCACACGTCACGGAACAAGGCGGAGAACACGAAAACTCACCTCGGCGCAACATAGGGCCTGACGGTCTAGCCTTGGGCCATCACAGTATGTAACGGTCCAAGCCCGACCGTCACAGCCCTCTAACTGTCCAATATAGGAGCGTTACGCGAAAGGAGCAAAACTAGCTGTGACGCGCCAACCCTGGTGCGTCACATGCCCTGACGCACCCAACATAGTGCGTCAGAAGGCAAGAAGAAGCTGGCTGTGACGCACTCCACTCGGGGCGTCACAGTCTCTGATGGACCGACATTGGCACGTCAGAAGAATGGGCTGCATCAGCTCTAACGCTCCCATTCAGGGGCGTCACAGTGCTCTGACGGTCCTACCTAGGCGCGTTAGAGACTCGTGACCCCAACGGTCCGAAACCACAGAAACTGACGTAACGGTCGAACCCAGGCGCGTCACGGCGCCATGGCGGTCTATCGTGGGACCGTCACACCCACAAACCACCAAAAGGCTAACGGGCCCTGTGACGCACCCACCCTGGGGCGTCACAGGCTGTGACGGTCACTGGAAGGACCGTCACACCCGTCCGAGCGCGAAACGGCGGGAAACAGCCCAAAAATCCGATCCACGCCCCGATCACCCCCGGGTGATGGGGAAATAATGGGGAATCCATCCCCAAGTCCCTAGGCATGCATCTAAACCCCTGGATCGGCCAAAAACGCAATGAAACGGGAGATCGGCCCACGAGCCCTAAAACATGGATTTTTCCCAAAAATCCCCGATTACGCCCGCTCGGCTCACCACGGCCTACGAAACTCGCGGGAAAAGAAGTGCACGAGCTGGGGGTCCATCTCCCTACCTTCACCGAAGATTTCGCGCCCCGAGCTCGCTGATCCACGAAGAAAACGCCGTTGAAGCCTCGCCGTTCCATGAACCCACGACCGAGCTTCACCACGCCCCCACCGCCTCGATCCTCATCCATCCTCGCCCGTGCCTCGCTCGCGCCATCCCCGCCTCGCCCGCACTCCACCCCGTCGGCCGCCGGAGAGAGAGGGAGGGAGGAGAGAGTGTGAGAAGAGAGGGAGAGTGAGTGAGAAATGAGAGGGGAGAGAGAGAAAAGGGAGGGGGTTAATATAGGAAAATCCGGAAATTTCCAAAAAATATCAAAAAATAGAAAATCACGTTTCCGCGATCCTTGGAACGCACCGATCGCAACGGTACCACTCGCGCCCTGGTGAACGGCCCGGTTCACCCGCAACAAGGTTCCGAAGGAATTACCGAAACACACATCGGGAATTGGTAAACACACGCGGAAAAGCCGCAGACGCGCTCCGGGCCTCCGAAACAGCTCCGGATCGCGCCGATCCGAACACGCATGATGTCTGAAACGAAATTTCAGACACAACGGAGCCAGATACACTGGAAACGCAGATCCGGGACCCGAGAAGAAGGATCCGTAGAACCCGGGGCATTACAAAGCCACTCATACAGACCTTCTTTTATTTTGAAGGCTGTCTTCCACTCATCCCCTGGTCAAATCCGGACCTGGTGGTAGCCAGTTTTTAAGTCAATCTTGAAAAAGATGATGGCTCCACTCATCATGGCAAGCATGTCATCAAGACGGGGAATTGAAAATCTATACTTGATAATGATTTTGTTGATGGCGCGGCTATCAACACACATCCGCCATGTGCCATCTTTCTTGGGTGTGAGCAAGGCAGGGACAGCACATGGACTCTTGCTCACCCTGAGGAAACCCTTTTGGATAAGGTCCTCGATAATCTTTTAGAGCTCAGCATGCTCCTTGGGGTTCAATCTGTAGTGGGGAAGGTTGGGTAGGGTGGACCCAGGGACAAGATCAATGGCGTGTTGTACATCACGCATGGGAGGGAGTTGTGAGGGTAAGTCCTCAGGGAAGATGTCCTGGAAGTCCTGCAGGATTACCTGGGCTTCAGGAGGGACAGAGATTTGGGACTCCTCGGGGGTGATGGTGACAACAACAGCCCAGACAGGGGCACCTTCAGCAACCTCCATATTCAGCTCACGGACACCTATGAAGTTAAGGCGCCTAACCGGGTCATAACCAACCTTAGGGGCCTTAGGAACGGGTGTGATAGGTGCAGGAGGAGAGGGAATGAGAAGTCTCCCTTCGGTGGGAGTCCGATGACTCTCTTGAACCTTGGGGGTTCCAGTGGGGGTGGAGGTGGAACTCTTTCCCGGGGTCACATTTGGGGGTGCCGGGTACAGCTGTGTTGAACATGTGTGCAACATGATTAATTTTATGGTTTTGATGATGTCTGCCTCTGTAGTCATTAATGAACTATACCTGCATTTGATAGTGTTAATATTCATACATTATAAGTCATTATACTTCAAGCGTAAAAGATCAAGAATGACACACAAATCTAGGCAACTGGATACACAGATATCAAGGCATATGACAATATTGGAGGCACGAAAATCTAGCATGTTTCAAGCACAGAAATCAAGCTGAATAGCATCACACATAAGGTCATTGCATATTCCTCATATGGTCAGTGCATATCTTGCCTTATGGATGGTTCAAGGTCAGTGCAACTTCTGGATAGCAAGCCACAAGATAGTCCAAGGAATGGAGTGGAGTTGGCAAAAGTGAAAGCTCAATGATTGCGCCCTCGCACGCGGATCGACCTACGCGGTCAGGTCACGGGGGTCAAGGGGGCAGCGCCCCTTGAGGGGGTTTCCGGGGGCGGAGCCCCCGGAACAAAATTTTGATTATAGGAGCGATATAATCAACAGAAATCTTCAAGACTGTCAAGGGTGATGTCACAGACATGAACGGGCTGCTAAAGGAGTCAAGCGATGGAGCTAAAGCAGTTAACGGACCGACCCGAGAAAGCCAGGGGTCTGCCCAACTGGCGGTCGACCGCCAGCACAGGGGCGGTCGACCGCCCCAGCCAGCAACCCCCAGATTGCAACTCTTTCAGTAGCGGTCGACCGCTAGCCCAGTAGCGGTCGACCGAAATTTTCAGGAACCGCCCGTTTGCAGGTTTCTCAGTAGCGGTCGACCGCCAGAAGCTATAGGTCGACCGCCAGCCCCAAGCCTTCAATGTTGACTTTATTTTCCACTTCGAGAAAGGCCATTCCCCATGGATTTCTTTAATCCAAAAGTCACCTAATCACCCACAAAATGTGGATCTGGTCTGGGATGTGTTTATTGACCATTCAAAGAGATATAAAACCAACACAAGAGGGTTAGAAACCCTAGTTGATCATTTGGAGCAAAGAGAGATGAAGAGAGGCTAGAGGAGCTCCAAGGAAGAAGACGTACTGTAGCCGTGAACAGTACTCCGTGCAGAAGTTCTACATCAAATCCAAGGGATTCAAGCCTACATCTGAAGCCCTCAATCTCCAAGGAAGAAGAGAAGCAAGCAAGCTCACAAAGGAGATCAAAAGGAAGATCAAAGCTACATCCAAACCTCTTCATCAACTCAAGGGAAGATAAAAGCTACATCATGTATCTTCTCCATCAACTCAAAGGGATCAAAGGAAGATCAAAGTGACAGATTCAAGATCCAACAATCTCAGACAAGATCTACTTCATTCTAGCATATCTCCATATCTTGTTTGAGCATTTTCATCTTGTTCTATTTTCATTTCATTCAATCTATTGAAACTGAAGATCGTCCCTACCAGTGGTTAGTAGGAAGGCGATCGGGAGTTCTCCGATCTACGGTGTAGCCGTCCCTGTCGGCTTTGTGTGTAGGAAGACAGAAAGAGGGTTTTCTCTGTTCTGTGGTTTGGGGCGTGTCCCCGGTCAAGCTGTGAGTCAGCAGGGAAGCCTCACCGGGTTTTGGTGAGGGGTGGACGTAGGTTGCGGGGTTGCAACCGAACCACCTTAAAAATCCCTGTGTTGTGGGTTGTTCTTCGTGTGCGATTGCTCTATATCTTCTACCCCCATTCACAGGTTCGTGTGCTTCCAAACTTGGTTATCTTATTTACACACTCAAGCACTCAGATTTGCACCTTCGGTTTTATCTGTGCTTTAGTTGGGCTTAGCACTTTGACTGCATCCCTTGGGCGGCCTGCTTCACCCTTGCACACATGCGCCAAGGTGAAAGTATTGCTAAGTGATTCCCTTGCTTAGACTCGCATGCACCTTGATTGATCACCACTACATTCACACACACGCACGGTTGTTGCAAGCTATTTCATGCTCTAGTATTATGCTTTATGATCTCTGCACTACAAGGCTTGTATCTCTCAAGATCACTAATGTGCTTAAAGAAGTGTTGACGCTTCATCGCTTGTAATCCGAGTCTTTTCCATTTGAGCCACTCTACTTAATTCCGCTGTGCATTGTGCCTAGGTGATTCATTCACTTTATAGGAGTGGTTCATGCTTCTGATAGCTTAGAGTTTTTAAATAGGCCAAAGTTTTTGATAGGATCTATTCAACCCCCCCTTCTAGATCCATTTGCACCTCGCGGGACCCAACAAGCTGTATCTTCTTCCCACTGTGTGAGAAGGAACACTGATTGGACCGATCGAATGTAGTAAGGTCCACGTCATAGATCCACGGTCGTCCTATGATGATGCTACTGACCTTTATTGGCACTACATCGCAGAAGATTTGTCCTTGGTAGGACTCAAATTGGATGGGAATGACACATGTAGTGGTGACTGGGATAGATGTGTCGTCAACCCAAGCCACGTTGTATGGCCTCGGATGAGGATGGGTAGGCAGACCTAGACGGGAGATAAAGTCTGAAGAGACTGCATTGATACAGCTCCCGTTGTCAAAAATCACCTTGTAGGGTTGGGATTTCACCATAATGTATGTTTGGAAGATGGAGGTTCGACGCCAGTCGTCCTCCTGAGGGTGTGTTAGGATGCAGCGAACTACACTCAGTCTTCCCTGGTTTGAACTCTTGGTAATATCTCCCACTTGTATGTACTCGACATGCGTTCCGTCATACCCTACATCCATTTCCTCAAACTGGGCGATGAGGTCAGGATCGACCTCGTACCTCTCAATGGCTTCTCCTTCCTGAGGTGGAAGCTCCACAGACTGGGGGTCGGTGATGACTAAGGCTCGGGTGGGGCAGTTGGAGGTAATATGCCCTAGGTTATGACACCTAAAGCAATAAACTCCCGAGACATGGACTGGTTGAGAGGTGCTAGGGATGACTCCCTTTCCCTTGTCATCTCTCCTCTCAGTTGGCGGACTATACTCCAGCCTAGGCACAGTAACGGGTGCAGGTAAGGGGTTCATCGTGAAAGGAACGGTAGGGGCAACGGCCCGAAGAGGGGTAGCGGTAGGGACATAGGAGGTGGAGGGGCCAGATCTCTCAGAATAGCGGACTATGGGGTTTCGGGACTCGGGTTGGCGGTAGGTGGAGACCCGAGGTGGGACCACCCTTTGAAACCGCTCGACATCCTGAGCAACCTGATAGGCATGTTCGAGAGTGTTAACTTACCGTAGGAACAACTCCCGCTATATGCTCTCATGTAGGCCAGCCCTAAACCGTGAGAGGGTGACAGAGGCATCCTCCATGACTCGACTCCGAAGGAAGAAGTCATCAAATTTGGCGATGTACTCGTCCACGGACTTTCCATCTTGGGTGAATTTTTACCATTGGTCTAAAAGACGCTGATGGTAGGAAAGTGGCAGATACTTCTCCCTCAGTTTCTCCTTCATTTCCTCCCACGTGCTTATGGGTTCCTCTCGTCTCCTTGCTAGGAGATTCTCAATGTTACACCAGTAGGTTTTGGCTTGACCCAGGAGTTTCATTTTGGCAAACCTCACCCTTGTAGCAGGGGTCATATGGCGATGATAGTCAAAATATTGATCCATCCCGATCTCCCAATCAAGGTATGTAGCGGGGTTTAGGGACTCATCAAAACTCGGAGTGTCAATTTTGACATTCCGGAGGATGATATCTTCATCGTCGTGGTCTCTCTCTCGAGACGCACGGGCCTCTTGCTCTCTACCTTGGGGAGCTTGATTTTGGCGGGTTTGCTCTCTCTCCTCCCTAGGATTGGCTACGGGATCGCCGTGGCCATTCACTCGTCCCTCCTCTCCCTCCAGTCGATCCTCTAAGGCTCGGATCCTCTCATCTAGTTCTGCTAGTAATTGGCCTATGGATTCTGTAAAATGGGTCAAGAGAACCCAATGACTTAATGACAATATACAAACTCAAAATTGTAATTGTCTTGCTACGATGTCCCATCACCTCACTGCACACTGTATCCAGCCTCAGGGTTCTCTTGTAAGGCTAATTATAAGCCATTGGGCTAGTCATTAGGAATTAATGAGTTTCTTTTATTTATTGAGTCTAGATAGGGGATTGAGCCTCAAACCCACTAGAAGCCCAATTGGGCCACCACTTCACCATTGGTCACCCAAAACCCACTTGAACCTTCTTAACTCGTTGGCCCATTCCAAGGCCCATGAAGACTAGCCCAAGGGCACCCCCACCCATTCAAATCACCACATGTCCACATCTCCCCATTCAAACCACCACATGTCCACATATCCCCGTTCAAACCACCACATCTCCACATCCCCATTCAAGCCTCTTATGTTGACATTCCATCCCACAATTGGCATTTCTTTCCATATGGAGGAACACACCCCACGTATTACCTTCCATAGCTGCCATACAAAATATTTAGTCAATTGTTAATTGACATCCTTGACCAAGCCAAGGGAGAGGGGCGCACCCTCCCTTTGTCCCATGTGGGCTTGACCCATTTGTCTTCCCATTTTACCCTCCCCTTCTTCATTGATCAAATGGTATTTTCAATCTTTGTCCTAGGTTTAGAATTTGATATAAAAGTCTTGTAAATAATTTATTTGATAGATGAAAATACAAGAAAATTAAAAAATTTGTGAGATTGTGCCAAGGGCGCCCTCTCCCTCCCTCCTTCTTCCTCCTTGCAGCTACGACGGCTACAGATCTAGGGTGCGACGCCCTATTCATGGGAGCGATTCCCACCTCTATGACCTCCGCTTGGTGTGACGCTCACCCACCGCCACCGTCGCCGCCATTGAGCCGCTACAACCCATTCTCTAGCATGTTGTCACGAACTCCGGGATTCAGGGTAGGGGGTGAAAGAAATGGTTGATCCGCCAAATCCACCCATCTAATGAACTTTAAATTTTGATAGATTCATCCCCACGTCCTCCCCTATTTCCAGTTCAAATTTCATGTCGATCCGCCACCGTTGGCCCCTCCTCCCACCTGTGTCTTTCCACCCCTCGCAGTCTGCTGTGGACGTATAAAATTGTACGGCCTCAAGTGCCCCGGCGGCACACCCCATCGTGCCCTTCAACGGCACACTTCAGGCGAGCCCCCAGCGACACGTCCTCCATGCCCTTCGACGGCACGACCTTCATGCCCCTTCCAACGGCACAGCGGCCTGGCCCCCCAGCGGCATAGCAGTGAATTCCCCTGAATGGCACGAACCGGCAGAAGACATAACGGTCACTAGAGAGGCCCATTGGCGCGTAGCACAGGCACCTCGATGCCAGCTAGCACCCGCCTTGGTGTCACCTTCTGGTTGGATGAGGGAGATCCCCACCTGACTGTGGACACCAAAAAATGCATACTTGGATATCCTGCTCGGCCTCGCGTCAGCAACGGCGCCGAGTGAAGAAACCCCGGAGAAATCAAGCACAAAAGGCCCCACAGCCCGTGGGCCTCAAAGAGAATCAAACGGGCCACGACTCGTGCCCACAATGGGCTCAGAACGGGCCCCGGGTACACACACCCCCTGGGGAGCCCTTCAGCGGCACGCCCAGCCCCAAGGGGGCCTCAACGGCACACCATGGCGGAGCCTCAGCGGCACGCCCTGGAGAGCCCTCCAGCGGCACGCCCCCTTCAGTGGTACACCCCCTGGGGGGGGGGTTTCAACGGCACACCCCCGGAGGGGTCTTCAGCGGCAAAGCCCCCAGGGGCTTCAGCGGCACAGCCCTCAGCAGGCCCCAGCGGCACGCCCTAGAGAGCCCTCAAGCGGCACGCCCTTCAGGTCTTCAGCGGCATAGCCCCCAGGGGCTTCAGCGGTACAGCCCTCAGCAGGCCTCAGCGGCACGCCCTTCAGGCTTCAGCGGCACGCCCTTCAGGCCACTCAGCGGCACGCCCTTCGGGCCATTCAGCGGCACGCCCTTCAGGAGCTTCAACGGCACGCCGTTTTGGCTCCCCAGCGGCACGCCTGTGCAGCCCGCCAACGGCACAGCGTCAAGCCTTTTCAACGGCTAAACGACATGGCGCCCATGCCCTATGCATCCTTGGCGCGCAATGAGCTCTATGAGGTGTCAACCATGGGTTGGGCCACGCAGGCTACCCCACTGACAGCCAGGACAGGAGGAGGTCAAACCCATCATCACAGCCGGCTTCCCGCCTTCGACGGTCGTGCTCGAAGTCGTCGGTGGCTGGGAGTATAAAAAGCCTCCTGTTCGACAAAGGAAAGGGGGGGGATGCATGAGAAGAAAGGAGGCCCAGAGAGAGACACCCACAACACAGAGGAAGAAGAGAAGAGAGAAGAGAAGAAGAGGCGTCCCGGCGTGAGCTTCCTCCGACGACCACCGGGAAGAAGCAAGAGTAAGAGAGAGAGAGCTCGATGTAGTGGGGGAGAGAGTTAGGGGCGGCTGGCTTTCCTCCTGCACTCTGTTCCTCCCCCTCTTATCTTTTGTCTTTCGTTGGGTTTCCCCCTGCCCATAGCCTCGTCTTGGGCATCTTCTTTGGTAATGTACATGTAGGGCTACGGCCTTTTGCCTCCCATGAATGAAAGATCACCCCCCCCTTTTTTTTGGGACCTTTCTTGCTATTTATATTGATTTACTCCCGCCGTCGTAGTGTATGTGGTGTGTTGTTCGCTTTCCCCGTTTCTCCGGTATTTCTTCGTAACCTCCGTAGCCATGTGATTCCTCCCCTATGAGTTTTGGCCTTATGGGCTCCTCACTCCCCTCCATGGCCCTCCATTATATCCACCGGCCTAGGGGAAGGGGAGACCCTGACCCTCTCTCCGAGCACCCAGTAATTAGTAGCCTACCCCCGGCCTTGAATCCCCCTTCTTGCCATGAATGGCCTTCAAGTCTCCCAGCCCACACACTTAGCCCTGTTTGAGCCTCCAGCAATACACCTTTCCGGCCCTTGGCCGACACACTTGTTTGGGCCCTCAGTGGCACACACACACACATTGGCCCTCAGCGGCACCCCCCCCATTGGCCCTCAGCGGCACGCTCCTATTGGCCCTCAGCGGCACGCCCATTGGTCCTCAGCGGCACACTCACCTTGGCCCTCAGCGGCACACCCTTATGGCCCTCAGCGGCATACTCTTCAGTCCCCCAGCAGTACACTTCTTGGCCCTACTCCAAGCCCTTCCCTTCGCGTTTTCCGAGGCTCCATAAAGGTGTTGTTGCCTCCGGGCGCCCACCTCCAGTTGTCGGGTTCCGCCACTTCGTGTGGGCGCGTTCCCTTTATCTCCCTTACGGCCCGGGTTAAGGGGAGATGCTGCCGAATTTTTGTGAGAAAATAACAAAATATTAAAAGAGACAGAGGGAAGCAACAAACGAATGGAATAATCAATGAACCTCCCAACTAATCAAGCCACTACCGGCACCATGACGAGAACCGAACTGATCAACTACCCGGCAGCCCGGACGCCCAACCCGCAAGAAAGGAGGCTGAACCGAACAAAATGGAAACAAGGGAGAAGTTTATATAAAACTGCGTAAAAATTAAAACAAGAAGAAAAGAAAAGCCTTAAAATAAGAAATTGAAAACTGATTGGACCTCCACCACCACGCCTTGATTGGCCCTTCAACGGTGCACCCCAGTTATCTTCCAGCGGCACACTCATCCAACCCCTTCGCCGGCACACTCCTCCCAGCCTTCAGCGGTACGCTTCAAAGCCTTCCCCGGCACGCCCCTTGAACCCTTAGCGGTACGCCCTAATTGCCCATGGACACACCCTTTAACGGCACGCTCTCCATGGCCCTTTCAGCGGCACACTCCCTCCCTTCGCCGGTACACCCTCAGCCACCGTCTCAACGGGATCCAGTGTATAGACTTTGGGCCAGCCAATGTGCAGACTTCACGCTGTAGCGTATAGACTAGGCCAATGTATAGAGTTTGGGCCAGCCAACGTACAGACTTCACGTTACAACGTACAGACTTTGGGCTTGGCAACGTATAGACTTTGAGCTGCAGTCAAAGGGGCAATGTACAGACTTCATGTTGCAGTGTATAGACTTGGGGCTGGCCAATGTATAGACTTGGCCAATGTATAGACTTTGGGCCAGCCAACGTACAGACTTCATGCTGCAACGTACAGACTTTGTGCGGCAGCGTACAGACTTTGAGCCAGCCAATGTACAGACTTCACGCTGCAGCGTATAGACTTGGCCAATGTATAGGCTTTGGGCTGTAATGTATAGACTTTATGCTGGTCAATGTACAGACTTTGAGCTGATGAATGCTGGCCGATGTATAGACTTTGGGCCGGCCAACGTATAGACTTCACACTGCAGCGCATAGACTTGGCCAATGTATAGGCTTTGGGCTGTAATGTATAGACTTTAGGCTGGCCAACGTATAGACTTCATGATGGACAATGTACAGACTTTGAGCAGCCAACGTACAGACTTTGTGCTGGTTGAATAGGCAATGTATAGACTTGAGGCTGGGGAACGTACAGACTTTATATCACCCCCCTCCTTTACCGACACACTCTCCAGTGGTACGCCCTTTTCAGCCCCCAGCGGTACACCCCTTGAACCTACAGCGGTATGCCCCCCTTTTGGCCTTGTTGCTCTCAGCGGTACGCCCCTTTTGGCCTCCAGCGGTACACCCTTTTCAGCCCCCAACGGCACACCCCATGCCCTCAGCGGTACACTCCCATTTTTCCTTCGCCGGCACACTGCATGTGTATATACACATATAGCATGATAAGGGCATTGACGATAGCAAATAAATTGATGAAAATTATGCTAATTAAAGGACCCCGAATATGCAACATTAATAATGATTCAGAGGCATAAATAAACAATAAACATCAAATCAAAGATCAGAACATATAACTAAGAAAACCCCGAATAAAAGACGCTAGGGCCCATACTGCAGCCCCCATCTCTCCCCGCGACCTGGGGCAAAAGGAACAATAATGCCGCCCTCTCAGGCCGGGCTCGGACCTTGGGAGTCATCCCGACATGGTCCGGTCTCGACCTGGCCTCGGGCCGACATCTTGATCAGACCGGGTTTGCTCCCCGTTCCGGACGCCCTCCGAGTCATCACTAAAGTTGTCGGGCGTTCGGCAAACACTTGAACGGATTTGTCCCGGCTTTTCCCGTCGCGTTCCCATCACGGACCCGTGTCCGAATATGAAAAGGTCCACGAGTGACCGACATGACCAGCGGTTGGTGGTCTGAATACAACCCTCAGTGTGATCCATTCCTATCATTTTCTTGCACAATTAGTATTATTCTTTTCGGCCGCGGGGCCCCTAATTTTGGCAATTAATCAAGGGTATTCCCTCGTATGGGGGATGTAAATGACGTCGTGACCTTGATGGTACGACGGGATTCGGTCCCGACACGAACCATACAATCGCCTGACGAAGTCAGATCGAGCGCACCATGGGCTCTTCGTAGCCCGAATAAATCGTCACTTCGGTGACTGGCACGCCCACGCACTTAATAGACAAAACCACATCCCCCCCCGGCGAATTTTAAGCGCGTCCACAACTCTGGCACGCCCGGTGGGACCGATCTGCCCTTCATCTCTTTGCCGAAATTAGGGGCCTCGCAGCCCCCTTCTTGTAATACTAATTGTGCTACTTTCTTAAATGCAGGAAGAGAGAGAGGCATCATGGAACCGACAATGGCTGTTGTTTGCGGCCCTCAAGTCGTGGAGAACCATGTCCGAGGCGGCTACCTGGCGGTGCCCCTCAACTTCGCGAGCTTCCCTCCCACCGTGGGCTTCCCCAACTTCTTGGGGGTAGCCTTCGCCAACATCCTCGAGGTGAAGGCGCCCGAAGAGTCCCAGGTCAACGCTCCCGCCCCGGGGCCCACTGAAGCTGCTGCCGGCCGAGCTATGGCCAAGAACGGTAACAGCGTCCCCACAACGACGCTAAGCTGCAACGTGCACCACGTGCACCAAACCACCGGCCCGTCCCACCAAGGGTCGACATCCCACCGAAGAAGGCTCCGGAGGAACAACGCCGGCACCGGCTCAGGGCACCGCGCCTCCAACTCCGGGAAGTCCATGACTGTTGGGGCCCTCCGAGTCCGCCTAGACGGGCAGAGGTCCCAGGCGACGCCGGACCGCGTCGTCCTGACCATCCCAGTCCGCAACTCCTTCCAAGGACTGGAGAAGCTGAAGGAAAGGGCAACGCCCGCAACCCTACACAGGCCGGCCAAACTGAAACAAGTTTGGGTACCCAAGGAGGCCCAGCCTGCTACACCCGCCCAAGCGGGGCCCAGCGCTTTCCGCCCGAGGAGGGCCCGACAAGATGACCGGGTCGAGGTGATGACCCCAACTTCCCGACCGGCACCCGTCATCCCGACGCCGTCCGAGAATGCCCGCCGCCGTCGCCAAGGGCGCCGGCACAATGCCGCCCGCCCGGCTCTCACGGCCTGCTCTCCGCCTACCGCTGTCAGCGACATGCAACCCCAGGCCGCTCTCCCTGACCAGGAATGGGAAGGGATCGAGCAGGCTATGAGGAATTACCTCCGAGGCCCGGGTAGCACCCCCGTCGGCCGCCAGAGACTGCTGGGGGTAATGGCTTTCCCTTTTCAAGAGGAAGGCGCCTGACCCGCACCTAGCATGGAGTCGAGGACCCGTCAAGAGGAGTCGCGCCAGTCCCCTATACGGGAGGAAGCGCCGCCCCGACGGTCGGTCTTTGATAGACTGGTGTTCCCAGGGAGATCGTCCAAGAGGGCGACAAAAAGAAACAAGAATAAGAAATGGCAAACATTCACCTGCGACATGGCAGGAGTTCATGGTCGGTATGGGGCCTTGCCCACCGATCCGGAAGAATTGGCCAGAATAGCCGTCAGGCCGGGACCCCTTACTAGAAGAGGGAGAGCGGCAGGCGGCGCGACACCCGCAGGCGCCGAAGGGACCCTACCTGAAGAACCCCTTGAGGCCCTCACGGCCAACGTGGTCACCACCGGCGACACGAGTGGCGGACCCTCGACATCATCCGAGGACGCCCCCACCGAAGAGACAGGGGGCATGCCCAGTCTGCCCACAGCTGACCCTACAATGCTGCTCATGATACAACGATTCCAGCAGGAAATCGAGTCACTCAAGAAGCAGCTAAGTGAGCGGAATACACCGCCCCCGATGTCCTGGCAGACCAAGGTTATACCCGAAGTACCCAGGGACAGGGGGCAGTCTTCAGAGGTAACTCTCCCAGCAACCCTCAATCCTCTCGGGGGCGCGCCCCCACAGCAAACACATTGCACGGCAGTGGCCCCGCCACAGGCTCTGCCTTCACAAGGGTCCTGTTGACGCCTAAAATAAAGATAATAATAATAGCATCAATGAAATAATAATAATAACCCTAAAATACCTTTATAAAATGTCTTATTTCTGTTATCTTGTTTTCAGGAATAAAAGAAGAAAAGAAGAGACAGCCAGCTCTAATAGAGAACCACTGAAACGAGACACAAGACCTCGGAAGATACTCGGGACCATCCCCGAACGAGCAAGAAAGAGGCTCAGCCAACAAGATATGTCAGCCGATGAGTCAGCCCTCACAGCTGAAGAAATGAACATAAGAAGCCCAAAAGCCCTAAATGGGCCAATACCTGTGGCACCGAGAAGCTGCTGAAGAGGCCCACGGCCACCAAAAGGCGCACCGATAGTGGCCACGCCGAAAGCCCAACAAGGCCCATATGGGGAAGGGGCGCCGAGAAGCCTACTGCTTCCGACTAAGGCGTGCCGGGAGCTGCCATCGACACCACCTGCCGCGCCGGGAGCCTCGTCAAGGGCGCGCCGGTTGCTGTCGGCCGAGAAGTCAGTCAAGGGGCCTATAAAACCCACTCATTCGAAGAAAAGAAAAAAGGGGGGATCGAGGTCGGGCGATCAAAAAAGAAAAGAAAGAAAAGAGAAGAAACCTACAGAGAGAGAGAGTCTCCTCCGCTAAAAAAAAAGAGAGAAGAAGAGCTAGCTAAGAGAAGAGAGAAGAGATCTGCAGAAGGAGGAAGGCTTGAAGCTCAAGAAGGTGGGCTGCTGAGGGGAGGGGGGTTTGAGTCAATGCTCTCCCCCTCCCCCTTTAGGTCCCGGGGTTTCCTTTGCTTTCTTGATGTTGTTTTAGTCCCTTTTCTTTCCCTCTGATGTATTCTCCTTACCATCCACCATGTACGGGTGATAATTGTGTCGCCCCCTCTGTTCTTGTGTGTTAGGCGATGAAGGTGTGATATATATCTGAGAATGAATGAAAATATGCTCCCGCTCGTTTTCGCAACGACGGTTGTTTCATCCATGGTTGCTGTGTTTTCCTTTCCCTCCGGATGTTATGATTTTTAACTTAGCTAAGACATGCCCGATTCTCTGATGGGTTTTCGGAATCGGCTGTCTTCAGCTAAATAGACCTAGCTATGGTCATTCCGATGTCCCTCGCTATTCGCTATCATCTGCATAAGGTTTTCTGGGCTTGCCCCAGGGCCAGAGACAGACCATCTCTTGGCTTCTGGGGCGGTCTGCTACCAATATCCGTAATGGCTTCGACGGCCTGTTTGAAATCTTCTTTCCGTAGAAGTAGGTGAGTTATGTCAACAGATTTATACCGAGGGTGTTTAATATGGTTTCAATCCAAATAGCTCCATCAGGGTCATCCCAGGGGCCAGAGACAGTCATCTCGTGGCTCCAGGGCGACCACAGATGCCAGTAAACAATCCCCTGAGGGTCAACAACATATGACGATTCAAAGCTCATTCCAGCGATCCCTTTTATCCGATCCTCTTCCATTCAACCCCTCATTGATGAGATTAAACCCCTGCCTAATCAAATCCCAGCAGTCAGTAAGCCCACAATCTCCCAGATCCCTCCAATCTGACTGAAAATCCAAGAAAGCCCAAAACAGAGCTCCGTAAAGCCCTGAAACCCGCGACCCTTTAACCTTCCCGACGTGCAAATTTCCCCACCGAGAGCCAAGCCGCCGAGATGCCTCCCGTTTCTTCCCCTTCAGCTAAACGACAAACCCCATCTAAACCCCTTTCACATGAACCTCCCAGCCCATAACCTCCCGGCGCCGGCTTCCCGGCGCGGTAATGAGCGCGCCGGGAAGCTCCATGCCGAGGGCCTCCCCCCCTTTAATCAAGCCGCACCGAGAGCCTCTCTCTGTTGGCCAAGCCCACGCTGAGACCTCCTTAATTGGTCAAGAAGTCCACGCCGAGACCTCCCCCCTTTGGCCAATATAAAGCCACGCCGAGGGCCATCTTCTTGCCAATGAAAACCATGCCGAGAGCACCCCCTCTGGCCAATTTAAACCCGTGCCGAGAGCCCCCCCTTGGCCAACCTGTAAACCCATGCCGAGAGCCCCTTGGCCAACCTATAATCTCGTGCCGGGAGCCATCTTCTTGCCAATAAAAACCATGCTGAGAGCCTCTCCTTTGTCCACCCCTTTGGCCTCTTCGTCCATTTATTCTGGGGCGTTCGTGAGTCATCATATGTACCCCAGGGGATAAATTAACTGGGGATTGACCTCCCCTACATTCTGAGGTCCCTAACAGGATTCACATGCCACCCCGTGGGTCTGACGAACCCTGTCTCTACATGAGTTTCGTCAGTCTCCGAGAAGGGGAATAGTGACCGATGCCAGAGACATGGATAGTCTCTTCGAGCCTTAGTGCTCACTCATTTTTCGGCTTTCATCCCGGCACTCCATGGATGTCAGCCTATACCACTCTCTGGCAAATGCTCGGTCCAGGGGAGGTGCTGCCAAAATTCTCTCAGGAAGATGAAAGTAGACATCAGGTTGTCCCCCGGGCTCCGCATGATAATGGTGACAGGGTTTCCCTCGACCCTAGACTTCCCAAATTCCTTTTCTATCCCGATGCTCCTGTAAAGCCCAAATCTAATCCAGCTCAGATTTGATGAACTGATCCACTTTGACTTCACAGAACCTATCTGACTTGTCCTGAATCGCCAAGAAACCCAAAACAGAGCCTCCAGAACCCCTTTCGGGTCCTCACGGCGCCAGGACACCATCACTCTCTCGGCGCCATGGCTCCCGGCGCGGCCCTGAGCGCGCCGGGAACCCTCACGCCGAGAACCCCCCCTGGACCTCTTGTCAGCGCGCCGAGAGCTCCCCCCTGGCCCTCTTGTCAGCGCGCCGAGAGCTCCCCCCTCCTCTTCAGCCATGCCAAGACCCCCCTATTCCTCACGCCGATAAGCCCTATCAGAAGCGCGCCGGGAACCTCCTCCACTATCTCCCCTTCGCGCTGAGAAGCTCTCCAGTTGGCGCGCCGGGAACCCCGGCCATTTTGCCTTCGCGTCGGGAACCTATGCACACTTGAACTGCATTGATAGCCTACCCCAAATATTGAGCGTTCGCTCCGCGTCGAGGTCGATCCGCGTGCGAGGGCGCAACATTGAGCGCTCGCTCACTTTCCGTCGTCCCGCATCGGGTTCATGAATAACCCCTTTAGCTCGGGAGGGCTCTGCCACTGCATGAGTTCCGCCGGCTTCTACAGGGAATATCAAACATTGCCCCATGGCAGATATGCGGTTCGGGAAGTTCAGCACTTCTCTCGTTCGGCTTTCATCCCGGCACTCCGTGGGTGATAGTCTATTTCCCCCTGGGCATAATCTAGATAAAGGGGAAATGCTGTCGAAATATCGATCGATGCTTTGAACCCCCATCATGGCCACGGCCCAGTCTGCCTGTGACTGAAATTTTCCCTTCCCCCCTAAGCCCGGTCTTTGAACCGCTGACTTAACGATATCATCTGTATCTATGGTTGATGTTATTATCTTGCCCGCCTCCCTGGCTCCGGTATGAAGTTCCATTTGCGCACATGAATATATGTTTGCCTCTCGAGGCCTCCTATTTTTGGCGTTTAATCAAGGGTTGTCCTTCTTAGGAAGGGCGTAATTAACGTCATAACCTTTATGGTATGACGGACTTCTGGTCCAGACGCGATCACTCACAATCGACTGACCAAGTCAGATCGAGCGCACAATGAAATCGTCACACATGTGACTGGCACGCCAATAAATCAATAAATAAATAAATAAGATAAATAAGATAAAATCCGCATTCCCACAGGTCCCCCATGGCTCCCCGGGCGACGGTGGTAGCCACCCCGAGTGCGCAGCCCGCTCATTTTTACCCGAATCCCGTCGACCCGGCAGCAGTCAATCGGTTGATGCTCGAACAGATGATAGATATGAAGCTGGCCGAGAGGGGCGAAGGGGATTAGACGCCGTTTGACATCTACCGGGTACCCTACCCGGCCCACTATGCCGCAAGGAAGCTGTCGGTCGGCATCACCAAGCCGCCGAAGTTTGAAAAATTCAACGGGCAAGGGTACCCCAGGGAACACATTGCTTACTATGTGAACATCATGGGAGATCTAGCTGCTGATGAAGCCTATCTCCTAAAGTTCTTCGGCTCGACACTTACCGGACTCGCCTTCGAGTGGTACTCCAGCCTGCCACCCGGGTCCGTTGCTGACTGGCCTGACATGCAAAAGAAGTTCAAGGAAAGATTTTATGTTGCAGAACGGGAAGTCACTGTAGCAGAGCTCTATGCTACGAGACAGAAGAACGATGAGTCGGCCCTCGACTACATCAAGAGATGGAGGAACCTCAGCATGAGGTGCAGGCGTCCCCCGCACCAGGAGGACGCGGTGCAGATCTGCAAACAAAATTTGAAGAAAGAAATCCTGGAAAGGATGATCGGCACTGAGGTCAAGACATTCGACCGCCTGAACAACGTGGTAGCAGAGATCGAGGCATTTTTGGCCCGATAGTCCTCCACTCCAGCCATGTCAAGCCAGAGAGCCAGACAGGCCGAGAAGAAGCCAGCTCCCCCTGAGGTGCACAAATTAGACTTCCAGGCTTTTGAGAAGCAGAAAGAGAAAGCCAAGGCGGCTGCCAACCTTCCTCCGCCCAGAGCTACAGAACGGCGGGAGGGCCCCTCACTGAGGGAGAAGATGAAAAGCAAACTTTATTCCTTCTCCCGAGACAAGTCCAAGCTCCTGTTCGAATGGGCAACCAGCTATAACAAAATCACACTGCCAGAGCCGAAGAGGCCCGGTGACTTGAAGAAGAAAGATGATCCGCGCTTCTGCTTATACCATCGGGTGCTCGGGCATACTATCGAAGACTGCTACGTCTTCAAGGATGTTATTGAAGCCCTAATCAAGAACGGGGAGCTAGACATGGGGGAGCATAAAGTAGACCCCCTGCAGCCGCATGAGCTGCCCAGCATAACCTCCTCCGTCAACATGGTCTCATTGTACCAGGAGCTGCCAGAGGAGTGGGCAGAGGCCTGCGCCCGCGTCACTTATGAGACCTTCATTGTGGCCCCAGCTCAGGACCAAGAAGGTTGGCAGACTGTGTCCGGAAAGAATAGAAAGGCGCGTACCCCTCGGCCTACCCCAGGAATTCACCCGAAGGAGGCAGCGCCCCTGCCTGCACCGCCCCCAGCAAGCCCAGTTTGCCATGACACGGCCCCTCGGCTGGCCATGAGGCGGCCCACTCATAATAAAAAGAGTTCTGTCCCGCTGTGGATGCACAAGAAGACTAGCCCGGCGGTCGAAAGACTCCAAGCTATTATTGATGGGCTCGAAGATTATGAACAGCCCGAAATCTAGCCTGTGGAGCTGAGGGAGTATGTCCCCTCGAAGGAGTTCGAATCACTCGAGCTGGCTCCGGGAACAGAAGCCGATGCAGACAAAGAGCCTCCCCTGTGGGGTGAACTTCCTCAAGAGCAGCCATCCGCTGCAGCAGGCAAGAAGAAGAAGAAGAGAAGACCCAGGGGCAAGAAGAAGAAGGAGGTCATCCTCGCCTGCAACACCCTCTCGGCGTTGTTCGACACCGCTCTCTCCTTGGAAGGAAAAGAAGAAGAGCCACCCCATGAATCGGCGGAGGTGAATCAAGCTGGGGCGTCCACCTCCCAACACGCCACCAGGTCCGGGAGGAAATGGGGGCGCCCTCCTCAGGACAACCTCAACATCATGCTCGGGGGAGAACATCCATACCAGATTCCCGACCCTGAGGTCCGAGGCGCCGAGGTCCCTCCTCCATCGGGCCTCTATCCCGGTGGGGCCAGGAGTCAAGGCACCCCTTCGTTCGCCGAATTCCTGTCAGCCCGAACAGGCAAGCAGGCACGCTCCCCAGTGCCTCCCTCCACCAGGAAAGTAAGCAGTCCTCGAGCTCTACCGACGGCTACTCCTCCTCAGCCAGAAGGAGAATTCAACGGCATCCCAAACCTCGCCGAATTCATGCGAGAAACAGAGGAAGCACAGCAGGCCCCGCCGGCTCAACAGGCTGCAGCAGAGCCCACAAAGCAGACATCCCCTGATCTGGCACCCCAACCTCAGGATGAGGGCAGGCGCAGCAAGCCCGAAGAGATGAAATTGCTCAAGGTGCGGGCAGCCGAGCGAATAGTCAGACACCTCAAGAAAATCCCGACCCGGTTTACGGTATGGGAGATGCTGTCCTTGAACGAAGAAACACGGCAAGCCATCATCGCCGCACTCCAGATGCCAGCACACCTTGAAGCCTGTTTGGCAGAAATATCACCTGAAGTAGCAGTGGCTTTCACAGAAGATGACATGCTCCTGCCGACTTGCAGCCATAACAGGCCCCTCTACATGAAAGGGCAGCTGAACGGCCAGCCTATCAACAGGGTCTTGATCGACCCAGGGGCAGCAGTGAATATACTCCCGTACCGGGTGTATCAAAAGCACTACTTTGACGTACACCTGGTTGAGGTCAAAAATGTCAGGATTGCTGGCTTTAACCAGAAATGTGAGGTGCCCATGGGGGTCGCAGAGTTCAACTTGACCTTTGACGACTTCACCTCCAAAGTCCAGTTCCACGTCATCAACTCCAACACTTTCTACAAGGCGTTGCTTGGCCGGCCTTGGCTACACCAGAACAGAGTGGTGCCCTCCACCTTACATCAGTGCATCAAGTACCCCTGCGAGGGGAAAGAAGTCAGAATCTTCGCCGACCTCCACCCGTTCGAGGTGTTCGAGTGTCACTTATCAGATGCTAATCTGTACCTGGAAAAGGCGAAGCAAACTATTCAAGATGCCTGAGACAAGGGAAAGAAGAAAATGGAGTCAAGTGGCTGGTTTCCTCCGCCACCCCCGGGCTATGTGGCTCCCCCGCATGTACCATTCATTGCACAACAAGAAGGGGTATTCAGGGCAGCTCCTCTCGCCATCTACCCTACACCGGGGGTGCCTTACCTCGAAGACCTGCTACAAGATGTCAGGGTCCCCCCAGGGATCGTCAAGCCGATAATAGAAATAGAATGCCAAGCAGCCGGGCAGCCGAGCAGCTGAGAACCTTCGAGGTGCCTAACCCTGAAGGGCCGCCCACTATCTTCTATGTGGCGGGGGAAAAGCCAGCCAGGGAAGACGATGACTGCCGATTCCCTGACGAGTTGCATGACCCGCACGTCCCCATTGCGGGACTCCCTCACCTGACTGACCGGGCAGCCAGGATGGTTAGAAAGCAGAAGATTCCCCCATACCTGCCCTCCAGCCGGAAGAAGATGTTTGAACAGATGTGGAACCCGCCAAACCTGGATCGACGGTTGCTGTAAATCACCAAGCATCCCGGTTTGGGTTTCTCACTAGAAGATTACTACGAGGCCGATGTGATATCAGTTTTGGCCTTGTCCGGTGACGACCCTGCGGAAGCTGCAAATTTGAGGGAAGCCCACCAAGATGTATATCCCAGCTCTCCGACTGAGGAGGCACAAGATGAAGAAGTGTTCCTTTGGAACCCTATCCGCCGCTGCATGGGGAAGACTTCCTCTTTCTCCGAGGAACCGACCCCGGAGGGGCACACCGTCAAGGCACCTTCGCTCCGACCGGCCGACGAAGCAAGGAGCAGTAGCATGGGCCATGCTCCGAATTCCCCTCGATACGACCCCGTCATGTACGCCTTGTACTACAGGCAGCAACGGGAGATCGAGATGCTAAAAGTGCGGTTGGCTGAGTTAACCTCGCTGGTCGCCGACCTGATCCAGGGTTCTCTTCCCCCGTGGGGTGGCCATCTGCCCCGGCCCAAAGGCACCAGTCCGGACACCTCCGCCCTGTTGAGAAGAGAAGCAAGAAGTGCAGCAAGCCCCTTTGCTGGGCGGCCAGCCCGGCGAGACGTGACACTCCAGGAGAAGTTGCAGAAGCCCTATTCCTTCCCAAAGGAGAAGACTCGGGGTATCTTTGACTGGGCTTGCTATTACGGCAAGGTGTCCCTCCCAAGGCCCAAGAGGCCGCAAGACGCCAGAAGGAGTGGGGACCCACTGTTCTGTCCCTACCACCAGATGTTGGGCCACGCCATCGAAGACTATTATGTCTTCAAAGACATTGCTCAAGGCCTCATCGACAGGGACGAGCTCAGGATGGGAGACTATGTGGTAGCCCCGCCACGCCCCCACGTGGCGGACAGCCCTAGAGCAGGAGCCCATACCATATCCATCCAGTACCAGGCGCCTGAAGATGCGGCTACCCCGGCCCCCGTCCAAGCTGTCTATGATGAGTACATAGAAGACCCTGAGGTGGCCCTGTGCCTTTCTGCACCAGCGGACCTCACAGACCCGGCGGCTACGGTCCAAGAGGACTGCACGGCAAATCCAGCCCCCACGCCCAGCCAGGAGGAGCAAGAAGACGAGGATGCCATCCTCGAGCCTGAAGACAATGAAGACCAAGACTTCGTCGATTTGTCGCCAGCCCCGCCGGAAATTGAAAATGGCGGCCAGGCCACAGTCGACGAATTGATTGAGATCAACCTCGGCACAGAAGGTGACCCCATGCCGACCTTTCTGAGTGCTCTCATACCCCCTCGTGAGAGAGAACAATACATAAAGCTGCTGCAAGAGTTCCGGGATTATTTTGCCTGGAAGTACAAAGAAATGCCCGGACTCAGCCCCGAGGTGACTCAGCACATCTTGTCCATAGATCCTAAGGTGGAGCCAGTGAAACAGTCTCCCCGGTGCATGAGGCCGGAATTGACCAGCCAGATCTGCAAGGAGGTCGACAAGCTCATAGATGTCGATTTCGTGGCAGAAAACCAATATACCACATGGTTGGCCAACATTGTACCAGTGAAAAAGAAGAATGGACAGATCAGGATTTGCGTGGACTTCCGCGACCTGAACAAAGCCTGCCCAAAAGATGACTTCCCGGTGCCTATCACCGAAGTGATGATTGATGCAACTACCGGCCACGAGGCCCTGTCCTTCATGGACGGCTCGTCCGGCTATAACCAGATTTGGATAGCCGACCACGACCGGATTCACACAGCCTTCAGATCGCCCAAGGGGATATTCCACTACAAGAGGATGCCCTTCGGCCTCAAGAATGCTGGTGTCACATATCAGCGGGCGATGACCAAGATCTTCGATGAGCTGCTATACAACAAGGTCGAATGCTACATCGACGATCTGGTCGTCAAGACTAAGAAGAGAGATGAACACTTAAATGACCTCAGGGTCGTCTTCCAAAGGCTCCGGCTATACGGGCTAAAAATGAACCCCATGAAGTGCGCCTTTGGCGTGTCCAGTGGAAAGTTCCTCGACTTCATTGTCCGGCACAGAGGGATCGAGATCGACCCCTTCAAGATAAAGGCCATCCAGGAGTTGCCCCCTCCGAAGAGTCTGGGAGAGCTGAGGTCACTACAAGGCCGGTTAGCTTATATCTGCAGGTTTATCTCCAACCTGTCGGGGCGTTGCCAACCCTTCCACAGACTAATGATGAAGAATGCACCCTTCAGCTGGGGCCATGAATGTCAGCACGCGTTCGACCAGCTGAAGGAGTACCTGAAGACTCCGCCTGTCCTGGGGGCACCTGTCAAAGGCAGACCGCTCATACTCTACATAGCAGCTACCGAATACTCACTGGGGGCAATGCTTGCCCAGAACAATGATGAGGGGAAAGAGCGGGCTCTCTACTACCTCAGCCGGATGCGGAGGCCAAGTACACTCCGATAGTGAAAGTCTGCCTTGCTCTGGTCTTCGCAGTCAAGAAGATGAGGCACTACATGCTGTCCCATGAAGTGAGCTTAATATCTAGAACTGACCCCATCAAGCACATTCTCCTCCAGCCAGTCCCAAAGGGGCACTTTGGCAAGTGGGCCGTGCTACTCATGGAATTTGACATCACTTACGTGCCCCAGAAGGCCGTTAAGGGGCAAGCCGTCGCGGATTTCTTCGCAGCACACCCTGTGCCCGAAGACTCCCCGTTGGCCACAGAGCTGCCCGAGGACGAAACACTAGAGGTAGACCAAATACAACAAGCCATCTGGCAGCTTTACTTTGATGGAGCCTCGAGGACAGAAGCGACCCCGTCCGGGCACGCCAAGGTACGAGCCGGAGCAGGCATCATCCTCAAGTCGCCAGACGGAAAAGTGATGCACACTTCCTACTGCATTAGCAAACCCTGCACCAACAATGAAGCAGAGTATGGAGCCCTGATCATCGGCCTCCAGGTCGCCCTCCAAATGGAGATCAAAATGCTCCAAGTGTTCGGCGACTCGCTGTTGGTCGTCAAGCAAGTCTAGGGACAGTTTGATGTCCGAAAACCTGAGCTGCTCCCTTATCACACTAAGGTGAAGTGGCTCATGGAGCGGTTCTACCTCCTCGAGATAGGCCATGTCGCCAGAGGGGAGAATGCACAAGCCGACGCATTGGCAAAATTGGCAAGCTCACTGGCGGTGTCTCCAGATGGATCTCTCCATATCCAAGTAATAAACCAGCACCAGATGCCCAACATGATAGAAGAGGAGCCAGAAGAAGAAGAACTAGAGGTCACTGCAGCAGAAGCCGTCGGCCTACCTGACTGGAGAGCCTCCCTGATGCAGTGGTTCAAACACCAGCAATTACGTGACCGAAGAGAAGAAAGGATCAAGCTAGTCAGAACCAAAGACTCCTATGAGCTCCGAAACGGAATATTGTTTCGAATTGTGGCGGATGCCAAATAGAAGCTACTCCTCCGATGCTTGTCTATTGAAGAATCTTGGAGAGTTATGAAGGAGGTCCATGCCGGGACAGCTGGCGCACACCAGGCGGGGCCGAAAATGAAAATTGAAATCAAGAAACTTGGCTATTACTGGCCTGCAATGTTCAACGACTGCTGTGAGTATGCTAAGTCGTGTCAGAGATGCCAGGAGCATGCCACCATACCCAGGAGGCCTCCCGTGCAATTGCACCCAACCGCGCCCAGTTGGCCGTTCGCCCAATGGGGAACAGATGTTGTGGGCCCCTTACCCGCATCTTCCACAGGCTGCAAATACATTCTGGCGGCGACCGACTACTTCTCCCGCTGGGCAGAGGCTGTTGCCTTACGGGAGGTCACCGGAGAAATCGTAGTCAGGTTTGTCCGCCGCAACATTATATTCTGGTTTGGTGTGCCCGACTGGATTGTGTCAGACAACGGCAGCCACTTCCGCAACCAGAAGGTTTACCGGCTAGCAGAAAAATATAAAATTGACTGGAGGACATCGACTCCTTACAATCCACAAGCCAATGGGCTGGCCGAAGCTTTCAATAAAACACTTTGCACTCTCCTGGCCAAAACTGTTAGCTCTAACAAAAGGGACTGGGAAGAAAAAATGTATGAAGCGCTTTGGGCGTACCGAACTGTATACAAGACCCCAACGGGCTGCTCGCCCTTCTCTCTCGTATACGGCTCGGAAGCAATCGTCCCCGTCGAACTGGAGATACCGTCCCTCAGGGTCGCCATTCAGCATGGGCTTGTCCCCGAAGGGCAGACCAACACCGAGCGAAGACTCGATGAACTCTCCAGTCTGGAAGGAAAGCGGCTTCAAGCCCAGCAGAATATTCAGGTCTACCAGGCCCGGATTGCGCGCGCCTTTGACAAGCTGGTCAAGGAGCGCGAATTCAAGAAAGGTGACCTTGTCATGGTCAAGAGAAGAGACCTAATGGCCGCCAACCCCAAGGGTAAGCTGAATGAGAACTGGCTCGGACCTTACGTAGTCCAAAAAGTCTACGAAGGTGGGGCCTATGTAATTGTCAACCATCGCGGGGAAGTCCAGTTCCCGCCTCTTAATGGAAGGCACTTGAGATTGTACCACGCTCCGGCGCCCCCATTCAGGTAATAATATTACTCTTCGCCCTATTTTTGGGCGGATTTGCCTGATTAATGTCCAAACAACTTGGCTACCATCCACGTTTTCAAAAAAAAAGAGAAGAAAGAAGAGAAAAGTGAAAAAAAAGAAAAGTTGAGAGAACAAAATATATGTATAAAAAAAGAGAAAGGAAGGAAAAAAAATAATAAAAAAAAGAGAAAAGAAGAGAGAAGAGAAAAGAAGGGAAAAAAAAGAGAGAAAGAAAAAAAGAATGGAAAAAAAAAGGCAAAAGAAGGATATAAAAAAAAACAACAGAAAAGGGGAATGCCCCCCATTTCTAGTCACCGCCCCGCATCAGCGGAGGTACTAAAAGTTGACTAAACAAACTCTTCTTTCCGTCCTTCCCGGGCGGTGAGTACCCCTTTGGCTTGGACCACCCGTCCGGGTCATTGACTAAACAAACTCTTCTCTCCGTCCTCCCCGGGCGATGAGTACCCCTTTGGCTTGGACCACCCGTCCGGGTCATTGACCAAACAAACTCTTCTCTCCGTCCTCCCCGGGCGATGAGTACCCCTTTGGCTCGGACCTCCCGTCCGGGTCATTGACTAAACAAACTCTTCTCTCCGTCCTCCCCGGGCGGTGAGTACCCCTTTGACTCGGACCTCCCGTCCGGGTCATTGACTAAACAAACTCTTCTCTCCGTCCCCTCCGGACGACGAGAAGTCCGGTCTCTGACCGAGGCCCCCCGCTTGAGGCCAGCACGTGCTTCCAATATTGCGGCGAAACCAGGGAGTCGCCCGTTCGGTATGGTGGAGTGGTCCCCCCGTCCTCCCCCTAGGAAGGCGAGCACTCTCCTGTACCCTGACGTAGGTCCCCGCCTGGTTCTCCCGAAGCAAATCTTCGCAAAGACCCATACCCTGCTAACGTGGTTCAGCACAAAAGAGGGGAAGGAGGGGAAGAAGAAAACAATGTACACAGAAGAGAAAGAAGGGTAAGAAAGCTCCCTCTGGGACGAATGCACACACAAAGAACGCGTGAAATCATAAATGCTCTGCTCTATTCAGAAAGGGGACCAGACTACATGTGCTGCGGGGCATACCCCTGTGTTACATTCAAAAGAAAAGAAAAAGGAATTAAGGCATGCAACGCTTAGTTGATGTCCCTGAAGATGTCCTCGAGAGGGAGGATCCCGACGCAAGGGAAGTTCGTCATATCGCGCAGTCGGCCCCTCAATTCCTCAAGACGGGCGAGCTCCACTTCGACGGACATCATTTCAACGTCGGCGACGGCAAGAGCTTCCCTCTCCTCTACCACCCTCCTTTCCGCCTCGGCAAGGCCAAGTTTAGCCGCAGCAAGGTAGCCCTCCAGCTTCTCGATCCGGTTCTTGAAGGAACGAACGCTGCCTTCGCCTTCCTCTAAGGCCTTTCCATGGCGTTCTCTACTATGGCGTCGGGCCTCTAAGGTCTGCAGATACTCTTCTGCTTGAGCATCAAGGGCGGCACGTTCGTCAGGAGCCTGGGTCTCCAGGAACTCGCGGCGCTTGACATACTTCAGCAACAACAGAACCCGCCGCGACCATTCCCCCAGCGGGCAGCTGAGCACTTGCAACGCCCCGGTCAACTGCACCACTATAGTATGCACCTCCCTATATGACAGAGAAGGGTCGGCGAGGAGCATGGTCCGTAGAGTGATCAGCATTTGGCGGACTGGCGCTTCTGATGACATATGGCTGACTGAGGGCACGACCGAAGGAGTGAATTCCACGGTGCTGTCCACTTCTGCCCACAGGTCGGTGTCTACCGCCGCTGAAGATGAAGGAAGGGCAAGGGTCAAGTCGCCCGGCCGGCGTAGCTCAACGAGAGACCCTTGGCCAGCCACTGCCGGGGGAGCGAACAAGACCATTGCCGAAGCCTCCGATGCCCCCATCGTTTGGAGCTCCCCTGCCTCCTCTGCCTCCGTCCGGCCCGCCTCTGCCACTGCTCCAAGGGGCAGGGGTGCAGGTGCCGTCACTTCAGCTAGAGGAGGAGCTTCGAGTAAAGCCAGACCCGACGCCATCACCCACGGACTTTTCTCTCGCATCTGGGGCCCCTCCAGATGCGCACGAAGCCCCGCGAATATCTGTCTCAAGAGAGGATCCTCCATCTGGGCCGGCAGCCTCGGAAGGGGTGGAAGTGGAACCAGCAGGTGAGGGACGCCTCCCGCCTGCACGAGCACGGCAAGAGTCTCCACCTCCGGAACAGATGCCGGAGTCAGTCCCCCCGCTGGTGGCTGACCGGTGATCGGTCTCCGCTTGGCGATTGCCTTGCGAGAGCGGCCAGGCGTCTTCCGGGTCGTCGGCGCCACCTATCCACATGAAATTCGGTTAGCCGCCCGTCGCCGGGAATAAATTACGCAAGGACGAGAAGTGGGAAGAGCCATAAAGCCCCGCCTACCTCGGCCACCGTGAAGGCGCGGCCTTCGGGCGCAATCTCTCCTTCCTCCAGAGGCTCGTCCGCCGCTTCAGAAGCACTTGAAGTCCATGCGGCCGACTCTTGCTGAAGAGCCTCGAATAGAAGGGCTAGTTTGCCTGAGCCCATATCGACCCCCACCTGACGGTCGATCGGCGCAACGGGGGTACCCTCCTCCACAGTCTCCGGCAAGTTAAGCCCCTGAAACCTGGAATTGACAAGAGAAGATCATTAGGTAACCACGAAGGAGAGGAAGGAGCCGGCCCAAGCAAGCTCGCACTTACAGCAGTCTTCCCCATAAAACTCGGGGAGCCAACAAGTAAGGGGGCCCTGAAGACCGGCTCGGACGGCTCCGATGCCCCGGGCACGCCTTCGTCGGGAGCCGCTTCATCGGAGGAGTAATCGTAGTCTACCTCTTCGCCAGACGATGACTCGACTGTCGCAGGCCCTCCCCTTGCCGGCAAAGGGGCCTCCATTTCGAGGTCAATGGCCGGCGCATCTTCCCTCGGGCTGGAAGAGGCCGGTACGCCAGACTTCAGCCTCCTCCTCACATATAGACGCATCGTCGGGAGTTGCAGGCGGGGCCCAAATAGCCCAACGACCGCCTCTGCTGTGCCTGGCACACAAAAAAAAATGGGTTATATCAAGCCCAATTGGCCCCCAGGAAAATAAAAAAGAGAAGAAGCTGATTAAGCCGACAAAGGCAAATACCCTCTTCAGCTCCTGCGGCACGGGGTGACCCACGGGCTTCCTCAACAGGCAAGGCCTTCTCGGGAGTCCCAGCCGTACCCTCGCCCGGGATCAGCACGGGCGCCGGCTCCTTCGTGCCGCCTGTAAGGAAGAAGCGCATGGTCGCCGTGCGTGCATGCGGGGCCAGCTCAGGAAGCAAGCCAATCCCAGACGATGTTGGCGACTGTTGGACCTCGTCAGCATCGTGACTCGGTCCGGCCCGGGTGACTTCAAACTCCTCGAAAGACAAGATGGGGGCCACCGGAGAGACGGCCGTAGGAGCCGGGGATCCCTCGGCCCGTCTCCGCTTTGCCGCTTCCCGCCTGGCCACCTCGGCAGCAGCCAATGCCTTCTTAACAGGCGACTTGGCCCGGGACCTCCCCTGTGCTACCGGTGGGGGAGTCGGGGTCGGCGCCGAAGTCTTCCTCGCCGCAGCCGCGGCTTCACCCACATCTGGAAGGGGCGCAGGGACTGGCTCCTCCACAGCAGGAATAGGCGCAGGCGTGGGCTCCTCCATAGGGGCTGAAACGAAAGGAAACATTCAGGCGTCGAGACCTTGCTCCGAAATAAAGATAAAGAAAAGAGGCTTAAAAGGCATGCTAACAGTCGTAGGCGCTAACCGGCAGGTTGGCTCGGCTCGGTCCGGGCAACCTCGAACTCCTCAAAGGACGGGACCCGTGGCGCCGGAGGAATGGCAGTCGGGGCCGTGGCCGCCTCCGTTTTTCTCCGCTTTGTGTCCCGCTGCTTAGCCACCTTCGCGGCATCCACCGCCTTCTTCACGGGCGATTTGGCCTGGGACCTCTTCGCTGCCTTGGGCAGAGGAGCCGCAGTCGGGGCCAGTGGCGCGGCTTCAAAATATGCAGGCTTCTGCACAAGCCGAAGGAGATTCCGGTACATGGTCATTTGCGCGCTAGCGGGGTGGTCTGTCAAAAAGGGAGAAAGAACAAACATGCATTCATGATTAACATCCAACTCTCCACAAAGGCCGCCATGATAAGAGACAAAGACAAAAGGAGAAGAAGAAGATCAAATACCGTGAGGGCCAGTATACAGCCGCAGTGTGATCGGCCAGTAGCTCAGGGATGGCTCTTTGTCCCGACGCGCCGCCTCTCGAACAAGCCAGCACACATCTTCAATCTTCTGGCACCGGTCCGTAAGGTTGGCCAGATCCGCGTGCTTCTTCATGGAGAGGTGACAGAAGAGGCTGAAGTGGTCTATGCCCCACCCGTCAGCATAGTAGTATGGGATGTGCAGGTGCTTCCCCAGGATGGAGGCCCTCTGATCTTCGATCTTCAGCCCGTTCACCCGGAGAAGGACATATAGCCATGTGGTGTCCCTATAGTTCTCGGGTTTCCTCTCCTCCCGCCTCATGAATGTGCGGTATGGGCAGAGCGCATCTCTCTCCGGACGCCAGCTCTTGGCGGGAGTCCCCTCTTCCTCTATGGGGAACGGATAATTGATGAGGTCCAGGCGGTCGCTCCCTACCTGGCACAGATCCCTCAGCGTCTTCTGATAGTTGTCCTTCGCCACTGGAGGCAACTCTACTTTCGACATCGGCCTCTTATCCCGGGCTTCCCGACGAGCTGCCATATATGCCGCCACCTCCTTCTCCTGCCTGTTCTTGAGCCGAAGAAGATGATCTGGCTCAATATCAAGTACTGGCACCGATTGCCGACTAAGGAACCTCCTCTCGGCCCCATCCCAGCAGTTGGTCTTATGCAACCGGTAGAAGGCCGTCCGGGCGTTCCACCACTTTATGTAGTGTTGGGTCACTCGGGGAATGCGACCCGGGGCTGGCACCCTGAAAGAGGCAGTGTCCGCCCGGTGGAAAAAGTCCCACCAGCTCTTAGCATGCTCAGCTACTGAACTTCCCCGGATGTTCCGCAAAGGTAGGCCGAACTGTGCATGATAAACAGGGATATGCTGGTCATACCCGAAATTGCGACCGAACCGGAAGGGATAATACGGCTCCAGCAGCACATTATCCCCCTTCCTGAACACCAACACGCTTGGGCGAATGGATAGCGCCCAGTCCCTCAGCTCCGGTTCCAGCAGCGGGCGGACCACATTCTCTTGGCTGATGGGGTGGACGTACTTCTCCACCTGATCGTCCTTACACTCCCTCTTATTGTTCACCAGAGGGCTAGAGTGCGCGGCCAACGTCCAGAAATGAATGGTGCCAGCCGCATCCTGGGGAACCGTTGTTAACCGGCCCCGGATATCAAACAGCCGCATGGAGGTAGGAGCAGGCTCTGCACTGGCGAACTCCAGCATCCTCGGTATTAGTCTCCAATCCTGGAGAACTCGCGGGGCAAACTCGGGGAACATCGAGCAAACCCACGCGTTGAAGAAATGTAGTGGGCACACATACCGGGCCTGCCTCGGGAACTGATTGGTGCTAATATCTCCCAGCGTCTTGTAGATCATGCAGAGCGCTGCTGGGCACAAAGATAGCTTAATCCCCCACGCCATCTGGCATGCCGGGTAGATGGTGTCCGGCCGAATCACTGTCTCATCCCCGTACGGCATGGCAAATGAGCACAGCCAGTACGTGAGATAGGCTGCACAGTGGGTTAGCGGGTCGACGCCCATCGGATTAGGCCCGCCCCGACGCCCCTTGGAGGGGATCTTCACACCAAGCTTGGGCTTCGCGCGCTTCTTGCGAGCAACAGCGGTGCCAACACGGGGAAACTCTTCATATTGCTTCACCCCGTCATAGAAGTATTCCAGCCACAGGACCATGCGCACCGTCTTCCTGTCCCCGCGGGCGGGCTGCTTTCCCTTGTGCGACAACTGGTACAGCTCCCGGTACGCCTTCATCAGGTACCGGTACGAGTACCCGAGAGAATAATAGCCATCCCCGTTAGTCTCATCCTTGATTAGATCGGGGAGGCACACTTCTTCATAAGGCTCCCCGTCAATGGGCAAGCCACTCAGCTGACTGAGACTCCATAAGTCAAGGGAAGTCTCGCCCTCTGCCGTGTAGAATGTGTTAGTCTCTGCGCTGAATACCTCTATCATGCCGCAACAGAGACCCTTGGAGATGGGGTACCCATACCGGGAGGCGTATACGCTGTGGTAGATGCCGGCCCGAACCAGCAGTGGGGCGTAATTGAACAATACATACTCCGTAAACTCCACTGCCCCTTCCCAGAAGCTGTGGGCGTCTTGAAGCTTCAGCTCCCCGAACCAACCCAGCGACAGCTCATACTTGAACCGGACGGCTAAGCAGTCCAAGATGAAGGGTTCCTCCCTGTAACCCCATTTCAGGGGAGCTAAGAACAAACCAAACCGGGGCGGCTCGCCCTGCACCTTCCCTGCAGACATATCCCACTTTGCTGGTGTAAACTGAGGCGCTCGCACCAGCTTGTCTTCAGTTGGCAGCACCCCCTCGATCCCCAAGACGGGCTTCCACTCCCGGGCCTCTCCCACCAGGTACATTGGAATGCTCCTGGGGACGCTGTATAGTAGGCTGTCTCGGGCATGCAGGATCGCCCGCTCTGCCGCCTTTATGACGCGATAATCTCGCCCCTCTCGAGAGCGCAAATGCTTCAGAAATCGAACGAGGTGCCTATCCTTCGGGAAATCCTTCCTATATTCTTCGGTGGCCCGATCGAATGTGAAGCCGCTTTCAACCATGACAAGTCTGCAGACGTCCATGCTTTCACGGTCGGACCCCGATGACTCAGCCAAGGCGGCTATTTCCGCGTGCTCTCGGTCTAGGTCCTCTACATTGAGCCATGTGACCGCCGGCACTGGACCCCGCGGAATGAGGTCGGCACCGACAGCAGCAGCGGGGGCCGAAGAACCACTTGGGGCAGCCATCTATCAGCAAAGATACAACAAATAGAAGATCAGAATAGGCCACAGGCAAAGGGAAGTGAAAAAACTATAAAGGGGCTTGGCTACAAGAAAAATAAATAAAGAAATTGCCAATTTCTGACGAAATTTCGGCAGAGTCTCCCCTAGGCCAGAGGCGTAAGGGAAAACACGGGTGCGCGCCCACAAGGAGTGACGGCCCCGACAAAGTCATGATGGGCCCCGAGAGGTAACACCAGAAGTCCACTGGTCAAAGAAGTCCTTCTCCCCCCACATACTGCCCGAGGCCCCCTGGCCTGTACACCCCCCTGTAACGGCCCTCACCGGTACGCCCAGCGGTGCCTTCCCTGGCACACCCGCACAGGCCTCCGCCGGTACACCCCCGGACACCTTCCCCGGCACGGCCCCCGTGCCCCTTCACCGGCACAGCCCCTCAAGGGCGCTTCCCCGGCACACCCATCAGGATCGTCCCCCAGCACACCCAACGCGGGCCTTCCCTGGTGCACTCCCCTGTGTGCCTTCCCCGGCACGCCCTTGGAGCGACCCCTCGCCGGTACAGCCCATAATGCCTTCCCCGGCACGCCCTGTGTGCCGGCTTCGCCGGCACGGCCCCTGGGTATTCCCACCGGCACACCCTGTGTGCAGTCTGCCCCGGCACGCTCCTCGGCTGCTTCGCCGGCACGCCCGTCCAAGCCCTCACCGACACACCCTTTCAAGCCTTCCCCGGCACCGTCCCAACCCGGCGCGCCCAAGCCCGCTCGCAGCGGCACCTCCGGCCACCCCCGGCACCGGAGACGGAGAAGGAGAGGGGGGGGAGGGGAAGAGAATGAGAAAGAGAGGAAAGGAACGGGGAGACGGAGACGGAGGAGAGGGCGAGCGCCCCAGCCGCTGTCCACGGTGGAGAAGAGAAGGGGGGGAAGAGGAAGAGAAAAGGGGGGGAGCCTCCCACGGTGGCACCCTCACTCGATAGAGAGGATGGCGACGACGACAACGGCGCCGGAGTTGGCGCTCGGTGCCGGAAGGGAAGGAGAGGAAGAAGATGGAAGAAGGGGGGGGTCTCGCCCCGTTCGGTCGATGAAGAGAGAGAAAAGGGAGAGGGAATGGAGGGGGGGTTCGAACGGAATGACCGTTCGAAACACCCCCGCCCCCCTTTTATAAAAAAAAGGGGGAAGAAAAAAAAAGAAAAGAGAAAAGAAGAAAGGAAGAGAAGAAAAGGGGAAATAAAAAAGAGAAGGGGGAAAAGGGAGAATAGGGAAGATAAATAAAAAAAAGAGGAAGAAGAAAAAAAGAAAGGAGAGGGAAGATGAATAAAAAAGGGAGGGAAGAAAAGGAAAAGGGAGGGAATAAAAAAAAATAGAGGAAGCAAAAAAAAAAGGGGAATAACAGAAGAAAATAAGAAAAAAAATATATACATGTAAAATATTAAATAAATAAATAAATATCTATATATATATATACCTATATATATGTGCGTACACCTACATACGCACCTGCCCATATATGTAGAGGAGTAAGTCGATAACGTACGATGGTAGATGTCCCGGGGGGAAACATTCCACCCCCACGATCCTGTACGGACGAGCGTCCGCACAAGCAAAGACGACTCTACCCCTACAGCTCTATCCTTGTCACGGTACCACTACCCTGCAACCAAACAAGCCCGTCCCCGACATATAGCCCTGTGCTTCAGCCACCTTCCATCACACAAAGTCGCCATCACGGGCCTTACGCCCGGATCGACAGAATCTCTATCCTTGCGTTGGCATTAGTCCCTTACCAACGAATAAGTCCCTTTCCGGCGCAAGGCCCCGTGCCCTAGCCACCCGCTCCACACAATATTGCCATTACGGACCCTACGTCCGAATCGGCATGAATTCTCCCGTTGCGCTGGCATTTTCTTCTTGCCAACGAATAAGCCTTACCTTCCGGCGCAAGGCTTCGTGCCCTAGCCGACACTTATGTATCACTCGTTTGTTAAAAAAAAAGGAAAAGAAAATAAAATGGGGTTAAAAATAGAGATACCCCGCCGGACTTGTCCCTACACGGGGACAAGGGTAAAAATGGCAACAACCCGGCTGTGGCGAAAACCCGAAAGGGCGCTACGGGCAAAATCGGGTATCCCGCCACGTGAAAACCCGAAAGGACGCGTGGGCAAAAGCAAGAGGGGGCCGGTACCGGCGAAAACCCGAAAGGGCGCTTGTATCGGTAATGTGGTTCAAAAAAAAGGGGAAAGAAAAGAAAAGAAACAACAAAGTGCTTCAGTTCCCGACACCCCGTCGGCACTGATGAAGAGACCAGCAAAGTGCTTCAGTTCTCGACACCTCGTCGGCACTGATGAAGAGACAAAGAGACCAGCAAAGTGCTTCAGTTCCCGACACCCCGTCGGCACTGATGAAGAGACAAAGAGACCAGCAAACTGCTTCGGTTCCCGACACCCCGTCGGCACTGATGAAGAGACAACAAAGTGCTTCAGTTCCCGACACCCCGTCGGCACTGATGAAGAGACAAAGAGACAACAAATTGCTTCAGTCCCCGGCACCCCGTCGGCACTGATGAAGAGATAACATATGCTGCTTCAGTTCCTGACACCCTGTCGGCACTGATGAAGAGACAAAGAGACCAGCAAACTGCTTCGGTTCCCGACACCCTGTTGGCACTGATGAAGAGACAAAGAGACCAGTAAACTGCTTCGGTTCCCGACACCCTGTCGGCACTGATGAAGAGACAACAAAGTGCTTCAGTTCCCGACACCCCGTCGGCACTGATGAAGAGACCTACATTCTCCCGTTGCGCAGGCATTCTGTTCTTGGCAACGAAAGAACCTTATTTTCTGGCGCAAGGCTTCGTGCCCTAGCCTACACTCGCATATCACTCAACTTCAAAAAAAGGGGAAAGAAAATAAAAAAGGGGGTTAACAATAGAGATACCCCGCCAGACTTGCCCCTACACGGGGACAAGGGTAAAAAATGGCAACAACCCGGCTGTGGCGAAAACCTGAAAGGGCGCTACAGGCAAAATTGGGTACCCCGCCGCGTGAAAACCCGAAAGGGCGCGTGGGCAAAAGCAAGAGGGGGCCGGTACCGGCGAAAACCCGAAAGGGCGCTTGTATCGGTAATGTGGTTCAAAAAGAGAGAGAGAGAGAGAGAAAAGAACAGAAGAGACCAGCATACTACTTCAGTTCCCGACACCCCGTCGGCACTGATGAAGAGACCAACATACCACTTCAGTTCCCGGCCCCTCGTCGGCACTGATGAAGAGACCAATATACCACTTCAGTTCCCGGCCCCTCGTCGGCACTGATGAAGAGACCAATATGTTGCTTCAGTTCCCGGCACCCCGTCGGCACTGATGAAGAGACCAACATACTACTTCAGTTCCCGGCACCCCGTCGGCACTGATGAAGAGACGAAGAGACCAATATGTTGCTTCAGTTCTCGGCACCCCGTCGGCACTGATGAAGAGGCGAAGAGATCAATATGTTGCTTCAGTTCCCGACACCCCGTCGGCACTAACAAAGAGATCAACAAACAACAAACCAGGTCGGCTCTCGACACCCCGTCGGCATCGACAAAGAGAGAAGAGACGAAGACACCCGCGGGCACCGCCCGGCTCATCCTTCGCCTGCGATACCCGTGGGTGGGGGGCATTTGTGGACACCAAAAAATGCATACTTGGATATCCTGCTCGGCCTCGCGTCAGCAACGGCGCCGAGTGAAGAAACCCCAGAGAAATCAAGCACAAAAGGCCCCACAGCCCGTGGGCCTCAAAGAGAATCAAACGGGCCACGACTCGTGCCCACAATGGGCTCAGAACGGGCCCCGGGTACACACACCCCCTGGGGTGCCCTTCAGCGGCACGCCCAGCCCCAAGGGGGCCTCAACGGCACACCCTGGCGGAGCCCCAGCGGCACGCCCTGGAGAGCCCTCCAGCGGCACGCCCCCTTCAGCGGTACACCCCTTGGGGGGGGTTTCAACGGCACACCCCCGGAGGGGTCTTCAGCGGCACAGCCCCCAGGGGCTTCAGCGGCACATCCCTCAGCAGGCCCCAGCGGCACGCCCTGGAGAGCCCTCCAGCGGCACGCCCTTCAGGTCTTCATCGGCACAGCCCCCAGGGGCTTCAGCGGCACAGCCCTCAGCAGGCCTCAGCAGCACACCCTTCAGGCTTCAGCGGCACGCCCTTCAGGCCACTCAGCGGCACGCCCTTCGGGCCATTCAGCGGCATGCCCTTCAGGAGCTTCAACGGCACGCCGTTTTGGCTCCCCAGCGGCACGCCTGTGCAGCCCGCCAACGGCACATCGTCAAGCCTTTTCAACGGCTAAACGACATGGCGCCCATGCCCTATGCATCCTTGGCGCGCAGTGAGCTCTATGAGGTGTCAACCATGGGTTGGGCCACGCAGGCTACCCCACTAACAGCCAGGACGGGAGCAGGTCAAACCCATCATCACAGCCGGCTTCCCGCCTTCGACGGTCGTGCTCGAAGTCGTCGGTGGCTGGGAGTATAAAAAGCCTCCTGTTCGACAAAGGAAAGGGGGGGGATGCATGAGAAGAAAGGAGGCCCAGAGAGAGACACCCACAACACAGAGGAAGAAGAGAAGAGAGAAGAGAAGAAGAGGCGTCCCGGCGTGAGCTTCCTCCGACGACCACCGGGAAGAAGCAAGAGTAAGAGAGAGAGAGAGAGCTCGATGTAGTGGGGGAGAGAGTTAGGGGCGGCTGGCTTTCCTCCTGCACTCTGTTCCTCCCCCTCTTATCTTTTGTCTTTCGTTGGGTTTCCCCCTGCCCATAGCCTCGTCTTGGGCATCTTCTTTGGTAATGTACATGTAGGGCTACGGCCTTTTGCCTCCCATGCATGAAAGATTACCCCCCCCTTTTTTTTGGGACCTTTCTTGCTATTTATATTGATTTACTCCCGCCGTCGCAGTGTATGTGGTGTGTTGTTCGCTTTCCCTATTTCTCCGGTATTTCTTTGTAACCTCCGTAGCCATGTGATTCCTCCCCTATGAGTTTTGGCCTTATGGGCTCTTCACTCCCCTCCATGGCCCTCCATTATGTCCACCGGCCTAGGGGAAGGGGAGACCCTGACCCTCTCTCCGAGCACCCAGTAATTAGTAGCCTACCCCCGGCCTTGAACCCCCCTTCTTGCCATGAATGGCCTTCAAGTCTCCCAGCCCACACACTTAGCCCTGTTTGAGCCTCCAGCAATACACCTTTTCGGCCCTTGGCCGACACACTTGTTTGGGCCCTCAGTGGCACACACACACACACATTGGCCCTCAGCGGCACCCCCCCATTGGCCCTCAGCGGCACGCTCCTATTGGCCCTCAGCGGCACGCCCATTGGCCCTCAGCGGCACACTCACCTTGGCCCTCAGCGGCACACCCTTATGGCCCTCAGCGGCACACCCTTCAGTCCCCCAGCAGTACACTTCTTGGCCCTACTCCAAGCCGTTCCCTTCACATTTTTCGAGGCTCCATAAAGGTGTTGTTGCCTCCGGGCGCCCACCTCCAATTGTCGGGTTCCGCCACTTCGTGTGGGCGCGTTCCCTTTATCTCCCTTACGGCCCGGGTTAAGGGGAGATGCTGCCGAATTTTTGTGAGAAAATAACAAAATATTAAAAGAGACAGAGGGAAGCAACAAACGAATGGAATAATCAATGAACCTCCCAACTAATCAAGCCACTGCCGGCACCATGACGAGAACCGAACTGATCAACTACCCGACAGTCCGGACGCCCAACCCGCAAGAAAGGAGGCTGAACCGAGCAAAACGGAAACAAGGAAGAAGTATATATAAAACTGCGTAAAAATTAAAACAAGAAGAAAAGAAAAGCCTTAAAATAAGAAATTGAAAACTGATTGGACCTCCACCACCACGCCTTGATTGGCCCTTCAACGGTGCACCCCAGTTATCTTCCAGCGGCACACTCATCCAACCCCTTCGCCGGCACACTCCTCCCAGCCTTCAGCGGTACGCTTCAAAGCCTTCCCCGGCACGCCCCTTGAACCCTCAGCGGTACGCCCTAATTGCCCATGGACACACCCTTTAACGGCACGCTCTCCATGGCCCTTTCAGCGGCACACTCCCTCCCTTCGCCGGTACACCCTCAGCCACCGTCTCAACGGGATCCAGTGTATAGACTTTGGGCCAGCCAACGTGCAGACTTCATGCTGTAGCGTATAGACTTGGCCAATGTATAGAGTTTGGGCCAGCCAACGTACAGACTTCACGTTACAACGTACAGACTTTGGGCTTGGCAACGTATAGACTTCGAGCTGCAGTCAAAGGGGCAATGTACAGACTTCATGTTGCAGTGTATAGACTTGGGGCTGGCCAATGTATAGACTTGGCCAATGTATAGACTTTGGGCCAGCCAACGTACAGACTTCATGCTGCAACGTACAGACTTTGTGCGGCAGCGTACAGACTTTGAGCCAGCCAATGTACAGACTTCACGCTGTAGCGTATGGACTTGGCCAATGTATAGGCTTTGGGCTGTAATGTATAGACTTTATGCTGGTCAATGTACAGACTTTGAGCTGATGAATGCTGGCCGATGTATAGACTTTGGGCCGGCCAACGTATAGACTTCACGTTGCAGCGCATAGACTTGGCCAATGTATAGGCTTTGGGTTGTAATGTATAGACTTTAGGCTGGCCAACGTATAGACTTCATGATGGACAATGTACAGACTTTGAGCAGCCAACGTACAGACTTTGTGCTGGTTGAATAGGCAATGTATAGACTTGAGGCTGGGGAACGTATAGACTTTATATCACCCCTCCTCCTTTACCGACACACTCTCCAGCGGTACGCCCTTTTCAGCCCCCAGCGGTACACCCCTTGAACCTACAGCGGTATGCCCCCCTTTTGGCCTTGTTGCTCTCAACGGTACGCCCCTTTTGGCCTCCAGCGGTACACCCTTTTCAGCCCCCAACGGCACACCCCATGCCCTCAGCGGTACACTCCCATTTTTCCTTCGCCGGCACACTGCATGTGTATATACACATATAGCATGATAAGGGCATTGACGATAGCAAATAAATTGATGAAAATTATGCTAATTAAAGGACCCCGAATATGCAACATTAATAATGATTCAAAGGCATAAATAAACAATAAACATCAAATCAAAGATCAGAACATATAACTAAGAAAATCCCGAATAAAAGACGCTAGGGCCCATACTGCAGCCCCCATCTCTCCCCACGACCCGGGGCAAAAGGAACAATAATGCCGCCCTCTCAGGCCGAGCTCGGACCTTGGGAGTCATCCCGACATGGTCCGGTCTAGACCTGGCCTCGGGCCGACATCTTGATCAGACCGAGTTTGCTCCCCGTTTCGGACGCCCTCCGAGTCATCACTAAAGTTGTCGGGCGTTCGGCAAACACTTGAACGGATTTGTCCTGGCTTTTCCCGTCGCGTTCCCATCACGGACCCGTGTCCGAATATGAAAAGGTCCACGAGTGACCGACATGACCAGCGGTTGGTGGTCTGAATACAACCCTCAGTGTGATCCATTCCTATCCTTTTCTTGCACAATTAGTATTATTCTTTTCGGCAGCGGGGCCCCTAATTTCGGCAATTAATCAAGGGTATTCCCTCGTATGGGGGATGTAAATGACGTCGTGATCTTGATGGTACGACGGGATTCGGTCCCAACACGAACCATACAATCGCCTGACGAAGTCAGATCGAGCGCACCATGGGCTCTTTGTAGCCCGAATAAATCGTCACTTCGGTGACTGGCACGCCCACGCACTTAATAGACAAAACCACATCCCCCCCGGCGAATTTTAAGCGCGTCCACACTGACGGAGACAAGATCCTGGTCAACCTCAGATGGCAATGCCATCATGAGGTCCCTCGTCAACGGCCCACGTATAAAAGGCCTTCAAGAAGAAGAAGAGAAGAGGAGGTTGGAGGCGAAGCCACCCATTCGAAGAGAATAGCAGAGAAGAAGAAGCATAGAAGAAGAAGAATGTAGAGGAGAGCAAGGAGAAAAAGAGAGAGTGTGTTGTGTAGTGGAGTGGGAAGGATGGCAGTGAAGGGGATGATCACCCTTCCTCCTCCTGACCCTCTCCACAAAACTTTCTTCCTTTCTCTTCCCCGTTTCTTTGAATGTACTGAATCATGTTAGGCCTTCAGGCCACGATCTTCGTTATTTTGAATTTTCCATGAATGAAGCATCTTTTGGCTTTGCCCTATTCAGTTGCATTTGTCGTTTTCTCCCCGTGGGTGATCTGTAATCTTTGTTGCAGGCTCCCTTAGCTGCCTAACTCCCTATTTCGTTGGTTCTCCCATGTCGTTGGCCCGCATAGGCAGACGTTTAGTGTTTCTAGCTTGATGATACAAGGTTAGCCTCCCCCTCCTTTTGGTGACGCTCTGCAATGAAATTCCTTTTCCTTCCCACAGTGCCCTTTGAAGTTATGAGATCCTCTACTTGGCGTGTGTCACCCATCTGCCGGCCAAAAGGCTCCCCAGCCTTTCCTCCAAAGTCCACGGTGTACATACACCATTTCCAGCCTCCTACCATCCTACTGCTCGAACCCTTCAACGGCACACTTCCCTTTTGTCTGTTCAACGGCACGCCTCTTTTGATTGCCCAGCGGTACACCTCTCCGGGTCAGCCCAGCGGCACACTCCTCCCTGGGTTTGTTCGGCGGCACACTCCCTCCAGCTGTCAGAGCGGTACACCCTTGGCTGCCAGCCCGGCACACCTAGGCTATCATTTCTCCGGTGTACTCATGGCTTGTATTAGTTTACTGGTTTCTCGTTCGGCCTTTTCTCCGAGTTTTCTGAAGTTTCCCCAAAGGTGGCTGCTTAGGCACACACCTCAGTTGTTGGTTCATGCCACTCCATGTGGGCATATCCCTTGTATTCCCTTACCATCCGGGTCAAGGGGAGATGCTGTTGAATTTTTGTCAGAAATAACGATATGTTAAAAGACAAAAAAAGGGAAGCAATAAACGAATGAAGTAAGCAACAATAAAACATTCTAACCAAGATAAAGGAACTATGCAAGGCTCTAAGATTTGGACTGAACAAGACTCCAAGAACTGCACCGCTGAACATGACTTGGGATTCAATCACGTGGCAGGGAAACTGAAAGCTTAACCATTTGGGACTCTCTATCAGACATGAAATGGGCAAGGAATCCTCTCTCAAACCCTGGCTCACTCCTTGAGCGGCGCACTCCTTGATCCCCCCAGCGGTACACTCTCCTTTTAGTAGCACACCTTCTCTACCCTTCAGCGGTACGCTCCCCTTGGCTCCCCAGCAACACACTTCCTATTCCTCCAGCGACACACCTCCCAACTCCCCAGCAACACACTCCCAATTCCACCTCCAGCGGTACGCTCCCAGTTGAACTTCGTTCCATCCATCTGAACTCCACCTCACTTTTCCTCAACCCTTCACTCCCATTCCTGAACCCTCCAGTGGTACACCCTAGTTCACTCCTTTCGGCGGTACACTCTCACCCGAACCTTTCAACGGTACACTCGCTCCTGAACCCTCCAGCGGTACACCCTAGCCTCCTCTACCCTTCAGCGGTACGCTCCCCTTGGCTCTCCAGCGACGCACCCCTAGCTCCCCAGCGGTACACTCCATCATTCCTCCAATAAATATATGTAAAAAAATGTATATAATAAAAGGGATAATAAATAATAATAATAACGATAAAAGAGGGAAAGGGAGTAACGCTAATAGGTAAACAATAACGATAAATGGCACTCGAAGGAACCCACGAACATAACAATATGGCCCTCGTCTCCCCTTCTGGGATTCCGAACCCGAGATTATTAATGATGCCCTCGCAGGCCGGGCTTCACCCTCGGGAGCCGTTCCTCCCGTCATGGTCACTGCCCGGCCTCGTCCCGGGCCAATATCTCACCAAGGTTCCCCTCCCTCACTGGGATCGAACTTTCCCCCTTGCATTAAAATTGCCATCCCTCGACAGACATTTGCGTGGATTTGTCCCCCGTTACTGTCTCGTTTTCTGTACGGACTTTTATCCAAACATGGAATGGTCCATCGGTGACCGACATAATCCAAGTGTTCATGCCCTCACCACGGGCTCGCTGCATAGCCCGGCTACCATTCCCTTCCTGCACTAACTAGTGTTTCTTTCGATCGTGGAGCCCTTATTTCCGGCAATTAATCAAGGGTATTCACCTCTCTGAGGGGATGTAAATGACGTTATGACCTTTATGGTACAACGGGTCTTAGTCCCGACACGAACCACACAATCATCTGATTAGTCAGATCGAGCGCACCATGGGCTTCCGTGAAGTCTGAATAAATCGTCACTTTGTGACTGGCACGCCCACGCACTCAATAAACGAATAAACCCACCGACATAATCGACGCAAAGAACAAATGAATGAGCGTGTCGAAAAGTGCGTCCATAAGTCTGGCACGTCCGGTGGGACTGGATCACCCTTCATCTCTTTGCCGGAACTAAGGGCTCCATGGCCCCCTTCTTGTAATACTAATTCTGTGAGTTGTAACTGTAGGTTGCACGTCAAGATGGCCCTCGCTTTTGGCCAGTAGCCCGTCGAAAGCCATGTTCGGAACGGCTACTTGGCCATCCCTCTCACCTTCGGGAGCTTTCCTCCCTCGGTTGGCTTCCCCAACTTTTTGGGAGTGGCCTTCACGAACTTGCTGGATGTGGAGGCGTCTGACGGGATCGAAAGCAACGCCCCCATCCGGGGAGCCATCAAAGCTTCTACCGGCCGAACAATGGCCGAATCCCCCGAGATCGTCCCCACGAGGACGCTGAGCTGCAACGTGCACCATGTGCATCAAACCGCCGGCCCGTCCCGCCCGGGCTCGGCTTCTCATCAGAGGAGGCTTCGGAGGAACCATGCCACTGCATCACCCCGATGCCGGGTCTCCTGCACCGGCAAGTCTGCTGTCATCGGGACCGTCCGGGTCCACCTCACTGAACCGCGCTATGAGATGATCCCGGAGCGCGTCGTCCCCGCCGTACCAGTGTGCAACTCCTTCCAGCCACTGGAAAAGATGAAGGGCAGGATGACGCCCGCAACTCTAGCCACAGTCTCACAGCACCAACCGGCCCCTAGGCCGACCAAGGGCAAGCATGCATGGGTTCCCAAGGCAGCCTGGGTTGCTTCACCAACCCAAGCAGGGCCCATCACCTTTCGCCCGGCAAGGGCTCAACAAGCAGACCGGGTCAAGACATCGGCCCCCATCTATCAGCCGGCATCGGCCACACTGGCCCCACCGGAGAACACCCGCCGTCGACACCACCGACGTCACCATCAGACTGCCCGTGCGGAGCCTGCAATCCACATGCCCGTTGCTGTCAACAGGGCAACATCACAGGCTTGCCCCGATCAAGACCGGGAAGGGGTGGAGCAGGCCATGAGAAACTACTTGCGGGGCCCGGGGAGCACTCCCCTGGGTCACCAAATACTGCTGGGGGCAGTGACCTCCGCATTTGAAGAAGAAGAAATCCGACCCGTGCCTAGTGCCGAGTCGAGGAACTGCTCTGAGGAGCGCTATCATTCCCTGCTGAGGGAAGAGGTGAGGCCGCGGGGGTCGGTCTTTGACATATTGGTCTTCCCAGGCATGCCGTCGAGAAGAGCGACAGGAAGAGGCAGGGACCTAAGGGTCTATACCTGCAGCATGGCAGGAGTATTTGGCCGGTATGGGGCCTTACCGACCGAACCCGAAGAAATGGCCAGGCTTGCAACAAGGCCATGACCTCTCACCAGAAGAGGGAAAGTAGCAACCGAGAAGACACAAGCTCACACTGAAGGAACTGACTATGGGGAGTCGTCAATGGCCCTGGTTGCCAATGTCATTACTGAAGGCATCACGGGAGGACCATCCACGTCGTCCGAGGAGACTCCAGTCGAAGAAAGAGGGGGCACCCCTAGCCTCTCCATGAGTGACTGTGGACGTATAAAATGGCACGTCCATATGTCCCGCCGAGCCCCGTATTAATGTCAAAGTCAAAGGAAGAAGACCCGGAGAGATGGGCCATCCAGGGCTCCGGGAAGATACTACCGTCCGACAAATCCCCACATTTGCACGGGCGCATTAAGAGACCGAGAATTCATAGGATGCTCTCCTGAATTGACACACTGCTATGGACCCACCCTCGGGCCCCTAACGGTGAAGAAATATCCCAGAGAATGCACAACTTCAAGTTCCTGAAGCAAAAGCAAAGGCCCCTGTCAAAATGGAACCTTTGGTGCCTCCAGCGGCACGGGCCTGAGGCCCTTCAGTGGCACGGCCTTGAGTCCCCAGCGACACGGGCCTGAGGCCCTTCAGCGACACGGCCTCAAGCTCCCAGCGGCACGGGCTTTCTACTTTTCAGCGGCATGGCCTCAAGTTCCCAGCGGCACGGGCTTTCTGCCCTTCAGCGGTACGGCCTCAAGCCCTACAGCGGCACGACCCTTCCGCCCTTCAGCGGCACGGCCTTAAGCTCCCAGCGGTACAGGCGTTCTGCCCTCAACGCCCAATGCCCTTTCCCTAGCGGCACAGCGTGGAATTCCTCTGAATGGCACACACCGGCAGAAGATACAATGGTCAATAGACAGACCCATTGGCGTGCAGTTCGGCCACTTCAAAGCCAGCTAGCACCCGCCTCGGTGTCACCTTCTGGCTGGAGGAGGGAGATCTTCACCTGACGAGGAAGATATCGAAGTCAACCTCGGATGGCAGTGCCATCATGAGGTCGGCCCCGTCAACGGCCCACGTATAAAAAGCCTCACAAAGAGGAGAAAAGAGGACACACAGAGAGAGGCGAGGGCACCCGTTCGAAGAGAGCTCCAGAGAAGAAGAAGAAGAGAAGAAGAAGGTAGAAGAGAAGAAGGAGAGGAAAAGAGAGTGTGCGCTGTAGGGTGGAGAGGGAAGGGTGGTGGTGAAGGGAACGATCACCCTTCCTCATCCTGCCCCTCTCCCCCCGTTTTCTTTCTTTTTCCCCTTGTTTTTTTTATTTGCTTGATGTACTGGGTTACACTTGGTCTTCTGGCCATGGCCTTTGTCATTTTGAGTTTGTCATGAATAAAACACCGTTTGATCTTGCCTTCGTTTGGTGCATTTGTAGTTTCCTTCTTCCTGCTGGTCTGTGAGTTTGGCGTCTGTCTCCGGTTCTCTGACTCCTTGCTTGATCTCCCCTCCCATGGCATGTGTCTACCTAGTTGAAAGGTTTAGCTCTTGGTTTGATAAGGCAAGGCTAACCCCTTCCTCGTTTTGATGGCATTCTGCAATGCAATCCCCCTTCTTCCACCCTTTGCAGCCCGTCGAAGTTTCGTGGGCCTCTACTTGGCGTATATCACCCACCTACTAGTCAGAAGGCTCCTCAGCCTTTCCTTCAAAGTCCATGGTGTACCCACACCTATCCCAGCCTCCCAGTCACCCTACCTCTCAGGCCCTGTGGACACCAAAGACCTGCACACCCAAATATCACGCCCGGCCTCGCGTCAACAACGGCGTCGAGTGAAGAAGCCCCGGAGAGACTGATCGCCCGGGCTCCCCAAATATGCATACTACTGTGAAGCCGTCTCCGGAGTCACGACATTGAAGAGAAACCAATCATAAAGGGCCCCACAATCCGTGGGCCTCGAAGAAAGCCAAACAGGCCATGACTCGTGTCCATAACGGGTTCAGAACGGGCTCAGAAATACGCCCAATTTAGCCCTCAGCGGCACACCTTGGGGTGCTCAGCGGCACGCCCCTTGGGCTGTTCAGCGGCACGCCCCTTGGGCTGCTCAGCGGCACACCCTGGGGTGCTCAGCGGCACGCCCCTTGGGCTGTTCAGCGGCACACCCCTGCGGCTGCTCAGCGGCACACCCCCTTTGGGGTCCCAGCGGCACGGCCCAAGGCCTTCAACGGCACACCCCCTTGGGGGGGCTTCAGCGGCACGCCCATCCGGGGCTCCAGCGGCACGCCCATTTGGGGCTCCAGCGGCACGCCTTTTTGGCTCTCCTGCGGCACGCTTGTTCAGCCCGCCAGCGGAAAACGTGAGGCATTTTCAACGGCCGAGCGACATGGTGCCCATGCCCTACGCATCTTCGGCGCGCAGTGGCCGATCCGAGGTGTCGACCAATGACTGGGCCACGCAGGCTAGCCCCCTGACACCCAGGACGGAAGAGTCAAACTTGATCATCATGCCGGAGCTGCTTCCCGCCTTCGACGGTCGTGCTCAAAGCTCCGGCGGCAGGGAGTATAAAACCACTCCCGCTTCAAGAAGAAAAGGGGGAGACAGAGACACACCCACAGAGAAAAAAAGAAGAGACAAGAGGAGAAGAGAGAAGAGAAGAAGAGGCGTTCCGGTGTGAGCTTCCTCCGACGGCTACCGGGAAGAAGAGAGAGTAAGAGAGGAGGAGGGTTTGAATGTAACAGGAGGGTGGACGATCGCCCCCCCCCTCCAGCTCCGATCCCTTTCCTTCCGTAGTTTTCCTTGCTTTCCTCTTCCCTTTCTTTTGCTTTTGGGTTTTCTTTCTTGTCCGTAGCCTTGGCTCAGGCATGTTTGTCAATGTATATGCAGGGCCTCGGCCCCTTTGCTTCCCATGAATGAAAAATCACCCTTCTTGGGTCTTTCCTGCTATCTATGTCGGTTTATTCCCGCCTTCATGCACTGTGTTACTCTTTTCATCTTTTTCCTCCGGTGTTCTTTTGAAGTCTTCATGGCGATGTGATTCCTCCCTTATGAGTTTTGGCCCCATGGGTTCTTCACTCCCTTCCATGGCCATCTATTGTGCCCACCGGCTTGAGGAGAGAGGGAGACCCTTGCTCTCTCTCTCCGAACACCTAGTAACCAGTAGCCTACCCCCGGCCTTGAATTCCCCTTCTTTCCCTGAATAGCCTGCAAGTCTCCCAGCCCACACACTTAGCTCTTTTAATCCTCCAGCGATACATCTTTCCGGCTCTTGGCCGGCACACCTCTTCAGCCCCCCACCGGTACGCCGGATTGGCCCTTGGCCGGTACACCCGATTGGCCCTCAGCGGCACACCCTTTTTGGCCCCTCAGCGGCACACCCTTCTAGCCCTCAGCGGCACACCCTTTTGGCCCTCAGCGGCACATTCTTCTGGCCCTCAGCGGCACACCCTTCTAGCCCTCAGCGGCACACTTCTTGGCCCTGCCTCGAGCCCTTTCCTTCACATTTTCCTAGGCTCCATAAAGGTGTTGTTACCTCCGGGCGCCCACCTCCAGTTGTCGGGTTCCGCCACTCCATGTGGGCGCGTTCCCTTTATCTCCCTTACGCCCCGAGTCAAGGGGAGATGCTGCCGAATTTTTGTGAGAAAACAACAAAATATTAAAAGAGACAAAAGGAAGCATCAAACGAGCAGAATAATCAGTGGATTCTTTCGACTGATCGAGCTACTGCCGGTACCATGACGAGAGGACTGATTAACAACCCGGTTGCCCGAACGCCCGATCTGTGAGAAGAGGCCGAACAGAACAAAGCGAAGGAGAAGTTTATATCAAACTACATGAAAGTTAAGATAAGAAGAAAAGAAAAGCCTTAAAACGAATAACAAAAGAATGTACTTTCACCAGTCTGCCTGTCCCAACCTCCACCGGCACACTCTCCACCAGCCTCCAGCGGCACACTCCAATCAGACCTTCAACGGCAAGCCTTGGCTAAGCCCCCCCCAACGGCACACTCCCTACCAACCCTCAGCGGTACACCCCTCTAGCCCGTTCCTTCTTCAGCGGCACACCTACTCCAACCCTCAGCGGTACAACCCCTGACGCCCCCAGCGGTACACCCCTTGACCCTCAGCGGTACAACCCTTTTGGCCCTCAGCGGCACACTCCCTGGTGCCCTCAGCGGTACACTCTCCTGGCTCCCCAGCGGCACACTCCCTTGACCCAGCGGTACACTAGAAATAATGATAATAATAGAGATAATAAGCTAAAATAAAACATAGTAAATAAATAAACAGTGACACAAAGCTCAAATAATGATAATAACAACAAATTCAAAAGAAAATAGAGAAATAATAGCAAACAATAATGTTAAATAACAATAATAAATGATAATAAATTCAAAAAGGTGAATAAATAAATAAGAATGATAAAGAAATAAGCAATAATAATAATAAGGTTAAAAGAAATAATAATAACGATAAATGGACAAATAAATGATAACCGAAATAAATAAATAATAATAACAAACCTAACAAAAAATGACAAGCAAATGAATGATAATAAAACGAACAAAAATAATAACAATAGTAAATGAATAAATCACAAAAAAAATGAATAAATAGTAATAAAGAATTCACTCAAAGATATATATATAAATTAACAAATGGTAATGATAACATTTCTTAAATAATAATAAAACAATGGGATCCGCTTCGCAGCCCCGTCTCTCCCGTGACCCGGTGCCAAAGGAACAACAATACCGCCCTTGCGAGTTGGGCCTGAGTCTAGAGAATTATCCTGAAATGGCCATGGCCTGACCTCGCCTCGGTCTGACATTTCGATTAAACCGGACTCATTTCTCCGGCCTGATCCCTTCCGAGCCGCTACTAAAATTACCGCACGTTCGGCAGACATTTGAACGGATTCATCTCGGTTCCCGCCGCGTTCTTATTACGGACCTACGTCCGAACATGAAAAGGCCCGTGAGTGACCTGCATAGCCGGTGGCTCCTACCCCGATATGGTTGTGAGCCGGCATTGCTCCGGGCCAATAGCTCATCAATTCCGACCCGTTCCTGTCGGGATTCGTTCCCGCCCTTTCATCGAAATTGCCGTAAACTCGGCATACATTTGTACGGGGTTGTTCCCGCCCGCGTCGCACTTTCAATATGGGCCCTTGCCCAAACATGAAAAGGTCGGCAAGTGACCGACGGAATCCGAATTAGAACGAGACGGCTCTCGCCACCCCCGGACTCCTTCCATGGGAATATCAATAAGACCTCCGTGGGCCATACTCAGACCTCGGGCCTGTCCCGATCATGGTCATCGTCTGGCTCATATCCTCGGTCTACAACCCGCTCCTTTCGAACACGTTTTCGGTTCTGGAGTCTAGCCCCGGGACTCTCCCCCGTTGCCCTCCGACACCGAAAATATTAATGATGCCCGCGTAAGCCCCGTTCGGACCACGGGAGGCGCCCCCAATATGGTCCTGACTCGATCTCGTACCGGGCCAATAGTTTCGCTGGTTTCCAGCTACAATAACCGAGATTCAACCGAATGTTTTCAGTGTCTCGGAATAATAAACTTGCCGTATCCCGGCATGTATATGTTCCAGGTCCTCCTGCGATGATTACAATATTCTTAAGCCGGACTCTCGTCTGAATATTAAATGGTCTCCCGAATGACCGACATGTTTCGAACGCCCGCTTCTCCGGACACAGGGCTTTTCAGCCGATTCAAGGGATATTCCCTCGTTGCCCCTTAGCACCGGAAATACTAATGCCGCTCATGCAAGTCTTGTTTCGACCGCGGGGGGCCCACCGCAGTATGGTTGCAGCTTGCTCTTGCACCGGGCCAACAGATTTACCAGTTTTTGACCGCTCTAACCGAGGTTTAGCCGAATGTTTTCCGTTCTTCTGAACAATAAATTGACATATCCTGGTATACATATGCTCCAGTCTTCCCGCGACGATCGCGCTTTTCCCGAGCCGGACATTCGTCCGAACATTAAATGGTCAGCACATGACCGACATGACCGCGAACGCTTTCTTCTCACCCTCATACGGGGACTTTGATACCTCCTAATAGACTTTTCATGTAATTAATTTCTTGGCCATGAGGCCCTGAATCTCGGCGATTAATCAAGGGTGTTCCCTCGTACGGGGGATGTAAATGACGTCGTGACCTTTATGGCGCGGCGGGTTTTGGGTCCCGACACGAACCACACAATCGTCTGACGAAGTCAGATCGAGCGCACCATGGGCTCTTCGGAGCCCGAATAAATTGTCACTTCGGTGACTGGCACGCCCACGCACTTAATAAACGAATAAACTAACGAGAGAACAATAAGCGAACGAAAAGTGCGTCCACAAGTCTGGCACGCCCGGTGGGACCAAAACCACCCTTCATCTCTTCGCCGGGATTCAGGGCCTCATGGCCCCCCTAATAAACGATGTTTGCCTGCTTTGATGAATTGCAGGTGCTGTCTTCGCCAGCCCTATGGGGAGAAAATCAGACTCGGCGCAGCTGCCTTCGCGGCCTCGAGGACGCTGCTTCGAAGCATATGCAGCTTCCAGGAATCATGGGGGCTGTTATAAAAAAGGGGGAGAAGAGAAAGAGAAGAGAAGGGAGGGGAAATCAAGCCCCCCCGTTTCCCTCAAGAAGAAAGAGAAAAAAAGAAGAAAAGAAGAAAAGAAGAAAAGGAGAAGAGAAGAAAAAAAAGAGAGAGAAAACAAAGAAGCAAAAAAAAAAGAAGAGAAAGAATTGGCAATAGAGGGTTGTACGGCCACGTCCGTCGAGACCCGTGCTGAACAAAGATTACCACTGTGGGGTTGATGCGGTGGAGCGAACCACTCATCCCCTCCCTGAAGGGGTGAGCGCTCTCCTGCACCTCCACCCTGGTCAATCATACAAAAAAGAAGAGAAGAAAAAAAAGAGAAAGAAGAAAAGTCGGCCAACATCGCCGACCAGAAGAGCAACAAGAAACCCGGTATCCCGCCCGACTCTAGGTGGCCCTGAGTCCGTGGTGTAATGACCCGGCCCGTTCCTCCTTCCTGCTGCCTCCGTCCGGCACAAAACGGCCCCCCCGAGTGGTTGTTAAAAGACCCAGCGAGCAACGATTGTAGCTTGGTGAATGGCTACCCGCTGTGGGGAATGCTTTATAGCAATGGGGCCAAGCACGGCCACCACTCCCGAAGAGAGCATGCACATACCCCGCTATGGGGGGGATAAGAAGAAGAGATTCTACCCTGTCCGGGGGCATAACAGACAACAAAGCTACACCCCGGCTCAGGGGCCTTTGAAGAAGAGAACATACCCCGGTCCAGGGGCATAGAAGCAGAAGACATACCCCGACTGTGGGGCACATGAAGAGAAGCACACCCCGCCCTGGGGGCATAAGAAGCAACATAGTTTCACCCCGATCTAGGGGCATAAAGAGCAAAAGAATACACTCCGACTTAGGGGCGTATGAAGAGAAGCATACCCCGCTCTGGGGCATAAGAAGCAGAGCCCACACCCCGGCTTAGGGGCATTCGAGGAAGAAATATACCCCGGTACGGGGGCATATGAAGCCAAGAATCACACCCCCGTCTTGGGGGTATTTGAAGGAGAAGCCCACCTCCCCTCGAGGGCCTAGAAGCTATAAAGAACACGCCCCGACTCAGGGGCATATGAAGAGAGGTCCACCCCGACCTAGGGGTATTTGAAGAAGCATGCCCCGCCAGGGGACATAGAAGCCATAAAGAATACGCTCGGGTTTAGGGGTACTTGAAGAAGCTACATCCCGCCTTGGGAGCATGAGAAGAAAAGAGAATCCACCCCGGCTTAGGGACCTTTGAAGGAGCATACCCCAGGCTCGGAGTCCATGAAGCAACATGCACCCCCCGGCGGGGGGGGACATCTGAAGCAGAACAAACAACATCCCCCGGCTTAGGGAAGCATATGAAGAGAGGAATACACCCCGATATGGGGGCACGTAAACAAAGAAGAAGAATTCACCCCGCATCGGGTGCATAAAAAGCAAGAACCACACCCCGCATCAAAAGCGGCAATACACTCCACTCTGGGGGCACTAGAAGCGGAATACACCCCGTGCCGGGGGCATATAAAAAAAAAGGGATACCTCGCTCTGGGGCATCAGAAGCAGCAATACGCCCCACCTTGGGGCATCAAAAGCAGCAATACACCCCACCTTGGGAGCACAAGAAGCAAACATTCCCCCCGGTGTGTCTGGGAAGAAGAAAAGAATTCACCCCGGCCTGGGGACACTTGAAGAAAGAAGCACATCCCGCCACGGGGGCACATGAAGAGAACCCCTCCCGCCTCGGGAGTATAAGAAAGGGAAGAATACACCCTGGTCCGGGGGCTTTTGAAGAAACAACACACCCCCTCTGTGGGAGACAAAGCTACACCCCGACCCGGGGACACATGCAGAGCATCCACCCCGCTCAGGGGGCACAAAGAGGTACACTCCGCCCTTGGTGCATAAGAAGCAGAAGCATCTACCCCGACCTGGGGCACAGAAACGAAGAGACATACATCCCGATCTAGGGGCATAAGAAGAAAGATATACTCCACCCAAGCGGCATTTGAAGAAACAACATATCCTGCTTCGGGGGCACAGAAGCCGTAAAGAGATGCACCCCGGCCTCAGGGGGGCATAAGAAGCAAGAGATACACCCCGTGCCGGGGACATATGAAGAGAAGCACTCCTCCACCTTCAGGGGTAGAAAGAGAGCAGAATTCGCCCCCGCTATGGGGGGGTATAAGAAACAAAAGACACGCCCCGTACTAGGGGCATATGAAGAAAAAACATACCCCGCCTTAGGGGCATATGAAGAAGAAGCATACCTCGCCTCGAGGGTCTAGAAGCTATAAAGAACACGTCCCGGCTCAGGGGCATATGAAGAGAAGTCCACCCTGGCTTAGGGGCATATGAAGAAGAAACATACCCCACCTGGGGGCATAGAAGCCGTGAAGAGTATACCCCACCATAGGGGCATTTGAAGAGAGCTACACCCCGCCTCGGGGGCATTAAAAACACGCCCTGGTCTGGGGACATAGAAGCCAAAAAATACACCCCACTTGGGGGCACAGAAGCAAAGAGGCAAAACACACCCCTAAGGGGGGACGCACACCAAATGAAGCTACACCCCAACCTGGGGGCACATTAAGAGAAATACACTCCAGCACGGAAGCGTTAATAAGAAAAGAAGAGCAGAAAAGAAAGAAAAAAGGGGCATACGAGGCAGACGTGGTCTTCGAGCCCGCCTCATCCCATAAAAGAAGAGAAGAAAAGAAAAAAAAGAGTCACGAGACAAACGTGGTCTTTGCACCCGCCTCTCCACACAAAAGAAGAAGAGAAGAAGAGAAAAAAGAGTCACGAGGCAGACACGGTCTTTGCACCCGCCTCTCCACACAAAAGAAGACGAGAAGAAGAAAAAGAGCAGCCACGAGGTGAACATGGTCTTCACATCTGCCTCTCCATACAAGAGAAGAAGAGAAGAAGAGAAAGAAAAGACACATGAGGCAAACATGGTCTCTGCACCTGCCTCTCCATAAAAAGAAGAAGAGAAGAAGAGAAAGAACAATCACGAGGTGAACATGGTCCTTGAACCCGCCTCTTCACACAAAAGAAGAAGAGAAGAAAAGAAAGAAAGAGTCCCAAGGCAGACGCGGTCTTTGCACCCGTCTCTCCACACAAAAGAAAAAAAAAGGGAGAAAGAGTCACGAGGCGAACATGGTCTCTGTACCTGCCTCTCTACAAAAGAAGAAGAGAATAAAAAAAAAGAGACATGAGGTGAACATGGTCCTTGCATCCGCCTCTCCATAAAAGAAGAAGAGAAGAAAAGAAAGAAATGATCACGAGGCGAACATGGTCTTTGCACCTGCCTCTCCACAAAAAAGAAGGAGAAGGACATGATGCACACATGGTCCTTGCGCCGGCCTCTCTACAAAAAAAAAGAGAGACATGAGGCAGACGTGGCCCTCGAGCCCGCCTCACTAAACAAAAAGAAGAGAGGAAAAGGAAAGAAAAGACACATGAGGCAGGCGTGGTCCTCGAGCCCGCCTCATCACACAAAAAGAAGAGAAGAAAAAGAGACATGATGCACACATGGTCCTTGCGCCGGCCTCTCCACAAAAGAAGAAGAAAAAAAAGAGACATGAGGCAGACGTGGCCCTCGAGCCCGCCTCACCAAACAAAAAGAAGAGAAGAAAAGGGAAGAAGAGACACATGAGACAGACGTGGCCCTCGAGCCCGCCTCATCACCCAAAAGAAGAAGAAGAAAAGACACATGAGGCAGACGTGGTCCTCGAGCCCGCCTCACCACACAAAAAGAAGAGAAGAAAAGAAAGAAAAGACACATGAGGCGAACATGGTCTTCGCACCCGCCTCTCTACAAAAGAAGAAGAGAAAAGAAAAAGAGACATGAGGCAAACATGGTCTTCGTACCTGCCTCCCTACAAAAGAAGAAGAGAAGAAGAGAAAGAAAGGTCACGAGGCAAACTTTTACCTCCGACCTCCAGCCATACAACAAATAGAAACCAACTAGACCTTCCGCCGACGGGGCGTTAAACTGACTTGACCTTCCACCGACGGGGCGTTAAACCGACTAGACCTTCCGCCGACGGGGCGTTAAGTCGACTAGACCTTCCGCCGGCGGGGCGTTAAACCAACTAGACCTTCCGCCGACGGGGCGTTAAACCGACTAGACCTTCCGCCGGCGGGGCGTTAAACCGACTAGACCTTCCCCCGACGGGGCGTTAAACCGACAAAGGCCTCCCAAATCCTGGCTCTTGTAGCCTACTTCCCAAAATTCAGCCCTCGTGGCCTGCTTATCTCTGGCTCTCGCAGCTTGCTTCCCTTTGGCCTTTGTGGCCTGCTTCCCAATATTGGCTCTCGTAGCCTGCTCCCCCAACCTTTGGCCCTTGTGGCCCGCTCGCCAATATCCCTTGGTTTTTTTAGCTTACTTTTCATTATCCTTGGCTCTTGCAGCCTGCTCTCCAAGAGTCGGCCTTCACGACCTGCTTCTTAGAATTCGACCTTCGTGGCCCGCTTCCCATAATTTCGGCTCCTGCAGCCTACTTCCCTTTGGCTTTTATAGCCTGCTTCCCAATTCTGCCTCTGGCAGCCTGCTTACCTTTGGCCTTCGTGGCCTGCTTCCCAATTCTGGCTCTCGTAGCCTGCTTCCCCTCGGCTTTCACAGCCTGCTTCCCAGCTTTGGCTCTTGCATCCTGCTTACATTTGGCCTTCGTGGCCTGCTTCCCAAGTCTGGCTCTCGTAGCCTACTTCCCAGAATTCGGCCTTCACGGCCCGCATCCCATAACTTCGGCTCTTGCAGCCCGCTTCCCTAATATCCTCTCAGCCCTTTTGCGGTCTGCCTCCCTAATACCTTTACTGCCACTACACTTATACGTAACAACAATATTTTCTTATACAAAAAAAAACAAACAAACAAAAACAAACAGACAAAAATAAAAAAACAACACCCCAAAAAAATAATAATAAAACAAACACAAAAAAAAGAAAACGGAAACAAAAGAAGAGAATGCTTGATTGCCATGTTTGCATACTTGCTTAATATAGAATAATACACCTCCTTGAAATTTTCTAGGACCGTGTTTCCTTGCTAAGTAATATCGCCCCGATTCCGGATGCGCGCGCGTCACGGCATACGCTCGAAGGGAACCTAATTATGGCAGGTGTCCACGTCAAGGGGAAGAGTCATGGCTGAATCGCTAAGCCCAACTCACAAAATAAACCTGAGGCAACGCTCCCACACTTATCACTTAATGTGTTCAATAGCCTTCGACTATAGGGATTGCCCGAATTTCTTCTTAGCACTCTACGGAGGCTTGAATTCCTGCACTCGCGTGAAAGGTAATCGTGAGGAAAAAGCTGCCTACCCCCACTGTAAAAAAGAGAGAGAGAGAGAGAGAGAAAAAAAGAAAAAAAAAGAGAGAAACGTGAATCCGAGTAGCCGGGAATCCCCATTGAGACACATGAGGAGACTCGCGCGAAATGGTGAAGCGAATTATAATAAGGATGAAACCTATTAGCCGGGAATCTCCATTGAGACACATGAGGAGACTCGCGTCAAACGGTGGAATCTGTAATAGAATTATAATGAGGATGAATCCTAGTAGCCGGGAATCCCCATTGAGACACATGAGGAGACTCGCGATGAACGGTGAAATCCGCTACCAAAATAAACAGATGGGGGCTGTGTGAAGCTACCGAAAGTCGAAAGCCTGAAACATATGTGTAGGCGCTAGAGTGATCCTCGAGTGTCACCAGGAAAACCTGCATATCCCTGTGGTTAGGGCTCTTTGTTCACACATTTGCACTGCCACGCCACATAGAATTACCTCGGGTGAAATACGTGAATTAAGGCTATGCATGCAAGACATGCGATATCCTCTTGACGGGTGCACCACCCCTCAATTGTGCCTTGCGGCCCGCGCCGCATCTACGAATTACGGGCGATGTCCCTATCCTATCCCCTATAGAGGGAGCTGCCTTACTTATATTTATGTTATGCCTGCTAATGAATGCCTGCATGCTTGAATAAAAAAAATAAAAAACAATATGTGTATACGATAAACTCAATTTCGGCTAGCGAAGCCTACTTTCTCAGCTCTGGCTCGTAGAGCCCAATCTTGGCCCCCATGGCCTACCTCTTGCCCTCACGGCTCGTTAATCTCCCAACTCCGGCTTCTATAGTCCGCTTCCCCGATTTGGGCTTTTGCATCTTGCGCCCTAACTTCGGCTCTTGCAGCCCGCTTCCCAACATCTTTGGCTCTTGCAGCCTACTTCCCAGAATTCGGCCTCCACGGCCTGCTTCCCAGAATTCGGCCTACACGGCCCGCTGCCCATAATTTCGGCCTTCACGGCCCGCCTCCCAGCTTTGGCTCTTGCAGCCTGCTTCCCCTTGGCCTTTATAGCCTGCTTCCCTTTGGCCCTCGTGGCCTGCTTCCCAATTCTGGCTCTCGTAGCCTGCTTCCCATAATTCGGCCTTCGCGGCCCGCTTCTCATAATTCTGGCTCTTGCAGCCCGCTTCCCAATATCTTTGGCTCTCGCAGCCCGCTTCCCAGAATTCGGCCTTCACGGCCCACTTCCCATAATTTCGGCTCTTGCAGCCCGCTTCCCAATATCCTTGGCTTGTAAAGGCTGCTCCCCCAATGCGGCCTCCGCGGCCCGCTTCCCGACTTTGGTTCTTCTGGCCTACATCCTGCCCTCGCGGCTCGTTAATCTCCCAATTCTGGCTCTTGTAGCCTGCTTCCCAACTTCGGCTCTAGCAGCCTGCTTACCTTTGGCCTTCGCAGCCTGCTCCCCAATTCCGGCTCTTGCAGCCTGCTTCCCAACTTCGGCTCTAGCAGCCTGCTTACCTTTGGCCCTCGCGGCTCGTTAATCTCCCAATTCTGGCTCTTGTAGCCTGCTTCCCAACTTCGGCTCTAGCAGCCTGCTTACCTTTGGCCTTCGCAGCCTGCTCCCCAATTCCGGCTCTTGTAGCCTGCTTCCCAACTTCGGCTCTAGCAGCCTGCTTACCTTTGGCCTTCACAGCCTGCTCCCCAATTCCGGCTCTCGCAGCCTGCTTCCCAATTCTGGCCCTCGTGGCTTGCTTCCCAATATCTTTGGCTCTTGCAGCCTACTTACCTTTGGCCTTCGCGGCCTGCTCCCCAATTCTGGCTCCCGTAGCCTGCTTCCCTAACTTCGGCTCTTGCAGCCCGCTTCCCAACATCCCTGGCCCTTTACGGCCTGCTTCCCAGAATCTGGCCTGCACGGCCCGCTTCCGTAACGCCAACTTTGGCCCTCGCGACCCACTTTCCCGAGTCCGGGTTTCATAACTGATATCCCCGGCGCATTTTTGAATCAACAAACTCTTCTCTCCGTCCCTTCGGACGACGAACATCTCAGTTGCTTCCGGCCTTGGCTGTTTCGGCCTCACTTACTGGCTCCCGTGCCAACAGCTTTCAATTATCGGCCGCTGTGCCTACAACTCTTATATCATTGGCATCCATGCCAACAGCCACCTGGAGTTCTTCAAAAAAAAAAGAAAGAGAAAAAAAAAGAAGGGAAGAAGAGAAGAAACAAAAAAAAACAACAACAAAAAGGACAAAAAAGGAGATGACGAAAGAGAAGAAAAGAAAAAAAAGAGAAGAAGAAAAAAGAGAGAAGAAAAGAAAGAGAAGAGACAAAGAGACCAACATACCACTTCAGTCCCCGGCACCCCGTCGGCACTGATGAAGAGACCAACATATCACTTCAGTCCCCGGCACCCCGTCGGCACTGATGAAGAGACCAATATACAGCTTCAGTTCCCGGCATCTCGTCGGCGCTGATGAAGAGACAAAGAGACCAACAAATCAGGTCAGCTCCCGACACCCTGTCGGCACTAACGAAGAGACAAAGAGACCAACAAACCAGGTCAGCTCCCGGCACCTTGTCGGCACTGACGAAGAGACAAAGAGACAAAGAGATCAACAAACCAGGTCAGCTCCCGACACCCTGTCGGCGCTGACGAAGAGACCAAGAGACAACAAACCAGGTCAGCTCCCGACACCCTGTCGGCGCTGACGAAGAGACCAAGAGACAACGAACCAGGTCAGCTCCCGACACCCTGTCGGCACTGACGAAGAGACCAAGAGACCAACAAACCAGGTCAGCTCCCGGCACCCCGTCGGCACTGACAAAGAGACTAAGAGACAACAAACCAGGTCAGCTCCCGGCATCCTGTCGGCACTGACGAAGAGACAAAGAGATCAACAAACCAGGTCAGCCCCCGACACCCTGTCAGGTGCTGGCGAGGAGATAAAGAGACCAAGAGACCAGCAAACCAGGTCAGCCCCCGACACCCTGTCGGTGCTGATGAAGAAACGAAGAGACCAATATGCTGCTTCAGTTCCCGACGCCCCGCCGGCACTGATGAAGGGACCAATATGCTGCTTCAGTTCTCGACACCCCGTCGGCACCGACGAAGAGAAAAGAGACAAGTACACCCGCGGGCACCGCCCGGCTCATCCTTCGCCCGCGCTACCCGTGGGTGGGGGGCATTTGTGGACACCAAAGAATTGCACACCCAAATATCACGCCCGGCCTCGCGTCAACAACGGCGCCGAGTGAAGAAGGCCCGGAGAGACTGATCGCCCGGGCTCCCCAACTATGCATACTGCTGTGAAGCCGTCTCCGGAGTCACGACATTGAAGAGAAACCAATCATAAAGGGCCCCACAATCCGTGGGCCTCGAAGAAAGCCAAACAGGCCATGACTCGTGTCCATAACGAGTTCAGAACGGGCTCAGAAACACGCCCAATTTAGCCCTCAACGGCACACCATGGGGTGCTCAGCGGCACGCCCCTTAGGCTGTTCAGCGGCACACCCCTGCGGCTGCTCAGCGGCACACCCTGGGGTGCTCAGCGGCACGCCCCTTGGGCTGTTCAGCGGCACACCCCTGCGGCTGCTCAGCGGCACACCCCCTTTGGGGTCCCAGCGGCACGGCCCTGGGCCTTCAACGGCACACCCCCTTGGGGGGGCTTCAGCGGCACGCCCATCCGGGGCTCCAGCGGCACGCCCACCCGGGGCCCCAGCGGCACGCCCATTTGGGGCTCAGCGGCACGCCCATCCGGGGCTCCAGCGGCACGCCCATTTGGGGCTCCAGCGGCACGCCTTTTTGGCTCTCCTGCGGCACGCTTGTTCAGCCCGCCAGCGGCACAGCGTGAGGCATTTTCAACGGCCGAGCGACGTGGTGCCCATGCCCTACGCATCTTCGGCGCGCAGTGGCCGATCCGAGGTGTCGACCAATGACTGGGCCACGCAGGCTAGCCCCCTGACACCCAGGACGGAAGAGTCAAACTTGATCATCATGCCGGAGCTGCTTCCCGCCTTCGACGGTCGTGCTCAAAGCTCCGGCGGCAGGGAGTATAAAACCACTCCCGCTTCAAGAAGAAAAGGGGGAGACAGAGACACACCCACAGAGAAAAAAAGAAGAGACAAGAGGAGAAGAGAGAAGAGAAGAAGAGGCGTTCGGTGTGAGCTTCCTCCGACGGCTACCGGGAAGAAGAGAGAGTAAGAGAGGAGGAGGGTTTGAATGTAACAGGAGGGTGGACGATCGTCCCCCCCCTCCAGCTCCGATCCCTTTCCTTCCGTAGTTTTCCTTGCTTTCCTCTTCCCTTTCTTTTGCTTTTGGGTTTTCTTTCTTGTCCGTAGCCTTGGCTCGGGCATGTTTGTCAATGTATATGCAGGGCCTCGGCCCCTTTGCTTCCCATGAATGAAAAATCACCCTCTTGGGTCTTTCCTGCTATCTATGTCGGTTTATTCCGCCTTCATGCACTGTGTTACTCTTTTCATCTTTTTCCTCCGGTGTTCTTTTGAAGTCTTCGTGGCGATGTGATTCCTCCCCTACGAGTTTTGGCCCCATGGGTTCTTCACTCCCTTCCATGGCCATCTATTGTGCCCACCGGCTTGAGGAGAGAGGGAGACCCTTGCTCTCTCTCTCCGAACACCTAGTAACCAGTAGCCTACCCCCGGCCTTGAATTCCCCTTCTTTCCCTGAATAGCCTACAAGTCTCCCAGCCCACACACTTAGCTCTTTTAATCCTCCAGCGATACATCTTTCCGACTCTTGGCCGGCACACCTCTTCAGCCCCCCACTGGTACGCCTGATTGGCCCTTGGCCGGTACACCCGATTGGCCCTCAGCGGCACACCCTTTTTGGCCCCTCAGCGGCACACCCTTCTAGCCCTCAGCGGCACACCCTTTTGGCTCTCAGCGGCACATCCTTCTGGCCCTCAGCGGCACACCCTTCTAGCCCTCAGCGGCACACTTCTTGGCCCTGCCTCGAGCCCTTTCCTTCGCGTTTTCCGAGGCTCCATAAAGGTGTTGTTGCCTCCGGGCGCCCACCTCCAGTTGTCGGGTTCCGCCACTCCATGTGGGCGCGTTCCCTTTATCTCCCTTACGCCCCGAGTCAAGGGGAGATGCTGCCGAATTTTTGTGAGAAAATAACAAAATATTAAAAGAGGCAAAAGGAAGCAACAAACGAGCAGAATAATCAGTGGAATCTTTCGACTGATCGAGCTACTGCCGGTACCATGACGAGAGGACTGATTAACAACCCGGTTGCCCGAACGTCCGATCTGCGAGAAGAGGCCGAACAGAACAAAGCGAAGGAGAAGTTTATATCAAACTACATGAAAGTTAAGATAAGAAGAAAAGAAAAGCCTTAAAATGAATAACAAAAGAATGTACTTTCACCAGTCTGCCTGTCCCAACCTCCACCGGCACACTCTCCACCAGCCTCCAGCGGCACACTCCAATCAGACCTTCAACGGCACGCCTTGGCTAAGCCCCCCCCAACGGCACACTCCCTACCAACCCTCAGCGGTACACCCCTCTAGCCCGTTCCTTCTTCAGCGGCACACCTACTCCAACCCTAGCGGTACAACCCCTGACGCCCCCAGTGGTACACCCCTTGACCCTCAGCGGTACAACCCTTTTGGCCCTCAGCGGCACACTCCCTGGTGCCCTCAGCGGTACACTCTCCTGGCTCCCCAGCGGCACACTCCCTTGACCCAGCGGTACACCAGAAATAATGATAATAATAGAGATAATAAGCTAAAATAAAACATAGTAAATAAATAAACAGTGACACAAAGCTCAAATAATGATAATAATAACAAATTCAAAAGAAAATAGAGAAATAATAGCAAACAATAATGTTAAATAACAATAATAAATGATAATAAATTCAAAAAGGTGAATAAATAAATAAGAATGATAAAGAAATAAGCAATAATAATAATAAGGTTAAAAGAAATAATAATAACGATAAATGGACAAATAAATGATAACCGAAATAAATAAATAATAATAACAAACCTAACAAAAAATGACAAGCAAATGAATGATAATAAAACGAACAAAAATAATAACAAACCTAATAATAACAATAGTAAATGAATAAATCACAAAAAAATGAATAAATAGTAATAAAGAATTCACTCAAAGATATATATATATAAATTAACAAATGGTAATGATACCATTTCTTAAATAATAATAAAACAATGGGATCCGCTTCGCAGCCCCGTCTCTCCCGTGACCCGGTGCCAAAGGAACAACAATACCGCCCTTGCGAGTTGGGCCTGAGTCTAGGGAATTATCCCGAAATGGCCATGGCCTGACCTCACCTCGGGCTGACATTCCGATTAAACCGGACTCATTTCTCCGGCCGGATCCCTTCCGAGCCGCTACTAAAATTGCCGCACGTTCGGCAGACATTTGAACGGATTCATCTCGGTTCCCGCCGCGTTCTTATTACGGACCTACGTCCGAACATGAAAAGGCCCGTGAGTGACTGCATAGCCGGTGGCTCCTACCCCGATATGGTTGTGAGCCGGCATTGCTCCGGGCCAATAGCTCATCAATTCGACCCGTTCCTGTCGGGATTCGTTCCCGCCCTTTCATCGAAATTGCCGTAAACTCGGCATACATTTGTACGGGGTTGTTCCCGCCCGCGTCGCACTTTCAATATGGGCCCTTGCCCAAACATGAAAAGGTCGGCAAGTGATCGACGGAATCCGAATTAGAACGAGACGGCTCTCGCCACCCCCGGACTCCTTCCATGGGAATATCAATAAGACCTCCGTGGGCCATACTCAGACCTCGGGCCTGTCCCGATCATGGTCATCGTCTGGCTAATATCCTCGGTCTACAACCCGCTCCTTTCGAACACGTTTTTGGTTCTGAAGTCTAGCCCCGGGACTCTCCCCCGTTGCCCTCCGACACCGAAAATATTAATGATGCCCGCGTAAGCCCCGTTCGGACCACGGGAGGCGCCCCCAATATGGTCCTGACTGGATCTCGTACTGGGCCAATAGTTTCGCTGGTTTCCAGCTACAATAACCGAGATTCAACTGAATGTTTTCAGTGTCTCAGAATAATAAACTTGCCGTATCCCGGCATGTATATGTTCCAGGTCCTCCTGCGATGATTACAATATTCTTAAGCCGGACTCTCGTCTGAATATTAAATGGTCTCCCGAATGACCGACATGTTTCGAACGCCCGCTTCTCTGGACACAGGGCTTTTCAGCCGATTCAAGGGATATTCCCTCGTTGCCCCTTAGCACCGGAAATACTAATGCTGCTCATGCAAGTCTTGTTTCGACCGCGGGGGGCCCACCGCAGTATGGTCGCAGCTTGCTCTTGCACTGGGCCAACAGATTTACCGGTTTCGATCGCTCTAACCGAGGTTTAGCCGAATGTTTTCCGTTCTTCTGAACAATAAATTGCCATATCCTGGTATACATATGCTCCAGTCTTCCCGCGACGATCGCGCTTTTCCCGAGCCGGACATTCGTCCGAACATTAAATGGTCAGCACATGACCGACATGACCGCGAACGCTTTCTTCTCACCCTCATACGGGGACCTTGATACCTCCTAATAGACTTTTCATGTAATTAATTTCTTGGCCATGAGGCCCTGAATCTCGGTGATTAATCAAGGGTGTTCCCTCGTACGGGGGATGTAAATGACGTCGTGACCTTTATGGCGCGGCGGGTTTTGGGTCCCGACACGAACCACACAATCGTCTGACGAAGTCAGATCGAGCGCACCATGGGCTCTTCGGAGCCCGAATAAATTGTCACTTCGGTGACTGGCACGCCCACGCACTTATTAAACGAATAAACTAATGAGAGAACAATAAGCGAACGAAAAGTGCATCCACAGGCCCCCAGCGGCACGCCTCTCCCATTCGCTCGTTTGGCGGCACAACACCTCCCTTGGCCGCCCAGCGGCACACCCTCCTTTCGCTGTCTCAGCGGTACACTTCTCATATGTCTGCCCAGCGGCACGCTGTCTCTGGCTGCCTCAGCAGCACACCCTTGGGCTGCCTCAGCGGCACACATTGATTATCATTTCTCCGGTATACTCATAGCTTACACCAGTCCACCAATTCCTTGTTCGACGTTTTCTTCGAGTTTTCCGAAGTTTCCCCAAAGGTGGCTGCTCAGGCACCCCCCTCAGTTGTTGGTTCATGCCACTCCTTGTGGGCATGTTCCTTGTTATTCCTTTACCTCCCGAGTCAAGGGGAGGTGCTGCCGAATTTTCGTCAGGAATGATAATAAATTAAAAAAGGGTGGAAGGAAGCAACAAACGAACGAAGTAAGTAACAATAAAACATTCTAATCAACTAAAGGAACGATTCAAGGCTCTAAGAATTGGCTGAATAAGACTTCAAGAACTGCATTGCTAAATACAACTTGGGACTCAATCTCATGACAGGAAGCTGAAAGCTTAACCATCTAAGATGCTTCATCATGAACTGAACAAGGGACCCTCTCTCGAACCCTGGCCCACTCTTTGAACAGCATACTTTGCTTGGTTTTACTCTCCATTCTTCCCAACGGTACGCTCCCACCTCCCTCCAGCGGTACGCTCCTTCATCCTCCAGCGATATACCTTTCAGCGGTACGCCTACCTCCAACTCTCAGCGGCACTCTCCAAATCACCTTCCAGCGACATGACCTCAGCCCGTGTTGCACAGACCTAAGCCCAAACACCTTGCACTGACTCTTTCTCCACATTGCACCGATGCAACCCAACATTGCACTGACTTTCCCCTTCGCATGAACTCGCATTGCACCAACGCTGCCTGGCATTGCACTGACCTCGTCCCCCTGGCCGACTAGACCTGCACCGAGTCAGTCTGGATCCGCACCGACCCTACCGCTGCACTGACTTCACCCCACATTGCACCGAGGCAATCCCCCTTGCACCGACCTTGTCCCTGAGCCTGCACTGACTTCATCACAGCCTGCGCCGATACAACCCCCCCCCAGGCTGCACGTACCGACTACGCCTAGCATTGCACTGACCTCTCCTGGGTTGAAGCAGAGCTTGCACCGACCTTCACCCAACTCGGTGAACATTTGCACCGACCTTGTCCCCTTTACGGCCTCGTCTGCACCGACCTTGCTCATCCTCTTCTGCACCGACCTTGACCGGACCCTGAACCTCCCTTGCACAGACCCACTACCCTGCACCGATACAACATGCCTTGCACCGATACATCCCCCCTCCAGGCTGCACTGACTAAGCCTCCCAACCGTACGGCGGTACCCCTACTCTTCTCCCTCCAGCGGCACACCTTCTATCCTCCAGCGGTACACCCTCTGCCAGTCTCCAGCGGCACACTCCCAACTCCACCAGCGGTACACTCCACCGTCTTTCCAATGAATACATAAATATGTAATAAAAGGGGGGGCTATATAATAAAAGGGACAATAAGTAATAATAATAATGATAAGACAAAAAGGGGGGATGGCTCCAATCAAACAATGAGCGCAAAGAGGATAACAAAAGGGAGTAACACTAATAAACGAGCGATAATGATACATGTTACTCAAGGCAACCCACGAACATAACGGCATGGTCCCCGTCTCTCCGTCTTGGATTCCGAACCCGGGAACATTAATGATGCTCTTGTAATCCGGGCTTCACCCTCTGGAGTTCTCTCTCTCGTCATGTTGACCGCTCGGCCTTACCTCGGGCCAATACCTCATCAGGATCCCCTCCCTTGCCGGGATCTGACCTTCCTCCTTGTATTAAAATTGCCGTCCCTCGGCAGACATTCACACTGATTCGTCCCCCGTTACCATCTTATTTTCCGAATGAACTTTTGTCCAAATGTGGAGTGGTCCATCGGCGACCGATATAATCTGAGTGTTCATGCCCTCACTATGGACTTATTGCATGAGCCCGGCTACCATTTTCTCTTCCTGCATTAATTAGTATTTTTTTTGGTCGTGGAGCCCTTATTTCTGGCAATTAATCATGGGTATTCCCCTCTCCGAGAGGATGTAAATGACGTTGTGACCTTCATGGCACAACAGGTCATAGTCCCGACCCGAACCACACAATCGTCTGATTAGTCAGATTGAGCGAACAATAAATCGTCACTCTGTGACTGGCACGCTCACGTACTTAATAAACGAACAAAACATAAAAAAACATAATAAGTGAAAATAAGTGCGTCCATAAGTCTGGCACGCCCGGTGGGACTGGATCACCCTTCATCTTTTTGCCGGAACCAAGGGCTCCATGGCCCCCTTCTTGTAATACTGATTCCCTAATTTGTGAATGCAAGTTGCGTTACGGACGTCCCGATGGCACTCACTTTCGGCCACCAACCCGTCAAGAGTCACGTGCGGAACGGCTACATGGCCGTCCCTCTCACCTTCGGGAGCTTCCCTCCCTCGGTTGGCTTCCCCAACTTTTTGGGAGTAGCCTTCGCGCACCTGTTGGACGTGGAAGCGTCTGACGGGATCAAGAACAACGCCTCCATCCAGGGGGCCACCAAAGTTGCCGCCGGCCTACCAATGGCCGAATCCCCCAAGGCTGCCCCTGTGAAGACATTGGGCTGCAACGTGCACCATGTGCACGAAACCGTCGGCCCATCCCGCCCAGGCTCGGCTTCCCATCAGAGAAGGCTCCGGAGGAGCCATGCAACCACATCACCCCGAGGCTGGGTCTCCAGCACCGGCAAGTCTACTGTCGTCGGAACGTTCCGGGTGCATCTTTCCGGGCAGCGCTCCGAAGTGATCCCGGATCGCATCATACCCACCGTTCCAGTGCGCAACTCCTTCCAGCCACTGGGGTAGATGAAGGGCAGGATGACGTCCGCAGCTCCGGCCACAGTCCCACAGCACCGACCGACCCCCAGGCCGACCAAGGGCAAGCGGGCGTGGATTCCCAAGGCAGCCCGGGCTATTTCACCAGCCCAGGCGGGACCCAGCACCTTTCGCCCGGTAAGGGCTCAACAGGCAGACGAGGCTAAGACATTAGCCCCCGCTTACCAACCGGCGCTGGTCACATTTACCCCGCCAGAGAACACCCGCCCCCAACACCAGCGACGTCACTACCAGGCTGCCCGTGCGGAGCTTGAAGCCTACATGCATGTTGCTGTCAACAGGGCCACACCACCCGCCTCTCCTCCTGATCAAGACTGGGAAGGAGTGGAGCAAGCCATGAGAAACTACCTGCGGGGCCCGAGGAGCACTCCCTTGGTTCGCCGAAGACTGCTGGGGGCAGTGGCCTCTACATTTGAAGAAGAAGAAGCCCAACCCGTGCCTAGTGCCGAGTCGAGGAACTGCTCTGAGGAGCGCTATCAGTCCCCGCTGAGGGAAGAGGTGAGGCCGCGGGGGTCGGTCTTTGACAGATTGGTTTTCCCAGGTAGGCCGCCGAGAAGAGCAGCAAGAAGAGGCGGAGACCTAAGGGTCTACACTTGTAATATGGCAGGAGTATTCGGCCGATACGGGGCCTTACCGACCGAGCCCGAAGAAATGGCCAGACTTGTGGCAAGGCCGGGACCTCTCACCAGAAGAGGGAAAGCAGCAACTGAAAAGACACAAGCTTACACTGAAGAAAGTGACCACGGGGGATCATCGATGGCCCTGGCCGCCAATGTCATTACTGAAGGCACCACGGGAGGACCATCCACTTCGTCCGAAGAGGTGCCAGCTGAAGAAAGAGGGGGCACCCCTAGCCTCTCAATGAGTGACCCCGCTGTATTACTTATGATGCAACAATATCAGAGAGAGATCGAGTTGCTAAGGAAGCAGTTGACCGACAGAGCTGCTCAACCCTTGACATCCGGGCAGATCGAAGCACTACCAGAGACCCCTGGGGGCAACGGTCAAGCCTCATACTATATCAAGTAAGGACATTCGACCGTTTAAACAATATAGTGGCAGAGATCGAGGCGTTCCTTGCTCGGTACTCTTCCGCTCCAACTATATCAAGTCAAAGGGCCAGGCAAGCCGAGAAGAAGCCGATACCACCAGAAGTCCACACATTGGACTTTCAAGCTTTTGAGAAACAGACAGAGAAAGCTAAGGAGGCAGCCAATTCTCCTCCAGCCAGGTCTACTGAGCGGCGGGAAGGTCCTTCCTTACGGGAGAAAATGAGGAATAAGTTGTATTCTTTTCCTCGAGATAAGTCCCGGATCTTGTTTGAATGGGCCACTAGGTACAATAAAATCACATTGCCAGAACCAAAGAGGCCTGGCGACATAAAAAGAAAGGATGATCCTCGTTTCTGCCCGTACCACCAGATGCTGGGGCACACTATTGAGGAGTGCTATATCTTTAAGGATGTCAATGAGTCCTTGATTAAGAAGGGAGAACTGGACATGGGGGAGAACAAAGTGGATCCTCCGCAGCCGCATGAAATGCCAAACCTCGGTACCTCTGTTAATATGACCTCTCTTTACCAGCAGCTGCCTGAAGAATGGGCAGAGGCCAGCACAACTGCGACATATGAAGCCTTTGTCATGGCACCAGCTCAAGGCCAAGGAGGTTGGCAGGCGGCGCCGACAAGGAATAGGAGAAGAAGGCAAGCCCCCCGGCCCACGCCGGAGGTTCATGTAAGGGGTGTCACACCTTGACCAGTCCCACCACTAGTGACGCTTGTTTGGCATGATACAGCCCCCCGGCTAGTTGTGCGGCACTTCACTAACAACAAGAAGAAGCATACCCCGATGCGGGTGCACAAAGAGACCAGTCCCGCAGTGGAAAGACTCCAAGCCATTATTGACAGGCTCAAAGATTATGAACAGCTCGAAATCCAGCCTGTGGAGCTAAAGGAATACGTCCCTTGGAAGGAGTTCGAGTCACTCGAGCTAGCTCCGGGGGCAGAGGCCGACGCAAAGGAAGAGCCTCTCTTATGGGGCGAACCCCCCAAAGGCCAGTTGCCTGCCACTGAAGAAAAGAAGAAAAAGAAGTAGAGAAGGCCCAGAAACAAGAAGAAGAGCGGGGTCGTCCTTTCTTGCAACACCCTCTCAGCATTGTTCGACACTGCTCTCTCCCTGGGGGAGGAAGAGCAAGAGGCGCCCATTGAGTCGTCAGAAGTAAACCAGGCCGAAGCATCCACCTCCCAGCATGCCACCAGGTCGGGAAGGAAATGGGGACGCCCTCCTCAGGCCAACCATAACATCCTGCTCAGGGGAGAACAACCATACCATATCCCTGAACCTAGGATCCAAGGCATGGAGATTCCCCCTCCCTCGGGTCTCTACCCCGGAGAGCCGGTCGGCCAGAATATTCCTTCATTTATTGAGTATCTCACGACTCAAGGGGGAAGGCAGTCATGCCCCCAAGAGTCTCGACAGGTCAAAGAAGCAAGTAGCCTCTCGGCCCCACTCGTGGCAACTCCTTCTCTGTCAAGGGAAGAACCTGACAACATCCCGAACCTTGCTGAGCTCATGCAAGAGAAGGTAGAAACCCAACAGGCCCCGCAAGCTCGAGTGATACCTGACCCGGTGGAGGAAGCACCGGCTGAGCCGGCTCCCCAGGCCCAGACCGGGGGCAGGCGCAGTAGGGCCGAAGAGATGAAGTTGCTCGAGGTCCGAGCTAGCAATAGAATAGTTAAGCACCTGAAGAAGATCCCAGCCAGGTTCACCATCTGGGAGATCCTGTCCCTAGATGAAGAGACAGGCAGGCCGTCATCGCAGCACTCCAGACACCAGCATATGTGGAAGCCTGCCTTGCAGAAATGTCACCCGAGGTAGCTGTGGCCTTCACAGAAGAAGATATGCTCCTACCTACCTGCAGTCACAACATGCCGCTCTATATGAGGGGGCAGCTGAATGGGCATCCCATCAACAGAGTATTGATTGACCCTGGGGCGGCAGTGAACATACTCCCCTACCGGTGATTTCACGACTAAGGTCCAGTTTCATGTGATTAACTCCAGTACCTCATACAAAGCACTGCTCGGCCCGCCTTGGCTACACCAAAACAGGGTAGTGCCGTCTACACTGCATCAATGCATCAAGTACCCCGGTAACGGGAAGGAGGAGAGAATCTTTGCTGATCTCCACCCTTTTGAGGTGTTCGAGTGCCATCTCTCAGACGCCAATCTGTATCTAGAAAAGTCGAAGCAAGCTCCCCAAGTCACCCTGGATAAGGGAAAGAAGAAGGCGAAGCCGGACAGTTGGTTCCCTCCACCGCCGCCAGGCTATGTGGCTCCCCGTCAAGTATCATTCGTTTTTGGGGCAGAAGGAGTTTTCAAAGCAGCTCCCCTTTCCATCTACCCTGCACCGGGGTTGCCACACCTCGAAGACTTGCTGGAGGACATCAGAGTCTCGTTTGGGATCGTCAAGCCTCTCGCAGAAGTTGACTGCCAGGCGGTTGAACCACTGAAGACCTTTGAGGTGCCTAACCCCGGGGGACGGTCTACTATTTTCTATGTGGCTGATGAGCACCCGGTCAGAGGGGACGATGATTGTAAACTCCCCGACGAACTGCATGACCCATTCGTCCCGATCACGGGGCTGCCTGACATAACCGACCGAGTAGTCAGAATGACCAGAAAATAAGGGATCCCCTTTCACCGGCTCTCCAGTCGGAAGGATATGTTCAGAAAGATGTGGAACCCACCAAACCTGGACCGGAGATTGCTGCAAATCACCCGGCACCCGGGATTAGGTTTCTTATTAGAAGATTCCTACGAGGCCGACGTTATATCGGTCTCAGCTCTGAACGGCATCAGCCTCACAGGCGCCCAAGGCCCACATGAAGTGCAAGGTCGACAGCATCTTAAGCCTTCAGTCGGTGAAGATTAGGACGAGGAGGTATTCCTATGGAAGCCGCCTCCCTGCAAGAACAAGGGGAAGGCCCCGTCCTCCTCTGAGGGACCGGCCCTGAACGACTATAGCGATGGACCGTCATTGCCTTCGTCGAACACTGATGCAAAAGGCGAAGAAGCAAGTCGAACTCCGGGCCTCCCTCGATGCGACTCCGCCCTGTTTGCCCTGTGCTATCAACAGCAGCGAGAAATCGAGATGCTAAAGGCTCGGTTGGCCGAAGTGACCGTACTCATATCTGACTTGATCGGTGGCATCTTCCGCCAGCAGAATATCGGCACGCACCTGCCCCCGAGCGCCACCCCGAACATCCCTATGTACTGGAGAAAGGAGGCCAGAGGCGCAACTGTTTCCCCAGTCAGACGGCCGACCGACCGGAATCCCACATTACAAGAGAGAATGCGGAGGCCCTACTCCTTCCCGAGGAATAAAACCCGAGGGATCTTCGAATGGGCCTGCTACTATGGCAAGGTTACCCTCCCAAGGCCCAAGAGGCCGCAAGATGCCCGCAGAAGTGGTGACCCCCTATTTTGTCCGTATCACCAAATATTGGGTCACCCCATCGAAGACTGCTACGTCTTCAAGGACATTGCTCAAGACTTTATTGAGAAAGATGAGCTCAGAATGGGAGATTACGTGGTAGCTCCACCACGCCCTCATGCGATAGGTAACCCTAAAAGAAATATCTACATGGTGTCAGTCCAGCACCAGATTTTTGAAGAGGCGGTGGAGAATGGGCAACCCCGGTCACCGGTAGAGAGCCGGCCCCCGGTGTGGCAATCAATTACTTCGGCCCCGGCTGGAGCCGTCTATGATGATTACCAGGAAGACCCCGGAGAGGTTCTTTGTCTCTCCGCACAGGAGGACCCCTCGGAGCCGCAACCTGCAAGCCTGGAACAGGGGGATATCAGCAAAGCCTCACTGCCCAACGAGGCGGAACAGGGTGACATCTATGGTGTCCTTGAAGCAGAAGACGGCGAGGATCAAGATTTCGTCGACTTATTGCCAGCACCGCCAGAAATTGAAGATGGCGGCCAGGCCACAATAGACAAACTTATCGAAATTAACCTGGGCACGGAAGGCGACCCCAGGCCGACCTTTCTAAGTGCCCTTCTTCCTCTACAGGAGAGGGAACAATATATCAAGTTGCTGCAAGAGTTTCGGGACTGTTTTACCTGGAATTATAAGGAGATGCCCGGCCTGAGTCCTGGCGTGACTCAACATATTCTTGCCATCGACCCCAAGGTTGAGCCAGTGAAGCAGTCTCCCCGGCGCATGAGACCGGAGTTGATAAACCAAATTTACAGAGAAGTCGACAAGCTCATAGATGTCGATTTCGTAGCTGAGAACCATTATACTACCTGGTTGGCCAACATTGTGCCAGTGAAGAAAAAGAATGGACAGATCAGGATCTGCATTGACTTCTGCGACCTAAATAAAGCATGCCCAAAAGATGATTTCCCGGTGCCCATCACTGAAGTCATGATTGATGCAACTATTGGCCATGAGGCCTTGTCCTTCATGGATGGATCGTCCGGCTATAACCAAATCTGGATAGCCGAGCGCGACCGAATTCATACGGCCTTCCGGTCGCCCAAAGGAATATTCCATTACAAAAGAATGCCCTTCGGCCTCAAGAACGCCGGCGCTACCTACCAGCGGGCGATGACCAAAATATTCGACGAGCTGCTATACAACAAAGTCGAATGCAACATTGATGACTTGGTCGTCAAGACAAAGAAAAAGGAAGATCACCTGAAGGACCTTAGAGTCGTCTTCGAGAGACTCCGACAGTACGAGCTAAAGATGAACCCGATGAAGTGTGCCTTTGGCGTCTCCAGCGGAAAGTTCCTCGGCTTTGTTGTCCGATACAGAGGGATCGAGATCGACCCCTTTAAAATAAAGGCCATTCGAGAGTTGCCCCCTCCGAAGGATCTGGGAGAGCTAAGGTCCCTGCAGGGCCGGCTGGCCTACATCCGAAGATTTATTTCCAATTTGTCGGGGCGCTGTCAGCCATTCCAAAAATTGATGATGAAGAATGCACCTTTTAACTGGAACCAGGAATGCCAGAAGGCCTTCGATCAGCTGAAGGGCTACTTAAGGAGCCCGCCTGTGCTGGGGGCACCTGTCAAGGGGAGGCCACTTATTCTATACATAGCCGCCGCCGAATGTTCATTGGGGGCAATGCTCGCCCAGAACAATGACGAGGGAAAAGAGCAGGCCCTCTATTATCTTAGCCGAAGGCTAGTGGGGGTAGAAGCAAAATACGCCCCAATGGAGAAGGTCTGTCTCGCCTTGGTCTTCGCAGTCAAGAAGCTGAGGCATTACAGGCTCTCCCATGAAGTGAGCCTGATCTCCAAGGCCGACCCAGTTAAACACATTCTCTCTCAGCCAGTCCTGAAGGGGCGTCTCGGCAAGTGGGCCGTGCTGCTAATGGAATTTGATATCACCTATGTGCCGCAGAAGGCCGTCAAGGGTCAGGCCGTGGCCGAATTCTTTGCCGCACATCCTGTGCCTAAAAATTCCCCGTTGGCCACAGAGCTGCCCGAAGATGAAACACTGGAAGTGGACCAAGTCCAGCAGATCGCTTGGCAGCTGCACTTCGATGGAGCTTCGAGAATAGAAACAACCCCGTCCGGACATACCAAAATACGGGCAGGGGCCCGCATCGTCCTCAAATCCCCCGAGGGAGAAGTGGTGCATATATCTTGCTATATCAATAAACCTTGCACAAATAATGAGGCAGAGTATGAAGCTCTGATTATTGGTCTCCAAGTTGCGCTACAGATGGAGATTAGAATGCTGCAAGTGTTTGGTAATTCGTTACTAGTCGTCAAGCAAGTCCAGAGGCAGTTTGATGTCCGAAAACTTGAGCTGCTCCCTTACCATGCTAAAACGAAGCGGCTCATGGAACAATTCTACCTTATTGAGATAGGCCATGTTGCCTGGGGAGAAAATGCACAAGCCGACGCACTGGCGAAACTGTCAAGCTCGTTAGCAGTCCCGCCTGATGGAACTCTTAGCATCCGGGTGGTGAATCAGCGCCAGGTGCCTAGCATGATAGAATAGCCAGAAGAAGAAGAACTGGAGGTCACTGCAGCAGAAGCCGTCGGCCTACCTGACTGGAGGGATTCCCTCATGCAATGGATTAAATACCAGCAATTGCCCAATCAAAGAGAAGAAAAGATCAGGCTGATCAGAAAGAAGGACTCTTACGAGGTCCGGAACGGGATCCTACTCCGAATTATAGCGGATGCCAAACGGAAAGTACTCCTGCGGTGCCTGTCCACGGAAGAAGCTTGGAGGGTCATGAAGGAAGTCCACGCCGGAACAGCAGGTGCACATCAGGTGGGACCAAAGATGAAAATTGAAATAAAGAAGCTTGGCTACTACTGGCCAACCATGTTTGATGACTGCTGCAAGTACGCCAAGTCTTGCCAGAAATGCTAGGAGCATGCCACAGTACCCAGGAGGCCGCCCGTGCCGCTACATCTGACATTGCCCAGCTGGCCGTTCACCCAGTGGGGGACAGACGTCGTGGGCCCACTGCCCGCGTCATCCGCCGGGTGCAAATACATTTTGGCGGCAACTGATTACTTCTCCCGTTGGGCAGGAGCCGTTGCTTTGAGAGAAGTGACTGGGGAGATCGTCGCCAGATTCGTCCGGCGCAACATCATATTCCGGTTTGGCACGCCAAACCGAATCATCTCAGATAATGGAAGCCACTTCCGCAACTAGAAAATCTACCAACTGGCAGAGAAGTACAAGATCCACTGGAGGACATCAACCCCCTACAACCCGCAAGCCAATGGTTTGGCTGAAGCTTTCAACAAAACTCTTTGTACTCTCCTTTCCAAAATTGTTAATTCTAACAAGAGGGACTGGGAAGAGAAAATGTATGAGGCCCTGTGAGCGTATCGAACTGTATACAAAACTCCAACGGGTTGTTCACCCTTCTCCTTAGTATACAGCTCGGAGGCGATTGTCCCCATCGAGCTGGAAATACCCTCCCTTCGGGTCGCAATCCAATACGGATTAGTCCAGGAAGAGCAGACAAATGTCGAACGAAGGCTCGAAGAGCTCTCTAACTTGGAGGGGAAGCGGCTCCAAGTTCAACAGAACATTCAGGTCTACTAGGCCCGCATAGCGCGCGCTTTCGACAAGCTCGTCAAGGAGCGAGAATTCAAGAAGGGTAACCTCGTTATGGTCAAAAGGAGGGAAGTCATGGCCTCCAACCCCAAGGGCAAGCTGAATGAGAGCTGCCTCGGGCCCCACGTGATCCAGAAAGTCTATGAGGGCGGAGCCTATGTAATAGTCAACCATCGAGGGGAGGTCCAGTTTCTGCCTCTTAATGGTAGGCATCTGAGATTGTATCACGCTCCGATTTCCCCATTCAATGAATAATACATTTCTCCGCCCCACCGCGGACGAATTCGCATTATCATTGTTCGGATGGTTTACCGTTATTCACTATGCATCTTAGAAGAAGAGGCCAAGAAAAGAAAAAAGGAATAAAAAAAAGAAAAGAAAAAGGAAGAAAAGAAGAAAAGAAGAAGAAGAGAAGAAAAGAAAAGAAAAAAAAGAAGAGAAAAGAAAGAAAGAAAAGAAAAAAAAGAGAAAAGAAAAGAAAGAAAAGGAAAGGAAAGAGAAGAAAGAGGAAAGAAAAGAAGAGAAGGATTCAGCCCCCTTTGAATAGACAAACTAACTCTGTCAGCCCTCGACATTCTGTCGGCACTGACGAAAAATACCCCACCCGAACCTTTCGTCCGAGATTGAGGAATCAACCCATTTCCTTGCGTTGGCACTCACCCGTACCGACGAATATTCTAATAAACGAATCAACTCTGTCAGCCCTCGATATTCTGTCGGCGTTGACGAAAAATACCCCACCCGGACCTTTTGTCCGAGATTGAGGAATCAACCCTTCTCCTTGCGTTGGCACTCACCCGTACCGACGAATATTCCAATAAACGAATCAACCCTGTCAGCCCTTGACATTCTGTCAGCACTGACGAAAAATACCCCACCCGGACCTTTCATCTGAGATTAGGGAATCAACCCATCTCCTTGCGTTGGCACTCACCCGTACCGACGAATATTCCAATAAACGAATCAACTCTGTCAGCCCTCGACATTCTGTCGGCGTTGACGAAAAATACCCCACCCGGACCTTTCATCCGAGATTGGGGAATCAACCCTTCTCCTTGCGTTGGCACTCACCCGTACCGACGAATATTCCAATGAACGAATCAACCCTGTCAGCCCTTGACATTCTGTCGGTGCTGACAAAAAAAAAAACCCCACCCGAACCTTTCGTCAGAGATTGGGGAATCAACCCATCTCCTTGCGTTGGCACTCACCCGTACCGACGAATATTCCAATAAACGAATCAACCCTGTCAGCCCTTGACATTCTGTCGGCACTAACGAAAAATACCCCACCCGGACCTTTCGTCCGAGATTGGGGAATCGACCCATCTCCTTGCGTTGGCACTCACCCGTACCGACGAATAGTCCAATAAACGAATCAACCCTGTCAGCCCTTGACATTCTATCGACACTGACGAAAAATACCCCACCCGGACCTTTTGTCCGAGATTGGGGAATCAACCCTTCTCCTTGCGTTGTCACTCACCCGTACCGATGAATATTCTAATGAACGAATCAACCCTGTCAGCCCTTGACATTCTGTCGGCACTGACGAAGAATACCCCAACCGGACCTTTCGCCCGGAATCGGGGAATCAACCCTCCTCCTTGCGTTGGCGCTCACCCGTACCAACGAACACACCAAGAGACAAATAAACCACACCTATCATCGGCACTCCGTCGGCACAGATAACCAACCCTCTTTTGACCAAGACCTCCTGTCGGGGTCATTGAACGTACAAACTCTTCTCTCCGCCTTTCCAAGGTCGGATCAACCTAGTCGGGTCAGGCATATCGACGACATCAGTTGGATGAGTCATTTGATGGACATGGTGGAGTGGTCCCCTCGTCCCTCCTCTGGAAGGGGCGAGCACTCTCCTATGCTCCTCTGCAAACCTCACCGGGTCCTCCTCAGGTAAGCTATTAGTGTGGACTTGCGTCCCATTGCACAGCAAGGAAAGAAAAAAGGAAAAGGAAGGAAGAGACTGCCCAACACCACACACATACAAGAGACACATGGAGTAACTGCATTATATTCCTTTTTAAGAGAAAATTACATCGGCTTCGGGGCATACCCCGGTGTTACATGCAAAGAAAAGAATAGAAGGGGAACTGGCAGTTAATCCAGCCCCCGGAAGATGTCCTCGAAGGGGAGGATCCCGACGCAAGGGAAACTCACCATCTCACGCAGGTGACTTTCCTGCACGTCGAGGCGCTCCAGCTCGGTCGCCATAGAGGCCACTGCTGCTTCGGCGACGTCTAGCTCTTCAATCTCCCGGGCCTTACTAGTCTGTGCCTCGAGCAGGTCAGATTCAGCCTGGGTGAGCCAGCCCCGGAGTTTCTCGATCCAGTTCTCTAGAGCGTCAATGTTGGCATCGTGCCTGTCCAAGGCCCCTCGGTGTTGCTCCCGGCTGTCCCTCCGCACCGCCATGACCTCCAGATATTCGTCCCTCTGAGCACCGATAGCTGTCAGTTCAGTTGGGGCTTGCGTCTCAAGGAATGCACGACAGTTTACGTATTTCAGTAATAGCAGAACACGTCGCGACCATTCTTCCAGCGGGCAGCCCATCATTTGCAATGCCTTGGTCAGCTGCTCCACAATAACTTTGGCACCCTGGTATGTAAGCGTTGGGTCGGCAACGACCATCGATCGCAATACCATTAAGGTTTGGCGGACTGGCAGGTCCGAACTCACATGGCCGATAGAAGGGACGGTTGGTGGATCGAAGCTAACTTCGCTGTCCACAGCCGCCCACAGCTCTATATCAACCACGACCGAGCTACTTGGAAGAGCCACGGACGAAAGGAGGGGCCTCCCGGGCTCCAAGGATGACCCCTGGCCAGCCACCGTCGGAAGGGAATGAGACACCGCAACAGGAGCGTCCGGCTCTGCCATGATGAGCGGCTGCCCTAGCGCCATCGAATGCATAGATTCCTAGTCCAACGAGGTCGCCTCCTCCGTCGAAACCAGAGCCATGACTGTGTCAGAAGACTAAGCGGTAGTGGAGACTGAATCCGGTGATGCAGCAGATGAAGTTGCTCCGGCCTCCTTTGCCTCAACAGGCTCTGAGTCCACGGCGCCCCAGCAGACTGGAAGCGTAGGGACGACGACCTCGGTAGATGGGGCGTTGATGACGGGCAGGTCTGCTACTGTTCCCAGCAAGTCCTCATCTCTCCCTGCCTGGAATTCTCCTGAATGTTCATGGAGGATCGCCAATATCCTCCCTAGAAGCCGGGCTTCCTCGGGTATCACCGGCATCGGGATCGGTGGCAGCGGAATCATCAACCGCGGGACGGCTCCCATCTGTAGAAGAGACGTCAAGGACCCCACGTCTGGCCCTAGGAGTGTCTTCAGCCTCTTAGCCGCGTGTACGCGGAAGGACGAGCTCCACCTGGGGACAGCCTTACGAGCCCGAGGCACGCGTGCTCCGCGGGGCGTTGTTGTTACCTGGCCATGTGAAGAGGAGTTAGCCGCTCGCCAAGTGAAGTAAATCACTGAATTCCCAAAGAAGCCGAATGGATCCTCATGCTTACCTCGCCCATCGGCACTATGCTGCTCCCCTGTGTTACCTCTTCCCGGGCGTCGATTCCAGAAATTGGATCCCCGCGGGTCTCGGTCGTCGACACCGCCTCTTCCCCCACCCGAATTCCGGCTTCGGGCATCACCGGCTCCTGCACCTCGATCTCAGGCGCTATCTCCCCCTCCTCTAGGGCCTCGGTGGCCGGGATAATAACCTCCACGGCTCATTTGGAGGCACGAGCCTGTATTGTCTCAAACAAATCAGCAACCCCAAAGGAAGACTTAAGGACGAGAAGGGAGAAAGAAGGAGGGAAGCGTACACTCACAGCCACTACCACCTCTTCTCGGGGTGAGATCTCCACGGTCGAGACGGCAACGTCCGAGCTTACCCCGGCTCTTTACTGCCGTAAAACCTTGACCAGGGATGCCAGTCTATCCAAGCCAGTGGTGGTTGTCACTCGTCTTGCAGCTTCTAAACCCGGGGCGTGAATTGCTGCATCTTTTGACGAGGCATGTTCCTGTTGGAAGCCGAAAACAATGATAGTGAGAAGGTCAGTTGGCGGCCTCAAGAAAGAAACCTGAATTAACAGGTTTGCACTTACGGGTGCCCGCTTCACCAGGCTAAGAGAAATGGGTAGTACCGGGGCTTTCCAGGTGGGGGCTCGAAAGCTGGGTTCCCCGGGGATACCCTCGGTTGAAAGCACTTCATCCGAAGAATAACCATAATCTACCCTCTCGTCCGATGAAGACTTAGTCCTAGTGGGCACCTCTTTCGCTGTGAAGGCATCCCCGCCTCGGCATCCGGGGTCGGCTCGTCGTCACGCCGGACAGGCAACCGCGACTTTCCTGACCGCCACCCCTTCTTCCGGTATGTCTGCCTGAACCGAGACGTCTCGGGGTCCGCCTCCGGTTGAGGGGCTGCCACATCAGCTCCTGCCAAGCAAAGCAAGACCCGGGTTCAGTTAGGCCCGCAAAGCTTCAAAATTTTTAATCAAGCGACTGGCAAAAAAAAAAGAGAAGTGATATACCTTCTTCAGCTTCGATGGCGGGAGTTGGGGCGAATAAGGTCTCCGCGACAGATCTCACGACCCCGTGGGTTACGGCGTCACCCACGCTTGGGATGGATGCGGGCGCAAGCCTCTTGACGACAGCTGAAACAAAAGGACACAAGTGTCACAAGAAGCGCCCATCTTAACATCTCAATAAACTCTGAAGAGTTTCGAAGAGCGGAAGGGACCCAACCTGTAGGTCGACTCGGCTCGGCCCGGGCAGCTTCGAATTCCTCGAATGAGGAGATTACGGGTGCCGGGGGAGCGGTCCGCGTGGCTTTGGCGGCCTCTATCTTTCTTCGCTTGGCCTCCCGTCGCCCAGCCGCCTTGGCAGCATCTACAGCCTTCTTCACGGGCGACTTCGCCCGGGTCCTTTTTGCAGGCGGCGGCAGAGGGGTCGTGGTCGGAGCCCCTGGCGCTTCCTCAAAGTAAGCCGGCTTGCCTGCCTGCCGCAGAACGTTGCGATACGTCACCATTTGAGTGCTGTCGGGGTGATCTGTTAAAAAGGGAGAAAGAAAACAAGGGACCCGATCAACGTCCAGTATTCAAGAAAGGGCAGCATTGAAGAAGACAAGGGAAGGAAGAGAACACTAAGTACCATGTGGGCCAGTGTACAGCCGCAGCGTTATCGGCCAATAATTGAGGGATGGCTCCTTGTCCCGACGAGCCGCCTCCTGGACCAGCCAGCATACGTCTTCAATCTTTTGGCAGCGATCGGCAAGGGCGGCCAGGTCCGCATGCTTCTTAGCGGCCAAGTGGTAGAAAAGGTTGAAGTGGTCCATTCCCTACCCCTCGGCATAGTAATAGGTGATGTGAAGGCGCTTGCCCAAGATGACCATCGCTGAATCTTCAATCTTCAACCCATGCACTCGGAGGAGAACGTAGAGCCACGTGGTGTCCTTGTAATTCTCCGGGTTCCGTTCCTCCCTCCTCACAAATGTGCGGTAGGGGCAAAGTGGGTCCCTCTCCGGGCGCCAGCTCCTCGCCTGGGTGCCTTCTTCCTCCATGGGGAATGGATAGTTGATCAGTTCCAGGTGGTCACCCCGATGTGGCAGAGGTCCCGCAAGGTCTTCCTGAAATCATCCTTTGCCACAGGAGGCAGCTTGGCCTGCGGCGCTGGCTTGGTCTCGCGAGCTGCCTTGCGCGCGATCATGTATGCGGCAACTTCCTGTTCCTTGCCGCGCCTCAATCGGAGTAGGTGCTCCGGATCAATATCCAGTACCGGCACTGGCTGCCGGCTCAGAAATTTCCTCTCTGCCCCATCCCAGCAGTCGGTCCGGCATAGTCGGTAAAAAGCTATCCGGGCATTCCACCACTTCACGTACTCGGGGGTTACCCGTGGAATCCGACCCGGGGCTGGCACCCTGAAGCTGGCAGTGTCTATTCGATGAAAGAAATCCCACCAGGTTCAGGCAGCTTCGGTAGTGGGACTCCCCCGGAGACTTCGCACCGGTAATTCAAAGTGAGCACTGTGTGCCGGGATATGCTGGTCATATCCAAAATTCCTGCCGAAGCGAAAGGGATAATATGGCTCCAGCAACAAACTGTCCCCTTTTTGAAAAGCCAGCACACTTGGACGGATAGACAGCGCCCAGGCCTTGAGCTCCGGCTCCAATAGCGGGCGAACCACGTTCTCCTGGCTGATCGGGTGTACATATTTCTCCACTTGGTCATCTCGGCACTCCCAGTTACTGTTTACTAATGGACTTGAGTGAGCGGCCAGGGTCCAAAAGTGGATAGTGCCCGCGGCATCGAGGGGCACCGTCGTCAACTTGCCTCGAATGTCGTATAGCTGCATGGACGTCGAGCTTGACGCCACACTTGCAAACTCCAGCATCCGTGGAACCAACCCCCAGCCTTGAATGGTGCGCGGAGCGAATTCTGGGAATAAGGAATAGACCCATGCATTGAAAAAATACAGTGGGCACACATACCGTGCTTGCCGCGGGAACTGGTGACTGCTGACGTCCCCAAGCGCTTTGTATATCAGACATAGCGTGCCCGGGCACAAAGATAGCTTGATACCCCATGCCATCTGACAGGCTGGGTAGATGGCGTCTGGGCGAATGACGGTCTCGTCCCCGTAGGGCATGGCGAACGAGCATAGCCAGTACGTCAGATATGCCGCGTAATGCGTCAACGGGTTGACTCCCATCGGGTTCGGCCCGCCGTGGCGCCCTCGAGAAGGGATCTTCACGTCAACCTTTGACTTGGCACGTTTCTTCCGGGCGGCGGTAGTGCCAATGTGAGGGAACTCCTCGTACTGCTTCAGCCCATCATAAAAATACTGCACCCAGAGGACCATGCGGACCCTTTTTCGGTCCCCTCGGGGGGGTTGCCTCCTGCCATGAGACAGCTGATATAACTCCCGGTACGCCTTCATAAGGTACTGGTATGAGTAGCCGAGAGAATAGTAGCCATCCCCGTTGGTTTCATCCTTAATCATATCCGGGGGGCAGGTTTTTTCGTAGGGCTCCCCATCAATGGGCAAGCCACTGAGCTGATTAAGACTCCACAGATCTAATGAAGTCTCGCCCTCTGCTGTGTAAAAAGTGTTGGTCTCTGCGTTGAACACCTCGATCATCCCGCAGCAAAGACCTCTGGAGATGGGGTAGCTATACCGGGAGGCATACACACTATGATAGATGCCAGCCCGGATGAGGATCGGCTCATAATTGAACAACACATATTCTGTAAACTCCACGGCCCCCTCTCGAAAGCTGTACGCATCCTTAAGCTTTAACTCTCCGAACCAGCCCAGCGCCAGCTCATGCTTGAATCGGATGGCCAAGCAATCCAACAGGAAGGGTTCCTCTCTGTATCCCCACTTCAACGGAGCCAGGAACATGCCGAACCGGGGGTGCTCATTCTGAACCCGCCCGGCAGACGTGTCCCACCGAGAAGGGGTGAACTAAGGCGCCCGCACCAACTTGTCCTCTGCCGGTAGCACGGCTTCGAGCCCCAAGATGGGCTTCCACTCCCGAGCTTCTCCCACTAAGTACATCGGGATGCTCCTCGAAACATTGTAGAATAGGCTGTCCTGAGACTACGGAATCGTCCGCTCGGCCTCCTTCACAACTCGAAAGTTCCGCCTCTCCTGGTGACTGAGGTGCTTCAGGAAGCGAATGAGATGCCTGTCCTTTGGGAAGTCCTTCCGGTACTCCCCCGTAGCTCGGTCAAAAGTCATAACGCCTTCAACCCGAGTGAGCCTGCAGAAATCCATCGTCTCAGCGTCCGAGCCCGACGATCCGGCCAGTACCGCTATCTCGGCGTGCTCCATGTCCAAGTCTTCTACGTTGAACCACGTAACCACCGACACTGGGGGTGGGGGAACGTGTTCGGCACCGGAAGCAACAGAATCTCTCGGGGCAGCCATTTCTCTGCAAGGTGCAAGGTACCTCAAGTCAGAACAAGACACAAGTAAAGAAAAAGAAAGGGAATTATAAAGGGGGATACACTACAATTGAATTAAAAGAATGCCAATAATTTCAGACGAAATTTCGGCAGAGTTTCCCCTAGGCCGGAGGCGTAAGGGAAAACACGGGTGCACGCCCACAAGGAGTGACGGCCCCAACAAAGTCACGGTGTGCCCAAGGGCGACACCGGAGGTCCTTCGGTTGAAGAAGTCTGCTTCTCCCCTTCGGCGGCACACCCTGCGCCTTCTCTCAGCGGCACGCTCTCAATGGCCGCCCAGCGGCACACTCTCAGTGCACGCCTCAGCGGCACGCCCAGCGGCCGCCCCAGCAGCATGCCCCTGCGCACGCCTCAGTGGCACGCCCAGTGGCCGCCCTAGCGGCACGCTCCTAGCGACCGCCCCAGCGGCACACCCCTGTGCACGCCTCAGCGGCACGCCCCATGGTCACCCTAGCGGCACGCTCTCAATGGCCGCCTAGCGGCACACCCTCCGTGCCTCCTCGCTCAGCGGCACGCTTCGTGCCACCCCCAGCGGCACGCTTCGTGCCACCCCCAGCAGCACGCCTTGTGCCCGCTTCTAGCGGCACGCCCCGACGCCATGACCACCCCGATGCGAAGAAGAAGAAGAGGAAGAGAAGAAGAAGAAGAGACGAAGAGGAAGAAGAGAGAAAGAAGAACGGAAGAAGAGGGGGAAGAGGAAGGGGAAGATGGGAGCCAAGGGCTCCGTCGTCCCCCGAGCGAAAGAAGAGAAGATGAGGAAGAGAAGAACGAAAGAAGAGGAAGAAGAGAAGAGACGAATAAGAAGAAGGAGAGAAGGAAAGGAAGAGAAGAAGGAGAAGAGAAAAAAGAAGAAGAGGAAGAAGAAGGGAAGGAGAAGGGGGGACACGGTGGCCTCACCACAGACGGCGGCGAGCGGCGGTGGCGTTCGGCAACGGTAGAGAAGAAGAGGAAGGGGGAGCGGCAGTGGCGGTGGTGACCGAAGAGACAGAGAGAGAGAGAGAGAGAGAGAGAGAGAGAGAGAGAGAGAGAGAGAGAGAGAGAGAGAGAATTTGAAAGGAGAAGGGGGGGAGTTTCGAACTCCCCCTCCCCCTTTTATAGTCGCCTCAAAAAAAAAGAGAGAAAAAAGAGAAGAAAGGAAAAAAAAGGAAACAAACGAGCGACAGGGAGAATAAAAAAAAGGGAGAAAAGAAAAAATAAGAAGAGAAAAAAAGAGAGAAGGAAAAAGGAAGAGAGAAAAGAAAAGAAAAAAGAGAAAAGGAGGAAATAAAAAAAGGAAGAAGAAAAAAAGAGAGAGAAAAAGGAAGAGAGAAAAAAAAAGAGAAAAGGAGAAAAAAAGGGGAGAAGAGAAAAAGGAAGAATAAATATACACATATGTATATATAGTAATAATAATAATATAACACATATATAACAGTGATACAATAAATACACAATAGAGATAACGATGTCTGCATCACATGTCTCATGAACGTACGTCTAGTAATGTACGTTATTCCCCAGACACACCCGCGAGCACCGTCTGGCTCATCCTTCGCCCGCGCTGCCCTCGGGTGGGGGGCATTTGTGGACGTATAAAATGGCACGTCCATATGTCCCGCTGGGCCCCGCATTAATGTCAAAGTCAAAGGAAGAAGACCCGGAGAGACGGGCCATCCAGGGCTCCGGGAAGATACTACCGTCCGATAAATCCTCACATTTGCACGGGCGCATTAAGAGACCGAGAAGTCACAAGATGCCCTCCTGAATTGACACACTGCTACGGACCCACCCTCGAGCCCCTAACGGTGAAGAAATATCCCAGAGAATGCACAACTTCAAGTTCCTGAAGCAAAAGCAAAGGCCCCTGTCAAAACGGCACCTTTGGTGCCTCCAGCGGCACGGGACTGAGGCCCTTCAGCGGCACGGCCTCGAGCCCCCAGCGGCACGGCCCTTCTGCCCTTCAGCGACACGACCTCAAGCTCCCAGCGGCACGGGCAATCTGCCCTTCAGCGGCACGGCCTCAAGTTCCCAGTGGCACGGGCTTTCCGCCCTTCAGCGGTACGGCTTCAAGCCCTTCAGCGGCACGACCGTTCCGCCCTTCAGCGGCACGGCCTGAAGCTCCCAGCGGTACGGGCGTTCTGCCCTCAATGCCCAATGCCCTTTCCCCAGTGGCACAGTGTTGAATTCCCCTGAACGGCACGCACCGGCAGAAGATACAGTGGTCAATAGGCAGACCCATTGGCGCGCAGTTCGGCCACTTTAAAGCCAGCTAGCACCCGCCTCGGTGTCACCTTCTGGCTGGAGGAGGGAGATCTTCACCTGACGAGGAAGATACCGAAGTCAACCTCGGATGGCAGTGCCATCATGAGGTCGGCCCTGTCAATGGCCCACGTATAAAAAGCCTCACGAAGAGGAGAAAAGAGGACACACAGAGAGAGGCGAGGGCACCCGTTCGAAGAGAGCTCCAGAGAAGAAGAAGAAGAGAAGAAGGAGAGGAAAAGAGAGTGTGCGCTGTAGGGTGGAGAGGGAAGGGTGGTGGTGAAGGGAACGATCACCCTTCCTCATCCTGCCCCTCTCCCCACGTTTTCTTTCTTTTTCCCCTTGTTTTTTTTTGTTTGCTTGGATGTACTGGGTTACACTTGGTCTTATGGCCATGGCCTTTGTCATTTTGAGTTTGTCATGAATAAAACACCGGTTGATCTTGCCTTCGTTTGGTGCATTTGTAGTTTCCTTCTTCCTGCTGGTCTGTGAGTTTGGCGTCTGTCTCCGGTTCTCCGACTCCTTGCTTGATCTCCCCTCCTATGGCATGTGTCTACCTGGTTGAAAGGTTTAGCTCTTGGTTTGATAAGGCAAGGCTAACCCCTTCCTCCTTTTGATGGCATTCTACAATGCAATCCCCCTTCTTCCACCCTTTGCAGCCCGTCGAAGTTTCGTGGGCCTCTACTTGGCGTATATCACCCACCTACTAGTCAGAAGGCTCCTTAGCCTTTCCTTCAAAGTCCACGGTGTACCCACACCCATCCCAGCCTCCCAGTCACCCTACCTCTCAGGCCCCCAGCGTCAGGCCTCTCCCATTCGCTCGTTTGGCGGCACAGCACCTCCCTTGGCCGCCCATCGGCACACCCTCCTTTCGCTGTCTCAGCGGTACACTTCTCATTTGTCTGCCCAGCGGCACGCTCTCTCTGGCTGCCTCAGCAGCACACCCTTGGGCTGCCTCAGCGGCACACATTGATTATCATTTCTCCGGTATACTCATAGCTTGCACCAGTCCACCAATTCCTTGTTCGACGTTTTCTTCGAGTTTTCCGAAGTTTCCCCAAAGGTGGCTGCTCAGGCACCCCCCTCAGTTGTTGGTTCATGCCACTCCTTGTGGGCATGTTCCTTGTTATTCCTTTACCTCCTGGGTCAAGGGGAGGTGCTACCGAATTTTCGTCAGGAATGATAATAAATTAAAAAAGGGTGGAAGGAAGCAACAAACGAACGAAGTAAGTAACAATAAAACATTCTAATCAACTAAAGGAACGATTCAAGGCTCTAAGAATTGGCTGAATAATACTTCAAGAACTGCATTGCTAAATACAACTTGGGACTCAATCTCATGACAGGAAGCTGAAAGCTTAACCATCTAAGATGCTTCATCATGAACTGAACAAGGGACCCTCTCTCGAACCCTGGCCCACTCTTTGAACATCATACTTTGCTTGGTTTTACTCTCCATTCTTCCCAACGGTACGCTCCCACCTCCCTCCAGCGGTACGCTCCTTCATCCTCCAGCGATACACCTTTCAGCGGTATGCCTACCTCCAACTCTCAGCGGCACACTCCAAATCACCTTCCAGCGACACGACCTCAGCCCGTGTTGCACAGACCTAAGCCCAAACACCTTGCACTGACTCTTTCTCCACATTGCATCGATGCAACCCAATATTGCACTGACTTTCCCCTTCGCATGAACTCGCATTGCACCAACACTGCCTGGCATTGCACTGACCTCGTCCCCCTGGCCGACTAGACCTGCACCGAGTCAGTCTGGATCCGCACCGACCCTACCGCTGCACTGACTTCACCCCACATTGCACCGAGGCAATCCCCCTTGCACCGACCTTGTCCCTGAGCATGCACTGACTTCATCACAGCCTGCACCGATACAACCCCCCCAGGCTGCACCGACTGCGCCTAGCATTGCACTGACCTCTCCTGGGTTGAAGCAGAGCTTGGACCGACCTTCACCCAACCCGGTGAACATTTGCACCGACCTTGTCCCCTTTACGGCCTCGTCTGCACCGACCTTGCTCAGCCTCTTCTGCACCGACCTTGACCGGACCCTGAACCTCCCTTGCACAGACCCACTACCCTGCACCGATACAACATGCCTTGCACCGATACATCCCCCCTCCAGGCTGCACTGACTACGCCTCCCAACCGTACGGCGGTACCCCTACTCTTCTCCCTCCAGCGGCACACCTTCTATCCTCCAGCGGTACACCCTCTGCCAGTCTCCAGCGGCACACTCCCAACTCCACCAGCGGTACACTCCACCGTCTTTCCAATGAATACATATATATGTAATAAAAGGGGGGGCTATATAATAAAAGGGACATTAAGTAATAATAATAATGATAAGACAAAAGGGGGGGATGGCTCCAATCAAACAATGAGCGCAAAGAGGATAACAAAAGGGAGTAACACTAATAAACGAGCGATAATGATACATGTTACTGAAGGCAACCCACGAACATAACGGCATGGTCCCCATCTCTCCGTCTTGGATTCTGAACCTGGGAACATTAATGATGCTCTTGTAAGCCGGGCTTCACCCTCGGGAGTTCTCTCTCTCGTCATGTTGACCGCTCGGCCATACCTCGGGCCGATACCTCATCAAGATCCCCTCCCTCGCCGGGATCTGACCTTCCTCCTTGTATTAAAATTGCTGTCCCTCGGCAGACATTCGCACGAATTCGTCCCCCGTTACCGTCTTGTTTTCCGAATGAACTTTTGTCCAAATGTGGAGTGGTCCATCGGCGACCGATATAATCTGAGTGTTCATGCCCTCACCATAGGCTTATTGCATAAGCTCGGTGATAAGTGTCCATTTCTTATGACAATTCATTGCATATACACCATTTTATGTACATATAATTAGGCAATTATGCATATTTCATAGTTAACCTCAACTCCGCATTTAAACTGGAGCTTTCACGCAAATTGATTAATTCGATTATCTTATTTAATAATAAATTAAAGTTGAGGGTTATAAGCATTAATTCTCCATTACATAATCATGAGCATTAAAGATTTATGTGCACATTGTGGTAATTTTTATAGACTAAAGTGCAATTATGTGTGTGTAGGACACCGAAGGTAATTACAAAAGAAGCCGGGGGCAAAACTGTCACCACCATGTTGACCAAGTCAAAAGTACATATTTTGATTGGAGGGAAAAGAAATTCTAAAAGTTTGAAATTGAGTAAAAGAAACACATATTTCGGTTGGAGGGAGAATTGATTTCAAAGTTTGAAATAAAGGAGAGGAATGATGAGTCTTGGGAAGGGGGTTGTCCAAAACCCAAGGAGGGTGTACTCACCTACTTTTTCTATTCCCCATGCATCATATTCTACTTAAATCTCATCCATCCATCTCCTTTGATACAATCTCCACCCTCCATCTACCCAACTTTTCCTATAAATAGCCCATGACAAGAAGGAGAAGGGTGTGCTTCTTTTGGCAATTTCTCTCCCAACATTAGGCCTCCGAGTTCTTCCTTGTAAGTTCATTTTCAGCTCATGCACTCTTCATCAAAGTTCTTTGTTTTTAAGTTCTCTACAACTTCTTCTTCTAGAGCATCTTCTAGTTCTTTCTAGTTTTTAAGCTATTTTATATTTTTCACTGTGCTATCATGTTCATCTGCAAACCCATGTTTCTCTCTGTTCTTTCCCATATTTCTCCCCCTTCTCATCATTTTCTCCTCTTACTATTTTCATGAAAGTCCTTTGTTTTTAAATGTTCTACAACTTCTTCTTCTACACCATCTTCTAATTCTATACTGTTTTTAAGTTATAATCTCTTTTTCAAGGTGCTATCCTGTGTTTTTACTGTTCATCCGAGGTGCTAGCTTTGGTTATGTCTCCATTTTGAAGCCCTTCTTCTCTTCTTTTCTCTCTGAGTTATTCATTAAAGTTTTTCCTCTCTTCCCCCTCTTCAACATCTTCTTCTTGGGCATCCCATAATTCCTCTTGGGTTCAAAGTTATTCACCCTCCAAAGACTGCTTCAACGATGAAGGTGACTTCCTCCCGGCGTAGACGACATCTTCCACAAGGTTGTTCGTGATCCAAGGCCAAGAGAAGACAGCGCTATCATCACCATTGCTGCTACCATCTCCAAACTCCAGGCTTTTCTTGTGTTATTGCTTTTGTGATATTTCACTTCATTGTAATCTCATTGTGTCATTAGTATAAACTTGTTTCACATTTCATGTACTCTTTATTTTAAGTTAATAAAAGGAGTTGTTCTCTTGATCTAGTTCTTGCTCTTCTTCCCTCTCTATCTCTTTCTTCTATATCTTCTTTCCACTTCATGCAATTAGTTTCTATAGCATAAGCGCATAGTCATGGTGTGTTCAATTAAGTGTTTGGTTTGTTCATCATTTCACTATTTTCTCTAAGCAAATCCAAATCACAAGTGTTTTTCAAAGGACTCTAAGGTTTTTAACTCTAAAAATCTCTTCTTCCCTGTGGATTCGACCCGTGATTGCCATAGTACTACGTTCTCTTTTGATCATTTTGTGCGAGTTTGGTTTTAAGATTGTTATACGTGTGTTTTAAACGATGAACTTTCACGTTATCAATTTTTGGCGCCGTTGCCGGGGAAGAATGATGATTTTTGATTTAAGAACTTTATTTTCCTTGTGTATATAGTGTACTAATAAAGCTCTCTTTTCTTTTTTTTACAGGTTAAAAACAAAACCCAGAAACATTAGAGGTAAGTTTGCATTTCTTTCTTTCATCTTTTGAGTTTGTCATTCATTTCAAAAAAAAAAAAGAGAGAACACGGGATTACGCATCAAGTAAGTCTTTAAACCTATTGCTCTCATTTTGTGTCATTTCCTTAATGATTCTTGTATATTATGGTTAGATAGGTTCACAAAATAATTAAAAAAAAAACTCTTCACTTGAACCCAATAAAAAATCCTCATTCCAAGAGTAGAAATCACACTTTCATGCTCTAAGTCATGCATCATTTAGGATAAAAGTTTTTTTTCCTTGTTGTTTAACTTTGGTCATTGCATTTTGGAGATTGCGAGGGGCATGGTGAGTTCTTTTCTAATCTTTTTCTTAATTACATGCTCATGCATATTTGCATAGAACCCCTTGTTTGAACTTAGTTTGTTGCATATGATTCTAAAATATCCAAAGGGTAACACCCATAAGCAAGATAAGGTGGGGATTTCATCACCCTTCCTTAGCCCACAAACTATAATTTTCTTCATCTTTGCATCACCTAGACCCTAAATAAAATTCAATAGACGTTGGCCCTATGTTCACACTGTGGTTCTTATGTTATTTGGGTTTACCCTCTTGTGAAAACCGGTGCCTAAGGCAAGACGGTGGGACGGCAAACGCCTTTAGCGGACTAGTGGTTTGTAATTAGGTCCCTACGAAAGTAGGGGGAGCCTCCCACTACCCCACCCCTTACCTGGCCGGTGAAAATATTGAGGGTGAACTCAAGTTACACTTTAGCCATTTTGTGAAACCCAATTTGTAGGTCTAAGTCACATCTAGGTCATTAAGTAATTTGTGTGATAACTTGTTTGTGTTTGCATAAAAAAAATAAAAAATAAAAATGAAAACAAGAAAAAAAATATCCTCTTATCTCTCTTCGTCCTTATTTGAGTCAAAACAAAAAAAATTTAAAAAATATATATCATAAAACGATTCTCTCATCTCTCATCTTTAACCTTGGTTTATGCAAGGGAGAAGATCTCAACACCTTGACTTAGTTGAGCCCATTAGTGAGATTGAGCGATTCATTTTTAATCTGGCTCAAAATCAAACCCAACCTATGGCTGAACAACACCAATTAGGGGTGCCCAAACATATGAAGGAATATTTCATTCCTTCGAATTATCAGCCATCCACTTGTATCCAACTGCCTAATGTCCCTGCTTTGCACTATGAGATCAAATCTAGCACCATTCAGATGCTCCCATCCTTTTATGGGAAGACCAATAAAGATCCCTATAAACATCTGGATGAATTTCTAGAAATTTGTTCCACTGTGAAAATTCAAAATTTCACAGATGATGCTCTCCGCCTGACCTTATTCTCTTTCTCACTTAAGGACAAAGCCAAATACTGGCTAGGGACCTTAGGGAAACCTATTGGCACATGAGCAGATATGCAACATGAGTTCCTTAAGAAATTCTACCCCATCGGTAGAACCAACACCATGAGACGTGCAATCACAGGATTCGCGCAACTCCCAAATGAACAAATACATGAATCATGGGAGAGATTAAAGGAACTCCTCAGAAAATTCCCACATCATGGGCTCTCCAAATGGCAAATAGTGCACGCTTTCTATGAGGGCCTAGATGATCAAGTTAGGCAGATTATTGATGCATCATGTGGTGGGGCCTTTATGAGCAAGAGTGAGGATGAGGCCTATGTCTTATTTGAAATGTTGAGCGAGAATTCAATCAACCACGCTTCCTTATCCTCATATGAGAGAACCATTGGGCCATCTAAACGGGTCGGGATGTATCGTGTGGAACCTGAAGCTAGAGTGGATGTGAATTTCATCCATCAAAAATTGGACAATGTGGATATCATGACCCAAAAGCTAGAACAAGTTGATATGTTGGCCCACAAGTTAGACCAGCTCCTGGCCCAGAACAAACAAGAAACCACCATCTTACCTACGTCCAACCCATACTCGGACCCAACACACCATGAGGTGTGTGCTTTATGTGCTGGCCCTGACCATCATGTGTCTGATTGCCCAACAGCAGCCCAGTTACCACCTTTTATACACGAGCAAGTCCAAGCAGCCCAGGGGTTCTCTAAGCCCAACTATGACCCATTTTCTAACACCTATAATCTGGGCTGGAGGAATCACCCCAATTTCAATTGGAGAAATCAATAATCTCCCAATCAGCCCACCATCCCCTCTACGTCTCAAACTCACAAACCACCCATCCAAAACCAATTTCAAGCACAACCACCATTTCAAGGAAATGCTTATGGTCGGGGACCGCAAGTCCAACAACCACTCCCCCGATTCAACCAGGGTCAGACCCCATACCAACCTCCTCAGCCCAATTATGGGCAGTCTTCTAATTCTCAACAAACCTATCAACCTACTTTACATCACCACCAGGACTCCCAAACTGATGATCGATTCCATGAGTTACAACAACTAATTCTGGCCCAAAATCAATCCTTCCAACAAACCATTCAAGCCCAAAGTCAATATTTCCAACAGACCCTTCAAGCCCACCAGCAAACTATCTCTAAGTTGGAAACCCAATTAGGCCAATTGGCTGAAGCCACCATGAGAAGGGAAGTGGGCTAACTGCCAAGTCAGCCCATTGCCAACCCACGAAATAATCCCCCGGGCTTCCCACAACCAAACTTCCCCATGAACCAGCAAATTCCTCCTCTCCTTCAGCACCCATCAGGCCAAGTACCACAAAAAGGCCTACAACTCGAAAATACAAAAGCAATTTCAGCCTTAAGAAGTGGTAAAGTCCTCCAAGATCCCCAGGAGTCTACTTCTACTTCATTGATTCAGGCCCCAGAAATATCTTCTGATAGTGAAGAGGAACCCAACCAGGAAAAGGATGTCAAGGGAAAGCGAAAACTAGATGAAGGGCCTAGCACTTACCAACCTACAGTGCCATTTTCCAATGCCTTAAAGCCCAAGAAGAAACAACCAGCCCACAATGAGGAGATGATGGAGCTCTTCAAACAAGTACACATCAACATCCCTCTCCTCGATGCCATTAAACATGTCCCAGCCTATGCTAGATTCTTGAAGAAAATGTGCACTCCTAGGCGGGAGTCACGAGTGACCCCGGAAAAGGTTCGGCTTCCTGAGAACGTTAGTGCCGTAGTCCTTAACCAACTTCCAAGGAAGTTAAAGGACCCTGGAGCTTCCCTTATCTCTTGCAACATTGGGGGTGTGACCTTTGATAAGGCTCTCCTTGATTTAGGAGCTAGTGTGAATTTACTTCCCACCTCTATCTATGAGCAGTTTGACATCGGTGAGCTCAAGCCTACACACATTATTCTCCAGCTCGCCGATAGATCAATCAAGACTCCAAAGGGCCTTATTGAGGATGTCATTGTTAAAGTGAATGAGTGTTACTTCCCTACCAACTTTCTTATTTTGGACATGATTTCTCCCCAAGAAATCAAACATACTCCTATCATTTTGGGTAGACCATTTTTAGCCACGGCTAGAGCTAATATAGATTGTGCTTCAGGAGTTATGGACATATCTTTTGGGGACCAAAAAGTTAGCATCAATATTTTTAAGGCATCCAAATTTCATGATCAAAAAGGAGATTGCTATGTTATTGACACCATTGAGGAGTTACTGGGGATTGAAGGGGATAGTAGGATCAGAATGAGAGAAGAAGTTGACATCCTGTCAACTCAACTTAGGACGTGGCCCCCAGTTGAACCCTTGCCTCAGCTTAAATCTGAACCAGCTCTGCCATCTTTACAAATTCCTCCTCATGTTGAATTAAAACCATTGCCGGCCTCCCTTAAGTATGTATTCCTAGGTCCAGACCAAACCTTACCGGTCATCATAGCAAGCGACCTTGAACCTAACCGTGAGGAGAAACTAATTGAGGTCCTTAAATCTCATAAAGGGGCTATAGGTTGGTCTGTTGCTGATCTTAAAGGGATTAGTCCATCCATTTGTCAGCACCACATTTATATGGAGGAGAATGCAAAATCAAGTAGAGACATGCAGAGGAGATTAAACCCACACATGAAGGAGGTGGTCAAAAATGAGGTGGTCAAGTGGCTAGATGCCGGTATCATCTACCCAATTTCTGATAGTGAGTGGGTAAGTCCAACCCAAATAGTCCCAAAGAAATCAAGACTGACTGTGATCGCCAATGATCAAGAAGAGTTGATACCTACTAGGTTGACCACGGGATGGAGGGTCTGCATTGATTATAGGAAGCTCAACTCCATGACAAAGAAGGACCATTTTCCCCTCCCATTCATTGACCAAATTTTGGAAAAATTAGTAGGGCAAAAATACTTCTGTTTTCTAGATGGGTATTCTGGGTACAATCAAGTGGCTATCTACTCAGAAGATCAAGAAAAAACCACATTTACATGTCCCTACGGAACATTTGCTTTTCGGAGAATGCCCTTTGGATTATGTAATGCGCCTGAAACATTTCAAAGATACATGTTAGCAATTTTTTCTGACATGGTGGGTAACTTTTTAGAAGTTTTCATGGATGATTTCTCCATTTTTGGGGACACATTTGATTCCTGCCTTGATCACTTAGCCAAAGTAATGAAGAGATACATTGACACTAATCTTGTCCTCAGTTGGGAAACGAGCCATTTCATGGTTAAAGAAGGCATTGTTCTGGGACATATAGTGTCGGCAAGAGGAATTGAGGTAGATAAAGCCAAGGTTGAGCTCATTTCCAAACTACCACCACCCACCTTAGTAAAATAAATCCGATCATTCCTGGTCATGCTGGCTTCTATCGTCGGTTCATCCAAGACTTCTCCAAAGTTTCTAGATCTCTCACTAATCTGCTGGCTAAGGAAGTCCCATTCCATCTTGACCTATCATGTCTTGAGGCTTTTGAATCGTTGAGGCGTTGACCGATGCCCCAATATTGCAAACTCCCAATTGGTCATTACCTTTTGAAATTATGTGTGATGCCTCAGATTATACTTTAGGTGTTGTTTTGGGACAAAGGGTAGACAAAAAGCCTGTGGTGATTTACTATGCGAGCCGCACACTCGCTGATGCCCAACTTAGGTACACCACAACAGAAAAGGAGTTAGTGCCATTGTCTTTGCTCTTGAAAAGTTTCGATCCTATCTGCTAGGGGTCAAAGTCATTGTGTTTTCTGACCACTCAGCCCTTAGACACATGCTGTCTAAAAAAGATGCCAAACCAAGGTTGATTAGATGGATCCTTTTACTACAGGAGTTCGATTTGGAAATTCGGGATAAAAAAGGAAGTGAAAATGTTGTTACAGATCACTTGTCCCGAATTATAACATCAGACACCACACCCTTATAGGACTCATTTCCAGATGAGCACCTCCTTAGTGTATGCCACATTTCACCCCCATGGTATGCGCACATTGTAAATTACTTAGTTGTGAAAAAAATTCCTGAAGGTTGGTCCAAAAAAGAAAAAGATCGTTTCTTTGCTAAACTCAAGTACTTCTTTTGGGAAAACCCTGAGCTATTCCATTTAGGACCAGACCAAATCATTCGGAGGTGTGTCCCTGAGAGTGAGCAACATAGCATTCTGACATTTTGTCACACCTTATCTTGTGGGGGACATTTTTCAGGTAAGAAAATAGTAACCAAGGTTTTGCAGAGTGGGTTCTACTGGCCAACATTATTCAAAGATGCTTTCATATTTTACAAATCTTGTGAGCGCTGTCAGGCTGTAGGAAACATGTCACGCAGGGACATGATGCTTTTAAACCCTATCCTGGTTGTGGAAATTTTCGATGTATGGGGAATTGACTTCATGGGACCGTTTCCACAATTTTTTGGTTATAAGTACATTTTGGTGGCGGTGGATTACGTGTCTAAGTTGATAGAAGCTATAGCCACAAGGACTAATGATCACAAAATTATCATGAAATTTGTTCGTAAGAACATTTTCTCTTGGTTTGGGTGTCCTAGGACTATCATTAGTGATGGGGGTTCACATTTCATCCATTCTCAATTCCGGACTTTGCTTAGGAAGTATGGGATAACACATAAGATTGCTACCCCCTACCATCCTCAGACTAGTGACCAGGTGGAGATTTCTAATAGGGAGATCAAGAACATTTTGCAAAAGTCTGTTAGGCCTGATAGGAAAGATTGGTCAGAAAGATTAGATGATGCTTTATGGGCCTATCGGACCACCTACAAAACTCCCATTGGCATGTCCCCTTATAGGCTCATTTTTGGAAAGCCATGTCATTTACCAGTCGAATTAGAACATAGGGCCTATTGGGCAATCAAGCAATTTATTATTGATTCAGCACATGCTAGTTCTCATAGAGCCCTTCAACTGAATGAGTTAGAGGAACTTCGCAATGAGGCCTATGAGAACTCTAGGATTTATAAAGTCCAGACTAAAGCATTCCATGATAAACACATTTCACGAAAAACTTTTCAAATCAACCAAAAGGTCTGGCTTTTTAACTCTAGACTGTGATTATTCCCTGGCAAATTAAAATCCCGATGGGATGGACCATATGTGGTAGTTAAAATATTTGACCATGGTGCAATAACAATTCTTGATCCTAAAACTGGTCAAACTTTCACTGTCAATGGTCAACGTTTGAAACCTTACATTGAAAATCTTCCAATGCTGCAGGAGGACTCTCTCAGGATGAGTGACCCATTGTGAGCTACATTACGTCTGGTTGAAGACGTTAAACTTGGCGCTTCTTGGGAGGCAACCCAATTATCCTGTCTCTTTTCAAAAAAAAATTGTGATTGATTTTCTTCTTTTGTTTACGGAGCATGGAGCTTGGAGCAATATTTCTTTGACGATGACATCTCTCTCTCAGGTCGTATCTATCATTCCCTCTACTTTTTATGACTTTATATCTTATTCATGTCATTAGGGACAATGTCACCTAAGTTGGGGGGTAGCTTGAGCTCTAATTTTCTCAAAATAATTGCAACATTTCATCACATCTCTAACAAGTGTTTCATGTTCATATTTCATGATGAGAAACTTTTCTTAAAATGATAGGACTTAGAGTCTTACTCGTGAAAGTTGCAAGTTAAAGAGATGAATTAATTGGTTATGTCTTTAGCATTTTCCTCAGAATACACTTGAAAATTCTATTGAACTTGCACACAATTGCACAATAACAAGATTGGTGGATGACAAACATTAGGATGATGCGAATTTTACTGGACACTTAAGTGATGATGGATATTATGCCCATTCGGTGAAAGTAATCGTGAGGAAAAAGCTATCTGCCAAAAAAAAAAGAAAAAAAATACATGGAAAATGCCCCTGAACTTAGTAACCGGGCCTGCTTCTCCTAAGGCAAGAGTTGATGTTCGCGTCAAACGGCAAAGGGATGTGCAGCACCGTGTGTCAAAAAGAAAAGAAAAGAGAGAATAAACAGGCAGAGTGAAGCTACCTGTAATTCGAGAAGCTTAATTCAAGATGTGGGCAGAATTAAAAATCATCTTTAAGTGAAAGGTAGAAGACTCATTCATCTAGACTGTTTGGTAGTCATTAGTCAAGTTATATCACTCATACACAAAGAGATATTTAATTTTGAGTGTATCCTGAGGAAAGGTCTAAACACATGGACTGATGAAATTTGTACCGAATATATTCTACTTGAACTTGTAATACTCCAAAGTCTAAATCATTACGCATAATGTTCTTGCCATGAACTGTGACACATGAGTGTTTGCTAGTCCTAATTTTCTAATTGTTTACATTGCTAAGGGACTAGCAATGAGTAAGTTGGGGTGTGTGATAAGTGTCCATTTCTTATGACAATTCATTGCATATACACCATTTTATGTGCATATAATTAGACAATTATGCATATTTCATAGTTAACCTCAACTCCGCATTTAAATTGGAGCTTTCACGCAAATTGATTAATTCGATTATCTTATTTAATAATAAATTAAATTTGAGGATTATGAGCATTAATTCTCCATTGCATAATCATGAGTATTAAAGATTTATGTGCACATTGTGGTAATTTTTATGGACTAAAGTGCAATTATGTGTGTGTAGGACACCGAAGGTAATTACAAAAGAAACCGGGGGCAAAACTGTCACCACCATGTTGACCAAGTCAAAAGTACATATTTTGATTGGAGGGAAAAGAAATTCTAAAAGTTTGAAATTGAGTAAAAGAAACACATATTTCGGTTGGAGGGAGAATTGAATTCAAAGTTTGAAATAAAGGAGAGGAATGATGAGTCTTGGGAAGGGGGTTGTCCAAAGCCCAAGGAGGGTGTACTCACCTACTTTTTCTATTCCCCATACATCATATTCTACTTAAATCCCATCCATCCATCTCCTTTGATACAATCTCCACCCTCCATCTACCCAACTTTTCCTATAAATAGCCCATGACAAGAAGGAGAAGGGTGTGCTTCTTTTGGCAATTTCTCTCCCAACCTTAGGCCTCCGAGTTCTTCCTCGTAAGTTAGTTTTCAGCTCATGCACTCTTCATCAAAGTTCTTTATTTTTAAGTTCTCTACGACTTCTTCTTCTAGAGCATCTTCTAGTTCCTTCTAATTTTTAAGCTATTTTGTATTTTTCACTGTACTGTCATGTTCATCTGCAAACCCATATTTCTCTATGTTCTTTCCCATGTCTCCCCCTTCTCAACATTTTCTCCTCTTACTGTCTTCATGAAAGTCCTTTATTTTTAAATATTCTACAACTTCATCTTCTACACCATCTTCTAATTCTCTACTATTTTTACGTTATAATCTCTTTTTCAAGGTGTTGTCCTGTGTTTTTACTGTTCATCCGAGATGCTAGCTTCGGTTATGTCTCCATTTTGAAGCCATTCTTCTCTTCTTTTCTCTCTGAGTTCTTCATTAAAATTTTTCCTCTCCTCCCCCTCTTCAACTTCTTCCTCTTGGGCATTCCCTAATTCCTCTCGGGTTCAAAGTTATTCACCCTCCAAAGACTGCTTCAACGATGAAGGCAACTTCCTCCTGGCGTAGACGACATCTTCCACAAGGTTGTTCGTGATCCAAGGCCAAGAGTGGACGGCGCTATCATCACCATTGTTGCTACCATCTCCAAACTCCAAACTCCAGGCTTTTCTTGTGTTATTGCTTTTGTGATATTTCACTTCATTATAATCTCATTGTATCATTAGTATAAACTTGTTTCACATTTCATGTACTCTTTCTTTTAAGTTAATGAAAGGAGTTGTTCTCTTGATCTAGTTCTTGCTCTTCTTCCCTATCTATCTCTTTCTTCTATATCTTCTTTCCACTTCATGCAATTATTTTCTATAGCATAAGCGCATAGTCATGGTGTGTTCAATTAAGTGTTTGGTTTGTTTATCATTTCACTATTTTCTTTAAGCAAATCCAAATCACAAGTGTTTTTCAAAGGACTCTAAGGTTTTTAACTCTAAAAATCTCTTCTTCCCTGTGGATTCGACCCGTGCTTGCCATAGTACTACGTTATCTTTTGATCATTTTGTGCGAGTTCGGTTTTAAGATTGTTATATGTGTGTTTTAAACGACGAACTTTCACGTTATCACCCGGCTACCATTTTCTCTTCCTGCATTAATTAGTATTTCTTTCGGTCATGGAGCCCTTATTTCTGGCAATTAATCAAGGGTATTCCCCTCTCCGAGGGGATGTAAATGACGTTGTGACCTTCATGGCACAACGGGTCTTAGTCCCGACCCGAACCACACAATCGTCTGATTAGTCAGATCGAGCGCACAATAAATCATCACTCTGTGACTGGCACGCCCACGCACTTAATAAACGAACAAAACATAAAAAAATATAATAAGTGAAAATAAGTGCGTCCACAGTGACCCAGCTGTATTACTTATGATGCAGCAATATCAAAGGGAGATCGAGTTGCTAAGGAAGCAATTGACCGACAGAGCTGCTCAGCCCTTGACATCCTGGCAAACCGAAGCATTACCAGAGACCCCTAGAGGCAACGGTCAGGCCTCAGAAGCTTCTCCACAGGCGACGGTGTCTCCACCGATCCCCAGCTACACCGGGGGCATACCCCTGTACCAGCCACAACATACAACTCCGGCCCCGCCGCAGAGCCTGCCGTTCTAAGGATCAACCATTGGACCTCAGGCGACAGTGTTAACGACGCCACTGGCGCAACCAGCCCATTTCTACCCGAACCCGGTGGACCCGACAACGGTGAACAGACTGATGCTGGAGCAGATGATAGACATGAAGCTGGCAGAAAGGAGCGATAGTGATCACACGCCCTTTGATGTGCATCGGGTACCCTATCCGGCACACTATGCTGCCAGGAGGCTCCCGACCGGCATCACCAAGCCACCGAAATTTGAGAAGTTTAATGGGCAAGGGTCTCCCAGGGAGCACATTGCCTACTATATGAACGCTATGGGGGATCTAGCTGCAGATGAGGCCTACCTCCTCAAATTCTTCGGCTCGGCACTTACCGGACTTACTTTTGAGTGGTATTCGAGCTTGCCCGCCGGGTCCATTGCAGACTGGCCCGACATGCAGAAGAAATTCAAAGAAAGGTTCTATATAGCTGAGTGGGAGGTGACCGTGGCAAAACTCTATGCCACGAGATAAAGAAATGATGAGTCGGCTCTCGACTACATAAAGAGGTGGAGAAATCTCAGCATGAGATGTAGACGTCCCCCGCATCAGGAGGATGCAGTGCAAATTTGTAAACAGAACCTGAAAAAGGAAATCCTTGAAAGGATGATCGGTGCTGAGGTGTGATCATTTGACCGTCTAAACAACATAGAGGCAGAGATCGAGGCGTTCCTTGCTCGATACTCCTCTACTCCAGCTACCTCAAGCCAGAGGGCCAGGCACGCCGAAAAGAGACCGATATCGCCAGAAGTCCACACATTGGACTTCGAATCTTTCGAGAAACAGGCAGAGAAAGCTAAAGAGGCAGCCAACCCTCCTCCGCCCAGGTCTACTGAACGGCGGGAAGGTCCTTCCCTACGGGAGAAGATGAGGAATAAGTTGTATTCTTTTCCTCGAGATAAGTCCCGGATCCTATTTGAATGGGCCACCATATACAATAAAATCACATTGCCAGAGCCGAAGAGGCCTCGCGATATAAAGAAAAAGGATGACCCTCGTTTCTGCCCGTACCACCAGATGCTGGGGCACACTATCGAGGAGTGCTATATCTTCAAGGATGTCATTGAGTCCTTAATCAAGAAGGGAGAACTGGACATGGGGGAGCATAAGATAGATCCTCCACAGCCGTACGAGATGCCGAGCCTCGGTACTAGTGTCAACATGGTGTCTCTGTACCAGCAGCTACCTGAAGAATGTGCGGAGGCCAGCACAAAGGCCACTTATGAAGCCTTCGTCGTGGCACCAGCTCAAGATCAAGGAGGTTGGCAAGCTGCGCCAGCGAGGAATAGAAGAAGAAGACAAGCTCCCCGGCCCGAGCCGGAGGTTCACATAAGGGGTGTCACGCCCCGACCAGCACCGCCACCAGTGACGCCTGTTTGGCATGACACAGCCCCCCGACTAGTCATGAGGCGCCCCACTCACAACAAGAAAAAGCACATCCCAATGCGGGTACTCAAAGAAACCAGTCCTGCGGTGGAAAGACTCTAGGCCATTATTGATGGGCTCGAAGATTATGAACAGTCCGAAATCCAGCCTGTGGAGCTGAAGGAGTATGTCCCTTGGAAGGAGTTCGAGTCACTTGAACTAGCTCCGGGGGCAGAAGCTGAGGTGAAGGAAGAGCCTCTCTTATGGGGTGAACCTCCCCAAGGCCAGTTGACAGTCACTGAAGAAAAGAAGAAAAAGAAGCAGAGAAGGCCCAGGAACAAGAAGAAGAGCGGCGTTGTTCTTTCTTGCAACACCCTCTCAGCATTATTTGACACTGCCCTCTCCCTGGGGGAAGAAGAGCAAGAGTCCCCCGTTGAGCCGTCAGAAGTAAATTAGGCCGAAGCATCCGCCTCCCAGCATGCCACCAGGTCGGGAAGGAAGTGGGGACGCCCTCCTCAGGCCAACCATAACATCCTGCTCAGGGGAGAATAGCCATATCATATCCCTGAACCTAGGGTCCAAGGCATGGAGATTCCCCCTCCCTCGGGTCTCTACCCCGGAGAGCCGGTCGGCCAGAATATACCTTCATTTATTGAGTTCCTCACGACTCAAGGGGAAAGGCAGTCATTCAGCAGATCAAAGAAGCAAGTAGCCTCTTAGCCCCGCTGGTAGTAGTTCCTTCTCGGTTAAGGGAAGAACCTGACAACATCCCGAACCTTGCCGAGTTCATGCAAGAGAAGGAAGTGACCCAACAAGCCCCGCAAGCTCAAGTGATACCTGACCCGGTGGAAGAAGCACCCGTTGAGCCGGCTCCCCAGGCCCAGACTGGGGGCAGGCGCAGTAGAGCCGAAGAGATGAAGTTGCTCGAGGTCCGAGCTAGCAACAGAATAGTCAAGCACCTGAAGAAGATCCCAGCCAGGTTCACCGTCTGGGAGATCCTGTCCCTGGATGAAGAGACAAGGCGGGCCGTCATCGCAGCGCTCCAGGCACCAGCATATGTGGAAGCCTGCCTTGCAGAAATGTCACCCGAGGTAGCTGTGGCTTTTACAGAAGAAGATATGATCCTACCCACCTGCAGTCATAACAGGCCACTCTATATGAGGGGGCAGCTGAATGGGCATCCCATTAACAGAGTATTGATTGACCCTGGGGCGGCAGTGAACATACTCCTCTACCGGATATATCAAAAACATTACTTTGATGTACACTTGATCAAGGTCAAGAATGTTAAGATTGCTGGCTTCAACCAGAAGTGTGAGGTCCCCATGGGGATTGCAGAGTTTAACCTCTATCTCGGTGATTTCACAACTAAGGTCCAGTTTCATGTGATTAACTCCAGTACCTCCTACAAAGCATTGCTCGGCCGACCTTGGCTACACCAAAATAGGGTAGTGCCGTCTACTCTGTATCAATGCATCAAGTACCCCGGCAACGGGAAGGAGGATAGAATCTTTGCTGACCTCCACCCTTTTGAGGTGTTCGAATGCCATCTCTCAGACGCCAATTTGTATCTGGAGAAGCCGAAGCAAGCTCCCCAAGTCACCCTGCACAAGAAAAAGAAGATGGCGGAGCCCGACAGCTGGTTCCCTCCACCGCCGCCAGGCTATGTGGCTCCCCATCAAGTGTCATTTGTTTCTGGGACAGAAGGAGTATTCAAAGCCACTACCCTTTCCATCTACCCTGCACTGGGGTTGCCACACCTCGAAGACTTGCTGGAGGACATCAGGGTCCCATTTGGGATCATCAAGCCTCTCGCAGAAGCTGACTGCCAAGTGGTTGAACCATTGAAGACCTTTGAGGTGCCTAACCCCGGAGGACGGTCTACTATTTTCTATGTGGCTGATGAGCACCCGGTCAGAGGGGACGATGATTGTAAACTCCCCGACGAACTGCATGACCCACTCGTCCCGATCATGGGACTGCCTGACATAATCGGCCGTGTAGCCAGAATGACCAGAAAATAAGGGATCCCCTTCTGCCAGCTCTCTAGTCGGAAGGACATGTTCAAAAAGATGTGGAACCCACCAAACATGGACTGGAGATTGCTACAAATCACCCGGCACCCAGGATTAGGTTTTTCATTAGAAGACTCATACGAAGCCGACGTCATATCAGTCTCGGCTTCAGATGGCGATAGCCTCACAGGCGCCGCAGCTCCACAAGAAGTTGAAGGTCGCCCGCGCCTCAAGCCTTCGGCTAATGAAGAACAGGATGAAGAGGTATTCCTATGGAATCCACCCCCCTGCAGAAACAAGGGGAAGGCCCCGTCCTCCACTGAAGGACCAACCCCGAATGACTGTAGCAGCGGCACGCCGCTGCCCTCGTTTGACACCGATGCGAAGGATGGGGAAGCAAGCCGGACTTCGGGCCTCCCTCGGTGCGACTCTGCCCTATTTTCCCTATGCTATCAACAGCAACGAGAAATTGAAATGCTGAAGGCTCGCTTGGCCGAAGTGACTGCACTCGTGTCCGACCTCATCAGGGGCATCCTCCGCCAACAGAGCATCGGCACGCACCAGTCCCTGAGCACCGCCCCGAATGCCCCCATGCACCTGAAGAGGGAGGCTGTGGATGTGGCTGCTTCCCCGGCCAGACGATCGGTCGAGCGAAACCCTACGCTGCGGGAGAGGATGCAGAGACCCTACTCTTTCCCGAGGAATAAAACCCGAGGAATTTTTGAGTAGGCTTGCTACTATGGCAAGGTCTCCCTCCCCAGATCCAAGAGGCCGCAAGATGCTCACAAAAGCGGTGACCCCTTGTTCTGCCCTTATCACCAAATACTAGGCCACTCTATCGAAGACTGCTACGTCTTCAAGGATATTGCTCAAGACCTGATTGAGAGAGATGAGCTCAGAATGGGAGATTATGTGGTGGCTCCGCCACGCCCCCATGTGCCAGGCAGCCACGAAAGAAGTGTTTACATGGTGTCAGTTCGGCACCATATCTTTGAAGATATAGTTGAGAATGAACTACCCCGGCCGCCGGCAGTGGAACAGTCCCCAGTGTGGCAATCAATCACCTCGGCTCCTGCAGGAGCCGTCTATAATAGTTACCAAGAAGATCTGACGCGGCGGCGACGTGGAAATTGATCGACGGCAACTCCGGGACACGAACGGGACTGGATATGATGCTACCTCGCGCAGCTCAACCTCACGCCGGACGGTCTCACACCGGGCGACACTCAAACTCACAAGGAGAAAGAAGGAAGGGAAATGCAAGAGAGGGAGAGCTCTTACACACACAAACAAGCTTTCATTCAATTCTTTTCATTCATGTCTCGTAACACATCCCTTGGCCTCTTTATATAGGAAAGAAAGCCATAACATAGATACCATCTAACTTCCACTAATTGTGTTTATACCCTAGCCTAACAAAACAAAACCCACCCACCTCACTTTGACTTGTGGGTTATAATCAAATAAAATATAAAAATTACACACATGTTATTTGACTATGACTAGCCTAATAAGACGAAAGGAAAAATACATGTAGGAATACATGTATACATACACACACAAATACATATACTCAATATGCAATATACTACCGTAGCTATAAGCTGAGTCTTCAGGAAGGATCTCCGAGCCATAAGCTCGGTGCAGTGGCGGTGCGGCGTCGGCTCAGAGCATTGGGCCCGGTAGTGGACCCGGTGTCCCCACCAACTCTCCCGGGACAGCTGGAACTCGAGTTAATCCCATATTCGAGGCGCTGGAGTAAGGGGGGGCACTGCTGTGGTAGTGCTCCAGCAGATCTGGATCGAGGCACTGGAGATCTTCCCGGCTGATCCAGGAATCATCAGAAGGTGGACAGTCCCGCCAGTGGACAAGGTAGCGTTGGTACACCCTGCTCCGTGTAGTGGTCACCTGCTCATCCAGTATCCTCTCAATGTACTCGCGCGGTACTCTCGAGGCTATGGGACGCACAAGGGTGGGCTCACTCTCAATGGGAGGAGAAGGCTCGAAAGGGTCACTAGGAATCGCTGTGGGTTCCTTGTAGGCCACTAGGTCTGCCACATTAAAAGTCGAGCTAATACCATATTCGGGAGGTAAGTCCACAACATAAGCATTGGAGCCAATCTTCCGCAGAATTGGGAATGGTCCATCACTACGGGCGTGCAACTTCTTAAGGGCTCCAGAAGGGAGTCGTTCGGGTCGAACCCGTACCATAACCATGTCACCTTCTTGGAATTCATGGTGACGCCTATGCGAATCAGCCAATTTTTTATAAGTCTCATTACTGAGGTTGATTTTCTTGCTAATTGACTCATGCAGACTTGTGACATGCTGTGCAAACTCCTCAGCTGACTTGGATATCGTAGACTTGAGGGGAAGGGGAATGAGATCCACAGGTTTCCTAGGTTTGTATCCATGCACGACCTCAAATGGACTCATACCTATAGACCGATTGACCGAACTGTTGTATGCAAATTCACCTCTGAGCAAAAGAAGGTCCCAAGTGCCGGGGTGATCCCCTACGAGACACCTCAACAGATTCCCTAAACTCCTATTGACGACCTCGGTTTGCCCATCAGTTTGGGGGTGATAGGCAGTGAAAAACTTCAGTTTGGTGCCAACTAGGTGTCAAAGTGTCTTCCAAAAATAGCTAGTGAACCAGACATCTCGGTCAGACACTATAGTTTGGGGGAGACCATGCAGACGCACGACTTCATCAAAGAATAAATGGGCTACTCTAGATGCATCAGATGTTTTGGAACATGCAATGAAGTGGGCCATCTTAGAGAACATATCAACGACAACAAGGATGGAATCATGCTTGTGAGTAGTGCGTGGTAACCCAAGGATAAAATCCATGCTCACATCAACCCATGGTCGATCAGGAACGGGGAGAGGAGTGTAGAGATCAGTGTTCTATTTGACCTGTTTGGCCATCGTGCATGTCCTACACTAGGCTACAATCTTGGCCACATCTCTCTTCATGCCATGCCAATAGAAGTGCTCCTCCACAGAATGGATGGTCTTGTTGCGGCCAAAGTGACCAGTAAGACCTCCAGCATGCATTTCCCAAATCAAGAAGTCCCGAACAGAAGTCCTCGGGACACAGAGTTGCTGCCCTCGAAATAGAAAACCATCCTGGAGTAGATAGTCAGAAAAGGCTATCGAGGGTCCAGCAGATAGAGCATAGTAGGCAGGGCCAAAATCAGGACACTCTCCATAGAGTTCCTTCATGCGGTCAAATCCGGTGACCTCTACCCGAATAATGGAAAGAAGGGAGACCCTTCGACTCAAGGCGTCGGCTACCTTATTATCCTTTCCAGCTTTATGTTTTAGGACAAAGGTGAATGATTGAAGAAATTCTACCCACCGACCATGCCAGGGTTTAAGCCCTTCTGAGAGCTAAGGAATTTCAGAGCCTCGTGGTCCGAATATAAGATAAACTCTTGAGGTAAGAGATAATGTCTCTAGTGTTTGAGGGCTTGGACCACGGCATAAAACTCCTTATCATAGGTGGAGTAACGAAGCTTTGCATCAGAAAGCTTCTCACTAAAATAAGCCACGGGGTGGCTTTCCTGGCTGAGCACTCCTCCTATTCCTACGCCAGATGCATCACAGGATATCTCAAAGACTTTGGAAAAGTCTGACCGGCGGAGGACAGGGGCTTTAGTCATGAGTTCCTTTATGGCACGAAAAGCCTGGGAGGTGGCTTTGGTCCACTCAAAATTCCCCTTACAGATACAATCCGTAATGGGTGCCATAATGGTGCTAAAACCCTGAATGAAGCGTCTGTAGAAAGTGGCTAGCCTATGGAAACTTCGAACGTCATGGACATTCTAGGGCTCTGGCTAGTCTACTATGGCTCGGACCTTGGATGGGTCCACAGACACTCATTGACTAGAAACCATAAATCCGAGGAAAGCGACCCGGTCTGTCATGAATTCACATTTCTTGAGATTGGCGTACATGGTTTCTTTCCTCAAAGTCTCGTAAACTTCCCTCAAATGGTGGATGTGGTCCTGAGGGTTGTGGCTATAGATGAGAATGTTGTCAAAGTAGACAACAACAAAGTGACCAATGAGGGGTCGAATGATTTCCGTCATAAGCCGCAAGAATGTGCTAGGGGCATTGGATAGCCCAACTGGCATAACGAGCCACTCCTACAGACCTTCTTTTATTTTGAAGGTTGTCTTCCACTCATCCCCTGGTCGAATCCTGACCTGGTGGTAGCCACTTTTCAAATCGATCTTGGAGAAGATGGTTGCTTCACTCATCATGTCAAGCATGTCATCAAGACGAGGAATGAGAAATCTGTACTTGACAGTGATTTTGTTGATGGCGCGGCTGTCAACACACATCCGCCAGGTGCCATCTTTCTTTGGTGTGAGCAAGGCAGGAACAGCACATGGGCTCTTGCTCACCCTGAGGAAGCCCTTTTGAATAAGGTCCTCGACAATCCTTTGGAGCCCAGCATGCTCCTTGGGGTTCAGTCTGTAATGGAGAAGGTTGGGTAGGATGGACCCATGGACAAGATCAATGGCGTGTTGAACATCACGCATGGGAGGGAGTGTTGAAGGCAAGTCTTCCAGGAAGATGTCTTGGAAGTCCTGCAGGATTGCTTGGACTTCAGGTGGGACGGAGACCTGGGACTCCTCAAGGGTAATGGTGACGACAACAGCCCAAACAGGGGCACCCTCGGCAACCTCTCTATTTATCTCTCGAACACCTATGAAGTTAAGGCGCCTAATCGGGTCATGGTCAACCTTAGGGGCCTTAGGGATGGATATGACATGTGTAGGAGAGGAGGGCATGAGAAGCTTCCCTTTGGTGGGGGTTAGGGCATTCTCCTGAATTTTGGGGGATGCAGCGGGTGTGGAGGTAAGACTCTTTCCCGTGGCCACATTTGGGGGTGTCGGGCACAACTGAATCCTCTTTCCATTGTGGGAGAAGGAACACTGATTGGACCGACCGAATGTAGTAAGTGTAGACACGCCATTTCTGACGTTACGATGAGTAAATCCCAGGTTGTACTGTAATGCCCAGAAGTGGCTTACATTTTCTTTTATTTGAGTGATTTCCGTAATTTTGGTTAAATTGCATTTATTTTGTGAGAGGGAGAAAATTAAAATATGTGTACATATAAATAAACGAAAGAGAAAATGAAATCCAAAAAAATGCGTGTGTAATTATGTTTACATAAAAAAAAATGTAATTGATTTTCTTAAATAATAAATTTATTTTTGTAAATATATATATATATATAAGTGATTACTATATGTATAAAATTAATAGAAACATATTAATTAAAAGGTAAAAAAATACAATAACCATTAAAAATAAACACAAAAGAAACAAAAAAATATAAACAAGAATAAACAAAACAAACAAACACAAAATATAATAAATATAATAAATAATAAAATCATATTCCCTACCCCATCTTATTCTCTCCCCATCCCTTTCTTTATTTCTATTCCCTTCCCTCTCTTTCACGTGACCCCCTCCTCCCTACTCATTTCCCTACGCACACACTCTCCCTCACCCTTCTCTGTCTTTTTCTTTCCCTCTTGTCTCACTGCACACATCCCCTCCCCTCACGGTACACACTTGTACACTGCTCATTTCCCTCTCCCTCACGTCACACACACACTCCCGGCATGCACGCCCACGGTAGCACCTCTCCCACTTCCCTCTCCCATAGCCCACTCACCCACAGACCACTCCACCTCCACTCCTCCCCCTCGATCGCTACTCACTCCGCTCCCCCATCACCTCGCGAGACCCCCTCCGGCTAACCATCCCCAGCACTCACCTCTGCATGCACCGGTTGCCCACGTCCCCGTCCCCTACGCACGCCACCCTGCCGCAGCCTCCACCTCCTGCACCTCCGTCGAGCTCCACGCCACCCTCCACCTTAGCCACTGCGAAGCCCCACCGTCGCTGCTTGCCACCGTGCCCACACTACTGTCATCTTCGTTGCGAAGCCCCTCACCGGAGCCTCACGTCGGACGCCTGCCGTAGAGCCCCTGCCGCACCTCTTGCCACTACCGCGTCCACATCGCCTGCACCGCCGCCCTTGTTGTAGCCCGCTCGCCGCCGTGAAGCCCACGACGCCGCCAGTGACCACTCCCCGTCTGCCGTGAAGCCGGTGCGCCTCACCGTGCTACCGTCCGCAAGCCGCCGTCACCCGACGACTGCCGTCCACCCGCGAGCTGGCTGCCACCTCCGCAAGCCCAGCCTCCCCTCCACTGAGCAACCCTCCGCCGTCACCGCAGCCACCTAACCACCGTCTCCCACTCCCCACGGCGACCATCTCCCCTCTCGCCAGCCACCTCGCAACCCTCTCCCTCTGCTCTCTTACACCGCCCACGCTTACCGGACGCCACGACCCACCGGACGCACGCCCAAGACCCACCTCGCCGGTCACCTTCGCAAAGCCCTCCACGTGCCGCCGTCATCGGCCGCGTCTCCGGACGCCCTGCCAGCACAGCCACCGCCGCACCGGGGCCGCGTCCACGGCAGCCATCGTCGTTGCCCTCACCGCCGGTCGCCACGCTGCCACCGGCCACTTCCCCTCACTGCCTGCTCGTCGTCGAAGCCCCCACCTCGTCACCGACCTCCATCCTCTCCCCCGCGATCTCTTTCTCCCTCTCTCTCTTTCCCTCTTTCTCTCCCTCTCACGGTCTCTCTCTTCCTCTCTCTCTCTCATGTGCTCTCTCATTCTCTCTCCCTCTCTCTCTGCTTTCTGTCTCTCTCTCCCCTCTCACGGTCTCTCTCTTCCTCCCTCTCTCTCACGCTCTCTCTTCTCTCTCCGTCTCTCTCTCTCTCTCTTTCCCTCTTTCTCTCTCTCTCACGCACTCTCTCATTCTCTCTCCCTCTCTCTCTGCTTTTTGTCTCTCTCTCCCCTCTTCCGATCTCTCTCTCTCTCTCTCTCTTCCCCCTCCCGTTTCTCTGCCTCTCTCACGTTCTCTCTCTTTCCCTCTTTCTCTCCCCTTCTCTCTCTCTCCCCCGCGATCTCTTTCTCTCTCTTTCTCCCTCTCTCTATTTCTCTCCCTCTCACAGTCTCTCTCTTCCTCCCTCTCTCTCACGCTCTCTCTCTCCCTCTCTCTCTCTCTCTCTTCTAACTCCTCTCTACCTTTTCATATACCATTAGTTTTTTTTTCTTTAGTTCTTTGTTTACTCATATTTCTAATTATCTTCTCCCACCTTATATATATACATATATGTTTGTATATCCTTCTCACTTTGTACATATATACGTGTGTTATTATGTTCGGCCTAATCAGTCTCTGAAGTCCGCTCGGAAGCTCCTTAGTCGTGCTGTGCTCGTGCTATTGGAGCCCTCCTCAAAGCTCGTTGCCGGCCTCCCTCGATAAGCTTTTCTTCCCTCTCTTATTTTATCTTAGTCAATCAATCATGTTCCATGCATCATTTAACATATGTGCCATGCCTTTCTCTCTGAGAGGGCCTAGCTTGTAAGTGTCTTTGTGTTTGTGCATTTCATCATGTCATTCTCCCACCCTTTTAGTTCTAAAGGGGTTTTAAACACACCAACCAGGTACGTGTTCGTTTATGTTATTTACCGTTTTATTATCTAGGGATTGGTACTACACCCCCGTCATTCTCATTTAGTTATTTTCTTCTCTGTTTGTTCCTTGTGTAGGGGTAACAAGTTAAAAAGCCCTCTTCTTCGACCTGTCGAAAGAAGAGGAAGTTGGAGCCCGCATAACCCCGTGTCAAAGGCGAAAGCGATCAATCTGTTCGGGACCCTCGGTCCCTGGCGATCACAACACTCCTAATGCGCGCTTCATTGTGACTATCTTTGTTTTTAATAACACCCGCGGAGAGTTACTTCCTGCAGTGGTCATCTTCTTCTGTCTATGGCCTCACCCGCGCGGAGGATCATTCCCCGCGGCGATTTCTGTGATTTACTTTCTGTATATCTAACTCCTAATTGGTGCGGTGGGTCACCTCCCGCGACCGTTTCCATTTCAGCATTTTATTTTCTGCACTTTAATTTCTAATTCCTAACTATTTAATTTCAGCATTCCCCTATCATCGCTTTAAAACCCCGTGGAGATCAACATCTCGCGGCGGTTTATTTGATCCCTTTTCCTTTCCTGTCACATATACTTATCTTATAGTAAAGACCCCTCAGAGGCCACAGTCTCGTGGTGGTTTATATATATATATATATATATATATATATATATATATATATTATTTATATTATTTATGTCACATTAAGACCCCTCAGAGGCCACAGCCTCGTGGTGGTTTATACTTATATATATATATATATATTTATTTATTTATTATTTATATTATTTATGTCGCATTAAAGACCCCTCAGAGGCCACAGTTTCGTGGTGGTTTATATATATATATATATACTTATACTTATTATTTATGTCACAGTAAAACCCCCGCAGAGGCCACAGTCTCGTGGTGGTTCATATATTTATATACTTATATTTATTATCTATGTTATAGCAAAAACCCCGCAGAGGCCAATGTCTCGTGGTGGTGTGTATATATATTTATATTTATTATTTATAATGCATTAAAAACCCCGCAGAGGCCAATGTCTCGTGGTGGTTTATATATATACTTATATATATTATTTATATCACATTAAAAATCCCGTAAGGCCAATGTCTCGCGGTGGTTTCTATATATACATATATTAATTACTGCTCATATTACAATATTGTTGTTAAAACCCCGCAAAGACCAATGTCCTGCGGTGGTGTGCTTTTATTCATATTGTTCTTGTAACTGTTCGAGGAGTGATATATCGTTACAATTTCTGAGTCTACGTGTCTTCCCGTCTGTCAACTCCTATTACGTAGAGTCCTAGGGCTCGAATTCGGTATCTGAAAAGTTGCTCTCGGAACGGTGGGTTACGCCTACCGGGAAGGGGTTCAATTTGCGTGAGAGGGTCTTCGGACCCCTATCTCCGCCATGTACCGGAGTTCGGTCAGTCTAAATTCTTTCTGTCTCCATTAGAGTGTCATCTGTAGGTGTACTTGTCCACCGTTCTTTCATATCCCCTATAGCGCGCGTTTCATTGTTTTATCCTCACTTCTTTCACCCTTTATTACTCAGAGAGGGAGAAACCCCATCTCTCTCTCTCAGTCCACCACGTGACGCGTTCACATCTCTGGCGATCACGGTGGGACGTGCTTTTTGCTTTTCTGGTTACCCACAAGCTTTCGGCACCCACGTGTGCCCCTCCTTTTGACACCCACGTGTGTCCCTCTTTTCGGCACCCACGTGTGCCCTTCCTTATTGCGCCCCCGTGCGCTCACTCCCCTCGTGCACCTCGTGCACTCCCCCGGTCCTTTGTGGTTACTTGAGAGGATAACGTTGTCTCGTGCACCACGTGCATTTCCCCTACCATTCGGCACCCACGTGTGCCCTCCCTACCATTCGGCACCCACGTGTGCCCCTTCTCCTCCATTCGGCACCCTCGTGTGCCCCGCCTCCTTGTTCCCATCTATTTGGCACCCACGTGTGCCCTTCCATTTAGCACCCACGTGTGCCTCCTCTACTCGGCACCAGCGTGTGCCCCTCCTTATTGCGTCCACGTGCGCTACGTCATTCCCCTCGTGCACTACGTGTCCCCTTAGAGCCCCTTTCTCTTTTTTTCAAGTGATCTACGTGTCTCGGAAAGAGGAACGATTGCATCATACTCCATCTGTTTATTACTTTTATATCCTTGTTATATTATTATGATTATCTCTGTTCTATTTGTGTGTTTATCTCTGGTATTTGTGCGTTATACATCTTTTATTCAGCACTGCATTTCATGCATTTACCCCTTTTCTTTTCTTTCTTTTACTTATTTAAGGATTAACCCCTCTCGGTGAAGGAAGGACTCTCCGTCGGGAATTCCTCTCGACGGACTAGGATCTCCTCCATTGGGACCTCCGTAAGTCCCCGACAGCGAAGGATTCCCTCTTCGTTCACTGGGCTGGTTGTACCACTGAAGTACCCCGGAGTTAGTTACCTATTCGTGGTGAGACGAGTGCCCCTAGCTGACACGGCGGTAAAACAAAGTGCAATTAGGGTCCCTCCTACTAAGTGTGAATTTTATATTTGTTAAAATAAAAAAAAGAAAAATAAAAATAAAAAAAAAATTAAGTAAATCAAAACACAAAAAAAAGGTTAAACCAAAAACAAAAAAATGGTGTAAGATCATCCACTTGTCTGTTAATCTCTGATACTTATTTGCTAGTGTATGCATTTACGCTCTGGTAAAATTACAGGAATGGCTCACGACTCTTCCGAAGAGAATCAATTAGGTCGTGGTCAGTCAGCTGACCCACGGGTCCACGCAATGGACTCAGGCCCCTCCCGTGACACCTCACAAGAGGTCCCCGTTGTTCCACGGGAGGTAGCTCCACCCCAGGATATCTTTTCCCTTTTGGGTGTCCTCGCTAGTACACAGCTCAGCCCTGAGCAACTTCTGGCCTTTCAGGCCATTTTAAAGGGGAAGTCTGTTTCTCCCCCTCCTCAGGAGTCAACTCCGGCTCCCACGTCCTACCAACAGCCGCTCCAGGCTACTACATCTCCATCACATGTATATGTCGCTCCTTCTTCTTCATTTCAAGGACAGGCGAGCCAACAGCCCGTCTCTCACCAATTCCCCCCTCTACAGTCTCAAACCCCTGCCATCCCTCATACGGTACCCCAAGCGGGTCCGTCCACTGGTGGGCCACCATACCCATCTGGCTCAGGGTTCCCTTCTCAGGTCCCTATAAGGCCTTCTCAGCCTTAATGGCAGGCCCCACTTTCACCTTCCGAGGAGCTCACTCAGTCCCTCCTCAACAAATACACTGAAATGAACGAGGAGTTCCAAAATTTCAAGAAAGAGGCACATGGGAAGTCTGTCCCTGACATTTCCCTGCCAAATCTCCCCATATTTCATCTTCCTCCCTCCGAAATGCCTACATACCGTAGGTATAACGGCACGGGAAATCCTTATATTCACATCAAGGATTTTCTGTATGAATCTTCCTCATGACAGAACGATCCAAAATCCCTGGCTTACCTTTTTCGGAAATCATTGGATGGTCCCGCCCTAGAATGGTTCTATTCCCTAGAGCCGAGTGAGGCTGGAGATTTTGAAATTGTCAAAGCCAAATTCATACAGAAGTACCGGGATAGGGTCGGTCCCTCCCTTTCTATCACCGACCTAGTTGCTGAGAAAATGAGGTCAGATGAGGATTTTGTCCAGTATGCTGATAGGTGGAGGTCTCTGGCCGATAAAATAAAGGATACCCTTTCAGAACCCGAGCAAGTCAAGATGATTGTGTCTAATGCAATTCCCGCAGTTTAGACACATTTTAGCCATGAATAAGCTTACCACGATGGAGGAACTTTATGAGAGGGCTCGGTATATCCAGACCCAATTAAAAGATTCCCCCATCATGCATATGTTTGAACCCCCAAAGCCAAGGGTGTTTAAGAAGACGGGCACTGGTGTCCAAGGAGGAACAACTGAGGGAGTCGTCATAAATGAGCAAGTGAGTGTGCTTGGCAGCCCCAACCAATCAGTTAACCCGAGGCCTCCTCAGGTTTCGCGACCACCCTTTCAGCAGGGTCCACCACCCTTTCAACAGGGTCCACCTCTTTATCGTCCTCCACCCCAAAATAACCCCCTTCAAAACAACATGCCTCAACCCTTTCATCCCCAACAACAACAACAACCACAACCTCAGTATCACCAAGTTCCACCCCTGGGAAATTACGGCCCACCACAACAACGGATGAGGCCCATTGGACCCAAAAGAGCCCACTATCCACCATTGTCCGAGGCATTGTCGGACATTTTTAATGCCCTCATGGCTGCCAACCTGCTTACTTTGCCCAAAGAAAAGTTTGCATGGCCCCCAAATGCTGATACCTCCAGGTACTGTGTCTATCACAGACAGCCGGGTCATACGGTGGAGAATTGTTTCAACTTCAAAGATTACATTTACGACATGAATGATCTGGGTGAAATCGATTGGGATGAAATGAGGCGATGCATCGCCACCCTAAAGGCCAGGAGGCCTCCGCCTAGGCCACAGTTGCCACAACAACCGCATCAACAACAACAGCCTCAGCAGGCCCCACAATAGCAGCCTAATATGGGCATCATCCATAACCCGCTTCCGGAGCACCAACAGCCCAACTACCAGGTTAATCTGATTTCCTCCTTCTCGGAAGTTGGAAGAGAGCAAACCTGTCATTTAGAAAGCACCTCTGTCCTTGCTACCAGTCATACCACCAATCAACCACCTCGCCTCCTTCGAACATCATCTTCTTACCATTCAACCCCCTCACAACCCCTATTTGGTCCTTCTTCCGTTCCACAGCCATCACGCCCTCTTATTCGTACCCCTACCGTCAATTCACCGTTAGTCCATCACCAAAGGCCATCTCACACTCCTTTTTCACCCCGAAGTCCCCTGATCACTTCTTATTCCTCTAATTTACCATCTACCTCTATCGCGCCTTTACCCCCGCCTTCTAATCTTTTTACCGCCCATTATCCGTATGACACACCATTCACCTCTATCCCCACTGAACCTCCTCCTCCACCGTTTAAACCTCTTATCAGTCACCATTCATTTGAGGTCCCATCTACTTCCACTATACCCCCTCCATCATATAAACCCCTTATCGTCTATCATCCACCCCAAGTCACCTCCGTTTCTAATCTACCTCAACCATCTAAACCTTTTATCATCCGTGATTCACCCGAGACTCCTTCTACCTCTATACCTCCACCAAGCAAACCCCTAATCAAAACCCCTACACCCATCATAACCCCTATCCCACCAACCATTCCTCCATTATTACCCCTTAAACCCTTGTTAAAATCCACACCCAATATCATAGAGGTGCAACAAGACCCACAAGCAATGGTGCTCCGGAGTGGAAGGATGTTCCACCGGGTGTTTCCCCAGAATAGTCAGGCCCCTGAACAATCTCGGCCCGAGAAAGATAAGGAAGAGCAGTCAGAAGAGTCCATCCCCGGGACCCAGTATGACTTGTTGAAACATCTGGATAAGACTCCTGCCCGTATCTCCATCCTCGAGTTGATCAAAAGATCCACCTCTCACCAAGAAGCTTTAAGGGAATATCTCCAAAAAGTCATGGTGAACGAGGATCTCTTTGTGGAGAAAATCTCGACAGTCTTGACGCCCACTGATACACAACCGCCTATCATGTTCCATAATCACGAGCTTGCCCCCAAGGAAGCTCGAAAATATGCGTTGTGTATTGCGGTGAAAATCAATGGCGTATCAGTGGATCCGTGCCTGGTAGACACAGGCGCGTCTATAAATGTGATTTCCCCGAGTACTCTTCAAGCATGTGGGGTTGATGAAGAACAACTCATGCCCTCCTCAATCACAGTCACGGCCTACGACAACAGTAAGAGGCCGCCGATGGGGATGATTGCCCTCAATGTAGAACTAGGTCCTGTATCAGTCTTTACGGAATTTCATGTCCTTGATATGGATCCCACTTTCAAGGCTATACTAGGCCGTACCTACATTGAAGCTATGAATGCTGTGCCATCCACCAATCATCAGTGCTTGAAATTTCCATACAAAGGATGGGTTATTAAGGTAATGAGCATGCCTCTCTGTTCTACGGTGGATGCCATCAACACCTCTTTGCCTTCGGTCTGGCCGACTCATCGGCCCATACTATCATTGTTGGATGTGTATGACCCCTGCCGTGCTCCCTTCACACAACAAAAGTCATTCCCTATGTTAAACTCATATCTTCCCTTCCGCTCCAAAGGATGGGAGATTATGAGAAATATTAGCTACCAAGATGGCAAAGGTCTAGGAGCACAACTGCAAGGAAGGCTGAGACCACTCCAAAAGATAAAGCCAATCCATAGAGCTGGCTTGGGTTGTAAGGGGCCATTCGAATCAGACGGCAAACCCCTCACTTGGACTTTGTCCTCACATTTCAAAAAGGGGCCCATCGTCCAGATGGGAGATCCTCCACCAGAATCACATGGGCGGTTACAGAATGTATTCTTGGCTGAAGGATGTTCAAAAACTCCAAAAAAAGGAAAGATTGTCCACTTGGATTGTGAATGGTATAAATGGTTTGACATACCAGATATATCCATTGCACTGGAAAGAATGTTCTCGCCTCCACATCTAGAAGGGTCGTCTTTGATCTCCGAAATGCCAGGGGACACCATCACACTTGCCAGAATGTCAAACCCTCCTCGCCAAGAGGATGTTGTCATCGACGGGTCATCATGCGTCACCAATATTGTCATCGACGGCTCATTAGCCGTCATCTTTTCTATCCACATATCACAGCCTTTGTTGTTGTCTCCTTCCTGGGCCAGACAGTTGTCTGATAATCTTCCCAGGTCCCCTTCTTTACTCATATACCTACGTGGGTTTCTTAAATCACGCCAGGTTTTCAATCACGATCTGCTCTACGAGCTACACAACCCTCTAGCTTTAGTTCCATTTTCACCTCCTCCAATTTCTTTTCACTGCTTTGTTATTAAAAATGAAAATGAAAAAAAAATGCTAATTCCACAACTCCTCAACAGCGCATTGTCTTTGAGGAAACCTCCTATATCTCCCACGAGTGTGCCCCGACTCACGGGCCACTCATTCAAGGTCCCCTGAGCGACCTTCTTTTCCCCTCATCTGAGGGGTCGTTCCCTGTACATTCTTCACCATCCTCTCTAGCTTCTTCTTCTTCTGTAAATAATGTGTGTCAGGTTAGGAATAAGTCAAGGGTAGTACCTAAAAGGAAATCTAAGGGTAGGCAGATTCCCCGTCGATTCCTTTTGGATCTAGCCACCAGGTGTCAAGTCCTTCTAGCCATCCCCCAATTACTAGAAAATCCCGTCCAACTGCCAGAAATAGAATGTGAGAATGATTACATGATTGATGAAGGGTATGGGGTCTATGAACTCACTGACGAGGAATACCCCATTGAAGAAGAGGATGAAGAATATGAGGACGCGGCTGACACCTATGCTAGTGGAATGAGCAGATTTGACGAGCCGTCAGCCGTTGTAGAAGAGTCTACCAAAGAGATCAATCTGGGAACTGAGGAAGACCCTAGGATTGTCCTCATAAGTGATAATTTACCATCATCTGAAGAAGAGGCACTAGTTAAGGTTCTTAAGGATTATAAGGACACGTTTACATGGAGCTATGAGGATATGCCAGGATTGGATTCTACTCTGGTTGAGCATCGTCTCACCCTCAAACCAGGGTCCATCTCGGTAAAGCAACGGTTAAGACGTTTCCGCCCACAAATGGCTTTAAAAATGAAGGAAGAGGTCGACAAGCTCCACAAAGTTAGGTTCATAAGAGTCGTCCTTTATCCTCAGTGGGTCGCAAACATCGTCCCGGTCATGAAGAAAGATGGAAAGGTGAGAATTTGTATTGACTTCCGGGACCTTAACCGTGCGTGTCCGAAGGATGATTTCCCTTTGCCTCATATTGATGTGTTGATTGATAACACGGCAGGATATGAAACCCTTTCATTCATGGATGGATTTTCTGGATATAGTCAAATCCGTCTGGCAGAAGAAGATCAGGAGAAAACTTCATTCACTACTCCCTGGGGAACTTATTGTTATGTGGTCATGCCATTTGGACTGAAGAACGCTGGAGCCACTTACCAAAGGGCTATGATGGCAATATTCCATGACATGATGCACATATATTTGGAGGTATATGTGGATGATTTGTTGGTAAAATCCAAAACTAGGGCGGAACATCCCGAGGTCCTTGCAAAGGTGTTGCAAAGATCCCGTGAATTCAATTTGAAAATGAATCCAAAGAAATGTGTGTTTGGTGTATCATCGGGCAAGTTACTTGGCTTCATTGTGAGCAAAAGGGGCATTGAGATAGATCCCAACAAGGCTAAGGCGATTAGGGATATGTCACCCCCGAAAAAATCTGAGAGAAGTTCGAGGATTAATCGGGAGGTTGCAGTTCATCCGCCGCTTTGTGTCTCAACACTCGCAAAGGTGTAGACCTTTTTTATGAGTTGACCAAAGCAGGGACCAAATTCTGTTGGGATTCTAAGTGTCAGAATGCTTTTGACGGATTAAAGGAATATCTGGCCAACCCGCCTGTTCTCACTCCACCTATTCCAGATAAGCCTTTGATCCTATATGTCTCGGTCCTAGACGACTCTGTGGGAGCCGTCCTGGCACAAATCAATGAGGAAGGCAAGGAACGGGCAACCTATTACTTGTCCAAACTCCTCAACCCCTGTGAGCGAAAGTATACTACCATGGAAAAGACCTGTGCCGCCCTCGTGTGGGTGGTACAGAAATTGAAACATTACTTTCTTGCTCATGAAGTCCATTTAATTGCTCGCATGAATCCTATCAAATTTCTCTTGGAAAAGTTTGTCCTTACTGATAGGCTAGCACGTTGGCAAAGCTTTCTATCTCAATTCGACATCATCTATATCCAGCAAAAGGCGATTAAAGGCTATGCTATAGCTGAGCATCTTGCTCACCACCCTCTCCCCAAATTTGATCCTGTTCAATCAGAGTTTCCAGATGAGGAACTAATGTCCATTACCCAGTCTGATGATCCGATGTGGACATTATATTTTGATGGAGCTTTGAATTCCCAGGGGAGAGGTATTGGTATTGTTCTTTTGTCACCTGAAGGTGTCGCTATCCCAGATGCATTCCAGCTCTCATTTCCAGTCACCAACAACGTGGCTGAATACGAGGCTCTTCTGGCAGGTCTGAACCTTGCCTATTCCTTCTGGGTCACTGAATTACGAGTCATAGGTGATAGTCAACTTATCCTTCGCCAAGTGCTCACCAAATATCGCACTCGCGATCCCAAGCTCAAGCCATATCAAGAGCTTACTGTTGCTTTCGCTAAACTGTTCACTAAGTTGGTCTTTGTCACGTTCCTCGCAATCAGAACATTCTCGCCGACGCCCTTGCTTCGTTGGCATCATCATTAAGGTTTCCTCTGGGCAGAAGAGCTCTGTCCGTTTCTATCCACAAGCTTCTCTTCCCTGCTATTCACAACCCTTCCTATTTAAGGGTTCAGGAGGAAATGTCAAAGATGGCTCAGGATAGAGAAGTTGTTGAAAAGAGGGAAATTATGTTGGTCGAATTGGAAGAAGAATTGGCTGATGAGGAGAAGCCATGGTTCTATGAGATTGTTAAATATTGCAAAGACCAGTCTTACCCTACAGAAGCAACATCAGAAGATAAGAGGGCCATAAGGAGAGTTGCCCAAAGGTATACATTGGTTGGAGGATTGCTATACAAGAGAAGCCTCACTGGTGTTCTCCTAAGGTGTCTTGATGATGACGAGTCCTGGAAGTGTGTAGAGGAAGCACACTCAGGCGTGTGCGGTGGCCATGTGAACAGCCAAATGCTTGCTAAGAAGATCCTTCGGCAAGGCTTTTACTGGCCCACCATGGAGGAAGATTGTGCTGTCTATGTCCGTAGGTGTGTCAAATGTCAACTTCACGCTGATAAGATTCATTCCCCATCTTCCTCTCTCCATCCAGTATCCTCCCCATGGCCTTTCTCCATGTGGGCATTCGACATCATCGGTCCTCTTGGTGATCCTAACTCCCTTATTAAGCAAAAATCCTTCATCCTCACTGCAACGGAGTACTTCACCAAATGGGCTGAAGCCGAAGCCTATGCAGAAGTCAAGGCATCCACAGTCTGCAAGTTCATCATGAAGAACATCATCGCCAGGTTCGGCATTCCAAGAACTATCATCACCGACAATGGGCCACAATTCATCTCTCAGGATCTTCAGGACCTCTGCCAAAGGTATAAGATTGCATTGCATCATTCATCACCATATTATCCACAAGGCAATGGCCAAGCGGAGGCCACTAATAAAACATTGATTAAAATCATAAAGAAAACCTGTGAGTCTAGCAGATTCTCGGATTGGCCAGAGAAGCTTATCGAAGCTCTATGGGCTTATCGCACTTCAATCCGAACTCCCACTGGGCAAACTCCGTTCGCCCTCACTTACGGGATGGAGGCGGTAGTTCCATATGAGATTCTGTTCCCTCTCTTAGGGTACAATTGGATAAGGAACTTCCTCTCGACGAACGTCGTGACTCACTCCTTGCCCAATTGGAACTCTTAGACAAGAAACGTCCGGTTGCTGCCGAGCATGCTCGCGTCTACCAAAATAGACTCGCACGTTTTTACCAGAAGAAGGTTATTGAGAGAAAGTTCAAAGTTGGTGAAATGGTAGTAAAAGAATTTTTGTAAAACCTGGCGGGCCGCGTTCTAAGCTCCAACCCAATTGGGAAGGACCATACGTGGTTCAGGCTGTGCATCCTGGCAACGCCTACAGGCTAGTCAATGCTGAAGGAGTTGAGTTATCCCACCCTTGGAATGGGCTTTACCTTAAGAAGTATTACCCTTAGATAGGTGTACATACTGTCAAAGATAAAAAAATTGAAAACAAAAACAACAAAAAAATGAAAAAATAATGAAAACCACAAAAATTTGTGTATAAAAACAAAAAAAAGAAAAGACCAAAAAAAATGAAAAATTCAAAATGCTGATGCTTGGAGATCACCATGCAGTTAAGTCATTGCATTCAACCTCCATGTTAGGAAAGGGCCCATTAAGACTTGGTAGGTCTCAGGTCTTGGTTTGTCAGAACCGTGGAGACCCCTGTCTGGCCAGTTCGGCCTATGCCCCCTCAAAAGAAGACAACATGAATACACATCTGTGTTATAAAAATTGATAGCATCGCTTATGGTAGGGCATCACTCAAAAGGTCTCCAAGAAAGCTTAAATCTTTGTTCTCTTCTTCTCGACCGAGTGAGACAGTCGGCGCCCTTAAAACGCTGAGCATGGGAGACATAAACATAACCCCTAGGGTGAGAGTAGGATCCAATTCTTTGAGCATGAATCAGAGCACGAGAAGAGGGCAGTGTCCCCGCAGGCATCCAAGAGGGATTCCACAGTGTCAAAATATTATGTCCCTCGCAAAAAAATCCATCAAAAGAATCAGAAAAGAAAAGTAGGAAATCAAAGTCAAAAGAAAGGCCTGGCCGTGACCGTGCCTGATTCAACTAAATGAAACCCCTTTGACTGAAAGTCAAATTCTACACAAAAGGGGTCATGAGATGTGAATGCTCGAGATTTGGTCTGAAGTTGCCCGAAAGGGAAAGTTAAGTGCGCCCCTACTGGCTCGCCGGGTTAACGGTTTTAGCCGGTCCTCTCACGAGGTTTACCCCCAATACTCTTCCTTCTTCCCCTGAAGATAAAGGCTCAATGGAGTTCCCGAAGGGTGAAACTCGCCAAAGCCTGGAACATCCTTTCAACACAAACATATGGTTGTCCATTTTGAAAGCAGAAGTCATCGTCGTGAAGGAGTCTCCGTGTTTCTGGCTGGTCAAGACCTTTATCTACCACCTTAATGTCTTCTTAGTTTAACCTCGGGCTTAGACCAATGCAAGCGCGTCACCTATAGGTGCGACGGCGTCTGATTCCGGGTCAGCGTCGCGCGGTTGGTCATTTGGGTTCCAGGGTGTTCCATTACATACCATCTAGAGTTGTGAGGAAATAGACCCGGGTCGGGCAAATCATTTACCTCGAACACTTTTTGGGTGAATCCCTGTGGTCGGAAGCAACTGGGAGCCTAAGCATGGCATGACGGTATTGTCATCAGGATAAGTCTTAGCCGGCGGGATTATCATTCGAGGAGTCTAGAGGCCCAAATCAACCTAGATGTGCACTTAGGATACCTGGGAGGTTAGCAAGAAACCCTTGTTCTCGTGCAACTTACATGTTATATGGGTTGGTCATCATGCATTAGTAAAAATAAAAAAAATAATAAATAAGCCAAAAATAAACAAAAAAATGACAAAATCAAAAATCCAAAAAAAGGGGTAGAAAAATGTATATGCACAAAAAAAATGGAAATGTAAAAGACCAAAAATAATAATAAACAAACAACAAAACACAAAAAAATTAATATACACCTACAAAAAACAAAGATCACATCTTTGCATGATCGCATTTGTATGCAGCATTCATTTTAAATTCTCGTTTGCATCCGTGTGCTTGTCTGTCGCATTCATCATCATCTTTTATCAGTGCCTTTGTTAATAAGGGCTTGCCCCTTGACTCGTTATCAAGAATAGTTCAAAACTTCGTTTGCTTGTTGAGCAAGGGGCAAGTCAGAGCAGAAATACTGACTTGTTTGCTTAGGTGTGTGCAGGAATTCGAGAGCTCAGGAAGAAGCAGAGAATCAAACACAAAACACTTTATTTCACTTCTATTCAAAATAAAAATAAACAACAAAGAGATTACATCAGGTTTCACCTTCTCTCTCCACATTACTTGTCCCGCCACCCTCCGGACGAGACACTCTTGAGAGGGCTATCCAATCATGGAATGCGGTCCTTCTACCGCTTTGTGGCCTCTTTCTATCTCTACTCCCCGGCGCCGATCTGCGGGGGCACCAAAGAAGCTGCTGACACGAAAGCCACGCTCTCGTGCTCTTCGGTAGCGTTCCTCACCGTCCTTTAGCCACTGCTCGGCGAGGCCGAGACTGGTCTTCAATTCAAATAATTGGGCCTCCAGGGCCCTCTTCTCCTCTTTCTCGGCCGACCTCTTGGCCTTCTCTCTTTCCTTGGCCTTTTCCCTCTCAGCACGTTCTCTCGCTCTGTCTTCCCTCTCCAGCTGAAGGGTGATCCTCAGCTCTATAGCGTCCCTAGAAAAGTCATCACCTGGACGACGCTGCAGTTCCTCTTCTAGCTCGGCTATTCTAGCTTCCTTCTGGGCGGCATGTGCGAGTGCCTCCTCCGTTTCTTTCTCCTGCCAGACGTTTCATCTCAGGCTTCTGGTAACGCTTGAACAAGGGATTTTAAATGGTGAGGCTCTCACCTGTACAGAAAGCATCCCTTCTGCTTCCGCAGCCCGCTGTGTGGCATGAGCAAGTTGCTCGTGTAGTGAATCTAACTCTGAAGTGGGAATCCATAGACTGGAAGAAACGCCGTCTGCCCCCATCGCCGATGAAACTACATCGAGCTGGGCACGCTGCGTACACATATGAGAGGTGACAGTTAAATGGTTAACGCCATGAATTTCAAATCATGCCAGGAGTATGTATATATACACTTACTGATGAACCCAGAGCCGCTCGGGTATCAGTTAACTCTTGCTCCGTGTCCGCCAAACGAGCTCGTAAGTTCGTTATTATGGTGTCACGGGCATCCTACAGCCATGGCTCTTGAGTTCACAAATAAAAATAAAAAAAATGGAAATTATAAAAGACAAAAAAATGGTGTTTTACTTTACCTCTATAAGCCCTCCAAGCTGGAGCCTCTCCGCATACATTGCCCTATAGAGCCGTAGGTAATCTTCACTGTCTTGCGCTTGTGATTCCAGGAGCGTGCCACCCCGCTGCCAGTCTTCATACTGTTCGGGGAAGCGCACCCTCCAATCAACGCAGGTTGCCGGCCCACGCGTCTTCTTCCCGACGCTGGGTGAGGAGGTTATATCCACCCATTCCTGGGCAAGCCCGAGGGTCCTCATGGCTAATCGTAGCCTTAGTGGCTCAATTTCATTCAAGCAATGGAGCCAGAGGTCCCGTCCGAATCGGGCACGGCTTCCAATTACCCATGGCTGGTCGACATCGACCATATTCAAGTAAGGCCTCCAGTTCACCTATGTTGGGTTGTACATATCTTCGTAGTTACTCAAAAATACAAAAAAATAAAAAATAATAATAATAAAAACATATAAAAAAGAGAAAAAAGTATCCTACCATCGCTGCAGGGAACTCTTGCAGCTCCCGTCTCGATACCATCAGCTGGTAGGATAATGGTGCTGTACTCATGATGGGTTGCCACCGCCTAGCCAACGGGATCGTCACTGGCCGACAGTGTCGAGCTCTCCCCATTGGAATATAATAGTAGCTCCACAGCTACACCATCATGTGTCATTGGCATCAACAAATACAAGAAAAAAAGCATAAAACAAAAACCACAAAAAAATAATTTTTTACCTGGATGAAGGGCGTAAACCCATTTATTGTCACCTCTCGGCCTGTCCTTTGCGACAGACCTGTAAATAGATGTGCCAGCACGGCAGCTCCCCAGGCGTACTGTCCTACTCTCTCCAAATCTACGAGCAGCTCCAGGAAGCGGCAGTGTATGTTGTCTCCCTTGGAGCCCAGTAGCAGCCTACCCAGCAGAAAGAGGAGGAACCTCCTCAGGTCCATGTTGGTCCTCTCCCAGTTGCTGGCATCCGCACAGTATACAGCACGGGCACCTCTCTCTGCCCTTTCCATAAATTCCTCCAAGGACTCGTCATCCCGTGGACGGATGTCAGTAAGCCCTAACACCTCCATGATCGATGTCTTGGCTACTGACCTGTTCTTCCGTCCATCGAGTTCCAGTCCTAACAGTTTCTGGGCACCTTCTCGGTAATCCGCATAAGTGACGCCGGTCACTGCCTCTCCATCCACTTTGAGGCCCGTAATGCGGACCATATCTTCCAAACTGGGCACCATGTGCCCCCAAGGCATCAGGAATGCCCGACTCGCCGGATCCCATCTTTCATGTAATGCTTGGATCAGGGCAAGGTCGAGCTTTATCGGCTCGATTCGGAGGAAGGCACCGAACCCCATCACGTCTAGCCTGGCCTTTTGGAAGTCCGGGAGACCTCGATATGCTGCCACTACGAGCTCCCAAGAGATGTGCGAGCGCATCATGCTCTGCACATATACAAGAAGTGAAAAGGGGAACATTGCTAAGCAAGAAAGGAGAAGAAAAGGATGAAGGAAGGAAACCAAAGAAGCCACTTACAAGCTGTGATCGGGTCCTCTCACTCAGTTGTCCTTCGACTTCTGAGAGTCTCCTGGAACTGCTACCTGATCTGCTCCTCTTCGAGGAGCGGGAAGACTCACCTTCTGCTCTAAAGCTGGATTCACCCTCCATCCTGAAAAAGTGAGCAACACTCGCAACCTCCCTTCCTTACAAATTTGCACTCCTCAAGTCTGCTCTCAGGACTTCGGTGTTTCCAAGTCGAGCGAAAGGGGAGGTATTTATAGGATTGGAAAGAAGGTGATCTGGATCTATCACCATCACCCCAGCAACATCCTTACGACAAGTCACCCTCTCTTTACTCTCGCATGTCACTCTGCCATCTGGAGTGATCAATTCGGAGGCGTGATTTGTTGACTTGTCCTCCCCATGCGGTCTAAAGATTCCCCGTGTTTATTGTCCCGTTGCGACTACTTTTAGTGCAAAGAAGAAAGTGGGGGACATTTATACGGGAAAATAGGACCAGGGACCGACGTTGTTGAAATTGGTGGTAGATTCCTTGAAAGTCATGGACACGGTACACTCGCGTGCCACTTTGCCATGTGAAGTAAATGGAGCAGAGCTGTGATTTGTTGACCCGCCACTCCTATTCGGTCCAAAGATTCCGCGTGTCCCTTGTCCTATTGCGACTACTTTTAGCGCAAACAAGGAAATAAGGGACATTCACGTGGGAAAAGAGCACCACGGGCCGATATTGTTGAAATCCGTGGATGATCCCCTTGAAAATCATGGCTATGGTGAGTCACCGCCCCGTGTTTTAAGGAGACATCTCGTCGAGTACGTCTCGCGGGAACCCATGTGGTAGAGAAGAGCTGTAGAGCAGAAGGAACATATCCAGGGCGAACCAGCCGTGTTCAAACCAACCTATTTCACTCGCACATATATATAAGGGTTTGTGCCCGTCATGAGAAGGGAGTGAGTGAACAAGCCACTCACTAACCCTCACCACCCTCCTGGTCGCTTCTATTCTCTCTCTCAAGGCAAGAAGTCCCTTGGAGGCCTTTTATAATTCCGTGACGCAGTAATCGCTTTGTCGCGCCATGCGTTCCCACCTGCTCTTCGGCAGTGCTCCTCGCTATCCTCTTGTCTCTCTCGCGACCCTGATGGCCGCGAAGCTCTTGAAGTCGAGGCCGCTAGCTGAGCTGCCCTATGCTCTGCCGATGAAGATGCTACCAACTCCAGAAGCTCCTCTGTTGCGAGCTCTAATCCCCTCCAATCTGCAGAGCGAGCCATGTTTGGATGCTCTTTCTCTCAGAGCTCCATCTCCTGGGTCTCTTGTGCTGCTCTATTTTTGCCCTTTTCTCTCTCTCTTATCTCTTGCCTTATCTCTCTCAGCCGTTCGGAGAGAAATCTTCAGCTCCCGGGCATCTCAGGGCAACTCCTCATGCTAGTTACCTTGAGTTTTTTGGCTCTTGTCCGGGATGGTTGGCTATCACCTAGCACTGGCTATTGCAGATGTTTGTGCCAAAAATAAGAAAAAAGAGAAAAAAGGGAATAAAAAAGAAAAAAAAACAGTAGAGAGTAAGGATGTAAATGGCATTAAAGCTTCCATATTTATTCCAAGATAAGATACATTAGGGTTTGGGCATCTCAGGCCTCAATTTCCCCAACTCAATTACATAAGCTTTCAGCAGTTCTTCATCCTCACTCACAGATTCTGTTGCCCTCAGTACAATGCTGGCCTTCCATGACGCTTTGATTGTCTTCACATTTCTTGCGTCACCCCCTGTGCCCAGCTCCCTTTTCCTGATTAAAGGAAGCTTGGATAGCAGTGGGAATGAATGGCGAGGGAGGCCTATCTGAGTATGACACCGGTGCGTGTTGTAAAGGATGAATTCAGACGCGCCAACAAGCTGGAGCTCCATGTTAAGAGAAGACCTCGTGAGAAGCTCATATGGGAGTAAGCATGCCGGTGCACAAGTGAACATATACTCTTCAATGGTACTGAAGTGAGCCCGCCAGTCTTCTCGTTTCTTCAGCCAGGGAACGCGATTTGCTATACTACCACTAGAGCCTAACACATTGACCATATGGTGAAGCGGGCTTTGTTGGAAGAGTCTTGAAGTAGACGACATTCCCTCACGATGGTTAAATTTGAAATGCAAGTCAGTCCAGCAATTCAAAAGGAGTGCGCAACCAAAAGGAGGCTTACCCATACTGGAAGCCGTGAGTCCGCTATAGAGATAAGCAAGGATGGCAGGTCCCACTCTCTTTCCTTCCCAAATTCCACAGATGGCGCTTAGTTGATCTTCCTCCACTATGTTGTCAGTATAAGGAATAGGAGAGCACCCGCTAAGCAGATGGTGAATCCCTTCATGAGCCCTTCAATGCGATCATCATCGCTTGTCAACCTTTCAAGAGCATTTATGACCCAATCTGCAAGTTTTTGCAGATGGATTCCCTTCTGAGTCTGGACGCCCTTGATGGCTTCGGACGGCATGAAGCTTCTGAGCACCTCCTCGGAAGTCACCCTTCTTAGCATGCGCATAACCTTTACCTTGCCATTTCTCTGGAATTTCTTCACGCCAAGTAGAAGTTCTGCTTCTTCGAGAAGAATAGTTGCCTCGAAAGTGGGGAAAATGAATGTATGGGTTTGAGGGTGCCAAAGCTCTACCAGTGCACCCATAGCCGCCCAATCCATGTGAATCTCGTTGTAATGTTTGGCATGAGTTACGAGCTTTTGGAGATGCCACTTTCTGATGATGGCCCTCATACTGATCGAGATGTTCGAAGTGAGTTTCGACAGCCATGGCAACCTTGAAAACTTCCTCGGGCCAGGAAAGAGAGGATACGGCTGGAAATAGAAAAGTGGAGAAGGCGAAAATAAGCATAAGAAAGTCTTGCAGAAACACAAAAAAGAAATGTTAACTCACCATTCGAGACTGGATTCTCCCGCTAAGATGCCCTTCGAAGTCAGTAAGCCGCTTGCACTCGTTGTTGGGCTTGCTTTTCTTCACGGGACTGGAAGACTCGCCTTCCATCTCGAACTCTGATCTCCTCCTAAGCTTCAACTTTCTTAGCTCGCCCTGGAATGCATTTTCTTAAGGCCAAAGGGGCGATACTTATAGTGAGGAAAGGAATCTAGGAACAGTGTTAGCAGTTTCGTTTTGTTGTGTGTGATAATGTGCTTGCATAGTTGTGATCTTGTTTTGTTATGTTAATTATCGAGTGGGGTACCACTGTCCCACCGATGCCCCACCTTGTCCCGCCTTGTCCCCTAATCATTCAATCATTGTGGTCACCCCTTATCATGCATTGTATTGTATGATATTTACGCTACTAGAGCATGCCAAGGACCTTACGCCTTGGACAAATCCGGGATTTGAGTTCCCCTTCAACAAAAACAGTGATGATCCCGGAGGAGTTCAGGACGTACGGATAGGCCGTTAAGTTGTGATAGAATGGGGACGACGGTTCCGTTCGATGAGTCGGTACGTGGATAAACGGGCCCCGGCTCAGTATCAGCTCATTGGATCGGTATCCTGACCCACTCTCCACAGCTTAGCAATATTATCCTTGGCTAGTTTCTATTTTAGTTTGTTTTATTTTTCTTTTAAACCCAGCATGCATTCATGTAGGACTTTGAGTTCATTGTGGAAAATCATTCACTTACTTTGATTGTGTGAGCCACTGTGCTTAATTGCTTAAATATGGGATATTCCATTCTGAGTCGAGTACTGAGTTTCCCCGAGGTTGCTTTGGGACGTTTCTCTGGATGAAACCATTGTTTGGATTTGTCTCCAATCATCTGTTTATTTCCATTGGACCCACCTTGGCTGCAGCACTTCCACAATGGCTGGTAACCGATCCCCAATGGTGAAACCCGAGGTTTACGACCCAGGTACTTCCGCACCGTGAAGTTGGTCCTTTTAGTTTGTTGTGCCCCAGTGCACACGGTGTCCTTCCTTGTTTATTTACCATCCAAACAATCGTTGATTTCGGAGAACCTTCCTTAAGGTTGCTTCGTGGAACTCGGGAAAGATTCCCATCATGTGATGTTAGAAGCGTGTCTCATCACACCTTGGCATCGACTTTTTAGTCCACTCCATTTCATTTCAATACACTTCGTTTCATTCCATTACACGCCATTCCCCTACAAAGTGGATGCCAAGGCGGGGCAGCTGTAGACACGCCATTTCTGACGTTACGATGAGTAAATCCCATGTTGTACCGTAATGCCCAGAAGTGGCTTACATTTTCTTTTATTTGAGTGATTTCCGTAATTTTGGTTAAATTACATTTATTTTGTGAGAGGGAGAAAATTAAAATATGTGTACATATAAATAAACGAAAGAGAAAATGAAATCCAAAAAAATGCGTGTGTACTTATGTTTACATAAAAAAAATGTAATTGATTTTCTTAAATAATAAATTTATTTTTGTAAATATATATATATATAAGTGATTACTATATGTATAAAATTAATAGAAACATATTAATTAAAAGGTAAAAAAATACAATACCCATTAAAAATAAACACAAAAGAAACAAAAAAATATAAACAAGAATAAACAAAACAAACAAACACAAAATATAATAAATATAATAAATAATAAAATCATATTCCCTACCCCATCTTATTCTCTCCCCATCCCTTTCTTTATTTCTATTCCCTTCCCTCTCTTTCACGTGACCCCCTCCTCCCTACTCATTTCCCTACGCACACACTCTCCCTCACCCTTCTCTGTCTTTTTCTTTCCCTCTTGTCTCACTGCACACATCCCCTCCCCTCACGGTACACACTTGTACACTGCTCATTTCCCTCTCCCTCACGTCACACACACACTCCCGGCATGCACGCCCACGGTAGCACCTCTCCCACTTCCCTCTCCCATAGCCCACTCACCCACAGACCACTCCACCTCCACTCCTCCCCCTCGATCGCTACTCACTCCGCTCCCCCATCACCTCGCGAGACCCCCTCCGGCTAACCATCCCCAGCACTCACCTCTGCATGCACCGGTTGCCCACGTCCCCGTCCCCTACGCACGCCACCCTGCCGCAGCCTCCACCTCCTGCACCTCCGTCGAGCTCCACGCCACCCTCCACCTTAGCCACTGTGAAGCCCCACCGTCGCTGCTTGCCACCGTGCCCACACTACTGTCATCTTCATTGCGAAGCCCCTCACCGGAGCCTCACGTCGGACGCCTGCCGTAGAGACCCCTGCCGCACCTCTTGCCACTGCCGCGTCCACATGGCCTGCACCGCCGCCCTTGTTGTAGCCCGCTCGCCGCCGTGAAGCCCACGACGCCGCCAGCGACCACTCCCCGTCTGCCGTGAAGCCGGTGCGCCTCACCGTGCTACCGTCCGCAAGCCGCCGTCGCCCGACGACCGCCATCCACCCGCGAGCTGGCTGCCACCTCCGCAAGCCCAGCCTCCCCTCCACTGAGCAACCCTCCGCCGTCACCGCAGCCACCTAACCACCGTCTCCCACTCCCCACGGCGACCATCTCCCCTCTCGCCAGCCACCTCGCAACCCTCTCCCTCTGCTCTCTTACACCGCCCACGCTTACCGGACGCCACGACCCACCGGACGCACGCCCAAGACCCACCTCGCCGGTCACCTTCGCAAAGCCCTCCACGTGCCGCCGTCATCGGCCGCGTCTCCGGACGCCCTGCCAGCACAGCCACCGCCGCACCGGGGCCGCGTCCACGGCAGCCATCGTCGTTGCCCTCACCGCCGGTCGCCACGCTGCCACCGGCCACTTCCCCTTGCTGCCTGCTCGTCGTCGAAGCCCCCACCTCGTCACCGACCTCCATCCCCGCGATCTCTTTCTCCCTCTCTCTCTTTCCCTCTTTCTCTCCCTCTCACGGTCTCTCTCTTCCTCTCTCTCTCACGCGCTCTCTCATTCTCTCTCCCTCTCTCTCTGCTTTCTGTCTCTCTCTCCCCTCTCACGGTCTCTCTCTTCCTCTTTCTCTCTCACGCTCTCTCTTCTCTCTCCGTCTCTCTCTCTCTCTCTTTCCCTCTTTCTCTCTCTCTCACGCGCTCTCTCATTCTCTCTCCCTCTCTCTCTGCTTTCTGTCTCTCTCTCCTCTCTTCCGATCTCTCTCTCTCTCTTCCCCCCTCCCGTTTCTCTGCCTCTCTCACGTTCTCTCTCTTTCCCTCTTTCTCTCCCCTTCTCTCTCCCCCGCGATCTCTTTCTCTCTCTTTCTCCCTCTCTCTATTTCTCTCCCTCTCACAGTCTCTCTCTTCCTCCCTCTCTCTCTCTCTCTCTCTCTCTCTCTCTCTCTCTCTCTCTCTCTCTCTCTCTCTCTCTCTCTCTCTCTCTCTCTCTCTCTCTCTCTCTCTCTCTTCTAACTCCTCTCTACTTTTTCATATACCATTAGTTTTTTTTTCTTTATTTCTTTGTTTACTCATATTTCTAATTATCTTCTCCCACCTTATATATATACATATATGTTTGTATATCCTTCTCACATTGTACATATATACGTGTGTTATTATGTTCGGCCTAATCAGTCTCTGAAGTCCGCTCGGAAGCTCCTTAGTCGTGCTGTGCTCGTGCTATTGGAGCCCTCCTCAAAGCTCATTGCCGGCCTCCCTCGATAAGCTTTTCTCCCCTCTCTTATTTTATCTTAGTCAATCAATCATGTTCCATGCATCATTTAACATATGTGCCATGCCTTTCTCTCTGAGAGGGCATAGCTTGTAAGTGTCTTTGTGTTTGTGTATTTCATCATGTCATTCTCCCACCCTTTTAGTTCTAAAGGGGTTTTAAACACACCAACTAGGTACGTGTTCGTTTATGTTATTTACCATTTTATTATCTAGGGATTGGTACTACACCCCCGTCATTCTCATTTAGTTGTTTTCTTCTCTGTTTGTTCCTTGTGTAGGGGTAACCAGTTAAAAAGCCATCTTCTTCGGCCTGTCGAAAGAAGAGGAAGTTGGAGCCCGCATAACCCCGTGTCAAAGGCGAAAGCGATCAATCTGTTCGGGACTCTCGGTCCCTGGCGATCACAACACTCCTAACGCACGCTTCATTGTGGCTATCTTTGTTTTTAATAACACCCGCGGAGAGTTACTTCCCGCAGTGGTCATCTTCTTCTGTCTCTGGCTTCACTCGCGCGGAGGATCATTCCCCGCGGTGGTTTCTGTGATTTACTTTCTGTATATCTAACTCCTAATTGGTGCGGTGGGTCACCTCCCGCGACCGTTTCTATTTCAGCATTTTATTTTCTGCACTTTAATTTCTAATTCCTAACTATTTAATTTCAGCATTCCCCTATCATCGCTTTAAAACCCCGTGGAGATCAACATCTCGCGGCGGTTTATTTGATCCCCTTTCCTTTCCTGTCACATATACTTATCTTATAGTAAAGACCCCTCAGAGGCCACAGTCTCGTGGTGGTTTATATATATATATATATATTATTTATATTATTTATGTCGCATTAAAGACCCCTCAGAGGCCATAGTCTCGTGGTGGTTTATATATATATATATATATATATATATATATATATATACTTATACTTATTATTTATGTCACAGTAAAAATCCCGCAGAGGCCACAGTCTCGTGGTGGTTCATATATTTATATACTTATATTTATTATCTATGTTATAGCAAAAATCCCGCAGAGGCCAATGTCTCGTGATGGTGTGTATATATATTTATATTTATTATTTATAATGTATTAAAAACCCCGCAGAGGCCAATGTCTCGTGGTGGTTTATATATATACTTATATATATTATTTATATCGTATTAAAAATCCCGTAAGGCCAATGTCTCGCGGTGGTTTCTATATATACATATATTAATTACTGCTCATATTACAATATTGTTGTTAAAACCCCGCAAAGACCAATGTCCTGCGGTGGTGTGCTTTTATTCATATTGTTCTTGTAACTGTTCGAGGAGTGATATATCGTTACAATTTCCGAGTCTACGTGTCTTCCCGTCTGTCAACTCCTATTACGTAGAGTCCCAGGGCTCGAATTCGGTATCTGAAAAGCTGCTCTCGGAACGGTGGATTACGCCTACCGGGAAGGGGTTCAGTTTGCGTGAGAGGGTCTTCGGACCCCTATCTCCGCGATGTACCGGAGTTCGGTCAGTCTAAATTCTTTCTGTCTCCATTAGAGTGTCATCTGTAGGTGTACTTATCCACCGTTCTTTCATATCCCCTATAGCGCGCGTTTCATTGTTTTATCCTCATTTCTTTCACCCTTTATTACTCAGAGGGAGAAACCCCATCTCTCTCTCTCAGTCCACCACGTGACGCGTTCACAGTAAAGTCTACATCGTAGATCCATGGTCGTCCTAGGATGATGCTCTCGACCTTCATATGCACTACATCGCATAGGATTTGTCATTGGAAGGACTGGAACTGGATGGGAATGACACACGTAGTGGTGACTGGGATAGACGTGTCATCAACCCAAGCCACGTTGTATGGCCTCGGATGAGGATTGGTAGGTAGACCTAGATGGGAGACAAAGTCTGAAGAGACTGCATTGATACAACTCCCGTTGTCAAAGATCACCTTGCAGGGTTGAGATTTGACCATGATGTAGGTTTGGAAGATGGAGGTTCGACGCCAGTCGTCCTCCTGTGGGTGTGCGAGGATGCAGCGAACTACACCTAGTCTTCCCTGGTTTAAACTTTTGGCAATTTCTCCTACTTGCATGTACTCGACATGCGTTCCATCATACCCTGCATCTAACTCCTCAAACTGGGCAATGAGATCAGGGTCCGGCTCATATCTCTCAAGGAGTTCTTCTTCCTGAGGTGGAAGCTCTATAGGCTGGGGGTCGGTGATGACCAAGGCTCGGGTGGGGCAATTGGTGGCAATATGCCCTAGGTTATGACACCTGAAGCAACGGACTCCTGAGATAGGGGCTGGTTGGGAGGTGCTAGGGACCACTCCATTTCCCTTGTCATCTCTCCTCTAAGGTGGAGTATACTCCAGCCTAGGCACAGCATCGGGTGCAGGTAAAGGGTTCCTTGGGAAAGGAGCAGTAGGGGCAACGGCCCGGAGTGGGGTAGCAGTAGGAACATAGGAAGTGGAGGGACCAGGCCTCTCAGAGTAGCGGACCATGGGGTTCCGAGACTCGGGTTGGCGGTAGGTGGAGACCTGAGGTGGGACCACCCTTTGAAACCGCTCGACATCCCGAGCAACCTGATAGGCATGCTCGAGAGTGTTAACTTCCCGTATGAACAACTCCCGTTGTATGCTCTCGTGTAGGCCAACCCTAAACCGTGAGAGGGTGACAGAGGCATCCTCCATGACTCGACTCCGAAGGAAGAAGTCATCAAATTTGGCGATGTACTTGTCCACGGACTTTCTATCTTGGGTGAGTTTCTGCCACTGGTCTAATAGACGCTGGTGGTAGGAGGGTGGCAGGTACTTCTCCCTCAATTTCTCCTTCATTTCTTCCCACGTACATATAGGCTCCTCCCGTCTCCTGGCTAGGAGATTTTTAACGTTACACCAGTAAGTTTTGGCTTGACCTAGGAGTTTCATTTTGGCAAATCTCACCTTGGTGGCAGGGGTCATGCGGCGATGCCAGTCAAAATATTGGTCCATCCCGGTCTCCCAATCAAGGTATGTAGCGGGGTTGAGGGACCCATCAAAGCTCGGAGCGTCAATCTTGACGTTCCGGAGGATGATATCCTCATCATCGTGGTCTCTCTCTCGAGACGCACGGGCCTCTTGTTCTCTACCTTGGGGAACTTGATTTTGGCAGGCTTGCTCTCTTTCCTCCCTAGGATTGGCTACGGGATCGCCATGGCCATTCACTCGTCCTTCCTCTCCCTTCAGTCGATCCTCTAAGGCTCGGATCCTCTCATCTAGCTCGGCTCGAAGTTGGCCTATGGATTCTTCAAAATGGTTAGAAGATTATGCTCAAGCTGAGCCAACATAGCACTCATGCTCTTCTGATCCATGTGGGATTTTAGAGTTGAAGGGCGCTCTAGACGGCCGGATGAATTCCTGGACCAACGTGGCATGCACGACCTCGGACCTAAATGATGCAGTCCTGGGACCGATAATTAGCAAGCTATAGACCCAAATTTGTTGGCTAAATAGGCAAAGGGCCAAGTTTGAAGGGACTGGTCAGGGAGAGTTGCTCGCCCGTAGGCGAAGTAGTTGTGGAACGACCTCCTGATAATTAGGGTGCCCTAATGTGACAGTCTAGGGCCTAAGGATGGGTACATACAAGCTCTCGCTTTCCGTCCATAGCGATGCACTCAGGAGACTGGTTGCATGGATCGGGCTCTCTCTCACTTCGCGCGGTAATTGAAAAGATACTAAATGAGTAAGTGAGGGGAGCACGTACCTAGCTAGATTGAAAAGTCTAACTCCGACCGGAGATGAAGGCGAGCGGGGACGTGCGTGCCCGTACGGCGTCGAAGAAGCTTCACCGGTTACAATGAATTCACTCCTCGCAGGGAGGTTACAATTATTACAAAATCGCTTTAAAATTTCCCACGTAGGGGAACAAATCAATCTAAAATTTTCTCTGCGCAGGGAGACTCTCGCGTATGCACGTTCCGTAATCTACGGATCTTCGGTCGGCATCCGGGCGACTCAGACACGGGCCGAGCCGTAAAAGTGGACTCAGGTACCACAAGAAATAATAAGTTAAACACATATATAATATATATATATATATATATATATATCGTAAAATACATATATATATTTAACTTATTTTCAAAAACCTTTTTAATCAAATAATATATATAAATATATATATATAGATATATATATAACATTATATATATCCTATATATATTATATATATTTAACACATTTTTTTTCAACCTCCTTTTTGACTTTTCTTTTCTTTTTTTCAAATTTCTCTATTTTTTTGTCTTTTTCTAACTTTTTTGAAACCACTTTTTTTTCTTTTCAAACCAGCTATCCGGCTAGTGGTCAAAGGGGGCGGCCCACGCGGTGCAGGGCAAGCAGGCCGAGCGGGCGCTGGCTCGGGCACGGGGCGCGGGAGCGCTGGCAAGGCGAGCACGGTGGACGGGCCACCCTGCGTAGGCGCGGGCGGTTCGTGCAGACGGGGTGGGCGCACAGGCCGGTGGGGCGGGCGCAGACGCAGCGAACGCTGCACGCGGGCGTCGAGGCGTGCGCGAGTGCCGAGGCGGGCGCTGTCGGCCTTGGTTGACGAGGCGGATGATGCAGCTGTGACGCATGACCAGCGCGGTCGACGAGGGGAGGGCGGGCGTCGAGGCCTGCCGCAGGCGCTGCGGCCATGAGGCGGTCAAGCGTCGGGCCACGGGGCGCTCGGGCGCTGGCTGGCTGGGGCCAGCGGGGTCGGCAGGGGCGGTGCGGGCACAGTCGCCAGGGGCGCGGGGCCTGATGGCGCAGGCGGCTCGCGGGCGGGGCGTTGGCCTGGGTGCCGGAGCTGACGGGGCGGCGGGCTGCGGCAGCGTACGGCGGCGGCCGCTGGCGGTGGCTCGCAGGGGGGAGCTGGCCGTTGCGGCCGCTCCTGCGTTTGAAACGTGGTACGGGCGACGAGGCCCGGCCACGCGAACAGGCAAAAAAATTTTTTTATCCTTTTTTTTTAGCGCACTGGGCGGGAGAGAGAAACAAAGAGATAGAGGGGGGGGAAACAGAGATAAAACAAAAGGAACGCAGGAGGGAATTTTTTTTTCTCTATATTTTTTTTCTTTCTCTCAAGATCTTTCTACTACTCTTTTCTTCTTTTTTTTAGCAATCTAGAGAGAGAAAGAGGGACGACGTCGGGGACGTCGGGGTCATCGGAGACGCCGTTGTTGGGCTCTAATACCAAATCTGACGTGGCGGCGACGTGGAAATAGATCGACGGCAACTCTGGGACACGAACGGGACTTGATAGGATGCTACCTCGCGTAGCTCGACCTCACGCCGGACGGTCTCACACCGGGCGACACTCAAACTCACAAGGAGAAAGAGGGAAGGGAAATGCAAGAGAGGGAGAGCTCTTACACACACAAACTAGATTTCATTCAATTATTTTCATTCATGTCTCGTAACACATCCCTTGGCCTCTTTATAGAGGAAAGAAAGCCATAACATAGATACCATCTAACTTCCACTAATTGTGTTTATACCCTAGCCTAACAAAACAAAACCCACCCACCTCACTTTGACTTGTGGGTTTTAATCAAATAAAATACAAAAATTACACACATGTTATTTGACTATGACTAGCCTAATAAGACGAAAGGAAAAATACATGTAGGAATACATGTATACATACACACACAAATACATATACTTAATACGCAATATACTACCGTAGCCATAAGCCGAGTCGTCAGGAAGGATCTCCGAGCCATAAGCTCGGTGCAGTGGCGGTGCGGCGTCGGCTCCGAGCATTGGGCCCGGTAGTGGACCCGGTGTCCCCACCAAGATCCCAGAGAAATCCTTTATTTCCCAGCACAAGAGGACCACTCGAAGCCTCGGCCCGCGAGCCCGGGGGCCGGGGATACCAGCGAAGCCTCATTGCCCGAGGAGGCTGAGCAGGGTGACACCTATGGTGTCCTTGAAGCAGAAGATGGCGAAGATCAGGACTTCGTCGACCTATTGCCAGCACCGCCGAAAATTGATGATGGCGGCCAGGCCATGGTAGATGAACTTATTGAAATTAACTTGGGCACGAAGGGCGACCCCAGGCCGACCTTTCTAAGTGCCCTCCTTCCTCCACAGGAGAGGGAACAATATATTAAGTTGCTGCAAGAATTCCAGGACTGTTTTACCTGGAACTACAAGGAGATGCCCGGCCTAAGTCTCGTTGTGACCCAACATATTCTGGCCATCGATCCCAAGGTGGAACCGGTGAAGCAGTCTCCCCGGCGCATGAGGCCGGAGTTGATAAACCAAATTTGCAAAGAAGTCGACAAGCTCATAGATGTCGATTTTGTTACTGAAAACCAGTATACCACTTGGCTGGCCAACATTGTGCCGGTGAAGAAGAAGAATGGACAGATCAGAATTTGCGTGGACTTCCGCGACCTGAATAAAACCTGCCCGAAAGATGATTTCCCGGTGCCCATCACTGAAGTCATGATTGATGCAACTACTGGCCACGAGGCCTTGTCCTTCATGGACGGATCATCCGGCTATAACCAAATCTGGATAACTGAGCACGACCGAATTCACATGGCCTTCCGGTCACCCAAAGGGATATTCCACTATAAAAGAATGCCCTTCGGCCTCAAGAACGCCGGCGCTACTTACCAGCGGGCGATGACCAAAATATTCGACGAGCTGCTATACAACAAAGTCGAATGCTACATTGATGATTTGGTTGTCAAGTCGAAGAAAAGAGAAGATCACCTGAAAGACCTCAGAGTCATCTTTGAAAGAATCCGACAGTACGAGCTGAAAATGAACCCGATGAAGTGTGCCTTCGGCGTCTCCAGTGGGAAGTTCCTCGGCTTCATCGTCCGATATAGAGGGATCGAGGTCGACCATTTTAAAATAAGAGCCATTCAGGAGTTACCTCCTTCGAAGGATCTGGGAGAGTTGAGATCTCTGCAAGGCCGGCTGGCTTACATCCGAAGATTTATCTCTAATTTATCAGGGCGCTGTCAGCCATTCCACAAATTAATGATGAAAAATGCACCTTTTGACTGGGACCAGGAATGCCAGAAGGCCTTCGATCAGCTGAAGGATTACTTGAAGACCCCGCCCGTGCTGGGGGCACCTGTCAAGGGAAGGCTGCTTATTCTATACATAGCCGCCACCAAATGCTCACTGGGGGCAATGCTCGCCCAAAACAATGATGAGGGGAAGGAGCAGGCTCTCTACTATCTTAGCCGAAGGCTAGTGGGGGCAGAAGCAAAATATACCCCGATTGAGAAGGTCTGTCTCGCCTTGGTCTTCACAGTCAAGAAGCTGAGGCATTACATGCTCTCCCATGAAGTGAGCCTGATCTCCAAGGCCGACCTAGTTAAACACATTCTCTCCCAGCCAGTCCTGAAGGGATGCCTCGGCAAGTGGGCCATACTGCTGATGGAATTTGACATCACCTACGTGCCACAGAAGGCCGTTAAGGGTCAAGCTGTGGCTGAGTTCTTTGCGGCACATCCTGTGCCTGAAGATTCCCCATTGGCTACGGAGTTGCCTGAAGATGAAATACTGGAGGTGGACCAAGTCCAATAGATCGCCTGGCAGCTGCCCTTTGATGGAGCTTCGAGAACGGAGACAACCCCGTCCGGACACACCAAAGTACGGGCAGGGGCCGGCATCGTCCTTAAATCCCCGGAGGGAGAAGTATTGCATACATCCTGTTCCATCAATAAACCCTGCACAAATAATGAGCCAGGGTATGAGGCTCTGATCATCGGTCTCCAAGTCGCTTTGCAAATGGAGATTAAAATGCTGTAAGTATTCGGCGATTCGTTACTAGTCGTCAAGCAAGTCGAGGGACAGTTTGATGTCCGGAAACCTGAGCTGCTCCCTTACCATGCTAAAGCAAAACGGCTCATGGAGCAATTCTACCACATTGAGATAGGCCATGTTGCCAGTGGAGAAAATGCATAAGCCGATGCACTGGCAAAACTGGCAAGCTCACTAGCAGTCCCGCCTGATGGATCTCTTAGCATCCGGGTGGTGAATCAGCGCCAGGTGCCTGGCATGATAGAAGAACCAGAAGAAGAAGAACTGGAGGTCGCTGCAGCAGAAGCCATCGGCCTACCTGACTGGAGAGACCCTCTTATGCGATGGTTTAAACACCAGCAACTGCCCAAGCCGAGAGAAGAGAAGATCAAGCTGATCAGAATAAAGGACTCTTATGAGGTTCGGAACGGGATCCTATTCTGAATTATGGCAGATGCCAAACGGAAAGTGCTCCTGCGATGCCTATCCACTAAAGAAGCTTGTAGAGTCATAAAAGAGGTCCACACCGGGACAGCAGGCGCACACCAGGCGGGATCGAAGATGAAAATTGAAATAAAGAAGCTTGGATACTACTGGCCGACAATGTTTGATGACTGTTGCAAGTACGCCAAGTCTTGTCAGAAATGCCAGGAGCATGCCACGGTGCCCAAGAGGCCACCAGTGCCGCTGCATCCGACACTACCCAGCTGGCCTTTCGCCCAATGAGGAACAGACGTCGTGGGCCCAGTACCCGCGCCATCCGTCGGGTGCAAGTACATTTTGGCGGCAACTGACTACTTCTCCCGTTGGGCGGAAGCCGTTGCTTTGAAAGAAGTGACTGGGGAGATCGTCGCCAGATTTATCCATCGCAACATCATATTCCGGTTCAGCACTCCGAACCGGATTATCTCAGATAATGGAAGCCACTTCCGCAACCGGAAGGTCTACCGGCTAGCAGAAAAGTACAAGATCGACTGGAGGACGTCGACTCCTTATAACCCATAGGCCAATGGCTTGGCTGAAACTTTCAATAAAACGCTTTGTACACTCCTGTCCAAGATTGTTAATTCTAACAAGAGAGACTGGGAAGAGAAAATGTATGAGGCCCTGTGGGCATATCGAATTGTATACAAAACTCCAACAGGTTGTTCACCCTTCTCCTTAGTATATGGCTCAGAGGCAATTGTCCCCGTCGAGCTGGAAATACCCTCTCTCCGAGTCGCAATCTAACACGGGCTAGTCCAGGAAGAGCAAACAAACGTCGAGCGAAGGCTCGAAGAGCTCTCCAACTTGGAGGGGAAGCGGCTCCAAGCCCAACAGAACATTCGGATTTACCAGGCCCGCATAGCTCGCGCCTTCGATAAGCTCGTCAAGGAGCGTGAATTCAAGAAGGGTGACCTCGTTATGGTCAAAAGGAGGGAAGTTATGGCTTCCAACCCCAAGGGTAAGCTGAATGAGAATTGGCTTGGACCCTATGTAATCCAAAAGGTTTATGAAGGCGGAGCATATGTGATAGTCGATCATCGGGGGGAGGTCCAGTTTCCACCCCTTAATGGTAAGCATCTAAGGTTGTACTACGCTTCGATCCCCCCCCCTCTAATGAATAATACATTTTCTCGCCCCGCAGCGGGCAAACTTGTGTTTCAACTGCTCAGATGGTTTGTCATTATTCATTGTGCATTTCAAAACCAAAAAAATAATAAAAAGGGGAAGAGAAAGAAGATAAGAGAGAAAAAGAAGAAAAGGAAAGAAAAAAGGGAAGAGAAAAAAGAGAAGAAAAGAAAAGAAGAAAAGAAGAAAAGAAGAAAAGAAAAGAAAAGAAAAGAAGAAAAGAAAAAAAAAGAAGAAAAGAGGAAAAAAGAAGAAAAGAAAAAGGAGAAAAGAAAGGAAGAAAAAAAAGAAAAGAAAAAGAGGGGGAGGAAAGGAGGAGGAGCAAGCCCTCCTTTACTAACCCTCACCCGTACCAACGAACACTTCAATAAACGAATCAACCTTGTCAGCCCTTGACATTCTGTCGGCACTGACGAAGAATACCCCAACCGGACCTTTCACCCGGGAGCGGAGAATCAACCCTTCCCCTAGCGTTGGCACCAACCCGTACCAACGAATATTTCAGTAAACGAATCAACCCTGTCAGCCCTTGACATTTTGTCGGCACTGACGAAGAATACCCCAGCCGGACTTTTCGCCTGGGATCGGGGAATCAACCCTTCTCCTTGCGTTGGCACCAACCCATACCAACGAACACATCAAGAGACAAATAAACCACATCTCTCCTCGGCACCCTGTCGGCATAGACAAACAACCCTCTTTTGACTAAGACCTCCTGTCACGGTCATTGAATGAACAAACTCTTCTCTCCGTCTCTTCGGGCGACAAACGACCCCTTTTAACCAATACCTCATGTCTAGGTTGTCGAACGAACAAACTCTTCTCTCCGCCCCTCCAAGGTCAGATCAACCCAGTCGGGTCAAACATTCCCGTGGCATCATTTGGCTGAGTTGCTTGATGGACATGGTGGAGTGGTCCCCTCGTCCCTCCTCTGGAAGGGCGAGCACTCTCCCATGCTCCTATGCGAACCTCACAGGGTTCTCCCCGAATAAGCTGTTAGTGTGAACTTGTGTTTCATCACATAGCAAAAGAGGAAGAAAAAAGAGAAATAAGAGATTTCCCAACACCGCACACATACAGGAGGCACATGGGATAATTGCATTGTATTCCTGTTGAGAAAAAAAAATTACACTGGCCTCGGGGCATACCCCGGTGTTACATGCAAAAAAGGGATGGAAGGGGGACTGGCAGCTAGTCTAGCCCCCGGAAGATGTCCTCAAAAGGAAGGATCCCGACACAGGGGAAGCTCATCATCTCACGCAGACGGTCTTCCTGCGTGTCGAGGCGTTCCAACTCGATCGTCACAGAGGCCACCGCTGCTTCGGCGACGGCCAGCTCTTCAGTTTCCCGGGTCTTGTTCGTCTCGGCCTCGAGCAGGTCGGACTCAGCCTGGGCAAGCCAGCCCCGGAGTCTCTCTATCCGATTCTCCAGGGCGTGGATGTTGGCATTGCACCCGTCCAAGGCCTCCCGGTGTAGCCCCCTGCTGTCCCTCCGCACCGCCAGAGCCTCCAGATATTCGTCCCTCTGAGCGCCGATAGCTGTAAGCTCAGTTGGGGCCTGCGTCTCGAGGAATCCACGACGGTTTACGTATTTCAATAGTAACAGAACATGTCTTGACCACTCTTCCAGTGGGCAGCCCATCATTTGTAGTGCTTTGGCCAGTTGCTCCACGTAGCCCTTACGCCTTGATATGTGAACGTTGGGTCGGCAACGACCATAGAGCGCAATACCACTAAGGTCTGGCGGACTGGCAGATCTGAGCTCACGTGGCCGATAGAAGGGACGACTGGTTGGTCGAAGCTAACTTCTCTGTCCAAGACCGCCCACAGCTCGATGTCAACCACGGCCTAGCTACCTGGAAGAGTCAGGGCCGAAAGGAGGGGCCTCGCGGGTTCCGAGGATGACCCCTGGCCAGCCACCACCATAGGTAAGGAGGATACCATAACGGAGACGTCTGGCGCAGCCATGATGAGCGGCTGCTCTAGCTCCATTGACCGGGCGGGTTCCGAGCTCGACAATGCCGCCTCCTCTGTCAAAACTAGAGCCGCGACCCTGTCGGGAGAATGAACGGTCGCAGAGGCCAGATCTGGTGCCGCAGCAGGCAAAGTTGCTTCGGTCTCCGCCTCCTCGGCAGACAAGGTATCGATGGTGGGCGGGTCCGATGTCGTTCCCGGGAAGTCTTCATCTCTTCCCGCCTGGAATTCCCCCGAATGTTCACTGAGGATCGTCAATATCCTCCCCAGGAGTCGGGCTTCCTCGGGTACGACCTGCGTCGGGATTGGTGGCAGTGGGATCACGAGCCGGGGGATGGCCCCCATCTACAGAAGAGACGTCAAGGACCCCGCGTCCGGCCCCAGAAGCCTCTTCAATCTTTTAGCCGCGTGCACGCAGAAGGATGAGCTCCACCTGGGGACGGCTTTACGAACCCGAGGCGCACACGCTCCGCGGGGCGTTGTTGTTACCTGACCATGTAAAGAAAGGTTAGCCGCTCGCCGGGTGAAGTAAATCGCTGAATTCTCAAAGGAGCCGGATGGGTCCTCGTGCTCACCTCATCCGCCGGCACGATGCTGCTCCCTGGCATCGTCTCCTCCCGGGTGTCGGCTTCGGGCACCGTCTCCTCTCGAGTCTCGGTCGCCGGTGACACCTCCCCTTCTTCCCAAATCTCAGCTTTGGGCACTATCGGCTCTCGCACCTCGATGTCGGGCGCTATCTCCCCCTCCTTCAGGGCTTCGGTGGCTGGGATAGTAACCTCCACGGCTCCTTTGGAGGCGCGAGCCTGTATTACCTCAAATAAATCAGCAACCCCAAAGGAAGACTTAAAGACGAGAAAGGAGGAAGAAAGAGGAAGGCATACACTCACAGCCACTACCACCTCTTCTCGGGGTGAGACCTCAGCTGTCAAGATGGCAGCATCCAAGCTTACCCCGACTTCGTCCTGCCGCAAAACCTCGACCAGGGACGCCAGTTTATTCAAAGCGGCGGATGTTGTCACTTGTCTGACGGCTTCTAAACCCGGGATGTGGATTGCCGCACCTTTTGACGGGGCCTGTTCCTATCGAAAGCAAAAAACAATGATATCAAGGAGGTTAGTCGACGGCCTCGAGAAAGAAACCTGAATTAACAGGTTCGCACTTACGGGTGCCCGCTTCACCAGGCTAAGAGAAATAGGTAGTACTGGGGCTTTCCAGGTAGGAACTTGAAAGCTGGGCTCCCCGGGGATACCCTCAGTTGAAAGCACTTCGTCAGAAGAATAGCCGTAATCTACCTTCTCGCCCGACGAAGACTTATTCCTAGTGGGCACCTCTTTCGCTGTCAAGGCAGCCCCCGCCTCGGCATCCGGGGTCGGCTCGTCACCGCGCCGGATGGGCAACCGCGACTTCCCTGACCGCCACCCCTTCGTCCTGTATATCTGCCCGAATCGGGATGTCTCGGGGTCCGCCTCCGGTTGAGGGGCTGCCACGTCAGCTCCTGCCAGGCAAAGCAGGATCCGGGTTCAGTCAGGCCCGTAAAGCTTCAAAAAATTTTAATCGAAGCGACTAGCAAAGAAAGTGATATACCTCCTTCAGCTTCAGTGGCGGGAGTTGGGGCGAAGAAGGTCTCTTCGACAGATTCCGCGACCCCGTGGGTCACAACATCACCCACGCCTGGGATAGATACGGGCGTGGGCCTCTCGGCGACAGCTGGAACAAAAATGTATGTGTTACAAGAAGCGCCCCTCTTAGCGTCTAAATAAATCCCGGAGAGCCTCGAAGAAGAAGAAACCTAACCTGCAGGCCGACTCGGCTCGGTCCGCGCAGCTTTGAACTCCTCGAATGAAGAGATCAAAGGCGCCGGGGGAACGGTCGACGTAGCTTTGGCGGCCTCCGTCTTCCGTCACTTTGCCTCCCGCCGCCTGGCCACCTTGGCAGCATCTACCGCCTTCTTCACGGGCGATTTCGCCCGGGGCCTCTTCGCAGGTGGAGGCAGGGGGGTTGTAGTCGAAGCCACTGGCGCCTCCTCGAAGTAAGTAGGCTTTCCTGCTTGCCGAAGGAGATTGCGATACGTCGCCATCTGGACGCTATCGGGGTGGTCTGTTTAAGAAAAGAGGAAGAAGAACGAGGGACCCGATCAGCTTCCGGCACCCAAGGAAAGGGTAACATTGAAAAGTACAAGTAAAAGAAGAAAACACTAAATACCATGTGGGCCAGTGTACAGCCGCAGCGCTATCGGCCTGTAGCTGAGGGACGGTTCCTTGTCCCGGCGAGCCGCCTCCCGGACCAGCCAGCATACATCCTCGATTTTCTGGCAGCGATCCGCGAGGGCAGCCAGGTCCGCATGCTTCTTGGCGGCCAAGTGGTAGAAGAGGTTGAAGTGGTCCATCCCCCATCCCTCGGCATAATAATAGGCGATATGGAGGCGCTTGCCCAAGATGGCCACCCCCGTATCTTCAATCTTCAACCCATGCACCCGGAGAAGGACGTAGAGCCACGTGGTGTCCTTGTAACTCTCTGGGTTCCGTTCCTCCCTCCTTACGAACGTGCGGTATGGACAAATTGGGTCCCTCTCCGGACGCCAGCTCCTCGCCGGGGTGCCTCCTTCCTCCATGGGAAACAGATAATTGGTCAGCTCCATGTGGTCACTCCCAACGTGGCAAAGGTCCCGCAAGGTCTTGTTGAAATCATCCTTCGCCACCAGAGGCAGCTTAGCCTACGGTGCTGGCTTGGCCTCTCGAGCCCTCTTGCGTGCGATCATGTACGCAGCCACTTCTTGTTCCTTGCCCTGCCTCAACGGGAGGAGATGCTCCGGGTCGATATCAAGTACTGGCACTGGCTGCCGGCTCAGAAAACTCCTCTCTGCCCCATCCCAACAGTCGGTTCGGGATAATCGGTAGAAGGCCATCCCGGCATTCCACCACTTTACGTACTCCGGGGTCACCCGTGGAACCCGACTTGGGCCTGGCACCCTGAAGGAAGCAGTGTCTGCCCGATGAAAGAAATCCCACCAGGTTCGGGCAGTCTCAGTAGTAGGGCTCCCCCGGAGACTTCGCACCGGCAGATCAAAGCGAGCACTGTACGTCGGGATATGTTGATCATACCCGAAATTCCTGCCGATACGAAAGGGATAGTACGGCTCCAGCAATAGACTGTCCCCCTTTCGGAAAGCCAGCACACTTGGGCGAATGGACAACGCCCATGCTCTGAGCTCCGGCTCCAACAACGGGCGAACCACATTCTCCTGACTGATCGGATGCACGTACTTTTCCACCTGATCATCCCTGCATTCCCGGTTACTGTTTACCAACGGGCTTGAATGAGCAGCCAGGGTCCAGAAGTGAATAGTGCCGGCAGCATCAAGGGGCACCGTCGTCAGCCTGCCCCGGATGTCGTATAGTCGCATAGACGTCGAGGCTGACTCCACGCTCGTAAACTCTAGCATCCGTGGAACTAACCCCCAGCCTTGAATGGTGCGTGGGGCGAACTCTGGGAATAGGGAACAAACCCACGCATTGAAAAAATGCAGTGGGCACACATACCGCGCCTGTCGCGGGAATTGGTGAGCGCTGACATCCCCGAGCGCCTTGTAGATCAGACACAGAGTAGCTGGACACAGAGACAGCTTGATACCCCAGGCCATCTGGCAGGCCGGGTGGATCGCATCCGGCCGAATGACAGTCTCGTCTCCATATGGCATGGCGAACGAGCACAGCCAATAAGTCAGGAATGCCGCACAATGCGTCAGCGGGTCGACCCCTGCCGGATTGGGCCTGCTTCGGCGCCCTCGGGAAGAAATCTTCACATCAGCCTTCGGCTTAGCACACTTCTTACTGGCGGCGGTAGTGCCTATGTGCGGGAAGTCTTTGTATTGTTTCAGGCCGTCGTAGAAGTACTGCAACCACAAGGTCATGCGGACTCTCTTCCGGTCTCCACGAGGGGTTGCTTCCCGCCGTGCGCCAACTGATACAGGTCTCTGTACGCCTTCATAAGATACCGATATGAATAGCCAAGGGAGTAGTAGCCTTCCCCGTTGGTCTCGTCCTTGATCATATTCGGGAGGGAAACTTCTTCGTAGGGCTCCCTGTCAATAGGCAAGCCACTGAGTTGACTAAGACTCCACAAGTCCAATGAAGTCTCGCCCTCTGCCGTATAAAAGGTGTTGGTCTCTACATTGAACACTTCAATCATCCCGCAGCAGAGGCCCCTGGAAATGGGGTAGCTATACGTGGAGGCGTAGACACTGTGATAAACGCCAGCCCGGATGAGGATAGGGGCGTAATTGAACAGCACATACTCTGTGAATTCCACGCCCCCTTCCCGAAAGCTATGCGCATCCTTAAGCTTGAGCTCCCCGAACCAGCCCAACGCCAGTTCGTGCTTGAATCGGATGGCCAAGCAATCCAGCAAGAAGGGTTCTTCTCTGTACCCCCACTTTATTGGAGCCAGGAACAGACCGAACCGGGGTGTTCACCCTGGACCCGCCCAGCAGCTGTGTCCCACCGAGTAGGGGTAAATTGAGGTGCCCGCACTAATTTATCTTCTGCTGGCAACACGGCTTCAAGTCCCAAGATGGGTTTCCATTCTCAAGCCTCTCCCACCAGATACATCGGGATACTCCTCGGAACACTGTAGAGCAGGCTGTCCCGGGACCGCAAAATCGCTTGCTCGGCCTCTTTGACAACTCAGAAGTTCTGCCTCTCCTGGTGACTGAGATGCTTCATAAAGTGGATGAGATGCCTGTCCTTCGGGTAGTCCTTCCGGTACTCCCCCGTAGCCCGGTCAAAGGCCAAGCTGCCTTCGACCCGAGTAAGCCTACGAAAGTCCATCGTCTCGGTATCGGAGCCCGACGATCCGGCCAGTGCCGCTATCTCGGCATGCTCTCTGTCCAAGTCCTCCACATTAAACCATGTAACCGCCGGCACTGGGGGTGGGGGAACGTGCTGCGCACCAGAAGCAGCAGAAGCAACAGAATCTCTCGGGGCAGCCATCTCTCTGCAAGGTGCAAGGTACCTCAAGTCAGAACAAGATACAAATAAAGAAAAAGAAAGAAAATTATAAAGGGGCTACACTGTAATTGATCTAAACAAAATGCCAATAATTTCTGACAAAATTTTGGCAGAGTTTCCCCTAGGCCGGAGGCGTAAGGGGAAAACACGGGTGCACGTCCACAAGGAGTGACGGCCCCAACAAAGTCACGGTGTGCCCAAGGGTGACATCGGAGGTCCTCCGGTTGAAGAAGTCTTCTTCTCCCCTTCAGCGGCACACCCCGTGCCTCTCTTCAGCGGCACACCCAGGCCGAGCCCCTCAGCGGCACACTCGTGCCCCCCTCTCAGCGGCACACCCAGGCCGAGCCCTTCAGCGGCACACTCGTGCCCCCCTCGCAGCGGCACACCCAGACCGAGCCCCTCCAGCGGCACACTCGTGCCGCCCTCTCAGCGGCACACTCGCGCCCCCCCTCTCAGCGGCACACCCAGACCGAGCCCCTCCAGCGGCACACTCGTGCCCCCCTCTCAGCGGCACACTCGCGCCCCCCCTCTCAGCGGCACACCTGTGCCCCCCTCAGCGGCACACCCGTGCCCCTCTCAGCGGCACACCTGTGCCCCCCTCAGCGGCACACCCGTGCCCCTCTCAGCGGCACACTCGTGCCCCCCCCACCAGTGGCACACCTGTGCCCTCTCCCAGCGGCACACCTATGCCCCCGCCAGCGGCACGCTCCGACGCCGTGACCGCCTCCACCCCATGCCGAAGAGAAGAAGAAGAAGAGATGAAGAGGAAGAAGAAGAGATGAAGAGGAAGAAAAGAAGAAGAAGAGGAGGAAAGGGAAGACGGGAGCCTAGGGCTTCGTAGTCCCCCGAGCGAAAGAAGAACGAGAAGAAGAAGTGGAAGAAAAGGAAGAGGAGAACGGAAGAAGAAGAGAAGAGGAGGGGAAGAAGGAAGATGAGAGAAAGAAGAAAAGGGGGGGGGCTTCGCAGTGCCCTCACTAGAGGAGGAAGACGACGGCGAGCGACGGTGGCCTCCGGCGGTGAAGGAGAAGAGAGAGAGAGAGAGGGAGTTGAAGAGACAGAGAAAGAGAGGGAGAGAATTCGAAAGGAAAGGGGGGGGAGTTTTGAACTCCCCCACCCCCTTTTATGGCCACGTCAAAAAAAAGAGAAAGAAAAGAAAAGGGAAAGAAACAAAATAGACAAGAAGAAGAATAAAAAAAGGGGGAAGAAAAGAAAATAGAAGAAAAAAAGGGAAGAAAAAAAAGAAAAAAGAAAAGGAAAAAAAGAAAAAATATACATGAAAAGAAAAGGGGAGAAAAAAGAAAGGAAAAGGAAGAGAATATATATATATATACATATATATATATAATATATAATAAATGATAAATAGATATAATAATATCTACGTCACATACCTTATGAACGTACGCCCAATAACGTACATTAATTCCACGGATACACCCGCGAGCACCGTCCGGCTCATCCTTCGCCCGCGCCGCCCGTGGGTGGGGGGCATTTGTGGACGTATAAAATTGTACGTCCATATGTCCCACCAAGCCCCGCATTAATGTCAAAGTCAAAAGGAGAAGACTCGGGAGACTGGCCATCGAGGGCTCCGGAAGAATACTACCGTCCGGCAAACCCCGCATTTGCACGGGCGCATTAAACAACAGAGAAAGCACAGGATCTCCTCCTAAATTTATACATTGCTATGGACCCACCCTCGGGTCCCTAACGGTGAAGAAATATCCCAAAGAATGCACAACTTCAAGTTCATGAGGCAAAAGCAGAAGGCCCTTTCAAACGACACACTCCCTGCCCTTTCAGCGGCACACTGCCGGCGAAGCCCCAGCGGCACACCCTGGGGTGCCTCCAGCGGCACACTCCTCAGGTGCCCCAGCGGCACACCCTTCAGGTGCCTTCAACGGCACACCCCTGAGGTGCCTCCAGCGGCACACTCCTTAGCTGCCTTCAACGGCACACCCAAGTGGCCGTTCAACGGCACACCCTTCAGCTGCCTTCAACGGCACACTTCTCAGGCCTTTCAACGACACACTACCCAGGGGCCCCCAGCAGCACACCCCCCTGAAGTGCCCCAGCGGCACACCGTATTATGCCCTTCAGCGGCACGGCCTCAAGTGCCCCGGCGGCACACCCCATCGTGCCCTTCAACGGCACGCTTCAGGCGAGCCCCCAGCAGCACGGTCTCCATGCCCTTCGACGGCACGACCTTCATGCCCCTTCCAGCGGCACAGCGGCCTGGCCCCCCAGTGGCACAACGGTGAATTCCCCTGAATGGCACGAACCGGCAGAAGACATAACGGTCACTAGAGAGGCCCATTGGCGCGCAGCGCAGGCACCTCGATGCCAGCTAGCACCCGCCTTGGTGCCACCTTCTGGTTGGATGAGGGAGATCCCCACCTGACGGAGACAAGATCCGGGTCAACCTCGGATGGCAGTGCCATCATGAGGTCCCCCGTCAACGGCCCACGTATAAAAGGCCTTCAAGAAGAAGAAGAGGAGGAGGTTGGAGGCGAAGCCACCCATTCGAAGAGAATAGCAGAGAAGAAGAAGCAGAGAAGAAGAAGAAGGTAGAGGAGAGCAAGGAGAAAAAGAGAGAGTGTGTTGTGTAGTGGAGTGGGAAGGATGGCAGTGAAGGGGATGATCACCCTTCCTCCTCCTGACCCTCTCCCCAAAACTTTCTTCTTTTCTCTTCCCCGTTTCTTTGAATGTACTGAATCATGTTAGGCCTTCAGGCCACGATCTTCGTTATTTTGAATTTGCCATGAATGAAGCATCTTTTGGCTTTGCCATATTCAGTTGCATTTGTCGTTTTCTCCCCGTGGGTGGTATGTAATCTTTGTTGCAGGCTTCCTTAGCTGCCTAACTCCCTGTTTCGTTGGTTCTCCCATGTCGTTGGCCCGCATAGGCAGACGTTTAGTGTTTCTAGCTTGATGATACAAGGTTAGCCTCCCCCCTCCTTTTGGTGATGCTCTGTAATGAAATTCCCTTTTCCTTCCCACAGAGCCCGTTGAAGTTTTGAGATCCTCTACTTGGCATGTGTCACCCATCTGCCTGCTAGAAGGCTCCCCAGCCTTTCCTCCAAAGTCCACGGTGTACATACACCATTTCCAGCCTCCTACCATCCTACTGCTCGAACCCTTCAACGGCACACTTCCCTTTTGTCTGTTCAACGGCACGCCTCTTTTGATTGCCCAGCGGTACACCTCTCCGGGTCAGCCCAGCGGCACACTCCTCCCTGGGTTTGTTCGGCGGCACACTCCCTCCAGCTGTCAGCGGTACACCCTTGGCTGCCAGCCCAGCATGCCTTGGCTATCATTTCTCCAGTGTACTCATGGCTTGTATTAGTTTACTGGTTTCTCGTTCGGCGTTTTCTCCGAGTTTTCCGAAGTTTCCCCAAAGGTGGCTGCTTAGGCACACACCTCAGTTGTTGGTTCATGCCACTCCATGTGGGCATGTCCCTTGTATTCCCTTACCATCCGGGTTAAGGGGAGATGCTGCCGAATTTTTATCAGAAATAACGATATGTTAAAAGACAAAAAAAAGGGAAGCAATAAACGAATGAAGTAAGCAACAATAAAACATTCTAACCAAGATAAAGGAACTATGCAAGGCTCTAAGATTTGGACTGAACAAGACTCCAAGAACTGCACCGCTGAACATGACTTGGGATTCAATCACGTGGTAGGGAAACTGAAAGCTTAACCATTTGGGACTCTCTATCAGACATGAAATGGGCAAGGAATCCTCTCTCGAACCCTGGCTCACTCCTTGAGCGGCGCACTCCTAGATCCCCCCAGCGGTACACTCTCCTTTTAGTAGCACACCTCCTCTACCCTTCAGCGGTACGCTCCCCTTGGCTCCCCAGCAACACACTTCCTATTCCTCCAGCGACACACCTCCCAACTCCCCAACGACACACTCCCAATTCCACCTCCAGCGGTACGCTCCCAGTTGAACTTCGTTCCATCCATCTGAACTCCACCTCACTTTTCCTCAACCCTTCACTCCCATTCCTGAACCCTCCAGCGGTACACCCTAGTTCACTCCTTTCGGCAGTACACTCTCACCCGAACCTTTCAGCAGTACACTCGCTCCTGAACCCTCCAACGGTACACCCTAGCCTCATCTACCCTTCAGCGGTACGCTCCCCTTGGCTCTCCAGTGACGCACCCCTAGCTCCCCAGCGGTACACTCCATCATTCCTCCAATAAATATATGTAAAAAAATGTATATAATAAAGGGGATAATAAATAATAATAATAACGATAAAAGAGGGAAAGGGAGTAATGCTAATAGGTAAACAATAACAATAAATGGCACTCGAAGCAACCCACGAACATAACAATATGGCCCTCGTCTCCCCTTCTGGGATTCCGAACCCGGGATTATTAATGATGCCCTCGCAGGCCGGGCTTCACCCTCGGGAGCCGTTCCTCCCGTCATGGTCACTGCCCGGCCTCGTCCCGGGCCAATATCTCACCAAGGTTCCCCTCCCTCACTGGGATCGGACTTTCCCCCTTGCATTAAAATCACCGTCCCTCGGCAGACATTTGCGTGGATTTATCCCCCGTTACTGTCTCGTTTTCCGTACGGACTTTTGTCCAAACATGGAATGGTCCATCGGTGACCGACATAATCCGAGTGTTCATGCCCTCACCACGGGCTCGCTGCATAGCCCAGCTACCATTTCCTTCCTGCACTAACTAGTGTTTCTTTCAATCGTGGAGCCCTTATTTCCGGCAATTAATCAAGAGTATTCCCTTCTCTGAGGGGATGTAAATGACGTTGTGACCTTTATGGTGCAACGGGTCTCAGTGCCGACACGAACCACACAATCGTCTGATTAGTCAGATCGGGCGCACCATGGGCTTCCGTGAAGCCCGAATAAATCGTCACTTTGTGACTGGCACGCCCACGCACTCAATAAATGAATAAACTCACCGACATAACCGACGCAAAGAACAAACGAATGAGCGTGTCGAAAAGTGCGTCCACATCTGCATGTCTGCAGATTTGCGAGATAGCAACCTGATCAACTAATTTTTCCACCCTCTAAACCATCTCAGATGACCACCAAATTTCGTGTGCATGATACCCACTTCCCCCCCTTTCACCCATATTAATCCCCTTACCCAGATCCATCAGTTTTCCATCGGTCAAACCCCATCTACAGACTGGTTACAGTCTGCCCTGCACCCCTGCCAGCTCGAGATCCCCTGTTACAGAGTTTCCCTTAGAGAATCAGGATGTTGGATGGTTGTGAATTTCATGTATGTTGTAGCTCCTCAAGCGTACTTTGCAACGGCACTGGTTTCGTTCCGATCCGCCTCCGGATTTGAGCGCAGCAAGTGTTTTAGTCGGGTCGCGCAGATCTGCCCAGTCACAGGACTACGGGACACATATGAAGTTTAGAAATCCCGTCGGCCCTTCGGCTGCGATCCAACCACCGCCGATCTCAAGGATTGAAGAGGGACATCCCACCAACGTCCCAGTCAACCGCCGCTGCTAGAAGACGACCGAAAGCCGCTGCCGCACGTGCCGCACGTGCTTGCTGTCCAGCAGATCGGAACCGTACCGATCCAGACTAGCAGCCCGCCTCCGCCCCGAAAGCCCCTCCGGCTTACTGCCCGTCGACCCAAGATCGGCGCTCCCGGATTGCTATTGTAGCCCTTTACCTCCCTGCGTGGAGTGGGCCGTAAATTCATTGTTGTAATTATTTATATTTAATGTACCGGGAGTTACGCATCTTGGCCGGGAAGTCTTCCCCACGCGCCAAGCGTGGAGGTACGTTTTCGCTCCTCTTTGTCGCATTACTTATTCCGTATGTGGTTGAATGCCGCTGCTGGCGTGAGATAGGATAACTAGCTCGCTTAAAATTCTATCACCGCTGTTAGAAAGAGAGCGTGACCGTCCCGTGACTTGATCCGAGCACGAGAATGAGCTGACTACCCTTGACTCTACGTCAGTTTCTCAACCGTGAAAATTCCCGTGTTTCCCTCGCATGGGACGATTGTGAGCTTGTACTTCTTATTGAAGGCATATACCTCTCAGGAGCTCTTGGTGTCAAGTCGAGTTAGCTTCGTTGTTCGCGTCGTTGCTGGTCGCGTTACATATTTAGTCGCGTCGTCGCCTAGAGTCCCAGATTTGCACCAAATTGGTTTCGATTCGCATTTCGTTCCACATCAAGAGGGGTGGGGTGCGTAAGAAGGGGAGATAGAGAGAGGAGGGAGGGAGGAGAGGGTGTCATAGGGGTTCTCCACCTCTAGCATTGGCACCCCACGTAGTGTGGGTGACAGAGAGTGAGAGAGAACGAGAGAGTGTGTGTACATGAGAGAGAGATTATAGAGGTGAGGAGGGTAAAATGGGAAAGATAAGGGTAATGGGAACGAAGGATGAAATATTTCCCGATATATTCTATTCTTGGATGGATATTAACTCAATTTCTTAACACCCTCCACGTCTTCTTACCCGCCGTTAATATATCAAATCACAAGGACCTAACACATTAACACATTGTTAACATTTTGACGTCTTAACATATTAATATCAATGTATTAGAGAGTTGAAGACACTAGTATGTTAAAATATTACATTTTTTAAATAAATCATATTTAGAGGTGAAAATGGAGATATAATATTTTTTGAAACATATTAAGAAATATATCCCTAATATTTTGAGAAACTTTTAAATATGTCAACGCAGTTACTAATTAAGTTAAAAATATTTCTATTTTTTTAAATATTTTTATTAATTAAGTGTTAAGTGATTAAGATATCCCTCCAACTCCACTAGAGAGAGAGAGATAGAGTACGTAGACCGGTTGTCGTCTCCGACGACGAGGGTGCACGCCAGGGGTGGTGGGGGTGTGGGAGACGACAGGGGGAGGGGGGTTGCACACGGATCCGTGCCCGATGGGTATCATGCTCACTATGAACTCGAGCACGCGGCGCTGCCTGTCAAGAGCCTCATCCGCAGTGGCATCGGAGCTCTCCGACTTCTGCACCTCCGACGGGTCAGGTAGTTGTTTCCAAGCGTACACATGGAGGGCTTCCCCGAATAGCGGCGGGGAATTTCTTTTGCAGACCGGATGGCGGAGATTATGGTCCAGAAGTGCTCCAGGTCGGGGTCGAAGACGTCCTCTGTCCACCAGTCCCTGGGAACCGATATGTGCTGCTTCCCAGAGTACCCGGGACTGTGTAGTCGCTTGCTGATGTGCTACCCTTTGATGGGTGAGTGAGGGTCTTCTCCACGATGGATTCAACGCAGCAGTGGACGATGCTGAGATTCTCCGACCACCCTATGAGCTTCCTGGTCGTCTGCAGGGGGACGATGGAGTCCGTCCACGCCTGCAGGATGCACACCCGGTCCGACAACTTCGGCGGTGACAGCCTCGGCCACGACGCCATCCACCTCATCGGTAACCTCTGCTTCGCCCTGTTCGTGATCGACGTCCCGGTCTTCACCATCATTACCGCCACCTATATATCAGCCTGAGGACCCCTGCTCCATCCCTCCACCAAGATCACCACCTTCCTCACCTCCACCTCCAACGCCAGGTTCCGCTCCAACGAGACCGCCGTGAAGACCGAGGATGACTTCATCTCCCCCGACAACGAGACGGGGGATGACTTCTTCTTCTTTCGGGCATCATGGTCCCCGCCGTAGCCCCCTGACGGATACATCAGTTGGACCACCTTCCCCGCTGTTGCCATGTACAAGGGGGGGACGGCAGGGGGTGGGGGTTGTAGATAGACCGACGGGGCAGCAGGGGTGGCGACGGGGTTGCAAGGGGGGGGGGGGGGGGGGGAGAGAGTTTTGGCGGGGTAGGGTGGTTGCAGATTGGGGGGGGGGGGGGGGTTCGGCGGAGGGAGGGGGGCAGGGGGGGCAGGGAGGAGGGATTTCCGGCATGAGGAGGGGCGATATTGTCATTTCACGGGTGGCAACGAGTTATACATATTTGTAAAAATTTTAAAATAGTAGAAATATACATGTTCATATATTTTCAAGAATAATATATTTTTAATTTTATCTGTAAAAACTCTAAAATATTATAAAAGACAATATATTAATTCAATATTTTCTTAAGAAGCTAATTTTCTAACTTTAAAATAACAACATATGAATGTGTTAATTAAATTAATATGTTAACGTCTTTTAATTCCGTTGGAATGGTGCGCGGTCAGACAACGGTACGAATAGGAGACTGGAGGGAAGGCGCCCCCGATGGCGGCATTGCTGCGGGCAACCAGCCGATGTCCCAAGGGGGGCGGGCGCTATGCCATGGGGAAGAGGAGATTGGAGAGGGCGGGAACGAGGCCTGTTGGCCCCTTCTGGGGTTGGGGGAACAGGAGAAGAGAGAGAGATAGAGGACGGCGGTGTTGGCGGCCAGTGGAGGACGCGACCCTCCGCCTCCCTGAGTCTCCCACCGTCCGCGCACGTCGTTGAGCCAGTGATCTTCTCGCAACCCGGCCGCGTCGATGTCCTCGATGGCTCTCTCGCGCGCCGTCAAGCAAGCGAGGAGACACAGAAGAATCGGCGCCTTCTTCCTCCCGCGCGCAGCACGCAAGCAACACCACGCGTAGTGACCAGCAAATGATCAAAGACACGAAATGGGTGGTTATCAACAGAGATCTCAGATCCCATTTGCTATGGTTAGTTCCTGTTCTATCCACATGTCTTATGTATGGCTTCAGTGCTTGTATGCTACAGTTTCCAATCCAGCTTCTACAGAGATATGAAGGTAATAGTTAGTTTAATCTCTCTCCTATTTGGCGCCTTTACACTCTCATTTGTTTCTATCACTCTAAAGTTCCAGCGACTAAGTGCCACTTTAACCTCCAAATGAAGCACCTCATGTTATCAAGTTTCAGTATTCATAGTTAAATTACCCGTCCTCTTAAGCTTGCTTAGATGTTTTATGTTCTTCTGCTGGAAGTATTGGACAATTATACTAGCTGTCGGGCTTTTGCAAAGCTAAGAGTTTTGGGTTCAATATTCATGTTGACGTCTTGATTTTTGCCTGTGGCCTCATAAACACATTATTTTCCGTGTCATGCGTACTGTCTAGACAACAGACTTTTAATATTTGTTGATAATCTTTTTATCTCAACTACTGTGCGTAGATGGCATGCATTTGAATTTTTCTCTGAAGTTAGTTTGAAATGGTCGTGGGCTCATGTATGCATTGCCACTCGATTTTTTCGTCAACTATATTTTCTTGTTGCATTTGTATAAAAGCTGCCTTGTTAATCAGGGTTCTTTGAATCTACTATGATGTGGTTTAGTCCCATACCGGATATCCATGAAGAATCACCCCTATAAATGAAGAAGATTCCTTTAATTTAATGCATAAGTTTTGAGTTGAGTTTGGCCCTTTAACATGGTATCCGACTGGGTTTACCCATTGGTAGAGGGGTATTTGTGTCCTTTAGTTCTGTCCATGGGGAGATCCTATCTGAGAATCCATCCAAATCTATAAAGTAAGTTCCAATTACTCTGTGCAGCGTTCTTACTTGGACTTTGGCCTCGGAAGGATATCGTTCTACCACAGTTTTTTTTCTTTTTTACTCACAATTTATACTCCCTCTACAACAATTTTACTCTTTGTCCGAAGTTCACTAAGGCCGAGTTTGATAACGGGATACAGTCGGTTAGGGCAGCGTACTCGATTTGTTCGAGTTTGAGTCACTCTGCCTTAATCGGGGTCGAACATAGGTTTTGTTGGGTTTTGCTAGAACAATTGGTTCGAGTGTATGGGCTCGAGCACCTTGTTCAGCGTCGTTTAAGGGGGGAGGTGGGGCATGCTACCCCAGTTTTACCACCCGACCCTAACCTATTCGAGTATCAAAGTCACTCTAAAGGGACTACAGAAGCTGCCGTCGAAGCATTTGTTTAGATGAGAACTAAAAATCATAGGGTCTACTTCAACATAGTTGAAATACACGGGTTTCCCCTGTTCTATGCATGGACGTTTCGGCATGTAGTAATTGCCTTACACAGCTGATTATTTCTGTCTCCTAATTGAAAAGTTTTACAGTGCAAATAACAAATTTGTATTGTGTCTCACCAGCATGTTTCCATATGCACGTCCATGTGCCTGTAATCTTGGTTGACACCAAACCATCAACTATTCGTCATGATTCTGGACCTCCGCGCCCTTCCAATAGGCCATCAGATTACAATCCAAGAAGCAAGAAGTATGCCAATGCTATCGGCATCGCAATTAGCATGCCAATTGTAAGTCTGTGAACAGATAAGCATAAATATTAGTAGCATCTTGGAGAGATTTAGAAGACAACAAACAGCTAGATATCACTGGCATATGGTTGAAGATGGATACCCTGTGCTTAGAATTTCTGGATGTGTATCATACTCCTTTGCAAACACAAATGGCACGATCCCTTGGGGCAGAGCTGCCTGGATGTGAAAAAAACACCACACCGCTTATGCAAATTGCGACCGAATATCTATACCAATCATATGCCTGTCCTAATTAGTAGCTACTTTCATGTTCTGTTCCTATAATGCAAGTACTCACCTGCACAATTGCCACCTTTAAAAACTTGCCTCTTAGACCGGTAGCATAGGAAGAAACTGCCATCAAGCCAGGGCCTAAAAGAAACCTTGCTGTCATGGCTAAGATAGCTGTTCTAAGTCCACATGCTATGACCTTGGTCTGGGATGCCATGAAGAGACCTGCCCAGTGGCTATAAACAATTAAAGGCCTTTTCTTTGTTTGTTGATAAGATTTATGTCAAGCATTGCTGTTTTACCTAAGCTGAACATGGCCATGCCAAGCCCTCCATCTGACAGTATAGTTATGGATTTGACAACTATCAGTGGAAGATGTATCCTATATCTGCAGTATAGTTTATTCTTTCATGTGATTAAATTTCCATGTTTAACGAAAAGTTAAAAGAGGAAGCCCAGAGAAAATTGGTTCTCAATCTATAGTTGTAAATCCCACCTGAAGCTGATGAGTGCCCACGCAACACCAGCACAACTTGCATAAGCATTAGGATTCCTAATAAGCTTCTGCCAAACCTTCCTTATGATGAGGCGAATTTTGATTTTTCTCTGTGGCTCGATGCCTGGTTCATCTTCACCACATTTAGATTGTGCTCCTTCGGCTTCTGCTCCCCCTTGAATGAAAAGATAGGAAAAATGCAAGTCGAGTCTAAAATGCTTACACAAAAAAAGAGTTTACTTATCTGAAGGAAACCTAAGCACATTGTCTGGCTTGGCACCATTAATGATAACAACAGGAAATTGCATTGTTCTTTTGTGCAAGGTATTTGGCAATTATGCAAATAGTCCAAGATCTTGAATATTTTTGAACAGTTCTGTTTAGAACAAAAGCTTAATCATCTCATGACAGAAACGTCTATCTGTTGTCAGACAAGGCAACCTCAACGTAACACCATTTCTTAAATTGAGTGGTTACCATGCACAGGCAATATTCTGAATCTTAGAAAAGCAGGATTCACTCATTTTGCCATTTGCCATCCTTTCTGCTCCTTGTTTCCACTCCCATTTTCAAAGGAAATCTTATTGGTAAAGAAGAAGATCCCCCATCCCCATTTTGTTCCCATTACCACTCCATACCTTCTCCATGTTTCTATGTTTTGTTAGGGCCTATTGTAGAGTACTGCTTTCTGGGGACATCGAAGATAAGTGAACCCCATCCCCCTGTTCCCCACCCCCAGGAAGGTAAACATACATGGTCACTGTTGATTGATTTCTTCTGAAAAAGAAATCCATATTAGTGCAGCAGCTGTGTTGTTCACTGTCGTGGTACTCTCCTGTGCTTGCTCTCTTGTTCATTTCATCTCTTGTCAACTGTTCTATACTTTGAGGACCACGATCTGAACCTTATTATTTATACATAGTAATGTATAATTTGATATGCTTGATGTGCACAACATATAATAATAATAATCAAATGGACGAAAGAAAAGAAATGGTTTTTCCATCCCTGGCAGCTCGCATACCTGTTGTGTCATCTGGCAATGGCATTGCACCAACTGCTTGAGCGGCCCTGCATTCAAACAGGAGTAGCAAAATATCATACCAAATAATGCTCTGTAGAGCGACTATCTGGCCCAAAAGTTTGACAGCTTCATCCCCATACATAGCCCGTAGCAATGGAATTCCAACAACCAAGGTGTTGGGCAATGTGGTTACAGAGAACCATGTAACAATCCACTCCAGATTGCATCTGGGGCTGATCCTGCTAAGGGCTCCAAATAGCAAAAGGGCACCCATTTTCTGCAGTGCATCCGATATTATGAGTTTGGCATTCATCTCATATGGATTGTTATTGGAGATCACATGGAAGGATAGGAGGGGGATTGAGATATTTGCAACAAACTTGTTTATCCCCAAGCACTGTTCAGGAGTAAAGATCTTCCACCATTTAAGAGCGATGGTCGCTATGATCATAGCCACATACAATGGCACCACTGCTACCAAGATGCGGTAGAAATCTGACAGAGAAATCATGTCGCCTGAATCTGCAAAACGATAAACCTTCCAGGTACAGTTTATGATCTACGACATGTCTGCCATGCAACCTTTGCTGTCAAAAAGAAAAGTGAACAGAAGTCTTCTTGAGATATTAGAGTTCCAAAAATGCCCCCGTTGTTTTTGGGGAATGGCGGCAATGTTCTTTAGCAGTACAAATGATTTACACCTCAAATTGTTTGTTGCCGAAGAAATGCTTTCTCTTTCTTTTGAAGAATACCTTTAATTTAAGTAAAAACTATTCTACTGCTGCTTCATGCTACATATATCATTAGCTTTATGCTCTTCCAAATCTTGTCACAACTAAACTTCTTATTAGCCCATTTTTATATTTCTCATTCTTCTAAGTGATTCTTCTGAATGCTTCTAACCTTGTATCTTAAGACCTGACCCCCCTGCAGTTTGAATCCTTTTTTCTTTTGCTGGGTCACCCACTGGGACCCGGAAGACCACCCAGGGCCTTGCACTCCGCCAAATAATGAGGGAGTCAAGATTTGAAATGAGAATCTCATAGTTCCCCACAAGGTGAAGAACCAACTGAGCTACCCAACTGGTTCGGAGTTTGAACCTTGGTCACATGGGTGTATATGGACTATGGAGCGCCTTTACCAACTAAGCCACTCCTTCTGTATTGTTCAGTAACGGAGCCGATTAATATTAAAATGACTGCTCTGAGAAATATGTACATCCATGCAGCAGCCATACATGGTGATTGTGATCTTTGTTTGCCTGTTGTATGCAACTGATGCATCCAAGACTGTGATTTCAAAATCATGGTAGGTTTAAGAATGAGATGGCTCAGAAGCACATTGTAATCTTTGCCAAGGGGGACAATTCTGTCTCATTGTGATTTCGGCCATGTTTCAACAAAGGGTGCTTCTTTCGCTGATACTTGTCACAAAAGAATCATCGGAATGCCGGGGAATGTCCTTGCAGGTACATAAAAAATTAGGTCTCTCATGTTGTAATTTTGGGAAACAACGGAGGGTTTCCAAGGAGGCATTTGTAAAACTGATTTTGTTTGGGAGTGGCAACTGGCAACCTTTACGCAGCATGTGCACCAACAGTGTCTTTTCCTCGGCGTAGAAAAGAATGGTTTAGAAATATGCCTAAGCAAAAAGGGTTGTGATGTTGACACCTCCACTTAATCCTAAACACATATTTTTAGTGCAGGCTATGCAATAAAATGATATCTTACTCTGTATTTAGTTTCTGAGTTGTGAACTCTCTCTGGGCATTGGCTGGAATAACAATGCAATCCCAAGTTCCTAACCATGTTTTGAGTGCAGGCTATGCATATGCATGATATCTTATTGTGTTTAGTTTCTAAGTTGTGAACTGTTTCTGGGCATTCCAGTGGCTCGAAATGTTGATGAAATCAGTGGCCCTTTTTTTCTACATCCAAGTAGTTCTTGGGTTCTGTTGATCTGGTTTGCTGCCACACCACTCGTGACAGGTTGCAATGAGAATGCTGAGTTTGCACCCAGAGATGGACGATTATGATGCTAGTTTAAGCCTTTTCTTTTGAGTTGTTTTGCTTTGTCATGCTTTTGAGGTATGAAGTATAAAGAAGAAGGCTGGAATAAAGGAGTGCATTGTAGGGAAAGCAAGGGAGTGAATGGAATACTTGTATAATAAACCAAATGCAGCACGAAATTTTCGATTTTTTTCCTTTTCCTTTTTTGCCCAATCAGTCAAAAGCACTGGGAATATGTGCAACATGAAACTTGCCTTGGACACGCTATTTCTTCTGCCATAACTGGTCCCTGCTGCTGCTACCTCTCTGTTAAGGTGGATTCCCCCAATACCCAAGGGTCCCCTTTGAAAACCGAGTGGGCAGGGTGCGAATAGGCTACCCGTCGTGAGTTAGCACGGGTCCTTTGTGAAGAGAAAAGGTGCAGAGCCTATTTTCTCTCTCATCTGGTAACTATTCTAGTCTAATTTATTCGGCTCTGTTGGATAAGTCTGAATAGGATAAGTTAACCGGAGTCAGATGAACTATTCCTTGTTTGACATTTTTTTTCTTAATCGGAGTCGGATGGAATTAAATTAGATTAATTTATTCTTAAGAAATAGGTGGAATAAGTTAACCGATCCCGATTAAGATTAGAGATCGGATGGGTCATCCCGAGTAAGCCACCCGTCAAATTATTCTCTCAAAAAATTATTCGTAACTTTTAGAAAATTAATACATGGTGTCATCTTAAGATTGAATTATAAAAAATCGAATAGTGCTTTACCTAACCCCCCAAAACACACACGCACTCTCTCAAGAAATTATCAAATTATAAAAAGTTGAATAGTTCTTTATCTAACCTCCCAACACACACACATACTGAACTTAGAAATTATCGAATTATAAAAAGTCAAATAGTCCTTTATTTAATCTCTCTCTCTCTCTCTCTCTCTCTCTCTCTCTCTCTCTCTCAAGAAATTATCGAATTATAGAAAGTCGAATAGTTCTTTATCTAACCCCCCAACACAACCTTTAGGACGTCTTTGACAACTGGGTTGTCCCTCAGTTAACTGACACCGGCGGGCCCCGCCTCCGCTCGCCCTCCCCCTCACATAAACCCGGTAACCGACCCCGCCCTTAAAAAATTAATACATGGTGTCACTCTCACACACACACACACACACACACACACACACACACACACACACACACACACACACACACACACACACACACACACGGGTATCAAAGACGCCCTTAGAAAATTAATACATGGTGTCACACACACACACACACACACACACACACACACACACACACACACACACTCTGAACTTTAAAATTGATCTCTCAAGAAATTATCAAATTATAAAAAGTCGAATAGTTCTTTATCAAACCCCCCAACACAACCTTTAGAAAATTAATACATGATGTCACACACACACACACACACTGAACTTAGAAATTATCGAATTATAAAAAGTTGAGTAGTTCTTTATCTAACCCCCCAACACGCGGGCGCGCGCTCACACACACTCTCTAACTCTCTCAAGAAATTATCGAATTATAAAAAGTCGAATAGTTCTTTATCTAACCCCCAACACACACACACTGAACTTTAAAATTGATCTCTCATGTGGTTTGACAGCTCGATCATCGGCCTCGAACGCATAGGTACTTGTATAACCCACACACACACACTCCACTTACATCCAGTAGTATAAGATCCAGATGATAGGTGGTTTGACAGCCCGGTCATCGGCCTCAGACGCATAGGTACTTGTATAACCCGTTGGACGTGCCGTCTAATTTAACGAAGCCCACCGAGAGGAAGGGTTGTTATTACTGATGGATCGGTTACCTGTTCAAAATTAAGGTTGTCAACGGTTCGGATCACGAGCCTTCATTTTAAGCTGCAGGCCGAGAAGTGTTCGGCCCACTTCCGGCCTGTAGTTTCAAAATGTTGACCCATGGCTTGACTTGCGACCAACCCGACCCGGCCATTCGACAACCTTACATCATTGTCAGACTGTGGTCCTTACTCGAGAGTTCAGCTCGAATCAGTAACACAAGTCTTAGACGGAGTTGATCTATCTTGACCCATTGTTAACTCATAAATACAAATTATATGAGATAATTTTCCAAAGAGAAAGACTCATTATACAGTCAGACTCTGCTGCACACCTTTAATATGCAATATCTTTAAATTTTTATTTTTTAAAAAAATTCTTAAAATGACTCCCAAAATATCCTAAGATACAAATCACGTCGCTATTAAGTTACTCAGAAAGAAATAAAAAATCAGATTAGATAAATAATGTTAAACTCATTCTTTTAAATTTGACTTATTTTATTTTTAAAATTTTTAAATAATCAAATGACGACGTGATTTACACTCTAATTTAAGATATCTTAAGGACTACTCTGAGAATTTTTTATAAAAAAATTAAAGACACTGTGCACCCAAAATACGTAACACAATCGAGTGTGCAACCAACCTTTCTCTTTTCCCAATGCGTGCTGGGTCATGACTGAATGTGGGCCGGGCTGGGCCTTGCCGCGGCAAATGACCGAACGAGAGCCAAGTCAGGCCTAGTCTACATAGTCTAAGGCATGACCTTAAATCGGACCAAACTCGGGCCCAATGACACCCACACTCATCAGCATCGTCAGCAATTTTGGCACATGGCAATCTTATAATGGCCGGGATGGCATCAGCGCTGACGTGGCATCATCCGCACCGCCGGACTTGCCGCCGGTTACCGATTCTGGTCACCCCCATCCGCAGCACCCTGCATACAAACCCACTCGGAAAGTTCACAGACGCGGACTTCCCCCCTAACCCACGCATTTATTTCTGTTCTGCCACGGATGTTAAACAAAGTCGGGATTTACGCATCAAGGAGAGAAACCACAGGGCTACATGCTGTGTGGGGGCAGAAAAAGAGACAAGGTCTTGAATGGTTTCCATTCCCAGTGTGGTCACCAGCTCTCATGCGGCATTGCGGGTTAGCTGGTCCTTCGATGTGCTCTCGAAGATCTTATCAGCATTCCCGACCTCGAAGCCGTCGCGCCTGTGATGCTCCTCAACCTGCACAAGCGAAAGATCAGCGCCAACATGAGAAAGACCGGTGGTTTAATTTCCTGAGGCCCCTGTTTGATAACATGTTAGGGTGGGGGAGCTGACGAGAGAGAGTGGTGTGGGTCCCACCTCTCTCCTCACACACATCGCCGCTAACCGGGGTCGGTTAACGCACTCGACGCCCTGGGGTCGGTTGCGCTAACCCGATTAGCAAAGTGCCCCCAAAGTTTCAAGTTAGGTGAGTGTCAGCATTTCATTTGGCATGCAAATAAAAAGCCAAGATGCATATCTAAAATCTGTGCGGAAAGCACCTTTGGTTAATGAAGACGCTACTTGTCCATTTAATCAGTGTTTTCTTTTTTCTTTCTTTCTTTAAACCCAGGACATCTTTTGCCAATGAGACAGCACTTTATCACTACATTCGATGAGTTTTTTGAATTTTCCACTTCCACAGAGAAGAATAAGAATTTTCAGTTTTAAACCCCTGCAACAAATGAAATTTTGACATGAACCACCTCTATGTTCCCGTTTCTAGACTACAGGATTCAGAAGGATCTATGGTCCCTTGTTCAAGCCTGTATTTTGTTCAAATTTTGAGATCCGACAAGTTCAGCAAGTTCCTTGGCTTCCTTTCCACTGGAAAAATCTCTCTATACAGAACAAGAGTCCCCTTTTAGGCCTTCATAGTTATTTTACTTGTGATTGTGTTACGACAAACACACCCAAGATAAAAAAAAAACACAACAGATTGATTGCATACTGCAATTTCAAACGTCCATGTTCAATTGTTGTAATGCAAAGGATGCTATCCTGATATGATCCCACCTAAACCGTACCAAAATTAAGCATCATTATTTATTCGACTTGGCAGAAATATTCTCAGTTAAATGGGCTCAATTTTAAGTGGGTCTGTCTTCAGCATTCGTATGTAGACATGCAGGAAAAACTCAGAATCCTTGGTCCTGAATCCTGATTCATAGTTATCTCTGAAAGTAGTCATATCTCACATGACTCTCTGACCTTTTGAAAACTTGCGGCACCTCAAGACATAATTCTAGATCAGATGTGAAAATGAAGAGAATACCTCTTCCTCGGGCAAGTTTTTATACTGTGGCAGCAAAAGTCTTTCTGCGAATTCAATGTATGAGCAGGGCACAGTTTCGGTGATACCATCAGCAAAAAGAAAGTCTGTGGAGTCGGCCACAGTCGAGCTCTGCAGCAGAAGGCCATCAGGACTCACTGTTCAGAGTAGCAAACCAGTTAGAGCTTTACTTGTAACATTCATGAAAACTTCAATAGCAAGAGGTAGATTTCTTTCACTGCTGTGCAAGATCCTCTTAGGTTACCTAAGAAGATGGTATTCAACAATCAACAAAGAAGAATACACCAGGTGAACTGCATTTCTCGTGATAAAAACAACCACCAGTAAGCAACATAGTAAGTTGCAACTTACTTTCTTGTAATGTGTTGGTCAGGTATGCCTTGAGCATAACCGGTATATCAGTGAGAGACAACATGGACCAAAGGTCCAAAACCATCAAGTGTCTGCTGCTATGAAGTTTTCAGTTGAATTTTTGGGTATTTTTTTCTTTTACCTTTTTTAGCATGTATAAAATGGCCCTAATCACTTAAAATATAACTACAACATGAATCTCTGTTTTCTTTCCTTTTATACATCTCAAATGGCTCTGATCATGTAAAATATGACTACAACATGAATCTCTCTCTTTTTCACCCCCTCCCCCTTTTCTACTACCACAACAACAAAATATTTCACTACTATGGATGGGAGAAGAAGGTGAGGAAAAAAGAAAGAGAGTGCAGGATTATTGAACTGTTGGTGGAAGGTAAGGGCATTGTGGGGGCAGAGGAATGGGACCGCATCAATATGTCACAATACTTAGACAAACACATGGAAGCTGATCAGAGCGGCTGGCACAAATAAGTGGCATTCAAACATGGTAAGTAAGGTGTGTGCAGGCTCAGTATCAGACAAACGAGGAAGCAAATATCAATCAATTGCCTAAAGATTTCACATTATATGCTAGCACCAAAAGCTATCCCGAAAGAAGATACTAAGCTTCACATAGCAATCCAAATCAGCAAAGTCTGTTTCATGTGCCACTGGCAAGGAATGTGCAAAAAAAAAAAGCATCATATGCTATTTCGAATATCCTAATCCTCGCAACTTCTTGCATGAAGAAACAGAAAACAAGTGACATGAGGAAGCTCTTCAATTTTAACACATAAAACAAGGCAATACGATTTGCTAATATATGACTGGGTTATTTCATATTATCATTACATGTTTACTTACTGAAAGGGAAGTACGAGTCCTTGACCTCAAACATGTTTGTCAACCCACAAAAAATCTACTAAACCCTCGTGCAAAAGTTTTCTTGGATATGAGCAAAATGCAGAAAACAACACACCTTTCAGGGTTCCCCCTTCAGAGTTCAATTTGTATCCATTATCCTCAATAAACTGGTTAAGGCTATTTATGTCTCTAATGTGAGATTTCAGTCGATGTGCAGAAATTGTGACATGATTCAATGCATACCCATTAACGAGAGTCCATGCAGCATACTCACTTTCCCTGCAAGCCAACCAAAACGAGGAAAGAGGAATCTTCTTCAAGATTATGAAGCAAACATGCAATCTTCCATAATGACAAAGCTACATAAAATTGAGATAGCAAAGAAAAGGGTGTATGGATGGGGATAAATATTGAACAATGACAAATCTAAAGTACGATCCCATCATAGGGATACAATGAAAAAAAGGGGGAAAAAGCACCATTTTTGTTTTCCCCAATATCATGCTAAGAATAGATAGGATTTCCAGAAGAAGATGCCATTCATTTGATGAGAAATAAAAAGGAATATCGATCGAAAAAATGTCTCCTTTTAATTGTCGATTATCAAATAAATCAGAAAATGTGACAAGATTAATATTAACCGAATTTGAGAGTTACCTCGGGCTCGGGAGCAAGAAAAGAAAAGTCAAATTCATTTGGTTTATTCTCCCAATTCCAATCGAATGGGATGGAATTGATTCAATATGGAATCATGAATAGTCATTGGCTCAATTGGTACATTTTAATACATTAATACATACTTTTTTTCTATTTCCCTTTTATTTATGCTTTTATTTATGGGTCAAAACGAGCCCTTTCATTCAATTCTTCATTTTTTAATAAAAAATGAATCAAATCTCCCCAAGTAGGATTCGAACCTACGCTTTCATAAAAATTCTCGTAGAATCGAGAATGAAAACTTCTGAAATTTGCAGAAAAAATCTAAATTAAGACTGAACTAACGCATAAACAAAGCAAAGAAAAATCTACAATTAAATTAGGAGGATTTTATAGTCTTTCCTACCATCCATTTTTAATCCTAGAAGCAAAAACGGCATTTACGCATAAAATGAATCAAAATAAGGACTTTAAGTTGGTAGAAATGATAAAGCAGTACCCTCGAAAAATGAAATGGACAAATTCCTTTTCTTGGGAACACATACAAGATTCGTCACTACAAAAAGGATAATGCCCACCATTAACTATCCAAAAATAAAAAGGATCATTAATGACTAGATAACAGAATCACACCTAAAAAAAAAAAAGAACAAAACTCAAAGGTTCTCCGAGTAAGAACCATTTGATCATCACTTATTTAATGAATAGATGTAATGACTCGATGGAGCCAACCATTTCGATAATAGATCAAAATAGATTTCCCCTTGACCAAAAGCAATTCCTATGAATCCAACAAATGACAAATCGACGAATCTATTACCCCTTTTCCAGATCCGAAGAAGTTACCATAGAACCTCATGGATCATATTTGTAGTTTTTTTTTATTTTTCTTTTTGTCCTGTCCATGAGTCTATTCCGTAATAATTTTGTTTCACGTAATGAATTAAACCAAAATAATAATTTCAGAAAGTCATAATTCCAGGATAAAATCTAGGACAAAAGAAAGCGTTCACGATAGAAAAGATAGAAAAGGGTAGAATCAAAGGAAACTTTTTTTATTTCAAAGAATAGATTCAGAATCAAGGTAAGGAATCGTAAATATGAAATTCAGAATTGCAAAAACATATTTGGCAAATATTCAAAAGAAAGATAATGGGACCTATATTACCAATTTAGTATTTTCTGAACGGAGCCTGAATATTTCATTATATTCATTATTATATTAATTTAATTATTTTTATTTATATTATATATATTTATTATTATTTTTTATATTTATATATATTTTATATTTATATATATATAAATAAATATAAATAATAATAATAAATATATATAATATAAATAAAAATAATTAAATTAATATAATAATGAATATAAATAATAAATAAAAATAGTAAATAAAATAAATAAAAAAACCATAATAGTTAGATTTCTTTGGAGTAATGAGATTATTCCAATTATGATATATATTAAAATATTCTAATTAAAATTAATAATCTAATTTAATAATTTAAAATAAATTAAATAAATTTAACCAAGATTTGCTTTATCAGGTATTAAACGGCATTCTATTTTGAATCAATTTGTAGTACTAAACTAAAGTAGTCAAAATCGTGATTTGGAATAAACAAAAATACTTATGAGTAAGATCTATCTTTTTCCTCTTTTTTTTGGGGGGGGGGGGGGGGGTTGGGAGGGGCAGAGCATCCCTAGTCCAATGGTTGGGGAGATGAACCCACATGCTAAGGGCATGGGTTTAGCTCTATTAAAGGCCTGAACTCAAACCCAAAACCTAGCCATTAAGTTGAGGGAATCCTCTACAGATAAAACGGGAAGGCGTCCACAAATTATTCAATGTGGGCATGGTTGGCGGTTTCGGCCGAAACCGATACGTTTCGGCCGAAACGTATCGGTTTCAGCCATAACCGATACGAAAACGGGCCTAATAACTGTAGCAACCCGAAACGTAAGTGAGATATCGGTTTCGGGCGAAACCGATACTGGTTTCGCCCGAGCCCGGTCGGTTTTGGCCCGAAACCTGTTAGTTTCGGCCGAAACCTGTTAGTTTCGGCCGAAACTTGTGATATTCCTTTCGCCTCCCTCCCGAAACCCCACTTCCGCAGACGTTCCGCCGCTGCTGCAACGGTTTCGGCCGAAACCCTCCCCCCCGCCGTGCTGTGCTGCTGTCGGGTGCTGCTGCTGCCGGGTGCTGCTACTGCCGCCGCTCTGCTGCTGCTGCCGTGCTGCACTGCTGCGGCTGCTGCTGTGCTGCAGCTGCTGCCTCCTGCCTGCTGCGGCTGCGGCTGGCCGGCTGCGGCCCGTGCGAGCCTGCTGCCTGCGAGGTGGGCCTTGGTCGGTGCTGCTGCGGTGCTGCTGCTGCCTCCCTGCCTGCTGAAGGCCTGAAGCTGCTGGCTGTTGCTGCTGGCTGTTGCTGCTGCTGCCGGGCCTCCCTGCCTGTGGAGTGTGGAGCTGCTGTGCGCTGCCGGCTGCTGCTGCTGTGCTTGTTTAGGCCTTTAGGGGGCAGGGGGCTGTCCACACTCCACAAGTCCACATCGACCGTCCGACTGCTACTGCGGAGGTAAATTTTGTGGAGGTAAATTTAGGGTTTTTTATGTTTTGTGTTTTTTTGGTTGAGTTGTTGAATTTTTTTTTGTTGTAGGTTAAATGTTGTATTGTAGGTTAATTTAAAACCATGATTAGATTTTTAACACTTCTAATTAAACCCTAATTAGAAGTTTATATTTGGGGCTTTTCTTTAATTAGGTTTAGTAAGGGTCAATTAGGGCGCAATTAAGTTTCATTGACTAATTTGAAGCGGGAGCATGCTGGTAGTTAATTAATTCGAAGGGTGATTAAGGGTTAATTGCTAATTAAGGGTTAATTAGTTCATAAAAATTGGGGCTTTTGTCTAAATCGGTTTGTTTAGGCTAAATTGAAGTTCAATTAAGCTTCATTGAAGATTTTGGGGTGGGATCATGCTGCCAATTGATTTTTTCAAAAGGTGATTAAGGGGTAAATGATAATTAACGGTTAATTAGTATATAAAATTTGGGGCTTTTGTCTAAGTCAGTTTGCTTAGGCTAAATTGAAGCTCAATTAAACTACATTGAAGATTTTGGGGTGGGATCATACTGGTAATTGATTTTTTGCAAGGGTGATTAAGGGTTACTTGCTAATTAAGGGTTAAGTTTTTAATTGTACTTATACCTTTTTGTGTGTCACTGTCTTAATGCAGCATCATGCCTAGACGTCAGCAAACACAGGAGGAGCAAGGGCAGGAGGATCCGGGGTGGGCCCACATGTCTTTAATAGATGCTAAGAGAAGAAAGGTGAAATGCAATTACTGTGGTAAGGAAATGTATGGCGGAATTACCAGAGGAAAACAACATTTGGCAGGGGTAAGAGGAGAGGTCAGACAATGTGACAACTGTCCCCGAGAGGTGCGAGAAGAGATGCGCCAATGCCTTCTGGGGAAAAGGGAGAGGGTGCAACAAAGGGCTGAGGATGAGGCTGAAATTGCTGAGGAGATTTCTGGCAGAAGGGTTAGAAGGGATGATGATGAGGAAGGCACTGAGGATTCTGATCCAGAGCTGACTGAAGCAAGGGAGCGTGAACAAGCCGCTCGAAGGAAAGGGAAGGGAGCCATGGGATCAGGGACCTATGAGAGTACAGCTGCACGACGTCCTGACGTTGGTGCTGCCCCACATACGCAGGGAACAGGTCCCATGGACAGCTATCTGCACAGAAGGCCCCAAGCTACACAACCTAAAATCAAGCAAGCAATGAGAGGGGTCAAAAAATCAGCAGAAGTTGCAGGGCATGCATTTAAATCTATTTGCAAATGGTTTTTTCATGCAGGTGTCCCTGCACATGCAGCTTCAAGTGAATATTTCCAACCTATGATAGATGCCATAGCAGATGCTGGCCCTGGCTTGCAAGCCCCCTCACGTCGAGACATATACGGGCGTGGCCTTGAGGGAGAGGTTGAGGAGCTCCATGATTGGGTTGAAAGCTTCAAGCATATATGGGTGGAGAGAGGATGCACCATCATGTGTGATGGTTGGACTGGTACCACGAAAAAGTCCATGATAAACTTTTTGGTCTATTGCATCAGCGGTACAGTGTTTGTGAAATCAGTTGATGCATCAGATTATGAAAAGAATGCAAATTATTTGTTTCATTTGATGGATGGCATGGTAGAACAAATTGGAGAGGAGAATGTTGTGCAGGTGGTGACTGATAATGAAGCCAGTTACAAGGCTGCAGGGAAGAAATTGATGCAAAAGCGCAGTCATTTATATTGGCTCCCATGTGCAGCACATTGTCTTGATCTGATGCTTGAAGACATAGGGAAGGAAAAGCATGTGAAGAAGACAATTGACAAGGCACAAAAAGTCACACAGTATATCTATGGCCATCCTAGGATACTAAATATGTTCAGGGCGCATGCCAGTGGAGGGCGAGATATCATCCGTGCAGGCCCAACCAGATTTGCTTCCAATTTTATTTCTTTGGAGTCTTTGCACAGGTATAAGATTGATCTCAATTCTTGATACTTTATCCTTACTGATATGTAGCAGTTGATGCAGCTTCAATTTTCATTTATCTGCACAGGTACAAGAATGAGCTGAAAGCTTTCATGTACCACAATGCCCTGCGGGAATACATCGACAAGGGCAATGTTGATACACAGATGGATTATCTGGATGTCTGCCACGTCGTGGACGACAACAAATTCTGGGACAGGGTGTCACGGTACTTGAAAGTAGTCACACCTCTCGTGAAGGTCCTAAGAATGGTGGATGGCGATGAGAAGAATGATATGGGCTATCTATACGAGGCCATGGACCGTGCCAAATTGGAGTTGCAGCATTCCCTTCCCAGACATTATGCAAAATGGTGGAAAATTATTGACCAGAGATGGGACAACACATTACACCATGACTTGCATGCAGCTGGTGAGTGATTAATTGTACTGAAATTGGGGTAATGCCTTTATGTTATTTTATAAATTTTATTTAGTTAATTATACACAAATGCAGGTTATTTCTTCAACCCTCGATTTATGTACGGTGCCGATGCACATGTTGATGGCGAGGTGCTTCAAGGGACTTTAAAAGTCATTGGTCGTTTATCGAGGAATCCAGAAAAGAGACTAGAGGCCGAAGTAGAGGTTCGCCTTTATTTGATACTGTCAATAACATGTATAGAATTTATTTAAGTAGTTATGTTAATCTATTACTTTATGTTTGTAGATGAACCATTACAGAATGAGGACTGAGACATATGCTGACTCCCAATTGCAATACGCTGTGGGAAGAGTGAGCCCAGGTATATTTTATTTTTTGGATTTCTTAACCTGATGAATATATATTTTTACAACTAAAATACATTTTTTTATGGTTGGTGGAACAGCTGACTGGTGGATAATGGTTAACAACCGAGATATGGGTAGCAATGCATTGGCTTTCATTGCAATTAGGGTGCTCAGTCAAACAACATCAGCAAGTCAATGTGAAAGAAATTGGAGCACGTTTAGCCTTATACACTCAAAGGTTCGCAATCGGCTAAAGGCTGAACGGTTAGAGAAATTAGTGTACTGCCACTACAATATGAGGTTGAGAATAAAGAATATGAGGTTGAGACAACAGCTGCGAGACAAACGCGCCGCCGGGGATGCCGCCGCAGAAATTGATGTGGATGCCTTATTTGATGATGAGAATCCGTTGCAGTCTTGGGTGGAGACACGAGAGCAGGTTGATGAGCCCGTTTTTGATGATGATGATAGAAGATGGGCAGAGGGCATACTAGATGAAGATGAGCAAAGGGATCCCGAATTAAGAAGAAAATCAAAGAGGGCCAGAGATACTCATGCCCACATGTCTAGGGTTGTTGAGGACACTGAGGAGCAACATGATTTTCAGCCAGCTAGACACTCCGACTCAGATAGCAGGCCAGTCACTCCTAGAATGGGCAAGGCACCTACATCCTTAAGAAGAAGTACATCAGTGCATGGGCAAACTGAGAGAACAAATATTGCTGCTCGAGAGGACCCGGCAATTGAACAGTTAAAGCAGATTTATTTGAGGCACACGCCAAGGGGAACAGGATTCATGTCAAGGGTGCAAGAAGAAAGCACACCGGCACAGGAAAAAGCATCCCCAAAGGCCAAAAGGCGACTGGAGACTGCAGGTTTCGTGATCCTTTGATTTTTTATTTTGGAAAGTAACTTAAATTCTTATTATCAGTTCGAATCAGAAAAGGTTTTGGTAGGAGATAAATTATATATTTTCGTATGTGCCAGGTGCTACAGGTGCTACTACTGGCGGTGGGGATGCTGGTGGTCCTTCCTCCTTCCACGCAGACACAGGCAGAGGATACAGTCAGGGTGAGGGAGGACATGAGTCACAGAGTCAATATGGGCATCCATCAGGTTATGGAGGTGGCCAATAGGAGGCAGCGATTTATCGGTCGTGGGGTTATGAACCATCATTCAACTTCCATCCGGCCAGTTCCTCTTCTCTTCCTCAAGATTCTTATGCTGATACTGGATTCGGCTCAAGCCAACCAAACACTCCAAGAGGGATCCAAAGAGGGATGCAGGACTTGGCTACCTCATTGTTTGGTTATAGTGAATATAGACCATACATGCAACATGGTTATGGGTATCAACATCAAGGGCCAGACGATGAGGGAGAAGGTTCTTCTAATAATTATTATCCATATTAGGTAAGAATCAATGAATTTTTGTAACAATTATTTTATCTATTTTGTCTAATTTTGTACTGCTTGTATTAATGTACAATGGAATATTACTTTAACTTTCACATGTTCAATGTTTGAAGTTCAATTTTTGTAGTTGTCTACTTCAAAGTTATTGCACTAACTTATTCAGTCAAATGCATGTGTAATGATTTTTGTGATTTTAAGTGATTATTAATATTTTTTATGATTTTTTATCATATTTTTTAGAATTAATTTAATTTTTTTGACCTTTTATATGGGTTTCGGCCGGTTTCGGCCGAAACCGAAACCGAAACCGAGTCAACTCGGTTTCGGACCCGGGCGAAACCGAGACCGAAACCGAGTTTGCCATCCTTGAATGTGGGACTAAACCTCAACAACCCCCTTGGCGCCGAACCTAAATGATTACAATATAATCGCTAATGGTTGTGGTATAAATGATGCTATTGAATGGGTGTGATGGCCCAATGAGTAAACCTAACTCTAATACCATGTTAAAGGCCTGAACTCAAACCTAAAACTTAGGCGTTGAGTTGAGGGAATCCTCTACAGATAACCTAAATGATTACAGTATAATCCCTAATGGTTGTGGTATAAATGATGCTATTGAACGGGTGTGATGGCCCAATGAGTAAACCTAACTCTAATACCATGTTAAAGGCCTGAACTCAAACCCAAAACTTAGGCGTTGAGTTGAGGGAATCCTCTAATTATTCGATGTGAGACTAAACCTGAACAAGCTCCAAGTACACCCTAGATACCTATTTCTCCCTCGGGCCTTGGCCACAAGTGGTCGCATTTTCACCACAAGCATCCTCCAATAGAATGTGAAAATGGGCCATGCCATGTCATCCAGCAGCTTCTTACTGCAAGGTTATGCGCTCAGACACAACACCTTGAACAATGACCCATGGGTTATCTTCATCCACTCAACAAAGGCAAGAACCGGAGCAGCATTGGAAGTTCCTTCTCAACAGTTGCAAACCCACAGTCAATTTAGGAAACTCGCATTACACATTAACACATAATAGAAAAGAAGACAAACTTTGCTCTCTCCCAAGGACTAAAGGAAGCTGCTCACAACAAGAGGATGAAGGCCTAGATGATGGATGTGGCTTGTGAAAGCTTCCTTTTCAAAAGATCTTTTTCATGATTTTTGTTGGTTTCAACTGATTATGTGCCTCCCTTCTTTTCTTCTTCTTATTATTATTTGTGGGGGGGTACCATTAAAGCAAGAGGCTGCTGATGAGAAAGCTAGAAACAAAGATATCTGATATCTTGAAGTCTACTCCATCCATCACGAAGGAAGTATGCAGGAAGAACAATACAAATATTGCAAAAAAAGTACCTAAACAATAGTTGGTAATTACTGTATGATGGCCTATCCCATGTTAAAGTACCCAGTGCACTTGCCAGAGCTGCATAATTATTGCCACTACCAGAAAGTTTGGTGTACTTTCTTATCACTTCCTGCATGCGTGCGCAAGTGAAAGCTTCCTTTTCAAAAGATATTTTTCATGATTTTTGCTGGTTTCAACTGATTGTGTGTCTCCCTTCTTTTCTTCTTCTTATTATTATTTGTGGGGGGGGTTACCATTAAAGGAAGAGGCTGCTGATGAGAAAGCTAGAAACAAAGATATCTGATATCTTGAAGTCTACTCCATCCATCACGAAGGAAGTATGCAGGAAGAACAATACAAATATTGCAAAAAAAGTACCTAAGCAATAGTTGGTAATTACTGTATGATGGCCTATCCCATGTTAAAGTCCCCAATGCACTTGCCAGAGCTGCATAATTATTGCCGCTACCAGAAAGTTTGGTGTACTTTCTTATCACTTCCTGCATGTGTGCGCAACATTACATGGTTATATTCCATTTGACATCAAAATTTAAAAAACAATGAAATATAACATGAAATAAATCATCAAGGAACTGATATCACATATAAATAAAGGAATATTCTCAGTGTTCTGTTTCATTTTATACCCAGATCGACATGGTAAAACATGTAGAAGTCAAACCCTCCCCTCACTCAAGGATGTTGTATCCAGTGTTACTGTTGTAGACATCAAAAGTCCTATATACCTAATAAAGTAGAATAAAGTTGATAGTATAACTGAGATTAACTTCCATATACATAAAAAAATGGACATGGTGAGTAGAAGCATAAACTTTGGGAGGGCAGCTATTACGTCAAGTATGGAATCCTGTTCTATATGTCATATACCTCATGGCATCTGAGAGACAAATGACTGGACAACAACCAAAATCTATCCCTATTATCTGATTAGATCAAGTGATCAACTCATGCCATCTACATACCAACATTGCTGCCCGAATTACGATTTTCTTCTCTATTTGAACCATTCTTGTTCAATGCATAATCCTACCTAATGTAACCTGGTTACTAAGGCACAGGTAGAAGTAAAATTCCTTCTACATTTGTGATTCCTCCTTCCCGACTTCCAAGTAAATCACAAAGTATATAGTGTATGCTGACCAACAGATCTCTGTGATTCATTTTGCCCCTTGGGTTCCAAACAACGCATAAACCCCATCAGAACCAGAGGAAATCCATGAAAGGAGAAATGACCTAAAAGCATATTTTTGAAAAGAGGATGCATTGCCCTACTTATTTGAGACGTGCATTACCCAACATAATTCCTACATATGAAGAAAAATCCATAGAAGGTAGGAAACTTCACATTGAATACAGAAACATTGTGTAAACAGAAAAGATAAATCATGGGCTACCTGGCTTTGGTGGCTCATCTCATCCACAATAAGTTCCGATATGAAAATCCTCGGCAAGGGCCCTTGAACACCAGTCCCATCTTTAGATTGCTCTGTTTCTGGAGGCGCGAACCACAGTGCCCTCAACTTTTTAGCAGGGAACCTCAGCTCGTCGCGAGGTGTGTAACCGAAGTCCACAAAAAATTTGGCCATGGAGTCAATCCCATGACCATCCACCTTCAACACCCACAAACGAGAATGACCGTCGTAAATCATAAAAACCATGTATGTAACTCAGCAAGCATCAAACAAATGCACCTCGTTGCTCTAAAAGGAAGAACAAAACAAATAAAAGAACAGTACTTTACGAGACAAGAACAAAGATCAGATTGGAGAAAGGCAAGAATAGTACCCCAAATGTCCGGAAAGCGAAATGATCGTAGCACACGTTGTCCCCATCAGAAGAACGGACGAGGTCCAAGATGGCACTCGCAGTCGGGTTCTTGCCCAGGTAGACCTTCTCCATCTTCGAAATAACGCTCCTGAAGAACGATTCGGCGACCTATCCCGAAGATACTACACCGTTAATAGAAAAAAAAACACAAATCTAAACAATTGTAAAAGCTTAGACTTTTAAGATTGGCCTCCACAACACGAGAGAAGCATCCCGCACGACACACGCAAAGGGAATCAAGAACGAATCGAACAACCACAGCAATCGATCATAAGAACGCCGCCGGCGGGCGAGTACCTTCGTCGGCGATCCGGAGGCGCCGTCCAACTGGGCTCGCGCCGCCATGCAGAGATCCCTCTTATGGAGGCGGACGCTCCCTCCCTGGCAGCGGAGGCCTCCACAGCCCGACTCTCCGGAGCCCGTCGGGGGGAGACGAGAGGGAGGGCAGAGCCCGACCCCCGAGCTCTTTGCAGCAGCGGCGGCGGCTGTGCGGAGGGAGAGCGCCGCGGTGGAAACCCGGGCGACTGCGGCTTCCATGGCGATGCCAACGAGACGGCAGTTGCGGGTGTCTGTCCCCGTCAGAAAAGCTGCAGCAACGATGGTCGTTGGTGCCGTAGGCAGACGAAGACTCTGCTTGTCGTTTTGTGTTTCGTGGGACCCACAGAGATCGAACGATCCGCTTTGCTCCGATGATTGCAGTGCTGCCGTACGATCACTGAGCCCCTTCAAAGTGCGCGGGGTTCGGAGAGGAGAGAACCGCACGATCAGTGGAATCCACGCAGCTGTGTAGTTCGGGCTGACAAAGAACGAACACGTGTTACACGCCAGTTGCGAAGTGGCGTCACGGCTTCTTCTGCCTCCGAGGTTCTGACGTGGCTCGTCACCCTTCGGATCGGGAGGGAGATTAGTGGGCCAGGCATCAAGCGAACCCAGGCCCAGTTCGAGCTTGAAATTCCCCCGCTCAACCACGGCCCGGGATAAGCCCACTTCTGTGCGTGTGCGTCAGCATGTGTAGTTTGGGAACCCGGTTCCTTGCCAGAGTCTTACCTGCTCTGAGTTTTTTTTAAATCTTATCTTAAGTCCACTCTAGATTTGGACCCAAATTTTTTTCCTTTTTAAGAAAGACATTTTGGTTGCACTTGATATTTTAAAACCCGGCCCGGATCGGCCGGTCCGACCGGTTAACTTGCGACCCAGTCTTAAAATCGGGTTAAAATAGTATCTAAACCATTTTAGATCTAAAACCCGGTTAAACCCAGTCAACATGGTGTAACCCGGCCGACCTGCTAAAATCTGTGTGACCCAACCGAGTCCGACTCCTAGACATATTTTTTATTTAATTAATTGTTATTTTTAAATTTAGCATGAAAAATACAGAAGATGAGGAGTATTCTAACTCCTATCTTTAAAGTTATAGATGTATAATCTTTTTGGGACTCTAACTTTCTAACTTTTGAAAGTTAGAAAAGAAATTTTGAAAGAGACGAAGGGACGAAGACAAAGATAAAGATAAAAATTTAGATGAATAATAAATTTAAGTTCACACGTCATAAAACTTGTGTCTCATGAGATGTTAATTATAGTTGATAAATAATCATACGTAGTGTTTATTTAATATAAATTTTATTTTTTTTTAGACTAACTTAGTGGTTGTTTAATGTACTTATTTTAAATTTTACAATATATGTTTAAGTGTTTATTTCATATTTATAATTTAAGATATCTTAAAATCTTATGATAATTTATAATATTATTATAAACGATTCTAATTTTACGGGTCACAACGATTAAATTATTAACTCGTAACCCATTAACTTAACCGGTCAAATTTCAGGTCGAATTCACTACGGTTCGTGATGTAACACGTAAAATTCTAAACCATACGACCATCCATATGTGTCTCTGGTTCCTTTCAATCTGGAGGGAGATTACTGGGCCGGGCATCAACCTTACCAGGCCCAGTTTTTGTCTCTCTCTGTAATGGGACGGCAAGAGAGAGAGAGAGCTCTCTTGACCTTTTTCTATTGTTGGGTCGTACCCCCCGTGAGTTCTCTAGTTGCTCTCAGGAAGCAATGATAACTATAAAATATAAGAGCCTTTTTTCTACTTCTTTTACGAGCAAGTTAGTAGTAAATGTTAGTATGTATAGTGAGAACAAAGATGGGACCATCCGTTGTACGGTGGTGCAGCTAGTTCCCGCACGCATCTCCGTGGCCATGGACGCGAAGGCGGCCCATGCCCGAGCACCCAAAAGAGGCCGTGACAGCTCGGAAAGCGGGCTGAGCCGAGCCGTGCCGTGTGGGCCGTCGGGTGGTCCCCTGGCCCCGGAGGGCCCATAATAAGACGCCACTAGGCCCAGTACGCCAACAAAAGGTGTGCGCGGGTGCTGGCTGCCCTTCTACCCCCCCACATAGGCTATAGCGACCACTCTCTGTCTCTCTCTCTCTCTTCATCTGGTCATCCATATCTTCTGGGTTCATCTCATCTCTCTTAGAAGTCTTTTGATGCGACGCAAGATATATATATATTACAAAGTATTTTGGTATTTTATTAAGGGAAACATCTTCCGACCCCATGATGCTCTAACAGGATTTTGCATAACCAAACGGCCCAGTGGGGGATCATTTGGAAGGGCAGTTCAGTGGAAGGAGCATTTGGAAAAGAGAGGGCAACTGTGGTTAGTGTACATGGATCTCCTGAAAAGGGCCAGTTTGACATAAATTTCTTCGTGGGTACGGATCGAATATACTTTCTATTAGTTTTGACTTTTATTTTTTTTTATGATCGGCAATTTTAGTGTGGTTGTACTTGTAGATTTACATGGAGGGTAAGAGATCTGAGTTCAACCCAGATGCGAACCTCAATGCATACCTTTTTTTTTGCGAAGACTAGCAAACCTTAATTAAACAAACGTCACTAGAGGATTAAACTTTGACTTACTTGATAGTTAATAATGAAACACATGTCGATGTATCCAAAGGGACCTACTTGGGGTGTAAGAAAATTGCAGGAAAGAAAAAAAAGCATCGACTTTGACCGTTTATTGTTCTTCTCTTAGCAGTCGTTTGGACGGGATGACGACGACGAGGATTTTGAAAAAAAATTCCATAAAATACAATTGACTGACATGCCCTGCCATGAGAGGGATTTTAGATTTTAAAGAAATTTCGTTTGGGAGAGTTACCCTCTATTTTGGTGTAGTGGAGGGGTGAGGACGGGAGAATTATCAACTTACTATTTTATTTAATATTTTTATGTGAGACGAGGGGGGTTAAAATGTAAAAGGAGTCAACAATCTCCTATAAATCTGTAAGAAACTTATTTCCAACAATTTTTTAAGATTTTCCATCTCCTCTCCCTGTATGTCTATCTCTCTCTTCGCTGGAAAATCTATTTAGACACATAAGTTGAGACATTCGGCTGTATTTGGTTAAATTTATTATTATGTAAGGGATTCTAATTATTAAAATCTCAAAATTCCCTCTCACCGTTCTAACCCTTAGTTAGGAGGGTGTTGTTTGTTTGGATGTATTTCTCTATTTTTAAAATTATTGACTTTAAAATGGGTGTATTTTTTTATTTTAAAATCGAAGGTACTTTGTTTGGATAATCGTAAAACAAAATAAGATATTTTGTTACTTTGTCGTAGTTTTAACTATTTTTTTTCTGATTTTAATTTTTGGTATATAGGTATTAGCCATAAACCAAAATAATAGGTGTAAATCATAAATCAAAACAAAAAAATCTTAATGTCACATGAGACCATGTAATCTTATCTGCATTTTGTTTTATGGTCAATCAAACAACCAAAAATATTATAAAAGAAAATAATTATAAAAGTTTACAGCATTTTATGACGAAACAAACAGGTCCTAAATCTAAATTAATGGGGATACAAAAAGTCCTCCCCACGACTTTTATTTTCCCTAACATTCTATTTTTTAAAAATATTGGTTGCCAAGAAACCCCTTGAAGAAGATAATTTAAAAAGGAGGGGAAAATGTACAGAGATCATCGCCGGTGATTTTCAGTAAACGAAAAAACACTTTTTTTCCTCTTTGGACACGTGGAAGTTGTTAAAACATCCCAAGTGAAAGCTTCGTTTGTGAACATTGGGTTCCTTTGAAGAAACAGTTCTAAGTTTCTAACTATGAGAATAAATAAAAAGTTTCCGGGTTTCATTTGAAAAGTTTTGTTACAGAGAGCTTAAAAACATTGTCCATGCCTCGTTGATATTTAAGAGAATTCTAAACGTGATCAAAGATCAAGTTTGACGAATCGATACCATACGATTTGTATCGCATGTATCGAACCGTATTAATCGATGATCAATATGACCGATGTGTGATACATAATTAGCACGTTCTTATATATTTTAAATATTATATATTTTATTTTATATTAGAAAAATTTTGTAAGTAGATTGATCAGAGATCTTATGTTTAAATATGAGTTCGTTGACTCGAAATCGCATGAATTTTTTGTTTCTTTTTAACATTTTTAATAAAAAAATTTAAAATCTCATAGGCGTTCCCCAAATTCGAATCTAGGACATTTTTGTTTCTTTTTAACATTCTCAATAAAAAAATTCAAAATTCCAGAGACATTCTCCTTATTCAAATCTAGGACACCTTATAAAGAAGGTGTAGACCACCTAACCAATTGAGTTAAGTTTTTTTATTATTATTTTACGAATGTCATATATATAAATATTTTTTTTTACCTCGATATATAACGGTATCGAATCGTATCATATCAATAATATCAATAAAAGACCGATACAAATGATCCGTCAAATCTTGTCAAAGAATATGTAGCAACTCTACAGTCTCCTCTGGATTAATTACTCTTCCAGATAATCACAATTATATTGCAAATATGTCCTCAAATATTCTTTACCCATATCCCCACCGACAACTCCGGCAGATCTTCCGGGCTTGGAGTCTAATCGAACTGTTCACCACACACCAGATACATAGAAGCCTCCTCCTTCCATGTTACGGAAGCGAGGGATTCACCGTATCTTTAGATTCCTGGTCATGGTATCAAAGCTTATCCACTCCGAACAGCTACTTAAAAGGGTACCACGTAGGGGTGTCCAGGGGCCCGGGCCCAGCCCATTAAGGGAACTTGATTTTATACTTTGGTAGTCCAGTTTGTATTGCAACACACCCTTGCTTATTGAACACTCAATATGTGTGGCTAATATATATTTTTTTTCTAAAAATCCAAGGTGTGCACTATTTTTTTCCCTAAAAATCTCGTGAGTTAACTTATCTTATAAGTCACACCCGGTCTAAAAGCTCAAAAAAATAAAAAAAAAAAAGAATGAACATTGTGAATACTATTTTTTGAATTGTTTAGATTATTTTTTAATTTCTTGGACCGTTCGACAGAGGTGTGATTCATATGACAAATTAAGAGAGGTGGGCCCCACATTCCAATATTTTTTTTAAAAAAAAGAGTTTACTTGTTTCATATCTTGGGTGTGAAATAAGCCAGGGTGCGACGTAAGACAAACTCCTGGTACCCATGTAACATTATTTTCTGCAATCAGAATGACAATAAAACATAAAACTCTTAGGGCCGATTTGTTTCGGGGTTAGGATAGTGGAATCGATGTGAGTGAGCGGTGTGGGCTCCACCGCTCTCTCACACACAAAGTCGTTAATCGGAGTCGATTAGCGCACTCGACCTCTCCCGATACTCATGTAACATTATTTTCCGTGATCAGAATGACACTAAAACACAAAACCCTTAAGGTCGATTTGTTTCGGAGTTAGGATAGTGGAATCGATGTGAGAGAGCGGTGTGAGCTCCACCGCTCTCTCACACACAAAGCCGTTAATCGGGGTCGGTTAGCACACTCGATCTTTCGGGGTCGAGTGCGTTAACTCCACCCGATTAACAAACGGGACCTTACACACTTATTTCTCTATAAATATTTATCTGAACGAGCAAAGAAACTATTGCAGCTTGACTGCATATCCCACACTATCAAATTCACACGGAGAGAAGCTGAGATCAAAAATTAGAGGGTAGTCTGATCGGTCTCGAAGCCAACTCCACCAACATACCTCTCACCGATGAAAGGTGGTCAGAATTGACATCAACCCAGAGGAGCTGACATCACTCTTGGGAGTGAATAGTTGAGATCACAAGAAACTCGCATCTTCAAACTGGGACAACAACAGCCTCTTTGATGTGCCAAGGGGGGGGGGGGTGCTTGTTTTGCTCTCCACAAACTCAGCCTAACTTTGGGCTCCCACTTGTGGCATCCAACCTTTTTCGTGGTGTGACGGGCCGCTCGGCCTCATTTGTTTCTTTTTCCGACACTGCCGTCTCGTCACGCGGGCCAACCTTTGGCCCATCTATGAGGGCACAGAAGCCCACTTGCCCTCTCGAAAGCACACGTGGGCCCATATGGGCCCACGTTCTTTCCTTCTGCGCCAACCCGGATGAAGTGGGCCGCTCGTGTCGTCGAGAGTTCTCTTCTCGTCTCATCTCACCTCCCGTCTCCAGTAACGGGGCCTTTCGAAGACGAGGAGAGAAGGTGGCACTTGATGCCAGTTCTGCCGCGGTGGATCGGAAACAAAGATCACGAGCGCCTCGAAGGAATTTGTTGGCACTCTCTGGAATCTCTGTCGTATACCGAGGGCGGTCCCGGGAAGAAGATGAGGATCGAAGCAGTGCGAAGAGATTCTTCCACTGCAAGTTGTTTGTTTTTCTCCGGTTTTAGGATCGCGGGTTTTGAAACCCATCTGTTTCTTCTCATTTTCAAACAAAAAAAGTAATAAGATCTTAATGTCGTAAAATAATATGCATTCTCACTTATATTATTTTACCGTCGGATAAATAATTGAAGAATATTGTAAGATAAAAATAATTATAGAGTTTTAAAACATTTTACAAATTTTTGCTTCGATATAATTTCACAAATATTTTATTTTACAGATTTTTTTTTTGCTTGTGTCTCCGACTGCAAAATAGAGTAAATGAGATTGAGTTGGCTGATGCGGCACTACGATTTTTTTTTATATTTTTATTTGTACTTTATATCCATAAAAAATCAAAACCGTGGAAAAAAGTTGAAATAATAACGAATAAACTAACAAAATACTTTATTTTATTTTACGTTCATCCAAACAAGAAAAACCTTCCGATCTTGTAATTAAAAAATACGCCAAGTTAAAAATTGATGATTCTAAAACTAGAGAAAAATTACATCAAACCAAATAACATCTAAGTGGACAAACAATTGGTAATTTGATTACAGTCCGACTTTTAGCACTTTTTACATGAAGAACCTTGTAAATACTTTATTAATATAACCAAGCAGGTAGTAAATTTAGTAAAAAAAAAAGGGATCAGACGGTCAAGAATTCCTTATTCCTCTCGTCGCGTGCTGGAGGCTACCGTTGCAACTTTCGGCAGCGAGTTGGCCCGTGAAGGGCCCAGTAAGCAGGGCCCGGTAAAAGCGACCCGCTCGGTTCAGCCTGTACCTCTACCCCACGTGGGCCACCCGCAGCAGAGGCGTTCCAGAGCTCGAGTAGCTACTAGCTGCCCGAGGCGTGCCGTGTGGGCCGTCGGCTGATACCACCCTGCCCCCGAGGGCCCATGAGAAGGTACGAGGCCCGCTACGCTACAAAAGAGATGGAATGGGTCTGGGATGAGTCACCATGCCTTCTACCTTTTCCCCCGTCTGGCCTGCCCCACCACAAATTCTCTCTCTCTCTCTCTCTCTCTCTGGTCCGGGATGAGTCAGCATGCCTTCCCCCGTCAGGCCTACCCAACCCCAAACTCTCTCTCTCTCTCTCTCTCTCCTTCTCATATTGCCCTTGCTGTTCTACAAAGGGCGACCTGATTTTGAAATAAGGAATTGTGTGCTTGAAAAGAGAAGTAGAGGGCTACAGGTCAGACGATGGGGTGTCTAAGATGACTGAATTTATGATAAAAATGGGAAATTTTAGTTATTTTTTCTTGACGACGGAGTACGTAAAATAGTGACACTCAGGTCTACGTAAAGTAAAGTGGGAGATATTGGGTTAAAACTTAATAAGCGTCTAGGTCAACGTATCTTTATTTTTAAATACTAATAAATCTCGAGACGACACCGCTCTAGAATTAAATACGAATTAGATAAATCTCTTTAGAATCAAACATGAGATCCTTATATCATGCGGCGGAGTCTTTTACCCGTTCGAGTCACTCAAAATTCTCTAAATAAAAAATTTGATTCATCTATTTTTTGAACTCATTAGGATGCGATGGATGCATACTTCGTATACGGCGACTTTTGATCCTTACATGGGTACTGTAAATATAAAGATAATGTTTTGTGTAACTCTTTAATTTTTTTTTAAATTTTTTTTTGAGTGACCCTCACGTCTAATTAACTTGGTGTGTCGTTCACCTCATCACATGACGTGGGGACCATGTAAAAATAAAATCTCAACCCTATAAATAATGTAATTGGGCCATATTTACTATTCACATGAGGACACATTTTTTTTACGTGACCTTCACGTCACGTCATCTGATGACATAAACGACACACTAAATTAATCAGACGTGGAGACTACTAAAAAAATTAAAAAAATAAAAAATATTACATATGTGACATCTCGAGATGTAATTATCAAAGGTGTTGAACAAAATATTACTCTACGATCTTTAATGCGCGCGGAGGAGCGGGTGATTTAATCTTATGTTATTCAAGTGCCGCCCCTCTCGTGGGGCCGTAGATCTTCCTGTTTTCTCCCTTCTCATCGTCGTATTTGCAGGCGTCACTCTTTATGTCTTCCCTTGATGCATCTGAAAACCCAATTATTCTTATTCTATTTTTTGATCTATAACTTATGTTTAAGGTTAGAACTTAAAAGAGAACAACAATAAAATAGAATATCATGGTCAGATGTAGTGCTATTCAACAACTTGGCCATTAAAAGTGTTTACTTTGGATGGTGTGTTTTTTTTATGATAAGATAAAGAATGTTCTCAAAGGGACGTACTTTCACCACGCCACAGGGTGAGTAAAGATAAGCCCCCTGTTCAACAGCCTAACAAAACTTAGCTTAAATTGTTAATAGAGATGTAGAAGGACATCAATAGATGAGGATAAAAGACAACTATCCAAGATGGATTATCTTAAATCCATTCATTTTCCCCCTTCAATTCCCCCCCCCCGCCCCATCTTAGTCATTGATTACATATTATTTCCGGCTCTCATTTTCTCATTATTTATATACAAAGTTTTTATCTTATACTCATCCTACAATTTCTACTACATGTTTAGGGTTGTGGGTTGGGCCTGGGATGAGCTTAGGTCGATCAAGTTCGGGCCCGACTCCTCAAAATTAAAGTCTGAGTCTGATCTGGACCCAAGTTATGTCGAGTCGGTTCGGACCGGACCCGACTCTATCAAATAACTATAAAATTCGACTAAAGTCCGACAATACTCAAAATTTTAAATAAAAAATAAATAATAATATATTTAATAATGTGAAACTTATAATCTCATTAAATTAATTCAAATATTGATATTAATTAGTTAATTTGTTAGAAAAGAGAATTTTTAATTTTTTAATTGAGTAAAATAATATAATTTTAACTAAATATTTTTTAAAATTTGAAGAGAGAAAAAAAACGGGTGAGACCGGCCCGCAGATCGAACTCAAAATTTAAGCCCGATTCGTGTGTCTAATCGAGCGTGATTTTTAAACCCGACTAAAGATCTGCGGGTTAAAAATGACTTTTTAATCCAAACTAAAATCGGATCAAACTCGCGAACCTATCAAACCCGACTCATCGACAATCCCAACATGGACTGACTCTTCCGACCTCCATTCCTCCCTCACTTCTCCATAAAACCAGCTTTCGTACGTCTCACGTGTTTGATAAGCAGACATTGTGTGTGTGAACCAGTCAACTTGATAAAGAACTATACAGCACAACATCTATGTTTTAAGGAGGAGAGTAAAAACAAACACTTCATCCCTATCTTACAAGTAACATGACAAGAACTCCACGCTGACACGTAAATCTATATTTAGCCCATACCGTTTGTTAATCTTTCGGACATCCATTCATTCCCAATAATTATAAACATTAAAAGGTACATGCTGCCCGAGTTTAAGGTTAAAGACATTATTAATCAATAACCTCCATGGGTATCCTTTTGCCATCCTCTAGCTGTAGACTCTTCTAGTCGTCCCCAGCCCGGCCCCCATCAAGCGTCCCACCAATGCGATGCCTTCACGTGGGCGGGGGGGGGGGGGTGTGTGTGTTGTTATCTTTGCGTGTGGCCTTCAAATATATTTTGGGGCTCCGCAGAGTTGTCGTTGTTGTTGACCGGTGGAAGTCCGAGGACCACGGCGGGGATAGGCCGGCCAGCTCTGGACGGCTCGCGGGGGGGGCTGTCCAGACAGCGACCGACCAAAGGAGACGTCCCCGCCAACGCCATGCGGCGGCGATGTCGCCTGATGGCACGGCGGGGGCGCACGCGTGGACGGGGTGGGTGGGGGATCCAGTCGCTCAAATTCCACTATTAAAGAACTCGGCTTTAGGGAAAGATGACTTTGGCTTCCCATCATCGTTTACTTTGATGTACAGTCCTCCTGACATTTTAATTCACATAAAATTACTTCGATTAAAATATGGTCAAATCTCGGTATCGAAATTATTTATCTAAAAAAACTCGATACGGTGCGGATCATCCCGAGTCAGACTGAGTTAAGTCGAGTCCATGAGAGAGAGAGAGAGAGAGAGAGAGAGAGAGAGAGAGAGAGAGAGAGAGAGAGAGAGAGAGAGAGAGAGAGAGAGAGAGAGAGAGAGAGAGAGAGGAGATAATACACACCGAGTCATATCGAGTCGGTTGAGACTCGGATGTACTCTATCAGATCAGAGAAGATCTGATCTAATACAGATCACCAATTCGACGGATCTTGTATGAGACTATGTCAGTCCTCTGATAGTATGATCCGACACGGTGCTATACGGAGCCAAATATCCCCCCCCCCCCTCCCCGGTTGTGGATCATCTCATCCTCTCTTGATTGGAATGATCTAGAGTCGATCTTGGTACTTCCCGTTCTTGTTCTCCCTTACAATCTATGCACAGTTCTTGACATTTTTGGGAGATCCGTTTTGATGTTTGTTTGTTTTCCTCGACATTTGGTTGATCTGCTGTGGAAGATCGTGTGAAGGTGAGCTCCCCTTCTCTCTTGATCTTTCTGTTCATGACATCATGTGCATTTTGTTGAGCTCTGATGCATGGAAGGGATGCCCGGGGGTAGGGTTTCAGCGATGATGGTGGTGAATCGGCATCGCCGCTGCCTTCACCAGGCCGCCGGTGACTCGACACAAGATTGAGTCAAGACCGACGTGTCAGTTTTCTGCTAACACGATCTGGGGGAGTCGGTACACAAGATCTGGAACCAGCATGGCAAACCCCTGTACTCTTTTCAACCAAAAAAAAACAAAAAAGGAAAAATGGTACTCAAGACACGTTAAGGTGCAGCCTATTTTGCCACCTTCTTGGTCATTCACATCTCTCGAATTGAATGAGAGATGTTAAAATCGCATGATCTAAACATAAAGAGTGTTGAGTTTAAATTTCATATGTTTGTATTTAAGAATACCGATTGAACTTAACAGTTTCTATAGTTCAATTCTTAAACTTCAAGACAAAAATTAAAGGGGCATTGAAAGTGAAAAAAAAAGACATTTTACGCATTAGTCTCAACAAATTTATGTAATTACTGATTAGTCGCTAAGTTATAATTATTTATCTAAAAACCCTTACAATCTTCAGTGCTATGTGAAGAAGTCTCTGTCATTCTCTCTATACATTATGGCCCACCAAAATGTTAACCCATGTGAATAATTCTACTATGTTTAATAAAAGATGAAATTACCCACGGTTATTGAGAGAGAGAGAGAGAGAGAGAGAGATTTTGGCCACCCCCTCTTCCTACTGCTCCTAGATAGTTGGAGGACAAGGGGAAGAGAGAGATAGAGAGAGGGGGGGGCATAGCCGACATAGGTCAGTGTGATGGGCCAGTGGGCTGGAGGCACTTGACGTCGACTATGATGACGTCGATGCTCATGGTAGGTGGCAAATGGGGCGGAGGCCTCCCTTGCGGCTGCGATTGTGAGGTGAGGGGAAAGAAGACTAGCTTGAAGTAGTCGGGTGGCTTGGGTTTGAGTGGAAGAGGGGCCGAGGTGTGGTGAAGTGGAGAAGGAAGGGAGACGGGGAAAGTAGGGTTGTACGGTCGAAACATGAACCAAATCGGGGTCTTTCACCCTCCCTCTTAGAGCCAGGGGAAGAAGGGGGGCCAGTGCGGTGTAGTGGAGAAGGAAGGGGGACAGGGAAAACGGGATTGTACGATTGAAATAGGAACCAAACCGAGGCCTCTCACCCTCTCCCTCGAGTGACGGCATCTATGATAGCGAGCTCGTTGCGGCGGTATCGAGCAATGGTGGGGCATCAACATCATTCTGGTCCTCCTTGTCGACACCAACGGCATGGGTATACTTCCCGATACTAGAGGGGGGTGGAGGTGGAAAAGGCGTCACCACATGTTGCTCTCTTGTTAGTAGCCGATCACACCCTATAGGGGATCAATAGGCGTGCCAACTAAAAAGTAATTATGTATTAAAATTTAACATTAAAACACAATGGAAATAAAAACATAGAATCATAAGCAAATCACATGGACACAGATTTTATATTGGTTTGGTTTGTCCTCCTTGACAGACCTACGTCCAGTCTCTTTATAACCCGCAAAGATTTTCACTAACTTTATCAACCAAGGTTACACCTACTAGTTCTCTAGGGTTTAACTCTCCATCTGATTTTATCAGGTCTCATCAAATATTACAGCTAGTTTCCATGACTAGCAACCCCAGTTATTCTTATGTCACAATGAACCAACGGTAACTCTAGTGACTTAGTTTTTTCAATAGTTTCGCACCTGCTAACTTTTCAGGAACTAGTCACCCAACTAATTTCACAGTATCAATAAACCAACCTAGTACATCGAGTGATGGTTATTCTAGAGCAACTAATACTCTATATATACACTGTTAGTTTAAACAAATTCAAGAATCCATAGTTGGTGCTACCTGATGAGCAAATGTTTGGAAAATATAACTCACAATGAAAAATGAATTAACTGACAAATAGACAGAGGAAGATAATAGGAATGTTGTAAAAGTGTATACTCCTCTTTAATGCTTCCTAGAACGAGAGACTTTTAGGATGTTACTTTTAATGTGGTAAAGTCTCCCCTTGACTTGAATGCATAGGAAGCTTGTGCTCAGAGATTGATTTTCTGCCCGAAGATGATTGATCATTCTGCTTAATGGAATTCGTTCGCTCCGTGTTCTTTTTGAACTCTAGGTTATTTATACCTCCATACTTCATTGTATTTGTCAGATACATTCACCTTCAACGGTTGAACCCTAGTCACAACGTTCAATAGATCTAATTGGTTGTTAAGCTTCCATTTGCTTTGTGAGTGAGTGCACGTCGTTCTCATGGTAGTAGGTGAATCGGATCTTCTGTTGCCAGAGATACGTCTGTCTGCCCTCTTACTTCTTTTGTGCAACTTGCACCATGACTGATGTCGTATGTATATTTGAAATATCACTAAAATTATTTCTTCCATATAGGTACGTGAGATAAGATAAGCAAATTCAAATTGTAAGCGCCAGTGTTAGTAAAATATGCAAAAAGTAATACAAGTTTCACACATAAAATTATATTTCACGATATTGGGTGGTGCCCAAGAAGATTAAGTAATATATTTTATACGTCTTGAAAATGAAGAAGTATCTCCACAAATACTGTTCATTTAATGCGAACATATTGTTAAGTTGATTATTATACGCCGTTTTTTAGTAGCATCATCATCGTCTATGATTTTATCAGAAAAAAGACATAAGTAAGATTTTAAATAATGTGTGTATAGTTTATGTGTATGGTACTGTAAAGTTTAAGTGTTGTGTATATACTTTACTGTATAATTTGTCATTTAATACAATCAACATAAATATATAGCTTACCAAGTTAAAAATGTAATATATATATATATAATCCATTTGAATGGAAGATAAAATCAAGGCGATAATATTTTATCTTTTAATGAAATTAGATGAAGTATCGTCAACCCATTCATCTAAACATTATGTTTTTACTTTTTATATTAGATGAAGTATCATTTATCCTTAATTTTTGTCATTTTCCTATTAGATGAGGCATCGTCTAATCCTTAAACTTGATAGCTAGATTAGATGAAGCTCCGCTTATTGTAGGTTTTGTCATTTTTCACTAAGACATAATATCGTCTAACTCATCTCTTCAGTTAGATGATGTATCATCTGTTTGTAACATTTTGTCATTTTTCACTTAGATGAAATATTATCTAACTCATCGTCTATCGTGAGTTAAACGAAGTTTAGTTCATCGTCTATCGTGAGTTAGACGGAATTTCGTCTAACGCTTCTCTTCAGTTAGATGCTGTATCGCCTGTTGTAAGCTTTTGTTATTTTCCACTTAGATAAAATAAAGTCTAACTTATCGTCTATCGTGAGTTAAACGAAGTTTAATCTAACGTTTCTCTTCAGTTAGATGATATATCATTTATTGTAAGCTTTTGTCATTTCCCTCTTAGATGGAGATTCGTCTATTATCTCTCCATCATGTATCTTTTATGTCTTAAACGATATGTCATCTAATATTCCGTCTAACTAGAGATTTTAGACGAAGTATGGTCTATACTTTGCCCACTTAAATGGCGTATCGTCTAACTATTTTTACTTAGACGATGTATCGTCTAATCTTCTATCTATCCCGTATACGTTAGACATCATATTGTCTAACCATTCGTCTATGTTATAGATTTAGACGGAAGACCGTCTAACTTAGTTTCTTGTTGTTTTACTCATTAGATGGAATATCGTCTATATTGAGTTTGATTAGACGATGTATTATCTATTACTCAACCTTTTGTTTACTTAGATGATATTCAAATTTATTTAACTCTATCTCAGATATTTAATTAATTATGATTTAAATTTATGGAGAACGAAATTACGTTAAACATGTAAATTGATTTAGTAAAACTGAGTTAAATAATCATTTATTTTATCATAATTTAAAATAATAAATTTATGAGAAAATATATTTCCCATATATATATATATATATATATATATATATATATATATATATATATATACATTCTCTCTCTCATGACCGCACGCGTCCTCCGACTGGGTAGGCAGTGTGTAGGGCAACGTGGCGCCACCATGGTCCAGTCTGTGACCCCTCAGCTGCTGCTGAGGTTGAGCCGGCACCTGCCGCTTAGGCATCCAATGGTGAGGCTTAAGTCGGTGATGGAGGTGAGATAGAGAGAGGGGGTGGGGGTGAGAGAGAGGAAACTTATTTTGATAAATTTATTTATTAATTAAACATAATATTTTTTCGCTCTTCTATGTCATATTCTTTTTTTACCGTCGGTTAATCACGATGACTTTTTAACCAGGGTTGGTTAATCACGATGACTTTTTAACCAGGGTTAGAAGATTATAATAATTTTTAGATAAATAATTGTAACTTATAAGGTGTTTGGTCATAGTTTTTTATCTCTTTTTTCTCTCAAAATAAAAAATAAGAATAGATAACCTACTTAACCACATTTGGTAAGCCTCTCCAATTTTTTAGGATAAAATTTTGTACAGTTGTGTAACTTCTCCCAAAATAAAAATAAGTACTTCCTTTTTTTAGGGTTTTTTACATATTAGTCCCTATAAACTTAGTGAATTGTCGATTAGTCCCTCAAATCTAACTATTGTCTTAAAAGTCCCTATAATTTTTAACATTTTACAAATGAATCCCTGTAGTTTGTTGCCGTCCACAGAAAAGAATATTCCGTAGAATATTCCATCAAATGTGTGTAAAAAGTCTAAAATACTTCTCTCTCTCTCTCTCTCTCTCTCTCAGAGGGAGGTCGAGGGAGAGGGGATCGGAGGGGGCTGTCCATCGGAGCAGGTGGTTCTGCGGCGGGGCAGCAACGAGAGCACCACTAGCGACTGAGGTTCATGGCGATCCGCGATTGGAGGGGAGTCCGAGGTGGAGGGAGAAGGGACCGGAGGGAGAGGGAGGAGGGGGACTGGAGGGGAGGAGGGGGACCGAAGGTGGAGGGGATGAGAGGGGGAGAGGAGACGGTGGACTAGAGGGGGAGGGGTACTAGAGGTGGGGTTAGAGAGAGAAGAAGAGAGAACGGAGGGGGGGAATGGCTGTGTGTGATGTGTGTGTGTATGTGAGAAGGAAGAGGGTGAGAGAGCGGTTGCTGCTGGTGGGCTGTGAGTGTGTGGGGAGTATGTGTATGCAAGTGAAGAGAGAAAGGGGGAGGGAACGGGAGAGAGGTGCAGAGAGAATAGAGAGGGGGAGAGAGATGACAGAGAAGGGGGGGTCGACTCCGCAGGAGGGGAGGTCGACTCCGCAGGAGGGGAGGTCGACCCATCGGCGGTGCAACGTGTGTGTGTTTGCAGTGTGAGGGGGAGAGAGGAGTGAAGGGTGCGGAGAGGGAGGCGACAGCGGCGAGGGGTGCGTGTGTGCGTGTGTGTGCGGTGTGAGGGTTAGAGAGAAAGAGAGTAAGACGGAGGGAAGAGCAGACGTGTGTGCATTGAGTGTGTGGAAGAGAGACAGGTAGGGGGGTGAGAAGGGGTCTGCCGACGCTGTTGTGTGTGTATGGTGGGTAGTGCAGGAGAGAATGGAGAGCATGAGGTGGGAGAAGGGAAAGAAGAGGGATTGAGAGAAAGGGGAAGAATGAATGCCGGTGGTGGAGTGAGAAAGAGAGAGAGGAAGAGAGAGTTGCAGGAAGAATGGGAGAGTAGATGGAGAAGAGAAGAGAGAGGGAGTGGGCAAGAAGAGGAAACTGGCGGTGTGACGGTGGAGTGTGTGTGTGAGAAGGTGAGCGTGAGCAGTGTGAGACGGAGGGACAGATCGCGGGGAAGATGGTGGTTTCCGATAGAGGGGAGGCCGGCCGGAGTGGGCGACGAGTGTGGGTGCGCAGGGAGAGGGGGAGGTTGCAGGGAGGTGGGCGTGGTCACAGGGACGGTTAGGGAGGTGGCTGTGGTGAGGGGCGCGGTGGAGGTGTGGTCGTGCGGTCGGTTAGGGAGGTGGTGAGGATCTCAGGGAGAGAGGGGGGGAGGGCCGGGGAGGGGGGAGGTCGCAGGGGGGGAGGGAGGCCGGAGGGGGAGGGGAAGGGAGGTCGCAGGGGGAGGGGGGAGGGCGGTCGGAGGGGGAGAAGGTGGTCGGAGGGCCGATGTAACGACCCGAGAATCCGATTACCGGGAAGGCCCGATAACCCGAGACTCGCACCGCCACCCACGAGTCCGAAGACTCGGAAGGGTTAGAAGGATGGTTTGAAAACTACACAAGTATCACAAGTAATTGCAGAAATTAACCAGATATAATATTAAGCAGGAAATAAATTAGCATTTTACATGGTCCACAAAAATAACAACAGTAGTCCACAACTAGTACAGAGACAAGAAAGAAAAGTACAGCTACACGGGACATACCCCGGCTCTGACCTCTGGCGCTACCTCTGGGCACCCGCACCACGCTACACCCCAGACGCGCTCCCCCGGGGCGGCGCCTCACCTGAAACACAGTGAAAACACGCAGGGAATGAGTCTCGGAACAAGACTCAGTAGGGATCACTCGAACCCTACCTCGTAAAACGGGAAACCACTACACTAGCGGTAGGAGAGTACCTCGAAAGGAAAGTCATGTACTCCACACAACAAAGACCCTACGACACGCAAACCGGCACACGTGCCACGGTGAGACAACCGAAACTCAACGGTCGACCCGGTAAAGCGCGAAGGTCAAAGCCACGAAACTGACAGTCTGACACTCCGTACTCGACATGAGTACCTCCCACTAGAAGCACAGTCGGTAGCGTCCCCTGACGTCATACACTGCACCGCAGGTGAACTGCCTGACGTGGTAGCGCCTACCCAAGACACGAACACCGCACAAGTAACCACAAATAAGATACTAGCTGGGGTCACGCCCGTCGACGTGGGTCCAATCGCCCCCAACCACGTGCGCACACACAGACCGCGCGTCCCTGGTCTGGTCCTCTGACCGGTTTCCCCCTCAGCCGGACTCTGGCTGCAAGACGTGGGGCCCAACGGTAACCGGTCCACAAACCGTCTCTAAGGGTCAGCCCGTACACCACTCCCTAGTGCGACCAGCACACGCGTACTGGTAGGCTACGACTAGTGGAGGGTCACTGAAGGAGTAGACTCTCAAGTCAACGGAAAATAACGTCCGCATCTGACGACGTACAGGGACCACCCCACGCACCGGCCCCGTCGCACGGTGGCCACAGTCGGACTAAAAACGGGGTTGCGACCCTCTCGGGGCAACCAGGCGCCTGACGGTCCACCCCTGGACCGTCACAGGAAGCCTGACGGTCCTACGCAGGCCGTCACACTCTCAGCGCCAAAACAGAATGTAACGCGCCTGCCCTGACGCGTTACAGACTGTGACGCGCCTAAGCAGGTGCGTCACAGAACGTAACGGCCCAGCCCAGGGGCGTTACACTCCCTGGGGGTAAAACGGCTCTTACGCACCCACCCTGGGCCGTCACAAGGCTGTGACGCGCCAGTCCTGGTGCGTCACACGCCTTGACCCCCAATGGACAAATCAACGGTCAGATGCCTCTGACGGTCCACCCCAGGCACGTTACAGGCAAGTAACGGTCTGGCGGGGGCCGTCACAGTCCCAGCCCCTAGCTGGTTAACAGGGGTTGTGACACACCCACCCTGGCGCGTCACACGGCTGTGGCGGTCTATCGGGGGACCGTCACAGGCCATGACCCCAAAGGCTAACAAGTGCGTGTGACGCACCCTCCCAGGCGCGTCACACCCAAATGGCGGTCTATCGCAGGACTGTTATAGTCCCCGACCCCCAAGGCTAACAAAGGGCATGTAACGGCCCCTCCAAGGCGCGTTACATCATGTAACGGTCCCTGGAAGGACCGTTACACGCACCAGACGACGAAAACGGCAGAACTGCCCAAAAACTTCGACCACGCCCCCGTGCCTCCACCGGAGAGGGGGAAATCATAGGGGAAGACCCCTAGGGACCCCTAGCATGCATCTAAGCCACCAAAACATGAAATCACGGGCTAAATCCATAGATCGGGCGGGCTCTCCCCAAATCATGGAAAATCCCAAACCCGCTCAATCACGCCCCTCTCGGCCTCCCCTCGGCCTATAAACCACGGAAATGAACGGCAAGAGGCCAAGGAACGTCACCCTACCTCAATGGAGCGAATGCTCCGCCGGATCGTCCCCGATTGCAAGAAAATTCTTTGAAAACCCTCGTTCTTCCTTGAGCTCCCACGACCCATGAACGCCTCCACGATCACCTCGTCGCCGCGGTCGTCACCACGCCGTCGCCCCGTGCCGTCTGCAGCCGGAGGGGACGCCGCCGCGGTCTCGCCGGACGAAGAAGAGAGGAAGAGGGGGGCGGTGCTCACGGTGGGGGAGAAAGGAGGAAGAAGAAGAATATGGTGGGGGAGAGAGAGAAAGTAGGGGGGGTATTTATAGGAAAATCCAGAAAATCCGGAAAATACAGAAAAATGGAAAATTACATTTCCGGAATCCTCAGGACGCACCGATCGCAACGGTACCACTCGTGCCCAGGTGAACGACCCGGTTCACCCGTAGCGAGGTTCCGAAGGAATTGTCGAAACACACACCGGAAATCGGAAAACACGCGCGGAAAAGCCGCGGAATGCCTCCGGGCCTCCGAAACAACTCCGGATCGCGCCGATCCGAACACGAAAGATGACCGAAATGAAATTTCAGACACAACAGAGCCGGACACTCTAAAAAACCAGATCCGGGACTCACGAAGAAGGATCCGAAAGGTTCGGGATATTACAGCCCTCCCCCCTTATGGAATTTCATCCTCGAAATTGAGAACAACCCAAGGGGAAAGAAGAGGAAGACTCACTCAAATAGGTAAGGGAACTGCTGACGCATCTCATCCTCACGTTTCCAAGAGGCCTCACCACCAGAGTGTCGTTGCCACACCACCTTTACCAAAGGGATGACCTTGTTCCTCAGGCGCTGCTCTCGCCTATTCTCCACGCGGATCGGAAACTCTGGGAGAGAGAGATCTGGAGTCACCTCAGGCCAAACAGAAATCTGGAGCACATGAGAGTCATCGGGCACATATTTTCGCAACATCGAGACGTGGAACACGTCATGCACCGACGCCAACTCAAGGGGTAACTGCAACCGGTAAGCAACCTCACCGATGCGCTCCAAGATCACAAAAGGACCAATATAGCGGGGACTCAGCTTCTCACACCGTCCAAAACGCATCACCCCCTTCATCGGAGAAACTCTTAAGAACACACGATCGCCCACGGTGAACTCGAGAGGCTGCATCCTACGGTCAGCATAGCTCTTCTACCGACTCTGGGCCGCCAACATGTTCTGACGAACCAAGTGCACAACATCCACACATTGCTGCACCAACTCTGGTCCCGTCACAACACGCTCACCAACCTCAAACCAATCAAGTGGAGTTCGGCAAGGGCGCCCATACAGAGCCTCATAGGGAGTCATACCAATGCTCGAATGATAGCTGTTGTTATAAGCAAACTCCACCAATGGTAGGTGATGAATCCAACTCCCCTGCCACTCCAGGCAGCAGGATCTCAGCATGTCCTCCAAAGTCTGGATGGTCCTCTCAGACTGACCATCAGACTGAGGATGATATGCCGAGCTAAAAGCCAACTCCGTGTCAAGAGCTCGCTGGAAACTCCTCCAGAATCCAGAAGTGAAGCGCGGATCCCGATCTGACACGAAAGAAACGGGAATCCCATGCAACGGCACGATACGCTCCACATACAAACGAGCCAACTTGGACACGCTCCAGCTAACTTTGACCGGTAACAACCGAGTCACCTTCGTCAGCCGATCCACCAGCAACCAAATACTATCCTGCCCACCCGGGGTCCTCGACAACCCCACCACAAAATCCGTGGTCACGTGGTCCCACTTCCATGTAGGAACATCCAAGGGCTGGAGAGTACCTCCTGGTCGCTGATGCTCCGCCTTCACCTGCTGACAGATCAGGCATCTGGCCACAAATTCTGCGACATCTCTCTTCATGCCAGGCCACCAGAACTGCCTCCGCAAGTTCCGATTCATCTTCGTCGCACCCAGGTGTACGGTGTACCTGCTCCCATAAGCCTCGCGCAGCACCGCACGACGAATATGCTCCTCCACTGGGACGTACAGCCTGCCGTGAAACCTCGCAGCACCATCCTCGCCGAGTTCCACATCAGCCATCGCCAGAATCCGGGGCAACTCTGGGTCCGCACGCTGAGCCTCTGTTACCTGACGACGGATAGCAGGAGTGACAGTCAGACTCGCAAGCACTGCCAACCCTGGCTCCTGGGGAATCTTGAGCCTGAAGGATACTTCGGGCACTTGTTCCCAGAGCCTCCACTTCCTCAACATCAAGGCACTGACCGTGACCTTCCGACTCAGGGCATCGGCGATGACATTCATCCTGCCAGGCTGATAGGACAGGGTGAAGTCATAATCCTTCATAAATTCCATCCAACGACTTTGCCTGAGGTTCAGGTCCCTCTGCGAGAACACGTACCTCAAACTCTGATGGTCAGTGAACACCTCGAACTTCTCGCCGTACAGATAATGCCTCCAGATCTTCAGCGCGAAGATCACCGTCGCCAACTCAAGGTCATGGGTAGGGTAGTTCTCCTCGTGGGGCTTTAGCTGCCGAGATGCATAAGCCACCACTCTACCATGCTGCATCAACACAGCTCCTAATCCAACGCCGGAAGCATCTGTACACACCACGAAACCTCCCGATCCAGAAGGTAAAACCAACACCGGAGCCGAGGTGAGCAATCTCTTCAGTTCTCTGAAGCTCTGCTCACACTCCTCGGACCAGACGAAAGGCACATCCTTCCGCGTGAGCCTAGTCATCGGGGCCACAATATGAGAAAAATCCTGGATAAACCGACGATAATAACCCGCGAGCCCTAAGAAACTCCGGATCTCCGTCACCGATCTCGGCCTTGGCCACTGCATCACTGCCTCGACCTTGGCGGGGTCCACGGAAATGTCATCACCAGAAATCACGTGCCCCAGAAAGTGCACCTCGTCGAGCCAAAACTCGCACTTGCTGAGCTTCGCATACAACTGGTGATCTCGCAACGTCTGCAGCACCACACCCAAATGGTACGCGTTCTCCTCGGCAGACTGCGAATAAACAAGGATGTCATCCACGAAAATGACCACGAGCTGGTCCAAATACAGATGAAACACCCTCTGCATCAAGTCCATGAAGGCTGCTGGGGCATTGGTGAGCCCGAACGGCATCACCAAAAACTCATAATGCCCGTACCTCGTACTGAATGCAGTCTTCTCCACATCGGACTCGCGAATCCTCAGCTGATAGTAACCAGACCGCAAATCAATCCGCGAGAACACTCGCGCAGACTGAAGCTGGTCGAACAAGTCATCAATCCGCGGCAACGGATACTTGTTCTTAATGGTCACTTCATTCAGCTACCGATAGTCAATGCACAGCTGCAAACTACCGTCCTTCTTCTTCACAAATAACACGGGCGCACCCCAAAGGGAAAAGCTAGGACGAACATACCCCTTGTCCAGCAGCTCCTGCAACTGCGCCCTCAACTACCTCAACTCAGCGGGGGCCATACGGTACGGTGCCTTCGCCAAAGGTCCCGTACCAGGCACAACCTCGATCACAAAATCGATCTCCCGCTGGGGAGGTAATCCAGGCAACTCCTCGGGAAAGACGTCGGGAAACTCGCACACCACCGGAAAGTCCTCGACATTTGGTTCCATCCGGTCAGACACAACCACGGACGCGAGAAAACCCTGACAACCAAAATCAAGCAACCGACAGGCTCGAATAGCAGAAATGAGGAATCGAGAAGAGGTGGAACGAATACCTTTGAAATAGAATGTCCGCTTGCTCGGATGTTGGAAGTAGACCCTCTTCATTCCACAATCCACCACCGCTCCATGAGTCTCGAGCCAATCCATGCCTAGAATCACATAATAATCCCGAAGCTGCAACGCGTACAACCTGCCTGACATACTTCGCCCATCGATCCAAACCGGAACCTGATCGAAGCAATACGGAGTGATCATAAAATCACCCGAAGGTAACTCCACTGCCAAATCACAGGACAACTGGGTCACCGGCTCCTCGATGCTCAACGCGAAATCCTCCGAAATAAACGAATGAGACGCGCCAGAATCAAACAAAACCCGAGCCGCACGACCCAAAATCTGAACGGTACCTTCCACGAGCTGCGACGCCACTGCCTCTGCCCTGGTCATATGCGTGATCTGGCCTCGAGCTCTCTGCCTGCCTCCCACACTAGCTGACCTGGGTAGTGGTGGATATTGTCCCTGCTACTGCTGATGCCTCTGCTGCTGGGGAACCTGCTGCTGCGGTGGCCTCTAAGGACAGTCACTCGCCATATGCCCTGGCTGGTCGCACCGAAAATAGATAATCGGCGCCGTGCACTGCCTGCCTGGGTGGAACCCACTACACCGTGGACACGGTCCTCGCGACCCACCCACTGATCCCTGACGCTGCAAGGGGATCGGCTGCTGTACACTGCCCGATGAAGCTTGCCCCTAATCCTTGGACTTCTTCTTGCTGAACCCTTTCTTGAAAAACTTCTTGACCTTCGTGCCAAAGGACGCAGATCCTGTCACCGACGCTGCCTGTGCCGGCACTCCTGAACCACTCATCGCATGCTGGAAGGAACCCTGCTGCTGGGTAGCTGACTGCTGGCTGCGACCTGACAAAGACTGCCCCTGGCTGATCGATCCTTGGGTCCTCTGCATATCCATCTCCAAAGAAGCAGCAACACGAGATGCTGTCTCCAGATCAGTGGCCCCGTTCGCGATCAGATGGTGCCTCAGCTCCTGCCTCAAGCCCTGAACAAACTGCGCGGTCTTCACCCTCTCATGCTCCATGATGTGAGGTGCATATTGACCCAGCTCGACAAATCGGGCCCTGTACTGCAACACGGACATGTCGTCCTGCACCAGCTCCAGAAACTCCCGCATCCGCTGCGTAGCAATAAAATCTGGACAGTACGTACGCTCGAAAGCACTGACGAAGTCGTCCCACTCGACCTGCTCAAGTGGATGAAGCTGAAAGGATGTCTTCCACTCGGAAGACCACCACTTCCGAGCCGTACCCTGCAACTGGTTGTAGGCCAACACCACTCTATCCTCGGCAGCACTCTTCGCAGAACTGAACACCCGCTCCATCTCATCAAGCCAATCACGAGCCGCATCAAGGTCTGCCTGGCCGCTGAAGTAAGGTGGATGGAACTGCAAAAAGTCCCTCACTGCTCGGCCTGGCCCACCCCTAGCTGACGAGCCCTCACCAGCCTCTCCACCGAACTGCTGAGACATAAGTTGGTACATGCCACGGAAGAAATCCTCGGCCCCCGGAACCCTCACAGTAGCCGCGGCCTCGGTAGCTCCTAGTGGCGCTCTGCTATGCTCCTCCTGGTCCCCCCGGACCCCCTGCTGGATCTCCTGACCTCCAGCCGACTGCCCCTGCTGAGGGCGAGTGCTCCGCCTCGGCGCCATACTCGCTCTTGAAGCAAAAGACAGAAAACACGAAAACGGCATGGTCAAGAAAAACACACGATGCCCGATGCCAGTGTCAACTGTACATCATTGTTGTGGACAAGTGGATCACTACAATTACCTAGGATTCTCATGTAATTCCACAACCGCTCTCTGATACCAGCTGTAACGACCCGAGAATCCGATTACCGGGAAGGCCCGATAACCCGAGACTCGCACCGCCACCCACGAGTCCGAAGACTCGGAAGGGTTAGAAGGATGTTGTGGAAACTGCACAAGTATCACAAGTAATTACAGAAATTAACCAGATATAATATTAAGCAGGAAATAAATTAGCATTTTACATGGTCCACAAAAATAACAACAGTAGTCCACAACTAGTACAGAGATAAGAAAGAAAAGTACAGCTACACGGGGCATACCTCAGCTCTGACCTCTGGCACTACCTTTGGGCACCAGCACCACGCTGCACCCTAGACGCGCTCCCCCGGGGCGGCGCCTCACCTGAAACACGGTGAAAACACGCAGGGAATGAGTCTCGGAATAAGAATCAGTAGGGATCACTCGAACTCTACCTCGTAAAACGGGAAACCACTACGCTAGCGGTAGGAGAGTACCTCGGAAAGGAAAGTCTTGTACTCCACACAACAAAGACCCTACGGCACGTAAACCGACACACGTGCCACGGTGAGACAACCGAAACTCAACGGTCGACCCGGTAAAACCCGAAGGTCAAAGCCACGAAACTGACAGTCTGACACTCCGTACTCGACAGGAGTACCTCCCACTAGAAGCACAGTCGGTAGCGTCCCCTGACGTCTTACACCGCACTGCAGGTGAACTGCCTGACGTGGAAGCGCCTACCCAAGCCACGAACACCGCACAAGTAACCACAAACAAGTGACTAGTTGGGGTCACGCCCGTCGACGTGGGTCCAACCGCCCCCAACCACGTGTGCACACACAGACCGCGCGTCCCTGGTCTGGTCCTCTGACCGGTTTCCCCCTCAGTCGGACTCTGGCTGCAAGACGTGGGGCCCAACGGTAACCGGTCCACAAACAGTCTCTAAGGGTCCACCCGTACACCACTCCCTGGTGCGACCAGCACACGCGTATTGGTAGGCTACGACTAGTGGAGGGTCACTAAAGGAGTAGACTCTCAAGTCAACGGAAAATAACGTCCGCATCCGACGACGTACGGGGACCACCCCACGCACCGGCCCCGTCGCACGGTGGCCACAGTCGGACTATAAACGGGGTTGCGACCCTCTCGGGGCAACCAGGCGCTTGACGGTCCACCCCTGGACCGTCACAGGCAAGTGACGGTCTAGGCAGGACCGTCACAGGAAGCCTGACGGTCCTACGCAGGCCGTCACACTCTCAGCGCCAAAACAGAATGTAACGCGCCTACCCTGACGCGTTACAGACTGTGACGCGCCTAAGCAGGTGCGTCACAGAACGTAACGGCCCAGCCCAGGGGCGTTACACTCCCTGGGGGTAAAACGGCTCTTACGCATCCACCCTGGGCCGTCACAAGGCTGTAACGCGCCAGTCCTGGTGCGTCACACGCCTTGACCCCCAACGGACAAATCAACGGTCGGATGCCTCTAACGGTCCACCCCAGGCGCGTTACAGGCAAGTAACGGTCTGGCGGGGGCCGTCACACTCCCAGCCCCTAGCTGGTTAACAGGGGTTGTGACGCACCGACCCTGGCGCGTCACACGGCTGTGGCGGTTGATAAGTGTGTATTTTACCTTATTCATTCATGATTATATACATTTTTATGAGGTTAAATAATAATAAATATACACTTCTCACACTTATTGTTGATTTTGTATCAAATGTTTAATTTTTTGAAATTAAATAAATTTTTATGATAATTTTTATGTATTTATGCAGGCACGCAGTTCGAGAAAAGCTCCAAGAAAAAGAAAAAAAAAGAATAACAATATATATGTTCAACTGGGCCAAAAGCCCGGAAACTTGTTCAAAAAGATAAGAAAAAAAATTAGAAAAAAAATAAAATTATTTGATATTTTTTTAAAATTTTCTAACTATTTTTATCATATATATATATATATTATATAATAAAATTAAAAAAAAACGAAAAAAAATATTCAAAAAAACCCCGGCCCCCGCTCTTCCCGCCTTCGCCGCCCGCACGGGCGACGAGGCAAGGAAGGCGCGAAGGGGGCGGGGGGGGTTCGTGGCGACGCGACGAAGGGGAGCGGCGCGGGGGTCGTGGCCGGCGCAGAGCGGCGCGACAGCGGCGGGGAGGCACGCGGCGCACGCGCCCGCGTGCGACACGCGGAGTGGCGGGGCACACGGCGGGCCCACGGCAGGCGGCCGAACTCGCCTAACCGGTCGGCGCAACGCGCCCGCAGAAAGAGAAAGAGAGAAAGAAGGAGAAGAAAGGGGTGTAAAAATTCCAAAAAAAATTCAGAAAAATCCGAACAAAATGGCAAAGTGGGCAGAACCTACCTGCCTACCATTTTAGGCTAAAATTGGGTACACTTGCTTATATTGATGGAGTATTTTTTGTAACCCCTATATAAAGGGTGCATTGGTCTTGAATGAAGGGAGTTAATTGTTAGAGCTAGTTAGTGAGTGATAGAAGATGGCAAGAAGGTTGAGTAGGGGGAGAGCTAGCTATGGGTTACTTATAATGTAAGTTGTTCTTTGCATTCCTGAAGTTGTTGAGTGCATCAAGTTGTATTTTCCAAGCTTTTGAAGTCAAAGTTGTAAGTTGTTCTTATTTCAATAAAAGTTTCATTTTTGAATTCAGCCTGTTCTTAGCCTTATTTCGCATGATTGTGATCTTCATTTCAATTTCTGTTCTTCATAAAAGTTGTTTGTTTTCAAATGCTCTTCAACTTCTCTGTTGATCATTTCTTCAAATTCTTCCTACTTCATAGAGTTCTGGTCCATTTTCTTAAGTGCTATTTTAGGTGTTTACTGTTCATCCGTGGTAAGACATTCTAGTTTTCTTATGTTTTGAAGCCTTTATAGATCTCTTTTCAATCTGAGTTCTTCATCAACTTTGTTCCTCTCTTATAGATCTCCATTTCATTCTTCTACCACTTTGTCTAATTCTGTGTATTTTTAGAGTTAGAATTAATTTTTCAATGTGCTATTTTTCTATCAGTTACTATTCACCAGCAGGGATATATCTTGATTTTTCATTACCTTCCTCTTCTTTTTTTGTGTCTGTGTTCTTCATCAAAGTTCTTCCTTTTTCAATTCTCTACAACTTTCATGTTTTACACTTCTTCTAAATATGTCCAGATTTGAAGTTATGCTTTTTCTTCCAATCCCTATTTTTACTTGAATTCTATTATGATTTCAAACTTAAGTTGTTAAACTTGTTAAATCCAATTCTTGTCTTCATAAGTTCTTCAATCATACCCAAAGCGGTGATCATTCTTCTACAAATCCTCTCACGGCGTCGACTTCCTAGGCGGAGCGATCTTCATCAAAGGCTCGGCATGGAAACGACGGCGTTCTTCTTTATTTCTTTCGCTTACCTTTTGTTGTTTGAAGTTGCACTTTAATTCCATTTAGTTATAATCGCACTCAAAACCCAAAAATTGATTTTTCAAAACACAAGAATATTTTCCAACTAAGAAAAATAACCAAATTCCTTCCCCGTGGGATCTGCGGGCGCGTTGCGCCGACCGGTTAGGCGAGTTCGGCCGCCTGCCGTGGGCCCGCCGTGCGCCCCGCCACTCCGCGTGTCGCACGCGGGCGCGTGCGCCGCGTGCCTCCCCGCCGCTGTCGCGCCGCTCCGCGCCGGCCACGACCCCCGCGCCAAAAATTTTTCAAGGTGCTATTTTTCTATCAGTTACTATTCACCAGCAGGGATATATCTTGATTTTTCATTACCTTCCTCTTCTTTTTTTGTGTCTGTGTTCTTCATCAAAGTTCTTCCTTTTTCAATTCTCTACAACTTTCATGTTTTACACTTCTTCTAATTCTGTCCAGATTTGAAGTTATGCTTTTTCTTCCAATCTCTATTTTTACTTGAATTCTATTATGATTTCAAACTTAAGTTGTTAAACTTGTTAAATCCAATTCTTGTCTTCATAAGTTCTTCAATCATACCCAAAGCGGTGATCATTCTTCTGCAAATCCTCTCACGGCCTCGACTTCCTAGGCGGAGCGATCTTCATCAAAGGCTCGGCATGGAAACGACGGCGTTCTTCTTTATTTCTTTCGCTTACCTTTTGTTGTTTGAAGTTGCACTTTAATTCCATTTAGTTATAATCGCACTCAAAACCCAACAATTGATTTTTCAAAACACAAGAATATTTTCCAACTAAGAAAAATAACCAAATTCCTTCCCCGTGGGATCGACCCGTACTTACCATTATACTCATGTTTTCAAATCCATAAGTGAGTGAGTGCGGTTATAAATATTTGAAATTTGTGTGGCACGGCAATTTTAACAACGACTGTCGAGCACCATCAAATTTTTGGCGCCGTTGCCGGGGATGGAGATATTTTTCATAGTTGGATACTCTTGTGTTTACTTTGTATATTTGTATATTGATTTTTGCTTTCTTTACTTGTGCAGGAAAACGAAAAAAAATTTGAAAAATAAAGAAAGAGGAAGATCGAATCTGAAATTCCAAGGATAGGAAACGTTGTTGAAAGCCCGGCAGCATTGCTAAAGGGCTGAAATCAAGAAACATGTTCTATCTTTCCACTTTCTGAAAAAATTTTACAAAAATCTGAAAATTTCTTGAAAACTCTATAAAAATAAAAAAACAATCAAAACAAAAGAAAAATTTTCATGCTGGTTAGTTAGGTTCATTAACTAAAAAAAAAACATAAATCTTCATTTGTACCAAATAAAAGACCTCATTGCAAGAGTAGAAACTACACTTTCATGCTCTAGGTCATGCATCATTTAGCTTAGAATTTATCTTTGTTTAATTTCTGCATTACATTTTGAAGATCGCGAGGGGCAAGGTACGTTCTACTGATCACAGTCTGGCATTCATTTTTGCATAAAGAACCCCTTGTTTGAAATTGTGGTGTGCATTTCATTTCAAAATACTTTAAGGGTAACACCCCTAACAAGATAAGGTGGGGATTTCATCACCCTCCCTTAGCCCGAAAACCACAATTTCCTTGCATCTCTGCATTACCTAGGCCTTAATAAAAGCCAGTAGACGTTGGCCCTAGGATCACACTGTGATTCCTGTGATATTTAGGTTTATCCTCTTATGAAAACTGGTGTCTAAGGCAAGACGGTCGGATGGCAAACGCCTTAAGCGGGATTGTGGTTTTGTATAATAAGGTCCCTACGAAAGTAGGGGGAACCTCCCACTTCCCCACCCCTTACCTGGCCGGTGGACATACTGAGGGTGAATTTAAGTTCATTTTAATCACTTTGTGAAACCACAGTTGTAGGTCTGAGTCGCATCTAGGTCATTAGGATAATTTGTGTTAACTTGTTTGTGTTTGCATAAAAAAGTTTTGAAAAGTTGAAAATATATATATATAATTTGAAATACTTAAAAAAATGTAAAAATAAAATTCATTTTATGGCCATTCATCTTGGAGGGAAACCCACGCCTATGAAGGAACATTTTTATCCTTCTTCTTACAAGCCCTCCACATGTATTCAGCTCCCCGATATGCACGTTGATCAATATGAGATTCGCCCTAGCCTCATCCAGATGCTCCCATCTTTTTATGGGAATCTCAATGAAAATCCTTATAGGCATCTAGATGATTTTCTAGAAGTTTGCTCACTGATCAAAATTCAGAATTTTAATGATGATGCCCTTAAATTAATTTTATTTCCATTCTCGTTAAAAGATAAAGCAAAATGTTGGTTAAGGAGTTTTCGAAAGATTATCAGGACTTGGGAAGATATGCAGTCAGAATTTTTAAAAAAATTTACCCCATAGGCCAAACCAACATGATGAGAAGGGCGATTACAGGATTTACTCAACGTCCGGGAGAGCAACTTCATGAATCTTGGGTGAGATTAAAGGAGCTAGTGAGTCAATGTCCACATCATGGGTTGCCCAGATGGCAAATTATCTTTACATTTTATGAGGGGTTATCCAATTTTGATAGGCAGATGGTGGATATATTTTGTGGAGGGGCATTTTTAAGCAAAAGTGAAGATGAGGCATATGATCTATTTGAGATTTTGAGTGAAAATTCAATAAATCGTGCCTCCATCTCATCTCATCAACAACTTGTAGGACATGTCAAACAGGCGGAAAACCCAATCCACACTTTCATGGAAGTGTGTGAATTCTGTGCCAGTCTCACTCACCATGTGAGTGAATGCCCTACTATAGCCCGACTCTCTCCCGTCATCCAAGCACAGGTCCAAAATTCCCTAGGATTCTCTCAGCTCAAGCATGTTGCAGATGATGATAATCTTGGCTGGAGTAATCACACAAATTTGCATTGGATGGATTCAACAATCCAAACCCATTTGTCTACACCTCTACCCCAAGCAATTCACGAGCAGCCCATGTATACTCAACTTCATCTCAACTCATCTCACCCCGATTTCGGACTCAATGTCAATACTAAGGGTGATTCACCGGGCCACTACTTTGAAGCTCAAAGCGTGTACTCTCAGTCTACTTACCATGACCCTTCGTCAAAATTCAACCAACCCCCTCGATACGTGAATGATGATGATGATGATCCGATGCCTGGCATTTTGGCTCAAGATATCATTATTGGGAGTGAGGGGGAGTGCGCAAGCCATACCATGATGAAGGAAGGGACGGAATTAGGGGATGAATTAAAGAATACAAATGATCCTATTGATATCATCACCCCATTCTATGAATGTTTTGAGATTGAGAATATCACTGAGAAAATTAGTGGCCCAAACAACTTAATTGAGGATCTACATGTCGAGGAGGATTGCTTTATGATTAATAATCATGTTGATTTAGTGGAACTTAATTCTCCTCCCTTGGAAGAACTTGATGATGGGGCCTTGTTCGAAAAGTTTATATTTCCTCTATCAACCCCATTGTTGGAAAATTTGATTAAGAATCTTCAGGTGAGTGATGAGTATGATGAAAGCTCCGTCTTTGAAAAATTCCCATTTGATCTTACCTTTGATGAAGGGGCCGAGCTGGAACAATTTACATTTGATCTTCCCACTTCATTATTGGGAAATTTGATTCACAATTTTCTATTAAATGATGAGTGTGATAAAGGGGTTTTATTAGAAACTTTCAAATTTGATCTACCCATTGAGCCCGATCCCCTCATGTTTGAATCATTGGATCAATTTGATTCTGGGCTCGTGCTACCCCTACCAGATGAGCCTCTTCCATATGACATTCTGGGACCTGAGGGGGATGGACCAACAATATTCACTTTTGATTTAACTCCCCATCAGGAAGACAAGTTGATTAGTACCCTTCTAACACATGAGGCTGTTACTGGGAAGACTGTGGCTAATAATGACACTCTTATCCCTAAGCCACCGTTCGATGACCAAGTTCCCAAGGAGGAAGTAGTCAATAAAGAGGTCATCAGGAGGGACGATACAGGTGAAGGGGACCGATGGATTGATATTATGCAAGGGTTATACCTTGATCTTCACAAATTAATGGCCATAGATCATTTTTTGATATCTAAAGCTGAAAACTGGATCGCACACAGGGTTAATGTTACAAACAATCATGTGCGAGTCCTGCCTCTTTCTAGCACCAGTTCGTACATGTCTCCTCTTGTCTTCCAAAGGATTAAGGGCTGGAATTTGAAGGAAGACAAGATCACGTGGTGGCTCATTCTGAATGCCACGCGTTGGTTAATGAGCTAATGAGCTACATGGTGTCTGGCTGACGACATAAAAGTTAGTGCTTCTTAGGAGGTAACCTAAGTGATTTTTGTGTGGTAATAAATTGTTGTGGGAAATTAGATGTGTTTAGGGATTCGAGAGATAAGGACAACGGAGAGCCAAGTAAAAAGTATTTTATTACACACAAAAGTAAACAAAGAGATTACATCGGAATCCACCTTCTTTCTTCACATTACTTGTCTTGCCGCTCTCTGGGGCAAGATTCTCTAGAGGGTATTCCCAAGCCGAGAGCAGCGGTATTACTACCGCACTATGGACGCCGATCTGAGGGGGCAGCAAAGAAGCTACTGACACGAAAGCCACGCTCTCGTGCTCTTTGATAGCGTTCTTCGCCATCCTTCAGCCATTGCTCGGCTAGGCCGAGACTAGTCCTCAATTCAAAAAGTTGGGCCTCCAGGGCCCTCTTTTCCTCTTTCTCGGCCGATCTCTTGGCTTTCTCTCTGTCTCTGTCATGTTCTCTCTCAGCCCGTTCTCTCTCTCTATCTTCTCTTTCTAATTGAAGGGTGATTCTCAACTCCACAACGTCTCTTGAAGAATCCTCATCTGGATGACGCTGTAGTTCTTCTTCCAGCTCAGTTATTCTAGCTTCCTTCTGAGTGGCATTTGCAAGTGCCTCTTGTGTTTCTTTCTCCTGCCACATATTTCATCTCAGGCAAATAGCAATACTTGAATAAGGGATGTTAAATGGTGAAATCCTCACCTGTACAGAAAGCATCCCCTCTGCCTCTGCAGCCCGTTGTGTGGCATGAGCAAGTTGCTCGTGGAGTTGATCCAGCTGGGATGTGGGAATCCATAGACTGGAAGAAACACCATCTGCTCCCATCGCCGAAGAAACTGCATCAAGCTGAGCACGCTACACATGTGGTGACATTAAGTGGTTAGCGCCCTGAATCTCAAAGCCTACCCGGAATATGTACTGAAATACTTACTGATGAACCTAGAGCCACTCTGGTATCACTCAGCTCTTCTCCGTGTCCGCCAGACGAGCTCGTAAGTTCGTTATTATAGTATCACGGACATCCTACAGTTATGGCTTTTGAGTTCACAAACAAAGAAAAAAAAATTTTAAAAACAACAAAATGTAGAAGATACAAACATGGTTTCCTTACCTCTACAAGCCCTCCAGGCTGGAGCCTTTCTGCATACATTGCTCTGTAGAGGCGTAGGTAATCATCGCTATCTTGTGCTTGAGATTCCACGAGTGTGCCTCCCCGTTGCCAATCTTCATATTGTTCGGGGAAGCGCACTCTCCAATCAACACAGGTGGCTGGTCCACGCGTCTGCCTTCCGACACTAGGTGACATGGTCATATCCACCCATTCTTGAGCCAGCCCTAAGGTCCGCATAGCTAATCGCAGCCTGAGGGGCTCGATTTCATTTAAGTAATGGAGCCAGAGGTCCCGTCCAAATCGGGCGCGGCTTCCAATTACCCAAGGCTGGTCAACATCGACCATGTTCATAAAAGGCCTCCAGTTCACCTTTAATGGGTTGCACATATCTTCTCAGTTAAAAAAAAATGAAATAAATGAAAAAAAAATTGAGAAAATAATTATCCTACCATCGTTGCAGGGAACTCTTGCAACTCTCGCCTGAACACCATCAGTTGGTAGGGTAAAGGTGCAGTGCTCATGATGGGTTGCCACCGTCTCGCTAGAGGGACCGTCAGTGGTCGACAGTGTCGAGCCCTCCCCATTGGAAGGTAATAGTAGCTCCACAGCTACACCATCATGTGTCATTGATAAAAACACAAACAAAAAGCAGAAAATAAAAACAAAACAAAAAAAAATTTCATTACCTGGATTAAAGGCGTAAACCCATTTAGTGTCATCTCTTTGTCTGTCCTTTGTGACAGACTTGTAAACAGATGTGCCAGCACAGCAGCTCCCCAAGCGTATTATCCTACTCTTTCCAAGTCTACAAGCAGTTTTAAGAAATGACAGTGGATACTGTCTCCCTTGGACCCCAGCAACAACTTGCCTAATAGAAAGAGGAGGAACCTCCTCAGATCCATATTGGTCCGCTCCCAATTGCTGGTATCCATACAATACATAGCACGGGCACCTCTTTCTGCCCTTTCCATAAATTCTTCTATGGACTCATCATCACGCGGACGCATGTCAGTAAGCCCTAAAGCTTCCATGATCGATGCCCTGGCTACTGACCTGTTCTTCCGATTATCTAAGTCCATCCCCAACAAGTTGTGGGCACCTTCGCGGTAATCCGCGTAGGTGACACCAGTCACTGCTTCCCCATCCACTTTGAGGCCCGTGATTCGGACCACATCTTCCAAGCTGGGTACCATATGCCCCCACGGCATCAGAAATGCCCTACTTACCGGGTCCCATCTTTCACGTAGAGCTTGGATCAGGGCAAGGTCGATCTTGATTGGCTCAATTCTGAGAAAGGGACCGAATCCCATCACGTCCAACCTCGCTTTCTGGAAGTCCGGGAGCCCTCGATATGCAGCCACGACCAGCTCCCACGAGATGTGTGACTTCATCACACTCTGCACATACGCCAGAAATGAGAACTGGGAAGCTTTCCAAAGAAAGAACAGAGAAGAAGAAAGGAATGAAAGGAATCACTTACAAGCTGTGGTAGAGTCCTTTCACTCACAAGTCCTTCAACTTCAGAGAATCTCCTGGCACTACTGCCCGATCTACTCCTCTTCGAGGAGCGAGACGACTCCCCTTCAGCTTTGATGCTTGATTCACCCTCCATTCTGAACTTTGAGCAACACTCACTACTTCCCTTTCACTCGACTCTACTCTTACAACTTCGATGTTCTCCGGTCGAGTGGAAACGGGGGTATTTATAAGATTGACGAGGAGTGATCTGCATCTCGCACCATCACATCTAGCCATAGTCTTTGCGACACGTCATCCTCCCGTTAATCTCGCACCCACTCTACCATGTGGAGTGGTTAAGTCAGAGACGTGCTTTATTGACTTTTTCTCTCTTTTCGGTCCAAAGATTCGATGTGTTTCTTGTCCCGTGGTAACCACTTTTCGCATAGCACACGCATTGAGGGGACATTTCTGCGGGAAATCCGACTCCGTAACTCACGTTGCCATCATTGGTCGATTCCTTTTGAAATGCATGAACATTGGGTCCCACTCCTTGTGTTAATTCCTGGCTTCTGATGTGATTTCTTGTTTTAGTATGTTTATTTTTCAGTTGTCAGGCCAAGCTGCACCGACGCCCTCGTCATTTCGTCCCGGCCATCAGGTTGTATCCTTCCTTCCCAACCAAATTATTTTCTTTCATGTCCTCTGATCTGTCTACTGCTTATGCCATTGAGGACAATGTCATTTAAGTTGGGGGGGGAGATAAAATTTCAAAAATTTCAACAAATTTTTTTTTTGCTTTCTTGAATTGTCATGTTAAACAATAGTTTTCCCCGAGTTGACTTTCTTGATTCATGTCGCATGAAAAGTGATTCTGAATAGAAACAACTGAGAAAATGATGATGGATAATTTATTTACTCTAGCCATGGAAAACTGATTTAAAGAATCTCTTTAACATTCAGATGCACTTAGAAAAAAGTAAATCACGTTGCACGCTAATGAAACAAGAAGGACAAGCCTTCTGCTATTTTAGACATACTGTCTGATATTCTGCACTTTTGAAAAAGAGATTTGTTATACGCTTTCTGCCATAGAAAAGTATGAGAAAACAAAAAAGCACCATGAAAAATGCTCCGATTCTGAGTAACCGGGCCTACTTCACCTAAGCCGTGTTGAGGTTCGCGTAAAAAGGAAAAGGGAACTCTGATCTGTGGAACCGGGCCTACTTCACCTAAGACGTGTTGAGGTTCGTGTACAACAGTGAAGGGTAGTGCAGCATTATGTGTGGAAAGAAAAAAAAGAGAGAAAAGTAGAAAAGAAAAAATATAGTGATCCCAAAAGGGACATATCAATAAGGTAGACAAAAAGCTAGTGTGCATTGAACGCTCTAAGTAAGAAGTGCAGAATTGAAAGACATTTTTTTCAGAATAGCAAGTGGAGGATGCAATTGTCTTCACTGTGGACTTAGCAATACACATGCACAAGTGCTACTGAATTTTGATTAGAATTCTTGATCATGTACCTGAATTTTCGATATATGGCTAGTCTGTGGTAATTATTCCAGATTCCTGATCTTTAGTTGACTCTATGAAAGATGATCTGGAAATGAAGCATGAATACGTTAAACTCTTGTTAGTCCTTAAATTTTTCATTATGTGCATTGCTAAGGGACTAGCAATGAGTAAGTTGGGGGGTGTGATAAGTGTGTATTTTTCCTTATTCATTCATGATTATATACATTTTTATGAGGTTAAATAATAATAAATATACACTTCTCACACTTATTGTTTATTTTGTATCAAATGTTTAATTTTTTGAAATTAAATAAATTTTTATGATAATTTTTATGTATTTATGCAGGCACGTAGTTCGAGAAAAGCTCCAAGAAAAAGAAAAAAAAGAATAACAATATATATGTTCAACTGGGCCAAAAGCCCGGAAACTTGTTCAAAAAGATAAGAAAAAAAATTAGAAAAAAATAAAATTATTTGATATTTTTTTAAAATTTTGTAACTATTTCTATCATATATATATATTATATAATAAAATTAAAAAAATGAAAAAAAATATTCAAAAAAACCCCCGCCCCCGCTCTTCCCGCCTTCGCCGCCCGCACGGGCGATGAGGCAAGGAAGGCGCGAAGGGGGCGGGGGGGGTTCGTGGCGACGCGACGAAGGGGAGCGGCGCGGGGGTCGTGGCCGGCGCGGAGCGGCGCGACAGCGGCGGGGAGGCACGCGGCGCACGCGCCCGCGTGCGACACGCGGAGTGGCGGGGCGCACGGCGGGCCCACGGCAGGCGGCCGAACTCGCCTAACCGGTCGGCGCAACGCGCCCGCAGAAAGAGAAAGAGAGAAAGAAGGAGAAGAAAGGGGTGTAAAAATTCCAAAAAAAATTCAGAAAAATCCGAACAAAATGGCAAAGTGGGCAGAACCTACCTGCCTACCATTTTAGGCTAAAATTGGGTACACTTGTTTATATTGATGGAGTGTTTTTTGTAACCCCTATATAAAGGGTGCATTGGTCTTGAATGAAGGGAGTTAATTGTTAGAGCTAGTTAGTGAGTGATAGAAGATGGCAAGAAGGTTGAGTAGGGGGAGAGCTAGCTATGGGTTACTTATAATGTAAGTTGTTCTTTGCATTCCTGAAGTTGTTGAGTGCATCAAGTTGTATTTTCCAAGCTTTTGAAGTCAAAGTTGTAAGTTGTTCTTATTTCAATAAAAGTTTCATTTTTGAATTCAGCCTGTTCTTAGCCTTATTTCGCATGATTGTGATCTTCATTTCAATTTCTGTTCTTCATAAAAGTTGTTTGTTTTCAAATGCTCTTCAACTTCTCTGTTGATCATTTCTTCAAATTCTTCCTACTTCATAGAGTTCTGGTCCGTTTTCTTAAGTGCTATTTTAGGTGTTTACTGTTCATCCGTGGTAAGACATTCTACTTTTCTTATGTTTTGAAGCCTTTATAGATCTCTTTTCAATCTGAGTTCTTCATCAACTTTGTTCCTCTCTTATAGATCTCCATTTCATTCTTCTACCACTTTGTCTAATTCTGTGTATTTTTAGAGTTAGAATTAATTTTTCAATGTGCTATTTTTCTATCAGTTACTATTCACCAGCAGGGATATATCTTGATTTTTCATTACCTTCCTCTTCTTTTTTTGTGTCTGTGTTCTTCATCAAAGTTCTTCCTTTTTCAATTCTCTACAACTTTCATGTTTTACACTTCTTCTAATTCTGTCTAGATTTGAAGTTATGCTTTTTCTTCCAATCCCTATTTTTACTTGAATTCTATTATGATTTCAAACTTAAGTTGTTAAACTTGTTAAATCCAATTCTTGTCTTCATAAGTTCTTCAATCATACCCAAAGCGGTGATCATTCTTCTGCAAATCCTCTCACGGCGTCGACTTCCTAGGCGGAGCGATCTTCATCAAAGGCTCGGCATGGAAACGACGGCGTTCTTCTTTATTTCTTTCGCTTACCTTTTGTTGTTTGAAGTTACACTTTAATTCCATTTAGTTATAATCGCATTCAAAACCCAACAATTGATTTTTCAAAACACAAGAATATTTTCCAACTAAGAAAAATAACCAAATTCCTTCCCCGTGGGATCGACCCGTACTTACCATTATACTCATGTTTTCAAATCCATAAGTGAGTGAGTGCGGTTATAAATATTTGAAATTTGTGTGGCACGGTAATTTTAACAACGACTGCCGAGCACCATCAGCGGTCTATCGGGGGACCGTCACAGGCCATGACCCCAAAGGCTAACAAGTGTGTGTGACGCACCCTCCCAGGCGCGTCACACCCAAATGGCGGTCTATCGCGGGACTGTAACGACCCGAGAATCCGATTACCGGGAAGGCCCGATAACCCGAGACTCGCACCGCCACCCACGAGCCCGAAGACTCGGAAGGGTTAAAAGGATGGTGTGGAAACTACACAAGCATCACAAATAATTGCAGAAATTAAACAGTTATGATATTAAGCAGGAAATGAATTAACATTTTACATGGTCCACAATAAAATAACAACAACAGCAACAGTAGTCCACGACTAGTACAGTGACAAGAAAGAAAAGTACAGCTACACGGGGCATCCCCCGGCTCTGACCTCTGGCACTACCTCTGGGCACCCGCACCACGCTTCCGCTGCGTTCCTGACACGCTCCCCGAAGGTGGCGCCTCACCTGAAACACGGTGAAAACACGCAGGGAATGAGTCTCGGAACAAGACTCAGTAGGGATCACTCGAACCCTACCTCGTAAAACGAGAAACCACTACCCTAGCGGTAGGAAGGTACCTCGGAAAGGAAAGCCCTGTACTCTACAGAACTAGACCTAACGGCACGCAAACCGACACACGTGCCACGGTACGAGAAGACCGAAACTCAACGGTCGAACCGTCAAAACCCGAAGGTCGGAAACACACGACTGACAGTCTGACACTCCGTACTCGACAGGAGTACCACCCACTAGAAGCACAGCCGGTAGCGTCCCCTGACGTCTTACACCGCACCGCAGGTGAACCGCCTGACATGGTAGGTCCTACCCGAGGCGCAAACACCGTACAAGTAACTACAACAAGTGACTAGCTGGGGTCACGCCCGTCGACGTGGGTCCAACCGCCCCCAACCACGTGTGCACACACAGACCGCGCGTCCCTGGTCTGGCCCTCTGACCGGTTTTCCCCTCAGCCGGACTCTGGCTGCAAGACGTGGGGCCCAACGGTAACCGGTCCACAAACCGTCTCTAAAGGTCAGCCCGTACACCACTCCCTGGTGCGACTAGCACACGCGTACTAGTAGGCTACGACTAGTGGAGGGTCACAGAAGGAGTAGACTCTCAAGTCTCGGAAAACAACGGTGCAACTGCAGGTACGAGGAACGCTCCTTGTACCAACACCGACGCACGGTGACCAGCTGACAACAACATCTCCCGGTACACTCTGTACGACGAGAGACACACCGACGCAACCCGTACCCTTGAACGGTCCACACTGGGCCGCCCACGGAAGTACGGTCACACAGGGACCGCACAAGGATTAGAACGGTCATATCAGGACCGTTCCACCCAGGGTCCAAACGACAGATAAACGGCCAACACAGGACCGTTCAAACAGATGTGCGGCCAACTCTTGACCGCACGTGGGTGAGGAACGGTCACCTCCTGGCCGCTCGTCTCCCAACGGTAAAAAGCCTGGACGGTTAGTCCTTAGCCGCACTTGGGGAAGGGCGGCTACGGCTTAGCCGTTCAGGTGTTGTGCGGTCAGGGCCAGACCGCACATCCAACCATAGCGCTAGGGGATGTACGGCCAGCACCTGGCCGTGCAAGGGGTTATGCGGTCAGCTCCTGGCCGCACATCCCAGAGCACTGCACAACGGTCACAACCAACGGTCAAAACCCTTGGGGTTGGGCGGTAGCTGTGGGGCCGCACATTAGGATATGCGGTCCCACGATAGACCGCCCAAGCCCACTGCGCGCCAAGCCTCACCCAAAGCGCGCCGAGCCGATGAACGGTCCGAACGGAACCGCATAGGGGTTGTGCGGCCACTGGTTCGACCGCACATCGCTCACCGGCGAGAAAATGGCGAACCTCACCGGAATCGCCCAATCGGCCTCAAAACAAACCCCACGGAGGGGGAAATGGCGAGAGAAGAACCCCCAAGCCCCCTAGCATGCTCCTACGCCCTTAAACCGTGAAATCGGGGCTCAAAACGATGGATCGGACGAACTCACCCCGCGGCATGATCGACCCTTCCCGGCTCAAAATAAACCCCTCTCGACCTCGTCTCGAGCTGAAACTCACGGGGAAGGAAGACATGAGGCTAAGGAACGTCACCCTACCTCCGGTCCGCGACGAAACGCTCCGATCCGAGCTCGAAGTCGCGAAGAACGCCGCTAGAATCTCGCCTCTCCACGCCTCCCACGCTCGCCGTATGCCCGCACGATCGCCACCACGTCACCCACGTCCTCGCGCCGTCGCACCGCCGAAGTCTGCAGCCGGAACGGGGGTCGGCACGGTCGAACGGGAGAGAAGGAGGGAGAGAGCCGGCCACGGTCGCGTGAGGGAGAGAGAGGAAGGAAGAAGAAGAAAAGAGAAAAGAAGAAAAAAGAAAAGAAAAGAAAATGGGAATATATAGAAAATCCGATTTTTCGGAAAAATACCGAAAATTAGAAAAATACATTTCCGGAATCCTCGGAACGCACCGATCGCAACGGTACCACTCGTGCCTCGGGGAACTGCCCGGTTCGCCCGCAGCGAGCGTCCGAAGAAAAAGCCGAAACACACACCGGAAATCGGAAAACACGCGCGGAAAAAGCCACGGAACGCCTCCGGGCCTCCGAAACGACTCCGGATCGCGCCGATCCGAACACGAAAGATGTCCGAAACGAAATTTCGGACACAACGGAGCCGGACGCTCCGAAAACCAGATCCGGGACCCACGAAGAAGGATCCGAAAGGTCCGGGATATTACAGCCCTCCCCCCTTAAGGAATTTCGTCCTCGAAATTGAGAACAACCCAAGGGGAAAGAAGAGGAAGACTCACTCAAACAGATACGGGAACTGCTGACGCATCTCGTCCTCACGTTCCCACGAAGCCTCACCACCAGAGTGTCGTTGCCACACGACCTTGACCAAGGGAATAACCTTGTTCCGCAGGCGCTGCTCTCGCCTATCCTCCACGCGGATCGGAAACTCTGGGAGAGAAAGATCTGGAGTCACCTCAGGCCAAACGGAAAACTCGAGCACATGAGAGTCATCGGGCATATACTTCCGCAACATAGAGACGTGGAACACGTCATGCACCGACGCCAACTCAGAGGGTAACTGCAACCGGTAAGCAACCTCACCGATGCGCTCCACAATCGCGAAAGGACCAATATAGCGGGGACTCAGCTTCCCACGCCGTCCAAACCGCATCACCCCCTTCATCGGAGAAACTCTCAAGAACACATGATCGCCCACGGCGAACTCGAGGGGCTGCCGCCTACGGTCAGCATAGCTCTTCTGCCGACTCTGGGCCGCCAACATGTTCTGACGAACCAGGTGCACAACATCCACACATTGCTGCACCAATTCCGGTCCCGTCAAAACACGCTCACCCACCTCAAACCAATCAAGTGGAGTCCGACAAGGACGCCCATACAATGCCTCATAAGGAGCCATGCCGATGCTCGAATGAAAGCTGTTGTTATAGGCAAACTCCACTAACGGTAGGTGATGAATCCAACTCCCCTGCCACTCCAGGCAGCAGGATCTCAGCATGTCCTCCAAAGTCTGAATGGTCCTCTCAGACTGACCATCTGACTGTGGATGATACGCCGAGCTAAATGCCAACTCCGTGCCAAGAGCTCGCTGGAAACTCCTCCAGAATCCAGAAGTGAAGCGCGGATCCCGATCCGACACGATCGAAATGGGAACCCCATGCAACGGCACGATCCGCTCCACATAAAGACGAGCCAACTTAGGCACGCTCCAGCTGACTTTGACCGGTAGCAACCGCGTCACCTTCGTCAGCCGATCCACCAGCAACCAAATACTGTCCTGCCCAGTCGGGGTTCTGGGCAACCCCACCACAAAATCCGTGGTCACATGGTCCCACTTCCAAGCAGGAACATCCAAGGGCTGGAGAGTACCGCCTGGTCGCTGATGCTCTGCCTTCACTTGCTGACAGATCAGGCACCTGGCCACAAACTCGGCCACATCTCTCTTCATGCCAGGCCACCAGAACTGCCTCCGCAAGTTCCGATACATCTTCGTCGCACCCGGGTGCACAGTGTACCTGCTCCCATGAGCCTCGCGTAACACCGCACGACGAACCTGCTCCTCCGCTGGGACGTACAGCCTGCCACGAAACCTCGCAGCACCGTCCTCGCCAAGCTCCACATCAGCCATCGCAAGAATCCGGGGCAACTCAGGGTCCGCATGCTGAGCCTCTGTCACCTGACGACGGATAGCAGGAGTGACAGTCAGACTCGCAAGCACTGCCAACCCTGGCTCTGGGGAATCTTGAGCCTGAAAGATACTTCGGGCACCTGTTCCCAGAGCCTCCACTTCCTCAGCATCAAGGTACTGATCACGACCTTCCGACTCAAGGCATCGGCGACGACATTCATCCTGCCCGGCTGATAAGACAGGGTGAAGTCATAGTCCTTCATGAACTCCATCCAACGCCTTTGTCTGAGGTTCAGATCTCTCTGCGAGAACACATACCTCAAACTCTGATGGTCAGTGAACACCTCGAACTTCTCACCGTACAGATAATGCCTCCAGATCTTCAGCGCGAAGATCACTGCCGCCAACTCAAGGTCATGGGTAGGGTAGTTCTCCTCATGGGGCTTTAGCTGCCGAGATGCATAAGCCACCACTCTACCATGCTGCATCAGAACAGCACCCAATCCGACGCCGGAAGCATCTGTACACACCACAAAACCTCCCGATCCAGAAGGCAAAACCAACACCGGAGCCGAGGTGAGCAATCTCTTCAGTTCCCTAAAGCTCTGCTCACACTCCTCGGACCAGACGAAAGGCACATCCTTCCGCGTGAGCCTCGTCATCGGGGTCGCAATGCGGGAAAAATCCTGGATAAACCGGCGATAATAACCCGCAAGCCCCAAGAAACTCCGGATCTCCGTCACCGACCTCGGCCTCGGCCATTGCATCACAGCCTCGACCTTGGCGGGATCCACGGAAATGCCATCACCAGAAATCACGTGCCCCAGAAAGTGCACCTCGCTGAGCCAAAACTCGCACTTGCTGAGCTTCGCAAACAACTGGTGATCTCGCAACGTCTGCAGCACCACACCCAAATGGTACGCATGCTCCTCAGCAGACCGCGAATAAACAAGGATGTCATCCACGAAAATGACCACGAACTGGTCCAAATACGGATGAAACACCCTCTGCATCAAGTCCATGAAGGCTGCTGGGGCATTGGTGAGCCCAAACGGCATCACCAGAAACTCATAATGCCCGTACCTCGTACTGAACGCAGTCTTCTCCACATCGGACTCGCGAATTCTCAGCTGATAGTAACCGGACCGCAAATCAATCCGCGAGAACACTCGCGCAGACTGAAGCTGGTCGAACAAGTCATCAATCCGCGGCAATGGATACTTGTTCTTAATGGTCACTTCATTCAGCTGTCGATAGTCAATGCACAGCCGCAGACTACCGTCCTTCTTCTTCACAAACAACACGGGCGCACCCCAAGGGGAAAAGCTCGGACGAATGTACCCCTTGGCCAACAGTTCCTGCAACTGCGCCCTCAACTCCCTCAACTCCGCGGGGGCCATACGGTAGGGAGCCTTCGCCAAAGGTCCCGTACCAGGTACAACCTCGATCACGAAATCGATCTCCCGCTGGGGAGGTAATCCAGGCAACTCCTCAGGAAAAACATCGGGAAACTCGCACACCACCGCAATGTCCTCGACATTCGGCTCCATCCGGTCAGACACAACCACAGACGCGAGAAAACCCTGACAACCTGAATCAAGCAATCGACGGGCTCGAATAGCAGAGATAAGAAATCGAGAAGAGGCGGAACGGATACCTTGGAAATAGAAGGTCCTCTTGCTCGGATGTTGGAAGTAGACCCTCTTCATCCCACAATCCACCACCGCTCCATGAGTCTCGAGCCAATCCATGCCTAGAATCACGTCGTAATCCCAAAGCTGCAACGCATACAACCTGCCTGGCATACTCCGCCCATCGATCCACACCGGAACCTGGTCGAAGCAATACGGAGTGACCATAAAGTCACCCGAAGGCAACTCCACAGCCAAATCACAGGACAACTGGGTCACCGGCTCCTCGACGCTCGACGCGAAATCCTCCGAAATGAACGAATGAGACGCGCCAGAATCAAATAAAACCCGAGCCGCACAACCCAAAATCTGAACGGTACCTTCCACGAGCTGCGACGCTACTGCCTCTGCCCTGGTCAAGTGCGTGATCTGGCCACGAGCTCTCTGCCTGCCTCCCACACTAGCTGACCTGGGTAGCGGCGGATACTGTCCCTGCTGCTGCTGCTGCTGGGAAACCTGCTGCTGCGGCGGCCTCTGAGGACAGTCGCGCGCCATATGCCCTGGCTGGTCACACCGAAAACAGATGATCGGCGCCGTGCACTGCCTGCCTGGGTGGGTCCCACTACACCGTGGACAAGGTCCTCGCGATCCACCCACCGATCCCTGTCGCTGCAAAGGAAACGGCTGCTGCACACTGCCCGATGAAGCCTGCCCCTGATCCCTGGACTTCTTCTTGCCGAACCCTCTCTTGAAGAACTTTTTGACCTTCGTGCCAAAGGACGCAGATCCTGTCACCGAAGCTGCCGATGCCGGTACTCCTGAACCACCCGACGCAGACTGAAAGAAACCCTGCTGCTGAGTAGCCGACTGCTGGCTGCGACCTGACACAGACTGCCCCTGGCTGATCGGTCCTCGAGTCCTCTGCATATCCATCTCCAAGGAAATCGCAACACGAGACGCCGTCTCGAGATCAGTGGCCCCATTCGCGATCAGATGGTGCCTCAGCTCCAGCCTCAAGCCCTGCACAAACTGCGTCGTCCTCACCCTCTCATGCTCCATGATATGAGGTGCGTACCGACCCAGCTCGACAAATCGGGCCCTGTACTGCAACACGGACATGTCACCCTGCACCAGCTCCAGAAACTCCCGCATCCGCTGCGTAGCAACAATATCTGGACAGTACGTACGCTCGAAAGCACTGACAAAGTCATCCCACTCGATCTGCTCAAGCGGACGAAGCTGAAAGGACGTCTTCCACTCGGAAGACCACCACCTCCGAGCCGTACCCTGCAACTGGTTGTAGGCCAACACCACTCTGTCCTCGACAGCACTCTTTGCAGAACTGAACACCCGCTCCATCTCATCAAGCCAATCACGAGCCGCATCAGGGTCTGCCTGGCCGCTAAAGTAAGGTGGATGAAACTGCATGAAATCCCTCACTGCTCGGCCTGGCCCACCCCTGACTGACGAGCCCTCACCGGCCTCTCCGCCGAACTGCTGAGCCATGAGATGGTACATGCCACGGAGAAAACCCTCGGCCCCCGGAGCCCTCGCAGCATCCGCGGCCTCGGTAGCTCCCGGAACTCTGCTATGCTCCTCCTGGTCCCTCTGGACCCCCTGCTGGATCTCCTGACCTCCAGCCGACTGCCCCTGCTGAGAGCGAGAACTCCTCCTCGGCGCCATCCTCGCTCCTGAAGCACAAGACAGAAAACTCAGAAACGGAAGGTCAAAATAAAACACGCGGTGCCCCATGCCAGCGTCACATGTACATCATCGTTGTGGACTAGTGGACCACTACAATTACCTATGATTCTCATGTAATTCCACAACCGCGCTCTGATACCAGCTGTAACGACCCGAGAATCCGATTACCGGGAAGGCCCGATAACCCGAGACTCGCACCGCCACCCACGAGCCCGAAGACTCGGAAGGGTTAAAAGGATGGTGTGGAAACTACACAAGCATCACAAATAATTGCAGAAATTAAACAGTTATGATATTAAGCAGGAAATGAATTAACATTTTACATGGTCCACAATAAAATAACAACAACAGCAACAGTAGTCCACGACTAGTACAGTGACAAGAAAGAAAAGTACAGCTACACGGGGCATCCCCCGGCTCTGACCTCTGGCACTACCTCTGGGCACCCGCACCACGCTTCCGCTGCGTTCCTGACACGCTCCCCGAAGGTGGCGCCTCACCTGAAACACGGTGAAAACACGCAGGGAATGAGTCTCGGAACAAGACTCAGTAGGGATCACTCGAACCCTACCTCGTAAAACGAGAAACCACTACCCTAACGGTAGGAAGGTACCTCGGAAAGGAAAGCCCTGTACTCTACAGAACTAGACCTTAACGGCACGCAAACCGACACACGTGCCACGGTACGAGAAGACCGAAACTCAACGGTCGAACCGTCAAAACCCGAAGGTCGGAAACACACGACTGACAGTCTGACACTCCGTACTCGACAGGAGTACCACCCACTAGAAGCACAGCCGGTAGCGTCCCCTGACGTCTTACACCGCACCGCAGGTGAACCGCCTGACATGGTAGGTCCTACCCGAGGCGCAAACACCGTACAAGTAACTACAACAAGTGACTAGCTGGGGTCACGCCCGTCGACGTGGGTCCAACCGCCCCCAACCACGTGTGCACACACAGACCGCGCGTCCCTGGTCTGGCCCTCTGACCGGTTTTCCCCTCAGCCGGACTCTGGCTGCAAGACGTGGGGCCCAACGGTAACCGGTCCACAAACCGTCTCTAAAGGTCAGCCCGTACACCACTCCCTGGTGCGACTAGCACACGCGTACTAGTAGGCTACGACTAGTGGAGGGTCACAGAAGGAGTAGACTCTCAAGTCTCGGAAAACAACGGTGCAACTGCAGGTACGAGGAACGCTCCTTGTACCAACACCGACGCACGGTGACCAGCTGACAACAACATCTCCCGGTACACTCTGTACGACGAGAGACACACCGACGCAACCCGTACCCTTGAACGGTCCACACTGGGCCGCCCACGGAAGTACGGTCACACAGGGACCGCACAAGGATTAGAACGGTCATATCAGGACCGTTCCACCCAGGGTCCAAACGACAGATAAACGGCCAACACAGGACCGTTCAAACAGATGTGCGGCCAACTCTTGACCGCACGTGGGTGAGGAACGGTCACCTCCTGGCCGCTCGTCTCCCAACGGTAAAAAGCCTGGACGGTTAGTCCTTAGCCGCACTTGGGGAAGGGCGGCTACGGCTTAGCCGTTCAGGTGTTGTGCGGTCAGGGCCAGACCGCACATCCAACCATAGCGCTAGGGGATGTACGGCCAGCACCTGGCCGTGCAAGGGGTTATGCGGTCAGCTCCTGGCCGCACATCCCAGAGCACTGCACAACGGTCACAACCAACGGTCAAAACCCTTGGGGTTGGGCGGTAGCTGTGGGGCCGCACATTAGGATATGCGGTCCCACGATAGACCGCCCAAGCCCACTGCGCGCCAAGCCTCACCCAAAGCGCGCCGAGCCGATGAACGGTCCGAACGGAACCGCATAGGGGTTGTGCGGCCACTGGTTCGACCGCACATCGCTCACCGGCGAGAAAATGGCGAACCTCACCGGAATCGCCCAATCGGCCTCAAAACAAACCCCACGGAGGGGGAAATGGCGAGAGAAGAACCCCCAAGCCCCCTAGCATGCTCCTACGCCCTTAAACCGTGAAATCGGGGCTCAAAACGATGGATCGGACGAACTCACCCCGCGGCATGATCGACCCTTCCCGGCTCAAAATAAACCCCTCTCGACCTCGTCTCGAGCTGAAACTCACGGGGAAGGAAGACATGAGGCTAAGGAACGTCACCCTACCTCCGGTCCGCGACGAAACGCTCCGATCCGAGCTCGAAGTCGCGAAGAACGCCGCTAGAATCTCGCCTCTCCACGCCTCCCACGCTCGCCGTATGCCCGCACGATCGCCACCACGTCACCCACGTCCTCGCGCCGTCGCACCGCCGAAGTCTGCAGCCGGAACGGGGGTCGGCACGGTCGAACGGGAGAGAAGGAGGGAGAGAGCCGGCCACGGTCGCGTGAGGGAGAGAGAGGAAGGAAGAAGAAGAAAAGAGAAAAGAAGAAAAAGAAAAGAAAAGAAAATGGGAATATATAGAAAATCCGATTTTTCGGAAAAATACCGAAAATTAGAAAAATACATTTCCGGAATCCTCGGAACGCACCGATCGCAACGGTACCACTCGTGCCTCGGGGAACTGCCCGGTTCGCCCGCAGCGAGCGTCCGAAGAAAAAGCCGAAACACACACCGGAAATCGGAAAACACGCGCGGAAAAAGCCACGGAACGCCTCCGGGCCTCCGAAACGACTCCGGATCGCGCCGATCCGAACACGAAAGATGTCCGAAACGAAATTTCGGACACAACGGAGCCGGACGCTCCGAAAACCAGACCCGGGACCCACGAAGAAGGATCCGAAAGGTCCGGGATATTACAGGGACCGTTATAGTCCCCGACCCCCAAGGCTAACAAAGGGCATGTAACGGCCCCTCCAAGGCGCGTTACATCATGTAACGGTCCCTGGAAGGACCGTTACACGCACCCGACGATGAAAATGGCAGAATCACCCAAAAACTTCGACCACGCCCCCGTGCCTCCACCGGAGAGGGGAAAATCAAAGGGGAAGACCCCTAGGGACCCCTAGCATGCATCTAAGCCACCAAAACGCGAAATCACGGGCTAAATCCATAGATCGGGCGGGCTCTCCCCAAATCATGGAAAACCCCAAACCCGCTCAATCACGCCCCTCTCGGCCTCCCCTCGGCCTATAAACCACGGAAATGAACGGCAAGAGGCCAAGGAACGTCACCCTACCTCAATGGAGCGAATGCTCCGCCGGATCATCCCCGATCGCAAGAAAATGCTTTGAAAACCCTCATTCTTCCTTGAGCTCCCACGACCCACGAACGCCTCTACGATCACCTCGTCGCCGCAGTCGTCACCACGCCGTCGTCCCGTACCGTCTGCAGCCGGAGGGGACGCCGCCGCGGTCTCGCCGGACGAAGAAGAGAGGAAGAGGGGGGCGGTACTCACGGTGGGGGAGAAAGGAGGAAGAAGAAGAAGAAGAAGGTGGGGGAGAGAGAGAAAATAGGGGGGGGATATTTATAGGAAAATCCGGAAAACCCGGAAAATACCAAAAAATAGAAAATTACATTTCCGGAATTCTCGGGACGCACCGATCGCAACGGTACCACTCGTGCCCAGGTGAACGACCCGGTTCACCCGCAGCAAGGTTCCGAAGGAATTGCCGAAACACACACCGGAAATCGGAAAACACGCGCGGAAAAGTCGCGGAACGCCTCTAGGCCTCCGAAACAACTCCGGATCGCGTCGATCCGAACACGAAAGATGACCGAAACGAAATTTCGGACACAACAGAGCCTGACACTCCAAAAAATTAGATCCGGGACTTACGAAGAAGGATCCGAAAGGTCCGGGATATTACAGCCGGGGAGGGGGGAGGGAGGCCGGAGGTGGAGGGGAAGGGAGGTCGCAGGGGGAGGGGGGCCGGAGGGGGGAGGGGGTTGGAGGGCCGGGGAGGGGGGAGGGAGGCAGGAGGGGGAGGGGAAGGGAGGTCTCAAGGGGAGGGGGGAGCGTTGCCACCGACTCCCCGTCACCGCTGGGCCTCGCTGTTCGCCGTCTTCACCACCGCCGGCCGCCTTCCCTGCATCTGCATCGCCTCCGGCTGGCCTCTCTCTCTCTCTCTCTCTCTCTCTCTCTCTCACACACACACACACACACACACACACACACACACACACACACACACACACACACACACACACACACACACACACACACACACACACACACACACACACACACACACACACACACACACACACACACACACACACACACACACGCGCGCGCGCGCGCGCGCATGACTAACTAAGGGCTAGTTAGTCTTTTCCTAATATTGAGTCAACTTAACTCTGATTTATTTAATTTTTATGGATTTAAAATAACGGTAGGGACTTATTTGAATAACGGAGATAATTATAGGGACTTTTAAGATAATAGTCAGATTTGAGGGACTAATCGACAATTCACTAAGTTTATAGGGACTAATATGCAAAAAAACCATTTTTTTAAGAGAGACAAGATCTCTCGAACGAAACCCAAAGCGGCGGTGGGAGAGGGTGCGGGAGGTGGTGGCGAAGTGGAAGGGGGCGCCGCGGTGCTTTGCGGGTTGGAGAGGAGGAGAAGCAGTGTTTCGCGGTCGGGAGAGGAGGCTGAGTGGGAGGGGGCGTCGTGGTGCTTCGTGGGCGGGAGAGGAGGAGAAGACGAAGCTGTGGCGGTGGCGGAGTGGAAGGGGGCGCCGCGGTGCTTCATGAGCGGGAGAGGAGGAGAAGACAAAGTCGTGGCGGTGGCGGTGAAGCCGACGTCGGCGACTTGCCCCCTCCGGCCTTGTCCTCCGCGCAACAGCAACGGCGACGGCGATGGCGACAGGAGGAGGAGGACTTCAGTAGTAGGAGCATGTAGGTGGATGGGAAGATGAGAAGGAGATCCCGCCGTTGCAAGAGGAACGGAGCAGAGGCAGAAGGGGGGTCGCTCGGCCATGACTGGTTGCCCCCCGGGCTGCGGTGCCCATGGCGGTAGCCTACGTACGGGGAATGCCGAATGTCTCTCACTTTTGGCCCCCTCTTTTTCTCTCTCGAACAAGTTTACAAAATTTTAAAAATTATAATATTTTTATCAAACAGATAATATCATTTTTTAATTTTAAAATATAATTTAAAAATTGACGCAACATAATTTTTTTGATAGAAAGATTTTCTTTAAAGAAATTGTTCGCAGACACTAGGCCTGACAATTATTAAAATTCGAACCGACTTCAAATTCGTATTCGTTTAATCAAATAATTATCCGAATAAAATATCCGACATATAATTTATTCGGATATCCGATTATTAATCGGATACGAATTCGGATATTGAGATATCCGTGTCGGATATTATCCGACCGAATATAAATATGAGTTTTTTTGATATTATACATGAATCACTCTAGGTTGGCTCTTAGATTTTTCAGTTAATAATCACATTTTATATTTATTATATTTTTAATTCATTATATATATTTATATATTTAAGACCTAAAAAACTATGAACATATAACATATTTTTATACCTAATCGGATAGTCGGATATATCCGAATCCGGATGATATTCGGCTATTCGATTACACCTAATCGGATAGTCGGATATATCCGAATCCGGATAATATTGGTCGAATTCGGATTCGGATAGTGACAAAAATATACCCTAATAGAATGTGTCGGATTCGGATATGCGACCGATTATAATCAGATACGAATTCGGATATCAAATTATCCGCTCCGTATTCGCTCCGTTTACCGGTCTAGCAGACACCCTATCGGAGATTAGTCTATTGTTACATAAATTTAAAATTTCCAAAAAAAATGATTACGGCAAACAACTTACCAAAACATATCTTTTGCGGCATGCGACACCGATTAATGTTTGAATAGCGTGGGAATATTACTTATAATGGTGGAAGGAACGGAACACGCGTGGATTGCTATTTTTATGATCGGATCCTTTTAATTAAGAAGGTACGTGTGCAATTAACATCAACATTATCGGCAATAAGCATACATTGTCTCGGTCACCGGTGTTGATAACTTTTGCTGTCATTTTCTTGCCCGCTTTAGACGTCCTCCGGTGGGGGGAGTTCCACAGCCGCATGCCAACTTGACGATGATGATGATGATGTGATGATGATGGGTCTTCTTGACGACGATCCTTACATCATATCTAGCCATTCGTTCGTTTCTAGACGGGGGAACTGATGACAGCATCCGGAAGAGACACCTGTCCAAGTGCCGGCGGGCATCGTGAGCAGGGCTGTAGAATCAAAATCTAATGCAAACACTGTAGCGTGTAAGAAAAGGAAGAGATTTCTGATCAAAAGAGGAAAAAAAAGGAAGAGATGAAAATGAGGAGGAAAGAGGATAGGTGATGTGATTGTGGATCCCTTTGAAAGGGTTGGCCCAAGACATATTCTCTGAGGGCCGCTTTGACATGGGGTTAGGATAACCCGTCATATGAGATAGAGAGCGGTGGGTCTCGCTCTCTCCTCACACACAGTCGACTTAATCGGGCTCGGTTAGTTTACTCGACCTTCCGGAGTCGAGTAAGTTAACCGTAATCGATTAGCAAAGGGGTTCTATGGGTGTATTTGACGCACGATTAAGATAGGGGAGCGGATGAGAGAGATAACGATAGACCCTATCTCTCCCTCACACATAATGATCTTAATCGAGCTCGGTTAGTAAAGTTCCTCTAAATTTTCTCGACTTTGTTTCCAAGAAACTTACACGAAGAAGATGGGAAAAGATGAGAAAAAACTACGCTTCCATTTGGATACATGATAACAAGTGTTCAGAGTTGTGTTCATGGAGAATTTTAGTTGGTAGGACTCTCCGTGTGCATTTAGGTGATCAAGATTCGATTTCTATTAAGGCCAGATTTAGAAAGAGCTTATGAAAAGGGTTTGTATACAAGGTTAGTAATATTAGAACATCCAACAATTTTTTTTTTACATATAGATCCCTACACTGCTGTATTTATATATATCCGTTTAATTTTCACATATTATCATAAATATCTCTAGTATATTCAAAAAAAAAGTTGCATTGTACACTTTCATCAAAGTGTTATTAGCTTCAACCAAAAAATGCCTGTAAGATTTCATGAACTCGGGTGAAGTCAAGAGCAAAGTTTGATAAATGGGTATATCATGTCTTATATCACATGTATTAAATTATATCAATCGGTGATCGATATGATTGGTGTATGATATGTAAGATATTTTAGATATTATTTTATTTTAAAAAAAATTAAAAATAATACACATTCAAAGTTGAGTGTGTCCAACACATCCGCGATGTGCAACAAATCAAATTATTCGAGAAGTTTTGTTATAAAAATCATTGGTGCCTGCAATGGCAAAGGCTATCCGTGCCACTTCTCCACCTTAAGTAGATACCGTAGACGTGAAATTGTAAAATATTATATATGTCAAGAAATTAAGTATAAAAATTTGGAATCATCAGTACATAATTACAAATATTTTATAGCTATCTAGCCCCGTATGAAAAATAGTCCAGTGTACTACATGGGTATAAATGCTAAGGAAAAATGTTTTTTAATTGCATGGTAGGAAAGCATATAGGACCCAAAGGAATCACAAAGTCCGAGGGGTAAGATGAAATTATACGCAACAAGGAATTCTTCTCCCACGATTCCTAGCTAGTCTCGAGTCTTTATTTTTCCGATAAGAATAGTTGAGTTCCTTTCCTTCGTCAATGAGAAGTTGTTTGGAACTGATTTTACATTCTTGTCCTTATATGACATTTTTTTTTACTTGGATAATAATAAAATAATATGTTTTTTGGTCACGTGACTCAGTGGCCTAAGGGCAGTCCGGAAAAGATTGAGAGAGATTTTGAACTCTCCAATCATTGGAATTCCTTCTCCTCCAAAAGATTTTTCAAATGTCTCAATGTCCCGTCAACTCTTATTTTATGGCGGATTTTGAGATTTAGAGAGAGATAAGGAGAAAGTGAACAGAATTGAAAAATCTCCAAAAAATTACTTAAGGGCGCATTTGAGAATCTAATGGGTCATAGATTATTACTTAGTAATCTTCGTCCATCCAAAGTTCCACCAAATATTTAAATGTCACGTCAGATTATTTAAAAGTCATAATCTAACTTTTAAAAGAGAGATAAGGTGAAAAGTCTCCACTTTTTACAATCTCTCAAAAGTTCCTTTTTATTAGATTATTCTCGCTCTAAAGGATTATAGAAAAAGTCGTAATCTCGTTGAATTTTTAAATGAGACCTTAAAACGTGATTCTTCTCTCTCTAAGAGATTTTAAAAAAATCCCATCACTCTCGATCTATTCCAGACGCGCGTGCCAAGAGAATATGGGGAGAAGAGCGGGAGAACTGGAGTCCAGAACAATGACCTCTTGTTTGGTCATTTCTCTTTGAACAGTAATCTCCATTAAAAGGCAAAGTAAGGACTTCCACGAGACCACGTCCACTGATACGAAATTCTGTGTGTACAACCCAAACTCACTTACACCCTCGTCCTTCTCAACATCCATGAATTATAGAAATTTATCATTAATTCGTCCATAATCCTCGTGTAATAATTTGTCATTTATTTGACACCCAGGTTCATCGTACCGTCGTCACATCTCGTGTCGATGCTTCTACGATATGACAGGATAACACGTCGATACATAAGATTTTTTATTTTTATTATAAAAATATTTTTTATTTATAATAATAGTACATATATCATCGCACCACTGTATCGATTTTTGATCGATACGATTCAATATATTCGATACGCATCTATCCGATGCGACGCGGCAAATCTTGTTTTTGTTTGGCGCAGCCAAACTTAATCGATCCTCATCCTCATCAATTATTATTGTTTTGCTTCTAAATACTTCTGTCCAAGAGCTAATAATTGCACTGGTACTCAAAATTCCCCACGTACTCGCCGTTTTTAGTTTGTTTGGAGCCGGTGGTTTCTCCGTATCCTCCTCTTCTTGTTGTTTCGTGTCTCCTTGTTGCCTTCACATTAACAACAAGCCACGTGATGCCTACGTGAGGTTTTAAGGGGTAATCGAGTTCTTTTTGTCATTATATAAGAACGAAAAGGAAATCAAAGCCATGTGGTGTTTTCTACCATGCGAGTTGGTCGATCTTCGCATTACCGATGGCATCTTAGGAGAGTTTGTCATAGTTAATGACATTCAATGAATAGAATTTGAGAAGTTTATGTTTATACTTGCTAGATCTCCTCACTCAGTCTTTTTTTTTTTTTTACGACGAGAAATTTAGTAGAGTGATACACGGATTTACACATAATGTGAGAGACTTGAAAGAAACTCACTTGACTTGAGTAATTCTAACAGTTCTGAATAAAATAAAAGTCGTATTTTACAAGTCGTCATCAATTTGGGTTTGAGATTGTCTTCTCACTTGTGAAAAGTTAATTATTTTTGCAGCTAAAGAATGAACGCACGCATGTATTTTTTAAAAGATTTTTTACATATATATCCTCGTAAAATTTAGTTTTGTCAGATATATCTCTCGGCTGAATATATTATCACGAATATCCTTGAAATACAATTAATGTCACGATTATGTCCTCGCCGTTACTCCCGTGTATTTAACTCAAGTTGAGTGCTAGTTAAAGAGTAAGATTTTTCTATATATATCTCTATAAAATTTGATTTTATCAAATATATCTTAAATCTAACGACCGTAGATGACATATTTCACCGAATATTCTCCTCCTGTCGATAACAGTAAACTAAAGGACATAATCTTAAGTTTTATTTTTAAATGAAAGATATTTATGATAATATATTTAGATGATGAGTATATTTGACAAAATTATACTTTACAATGATATATATGTAAAAATCTCATTTTCAAATGAGGGGCAAATTGACCATCTTAATTCCCTTGGTCATACGCTGATAGGGTCCACAGTGAATCATATATTTATTAAGATGGAGCGTAAGTTTGAGAAGTGTAAGTTGACATTGTAAGTCGTCCTAGTACTGTGGATGTGGACATGGAAACTAATTACTCGTTTTCAATGTCCGCGTCTACGTTCACCTGCATGTTTGCATTTTTTACAAATCAACTTGTTGAATATTAAAATGTCAAAATCGCCGATCATATACGGAGATGTACTACCGCGAGATATTATAAATACCATTTTTGTAGTATTTATATTGAGTGCTCTCAGTTATTAGGCTTCGGAATTTCCACGTGGCATCCCGTCTTCTGATTTTAGCTTTTACTCGGAATTGCGAGAAACTAAAATCCAAGAGTTCTGTAGCTATCCAAACATAGCACTCCTGAATTTAGCACCCTAAGATCGGTGGCTTCTGAGTAAGATTTGCCGTATCGACGGTTCATATTAATGCGATCCAATCGATACAACTTAATTAATTTATAGGGATTTTTACATATATATATATATATATCTTCGTAAAATTTGATTTTGTCAAATATATCTCTCACCTGAGTATATTGTCATGAATATCCTTCGTTTAGATAGAAATGTTATAGTTATACCTTTTAATTTATTAACGTGGGCAGAGGAGACTATTCCGTAAAATATGTCATCTACGGTCATTAGATTCAGAGTGTATTCGACAAAATCAAACTTTACAAGGATATATATACAAAAATCTTACTCTTTAACTCACACTTAACTCAGGTTAAATACACGGGAGTTACGACGAAGACATAATCGTGATATTATTCATATTTCAAAGATATTCATGATAATATGTTCCGATGAAAGATATATTTGACAAAATCAAATTTTACAATGATATATATGCAAAAATTCTTAATTTGTATAGCTCGGGTTTGACTCGAGTAGACTTAAAACTCTCTAAAATTGAGTCTACTATCTCGATTTTAATCCAAATATAATACGATACGATTGACTCGATCGCATCGATCCTAGAAACATACTTTGAACCCCAAGATTATGATTTATGATCTTGCAAACCAAACAACCCCATAGTGGACGATACATGGCCTAATGTGTAGGTGACGTCAACAAATTTCGACACTAACTTATTGACCAGCCAATTAAAGCTATGAGCCTATAAGTTTAATGTCATCTACTAAAATAAAGCGATGACCTAACAACACGGGATCGGTAGAATGCGATACATACCTCGACATATGCTCACGAACATGTCGAGTTTATCAGAAGAATATTGCCAAAAAAGTTCTTGTTCTTCCATGTGATGTGGGGGCGGAAATTTGTGAAAAATCAACCAGCATAACTTGTTGAGTTAAATTCTCATTATTTTCGATCATGGTGATTCTATTTTTAGACCACAGCTATCTCGAACTCCCTTTAAATTGGATTAGATTAAGTTTTAATATTTTTTTTATGACGAAACATTTAACACGGTTGATCTCGTTGGATCGAAAAAATTTGAAAAGACTGTCTCTGCGTAAAAAAGGACGTCTGCGTCGGATGACGTATTTTTTTAAATATCAAATACGGAGTACGTTCAACGAGAAAATGTAAAAATAAAATATTTCATGAAAGAGTAAAATATTTTATTTTAAGAATGAAGTATTTGATATAAAATTAAAATATTTTGTTAAATTTTATTCTTATAACAAAATATTTTCATTTATGTAATATTTTAACCTTATAACAAATGTTACGTTCACGTAACAAAATATTTCATTTGTACAAAATATTTTATTAATTTATTATTATACAAAATATTTTATTGATTTATTATTAAAGTCAAATAAAATATTTCATTCATAGATAAAATATTTTACTCTTTCATAAAATATTTTATTTTAATATTTTCTCTATACTAATTCTGATGCGAATGTCTTTTTGTACATAGAGAGAGTATTTTCTCTATACTAATGCATTTTGATAGATTTTATGCACCGAATTTAATGCACAGAGTATTACTCGTAATTTGAAATGTTTTCAACGAAATAAATAAAATTTTATCACATATTATCCAAATTAGAGACGGAACTATGGGCACAGATTAACGTCGAAGCGGGATTAGCAAAAATTGCAGAAGAGTTGAATCCACATTAGAAACGATTACACTAATGTTGACATCGGTATTCAGATCAAGTCGAGTCAGATTCTCTCCTCAGAGTAGAAGGTGCCTTTAGCTCGAGCTCGGCAAGAATGGATAGACTTGATCTGGAGGGGAATGTGCCACTGCTTGTCCAATTCCAAGAAGGAAATGGAATTTGTAGTGGGATCACCTTTTCCAACAATTCAAACGGAAAAAAAAGGGAAAAAGAAGAAAAACAAAAAGGGAGAAAGAGATCAAATATTCCTTTCCCTCCTAAAGTGTAGTTGGGGCATTTTCGTCAATTCATCCCCAGACAACGGACTTCTCTTCACTCGTTATAAAACCTCTCCATTCCCCTCCCCGCCAGCGTAGTAAAGAAGGGGGGAAAATAGCAAAAACTTGACAGGGGCAGGGGGAGAGAGAGAGAGAGGAAAAATCCCACGATCCCATTGCTCCACCACCACCCACCACCATCCTCCCCTGCTCTGAGCTGCCCCCCTGTACTCCAGAAGGGTCCCCTTATCTCTACCTCTGGTAGCTCCAGAACGGTCCCCTCTGCCCTCTCCTCCACCCCCGTCCGGCAAGCCTCCTCCCTCTGTTCGGGGTCTCACCATCTCCCCCCCCTGCTGAGCGGGATGGGTGTGAGCTACCCCTGCTCTCTGGTGTCCCAGGGCTCCATCATCATGATCACCAGCTTCTTTCGTCACAAGCAGTAGAGGGGAGCCGGGGGAGGCGGAGAGGATCACCCCAGCCTGACGGAGGAGGGATGGGTCTCCGGGCGTTGGGCTCGAAAGGCATGACCTTTTGAGGTGTCTTCTTCTCTTCTGCTGCTTCGGTTCGTCGGTGTTCTTCCCTCCTTTTCTTTTCCTAGAGGGTGCTCTGGGGAGGGAGAAAGAGAGAGGGCGATGGCAGGGAGGAGGGTTTACGGTGGTTCGAACATGGTGGTGATCCTGCAGAACGAGGGCATCTCCCCGGATGCAATCGAGGCCCTGCTGGCCTCCGGCGCGTCTGCTGGCTTCCACGGTAACTATCTGCGCTCTGATCGATCGACTCTGATCGTTTTTGTTTTGTTTTGTGGGGATTGGGATTGGTGTTTGCTTTTCACTTGGTATTTGATTTCTTAGACCCTGTTGGCTTTTGGTTTGGAATTTTGATGTAATGTCCTCTTAGCTTTATAGTTATATTTATTCCTCAGCTTCTACCTTAGCTTCTGAGTCTGTGTTATGTTGCCGATGTCGATCTTTGGCACGGAAATTTCTTGCTAAGTTCTTGCTCTGATGATAATTTCACTTCACCGTTGCATTGTACAGAGCCTCTCTACTATTTGGTTTCAAGGCTTGCTCTGAGGTTCCCAGTTGGTGTCAATAACGCTTTGATATTTGTTACTTCATGTTTTAGTTTCCCTTTCATGGTTTTCTTGCCAGGATAGGTTTGTTGTGTTTCATATTTGTTCCTTCTTCTACTTCATCTTTACTTGTTTTACTCAAAACTTTCTTCCTTTTTCTTCATCCAAAAGCTTTTGAATAAGTTTCAGTCTCTGCAAATCATCTCCATCATATCTTAAATTAACTTAACCTTGTGTAGCTAGCATAGATCTTATGTGCTCGCCTGTTAGATTCCCTAGCTTGTACTTATAAATTATATGCCTATGAGTTTGGGAATTCTCTGCCCGTAGCATTCGTACAGTTGTTCCCTAACTGGAACTATTTTAGGTCATCTCATGCTTGTAGCTGATCCATGGAACTGTTCTAGATTTTAGCATGTTTATGTTTCTTTCTAAGCTTTAATGGCTTTTCAGTCCTTTCTACTGTAGTTCTGAATTGGTCGCTTGGAGCTTGCTCCCTTGACCCTCTTTGTTGTTTGTTTGTTTTTTTTTTTTCCAACATGGCACCACTACTTCCATTGTTTTCTTGAAATTTGGCATCTTTTGCTTGTTTTCCGATGGAACTAATCTTTCCTGCCATACTAAAAGGTGGCATGAAGCATTCACTACTTTGTGCAATCGAGTTACATGCCTAGTTACAACGCCACCAAAGTTTGCGCCGTGGGTTCATGGTAGAATCACTGCGACACCTTCCAATTATAGTGGGCATTGCAGCTAGTACTTCCAACTAGTAGACACTTCATTTCCACGATATATCATATTTTGATAAGCATTTCCTGACACTCTTGATCAAGAGAAGTATGGTATGCATACTTCTTGGCACCATAGCTAGAATCTTCGGAACTAGAGAGATCAGAAATAGCACCTCTCGGATCACTTTAATCCTGGGGACTTACGTGTTTCTTTGTTTATGCATAATTTGTGATTCCGTCAATAATCATATTGTCATGGTCTGTCAGGTTCAAGATCCATGGTAAGTTTTGAAGACGTCGGGGGGAGCACCCCCGAGTGTTCCTTATACCGGCAGGTGGATGCCGAGGAAACTGGCCTTGATGATTCGGACGATTTCCACCAGCCGGAGAAGAAGAGGCGATTGACGGCTGATCAGGTTCAATTCCTGGAGAGGAGTTTTGAGACGGAAAACAAGCTAGAACCTGAGAGGAAAGTCCAGCTCGCCAAGGACCTGGGTCTGCAACCCCGACAGGTCGCCATATGGTTTCAGAACAGGCGGGCTCGGTGGAAGACGAAGCAGCTGGAGAAGGACTATGAGGCCCTGAAGGGCAGCTACAACAATCTCAAGGCTGACTATGACAACCTGCTCAAGGAGAAGGAGAAACTGAAAACAGAGGTGATCCACTGCATGCATCCGGTTGGCATGAACATTAGCTAAACTTTTATAAGATTCTTGCATGCCGGCCGCAAGAACACTCTTTTTTCCCCGCTCCTTTTTAATTATTTTTCTCTAGGCGTGTGTGTGTGTGTGTGAAGTACTTTCGGTAGATGCTTTTAAGATGATCATCTGGTCGCAGCTATTCGATTCTGTGCCCACTAGCCATGGTTTCTAAAGCTTTGCACAGTGCACTCCTTTTAGTGACATCGACTTCCCAACTCCAACTTTAGTATATGCGTTAAGCTTTAGAAAAGGATGAGAAGCTTGCTCCTGCTAAGATGCAGACGTAGATAAGTTGCTTGTGGGGGTTCCCTCTACGTTTCTGACATGTCAATACATGGGTGGGCCGGGCATAAAATTCTCTTTTAAATTTGCTCAATGGAAAGGCTGATCCGAAAAGATCCTTCCTTTTGTTTTAGTGGGGGCTAAAGTTTGAATTCATGTTCTAAAGCCACGTTCTTGTTGTCAGGTTGCTGTTCTTACCGAGAAGCTCTTCCTGAAGGAGAAAGGCAATAACAACCCTGAAGCGATTGAACTCCAAGACCACCCCGTTTCTCCACACCAGCTGGTGCAGAAGCCAGATGCAGATGGTGCATCGGCGGTCAAGAAACCCGATGTTCCGGCACCACCGTGCAAGCAGGAAGACATCAGCTCTGCCAACAGCGCCGTGCTCGATTCGGACAGCCCCCGCTCCAGCAGCGACGGAGGACACTCCCCTAGGTTCGAGCCCGCCGACTCCCCCAACGCGTTCGAGCAGGATTACTCAGACCTCTCCCATGGCGAGGACGAGGAAGGCATGTACCGCTTCCCCAAGCTCGAAGACAGCTCGTGCCACTACGGGTTTCAAGTGGAGGACCAGCCCTTCTGGTTCTGGCCTTCCTACTGAGGCTCTTCCCAACTTCCCAAGTTACCAACCGGTACATATTGGTGTAGCTTTTATCTTATGTGCTTCTACTTCCGTGCTGCTGCTGCTGCTGCTGTTGTCAGGTAATGAATTTTGGAATTGGTGTGAGGAATAATAAGAAGCCAAATAAGAAAGGCCACTCTCCCGTGGCACCACCACAACCCGGAGGACAACTTGGTCGTTCTGTATTATTACTAAGTAATTAAACAGTGTCTCTCTCCTTCTGTACGTAGTAGTTCTTCTTCACTGGCTCGTATGCTTGAGGTCTTTGTATCATCCCCCGCTTCAATTGGAATGAGCTGCCTTTGTCATCCTGTCAACTCTTGTGATCGAGCAAATAAACTGTCCAGTGTTCGTATAACTCGGCGTTGTCTCATCCATGGTTTGTGGTTTTGTGTCGACTCGATACGATAATTAAGTCGTACACACGTTACATTCGGAGAGTTTCGAATCACAGGTTGCCCGTGCCACCGCAAGCTCGTCGATTCATAGATATGTATCGTATCGAATTCTATGTGATCTAATACAGAGTCGGTCCGAGTTGAATGGATTCGATTGAGTCATGAGGATGGTAAAATTGGCTTGGCCTATTTAGGGTCTATTTACGTCGAACCTAATTCGACTCACGGTTCGCGACGCGACTAATGGGCCTCGACAGTAGTTATCCACAACGGACAATTTAAAACGAACGGTCCTTAGATTCGCCAGCGTGAAAAGTCTTGACTCAGGCGTAATGATCATCGGAGGACTCTCCGACGATCGACTGTTACTCCCCACGACGCTGGGCTCGATCCCACTAAGGGCGAGCATGCCCTACGGGCGCTGTAAGACTCGCCAGGGAATCAGCCGACTCTGGGATAACAGTCCCTCAACGAGAAACTCCCCCAATGATCACGGGGAACGTTACTCCACGACTGGCACCATTCCCTGCTAAGGGATGGGCTCTCCCCTCTAGGATAACCCCCTATAAAAGGGACTTTGACGGAAGACACAGGACACGATGAACTTCACCAAGAAATGCACACTCAGCTCCAGTCAAGGGAAACAGAGAAGCCAACTTGATGTCCAGAGAGAAAGTCTTCGTCAAACTCCGGCTGCCCTCCAAGCACCCTTACCGTCCAGCGAGCACTCTCTGAGCGCCCGTTGGCCACGGCGAGGACCTTCCTCAAAGGTAGTCCGTCTCTCCAGACTTACTTCACAACTCCTCAACTCTCTCTCTCTCTCTCACACTCTTCTCCCTGCTTCTCCGTCTCCCGAGTGCTACCTTAAACATCGGAGGATTGTCTCGTGGGGTAAGATCCGGGATTCTTATGACGCCCTTTTTCTGGTGTTTGCAGGCTTCCACGAGTGTCAGGCGGTATTCCCCGATAAATAAATAGAAAGTGTGATACGAGGGCTATGAACTAATTTTCCGCCTCTGCATGTGACGTGTTCGAAATTAATTTGACGATAGAGATTAATACTGTTCATCCTTTAATTGTAAGATTTATGGACACTGTTATCTTATTATTATTATAACTTTTAATTTTTAAAATACACGACGGCCCACGGGAACAAGGAGGGGGCAAAGACCGCATCTAACGCGGTGCAAAGGGGCCAACGGCGAGCTGCCAAGTGACCAAGAAAGATTCTTCTCTGACGGGGAAGAAGTGAGAAACACAGACCTCTCCCAATAAAAAGACGAGAGACGTTCTGGAGAGAACGGACGCGCCATACGCGCGTCCTTTCCGGTTTATGTAGCCCCTCCCGCCACGCAAACGCCGCTCCCACCACCACCGCCCCCTTCCTCCCACGACAGCGCGGTCGTCGGGCCCGCGCGGCCCCTTCGCGACACCGCCGCACCCTGCATTGCTTGCCCGCCTGTCCGCTCCAAGCCAGATTAGGGGGGGGGGGGTGGACCGGTGGTAATGAGTCGAGTCGACCCGAGTTTGGCTCGTTAAAACCTCGAGTCCAGCTCAAATTTATTTTGAACTTTTCCCTAAAACTCTATCCATATAAAATTGTTCTATTTTGAGAAAGATGTCTATTTTTAATCTTATATTTAACAAGAAAATTTTAATTAGCAAATTTGATGACACTTTGTATACATTTATAGTTTGAGAATGATAATGTTTACATATATTAATCAGATAATATTTACATATATTAATCATATTAAAATAAAATTTGAATAAACATATTTTGTTTTGCTCAATTTCGTGAGTCTGTCGAGCCGAGTTCAATAAAACCCAGGCTTGACTCGGTTAGGCAAACGAACTCCCTCCTAGACTCAGATTTAAGCTCGTTTGGTTTAGTAGGGAGCTAAATCAAAATCGATCTAAACCAGAGCCGAGCTCGAGCCGGCTCACGAGCCCATTGCCAGCCCCGAAGCCAAGCCCCCCCCCGCGTTTCTTCGCGAGGCCGCTGCGGTGGCGGTGGCGGGCAGTGGAACCCGGCGCCCCCGGCTCGGGCGGGGCCCACGACGGGGGGCATCCCTTGATTTTTGTCGTCTTGCGAGTTTTCTCCGGGGGCAGGAGGGATAAGGCCCGGTGGGACCCCCGGAGACGAGGCCCCGGGTGGTAGTTGTCGTGCCGCGTGGGGGACGTGTTCACGTGGCTGCCTGTGATTCTGTCGGGCTCCTACGTGGCGGGTCCCGCGCGCGTTGGCTGCGGGGCCGTGTGGCACGTGGGGTTGAAGTGTCCAGAGGGGGGACAGGACATACGAGGGGGGCTTTGACATCTATCAGATTATCATATTGGTCCTTAAAATATTTTATCGTCCTCGGATGTACCTTTAACTTTTATGAAATATCAAAAAAAAGAAAAACTCTCGAATACATTCAAATACTTGTGATTATATTCTCGGTTAAATGCTGAAATAGTGAAACTATATGTGTAGGGTTCGATGGGATCACGCGAGTCTGAAAGATATTTGTTATTTATTTTTAATACTCTCCGTGACATATTTTAATTGGAATATTTCTTCAAGGGTGAGAAGCAGACGTGTGGGATTACAACTAAAATTTAGATGTATTTAAAGATATTTTTGACGATAGTGAAAAGCTAAGAATATCTGTAAAACTATATATATATATATATAGTGAATTTATAGGAGTATAGTCGAAAATTTAGAGGAGGGGTCATGCAGTCCCTTCCATGCATCCGGATATTCCCCTCCACATGGAGGGGATGGAGGAGTGCACCCCCCACGTACTGCAGGAGGGGCAGTGGACATTGCAGGGCCATGCGCTCGATGGAGCAGACATCAACTCCTGTTTTATGTGTCTGCGGATTCTATTCGCCAGATAAAAACCAGAACCATGGGGTCCAGGGTTATTCCCTCATTCCACCTGTTTTGACGAAAAATGGTTCCAATCACTAAGGCTCAGTTTGTTATTCTAATAGGGCGGCTTTGATAACCGGCTTGTCGGCCGATTATCTTAACCGGGGGACAGGTGGGCCCCGCCTCCCTCTCACCACCTCTCACACATACAACTCTAACCGGGGTCGGGTATCTTAATCGACCCTTCGGGGTCGATTAACTTACCCTTACCCTGTTATCAAAAAGGGCCATAGCGTCTTAGAATTATTCACCCGATGAGAGAGATATTAAAGAGACCCAACGATGCCTCTCACGTACAATACCCTTATCCGGAGTCGAATATCGCATTCGATCGAAAAAGGTCGAATGCGTTATCCTACCCCAATAACAAACGGGGCTAAAGCGCGCGCTCTCTCTCTCTCTCTCACACACACAGTTTTCATTTTAACCCAAATTAGGGATTTATGTAGTTAAGGGCTGAGTTTGGAAAGACTTTAGGGAGAGATTATTTTATTTGAATCCCAACCCCCAATGATCCAACACAAGTGGGCTAATGTCCTATCGATTTCTCAAAGAGCGAGATTATGATGGACAGAGAGAGATAAATAGAAGAAAAATGAGATTTGAAAGTTTCTCAAATCTGTTAAAATCTATTTTTTTCTATCTCTATTTGATTATGAAAAAAATCTATAATTTCTAGTCTATTCCAAAAGCATAACATACACCCATCGTCAAGAAAGAAAGCACAACGGAGGTGTCGCTTGCTCGGGACCCATACAAGAACATACAAGAAATCAAGAAGCAAGGGTATTTCCTGACGAAGTTGGCCATTGAAATGGAAGAAGAACTGGACTTCACGGGCGGGAGTGAGCACGCATGAACTTTTATGGGATCTCAAAAGATATGCCAACATATGAACTTCTATGGGATCACAGCACATGAGGGAGCATGCACGAGAAACCCGAATGGCCACTCTCAAGAGTTTTCTTGTATCTCTGCATCTTGTAACACTAGTTGAAGTGAACGGCTATCCTCGAGCATCGATTTGTCCCAACTTGAACGGGCAAGGGAGGAGTGGGCGGGAAACGTCGTTTTAAAGGTGAAGTAGAGACAAATCCGTCCCTCCCATCAGGCAGTCGTTGTAGTATAGTGGTGAGTATTCCCGCCTGTCACGCGGGTGACCCGGGTTCGATCCCCGGCAACGGCGTTTTTTTTTTTTTAAAATTTGCCGTTCTATAGTTATCTTTACATTTGATAATGTTTTTGGGGACGCGGATGACGATGCCACAACGGTATACTCGAATGTTAATATCCCGGGGACTGTGGGTAGTGTCAAATTTATATTTCTAAGTCCAATCAACTTATATTAGCTTGTGGATTGTCATTGGATTAAGATCAAAGTTACCAACACAGTGATGATACTTAGGGTTCAAATTCATGTTTAGGTGGCAGAAATCGCATGAAGTTTGTTCTTCACGACAAGACCTCCAAATTAGAATAGTTGTCTAATTAAATAAAAATATCAGACAAAATTGTCACACCTATGTTGAAAACCCCCTGCTTAAAAAATAAAATAAATACTTGTGTGGTTACTTATAGATTTGTAAAAATACTCGGGCAGAAAAAAAAAAGTAATATCTTGTTCACCGACTGCGGTCCCGCAACATCCTCTCCTATTAGCTCAAAAATCAGATGAAATTATTATTTTTCACATAGAAAACGATGCTCGCATCCGGTCTGTATGGCTCAATTTTTCGCGTATTAAATGCGGAGGACACTCGGCGAGAAAGTATAGAGCTAAAATATTATGTAAGATTAAAATATTTTACATATGCATGAAACATTTGATATATGATTGAAATATTTTATTAAATTCTTGTAATAAAATATTTTATTCATATAATAAAATATTATTTTTATAAAATATTTCATTGATTTATTTTATAGTTGAATAAAATATTTCGTTCAATTAATAAATATTTCATTCTTATAAAAAAATATTTCGTTCATATAGTAAAACATTATTTTTATTTTCTTTACTTTATTTATATAGTCAAACAAAATATTTCATTCATGTACCAAATGTTTCATTCTTGTAATAAAATATTTCGTTCGTACGTAAAATATTTCAATTCTACGTATATTTTAGTTTATATTTTCTCGTCGAAAGCACTCCGCACTTAGTATGCGAAAAGTGGATCATATGGATGTGACGTGACGTCATTTTATGTGCAAAAATGTCGGACTCGGATATTTCGATAAGTGATCCCAATCGGAAACTATACATTTGGTATCCTATTTTCAATTTATGATTCAACTCATTTTCTTCATTATCAAATCATTTTTAAAAGAGTGTTTTTAGTTTGAAGTTAGTCCTCAACATTTTGAGAGGATTTTGAGAGGCTAGGAAAATGGGCTTTTTTTTTTTGAAACAGAAAGATGGCCATTGGATAATTTTGATTTTTTTGATTTTTTCCACAGAGAGTTTGAAATTTAAATAATGCATAAAATATAATTTTTCAATATAAACAGAAAAATGTCCATTGGATAATCTTGAACTTAGATACGCTATGAAACATGACCTCTCAAAGACAAATACTCGGGAAACTTTCATAATTATTTCAGAATGCAATAAGCATCGGCTGTCCAGCTGCAAACTCAAAAGTTAAATGCCGTTCCCAAACACCATCATCAGTTTGAGGAATCAGAGGGAAGATGCAACCTTCCACAAGCTCCTTTGTCATCGTATTGTATCTGTATTAGATCAAGTCAATACTAATCGTCGATACGGCAAACCTTGCCTGAAACGTATATCGATGATTACCATCATTGAAAATCATTAGGAACTCTTTATTTTTCGGGTGAGGATACAGTGTTCGACCCATACGGTCCCCGAACTCGGTTAGCGACATATACGAGGGAGAGTGTAGACTCCTCCTAATTCTCTCTTATTGAACACGACAATCTCCCAACAATTCAATTAACAAGGCGGGCCTTACATTTTTTGAATTTTCACCTTTGACAACTTTGACGAAGACGTCCTCTAAACTAGCATCTGCCACGCCCCAAGCTCATACACCGAGCTTGGGCTTTGCACGCTCAACTACTTGGAAAACATCAGCAGCTTTCACTTCTTGTTTTGGTAATTCAAACTTTGGGGTCCCTGCTATGTGATAAACCTTTCTTGCATTCGGAGATCGTTGCCGAACTAGATTTTCCACCTCTTCCGCTTTGTCCGAATATGTCCTCACCGTAATCACAGAAGGTCCACCCTATGTGGCCTTGAGCTGTCAGCACAAACCAACAATTCAACAGATTCATTAATATTTCAATATCTCCGTGCACAGATTGGACCCTATAATCTATTATTAATGAGAAAATAATTCCTTAATCATGAAATACAAAACTGTGTTTGCAATCCAAGATTTGTCGCAACATAAACCAGTAGATATGTTACCTAAATTATCAGAAAATACTACTTCAGAAGCAGGTCATTTACCTCTTTCGGATTTCCTATGCATTGAAAACTTCCATCTACCACTATTCCAACGGGATCACTAAGAAATTCTGCCTCTTCCATTGAATGAGCTGAAATATTAGACGAGTTCCGTCAATGAATCAAAAGCTCCTAGAAAACACAGGATCCGTGAGGTGTGTAAGCTGTGAGGAGGGTTATGCTGCCTTGACGATGAAAGGTCAAACGGCTAACCATGACAACTTAGCCCACGCTAAACGAAGTGGATATATATATATATAGAGAGAGAGAGAACAACTGCACAATCTTTTGCATGCGTAATAATTTTCCATAGGTCGCTTCTGGAAGCAGGATCCTGGCCAGTAGTAGGTTCATCCATGAAGACAACCTTGTCCGATCAAGGGAAAATCTGGAAAAAAATATTTCGTAGCAAAATTCAAGTAACAATAGAGAAACATATGATGGAACACCGAGCCTCCTCTTCATACCCCCACCGTATTGACCAAGTTGCTTATCAGCCAGGCCACCATGAAATAGATCCCACCCTCTTCAAAGATTCTTCAACTGCCTGGGGCACAAAATTTGAGCTTAAAATATAGAAGATTTGAATTTTTATCAAAATAATGCTGATTTGTAGTTTTGAACTGACTGAACGCCAAATTTCTAATTATTTAATAACCATGGATTCCACCATTTTCCTGCATGTGCATGAATGTAACTATTCAATATATTATTGCTGCATAACTTTCTCATGAGTCAGTGGGAACTTACTGACTATACTTGTCCCTTTTTTCATTTAATATAATAGTCGTACCACCCACTGTCCAAAAAAAAAACTTTCTCATGAGTCAGAATAACCATTTCCTGTCAAACAGAAGATGAATGTATCAACATGGGGAAACTATCAAAAAATATATAATTCATGACGTAAGACTGGAAATTGTCTTCTTCTAGCATCTCTCACACAGATATTCAGCTTAGATACATTTTCCTTTCTAAAAACTTACAAGTAACAGCAAATATATCTCTACTAGAAGAATGGTTCAGGATTGCCTCAAATCTAATAATATAAACTTTAGAAATTTGATCTGAAGAGAAACACTAGGGAATATCCTATATGGCTATACAACCCCATAAAGAATGTTACAATCCACCAGCTAAACCTTTCTTCCTTAGAAAATTCTTGAAAGAGTTATAGAACATCTTAGACAATGAGTGACAAATGCCTATGCCATTTTAGGACAGCTGGAGAACATGAAAGACATTTAATGCCAAAACAAGTGTCTTAGACAAACACATTTTATCCTAAATAGCCTTATAAAACATCAACATTGTGGCCAGAGTTGTGCCAACATTGCAGAAATCAGTACAGCAAATCATATACAATAGATGCATGCACTAAAAATAAAATAAATATAGGAAAAATTACCTGAATATCCCTGAAAAATGCCCGAATTATCGCTATACCCCCACCTTTATGAAATTTACCCGTGAACCTCAAAATCTCAAACAACTCCTCATTGTGCCCCTACCATCAACAATTGCTCACAGTGGTTAACCCCAAGTGAGTTAACAGGGGTCAAATGACTAACTTACCCCTAGTTAACTCTCTCCATGTCTACCCTCTCTCTCATCTATCTCCCTCTCTACTCATCATCCCCTATGGTGGCGACACTTGCGCTCCGACAGGTGAAGCTGGCACCCCTCCCCCTCCGTCGCTAGAACACTACCCCTCCCCCTTCCTCCCGGCTCCCCCTCCCAATCTTCTCCTCCCCCTCCATCGCTGGCAGAGTTGACAGAGAGAGCATCAACGAGGGGCACGATGGTCAGCACTGGAGCCACAAGGGACTAGGTCCCTACAGACACGGGCTACCGTCGTGGGCGTGGGATGCCAGAGCACGATCTCCAAGTACTTGTGCCACTGTAGGACCTGATCGATCCCGTCCCGGATGGCGTTGCAGACATCTAGCGCCTTCAAACTGTGCTCGAAGAACTTGATGGCCAGCAAAGTAGGCAACGGGACTCTGAGGCATGCCTAGGGGAAGCAGCAGCGGGCAAGGCAGCATCGAGACTGGTCAAGCCTCCCCAACACGGCTCTCCTTTTCATCTCGCAGTGCCTAGCCAACTTCCTGGACTACTTCGCCTTTAGCCGCGTCTGCAAAGCCTAGTGCACCATCTCCGAGCCCGCCACCAAGGAGTTCATCGAGGCCAACCCCCCCTCCTTTGTAGCACCGACGAGCCTCACTTCTATAGCCTCTGCCACAACAGGTTCTATCGGAACTTCGCCGGTGGGCTCGGTTGGAAGGACGCATCCCTCCTCAACGCCTCCCATGGCTGGCTCATCATGGGTGATGATGGCCGCGCCTGGCGATCTCAGTCGTGAACCCCTTTATCGGCGATGAGGTCGGCCCAATTCCCTCCATTCCCAGCGGCTTCTCCCCTTTCTCCTCTGTCTGCACCCGCCGGGGGTGCCAGAATCAGAGGGGAAGACCCCCTTAGGCGCCCTCCTCCCCTCTTCTGCCCTCTCACTTCATCCTCTCTCTCTCTCCCTCCCCCCACACCATTCTCTTTCTCTCTCTCTCTCTGTGCACCTGCCAGGGGTGCCGACGTTGGACGAAAAGACCACCCCTGCTGTCCTCTCTCTCTCTCTCTGCACCCGCCGGGGATGCCGACATCGGAGAGGAAGGCCCCCCTCTGGCACCCTCCCCCCCTCTCCTGCCTCTCTCACTCTCTCTCTCTCTCCGGGGCTGCCGGTGCTAGAGGGGAAGACCACCTTCGGCACCCTCCCCCTTCTTGCCCACTCTCACTTTGGTGGGGAGTAAAACGGTCCAATCGCCTTGGCCGTTACCTCCGTCAAGACGAAAAGTAACCCCAAGCATATAGAGACATTGGTTAAGAGTTTTGGGGGGGGGGGGGTTACGAGTAAATTCTATAAAAGTGAGGGTATAACAGTAATTCAGACATTTTTAGGGGTATACAAGTAATCTTTCTAATAGAATAATATAAAATTAGACTGACATTGAAAAATATTGAATAATAAATTTATGCAAGTAATTTTCTTTGCCGCATATTGGCCGACGAGCCCTGCCACATTAATGGCGGAACTGCCCCTCCGGCGAAGAGACGACGAGCCAACACTCACGCCTCCCAATCTCGTCAAACACATGAGTTGGGCGTCTCACGTCTCCTCCAGTCACAGCAACCCAACAGCCAACTCCACGGCAACGGTAGAAACAGAGCTCTGGCCCAACGACCAGGGAGGTATGCGACCTAACCCCTTCAAGCCTTCACTCTCTCGCTCTGGTCTCCCTCTCTCTCACTCTTCTCGAGGGCTCGTCACCTTCCCCCTCAGTTGCCCGACTTGACCGTCGGAGGGTTGACCCCTGGGATAACTCCCATGACTCCTTTTGACTATTTGTTTGTGGTTGCAGGTCCTTCTCCGGCGAATGCTCTTTCTTTCTCTAGTCAAATAAATCTTTGGAGGTGTGGTTCATGATTTGGGTGACCAATTCTCGACCGCTACAACCCGTAACCATACTCCCTTAGTGGAGGTCACCAATTATTGCAAGTGAAGGCCAAGCGAGACTGCATTTGGGAAAATTGCATTGTGGTCAGATGTGTCGGATTTGATGATATTGACGAGGGAAGAAGATGCGGTGCCCGAAGCTGCATGTTTTGAGCACCAGAAAACAGTAGCAGAACACTTGTCTCCAACACGCAAAAGATCTGAATCATTTTCTTTTTTGGATGTCTCTTCATAAGCTAACACGTTAGTAGAACTTTGATAATATCTAACACAGGCTAGAACAAGAATATGCTATTGTCACATGAAAAGATGATGACCAGAGAAACACCGACTATAAAAGTAATTCAAATCAATGACACTAAATTAAGAAAGAAAGTATGTAGTGTTCTTCTGCACAATGTTTTCAGTTTCAATTGGAACATGACTCACTTTAGTCAGACTGGTCACTGGTAGCAGATCATGATTTGCATCATGGATTGCAAGGAAATTTGGGATAAATTTTGAAATAGTATGAATAGGTCATGGATCATTTAGCCCATGTGTCATGTGAATCACATCTCAGATTATATGTAGCAAGATATTGCCAACAGTAACATTATTTATGACTTGGCTTCAATGTTATCAGAACCGGATCGGTGCCTGAACCGGACAATGAGCTGGTTCGGTTCGAACCGGTTTGACCGTTGGTTCGAACCGGTTTGAACCGTGATGTCATTATAATATTGATATATGGTCCGACCCAATTCTATAACCTAATACAATAAGAAATAACTCAAATAAGATATAATGATCAAAATAAATAAACATACATGTATATAAAGAATAACTTGTAACTACTTGTTGGAAATAGAGCCTTTATGTTGATTCAAATATCTTCATTTATATGTTGGAAATAGAGCCTTTATGTTTAGTCCCATATTAGAAGTTAGAAAGACTTACTTGACTTTATATATTGGAGAGCTCACCCTTGGGTCAAGACCCAAGGGACATAAGATGTGGGCTTGAGTTGTGTGTCGAATTAAATGGTTTCATCGAATATAAGTAAATAATTTATTTATTTATTTATTTGTGCCGTGCCGGGCGGGGGCGGGTACCGAACCATTTTTTATTTTTATTTTTTGGCGGGGGAATAGGGTCGAACCGGTTCAACGGTCGAACCGTGGTTCGGACGATTTTTTGCCATTTGACCGGACCGGGCCTAATCGGACCGGTTCACGGTCGAACCAGTCCGACCGGCCGGTCCGATCCGGTTCTGATAACACTGCTTGGCTTCCATTGTCTCATAAAATTTGAAGAACAGGTGCTATTATTAATTCATGAATACATGGACAACGTGGGTTACAAAAAAGATCTATAGGCAAGCACAAGTCAAGTTTGAACGTACTTTTCTTTACAGCTAAAATGAGTTCTTGTTAAGAATGCAGCCAACTGGGAATTCATGAAATTAGAATCTAAAGAACTTACTTTTGGTCTTGCAAGGAGGTTAGCAGCCATAAAAGATCTAGACATCCATATGATTAAACAAGAAGATAGCCACTTTTAATAGAGTTTCAAAGGAAGCCTTTGCTAGCTTACTCTCTTCAGAAATTAGCTAAATCATGAATAAGTAGAATAGGCTCTGCCAGTTATTCTAGAGTAGTGTTCCAGTATGAATCTCAAAAAAGTGCTAAATCAGGGTTTGGGGCATGATTGGCCCACTTTAACTGCAAACCCAAGCCATCGACCACATCATAAATCTCATCTGACTTAGGATGAAACGTGTCTCCAACCAGAAACTTGTGTACAACATTCTCTACTTCTATCCAACTATATGCAGCTGCTTTTTGAACTCGTTTCCTCTTCATGATGCCTCTCATATTCAAAGCATCACTCCACCTCCCTGCATCAGCATATAAGTTAGAAAGAACAACATAATTTGCAGAATTCTCTGGCTCCAACACTAGAAGCTTTTCAACACAAAGCTCAGCAAGCTCAATGTTTGAGTGGAGTCTGCAGGCACTAAGTAGCGTACCCCAGATGACAGCATTAGGCTCTACTTCCATTTCACAGACAAACTTGAGAGCATCTTCTAATCTTCCGCACTTGCACAGAAGATCAACTATACAAGCACAATGTTCAACTTTTGGTGCAATACTGTAATCCACTTTCATGCTGTCAAAAAATGTGAAGCCCAAGTCAATGAGTCCTGCATGAGTACACGCAGAAAGCAACCCAATGAAGGTTAAATCATTAGGTTCAGCATTGGCTTCCTTCATCTTTTGATAGAAACTGATTGCATCATATGCAAACCCATTAAATGCTAGCCCTGTAATCATTGAATTCCAGGAAACTATGTCCTTCTTCGGCATCTCTTGAAAAACCCGGTAAGCTCTTCCAATGTGCCCACATTTGGCATACATGTCCACTAGTGCAGAACCCACATAAACACTGGTTGCAAAACCTTGACTTTCAACATAGCTCCCCATGTGCTCACCAGCATCAACAGAGCCCAAATGGCCACAAGCAGAAAGGACACTCACCAGTGTGACCTCATTTGGTTGAACATTATCCAATCTCATCCTCTCAAACAACTCTAAGGCTTCACTTGATCTGCCATTTTGGGCATAGCCAGCAATCATTGCACTCCACGCAACAACATCCCTGTGTTTCATCTCATCAAACTCCCGCCGAGCTTCATCAACAGCTCCACACTTAACATACATCTCCAAGACTGCAGTTTGCACGATCAAATCCTTGCGCAAATTCTGGTTCTCAATTAGGTTTTTCACCTTCAAGCCCTTCGCCAGGTCACCAAGTTTCGCACATATGGACAAAACTGTGACCAGAGTCATCTCAGTTGGTGGAGGAGCATCCTTCTCCATTTGCATCCTCTCAAACAGTTTCAACCCTTCCATGGCATCCCCGTTATGGGCATAGCAGGTGATCATAGCATTCCACGAAACCACAGTCCTCTCCTTCATCTCCTCGAAAAGCTGGCTAGCAGCAACAACATTGCCATCTTTGGAATACCCAGAAATCAAAGAGTTGTAAGTGACCGGGTCCTTAACAGGAATCGCAGCAAACACCCGCCTAGCAGAATCCAGATCACCAGTCTTAGAGTAGAAATTTATCAAAGCACTCTGAACGAAAGCACTGGAACAGAACCCGCGAATTACCACAAGAGTGTGCACCTGCCTCCCCTCGTCGGAGAGGGACAACTGCGCGCACGCTTTCAGCACGGACGGAAACGCGTAGGGCTCCATCAGGAACCCCCTGCTGCAGGCAGAGAAGAAGGTCTCCAACGCCTCCCCGTATCGAGAGAGCTTCGAGTAGCCAGTGATGATGGACTCACCGAAGATCGGAGGCGGCTGGGAACAAACGTCGAACAGCTTGCGTGCGTAGTCGATGGTGGGAAGATTCGACACCTGCTTGAAGAAGAGCAGGGTGATGTCGGGGTAGCACTTGATGACGAGGGCGTGGGCTTCCTTCAGCCGCTGGGGTTGCAGGCCACGCTCCAGCAGCTGGACGAGAAGCCTCTTCATGGGTGGGCAGGGGCCAGATGTGGAGACTCGCTGTCAAACTGTGGAAAGGCATAGCTTCCACAGCCTCGCTTGGTTGGAAGCCGGAGATGGTGCGATGGCAGCGACTCCTATGGCCACCACCCTTTGAGAGGGAGGTTCCCTGGACGGAGACCAGCGGTGGTCATGGGGCGTTCGGCCTGTGGAAGCATCCGATCTCACGACGCCGGGGAGCATGAGGCAGTACTGGCAGAGTCGGACTGGTGCCTCTTCTTCGTCCAGAGGCTGCGGTCGGAGGCGAGCTCACGGTGCGCGGGAGCAGCAGGGTCGCATCCGGCCGCGGACTAAAACAGGTCGCCCGTAGTTGTGCCGAAATGAGAAATAATAAAGGGGAAATTAATTAGGAACGAAATGATGGAATGTTGTATGTAAGGAATACAAATTTTGAAAAAAAAATTAAATAAATCACTGCTAAACATTTATTTGTAAATTTGTCATTTCTGAATTTACATTAACAAAAGATATCTTTGACTTTGTCAAAATAATGTGAAAATATCACTGTAATTAATTTTCATCGACGAATTGATAAATATTTTATAAAGATTCGAATATTCCATCTATTTGATAATTAAAAGATTAAAATATTTCTCGTAAATCTCAAATTTCTCGCATCAAAAAAGAGATTAGTTGTATAGAGAGAGAGAGGGATGCGAGAGAGAGACTGTGAGACATAGAAGTGAGAGAGAGAGAGAGAGAGAGTGGCCCTGGTGCCGTGGCGTGAGAGAGGGAGAGAGAGAGAAGAGAGGTGAGAGAGAGATGTCTTCGGGTGTGGTGGGGGTGAGAGAGGGAGCGAGAGCAAAGAGGTGAGAGAGAGGGAGGGGGTCAGAGAGAGAGAGAGATGGCCCTGGTGCAGTGGGGGTGAGAGAGGGGGACAGAGAAGATAGGTGAGAGAGAGAGATGTCGTCAGTGCGATAGGGGTGAGAGAGGGAGAGAGAGAAGAGAGGTGAGAGATAGAGATGTCGCCGGGTGCGGTGAGGGTGAGAGGGAGAGAGAGCAGAGAAGTGAGAGACAGGGTGGGGTCTGAGAGAGAGGGGGACATAGAGATAGCGGTGAGAGAGAGGGTGGGGGTATGAGAGAGAGTGGGGGGGGGACAGAGAGCATAGAGGTGAGAGAGATGGTCAGAGTGAGTCTGAGAGAGAGGGGGGGAGAGAGCAGAGGTGAGAGAGAGTTCATTTTTTTATTTTTTTATTTTAAAAATAAAAGTCGCTTCGTGTAGGAACGACTTTCATTTGAAGTCGCTCTCACACAGAGCTACTTTCATCTCTCTCTCTCCATCAACGAGCACAGTCGACAATGCCCTCTTTCTCTCCCCTCTCTCTCTCTCTGCCACTGTGAAGCTGACAAGCACGGGGGCTAGGAGGGGTGCTGCTACTACAAGATGAGGCACAGAGCGGGGAAGGTGAGGTCCCCCCCTCCCCCAACCTTAGTCCCATCTTCCCTACTTCTGGTGACCTCGACAACCCTACTCCTGGCAACCTCGACAATCGTTAAGCACGGTGACCTCGCAAGGCTTGACGACAATGGCTATGGTGACGACCTCGACAACCTTGCTTCTGACGATCGTGAAGTCAGCTATCTCGTCAACCTTCATCCTGGGGAGTTGAAGCCAGCGATCTCGACTCGGCTCAGCAAGCATCGACTCTCTCTCTCTCTCTCTCTCCGTCGGAGGGGGGACTTCCCCTCCCTCTCCCCCACTCCTCCCCGCCCCCATGCCCCTCCACCAGAGACCACCTCCCCCATCTCTCTCTCTCTCTCCTCGTCGGAGGAGCCCCCTCCCTCTCCCCCACTCCTCCCGACCACCATGCTCTGTCGGCATCTCCCTCCCCCATGCCCCTCCACCGGAGGCCACCTCCCCCATCTCTCTCTCTCTCTCTACGTCGGAGGGGGGACACCCTCTCCCCCATTCCTCCTGGCCGCCAAGCCGCTCTGTCGACATCTCCCTCCCCCATCTCTCTCTCTCTCTCCATCGGAGGGGGGACATCGGAGGCCACCTCCCCCCATCTCTCTCTCTCCCCCCTCCGACAAGGCTCCCCTCCCAAAGGATAGCCCCCCCCCCCCTCACAGTGAGTCCCCCTCCCCCCATGCTCCCCCCCCCCCCCGCCCCCCCCCCCCCCCACCCAGTCATTCTTCTTCTTGCTCTCCAAGCCCCCGCCATCGATATAATGCAATCTCACCTCCCAGCTCCTCTTCTTACTCTCAAGACTTTCTCTCCGGCGCCGACTAGAGTAGCAACATCATTAGGAACATCAACATAAGTTGAGATAAGAGATGAGAGAGATCGGTCTTTTTTTAAATCACGGACGTTATTATCTTTTGTCAAGTATAGTTAAACTTAACTAGAGTTAGAATCACATCAAATAATGGGGGGGGGTCACAGTGATGGTCTTTTTGCACTATTTTGACGAAACTAATGATGTCTTTGCTAATGCAAATTCAGGAATGATATATTTATAAATAGACGTTTAATAGTGGTTTATTTGTAAAAATATATTTTAAAAATATCAATATTATTTTAACACTTTAATAATTAATATTAAAACATTATATCATTTTAACACTTAGTCATTGTTTATTTTCCGGTTAGAATTAGGAGATCATTTAACCGATGAGAGAGAGAGTCGTGTGGGCCCCACCGCTATCCTCGTACACAAAATAGATAACCAGGGTCGATTAGTGCATTCGACTCCTTGGGGTCGAATGTGCTAGTCCCACCCATTTAACAAACTGGGCCAATGAAAATTTAAGAGTCTCTTATTTTTATTGTCTTTTACGGAATAGGGTAAGGGAGATATCTTAACCGGGGGTAGGGTATACCAAAAAATAAACAATATTACTTTGACTGTATCCGAGTTAACTTGTTTCACCCTTTTGTTAGAACATGTTTAACTCGGATACTGGTCCTTAACCCGGAAACATGTCGAAACATTAGATCCGCGCAAACAAACAGAGTAGAAGAAATAAGGCGTTGGTATCTTGGTTACGAGCGCCTTATTCCACGAACAAACATGCCCTATGGAGGGGCGAGAAATAAAACGTAGTTACTATTAAAGGGTTCTAATTAATTTTTTAATCATAAAATGTTTATAATTCAAACTTTCACTGACATCAACTTATGTAAATAGTAATATTTTGATATGTTTTCAACGTATTGGGATGTCAAGTTAGTTTTCAAAGACAAGTTTGAGGAGCACTTAAAACACATTTCCCCCCGAATCTTCCAAATGGTGTGGTGTCAGGGATGTGAGAGGCTATCTTTTTTTCTGAAATTTTATTTCCCACATGAATTTGGAAGAAAATATGAACCATAGCCGCTGAGTAATAATTGATGCACATGGCACCCTGCAAACACTCTCCCGTTTACATCATTCATGGGTCTCGTCTACCGATCTGGATCAATGACGAAATAGTGTATGTCATTGGTGTGCGATAAATATTGAGTAAGGCACACTGTATACCAGGATGTATTGGACACTCTTGGCGTGTAATAATTTTAATTTTTTAATTTTTTTAATTTTTAAAATAAACTCTAAATTATCTTAATTTGAGATGTAAATTACATCATCATTAATATATCTAAAAAAATAAAAAATACATCATGAATGTGCTGCAACAAGCCAAACTCGTAAATATTACTTGTAACGATCTATTTACTATGCCCGGCCTCCCCCAAGTCTGTTCAAATATTTGCAAATTTTATTACGAAAGCCCAGACCCCACGTGTGCAACTAGTGTCCACCCGGGTGTGAACTAAGTAATTTTTTATAAAAAAAATATTAAATAAAGTGGATTTATTTTATGTATCGTAAAAATATGCATTGTAAAAATATACCTTCGTTTGATGATCTAAAAAAATTTATAAAAAAAAATTATCAAGTGAATAATGTTAGATCTAATTGTTCAAAAATAAACTCTTTTTATTTTATTTTTTAAAATTATCGAATCGAGATGTATCATATACAACAAATTAAGATGGCTTACATCTCACGTTATGATTTTTTTTTAAAAATAAAATTATTTATTTGATGCACACTCCGGATGTGTAATTACACTTAGATTTGCACTGAATATTAATAGTAAAATAAAAATCCTCAGCGTCCTCCTTCAAACAATAGGGCGTTTATTCCTTTTTTTTATATAAAAATTTTCCCTTATACCATTAAAGAAACTACTCTCTTTTCTTATCCATTTGTTTTACTTTCACTCCCCGCCTCCACCCGGGAGATCTCTCGACCGATCGCATCGAACGGGATAACTGAGCCCAGCCTATCCGGTGGCCTGCCCAGGTCCGAGCACATCCTCCGACTTTGTTGCCGGGGATCATGAACCCCAATCTCACCCTGGAACCCTACACGCATGCCCGTTAGCTTCGGAATCTTGGCCTTACCACACGGTAGGAAACATCAGGCGGGCAATCCGAGCATGACCCGACCAAACTCTGATCTCGATCAAAAGAGGTCCACCAAGCCACATCCAAGATTCTGAAGCTAACGGGCAACCTTCAATTTTAACTTTCCCGGTTACAAGTCGATCAAACAACCCACCTTCCACTGAAGAAGAAAACCTACAAACACATAACCGTCCTGCCTTCTCAACTCAGCTGATCGATCTCATCATATCTCGGTTAAACTTTACCGAACTCCAAGTTCGTCCAAGTTAACAGACCGTGGTTCTCCTCCGATCATACGCCCGAATAAAGAAGATCAAACTGAGAATTGCCTGGACAAATTTCTGCCATGATTTACCGAATCGATGAGACCCACACCAAGCTAACCGCATCACATCATATCCAGGCTGGACAGGGAAGCTCGACTAGATTCGAGACGACCCGAATCTACCTTCACAAGTCAAAGCAAATCAGAATTGCCTGGTCAAATTTCTGCCATAATTTACCAAATCGATGAGACTCGCACTCAGGCCGTTGGTAACTAAGGCCTCGATTGCCACAACTCAATGGATTATAATTTTTTTTCAGAATCGCTTAGAGCGAGAAAAACTGACGGAGATCAACTTTTGAAAATTATAAAAAATATTCTCTTTTCTCACTCTCTCTAAAAGTCATAATCCAACTTTTGAATGATTGTCATACGAGAATACATTAAACGAGACTTTTAGAGAGTGAAGATTTTAAGATCATAATTTATGACTCATTCAGTTATTAAACACAACCTAAATAGGCCATAGATTACGACTTGAAATTTCCGCCTCTTAAAAATCTCACCAAATATACTATTATCACATCAGAATTATTCAGAAACTGAATTATAAACTTCAGAAAGAGATAAAGAAGAAATGAAGCACTTTTCATAATCTTCAAAAGTTAATCTCCACCAACTTTTTCTCAGTATAAAAGATTATGAAAAAAAAATCACAACCCATTGAATTGTAAAACGAGACCTAAGCTAACTGCATCACATCGTATGCAGGCTGAACAGAGAAGTTCGACTAGATTCAAGATGACCCGAATCTATCTTCACAAGTCAAATCAAACCATATCAAATCGTATCTGACTCAAATCAGTCAATACTAAGCTCCAGTAAGGCGAACCTTGATTGCTTCAGAAAAAAGGATATGTTTAAAGATTGCATCCCGAGCAAGGCAGACGCATGATACATGCTTAGAGCGACAGATCTGTAATGTAAAATCCAAATCAAAGGATCACTATCAGGTTTTGAAGAGCATATAATCGAACGTTAAAAGGTTTCTCAAAGTTGGGGGGTTTTTAAAACAAAGAGGGGAAAGAAAACGAAAATGGATAGTACAGAGACCGAAGGAGAAACCAAGCAACACATGTAACTATACAAAACAGCTTCCCTCAACATCATAAGACACCACCACCACCACCCCAAGCTTTTTCCATTATACAGCCAGCCTTCAGGTTCATGATTAATATCAGATATACATCACAAAAGACATGGTAAAAAGCCAAAACAAACTGTCCATTTAACCCCCGAAATACGCCCCCCACAGCTGCTCCAAGAACCAACCAGTTGAGATCTGAAAGATTACCGCCTCCACTCCACCTGAATTGGCTTATCTGAACGAAAAGAACAGATCCGTCAGGACCCGTGAAACAAGCTTGCACTTCGAATACTAAATTAAGAAATAATCACGTGATCTGTGTTCTTCGCTCCCTTAAAATGTTAGGAAAATATGAAAAACGGACACTGAACACATTCCGATAAACACATCTGCACTTTGAAAACTAAATGAAACATTCAGATCGTCTGTGTTGATAAGATAAATAAATATGAGAAGCAACAACTGCACACTCTAACAAAATGATATACTCATTTTCTTCAACAGATTATTAATCAGAAGATAAGCTAGACAAATTATTCATTCTGTTCGACAAACATAGAAATAATTAAAATTAAGCTTGAGCTGATTAAGAGACAAATTATTCGTAGTAAAACCACTTTAGCAATATGCAATATGAATAAACCTAAAACCAGTTCATCATGCTGACTAGAACATTAGTGCCTTTCCCAGGATTAGTATACAGCAGAGTAAACCAAAATGCCATCCTAATGTTCTTTGAGCAAACATGTAGGAAGTTAATTATTATCAATTAATATATTTCCAGAAACAGTTCTCGGGAAGAAACTTAAATCAAGAAACAAATAATCAATCATTTGATTAATGATTATAAAAATAATCCTACTTGAGTATATCAGTTTCGCTTTTCTTTGAGAACAGCCATATGCCTTTCTGAGAATACACATCTTACGCAAGGGTAAAAAAATATCTAATCACAGAGGTCAACCTTGATCTAGACATCTAGTGAACAAAAAAAAAGGAAACAAATTATGTTAAAATATAGACTTATTAAGTTTTTCTGCATGGCAGAGCAAAAAAGGCTACAGGATCTACTACATGCAACCAAGAATGAAATGTTGTAACTTAAAAGCAAAAAAAAACATAGAAAAATTCAAAAATTAAAGAATCAAAGTCCCGGACCACTTTATTGTGCACAACTGCTATACCCTATGGTGACAAGATGATCACATGGATAGCTGACTGCATGGCAACAGTCAGAAGTGGAGCATCATGAATAGAGAAAAACAAGTAGAATAGAGTTTAGAAAAGGAACTAACCATTTCCATCTCGAGACGACAAGAGAGATCGGTCACTTCTAAGTCCCCCCTTGCCACTTGTTTGGACTAATCGTTGAGTCCTTGGTGACAGGGAGTTTAACTTCCCATTAATTGAAGATGGAAGCGAATGTCGGCGCGTGAAACCATTGTTGTCGATTTCATCTGAGCCAAACCTAGGTGAGTTCTGCCCACGCAGTTTTGCCTTTGCAGATTCTGTGGTGGCCATATAACTGGGCAACTTTGGAGTGTTCTGGACACCATTTTCTGTGTTCTCAGACTTGGCAGAAAATGAAGCCCTCCTTTTGCTGGATTTTTGGTTCTCGAGGGAAGCTTCCTCCTCCTTTGATCTAAGCTCCCCATTTACAGGAGTAAATTTCTCAACTTTTGCTGCGTCTTCTGGTGACTTTAACTCAACTGAGGGATGGTTGTCAATCACTGCATCAACTGCTTCGTTTGTTAACGCAGGTGCTGAGGTGGTTTCCACATTCTGAGAAATTGGTGTGACGGGGACATCATCTTCCTTGGCACTTTCCGTTGCTTCCTTGGCACCCTGATCAATGTCAGAGGAGCTTGCCTTTTGTAGATTACGTTTTGAAGTGACCTCCACATTTTTAGTCTCTAGAGCCAAGTTGACAGTAGCTTTCTGCACCTTTTCTGTGGCATCAGCACCCTGGTCAAGGTTGTCTGATGGGTTCAAGACCTTTTGCATGCTACGCTTTGGCTTCTCCATATCCAATTCAACCCGATCATAAGCCTCTGCCATGGAATTTGATACCTTTCTCAGATTCCGTTTAACTCTTTCAAGTTCTGATTGTGGATTTTCCTGCACAGGTTCTGTAGGATGGCTAGAAACTTTCCGGAGATTGCGTTTGGACTTTTCAGATTCAGAAGCCACATTATTTAGCCCTGTCTCAATATTTGCACCAAAATTCCTCCGCACACTGCGTTTTGATCTACCTGACTCAGTTTCCATTGCATAATGCCTGCCTGGAGGCTTTGAATCAAGGATCTTCTTCAGTTGTGGAGGTGGCTTCCAGAACATGGAAGATGTCCAACATTCCAACCAACTCCACACTGAATTGGATTCCTCCATGTTATAATGCAAGTCCAGAGGCTTTACAGTAGTCGATGAAGAGAGAAGCTAGAATGGATGAAATGAGCATATAAGCAAGTGTGGGCTTGACCAAAATAAAGTGCAATGGCATAATGCTAAAAGAAATAAAAGCTTGATCTTATCAAATAGATAAAAAATACATAAACCTCAGCTTACCTTACAAACAAATGCATTAACTGAAACCTTGCCCTTACGTGATGACAAATTTGCTCCAGGAGGGCCCATATGTCTGACATCCTGTGAATAGTGCACACTTCTGCATTAATGCGAACAAGAAAGAGCTCCATGACACAACTATGCACATACTGACAATTTTAGTGAAAACAAGTTTAACAAATAGTCCAGATGGTAACAACGGACTACAACAAAAGAAACAGCACCCAGGAAAAGGAAGACAAAAAGGAAAAGTATAGATCCAAGATAGAGATAAATATAGTATAGTTGTTGAATGTTCTCAATAAGACAATCAATTCATCATTACAACAAGAAGAATCCTAACATATGTACAAGAACTGGTTTCCTTTCTATCAATTAGAATAATAAAGACAACTAACAGTTTCATCAGTTTCCAGCAAGTGCCCATGGATATCTGGAAATTGTTGCTCATTATGCTAGGGAATACAGTAGGTGAGAGATCAGAAAACAGCACAGTGCACATAATATAGTATCAGACATTCAATCTGATTCATGAGTACTTGCATCCTCTGTTAGTTCGGCAGAAAATGTAGAGGACAACGGAGTTTGTGAAAAGTCATTCTTATCTAGAATCATGCTAGGTCCATTCACTATACCTTTGCTTGATGGAAGCTCCTTTGGAATTCAAAATTAATATCATGCCTCACCCTCCCACCACGAACAAGTGCCTGCAATTTGACAATTCCCCACATACAGTGAAGTGTTGCAACAGCTTGCCTTCTCACTAAGTGTCCACGAATAAGGGCTTGCAGCCTGATGATGCCCTTCAATGCACGAAAAGCTCTGCGAGCCTGTAAAAACATTGTTATGTGAACAGTACACTTTACCAGAAACAAATGTGCAATTTCGTAGAATTGAGTGGAATGCATCCCTTTAATAGCATTTAAATGTCAGAAGAAGGCATCTAGTTACTTTCTTGTATGACTAAGAGCCACACACTTGGTCAATTGTAAACCACAGTCAAAAGTAATATTCACGGTGGAACTCAACAAGCCGCACAGCATACTGAGTGGGAGGACACCAAATATGATATTTCTAAAAGAAACACCAGATTACTGCAAGGAACGAAGTGATAGACATACATGACAAAAGTGGGTAATTAATACATAGAAAACATAATAATTCCATTACCAGGTAACCTCTAAAGGCTGCTTGCGCTCTTATTGCAGCTTGTTCTTCCCTAGATTTTTCAGGGTCAGTTGATGGATTCACTACTGCACTTCCTTGTTTATCAGAAACAAATGTGCAATTTCGTAGAATTGAGTGGAATGCATCCCTTTAATAGCATTTAAATGTCAGAAGAAGACATCTAGTTACTTACTTGTATGACTAAGAGCCACACACTTGGTCAATTGTAAACCACGGTCAAAAGTAACATTCATGGTGGAACTCGACAAGCCACACAGCATACTATGAGTGGGAGGACACCAAATATGATATTTCTAAAAGAAACACCAGATTTTACTGCAAGGAACGAAGTGATAGACATACATGACAAAAGTGGGTAGTTAATACATAGAAAACATAATAATTCCATTACCAGGTAACCTCTAAAGGCTGCTTGCGCTCTTATTGCAGCTTGTTCTTCCCAAGATTTTTCAGGGTCAGTTGATGGATTCACTACTGCACTTCCTTGTTTATCAGCACCTTCACATTCAGCCACTATGACTTGTCCACCGTGGGGTAAATCAGTTTGTACCCCCATTTCTATCTTGGGTTTGGTTCCATTGTTATCACTGTTGGTAGGGATTTGTGCTGAAATTACCGGCGGATCTACAGCCAAAGCAGGTCCTTCTGTTTCCCCATTCAAATCCTTGCTTTTTGCAGCCTTATTCAAAGAAGAATTTATATGTCATTTTAGAAATGCATGTCCAACAATGCAGTGTGAAATCAATAAGACAGTCTAGAATTAAAGTCAATCATAATTGGGAATTCAACATCAACAATACATTATAACAGTAAGAAATAACATATTCTTATGAAGAAGCTGAAATAAATGATTCCCCAGTGTAAGCAATATTATAAGAACAAGCTGAACCACAGAAACATTCATGTATTCACTTACTGGCCATTCTCAGCTACATGATATCCACCTATACAACATAGTGCCAATCCAACTGTGAACGGTATCGCAGGAGGGTGCTTAAAGTAATTACTAGTTACCAAGTCCCTTTAGTTAAAGTATTTCTGGCCCTCCTAGTCCGAACAACTAAATCATACTTGTCATTCCTTATTTTCCTTTCAAAAAGCTCTGTTTTATTGAAAAAACTTAAAGTCTTATGTTAAGTCAAATCTTGTGGAAATGCCTTCTGTGATGTAATTATCGGATTTAAGTAGCATGTCAAAATCATTCTCGTAAGTAGTTTTTATTCACTGTTGGAGAACAATAAAAGTAGTATGTTGCCGGGATCCTTCATTTCCAGAGGAGTACCTATATCAGATCATAACTGTGTCAAAAAAGATACTCATCAGTGATCCATCATTTTCATTCTGCCTAATCTTGACATGCCCAGTCCTATACCAGGGTTTAACCTGTAGTTACACATGGGTAACAGTGAAGCAATGCGCCAATGTCTTAATAAGCTTGGAAAGAGAATTGGTTTTAGCTGCTTCAAGGAAGCACATGTAACAATAATACAGACAAAACTCACTAAGAAGCAACTCCAAACAGGACTAGCACTGTTCCAACTTTGCATAGCATATGATGGGCTGGTTCTGTCTCTGTGCTTGACAACTACATTAAGTGTTCCCTGGGAAGATGGCATGAACCAGTCCCCAGTTCTAGTCCAGACTCAGGCAAAGAGGAACCGGTAGTCATGATCAATTAAGCCCTCAAAACGTGTCAACTGTCAAGACTTAATGACATGCATGGGGTACCATGGAAGCAACACATCAATGTTATCAAGCTTGGGGCTGCAAACTAATTTCAGATGCCGCCACTGGAACATACTTCAAGAAAGCAAAGAGAATGATGCTTCCTGCAAAACTCACTGGGACGAAATGCTAGACGAAGTTACATGGTTCCAGTTTGTGAATAGAATAGCAGATAATGGGTAGATTCTGTCTCTCCGTGCTTTACATCTACATGAAGCACTCCCCATGCAATGAGGATGGCATAGAGTCTCATTTTTGGTTGAGGCTATTGAGCAAATAGAAACCCAAGTCTTAATGAAGCAATAAGAGAACTTGATTGGTTACTGCCATCACAAAAGTATCCAATATTTATGACAGTTAAAAAAATATTTTACAAATTGGCATTATTGAAGACAAGTTGACAAGATACTGCATAGCAAGGATAATCATGGCAGATGGTAGAATTGATGTTCCAATGACTCAAATTTAGCAAAATGAACCAATGTTGAAAGACTCAAAGCACATGCTCACAGTACTATTATTCTGCTTAATATCATAAATAGATTAAATCTATTCTATATACTATAAGAGAATTCCACGTTTTTTTCCGCCGGTTCACTGTAAAAGAATTCCACGGTTTTTCTCGACCGGTTCAACTTGAGTTTTTTTCCGCCTGGCAGTCACCGGGCCCACGGCATCGAAGATGTTCGGGCTCATGGTGGAGCCGCATCCAGCCGCCGGCCCCGCGGAGTGACTTGCCGTTGGGGGACGCGAACACCTCCTCGGGGATGGGCACCTCCAGCACGGTCTCCAGCCCATCTTCCCGGTCGATGTTTGGGCACAGCTTCCTCATCAGCAGCAGGACCCCAACAACGAGAAAGAAGACTGAGGCCCGATGAGAGCACGAATAGAAATGCAGTAGAACCAGCAGATCTTCACCTCCTTCCTGTAAAGTTCTTTAACCTCTCCCTCCCCACCACCGGGCCGGGAGTCTAGAGAGAGAGAGAGAGAGAGAATAAAGAGGACTTGGCTAGCTAATCCCAGGACCTGAACCCCAACGCCTTATCGCAGCAGCTGGAGCACCAAGCCGGCTGCCCGTGGCCCATGCCAACGTAGGCAGCTGCCTCTTCTTCCCTTCTCTCTCTCTCTCTCTCTCTCCCCCTTCGTGGTTGCACGCCTTCTTCCCTTCTAAAGAGAGACCTGGGAAAGCCGGCGACGTTGCCTTTTATGGAGTAGGAGGAGCCCGGGCAGGGGCTTTGCGATATTATTCCCTCTCCCGTTCTAATTAGTTCTTCTAACAAAGGGTCTCCCATCTACGATTTTGTCTCCGGCGTCCCGATTAATTGATGGGCCCCACTTAATTGCAGATATTTTTTTGTGCATAAATTTAATGTCATATGTAAGGCAAAAAAAACAAAACTATATATATCTATTCTATATACTATAAGAGAATTTCACGATTTTTTTCCGCCAATTCACTGCAAAAGAATTCCACGGTTTTTCTCGACCGGTTCAGCTTATTAGTTTTTTTTTCCGCCTGGCCGTCATTGTGCCCACGGTGTCAGAGCTTTTCGGGCTCAAGTCATCGGCATCTTACACCTCCCACTCGGCTCCTTCCTCTTCTCCAGACTCCTCACCGGAATCCTCTACGGGGCGCAGGTGACCAGGACCGCCGGCGTTGGCAACACCTGCGCGGGACGCACTGCTACCGGCTTGTGTTCGTTGTCATGGCATTGGCGTGTGGTGGGGTTTGGGCTAGATGTGCTGCTCGCATTTCGGACAAGGAACTTGTATGCAAACCATGAAAGGGTGACCGCTTAGAAGGAGGCGGCACTTGGTTTTGCTGCCAATAATTCCTAAGTCTTCCACTTATTTCTTGGTCCCTATCAATAAACTCTGTTTGTCCACAATTTTTTGAAGGGACTTATTTCTCAGTTCTTGCCATTAATTCGCATCATCCTATTTTTTGAAAATGTTTTTTTGCCCTTCTCAATAGCCATGCATCCGTAATCTTTTAAAAAAATTTTAGGTAACGAACTATATTTTCGTACATCTGCACTAATAATGTGATATTTTTTTGTTACTATCATTTTTACCACTTTCATCTCAACTGTTTTTGATCATAACACCGAATAATCAAGGTGAGAAATTTATGCTAAGATTTTGATGCAGGCGGAACTAGAGTAGAGTAGCCATGGCCCTGTCTTCAAGTAAAAATCAACTCCTAACTTGAATGGACTCTCATTATGAATAGCAAACTCTTAACAATAGAAACCCAGCAAAAGTACCGAAATTCAAAAGGAAATCGATCAGGCTAGCTAATCCCGCGCACTAATTCTCCTCTCACCCGGCGTTCGCTGCGTCATCGGCCGTTTGCCCCCTGTGCTCTCCATCTTAGTCGCTGCAGACTCCTCCTTAGGCGAACATTGCATGTAACTTAGACGATGCAGACCCCTTCTTAGGTGAAGCAGACTTCTTAGGCCTAAGACTTCATCTTAGAGACAATGCAGACTTCTTAGGCCTAAGACTGCATCTTTATTGATTTTATTATGCTATGAGAATAAGATAAATATTTTATGTAATATAACAGAATACTACATTTAATATAACAGAGAAGATGAGCTTTATTCTCATGACGATGTAAATTAACTGTGAATATTTTAATTTTATTAATTTATATTGTTATTATATATATTAAAAATATCATTTAAAGAAAATACACACACGAAGAAAAAGGAAAGCACGCGCGAAGTGCGTATTTTTGACTAGTCACATCACAAAATAAAAAAATCAGAAAAGTTAAGGAAATGTCAGATGTTTATCTTCGTTGTATCAGACAACATCAAGTGTCAGGATTGACTATTGAGTAACTAAAAAAAGCAGATGCAAGAGGAAGTACAAAGTGAATGGGAGAATAATAACTCCAGATACTCAGTCCACAAAGTGGCAACACTCTTTTACAAAGATGCATGATGGCTTATAGTCTGCTAATAATCAAATTTAATGAAAGTAAAAGAGTGGATGTAGGTCATGTCATACAAAGTTTAATATCATACACTGTCACCAGCATGATAGCACCAACGGTCATCATACAAGACAACACCATGAACAAACAAAACTAGAAGTGTAGAAAGAGATTCTTCAGAAATTACACATATTCAATGCAAAATATCGAGTTGATTCTTGACAATGTTATACTTCAAAGATGCCAAGTAATAACGGAAAGTGCTGATGAATTATTCACATCAGAAAAATCAAAGACACGTTCAATCCAGTTATTTATGTCAATCTTACCGAAGCCCTTCTTTTTGGTGCATGAGATCTGGATGATTTCTTCCCAAATAGCAATGTTTTGATCCACTTGGCTGGTGACTTCCCCATCGTCCCAAATCAAAGATGCTACAGATACAGCTATCTGAACTTCCTGCACAAATCAACGTCAATAAGCACAGGTAGCATACAATCACCTCTAGGTCTTTTTTAGCTCAAGTGCAGAGGAAAATGAAATTGAGTTCAGCTTTTGGACAAAACCAAAAAATATCTTCCCGTCATAGGTTTACAAAAAAGGAAACTAGAAATCAAAGAATCCATGAAAACCGTCCGCAATTTAGTGAAGGATCAAAATGCCTTTCAGCATTCTCACCAGTAAAACTGCATCATACCAGAATACTTATATAGTATACTGTCGTTACTATTTGCAAGGGAAGGGACAATCTACGCACAGGGACCAAAACCAAAGAACCACCAATTTTCACCACATTGCCTACTGCACCAACGAATTGACAACGCGGATTGGACTTTCCCCGCAGATCTCCCAAAAGAAAACCAAATATCATACATCACAAAGAGATTCTCGGGTAAATGCAATACGGGAAGTAGATCGAAAACAAATACATCGCAAAAAAAAACTATCAATGAGTATGCGGGGATGCCATCCACATCACAGTAACTCTACACGCCGGAGATGGAATTCCAGCCAGAAAAGTCCCCAGAATAAAGAAATCTACCGATATATCCACAAACGACAATAAAAGGCACTCAAAACGGAAGAAAAAATCGACAAAAGATGTCCATATAACAGAAATAATGAGAAATATCTTCCTCGACAGAGGGAGCCCTTCGAAATCGATGCCCCCATCCTCTTCCTCCTCGGCCAGCCATAGATGCTGTACTACAGTGCTAAAGAGCACGGGGCCACATTCTCTTCACATCATTAAGCATCTCCACTGAGTAATTTCGACAAAAATCCGCGACAAACAACGAAGTAGAAGTAGAACGGTCCCAAAAACACAACAAAAATACACTCATAGCACCAGATGATGCAACCGCAGGGAGACCATCCCACCCACCCAGGGGTAGAAAACCCCTAAACCCGAACCAATGTACTTGAGAAAGAACGACCAAGGAGGCAACCGCGACGGAGAACTCACAGATCTGCAGCTCACTTTCCGAAACCCTAGCAGCCAGACGCGCACATCTCCGAAACCAAGGAATCAACAGCAAATCCTTCTGGAAAAAGGGGCACAGATGGCGGGAGTGTTCCCTTCCGGGTAGGGCTGCCGAGGTGTGGAGGAACAGGAGGAGGGGAAGAAGCGGTACTACTACATAGAGATCTGAGGCTGCTACATGCGCATCGGAAAAAGAAGAACAAGGAACAAAAAAAAAAAACCGGGGGAGGAGGAAAAAGGTGAAGAGAAGAAGGCGAAAAGTGGGCGAGTAATTTGGGAAGAAGGGGGGCGGAGGGGAGGAGTTGGTGGTACTAGTAGTGACTTGTGACGCCGAAGAAAAGCTAAAATAGAGGGGCGGAGCAGGCAACGGGAAAGCGCGGCGGGCCCCACTTTAAAGCCGTTGCTTGAAATGAGAAAACAACTGGACGCTTTTTCTTTTTCTTTTGCGGTGCTCATAATAACTCATAGTCTCATCTCATAATTACGGGATTGGCTTTTTACATCAAGGTTTGTTGGCCCGGTCTCAACTTGGGTCAGGTCGGGTCGATCTCGTCTCAATCTGATCCGGTCCGTCCCATTCTAAAAAGTCACTATATATATATAATAAAATAGAAAAGAACATATTATATATAAAATATTATATTATATTATATTAAAATACCCGGTGATGACCCACGGCCCGACCGACCCGGTCCCAGCCTAGGTCGGGTCGAGTCGTGCGAGTCGGGACGATCCGCACTGAGTATGCAAATCATGTTTTACATAATTACCTTATTAAAAATGAACTTTTAAAAACATATATTCTATATTTATATATGCGCATCATTTTCAGAATTTGTCGTATCATTGGGATGCACCGGTATGATACGGGGTCAGCCAAATTTAGATGAAGTCATCCAATTGAGATATTTTTTAACTTAATTTTTGAAATGACTAGGCCTAACTCGATACCGTATCACATTTCAAATTCCCCTTGATGCGATGCGAGCTGTTCGACTCAAATCGATATAATAAATCAAGATTGTTCATAGGTGAATTAAACATTAAATATATGTTTATCTTTTATTTTTTATTTAAAGAGCATTAAAATCTATTAAGAAGAGACGAAGGAGGTGACAAAATGTTCCTTGGATATTTTGACAAAAAAATACCACAAAGGCGTACATGATATATATATCCAAAAAAAATTTCAAAGGGCGTGCATGAGCTTAAATCCATGAAAATAAATATAAATAAAAGATAGATTTTTACATAAATTTATGTTTAAGAGAGGTATACGCGTCATTGTGCCGTGCCCACAGCGCCGCACCCGCAATAGTGGATAAGTTTCCAGTAAAATATACGTCACTTGACTACGTCTGGACTCTTCCTCAGTGCTTACAGGACTCCCGACACTTCCTGCCACTGTTAATTATAGTTCCCGGCGGGCCAGGGGCACTGCTTTATCCACACGCTTTATGAATAAATAAAATGTTTATCGCTTTATGAATACATATTTTTTATTTAAATATTGAGACATCGTGCCTTACGAAAATGATCATGCGGCATGTTCTAGTATATTAAATTTGATATCTATTGTTTAATCTAGAGATCGGATTGAAATTTACTTTTTAGCACCAACGCTCGGCTCATTTTTTATTATTGTTCGATTTTCGAGTTAGACGGTGAGACTGAGATGCGACATCTCTAGGATATTAATGTTTAGCTAAATATATATAATATAAAAAATAAAATATTTGACGTTGATCTTGTAAATATTAAACATAAAGAGTAAAGGGGTGTTTGTTAATAGGACATAGTTAATGCAAACGACTCTCGAGAGTTGTTTGCGTTAATTAACCCTGATTAACACACCCGTGAGTGAGAGAGTGGTGGGGTTCGCTGCTCTCTCTCTCTCACCGGATGCGCTAATCTAATCGGTTAGCAAACACCCCCTAACTGAGTTATTCCGCTTAAGAAATCTTCTCTAGAATTTAAGGAACTTTTTTCAAGATAATACATGCCAGATAAATGGTTAAATATAGTAAAGATTTGTGCAACGTCTCCGTGATAATTACATCTCAAAGTTTTATACGGATAATATTTTTTAGTTTAAAAAAAGATAAGTGACTTTTACGTCAAGTTAATTTAGTGTGCCGATTATAACATGAGAGTCACGTAAAAAAATATCCACGTATAAATAATGAAAATAAATCATTTTTATTATTCACAAGGTCGAACTTTTATTTTTATGTGACCCTCACACAACGTCATCTGATGACGTGACTGACACATCAAATTAATTTGATATAAAAATATTTTTTAAAAAAATAAATAAAAAATATTACATGTATAATATCTCGAGATATAATTACTCGAGATATTACACCAACCTTTACTCAAATATTTAAGGTAAATAATACCTAATAATTAATATAAAAGGATAATTACTTACTTTTGGAGTACAACTAAGAGACAGTGGGACATTCTTGACAACATATCACCTAATCATTTATTCCTCTTTTAGATTGAAAGAAAGATCATCAGAAATTATGTTTTGAGATTGCTCGTAACATATATATTTAGTGGAGCGAATCACTTTCTCACTCTCGTCTCCATATCATATCATCCAGTGTCATAACCTTCATAACTCCGAAGATATATGATCATCCAAGTTCGTGACATTACCTAGTGGCAATACGTGTACAGTTGATGGGTGGGGATGGGAGCGAGAGAAGATGATCTGCTCCTCACGTTTAGACGGAAAAAGAAAGCAGGATGTACGTCTTTATGAGGAAGGCAAGAAGTTAAATGATTGAGACGCTGTACATCAGACAGCATGCAACTTGCTCGGTGTGAACAGTACATACCATAACGAGATAACAGAAATTGGATGGTCTTGTGTTTGGGACATCAAAGAACACGTGAGATCATGGCGCTTACATTTTTTTTAAAACTTTAAATCGTAATTAGTCGACCGATGTAAGTTCAGAGACTTATATCTTACCACCGTAAACTTTGGTGATGATATAATACGAGTGAGCTTAATCATTTACGCCCTCTTTGATTTCTGAATGGGATAAGACGGAATGGGTAACAGAAAAGTGGGCCCCACCGTCGTCTCCTCACGAAGAAACGTTGTTAACCGAGGTGTGTGGCCTATTCGCGTCCATCCTTGGAATATGTCACCTCACCCGATCTTCAACGCCAGCCTTAAATAAATCAATTAAGTTTAATCGGAAGAATCGAGTCAATCTTAATGGGTACGAAGATTTGATAATTATTCGTTTAAAATTTGAATTAAATTTAAATTTATATTCATTTGATCATATAATTATTTAAATAAAATATTTGATGAATAATTTAATCAAATATTTGATAATCCGATTATTAATCAAATATAAATTTAAATATTATGATATCCGTGTTAAATATTATCTGACTAAATATGAACTCTTAAATGAATATTTAAAGATACACATATTCTATATATAATTAACTTAAATTTTAATATATTATTTAGTTGACCTTTTTATTATTTATCTCAACATATAATTTAAAAATAAAAACTCCACTGACACTCATTTGATAATTCCTCTCAATTTTTAAGATGAAATCTAATCTTTTAATAATATCTTTCAAAATAAAAATAACTTCTACATTTTTATTTTCCCGAGAAAACAAACGTATCATACTCATGTATGACTCACACGACTCATCTCTAAGTAGGCATGACATTTATTCATTTAAAATTTGAATCGAATTTAAATTCGTATTGATTTGATAATTATTCAAATAAAATATCTGATGAATAATTTAATTAGATATCAAATAATTTAATTATTAATTAAATATGAATTCGAATATCATACTATCTACTTTATATCCGATCCGGTTATAAATCTATTAACCTGATTTGTATCACAGTAAAATAGATCATCCCAACAAATTCGCAATCCCTGCTTCGAATATTAAATAAAAAAGAAACACAAAAAGAGAATATAGCAAAAAAAAGTCCGGAAGTGATAGTTTTGCTAATAAACGTTCACCGTGCCGGTGATTTACGGTGAACCCATCCCATGTGCAGTCACATCGAAAGAGCCACAGTCGGAAAAAATGATGGTCGCGTGCTGGTGCCAGCGCATCATTTTATTTTTCCTGGTGTCGCCCATGCCGTGCGGTGCGGAGGTATCACTGGAGGGGTGCCGGCAGATACGCCTGCATCGCTTCCCTTCTAATGCAAATCTGCGAATCACTTCTCCCATCTCTGTAGTTTGTCCTTTCATATTCCATTATATTTTTATTATACATATCTTATCATCTTTTTTTTATTTACTCTGACGGTGAGAGATATTTCCTACTTTTTGTTGCTGGCTTGTGTAAATAGCTCATAGGCCACTCTAGTGAGGTAGATCAACACTTGAGTGTGGAGCTCACGATTTGTGGTAGTGGCATCACCACCTCCTTTCTCTCATGTGATTGTCATAAACTCACTCTCATGTGTTGATTAAAAAATAAATAATTTGATTAATAAATATAAAATATGATTGAAAAATATAAATTTCAATTGTAAAAAGAATTGAAGATGTATGTATATATATATATATATTTAAACGTAATCGAAAATATGTATGTTTCGTTCTAACCTTTATTATTTAGTTTGGTGTACTATTTCTCAATCTTACCCTACGTTTATCAATCCAATTTTATATTCGGGTTTTCTTTTGCATAAAAAATATTGTTAGATACAAATTTGTAAAAAATATTCTTAAATATATATTAGCAGAGATATCGTTGTGTAAATCTTAATTGTGTAAAATATCATCCCACATATCACACCCTCCCCTTCCCTCCGTACGGGCCCCTCCCTATCACTGGCACCCTCTTGTCTCACAAGAACCCCCTCCCCTGCAATTGCAACCCCATCCCGATCGTCGGCGACCACCTCTTCCCTACAACCCCCCGTAGAGAGTGAGGAGAGAGTGGAGAGAGAGAGAGAGAGAGAGAGAGAGCCACTGATGACTCCCTCTCCTGCAACCCCATCTCCACAGTCGGTGACTCCTTCCTTGCAAACTTTGAAGAGAGTGAGTGAGAGAGAGAAAGTGGGGAGAGAGGAGAAAGAAAGAGCGAGGGACGTTGGTGAGCCCCCTCCTCCACAGCCAATGACCCCCTCTTCCTTACAAACCCTGGGGAGAGAGAGAGAGAGAGAGAGAGAGAGAGAGAGAGAGAGAGAGAGAGAGAGAGAGAGAGAGGAGAGGAGAGGGAGAGAATGAGATACCCTCCCCTGCAACCCCATCTCCATAGCTGGTGACCCCCTCTTCCCAGCAAACCCCTAGAGAGAAAGAGAGAGTAAAGAGAAAGAAAGAGATAGAGCCCCCCCCACCATCGTCGTAGGCCCGTCACACCGCACCAACCCCTCCACTAAGAAACCCCCTCCCTCCCCTACAATTCCATCCATCCCCACCACCGACAATGCCTCCTTCTCCCCGTACCCATGCAACCCCCACCCTATGATCTCCCCTCACCTTGGCAACCCGATCTTCTCTGCAACCCAATCTTCCCTACAAATCCTTAAGATAGTGAGAGAGAGAGAAAAGAGAAGAGAGAAATAGAGAGAGGGAGAAAGGGAGAGAGATGAGAGAGAGAGGGCTCATTTTCGATGACGTCGACGTAACTTGTGGGGAGGTGGTGTGCACTAGCATGGCCGCCTTGGTGAAGCTGTTGGGCAGGTGGTTGTTTTCGATGATGTTGACATTGAGGAAGCGGATGAGCTCCATCTGGAGGTCAGTCACCTTCTTAGTCCGTCTGGAGATCGAAGGACTATGGATTAGTATGCCCCCCTTGTGCTCTTCCTTACTCACCTCTCCCACAATATGGCCCCCTCCGGCCATCTTCTTCTTCCTCCAGTCTCCTTCCCTAGTTGATAAGGATTTTTCTCAGGGGTGAGAGGGAGATGGGGTTGGGAGGGAGATGAACCCCATTAAGATAATCATGGTTAAGTTTATGAGTGATTACGGGATGTTATGACGATAACATTTTTGTAATTTTTTAAAATAATGATATGCCTATTAATGAATTTTCAGACATTATATTTTTTGTCAATTCACTTTTACCAATGATTTATATGCAAAAAATCTTTTTAGTTTTAGAAATCCCTTTGATTCGGCAAGAGTGGAGAGGATAATCGTCAATTGGACAATTAAATCGGTAATTCTCTCTATTTCCTAGGAAAATTTATAGATTTAAATTTTATTAGGGCACTTCGATTGGGAATAAAAGAAGAGCATTTTGAGGTAACTAGGTAAGCACCTATGACAGCCCTCAAGAATCATCCGTACAGGGTAGCTTGGTGGACAATTCCTCTCCCCCAAGGTTTGGAGGAGATAGGTCCCTTGGTATTTGGTCACCTCAATGGGTGTGGGCTAGCGGGGCACCTCTCTTCTGCATTGATATGACGTACGTAGGTGGCAGTGTCTCCCAGAGCGATTGGGAGATGACATTCAGGCAACCTATATCATATGTAGTATGTTCTTTTCCTTCCCTCCACCTCCCCTCCCCGGCTCCCATTTCTCTCTAATGACAAAAAGATTTTTTGCATAAATATCTCTATAAATATCGATTCTGTCAAATATACCCCTCATTTGAACATATTATTAAAAATATCATTCATTTACCTTTAATGGTTGCAGCTATACCCCTGTCGTAATTTCAATTGGTTTAACTTCGGTTAAGTGCTAGTTAAAGGGCGAAATTAATAACCTACCCTTAGGTTCTCTCTCTCTCTCTTAGCAGACAAGAGAGGGAGTTACACGGTGTAGACAGTGTGGGGTGATGGGAGGCGTGACAGTCGCCAGCATGGGGGTTGGCAGGCCATCGATGGCGTGGGACTCCTTCTCCAAGCTGAAGGAGAGAGCGGTACTACGACCGGGGATGGGGCGTGTAATATCCCGGACCTTTCGGATCCTTCTTCATGGGTCTCGGAACTGGTTTTCGGAGCGTCTGGCTCTGTTGTGTCCGAAATTCCGTTTCGGACATCTTTCGTGTTCGGATCGGCGCGATCCGGAGTCATTTCGGAGGCCCGGTGGCGTTCCGCGGCTTTTCCGTGTGTGTTTTCCGATTCCCGGTGTGTGTTTCGGTTCTTTCTTCGAAAGCTCGCTGCGGGCGAACCGGGCGGTTCACCCGAGCACGAGTGGTACCGTTGCGATCGGTGCGTTCCGAGGATTCCGGAAATATATTTTTCTATTTTTTGGTATTTTTCCGAAAAATCAGATTTTCTATATATTCCTATTTCTTTTCTTTTTCTTTTCCTCTTTCTCTTTCTTCTTCTTCTCTTCCTCCTTCTTCCCACCGTGACACCCTCCTCTCTCCCTCTCTCCCATTCGGGCGCGACGAGCCCCTCTCCGGCTACGGACGGCGGCGGGGCGACGGCGCGGACGCGTGGGCGACGGTGAGGCGATCTCGTGGGCGTGCGGCGAGCGTGGGAAGCGTGGGGAGTTCGTGAAGCTTCGAGCATTCTTCGTGATTCGTGATCGATCCGGCGGAGCTTTTGCTCCATTGAGGTAGGGTGACGTTCCTTAACCTCATGCCGATCTTTTTCGCGATTTATAGGCCGCGGGGAGGCCGAGAGGGGATCGTTTGAGCGTTTTTGGGTTTTTCCATGATTTGGGGAGAGCTCGCCCGATCTATGGATTCCATGCATGATTTCGTGTTTTGATGGCCTAGAATCATGCTAGGGGTCCCCAGGGGTCTTCCCCTTTGTTTTCCCCCTCTCCTATGGAGGCATGGGGGCGTGGTTAGAATTTTTGGGCGTTCTTACCATTTTCGGCCGCGGACTGAGAACGTGCTATACTCCAGTAGCGCGTTCTTGGAGGTCGCGCTGCCCCGACCGAGCGCGTTCATCGGAGAAGATGAACAGTAGGGCGGTTCGTGTCGCGCTATGGGGTCCTAGCGCGATTATCCTTGTCGCGCTAGGAGGACCTAGCGCGATGGTCCTTGTCGCGCTAGGGTTCCCTAGCGCGATGGTCCCTGTCACGCTAGGGAGACCTAGCGCGATCTTCCCTGTTGCGCTAGGGTTCCCTAGCGCGTTCTTCCGTGTCGCGCTAGGTATCCCTAGCGCGATCTGGCTGTTATTGGGTGTTCCCCTTGGGCCGTGTGTCCGTCCCAGGCACCCCGTGGAGTTCCGTGACCGTGTCTTTGATGTCCGGAGGTTCCGTTTGCGTTGGTCATGAGTTTGGCCGTGGGCGGTGCGTCCGTTTTTCTCCGACCGTGGCCCCGTTTGACGGAGCTAGTGCGTGGGGTGATTCCCACACGTTGTCGGACTCGGACGTCGTTTTCCGTTGACTTGAGAGTCTACTCCTTCAGTGACCCTCCACTAGTCGTAGCCCACCAGTACGAGGTGCTGGTCTCACCTGGGAGTGGTGTACGGGCATCACCTTTCGAGACGGTTTGTGGACCGGTTACCGTAGGCCCCTCGTCTGTAGCCAGAGTCCGGCTACGGGGGAAAACCGGTCAGAGGGCCAGACCTAGGGACGCAAGGTCTGTGTGTGCACACGTGGTTGGGGGCGGTTGGACCCACGTCGACGGGCGTGACCCCAGCTAGTCACTTGTTTGTGGTTACTTGTACGGTGTCTGCGCCTCGGGTAGGACCTACCACGTCAGGCGGTTCACCTGCGGTGCGGTGTAAGACGTCAGGGGACGCTACCGGCTATGCTTCTAGTGGGTGGTACTCCTGTCGAGTACGGAGTGTCAGACTGTCAGTCGTGTGTTTCCGACCTTCGGGTTTTGACGGTTCGACCGTTGAGTTTCGGTCTCTCGTACCGTGGCACGTGTGTCGATTTGCGTGCCGTAGGGTCTAGTTCTGTAGAGTACAGGGCTTTCCTTTCCGAGGTACTTTCCTACCGCTAGTGTAGTGGTTTCTCGTTTTACGAGGTAGGGTTCGAGTGATCCCTACTGAGTCTTGTTCCGAGACTCATTCCCTGCGTGTTTTCACCGTGTTTCAGGTGAGGCGCCACCTTCGGGGAGCGCGTCAGGAGCGCAGCGTGGTGCGGGTGCCCAGAGGTAGTGCCAGAGGTCAGAGCCGGGGTATGCCCCGTGTAGCTGTACTTTTCTTTCTTGTCACTGTACTAGTCGTGGACTGCTGTTGCTGTTGTTGTTATTTTATTGTGGACCATGTAAATTGTTAATTATTTCCTGCTTAATATTATAACTGTTTAATTTCTGTAATTATTTGTGATACTTGTGTAGTTTCCACACCATCCTTTTAACCCTTCCGAGTCTTCGGGCTCGTGGGTGGCGGTGCGAGTCTCGGGTTATCGGGCCTTCCCGGTAATCGGATTCTCGGGTCGTTACAGCTGGTATCAGAGCGCGGTTGTGGAATTACATGAGAATCATAGGTAATTGTAGTGGTCCACTAGTCCACAACGATGATGTACAGGTGACGCTGGCATTGGGCACCGCGTGTTTATTCTGACATTGCCGTTTCCGTGTTTTCTGTCTTGTGCTTCAGGAGCGAGGATGGCGCCGAGGAGGAGTTCTCGCTCTCAGCAGGGGCAGTCGGCTGGAGGTCAGGAGATCCAGCAGGGGGTCCAGAGGGACCAGGAGGAGCATAGCAGAGTTCCGGGAGCTACCGAGGCCGCGGATGCTGCGAGAGCTCCGGGGGCCGAGGATTTCTTCCGTGGCATGTACCATCTCATGTCTCAGCAGTTCGGCGGAGAGGCTGGTGAGGGCTCGTCAGTCAGGGGTGGGCCAGGCCGAGCGGTGAGGGACTTCATGCAGTTCCATCCACCTTACTTTAGCGACCAGGCAGACCCTGATGCGGCTTGTGATTGGCTTGATGAGATGGAGCGGGTGTTCAGCTCTGCGAGGAGTGCTGCCGAGGACAGAGTTATGTTGGCCTACAACCAGTTACAAGGTACGGCTCGGAGGTGGTGGTCTTCCGTGTGGAAGACGTCCTTTCAGCTTCGTCCACTTGAGCAGATCGAGTGGGATGACTTCGTTAGTGCTTTCGAGCGTACGTACTGTCCAGATATTGTTGCCACGCAACGGATGCGGGAGTTTCTGGAGCTGGTGCAGGGTGACATGTCCGTGTTGCAATACAGGGCCCGATTTGTCGAGCTGGGTCGGTATGCACCTCATATCATGGAGCATGAGAGAGTGAGGACCACGCAGTTTGTACAGGGCTTGAGGCTGGAGCTGAGGCACCATCTGATCGCGAATGGGGCCACTGATCTAGAGACAGCGTCTCGCGTTGCGGTTTCTTTGGAGATGGATATGCAGAGGACCCGAGGACCGATCAGCCAGGGACAGTCTTTGTCAGGTCGCAGCCAGCAGTCGGTTACCCAGCAGCAGGGTTTCTTCAGCATGCGATGAGTGGTTCAGGAGTGCCGGCACATGCAGCTTCGGTGACAGGATCTGCGTCCTTCGGCTCGAAGGTCAAGAAGTTCTTCAAGAAGGGGTTCGGCAAGAAGAAGTCCAGAGATCAGGGGCAGGCTTCATCGGGCAGTGTACAGCAGCCGATTCCTTTGCAGCGTCAGGGATCAGTGGGTGGATCGCGAGGACCTTGTCCCCGGTGTGGTGGGACCCACCCAGGCAGGCAGTGCACGGCGCCGATTATCTATTTTCGGTGTGACCAGCCAGGGCACATGACGCGTGACTGTCCTCAGAGGCCGCCGCAGCAGCAGGTTCCCCAGCAGCAGCAGCAGTAGGGACAGTATCGGCCGCTACCCAGGTCAGCTAGCGTGGGAGGCAGGCAGAGGGCTCGTGGCCAGATCACGCACTTGACCAGGGCAGAGGCAGTGGCGTCGCAGCTCGTGGAAGGTACCGTTCAGATTTTGGGTTGTGCGGCTCGGGTTTTGTTCGATTCTGGCGCGTCTCATTCGTTTATTTCAGAGGATTTCGCGTCGAGCGTCGAGGAGCCGGTGACCCAGTTGTCCTGTGATTTGGCAGTGGAGTTACCTTCGGGTGATTTTATGGTCACTCCGTATTGCTTCGACCAGGTTCTGGTGTGGATCGATGGGCGGAGTATGCCAGGCAGGTTGTATGCGTTGCAGCTTCGGGATTACGACGTGATTCTAGGCATGGATTGGCTCGAGACTCATGGAGCGGTGGTGGATTGTGGAATGAAGAGGGTCTACTTCCAGCATCCGAGCAAGAGGACCTTCTATTTCCAAGGTATCCGTTCCGCCTCTTCTCGATTCCTTATCTCTGCTATTCGAGCCCGTCGATTGCTTGATTCTGGTTGTCAGGGTTTTCTCGCGTCAGTGGTTGTGTCTGACCGGATGGAGCCGGATGTCGAGGACATTGCGGTGGTGTGCGAGTTTCCCGATATTTTTCCTGAGGAGTTGCCTGGATTACCTCCCCAGCGGGAGATCGATTTCGTGATCGAGGTTGTACCTGGTACGGGACCTTTGGCGAAGGCTCCCTACCGTATGGCCCCCGCTGAGTTGAGGGAGTTGAGGGCGCAGTTGCAGGAACTGTTGGCCAAGGGGTACATTTGTCCTAATTTTTCCCCTTGGGGTGCGCCCGTGTTGTTCGTGAAGAAGAAGGACGGTAGTCTGCGGCTATGCATTGACTATCGGCAGCTGAATGAAGTGACCATTAAGAACAAGTATCCGTTGCCGCGTATTGATGATTTGTTCGACCAGCTTCAGTCTGCGCGAGTGTTCTCGCGGATTGATTTGCGGTCCGGTTACTATCAGCTGAGAATTCGCGAGTCCGATGTGGAGAAGACTGCGTTCAGTACGAGGTACGGGCATTATGAGTTTCTGGTGATGCCGTTTGGGCTCACCAATGCCCCAGCAGCCTTCATGGACTTGATGCAGAGGGTGTTTCATCCGTATTTGGACCAGTTCGTGGTCATCTTCGTGGATGACATCCTTGTTTATTCGCAGTCTGCTGAGGAGCACGCGTACCATTTGGGTGTGGTGTTGCAGACGTTGCGAGATCACCAGTTGTATGCGAAGCTCAGCAAGTGCGAGTTTTGGCTCAGCGAGGTGCACTTTCTGGGCACGTGATTTCTGGTGATGGCATTTCCGTGGATCCCGCCAAGGTCGAGGCAGTGATGCAGTGGCCGAGGCCGAGGTCGGTGACGGAGATCCGGAGTTTCTTGGGGCTTGCGGGTTATTATCGCCGGTTTATCCAGGATTTTTCTCGCATTGCGACCCCGATGACGAGGCTCACGCGGAAGGATGTGCCTTTCGTTTGGTCCGAGGAGTGTGAGCAGAGCTTCAGGGAACTGAAGAGATTGCTCACCTCGGCTCCGGTGTTGGTTTTACCTTCTGGATCGGGAGGTTTCGTGGTGTGTACAGATGCTTCCGGCGTCGGATTGGGTGCTGTTCTGATGCAGCATGGTAGAGTGGTGGCTTATGCATCTCGGCAGCTAAAGCCCCACGAGGAGAACTACCCTACCCATGACCTTGAGTTGGCGGCGGTGATCTTCGCGCTGAAGATCTGGAGGCATTATCTGTACGGTGAGAAGTTCGAGGTGAAACTGACCATCAGAGTTTGAGGTATGTGTTCTCGCAGAGAGATCTGAACCTCAGACAAGGCGTTGGATGGAGTTCATGAAGGACTATGACTTCACCCTGTCTTATCAGCCGGGCAGGATGAATGTCGTCGCCGATGCCTTGAGTCGGAAGGTTGCGGTCAGTACCTTGATGTTGAGGAAGTGGAGGCTCTGGGAACAAGTGCCGAAGTATCTTTCAGGCTCAAGATTCCCCAGGAGCCAGGGTTGGCGGTGCTTGCGAGTCTGACTGTCACTCCTGCTATCTGTCGTCAGGTGACAGAGGCTCAGCATGCGGACCCTGAGTTACCCCGGATTCTGCGATGGCTGACGTGGAGCTCGGCGAGGACGGTGCTGCGAGGTTTCGTGGCAGGTTGTACGTCCCAGCGGAGGAGCAGGTTCGTCGTGCGGTGTTACGCGAGGCTCATGGGAGCAGGTACACTGTACACCCGGGTGCGACGAAGATGTATCGGAACTTGCGGAGGCAGTTCTGGTGGCCTGGCATGAAGAGAGATGTTGCCGAATTTGTGGCCAGGTGCCTTATCTGTCAGCAGGTGAAGGCGGAGCATCAGGGACTAGGCGGTACTCTCCAACCCTTGGATGTTCCTGCTTGGAAGTGGGACCATGTGACCACATATTTTGTGGTGGGGTTGCCGAGGACCCCGACTGGGCAGGACAGTATTTGGTTGCTGGTGGATCGGCTGACGAAGGTGACGCGGCTGTTACCGGTCAAAGTCAGCTGGAGCGTGTCCAAGTTGGCTCGTCTTTATGTGGAGCGGATCGTGCCGTTGCATGGGATTCCCATTTCGATCGTGTCGGATCGGGATCAGCGCTTCACTTCTGGATTCTGGAGGAGTTTCCAGCGAGCTCTTGGCACGGAGTTGGCTTTTAGCTCGGCGTATCATCCTCAGTCAGATGGTCAGTCTGAGAGGACCATTCAGACTTTGGAGGACATGCTGAGATCCTGCTGCCTGGAGTGGCAGGGGAGTTGGATTCATCACCTACCGTTGGTGGAGTTTGCCTATAACAACAGCTATCATTCGAGCATCGGCATGGCTCCTTATGAGGCATTGTATGGGCGTCCTTGTCGGACTCCACTTGATTGGTTTGAGGTGGGTGAGCGTGTTTTGACGGGACCGGAATTGGTGCAGCAATGTGTGGATGTTGTGCACCTGGTTCGTCAGAACATGTTGGCGGCCCAGAGTCGGCAGAAGAGCTATGCTGACCGTAGGAGGCAGCCCCTCGAGTTCGCCGTGGGCGATCATGTGTTCTTGAGAGTTTCTCCGATGAAGGGGGTGATGCGTTTTGGACGGCGTGGGAAGCTGAGTCCCCGCTATATTGGTCCTTTCGCGATTGTGGAGCGCATCGGTGAGGTTGCTTACCGGTTGCAGTTACCTCCTGAGTTGGCGTCGGTGCATGACGTGTTTCACGTCTCGATGTTGCGGAAGTATATGCCCGATGACTCTCATGTGCTCGAGTTTTCCGTTTGGCCTGAGGTGACTCCAGATCTTTCTCTCCCAGAGTTTCCGATCCGCGTGGAGGATAGGCGAGAGCAGCGCCTGCGGAACAAGGTCATTCCCTTGGTGAAGGTCGTGTGGCAGTGACACTCTGGTGGTGAGGCTTCGTGGGAACGTGAGGACGAGATGCATCAGCAGTTCCCGTATCTGTTTGAGTGAGTCTTCCTCTTCTTTCCCCTTGGGTTGTTCTCAATTTCGAGGACGAAATTCCTTAAGGGGGGAGGGCTGTAATATCCCGGACCTTTCGGATCCTTCTTCGTGGGTCCCGGATCTGGTTTTCGGAGCGTCCAGCTCTGTTATGTCCGAAATTTCGTTTCGGACATCTTTCGTGTTCGGATCGGCGCGATCCGGAGTCATTTCGGAGGCCCGGTGGCGTTCCGCGGCTTTTCCATGTGTGTTTTCCGATTCCCGGTGTGTGTCACTACAAGAAAAAGTGGCTATAGCGACCGCATTAGCGACCGCTTTAATCGGTCGCTAGTCGGTCCCAAATAGAGACCAATTCGGCGACCGAAATAATCGGTCGCACATCTGAGACCTATTGGCGACCGAACTAAATTCGGTCGCCAATCGGTCGCTGACACCCCCTGCGACCCCCGCCCGCCCGAGCCCCTCCCCGCCCGAGCCCTCCCTCCCGCCCTCCACCCTCCCGACCGAACTAAATTCGGTCGCTAATCGGTCGCTGATCCCGTTATACTCCCCCCTGCGACCCCCGCCCGCCCGAGCCCCTCCCCGCCCGAGCCCTCCCTCCCGCCCTCCACCCTCCCGCCCGAGCCCCCTTCCCCTGCGGCCCCCTCCCCCTGCGGCCCCCTCTCCGCCCTAGCCCCCCCTCCACCCTCCCGCCCGAGCCCCCGCCCGAGCCCCCTTCCCCTGCGGCCCCCTCCCCCTGCGGCCCCCTCTCCGCCCTAGCCCCCCTCCTCCGCCGGAGTCCCCCCTTCCCCTGCGGCCTCCCGCCCGAGCCCCCCTCCGCCGGAGCCCCCCCTCCCCCTGCGGCCTCCCGCCCGAGCCCCCCTCCTCCGCCCGAGCCCCCCTCCCCGTGCGGCCTCCCGCCCGAGGCCCCCTCCGCCGGAGCCCCCCTCCGCGCCGCTCGCCTCGCCGTCGTCGCCGCGCCGCTCGCCTCGCCGTCGCCGCTCGCCGTCGCCGTCGTCGCCGGCTTCCTCTCTCTCACACACAGGTACCTCTCTCTCTCTCTCTCTCTCTCTCTCTCTCTCTCTCTCCAACCCGCCGCGGCCCCCCCACAGGTACCCCTCTCTCTCTCTCTCTCTCTCTCTCTCTCTCTCTCTCTCCAACCCGCCGCTGCCCTCTCTCTCTCTCTCTCTCTCTCTCTCTCCAACCCGCCGCTGCCCCCCCCAAGGTACCTCTCTCTCTCTCTCTCTCTCTCTCTCTCTCTCTCCAACCCGCCGCGGCCCCCCCCCCCACAGGTATCTCTCTCTCTCTCTCTCTCTCTCTCCAACCCGCCCCCCCACAGGTACCCCTCTCTCTCTCTCTCTCTCTCTCTCTCTCTCTCCAACCCGCCGCGGCCCCCCCCCCCACAGGTACCTCTCTCTCTCTCTCTCTCTCTCTCTCTCTCTCCAACCCGCCCCCCCACAGGTACCCCTCTCTCTCTCTCTCTCTCTCTCTCTCTCTCTCTCTCTCTCTCCAACCCGCCGCGGCCCCCCCACCCCAACCCCCTGCAGGGAATTTAATGTGAAAATTTTGTTTAGGCCATGCTAATTTTTTGTTTAGGGCATTTCATAGTCCATGTTATTGTTAATATGATAGAATATTATTTTGTGCACTTTTCAGGTGTTTGGGTGCTTTATATTGCCTTTATTAACAGTCATATGGACCTTCCATTTTTTGTAGTAAAATACCAGTGCATGTAAATAGTCATTTTTGTGTGTTAGCATGATAATATATTCACAAACATGTGTTGTATTTGGATTGGCCTCACCTCTCCTTTCCTAATGATTAGTGTAAGGTTTTTAAGGGTTTAGTGTTTAGTGTTTAAGGTTTAGGGTTTTAGATTTAGGTTTTAGGTACTAGATTTAGGTTTTACTCTTTTAAGGTTTAGGATTTTTAGGGTTTAAGGTGTTTAGGGCTTTTAGGGTTTAGGGTTTAGGATTTTAAGCTTTATGGTTTAGGGTTTGGGGCTTTAGGGTTAGGATTTAAGGGTTAGGTGTTAGGGTTTAGGAAGGGTTTCAGGGCTACAGGTTTTTGGACTTCGATTTTAAGTGTGGGTTTTTCGGTTTACGGTTGCTAGGCTTAGGGTTGAGGGGCTGTTTAGTGTTTAAGGTTTAAGGGCTTACGGTTTTAAGATTTAAAGTTTAAGGTTTGACAGTTTTGAGGTTTAGTAGTTTATGTATTAGGGGTGGGGTAAGGGGTTCAATGTGGGTTTAGGATTTTAGTGTTTTAAATTTTATGGTTTTTAATTATTTTAGGGTTTTACAGTTTAGGGGGTTATGAGTTTATTTTTTTATGTTTAGGGTTTAACATATAGGGTTAGGGTTTAAGGTTTAGGGTTATTTAGGGTTTAGGTTTTTGGGTTTAGGGTTAGTTGTTTGGTGTTTAGGTTTGTTTGCATTTTATATTTGGCATATGAGTTTAGGGTTTTGGATTTAGCATTTGGGGTTTTTGGTTTAGCGGTTAGGGGGGTGGATTACGGTTTTGAGAGTTTAGGCTTTAGGGGTTTTTGGTTTAGTGGGTCTAGTTTCTAAGGATTTTAGGTTTTAGGGTTTAGGGTTTTTCATGTTTTTAGGGTTTATAGTTATTACAATTTAGGATTTTTAGGGTTTAGGGTTTTTCGAGTTTTTATGGTTTATAGATATTATGGTTTCATATTTTTAAGGTTTAGGGTTTAGGGTTTAAGGTTTTCAAGATTTATGGTTTAATGTTTTGAGTTTAGGGTTTAATGTTTTTAAGGTTTAAGGTTCTTGGGGCTTTTAGGGTTTTACATATAGGTTTACATTTTTGGGTTTCTTTTATTTAGGGTTTGATGTTATTAGTGATTTTAGGGTTTATGATTTTAAATTTATGGTTTATGGTTTAGAGTTTATAGTATTAAGATTTTTGATTTTTAGGTTTAGGAGTTTTAGGGTTTAAGGTTTAGGATTTAGGGTTTTTCAGATTTAGTCTTTTATGTTTGTGGTTTTTAAGGATTTTAGAGTTTCTAGTTTTAGGGGTAACTCAAGATTTAGGGTTTTAAGGTTTAGGGTTTGGGATTTTTAGTTTGAGGGTTTGGGGTTTAGCAATCGGTGGTTTAGCAGTTTAGGAGTTTAAGGGATCGTAGTGGGGTTAGGGGTTAGGGGAGGGTTTAAGATTTATAATTTTTAAGGGTTTTATGGTTTTATGATTTAGGGGGTTCGGGGTCTGCAGTTTAGTGTTTTTAGGGGTTTTAGGGCTTACGTTTTTTTTTCTATAGGGTTTACAATTTTTACGGGTTTAGGGTTTAAGGTTTAGGGATTTGGGAATAGGTTTAGGTTTTAGGATTTTAGATTTAGGTTTGAGCAAATCGCTCAAAAGTGCAATTTGCAAATGCACTTGGTTTATAATCAAAGCCGTCGGGGTCCGGGGGTCCAGAATGTGAAATACTGATCCGATCGGCATTCCGATCATTCCAACACAACCTGGGAGGTAGACGTGACTTGTCAGAGCTGACGGATTCTAAATCGGACTACCGGTTTGAGCCCGACGCTCAAAAGTGCAATTTGCAAATGCACTTGGTTTATAATCAAAGCCGTCGGGGTCCGGGGGTCGAGAATGTGAAATACTGATCCGATCGGCATTCCGATCATTCCAACACGACCTGGGAGGTAGACGTGACTTGTCAGAGCTGACGGATTCTAAATCGGACATCCGGTTTGAGCCCGACGCTCAAAAGTGCAATTTGCAAATGCACTTGGTTTATAATCAAAGCCGTCGGGGTCCGGGGGTCCAGAATGTGAAATACTGATCCGATCGGCATTCCGATCATTCCAACACGACCTGGGAGGTAGACGTGACTTGTCAGAGCTGACGGATTCTAAATCGGACTACCGGTTTGAGCAAATCGCTCAAAAGTGCAATTTGCAAATGCACTTGGTTTATAATCAAAGCCGTCGGGGTCCGGGGGTCCAGAATGTGAAATACTGATCCGATCGGCATTCCGATCATTCCAACACAACCTGGGAGGTAGACGTGACTTGTCAGAGCTGACGGATTCTAAATCGGACATCCGGTTTGAGCCCGACGCTCAAAAGTGCAATTTGCAAATGCACTTGGTTTATAATCAAAGCCGTCGGGGTCCGGGGGTCCAGAATGTGAAATACTGATCCGATCGGCATTCCGATCATTCCAACACGACCTGGGAGGTAGACGTGACTTGTCAGAGCTGACGGATTCTAAATCGGACATCCGGTTTGAGCCCGACGCTCAAAAGTGCAATTTGCAAATGCACTTGGTTTATAATCAAAGCCGTCGGGGTCCGGGGGTCCAGAATGTGAAATACTGATCCGATCGGCATTCCGATCATTCCAACACGACCTGGGAGGTAGACGTGACTTGTCAGAGCTGACGGATTCTAAATCGGACTACCGATTTGAGCAAAACGTTTAAAATTATCATTCGTCAATTTCACTTCAATGAAAAACATCTTGCTTTTAATTTTCAAGAATAATTGATTTCTTTATTAAAGAATTGATTTTAATTTTTTTAAATGATATACAGGATCATCCGTCGCGAGATGTTGGACGAGACGACGACCAGGATGACACATATGCGGAGGATTTGTGATTTCATTTTAGTTATTTGTATGTTGCCATTTTATTATGGATGTATGATTAATTTGTGTGTTTGTATGTGATGAATTTGAAATTTGTGGAGATTATGAGTTGTGTAGTTGATTTATATGTTTTTATGAAATTGTTATGTAACAGGTTATTTATTTTATTAAATTGTTATTTATCAGGTGATTTATAGTAGCTTTATATTAATTTTTGAAAAAAAAAATTTAATTAGCGACCGCATGGAGACCGAATAGCGACCGCTGAAAATATTAACTTGTATACAGGCCCACAAGTGCCTATACTATATACGCTTGATGAAGTCTTTCTATAGCTTTTCTATGCTGCAGATTGTTTGTTCTCTTCTTCTAGATTACTTCTTCTGTGTTAGTCTTTAATCAAGGATACTACATTAGCGAGGAAAATTTTCCTCACACAGTTACTAGCTTGCATGAACTGCAAGTGTCAGACTTCATATTCATTTGAGTCTTTGTTTATTGCAGATTGTTTGCTCATTTCTTGTCCGAGATATGGGGATTGATTGGCGAATGGGAGCTGAATGGTTTGAGAAATGTCTTTTGGACTACGATCCATGTTCTAATTATGGAAACTGGACTTATGGGGCAGGTTAAGCTCTTTTGCAGACTTCTCTATTCCATTTTTTAAATTTTCACTTCATGGGCCTTCTGTGAATTTTCATTTTTATGATGAGAGACTCAATCATAAGGTAAGGTTCACCTGAGACTAACACACCTAAGTGATACTTCAGGAATCACGGGAGATAAGCTGATTGCTTTCACATTTTTCTATGTTCATTAATTTGCTTGGTACTAACCAAATGTATTATTTATGACAGGTGTTGGAAACGACTGGGGTGTATTTTACTGCATCTTGAGGGTTCCACTTGTGAAACTTTGGCTGCTCTTAGTGGAGATGGAATTGCATTCTATGTCTTGTGGCCACATTATCCCCTTTGGATAACTTCTCATGTTGCCGTCTCCAACTGAATGAATTTTATTGCTTTCAGGTATTTTCCATGATTCCTGGTTTTAGCTCGGAGTTGATGCCGAAAGGTCGTGAACAGGAAAGCCAGGCAAAGATCAAGCGATACATGTACGTGATGGGTTCTATGACCAATGAAGGTACTCTCATGGTGTTTTCTTCTTCCATATTGTCCATTATACATGTGAATATCAATATACTCATTCTGCTGTTTATATTTGACATAGCTTTTATTTCAATCTTGGGCGTAAGACTGGATGATGATGATAGTGCTATGGTGTCATGGTGTGTACCCATCATGCATTGTGATCAATGTCCATATAAGTAAACTAGCAGAGTACAGCCCACTTCAAGTGTTTCTGGCAGTACATTATGATTATTCCACCATTTACCTGTGAATATGTATTTGATCCCGGGCGCATGAATTATTTCTCTCCACTGTTTCATGCAAGCTTTGTAAATGGGGAAGGAGATCATGAGCTCATTAACCTGAGGTGGGAATTGCTTTTGGATGAAGTATGATCATTACATCGACCGTAGTCTTGAAGTCGGGAGTGTTTAACCTTTCCAAGTCTCTCATAATCCAACAGTCATTTACCTTTCCACTTATTTGATCCACAATCCCATTAAATTTGAGGAAGTGATCCTTGTTATGACACGACCACTCCGACGGACAGAGTGACCTCTCAAGATCTCGATCCGCACAACAAGAAGGGAGGAAGAAGAAGGAACAATCACACAAGATAGGAACACATATTTACGTGGTTCGGAGGTTACCCCCTACGTCCACGGGCGACGGCGACAGTGGAACTTCACTAGATGTGGAGAAATATACAAAGAAGTCAGCACCCCAACTTGGAGGAACAAATCCTCTCACAAGAAACTCTCTCAAGCTATCCCCCCAAGACCTCTTTTAGATCTTCTCTCTAAGAAGCTCACTCGGGCTCTCACTTGGGGGCGGGTTTCATTTTTCATCGAATTAGAAAATTATTTGGGACTATTTTATTTTTCTTGGTCCAGTTCAAAAAATTAGCACACCGCCTAATTACTTAGTCCATCGGCTAGTGTGTGCAATTTGATTTTTCACCCTTTATCTTGGTGCATGTTCTATGTTGTTGGTTTTTCTTTCACATTTATTTGGGAACATGTGCAAACTTTGAAAACTCTAAATATCATCTTACAAAATATAAGAATTTAGATTGAGGAGGGGAAAATATCATTTTCTTAACTCTAAATATCATCTTACACCTATCCTCTGGATATTAGAATCAACAGGCAGACTGTTCTGCAGGATTTTCCATAGGTGTATAGAGATTTTGGTTAGAACTGAAAGTGAAAAGATATGTATAAATTCTATTCACTTGAGTGGGGGAGGATACAGATCTATAAATATTCATAAAGCTAGAATAATATAAGGAAAGTAACATGTAGACATGAATAAAATATGCCAATTTAGGTGAAAAGATCTCCCCAAAGTCTGGTAACTGTCATGGCAGGAAGCCAGGAACAGCACCTCTAAGCAAAGGAAGGGCAGTTCATACAAAGGAGCATAGGTCATAAGTTACCGGTCGGATGGCCGTGCCGGTCATTCCAATACGACCGGGGAGATGAAAGTGACTTGTCAGAACTGACGGAATCCAAATCGGATGCCCGGTTTGAGCTCGGCGCTCAAACTTCATTTTTAAAATACACTTATTTCAAATGAACTGTTAGGACGGGTCCGGGGGTCTAAAATCTGAAATACCGGTCGGATGGCCGTGCCGGTCATTCCAATACGACCGGGGAGATGAAAGTGACTTGTCAGAACTGACGGAATCCAAATCGGATGCCCGGTTTGAGCTCGGCGCTCAAACTTCATTTTTAAAATACACTTAGTTCAAATGAACTGTTAGGACGGGGCATTTGGTTCTAAAATCTGAAATACCGGTCGGATGGCCGTGCCGATCATTCCAATACGACCGGGGAGATGAAAGTGACTTGTCAGAACTGACGGAATCCAAATCGGATGCCCGGTTTGAGCTCGGCGCTCAAACTTCATTTTTAAAATACACTTAGTTCAAATGAACTGTTAGGACGGGTCCGGGGGTCTAAAATTCGAAATACCGGTCGGATGGCCGTGCCGATCATTCCAATACGACCGGGGAGATGAAAGTGACTTGTCAGAACTGACGGAATCCAAATCGGATGCCCGGTTTGAGCTCGGCGCTCAAACTTCATTTTTAAAATACACTTAGTTCAAATGAACTGTTAGGACGGGGCATTTGGTTCTAAAATCTGAAATACCGGTCGGATGGCCGTGCCGATCATTCCAATACGACCGGGGAGATGAAAGTGACTTGTCAGAACTGACGGAATCCAAATCGGATGCCCGGTTTGAGCTCGGCGCTCAAACTTCATTTTTAAAATACACTTAGTTCAAATGAACTGTTAGGACGGGTCCGGGGGTCTAAAATTCGAAATACCGGTCGGATGGCCGTGCCGATCATTCCAATACGACCGGGGAGATGAAAGTGACTTGTCAGAACTGACGGAATCCAAATCGGATGCCCGGTTTGAGCTCGGCGCTCAAACTTCATTTTTAAAATACAAGATGAAATTTGAACTTATATTGTGTGTGTGTATTTATATATATGAAAATGAGCTGGCTTAAACTATTGGCATACTCTTGTTAATGCTTGATTTCTTTATTAAGTCTTGTTAATGCTTGATTTCTTTATTAAGGATTTGATTATAATTTTTTTAAATGATATACAGGATCATCCGTCGCGAGATGTTGGACGAGACGACGACCAGGATGATGTTGGACGAGACGACGACCAGGATGAGACATATGTGGAGGATTTGTGATTTTATTTTAGTTGTGTATGTTGTCATTTTATTATTATGGATGTATGATTAATTTGTGATTTTATTTTAATTGTGTGTAATTTGAGGTTCGTGGAGATTGTGATCCGTGTAGTTGATTTATTATTGTTTTATGAAATTGTTATTTATCAGGTGCTTGTATGTGATGAATTTGAGATTTGTCGATATTGTTGTCTGTGTAGTTGATTTTATATTTATGTTATGAATTTGTTATTTATCAGGTAATTTATTTATCAGTTTAAATAAATTTTTAAAAAAAAAATAATGCAAAATTAGCGACCGCATGGAGACTGAATTGCGACCGAATAGCGACTATAAATTATATTTCTTTTATTAAATAATTATACTTGGCGACCGACTAGCGACCGAATTGAGACCGAATAAATCCAATAGGTTAATTTTATTTTTAAAAATACAACATAATTAGAGACCGAATAGCGACCGAATTGAGACCGGCTTAATTAGCGACCGATCAGGCGACCGATTATAATCGGTCTCTGGTAACGACTGATACTGCGACCGAATTATGTCGGTCGCTATATAGCGACTAGTATATAGCGACCGACATGTTCGGTCGCTAGATAGTCTCTGTTCGGTCGCAATGCAGATTTGCGACCGATCTACGACTGAATAGCGACCGATAGGTCGGTCGCTATCCGCGATTTTTCTTGTAGTGTGTTTCGGTTCTTTCTTCGGAAGCTCGCTGCGGGCGAACCGGGCGGTTCACCCGGGCACGAGTGGTACCGTTGCGATCGGTGCGTTCCGAGGATTCCGGAAATATATTTTTCTATTTTTTGGTATTTTTTTTTTTCAAAAAATCGGATTTTCTATATATTCATATTTCTTTTATTTTTCTTTTCCTCTTTCTCTTTCTTCTTCTTCTTCCTCCTTCCTTCCCCAACCGTGGCCGCCCTCCTCTCTCCCTCTCTCTCCCATTCGGACGCGGTGTGCCCCTCCCCGGCTGTGGACGGCGGCAGGGCGACGGCGCGGACGCGTGGGTGGTGGCGAGGCGAGCTCGTGGGCGTGCGGCAAGCGTGGGAAGTGTGGGGAAGCGAGGTTTCTAAAAGCGTTCTTCGTGGTTTGTGGACGATCCGGCGGAGCATTCGCTCCATTGAGGTAGGGTGACGTTCCTTAGCCTCTTGCCGTTCGTTTCCGTGATTTGTAGGCCGCGGGGAGGCCGAGAGAGGCTTGTTTGAGCGGGTTTGGGATTTTCCATGATTTGGGGAGAGCTCGCCCGATCTATGGTTTTAGCACGCTATTTCGTGTTTTGTTGGCTTAGAAGCATGCTAGGGGTCCTTAGGGGTCATTCCCCTTGATTTCCCCCTCTCCGGTGGAGGCATGGGGGCGTGGTTGGAGTTTTTAGGCGTTTCCGCCGTTTTCGGGCGCGGACTGAGAACGCGCTATACTCCAGTAGCGCGTTCTTGATGGTCGCGCTGCCCCGATGGGGCGCGTTCATCGGAGAAGATGAACAGTAGGGCGGTTTCTGTCGCGCTATGGGGTCCTAGCGCGATCTGCCTTGTCGCGCTAGGCGTCCCTAGCGCGACCTGCCTTATCGCGTTAGGAGGCCCTAGCGCGATCTTCCCTGTCGCGCTAGGGGGTCCTAGCGCGTTCTTCCTTGTCGCGCTAGGGGTCCGTAGCGCGATCTGTCCTGTCGTCGGGTGTTCCTCTTGGGCCGTGTGTGTGTCCAGGACACCCCGTGGAGTTCCGGACCGTGTCTTTGGGTGTCCGGAGGTTCCGTTTGCCTTGGTCATGCGTTTGGCTGTGGGCGGTGCGTCCGTTTCTTCTCCGACCGTGGTCACCGTGCGATGGTGATGGTACGTGGGACGGCCCCCGTACTTCATCAGGTTCGGACGTTGTTTTTCGTGGTCTTGAGAGTCTACTCCTTCAGTGACCCTCCACTAGTCGTAGCCCACCAGTACGAGGTGCTGGTCTCACCTGGGAGTGGTGTACATGCATTCACCTTTGAGACGGTTTGTGGACCGGTTACCGTAGGCCCCTCGTCGGTAGCCAGAGTCCGGCTACGGGGGAAAATCGGTCAGAGGACCAGACCAAGTGACGTAAGGTCTGTGTGTGCACACGTGGTTGGGGGCGGTTGGACCCACGTCGACGGGCGTGATCCCAGCTAGTTACTTGTTTGTGGTTACTTGTACGGTGTCTGCGCCTCGGGTAGGACCTACCATGTCAGGCGGTTCACCTGCGGCGCGGTGTAAGACGTCAGGGGACGCTACCGGCTGTGCTTCTAGTGGGTGGTACTCCTGTCGAGTACGGAGTGACAGACTGTCAGTCGTGTGTTTCCGACCTTCGGGTTTTGCGGTTTGACCGTTGAGTTTCGATCTCGTACCGTGGCACGTGTGTCGATTTGCGTGCCGTAGGGCCTTGGTTATGTAGAGTACATGGCTTTCCTTTCCGAGGTACTTTCCTACCGCTAGTGTAGTGGTTCCTCGTTTTACGAGGTAGGGTTCGAGTGATCCCTAGTCTTGTTCCGAGACTCATTCCCTGCGTATTTTCACCGTGTTTCAGGTGAGGCGCCACCTTCGGGGAGCAGGTCAGGAGTGCAGCATGGTGCGGGTGCCCAGAGGTAGTGCCAGAGGTCAGAGCCGGGGTATGCCCCGTGTAGCTGTACTTTTCTTTCTTGTCACTGTACTAGTCGTGGACTACTGTTGCTGTTGTTGTTTAATTCTATTGTGGACCATGTAAAATGTTAATTTATTTCCTGCTTAATATTATAACTGTTTAATTTCTGCAATTATTTGTGATGCTTGTGTAGTTTCCACACCATCCTTTTAACCCTTCCGAGTCTTCGGGCTCGTGGGTGGCGTTGCGAGTCTCGGGTTATCGGACCTTCCCGGTAATCGGATTCTCGGGTCGTTACAGGGCGGGTGGGGGGTTCTGGGAGTACGGGTGGGGGTTTCGACGGGGAGGGGGGCAAGGAGGGGATTCCAAGGTGTGGGGGTGAGGGTTCTGACGGGGAGGGGTGCAGGGAGGGGGTTCTAGGGTGGGGGGGGGGGTTTCGACAGGGAGGGGCGGGGAGGGGGGGTTCTAGCGTGAGGGTGGGGGTTCCAATGGGGAGGGAGATAGGGAGGGGGTTCTAAGGTGTGTGTGTGGGGGGGGGGGGGGGTAGGGATGTCAACGGGTCGGATACGGTGCGGATAGTAGACTATCTATTTTCTTATCCGATAAGAAATAATTGTATCCATTTGTTGTTCGTTAAGAATTCAAAAAATGGTGTATCCGAACCCGTTTTCTAGTATCCGAAACTATGCGATTAACGAGCTGTTAGCGGATAGTTACCGCTAATAAGAGTACATAAAATAATAAAGTTTAATATAAATTTTAACTTGATTAGAATAAAATTTAATACTAAAATATGCACATGCAGTCTCCGGGGACCATCCGTAGTCCCAGGAAACCATTTGATGTCTTAAGGGAGCATGCATGACCAGAGTTCAAGGCAAAGCATATGTTAACCCTTTAGGGGAACAGATTCAGTCTCAGGGGAGCATCCACAGCTTCGGAAGAGCATCCTTGGTGCGAGGGGAGCATGCAGTCCAGGTTCAAAGTAATTTGATGTCAACCATTTGGGGGAGCACATGCAATCTCCGGGGACCATCCGCAGCCCCAGGAAAATATTTGATGTCTTAGGAGAGCATGCATGACTAGGGCTCAAGGCAAAGCATGTGTCAACCCTTTAGGTGAACACATGCAGTCTCGGGGGAGCTTCCAGTGCCTCAGGAGAGTATCGTTGGTGACATGGGACCATGCAGTCTAGGGTTTAATGTAATTTGATGTCAACCCTTTGGGGGAGTACATGTTATAATTATTATTGATTTGTTGTTATTTATCATTTCAAGGCAATTATGATATCTTTGAATCTCCACAGTTAAATTTAGATCTGCTCATCTAAGATATAATATTAATAATATATATTTTATTTTATTTAACGATAATGGGCGGATACAGATTCAGAATGAAGTGTATCCATTTCCGTATGTGCTATGAAATCTGATATATATGTATCCGTATTCGTTAAGTTATAGGGAAAATATATATTTGTTTGTTGTTCGTTAAGTTAAGGAAACGGACGGTTAACGGGTTATTGGTTACAATTGACATCCCTAGGGGGGGTTCGACGAGGAGGGATGTGGGGAGGGGGCGGGGGTTCCACGGTGTGTGAGTGGGGGTTCCAATGGGCTAGGGGACGGGGATGGGGGTTCTGGCGTGGTGGTGGGGGCTCCGACGGGGCGGGGGGCGGGGAGGGGGATCCACGGTGTGGGGGTGGGGGTTCTGGTGGTGAGGGGGGTTCCAACGTGGGGGTGTAGGGGTTCCGATGGGGAGGGGGCTGGCCACTGAGGGTTGAGACCCTCGACCGGCTCCCCCCCCCTCTCTCTCTCAGGATATTTTGAAATTTTCATATATCATGATATTTTTCCTGGAATATTCCTCGGAATATTTACCCAACATGGATGATATTAAACTATAGTGATATAATCGTAACTGTTCGATATATTTAAAAGATATTTTTAATAATATAATCAATTGAGAGATATATTTGACATAATTAATATTTATAGAGATATTTAAACTAACTCTTCCCCCCCCCCCCCCCCCCCCCCGAAAAAGAGACAGCTCTCAAAAGTCAACACGTGGGCTCACTGTCCGGAAAGTGGATTGGGATCCAATGAAGCAGCTTAACGGGGTGAATGATGTTAAATAGGCCTGGCGGTGATCGGTTCGTTTGCACGCACGTTAGTGGATTCGTGTGCTGAATAAAGTGCGGTAACCGAGGTCATACGTGCATACGCGAGTTACGGCATCAGAACCACTTTCTTGTGAAAAAGCTTGTTATCTCTATTCTGCAGGAGAAGGGTGAGTTCTGCGGGGTTCCATCTGACACTGCATCCGCAGACTAGAGCAACAGGGTGAGTACAACACCCTACTGTATCATCTGAAGTCACACTGCCATTCATATATGTATTATTAAGTATTTAATATATTCTGATGTCGTGTTGACGCACTTAATTTAAAAAAAATTCGTTTATTTTGGAGAGTATTTTTGAGTACTTTGCAGAGCATGTAAGAGGCTCTAGAGCCTATAAGGAGAACATGCGTTATGTATATGCTCGGGAGGCTATCGAAGAACATAAGTGGTGTCCCCAGCATAATTGTGCCGTCCCGAGCACATATATGCTCTTCAAATCACCGATCGTTAATATCAATATCAAAACTGTTACAGTATTATTACTATATGAACTTAATAGACCAAGCAAATAGCAATTGATTTGTCACCCTCTTTCGTTTGGGAAAAGTCTACGGTTCAAATCCGATTGTTTCCTTCCCGTTTAAGAAAAAAGAGAATGATAGTTACCCAAAAAAATACACCATGAAAAAATCTTATTAGCAAATATGGCATTTATGTATATGTGATTAAGATTATAACTAAAGATATACTACTTATTAGTAAAAAATAAAGGGGGAATGAAACTTGATGGATATACTTTTTGTATCTCCATTTAGGGCTGCCAATGGGTCGGGTCGGCCCGACGTACTCACGGGCTTGGCCTGATTTTGGGTCGAGTCGTAAGGCTTTTTTTGATCCGTAGATCTTTAGTCGGGTTTAAAAGTCCAACTCGACTAGACTCACGGGCTAGGTTCGGGCTCTGAGTTCGGCCCGCGAGTCGATCAGGCCGATTCTTTATTTTTTCCTTCAAATTTTAAAAATTACTTAGTTAAAATTATATTATTTTACTTAATCAAAAAATTAAAATTTCTATTTTCACACAAATTATATGTAATTAATATCAAAATCTAATTATGTTATTTAATTAAAAATTAAAAATTCTATTTTCACATAAATTATACGTAATTAATATCAAAATTTAATTATTTTATCAAATTAAAATTATTTTATTTTATTTAATTAAAAAATTAAAAATTTTATTTTCACATAAATTATATTAATATTTATTTTTAATTTAAATTATCAAGTTGGATCAAAATTTAGTCAAATTTTATAATTTTTTAATAATATCTGACTAAACTCAACTCCATCTGACATAGTTCGGACCTGCGTCGAATTTAAATTTTAATATTAATAAATCGAGCTAAAGCCGAGTCGACTTAAATCTCACCGGATCCGGCCCTTGACAGCCCCACTCCAGTCTCCTAAACAGCACCCCCGTTGCAAGAGAGCCCCGACAAGGGAGGGATGTACCTAACGGACGGACATTAATGTTCAGCATCTCCGAGCATTGCTGTGATGGTTCCACCGCTCGCACCGGTCGGTGGCTTCAGGCCCGGCGATGTGCGACACGTCTCACCGTGGGAATCATCCAACGGCCCGGGCTGCTCCAATGATATCTATCCATTAGGCGGGGGCGGTTCGCGTTTCGTTGCGGGGGCCCAGAAGACCTAAAGTTTGACGACTGCGAAGAGGACGGCCACGGCACAAACTAAAGAGACGCTGTGGACAGAGAGCGAGACGGTTGTTGAAATAGCAGGTGGACACGTAGAAGTTTGAGAGGAGACATTTGTGAGCGTCCTTGTCCTTTAGTAATGACTCGACGCAACAACCGTGACGGTGGTGGCATATGTGATGCCCAAAATTTCTAGGTTTCATGCAGATAACAGACTTACCTAGAATTTGTAATATATATATAGTCTTTGACTCTTATTGCAACAGCCGGGCGGGGCGGGTTCTGCGCGCCGCTGGGTGGCGGGTGCTAATGGATTAGAGGAATGCTAACGGCACTAGGTACTGGATCGGGTATCCGATGATTTTATATCAAAGTAAAGGTTTGATGCTCTAGAAATGTGTGGAATTTAAGTTTATGAATAACTATTTATTAGGGTCTTTTGGGGACGCTTTTGGTTTAATCCAAATATGTTTCACAATAAAAAATAAAATAAATAAAACTAAATTACTTGGATTTAAGTTAACTCAATTTTTCATATTCCGTTACGAGTACGACTGTTCATAATTAGGTTTAAATTGAAAAATTAAATCGAACCGTTTGATTCGGTTCAATTTAAAGTCTAATTCTATTTGATTCGATTTCATAATAAAATCGAATCAAATTTTATAAATCAAATTTATTATTTATATTTTTAATATTATATATTATAAATATTTAAAAATATTTAAAATTTTAATTATATACACATAAAACACATAAAATATAAATATTTTTATTTTTATTTTATTATATATAAAACTCATTAAATTTATATATATTATAATAAAATATAAAAATTCGATTTGAAATCGAATCAAATTGAATTTTTTTGATTTGATTAGATTGGATTCGATGAGTAAATTTGATTCGAATCAATTTGAAAAAAAAAGATGATCTCAAATCAAATTAAATTCAACCATGTTCACCCCTAATTAATTAATAGGGAGGGAGGGTTCAAGGAATTATGAGCGAAGAACCGTGGGGGTGGTGGCGACAGAGACAACGACAAAGAAAGGTGGCCCGGGGAGTCGAGGTTCCACTGGCGCTGGCACCGAGCGCTGCTGCGAGCCTGCGCGCCCTCGCATCGGTCCAAGGCAAACTGCCGCTGGCTTCTGCAGTGCGACGCTGCCGGGAGGGCAGTCGGCAGCCACGACACGGGTCACGTTCAAGAGTGCAGGTGAAGCGTCGCGGTCGCGCAGAAGGGGGTCACGAGAGAGCGGAGACGGGCGGGGCTTACTGCCATGTCCGCCAAGTCGCGTTGAGACGTCGCCACTCGCGGGGACGCAGAGGGTTGGCGGAGTTGCCGACGTCGCGATCGCCTGCTTCACGTCACGTTCGACTCGAGAGTTGATGGTCTAATGGTTCCACTCTGTTTAGTCAAATACACAGGAAGCTGCCCGTCACGCGTTGTTAAGATGGGGACGAACGGTTTGACTTGGTTGGAAAGGGTTACATGAAAGGAAAGTGGAATAACACGTAGAAAATAGTTTCTTGTAGGGCCTTGTATGTGTGATGGTTCTCTATTATACGAGGCAGGTGCTCGAATAATCTCTAGTCATGTTTGATCGTAGAATAAGTTAAGTGGATAAATTAAATCCTAGGTAAGAATTTTATAAAATATATTAAATTATTTTGATTGAGATATAAGATAACTTGAAATAGAATAATTTACAGTGGAATATTTTAATTTATCTCAATTTATCTCCCAAACAAACAGACCCTTACAATATCATTGTTCGATATCAATAGAGCCTCATGCTGTCATTAGATGAACGGCCCAATCTCGAAGGGCCACTTTGAGCACTCTGATAGCGGGTTAAGTCCAATTAGGATGGATTATTCGAGGTGAGATGATTTATTCTTGTTTATTTTTTTTCTTAATCAAGATCAGTTAAAGATAAATTTAAATTTATTGAATCAACTAAAAGAGTGAAACAAATCGCTCGAGATGAGTTAGGGGTGAGACACCCGAGATAACGTATCCGTCTCTAATCCACTCTTTTATCAAAATAGTCCGGAAAATATTATTAGTAGATATTGTGTACAAAGAAGGATGAGCCCGTAACCTTACATCAAATTAGTGACTCGTTTGCATTCATAAAAAAGTATTTTGTTGAGTTGATTAAAAATCCCGATAAACCTCTGGAATATTCTATATGTTTACAATCTTTCTATGCCCTTTGGTTTTACTTCTAGAGGAGATTGCTCCGTGTAAATAAATAGAGTGCTCACTCGGTCAACTCTGTACAATGGTACTTCAAGGTGCGTTTGGCAACGAGATTGGGGGTGGTCTGTGACTTCGAAATCTCCCTCCCCAAAATTTGTTTCAAATATGTCATTATCAGATCGGATGATGAGAAAAGATGGATTGTGGGATTTATTAGAGGGAGGCAGGGAGAAATGGAGAGACTTTTGAAAAACTCCAAAGCCCGCTTTGATAGCGGGGTGATCGGTCGATTGTCGGGAACCGGGGAGAGAGAAATCTCGACGAGACTCGCCTCTCCTTCACATTAAAAAAATTAATCGAGAGCGATTACCGTGCTCGACCCTCCGGAGTCTAGCACTGTAACTATGCTCGGTTAACAAACACGGCACAAAAGTTAGTTTCCCTAAGCTTTTTCTATCTCCGAGTTTGGGAACGTTTTCCCCTCCGTCGATTATTCAAAAATCATATCATAAACGCACTGACAATGGTACGGACAAGAGTACAATTTTGACGATATTCAAATCACATTTGACTGACTTGAGCGTCAATTTGAGATTATGAGGGAGAGAATTTAAAAAACTCGACAAATTATATGTTTACCATTCTTCATTTCATTCTCGAGCAGTAACCTAAGTAAGTAACGAGTTTTATTACTTTTAAATTATAATTAATGATATTAATAATATTTTTATTAATTTTTTGTTATTTTGATAGTATATTTATTTTATAGTATGTATTAAAAATATTTTTTAAAATAAAAAATAAATAACCTTAAAAGTCAATAGTGATTAAACAGTTATCACTTTCAAATTATAATAAATGATATTAATGATGTTTCTTATAAAAAAATTACTATATTGATGGTATATTTATCTTATAAAATCTATTAAAAATATTAAAAATAAATAAATAAATAAATTTAAAAGTGAATAATGATTTAACAGTAACTTAATAAGTACTGTAAAATGTCTTATCACTTTTAAATTATAATTAATGGTAATAATGATGTTTTATTAAAAAATTTATTATTTCGATGGTATCTTTATTTCATAAAATCTATTAAAATTATTTAGAATTTAACAAAATAATAAATTTAAAAGTGAATTGTGATGAAACAATACCTCATTACGAACCGCTACTATTTTGATAGTATATTTATTTTATATTTAAAAAATAAAAAATAAATAACTTTAAAAGTGAATAGTGACGAGTATATGGCATTTTCAGATCGATTGAGTCTATTAGACTTAATGAATCTTTGAAATAAAATAGTCATAATAAAAATTTAAAAATATTTTATATTTTATATTTATTATTTTTAAATTATAAATTTTAATATATATATATATATGAAAAATCTAGCACTCTCTCTCTCCTCACCTCTCTCAAATTAGTGCTGGAGGGAACGAGATTAATAAGTTATGGTTATTAAAATAGTGAACGAAATTAGTGGGTCATGATCATTAAAATGGGTATTGCTATATATGTGCATCAAAATCCTCCCCCAAGCTCCTTTATTAGAGTTTCTAATGATTTTTCCCTGCCCTCTTGATGTATCTTTCTCTCTTTATTTTGAAAAATTGAATTAGACTCAAAATCCTAAGAGACATGGCACGTCATATTACAAGGCATTTTCTAACACTTAATTTTAACGCTCGAAATTTCATTGTTCTTGTAGAGTTAGTTCATCCTAACCAAGAAAACGTGTTTAATGAGTTTAAATTCGTTATTTAAAAAAGAGTGCAATAGATACTTAAAATTCCCACAGAATGAATTTTATCTTTCACAAACACGCCAATTTTTCATCTGAATGTGGATTAGTTTATCTTTTTTTTTGAATGGGATTAGTTTATCATTATACCGTCCATAATAGCAATTAAACAAAACGGGTCAGGCCCAAGTAGTACGTGTTGCCACGGCCCAGCTCGGACGTGTAAGTCCAGGCCCGGCCCAATGGTCCGTACAAGCCTGTTTGTTAGCCCTGTCCAACAGGCAACAGGCCCAGCCCGTGAGACCTATGAATTGATAAAGTAAGGACTCCCGTTGAGCATTTCTAAACCACTTAGCTTCTTTTGCATGATTGCTGCTCCCTCTCCCATCACACAAGACTGGATTGGAACCGTTGGGAGGGGGTTAAGGGAGGATTTAGCCCATCCCAAATTCGCCTGACTCACATCAGAGCAAGGGTTCACCTTATCATCGATTCATATCGACTCGGTGCAATACGAAACGATATGACTTGACTCATATAGATTCGGGTTTGATTTGAAGAGACTCGAACCATCTCGAGTCAAGCCGACCATCTCGATTTTGGTCAAGATACGATACAACACAATCGACTTGATACGACAAATCATTGATCTTCGAGCCATCTCAAATTTAGTCAGCTGTCTCAATTTAGTCAAAATACGGTACAACATAGTCAACTCAGATACGAGTCACACGGATGCGGCAAACCATTGATGAGAGAGAGAGAGAGAGGGTTCACACAAATTCACCTGACTCACATGAGAGCAAGGGTTCACCTTATCGTCGATTCGTATCAACCCGGTGCGATCCAGATACGAAACGAAATGACTCGATTCGTATAGATTCGGGTTTGATTTGAAGAGACTCGAACCGTCTCGAATCAAGTCGATCATCTCAATTTTGGTCAAGATAGGATGCAACACAATCTACTTGATACGACAAATCATTGATCTTCGAGTCATCTCAAATTGAGTCAGCTGTCTCAATTTAGTCAAAATATGATACAACAAAATCAACTCACTACGAGTCACACAGATGCGGCAAACCATTGATAAGAGAGAGAGAGAGAGAGAGAGAGAGAGAGAGAGAGAGAGAGAGAGAGAGAGAGAGAGGGTTCACACAAATTCGCCTGACTCACATCAAAGTAAGGGTTCACCTTATCGTCGATTCATATCGACTCGGTGCGATCTAGATACGCAACGATATGACTTGACTCGTATAGATTCCGATTTGATTTGAAGAGACTAGAACCGTCTCGAATCAAGTCGACCATCTCAATTTTGGTCAAGATAGGATGCAACACAATCCACTTGATACGATAAATCATTGATCTTCGAGCCATCTCAAATTGAGTCAGCTGTCTCAATTTAGTCAAAATATGATACAACACAGTCAACTCACATACGAGTCACACAGATGCGGCAAACCATTGATAAGAGAGAGAGAGAGAGAGAGAGAGAGAGAGAGAGAGAGAGAGAGAGAGAGAGGGTTCACACAAATTCGCCTGACTCACATCAAAGTAAGGGTTCACCTTATCGTCGATTTATATTGACTCGGTGCGATCTAGATACGAAACGATATGACTCGACTCGTATAGATTCAGATTTAATTTGAAGAGACTCGAACTGTCTCGAATCAAGTCGACCATCTCGATTTTAGTCAAGATATGATACAACACAATCGACTTGATACGACAAATCATTGATCTTCGAGCCATCTCAAATTGAGTCGACTATCTCAATTTAGTCAAAATACGATACAACACAGTCAACTCATATACGAGTCACACAGATGCGATAAAATATTGATGTGTGTGTGTGTGTGTGTGTGTGAGAGAGAGAGAGAGAGAGAGAGAGTGTGTGTGTGAAACATAGGACCAGTCTCGTAGATATCTAACATTGCTTTGTCATATGCAGCTGATTTTAAGGATGACACTTTCACGAGGATTTATCCATAAATTCCAATAAATCATAAAGAAGACGAGTATCTGATGTGTAAAGTGGGAATTAGGTTGAAGGGAACATCATACTCTGTTGCACCAGGAAAAGAACAGGATTATAACTCGGGACCTCGCACTTGCAGTCGGCTTCTGGCTCCATCAAGTAACGCGTCATTCCCAGGTTTGGATCACACGAACCAACGGCTCGGCCATTTCCGTGGAATCTGGAGATTTGGCTCGCACGTTCGCCAGGTGGGGGGACCCTCCCGGCCCCCCCGGTGCTACACTTCCGGTGCTGCTTAACTGCTCACACCTCACTTAAGAGGCGCTTCATGTGAAATGTCTTATTATCAAGGTTTTTTAAATCGGTTCGATATCTGATAGAATTATCTGTATCGAATCGTATCAGATCAATCATATCGTATTAGTTACGATCGATATATGATATGCAATCGATACGTAACTTATTTTTTAAATATTATATATAATATTTTATATCAAATATTATTTCTTAAATAATTTAGTTAAGAGCCTTAATTTGGAAGATTAAGACTTGGGTTCAAAATATATTATTGAAATTATTTTTAATTATTTTTAATTATTTTTTAAAAAAATAAACCAAAAAACATATGATAATTATAAGATTTAAACCGTTTAACCTCACACACAACTAACACACTTACTAATCATTACGTCGTGTATAACATGTTGTTATGTTTTATAATAATATATATTTATTAAATATTTTTTTAATCTTAATATTTTGAGATACATATTATATCGATAAAAAATTGGTACGATCAATATAACCCAACGGACAAACCTTAGTTATTACTTTAAGATTTTTACATACAAATCATCTTTAAAACAAAAATTATTAATGTATCATTATTATATTTATATTTATACACCTATGATATCATGCAAAAGAATTAAGTAACGATCTTTTTGCACTTTCACACACACACACACACACATATATATATATCAATGTTATCAGAATCGGAACGGATTGACCGGTCGAACCGATTCGTCCGTGAATCGGTCTAAGAACCGGTCTGATTGGACCCGATCCGGTCTAATGTTAAAGAACCGGACGAATCGGATGAACTGCGGTTCGACCGGTGAATCGGTCTGAATCGATTCGACCCAACCTTTAAAAAAATATTTAAATATTCAAAATGATATACACGTGTGAACAAAAGTATCTTATTATTATTGATTTGTTGTTATTTATCATTTTATTTTAGATATATTTAAAGTTTAAATGTTTAAAAAAATGCAAATGCTAATTGTGAAGAGTGAATACCAATAAAATATTATAAAATTTTAAAGTCAATTTATTTAACCATATTATTGTTATTTTTTTATTTGTATAGTTAGTAGTTATATAATCAGGACTAATAATCATACATCTATGTTTATTTATTTTTATCATTATATCTTATTTCTTATTGTCTTAAGTTAGAAAATTGGGTCGGACCATATATCAATATTATAATGACATTACGGTTCAAATCGGTTCAATTGAACGGCTCAACCGGTTCGAATCGAATCAGCTCATTGTCCGATTGAGACACCGATTCGACTCTGATAATATTAGTGTATATGCCGAGAGATCTGCAATTTATATTTTCACGATGGTTTATATGCAAAATCCTATTTCTTTCCCGCTTGAATAGAAGCATTTGAGGAAAAAAAGGGGGGGGGGGGAGGGGGGGGGGGCAAAGGTTTGAACTGGGCACCCAGTGTATCCGCTCCTCTCTTTGGGCATCACTGCAATTTTCTAACCCAATTTTGTTATTTAATGGGCGCTCTTATAAATAGGCGCCCCAGGAGTTGTTCTAACCACTTCCCCCATCCCCTACACCCCCCGCGTTGCTCTGTTAGAACTTCGAAGACAGCAATGGATGCCTCCAAGGACGAGCACGCTGGTAAATCTCGATGCCTTCCCCACTTCGAACGTTCTCTTCTCGCTGCTCTCTTCTTCTTCTTCTTCTTCGATTTCAGTTATGATGAAAGAAGTTTCTTTGCAGTGCTGCCGGCAAGAGCATCCAAGCTGCGGTACCCGCTGCGGTCGGCGGCGAAGAACAGGGACGAGAAGCCGGCGGCGGCGGATGCGTCGGGTGGTTCTTCCGCCAAGAGGTCTGCTATCCCTGGATTTTTTTTATTTGGTTTTTTTGGAGTTTCGTTTCTTTGATTAGTTTTGTTGCGTGCATAAGGGGAGTGCATGGTCCCGCTTGATTAATAAGATAAGATTGTCAGAGGTTTGAGGTGCGGAAGAAGTGCTTAGCACGTTTCTTTGGCAGGTTGCTGTCAGTCTCTGACTAAATCGTACGTGCGTCATACTGGAATTGGAAGCTAGTAACATATATTCTGATCAATGAAGGTGTGAATAGAAAAATGGGAATTGCTTGCACGACCGGATTTTTATTACTATAAGAATGGTTAACGTTCTTCACCTTTCTTTCTTGTTCTTTTCCTCCCGGAAGGGTTCTGTAATTCTAATGCCTGCTCTTGAAGTCTACTTTTCTCATCTCTTGGAGACATGATGATAGATATAGAGATGTTTAGATATTGGATACCTGCTGGAATATTGCTGCAAATTATGAAATGTACCCCTCCGTTAAATTATAGTGATATAGATGATTAGACATTGGATTGTTATGAACTTCACATGCTTAGCCATTAACTTAAGATTGTTAAATTTTGCTCCTCGGTTTAGTATAAATTTGTACCACAAGCACTCAACCTACCATAAGCATTCGACTCAACTCTCAAAAGGTTTGCAGGGATGCCACTGCTCTGTTTATACAGAAGCTCGTTGTTAATTCTATTCTTCCGTTTGATATAGTCCTACTGAAAGGCGAAAGCACCCCTAGTAGCTCCACAAATGGCATTATGTGCATGGAGAGCGATCATGTCAAGCTTTACTCATTGGTGTCTGATTTATTGAGGAATTATCATCAAGTGTGTCGGCATTATTTGTAGACTTAAATGACACAATTTCATGATGATTGCTTTGTGTAGATCCAATTAAACTGTCAATGTGTGATGATTGCTTTGTAGATTCAAACAGACTGGTTTTATATGCATCAACGCATGGGAGTATGCTATCCATTCTGAACCAGTTAAACTTCCCTATCACTTTGGATCGATCATCATTATCCCTTTTTTCTGACTACACGGATTAACTATTGGTTTTCCAATATTTTGGTTTGCTATTTATCAATGAGTAATTCAATGCGATTTAGCTCCACCGCTGTTTCCCAATGATGATGCGAAGGTGATTCTGATCATCTGAGGCATTTCAGTATGGGCTGCTGTTACACCTCAAATACTTTAGGGGATAATTTAGCGATCTTCAACTTTCAGCAGATGGGAATGCAAATGCAGTTATCTAGCGTATGCAGTTTTGAACTTGATTGGTTAAAAGGATGCGTGAAAAGATGAGTTCAGTTTGACGTCTTCTCTCATTTTATATTGTACTTAACGGGGTAAACAAGAGAGGATCGATGGAACATAAGCTATTCCTTTTGTTTGAAAACCAAAGAAGAGTGGAAAAAGCACACCTTTTGGTATCTGTAGACGGTTCTCTATTAGGTTTAAGATGACAGGAGGCCACATCCTTCACTCTGATAGGTTTTCTTAATTTGCATTTAACATTCGTACTGTAAAAAGTCCTACATACCGAGCATCAACTATAATCTATTAACAAAGTTCTTTCACAGGCCAATTACCTTTTCCTCCGATTTTCTATCAGTTTGGGATCATGTAAAGCAAAAGGATGGATGGTGTAAAAATTTCAGTTTGTTGCTAACTTAGAATACCTAAGCTGATGGAATGAAAAGCTCTGCAATTTATGTTTCCGAAGTAATTGACGCCATTTCTTAGACAAAGCTCAAATTTGATGATCTCTCATTTTTCTTCCGAGGACCCTGAGAGATGAGTTTCTATGCAGAGAGAGAGTATCCTCTAGTTCGAGCAAGAGCAAGAGTGTGCTTAATACATCTGAGAAGGATAAAACTGTGAAACCACCTCGAAAACTCTCAGTTCCTTCCAAGTTGTCTACTACTAGCCCAAGGTCTGCAACAGGTAAATCCATGAGTCCCATATCTGAGTTTCGCATCAAGAAACCAGATAGCGAGGGGAAGGTTGGCACTCCTGCTGATGTATCAAAATCTACCAGAAGAAGGAAATTCAATGTGCTATCTTCAGCATCTTATTGGTTATCCCAGATCAAGCTATCTGAGTCCACATCCAAGCACTCTCTTTCACTGGGCTTCTTCGAGCTTGCTTTAGAGTCTGGATGTGAGGTATCTGTGCGTTGCAACTTCATTTGTATTTGCATTCTTATCCACCGATTCCGAGAATATGTGGTTAAAGAAAGATTACAATTCACCGGGATTGATTGTTTTCTTTCTTTTGTTTTTGGCTAGTTTGTAACGTTCATTGGTATTGATTAATCTCTCAGCCTCGACAGCGTGTGTGTGAGGAGCTGAAATCATATGCCTTGCGGCACAAGATCCTAGAACTTGGAGAACCTGCAAGAGAGTTGCTCAAAGGTTACAACATCCTGGAAGAGTTAGAGAAGTTACGTATGTCCCAGAGCTGTTCAGACGCGCCTGGGAACCAGGAACTGCACTCTTCAAGCGCCGATGCTGCTGAGGTTTCTGAGCCAACTGAAAAGCACAGCGCTCAGAAGGAACTTCCTTCTGCCAATAACAGGGCATCAAGAAGTCGTAGTGCTCAGACACCTGTCAAAGGTACTAACAACAGTGCGAAGTCAAGCAACTTAACTTCTAACAAAGAGAAAGGAAAGGTCAAAGCTATGGCAGAAAAATCTGCAAGGGAAATAGGTAAAGTTAGACCACATGAATGACACTGTAAAAAACTTGCGTTTAATTATGGCAATTTTTACTTCTACGTAGACCACATGAATAACACCATAAAAACCTTTATGTCTACGGCTGTTTTTACGTCTCCTATGAATTCTTACGGATCTCTTGATCCGAAGACACACTTTCTTTTCAGTAGTCCTGAATTAGCTACGTCAAGAATCTCGAAAAACAGCTGACAATATTGTTTCTTCTTTTCTGATCTAGCTCAACCACCTACGGAGGAGACTCCACCTGAAGACAGAGAGAACATGGTAAGGTAGTTTTTGTTATTCTCTCTCGTATTTTACTTGTAAGATATTTGCTGTTATACTTGATTGAGATGTTGTTTATACGTTGATTTGTATCTAGGACTGTAAACCTGTGGAGGAAGTCGATTTGGCTGTAGAGGCCGAGAAAAGTTGAGGGTATCTATACAACATAATTTGTATAGATGCCCATCTAATCAAGGCTTTGGTTTGAAATATACTTTGAGATTTTACATAGGAAAGCTTACCATTGTACAAAGAGAATGAGAACCGGTCGAGCTAGTGGTGTGTCCAACTGCTGTTTGGTTTGATATTGGTGCCGTCAGGGATGTCTCCTCAAAACCCTATTTGTATGGCCTTCATCTAAACATATTGATGGTCTGTCTGTCGATACCATATTCGTTTTTCCTCCATGTTTGCCGCGTGGGGTTCCATCCACATTTGGATGTGTACGTGACCCATTATTACAAAGCATTCGTTTGAACATTTCGTGATCCGCCCATGTTATGCGATTTTCTAAATCTTCTTGTTTTGTCCGCGATTGCTGCTACGTTTGTAACATTTCCCTACATCTTTTAGGAACCTCGACTTGACCCTGGAACAGAGTTTCTATTATTATATAATAGTACAGTGACAACATACTTCACAACTCTCTCTCTTTATACTACGCGCGTGGATTTATTTTGAGATTTTTTTTTCAAAATATAATGATAATATAATTTAAATACACATATAAATATAAATATAAAATAATTTCATGTGATTTCACTTTTAATAAGGTTATATCATTCCTTACACTTTCAAGCAGTGGGGACAGTGCAAAACTTATCCTCTGAGTAGACTTGTCTAATATATATAAAATGGCACCAAGGTTGCATAATTTGGACCGAAGAAAAATGGTAAAAGATTATGTCCCATGCATTAATGATTGACTTCATCACGATTTATGTGTAAAAGATATCATCGAGAATATGAGAAATATATGATAGAGCTTTAATTTTAATTTCTTCGGCAGACAACTAAGGTATATATAGATATACTCTGATCATATTTGCGAGAAATTCCTACGAAGACTCATAATCCATGCAACATGTACAGGTGCAATTTTCACAATTTGAAATGCATAACATTTCTCAAATCCCACGCCTTCAACTTTGCACTCTCATCTCGATTAACCTTACGAAAACAATCACATAAGATCACTTCTATGCATTACTGGAGGATGATGTAATTTTGATAGAGAGGCGTTCAATTTCGCAAATGAAACTGCGTACCACCATTGTACCTTAGGAAGATGATATAAGCAACTAACTAAGATCTTAACTAAACACACAAAAACTATAGTAAAATATATGCACTGGCCATAGAGCTATTGTCATATCGTAAACTCCTCACAACCCAGTCAGCAACGTGATCAGAGAAAGAGGGACAAGTTATCTCCAACTTCTTCAATGCCATGTTCTCCTCTAGCAGTGTACGGTTAATTTTCCCTATGTTTTCTCAATTCCTGATTAAACAATGATTAAACAACAGATCAAAAAAAACCCATCACTTTCCACTGAAATATCAAAAGTAGTAAAAATCGGGCAATACTTTACTTCTGGCATAAGTACCATTTGTAAGGATTCTTGTTTGTTACCAAGCTTTTATTGTCCCCGATAATGCCGATCTTTACAATTCCTAGATAGACTGTGTTTACATCGATCTTTGCTCCTTCTCCTGTAGCATTAACAGAATTTTCCTTGAAAAGTAGACAATTTCAGACAATAAGTCTTCCTTTTTTTAGAAACTAAAGAAAGACAGAGAGAACATAAGAAAGAAAAATGCAGATGACATATAGCTAGTTGCCTTGCAACTTGGCGTGTATAATGTTGGTCAATTTTGTGTGTGCATAGGCATGGGATCCACTGTATCTACATGAAAAAAATATTTGTTTCTTTATTGACTTGTTAATGGAATTAAGCATTCATATTGCCATTAGAATGGCATTGTTCATTGTCTTATCTCTTAAGGTTGAACATTATCATAGAATTAGAATTTTTCTTTCTTCATCCAGCTATGAATTACAGATGAGACATTGATTATTCTTCCATCTTTCCCCGTTGTTTCTGTTATCTGGATCAACTTCTCCAATAGCGTGTCTATCAATAGAAAATGCCATGTAAATCAATAAAGAAAAATATGTAGACCAAATCAAGTCTGACCGTTCTTACTATGTTCCTTTTCTTCATATGACACCACTTCATTTCATTAAAAGTGAGAAGCAGGAAATCTAGAGAGCCTCATATGGTAAACAATTGCAGAAGAAATATCAATACTCGGTATTTAAATCTTACTTGTTATGAAGGATATATAAATGCATATGATTGAAATCCAGTTTTTATTTTCAAAATAAGAAATTTGAGTCAACCTTCACAAGGATATCCGAGTAAAATCTGGAGACAAATATCAACAGTCACTTGTACATCCCACTTTCTTTTTATAATTATTACAATTGTGGTACCATAATTATTACAATTGTGGTACCACCCACTTCTCAAAAAATGTCAAATATCGAGGGCTCAATATTCAAGGCTACTTGAATGCCTCAGACAAAGTGAAGAAATTAATGAGTTTTATTTAGAACACAATTGACTTTGTGTCTGGACGATGCAAGATCTATACTATATACTATAAGAGAAAAGGACGATTTTTTCCCGCCGATTCAAGATAATACCTTTTTAGTAGCAATAAGCTCAGCTTCTAATGCATCAACACGGCAAATAGTAGTATTGAGCAACTCTTCTTTTTTCGAAGGCATCTCCAATGGCCTTGCTCGACGAGTGTCAACCTTTACTTCTAGCTCCCCGAGCCTTTTCAGAACACAGGAAAAGATACCTGCCTCTATAAATCCAGGAGTGGGTGAGGGAGGACGAAATTCCTTCTTAGGCACTGGGTCAAATGCAAAGGTATTATCTAGTTCAGAAGTTTCTGAAGTTTTGCTTGGGAATCTGTTTGCAAGGGAAAAGATTCCTGTAAGCTAATTGACGTTTGAACAATCTCCTCCACCAGTTTTGGCAAATCATTGATGCCATATAAAGAAACATATTGTTTTCTGTTAGCTATTTATATGCATCTCATCTAGCCATAAGTTTACCGCACCGTATGAAAAGTTAAAAGAAGATTATATAATTTATTGTAGAACTTTTGGTTTCAATTGTCTGGGTTATTCTTTTGACTTTTAACAGTGGTGTTGTCCCAACTGTTGTGAATGGTTATCAAAGTAGATGGAGAACTTTAATAATGCGGTGCTACCTTCTTGTGGAATTCGCAAAAGCTTCCCTTATGAATTCTCATAAATGCAAGGGAAGCTACAGCTATCCGGAACAACCAAAGACGCCTAAGAAGAAAACATGTGTTCACACCCCAACACCACGTTCCACGTGCATGCACGTGAGCATGTGAGAGAGAAGAACATTATGTTTCATTTAGGAAGAAATGTTAGGTTGATATAATCATGTATATCTTACAAATTAGAGGTTGACAAGCACACTCTGATTCTAATCTGAAGCCCTTTTGTCTAGATAGCAAATAAAGATTGTGTCATTTATGTCACAACCATATACAGCCTAAAAGATCAATGAAATCTTCCAAAGACAATTAGCTCCTTCAATCTAGTAGCCACCTCAGATTTACTTGTTCAACTGTGATATGAGATCAAATAGTGAAACCCATGTATCTAATGAGATATAAGTTACTTATATTCTCTACTAGGTGGGGGAGAGGAAGAAGATTTTATCGAAAGGAAGTGACAATGGATATCCTCTAGCAGGAGGTGACAACATTCTTATTTGCTAATTAAGACAAACAAACTAAGATATGGCTGCTAAACTAGACCCACGTGCTAAGAACCAGCCAAAGTGACACAATGTATAAAATGAAAATACAGAGAAGGAGAGAAATTGAAGCATAAAGGTGTAATTATATATCTCAGAAGTTTGCATTTGGCGTTATCACAAAAACTCGTGAGCTAACAATATCGGATTATCTCAACCAATCTACAATAGCTACAAAGTGAAAAACAAAGCGGAGTGGTGAAGCTACTACAATTTTCACAAGAACGTCCACTTTTCATATTATGATCTACCTGGTACCAGCATCATGCACCAAAACAAACTAAAAATGTGCCATTAGAAAGGAACCATCTTTCATTTTCCAAAGCTCATTAGTATAATTCTGGTACCTTGCAAGAGATTTTGCGAGGCAAAAGAAAAGGAAGGGAGCAAAAAGAATGGCATGATCAAAACGAGAAAACACATACAACAGACTGCAGAGACGAAAACGCCAAAAAAAGAAAAAAATATGGTAGCATATCCTACCATCCGGACATTCCAAACCCAGTCACAAAGCAGAAAAGTAGAAAGAAAAAATAAAAGGACCCAGAATGATCGAGAAAGAGAAAACCCACATTCCAAGAAAAGCCACGAGACATACCCTAAAATTTTTAGGACAAAAAAATAGAGAAATTCTTAGTTGTAAGAGACTTCGGAAGGATCACCTATAGGCGACGTCCGCCTGGGACATCCTCAAGGATCAAGATCGGATTTTGACGAATGCCCTCATTCGCTTCGTAGGGTCAAACCCATCCGCAGGCGAGAGACTGTGGGGGAGGAGCTCAAGCGGAGGCGATGGATGAAAGTGGCAGGAGGTCGCTGGGTCATGCAGCGGCGGCTTCACTGCAGAGAAGTGGAGGGGGAGAGGCAGCAACGGCGGGTGGTTTTGGTGGGGAGCCGCGAGGAGGAAAGGAGGAGGGTTTTGGTGGGGAGCCGTAGAGGAGGGAAGCAGCGGCCGCTTCCGTGTGCTTGGACCGGCAGTGTGGAAGAAATAAAATCCGAACGGATTGAACCGGCGAAAACACCGATTGAACCGGCGGAAAAAAATCGCCATTTTCTCTTATAGTTTATAGTATAGATATATATATGGGCGGCGATGGTCGGCACCCCTTGATGACGCCTCCCCCCCCCCCCTTATATATATATATATATATATATATATATATGAACATTCATGACTGCTCAGACTGTGCCTGAGATAAACCGGTGTTGGGGGAGCCGGTGGGCGACATGAAATTGCCTTGTACCAACAGGCTACTTATCAACCCAAGAGTCATGGCACATGTCAAATTGGCTTCTCATCGTTTTTAGATTAGAAAAGATGGAGTTGACATGCAACTCGTCATGGTCATCGGAGGGGTACCCCCCCTCCAGACGTATTCGAAGGCATGGATGGAGAAAGAACCAAAATATGGTTCCTACCGGGGAAACACGAGTCTCAGGTACCGAAAGGTGCGCATGAGACGATCCGATAGCTGCATGTTAGGCCAGCATTCGGTATCGACAAACGAATCCAACAGAAATCTCTCTTCATCTTTTCGTGCCCTCCGTGGACCAACGGGCAAAATCTAGGTGACCGAACGTTGTAAGCTCGTTGTTCTTTTGAAATCGGATCCTAAGCCTTTCCCTGTCTCTAGCTGACATGAAGCTAATATAAGGCCAGGTCTGTCCATGTGTTTAAATGGGCTGCTGGGCCGTCACGGACATTAATCACGTGCTAGTTGAAGTAAGTAACTACATAACCCCAACAATTTGGGGAAAGAGGAGTTGTCTCCCGGGGTGCCTTTTACTTTTTGTTCGGTTTCACTTGTTTATCTATAGATAGATGTTAAAAAGGAGACATATTCCGTCTGACACAGTAGATCTCTAACAAAAGAGACAGGTACGACGACCTGCGCAGTTGATACTGACAAGTACGTGAAAAGATCGACTGTTCATTAGAATGGATTCCAACTGGTTGGATCTCTCTCGTCCTGTTAAGCCTCGTTCGAGATTAAAGACAACCAGGTTAAAATGAGTAGATTTATTTTACCCACTGTCATTTCTTTTTACTTTGACATGCCATCGGATAAATCTAATTCATCGACAAAATAATTTAATCCGAAGTAACTCGAGTTAACTCTCGTTTAATTTGATTATTTAAATTTGATCTCATCAAATCAAAACTCGTTAACTTTGGACTAAAAAAAAGTAACTCAAGATTAACTCCTAAATAAAACGGGGTTAAGGACTTTCCCCCAAAATCCTCAAAACGAAGTCACTTCCTCACCAAAAGGGAGAAAAAAAAAAGAACGAAAAGATAAAAGAGACGTAGACGAACTTGCACTACGCCCAAACTGAAGGGATGGACGCTTTTCCCGCTAGTTTAACGATGGCTGGCAGTGCAGTAGGTGACTTCACGAGCCAATGGCCCGTATCAGGGGTCTCCGAGCCGGTGAAGGAGGGCTAAGGTATATTGTATGCCTTCAATGTCAATTTACCTCTTGAAATCAACTGAGAGTATGGTTTGCTATGTAATCGTTTCGTATCGTGATCGGATCGAGATGGTTTGACTCCATTTAAAACGGTCCGAGCCTATTCTAATCAAGTCCGAATCTATACGAGTAAGATTATATCACATCATATCTAGGTCGAACCAAATCGACGCGGACCGCCGACATAACGAACCTTGGCTAGGAGCACCTGCGCGCACTGGTAGTCAGTGGTTATCCCTTGACAAGCTCTTCCTTGTGAAGCCTTGTCTCCCCCTTTCGGATTGTACTACCGATTTCTGCATCAGCCGTCCATACGCTTTGAGAGCAGCAAATTTTTCATTTTGGTAACCGAAATCTGATACAATCAGTCAAGACTTAAAGCTTTGGACACTTGGGTGCCTGTCAGTCACCTCAACTTTGAGGGTCGTTAGGATCACCATTAGTTATATTATCTTTTTACCAGCCAACATATCATCGACAAATTGGGGGGATAAATGGAGCGTTCGGGGTTTCAGATTCAATTTGGCTCAAGAACACTCGTAGATTCAGACGTGTTGTCTAAAATAATAATAATTTTTAAGATTTATCATTGTCTCCTAAAAAATACTTGAATCTGAGTTTTTTAAAGCCTTAAAATTACTTCAATCGAAAGCTCAACCTTAGTTTAAGGCCGTGTCTGGGAACTCATCTCCTTTTGACTTTTGAGTCGTAATCTTTGACAATCTATAATTTTTAATGAACGTCCAATCTGTGTTTGAATTTTCGAGGAGACAGAAAAAATCAAAGGAGAGAGACGGCAGAAACAAAAATATGTTCTGTCCAGAAATCCTATAAACAGGTGTAGGAGAGTTTTTGAGGATTTTCAATGATTACAAATCCTGGATGAATCAGAGATTTGTACGACGGGAGGATTTTGGTGAAAATGAAAAATTGAGGTGAGTTCTCGAATGCGGCCTAAATAAGATTGGATTTTGATCCACTCGAAAAGTGGATGGATCGGTAAAGACCTTTCATATATTCCTAGATGACCAAAGTTTTCGTATAAGATTTTCCTCAAAGAAGTGTCCTTGACAGGAGATTGCCCGAAGCCTTGCCATGCCCTAATGCTCAAGGACAGACCCCTTCCCACCTCCCACCAAAATCCACTCCACTCAAAGTGGGAGAGTTTGGGAAGGTCATCGGGGGTGGATTTTCGAAATCTCCACCCCCTAAAACTATTTTCAAACGTGTTACTGTCATGTCAAATTATGAAAAAGTTAGATTATGGACTTTAGAGAGAGAGAAAAAAATTGAGAGCCTTCTTAGAATCCCCCAAAATTGATGGAATTTATTTTTTTCTCTCTCTAAAAGTTATAGAAAAAAAAACTCATAAATCCCATCATGTTGCCAAACGCGACCCCGGGAAGATTTGAGGAATCCACCCACCTCACCATTCAATAGGAGAGGATGCACCGTTTCTAAAAGGGTGCTTGCTGGGCTGGAGTAGGGCCCAGCCCGGAAGCCTGGTCCTGGCCCAAGAACACCTGTCGTTGGACGCATGTGTGTATAGCGGCCGAAAATTTGTTCCCCACTTTCCTGGAGTATTCGCGGCCCTACCCATAAACATGCCTTTATTGCAATGGCACCCATCTTATGATGAATCAAAGATTATACAGGTGACAACGAAGATACCACAAAATTAAAATTTTTGTTTGAAGATAAATGGAGGAATTGGCCGACTGTAGAGAAAGAAGCCCTGAGGACTGCTCTGGAGTCCATGGAGTTATGTGATGGGCTGGGGATATGCTCCGGAGAAATGGCAGGAAGGATTCATAAAAAAAAGATGGTCCTTGGATTAACATGCAGGTAGCGCTGTCCATGGATTGGGCCAGTCCAATAGATCCGTGGGTATGGCTCGCCTTAGGGTCATGCAGTTAGACTTTTTCAGCGTGTGGATCTTTAGTCGGATCTAAAAATTTGGCCCGATTAGATCCGTGAGTCGACCTTGAGTTTAAGTTCGGCCCACAAATCGGTTCAGCCAGTTTTTCTTTTTCTTTTTTTCCATTCAAAATTTTATTTTATTTAATTAAAAAATTAACAACTCTAATTCTAAATAAATTAACATCTAAAACTCTAATTAATTTAATGAGATTGTAAATTTTATATTATTATTATATTATTATTTAATTTGTCGGGACGAGTCGGGCCGGGCTGAAATTGGACGTGTGAAGAAGTCAGGTCCGGCCCGACATAGCTCAGGCTCGAGCCGGACTTTAAAATTGATAAGTTAGGTCCGACTCAACTCGGCCCGACATAGTTCAGGCCCGACTCAATTCGACTCGACATAGTTCGAGTTCAGGCCCGAATCGGACTTTAAAATTGATAAGTCGGATCCAGACTACACTGACCTATGCCCGACCAGGCCAATCCATTGACAACTTTACATGCAGGCATTCGCAAGAGGATGGATACCTCAAGATCATCTGAAATGGAAGCCACCTAAAAGCTAACACTTTGGGTGGTGTTTATTTCTTTATAATTCTGTGATCTTATAATCACCGATTTAGAATCAATATATATTTTTAATCTTAAAATTAAAATTATTTCATTTTGATGACCCGTAAAATTATTTTATTTAGATCCACATTCTAGATCCTTGAGACTAGATCTACATAGGAGAACTCAATCCAACCAAAAATTTATCTGAATCGGTCTAACGATCCGACAGATTGACACTCTATTTTTATTTTTTTTATTTTTGATGACGGAGAACTTAGAGGAGTGATACTCGAGTTCTTGAAGAGTGTGCGAGAATTAGATTCGAGCCCATCACAACACACCTCTTTTTACCAACACTAGTAAACTTTTTTTTTAATATCAAAAGCCCTACCTAGTGATTAGTTGGAGAGTGCTCCCTAATTCGGGAAACACTTCCCCACCTAACACCAAGGGGGTATATTATTGATAACTGAAGAAGAAAATATTTACAATAATCGGATGCTATGCATACCTAGTTTATCTAACCTGCCATCACCATTGACCGAATTGGGAAAAAGAGACCGACGGCTACAGCCTGACATTGTAGAACTCAAGATGATTTGGCCTACGTCGATTCTTTCTTTTGCTCCTGCGGACGGGCTGGAAAGAAGCATCAAACTCCAGGCCCTGCTCATCAACCGAACCATCAAACTCGTCGGGGGCAGCACCATGAACTGGAGGGGGAAGGTCATGTTGCAGTGGTAGCGCGAGGGGGCCCCAGGGAGTCGGGGGAGGCTGATGGCTGGGTATGTCACTGCCGGAACCATCGGCAGCCTGAACGGAGGTAGCAGGTAGTGGAGGAACGTCATCGCGAGACACGTCGTGAGGGGGCTGCAAGGCCGACGGAGACGGCTCCAAGGGCGCTGCAGCACTGTAGGGCCGAGGAAGGCCAAAAGTCCCAGGCCGAGAAAAGGCTGGAAGAGCATTGATTTCATCCCTCATCGCGCGAAGAGCAACCATACAGGACAATCGGCCCGCTTCCTTAGGGAGGACGACAGCAGTCGGGCCCATCAGAGTAGCCAGAAAGGCTGGAGAAACACTGTCAGGGGGGGCTACTGGTTGGCCGGAGGCGCACTCTACCCTCACCTTGTCACCACCTTCAGAAGAAGCAGACACTACAGGGGTTCTTAGGAATAGAAAGGAAGCCCCGAGCATCCTGGCGCACCGCAGAGGAGGTGGCAGGGACTACCGCATCCCGTTGAAGAACTTGCACTGAGGCACACCGGGGGGTAACAGATGAGGAAGCCGGCTCGTTAGAGTCCGCAGAGGCATAAACACCCACATCCACAGAAGGGGCAGCAGCACCGGGGGGTAACTGAAGGTCACCAGCAGCCATGGCAGGGGCAACAGCAGGCAAACGCTCCAAGGGAGCATTAAACCGAACACCAGACAGGTCACCAGCAGCCACACTCGCACGAGCCGGGAGCTGGCCAGATACGAGATCAGCAGCAATTAAGCCAACAGATGGCGGGACAGCAGCACAACCAACCGAAAGGGCCAGCACAGAGGCAGTGGCAGCGAGATCAACGGACGAATAAACCTCTCCAAGAGAGCAAGGGACATCAGCAGATAGTGGCTCTAAAGGAACATTAGATCGAACACTTGGCAATCCAGCTGTTGCACGATCCGCCAAAGCACCATCAGCCAGAGAAGGACCTGAACCATCATGGACTCTGTGTAGGAGAGGAACAGACCTGGTAACGGCCCTCCAGACTTGCGCCGCCGACCTCGCCGGAGCACCCTTGCCGGAGGCATGAGGGGCACCGCCGAGAGGCTCACGGACTGGGGGCCGAGAATCTGCAGGTAACTTACCGGCCAAAGCACCCAAACCGGAGACCGGAGGAGCATCGCCGGAATGACCAAAGGCACGGCACGAACCAGTCAAATGACCCAGACGGTGGCAGGAAGAGCAATACTGTGGCAAGTTAGGGAAAACAATATCCTGCCAGAATCCATGAGAACCGATCCCAATCCATACTCGGTCGGGGATGTTGTGAGACACATCAAGGAGCACGCAAGCTCAAGCAGCATGGGATCTGGAGGGGAGGATAGTATCCCTATCAATATCAAGCACAGGACCCACGCTCCTTGCTATAGATCTGATCATAGCGTCCATATAAAAATTGGCAGGGAGCCCATGAAGCTCGATCCAAACTGGTACCACCGGAGAATCAGCGTCCGGTGAGAAATCCAAAGACCAACGAGAAAATTTAAACAAACATCCAAGAATAAGCATGGAACCCTTCAATAGAACTCGAATGAAATCTTCTCTGCATAAGAACCGAAATAACAAGTGACGATTATCGAGGGCACTAAGTGCAAAATCACTCTTGAACTGAAATCTCTGCACAAGATGTGACCAGATCTCTGGAAACGGTGGCCGCCATGAGGAGTATGGGCAGTGATAGCAAAATCAAGGGGCCTGCATGAGGCTTCAATCTCCTCCAAAGAAAAGAACGCTGCAGGAGCGCCCATATCAGTGCGAGCTGGGGGGTGCACAGAAATTGGGATGGCCGGAGGCACCATGGCCTGCCGGACCACCTGCGCAAAGGAAGGGATGTTGACGCCAGATCTCCAGGCAGATGGAGATGAGTTGCTAGCCGCAACAGCAGGAGAGGGGACTAATGGAGCAGCACCGGCTGGAGAAGGACCCGGTGGTGTAGCAACAGCATCTTGTCTCCACACGGAGGAAGAAGGCGCGTTGGATCTGTCAGCAGGAGGGAGTACCGGCGATGCTGTAGCAACAGCAGGGAGGTGGCTGGGAGATCAGGCGAGGAAGAAGAGCCCAAGGGAAGGATTGAGACCGCAGGAGGAGGAGGGACGGGATGGAGAGGGCCAGGCCCTCTCCCACGGGTTACCATCGAGGACTTCTGGCTCAATCGTACACTAGTAAACTCCGTATCCCACATTGCTCGAGGATTAAATGTGAATCACTATATCTCTTTTTAACCTCATAAAAGGTTAAATTATCTTTTATAACTAATATTATCTTCCTTAATTATTCTCCCTCCTAACTATTATTTTCTCTCCCAATCTTCTCTCCAACTTTTCTCTTCCTCACCTTCTGTCCACCACAAACTTCCCAGCTGTTTCATATCAGTCTCCCCCCCCCCCCCCCCCCCAACAACAACAACAACAAACTTTCCAATTAAGTTAATCCAAAGCAATCTCCATCCATTACATCATCTGCTTGCTTATGCCATAATGACCCCATCGCTTATTATGAAAGTTTTTTCTCAGTATAATAAGCATTTGTTGACAATACATAGACTGTATCAGACAACTTAGCAGCTATGGATCTAAGATGACCAGATGTAACTCTTACCTTGTGTTTTTTTAAAAAAAAAAACGATTCACAATAATCAACATTCTGTATAAGTCAGGTGGCATAGTGGCCGTTCCACTCCCTTGCAACGGGAAGATCCAAATCTAAGTTCTTTCAATAATTATCTTTTCTTTTATAGATAATTTAAGAGCAAGGGCGAAAAAAATCTGCAACTCCCGTGGTTACAAGATTTGAATCCACAACTTATAAAGATAGGAGTGAACCACTAAACTATATGTTAGAGTTCGATCCAAGCAACATCGATGAGCCTCGACTGAGTAGACACTTCATCTCCCCGCTCTCACCGAGCTTGACAATTTAAACCTCTACTTCTTGTGAATGGCGGAGTCAAATGTTGTTTTTTCAGTGTCGATCCTCTCTAAAAGCAAAATTCTTAACCTAATTTTAAAAGCAGAATTTTCTCTTTATACATTTGTTTTGTCGTACCGTACCACTCTTCTCCATATTGAGATTAGGGTTCGTCGATTCATCGAGGTATGCTACTTTAGATTTGTATTAGCATATTACCGAGTCAACCTGCCGAGTCATCTAACGGAGTCCAATGAAACTCTTTAAACAACTTGAGTTGACTCGTATCATACGGTGATACCGTACCAGTAAGTCGTCTCACACCGATCTAATACAAATCGACCAAACTCTAATTCAGATATTATATCCACTGTATCATCTGACCCCAAAAAGGAATAGTATGGTAGAAACTGGCCCTAGACAAGGAACTATGCCGAGCAACTAAGCTAGAGCTGGAATTTCTGGTTTTGTTTGGGCACACTCCCAAGTGAAACTTGTTCTAAGAGTTTATGCCGTTTGGCCTGCCGTAGAACCAAAATAATTACCAAACGTTTAGAGCTAGCCAGCCTGTTCTCGCTGCTGATTAGTAGTAGGCAAAACATCACTTAACATGACTTCCCAAGACCAGACTGAAGTGCTCGAGAGCAAACCAATGGATAGATAGTCCCCGTGTAACCTCGATCATCCTGTCTGTACTGAATCAACACCTATCATATTAGTCGTGGGTTTTAAGAATTTTTAACTTAAAAGACTTTGGATGCTTGATTTAATTTGCAACACCTTTTCCAAAGCCAAAAACTAGTTAGGGCACGCGTTGGCCAAGTAATATTTTTATGATTGGCTCAACAATCGTAAGATCAGGCGGCCAAAGCTTAGAAACATTAAATTTAAGTTCACTTTTTTTTCTATCCTAAAAATAACAAAATGACAAGATGACGATAAAAAGTATGCCGCCGTAACATTCCTTTATAAGAAATATTATCGAGGAGGGAGAAAATCGTCGGGCCTAGCAAGTCCTAGTAATGTCAGGACGCCATGTGTCGTCAGGCTTATAGCGATCATCGCCAGCCAACTCGCAGTTCGAGAACGTAGTCCAATCGAGACTCAACCAGGACTGACCGGCCTACATGTATGATTCTCACATACGTGCATGTCAGACGCCGTGCGATTCGCCGGTGGACGAGCATTGAGGCTGCTGTTACGGGATCTACCCTACGGACGTAGGATAACGATCACGTCCACCGAGATGCCCACCACGATATCCTTCCTCTGAGAACGGACGAGTGGACAACAAACGATCTGCACGATCGAGCAGAATATCGCTCCACTAATCATGCCCTCGTCAAGTCAGGATAAAGACGACATCACAACAACCGATTTAAATTGGGTCCTACACGTACCAAGCTAAAGGACAGAACAACTCGTCTAAAAATGCACACCCAGTCACGCCCTTACTACCAGAGAGAGATACAAAGTGATCGCCATCATTTTAGGTTTTGGATCTCTTCACCGAGCACAGTCTCCCCCTCCGGAACTCTCACCTCTCTCTCTATATATTTTTTAACATTGTCTGTATACATCTCTAACTTGAGTATCGGAGAGTTATCCTCTATAATCGCACACAGAGCTCTTTATGACGTACGGTTTAATATTTGTAATTTTTCTCAATATAAACAGATCTTATGTTATTTTTCTCTAAATAAATCTTAAAAATATAATACGAGATCCGTGTAACACTTTTCAACCTCTACAATTATCCGTCTCTGCAATACTTCGTGCATAAGAAGGCCACGACGCTCCTAACTAGTGGTGGCCGTTCTTTGTCCAGCCGTAGAGCCCCTTCTGGTGTGAACTCTCCAACACTTCTACCGTCCATCGAGTGCTTTCTTGGGCATATTCTTGGCATTTGTGAAGGGAAAACGCGTGCCAAAGAAACATTTGTCTCGTGGGGGCGTACCGGTAGTTGCAAAACCATGCACATATGGGTTTAAAGGGTGGCATTAGGATCTCATATAAGATAAGATAAATGGAGCTCTCCGCGTCCCAAGCTTGACAGCTACATTTGGGCGAGCAGAGACGAGAGAGAGAGGGCGTCGCAACTCAATCATGCAGAGCCCCACCCGAACAACCTCGCTCATCAAAATTCCAAGATGCTTCGGACATTGGATGGCCCATTTCTTCGAACAGTGATGGGGGGCTCACCCCGTACAGCCAACGCATGGATGATTCTGCTAAGATGTTATATCTGAATCTTCTGTTTGCCTAGATGCTCTTCACATTCCATTGACATGTGTTGTTAATTGTTAATGTCATGATTTTTGATAATAAAGAAAACTATCACAGTGACACTCGGGTGGTCCACACGAAGTTTGAGATACATGTGTTCAGATCCGACGACGTTTAACTCACACGCATACCTTTTTATTAAGATTAGTAAAATTTGAGTTCACGTCTCTCGAGATCAATGTTATCATAATCGAATTTATATTACATCAGTTGATTAGATTTGAATCGATTAGACTGTTGAATCGAATCGGTTTAAACCGTGACGTCATTATAATAATGAGATATGATCTTACCTGATTCTATAATTCAAGACAATAAGAAATAAGATATAATGATCGAAATAAATAAACATACATGTATAAATATTAGTCGTGATTATATAACTATATAAATAATAAAATAATAATAACATGGTTAAATAAATTGATTTTAAAATTTTATAATATTTTATTAATTTTGAATCTTCACAATTGACATCTATATTCTTTTAAGTATTTAAACTTCAAATACATCTAAAATAAAATAATAAATAATAACAAATCAATAATAATATGATACTTTTGTTCACGTGTAAATATTATTTTGAATATCTAAATATTTTTATTTTTTTATTTTAAATGGTGAATCGAGTCGGACTGGTTCGAACTGAATTCACCGGTCGAATTGCGGTTCTTTCGGTTCACACGGTTCTTTAACATTAGATCGGATCGGTTTTAATCGGACCGATTCTTGGACCGATTCACGGTCGGACCGGTCCGACCGACTGATCTGATCCGATTCTGATAACATTACTCTAGATAGAATTACTTGTTAGTGTCCTTGATTTCAAAGAATTTTTTTAAAAAATCAACTTTATTAGAAAAAGTCAAAACAATGATGGTGGGCTAAAACCTCATATAAAGACACAGACATAGGCTTGAATGAATGCGAAACTCTTCTTACAATTCGAAGGTCAACTCAAAGAGAGTAGAAAATCTAAGTTAAAAGATTATACGGCAAAACATAGAATATAACCTAACCCGTGAAGAAAATTTCTTCTAAATTTATATAGATGAACGATTCTAAGAAAAAGTACGACGAAGAATCGATCGAGGGCGAAGACTCGGACGACCGGAGTAACGATCTTCCTCGTCATCTTCTTTCATGATCGAACTCCTCCGACGAATAAACTTCACTTCAATCCTTATGTGCTCGAAATATTATGGGTCCCAAGTTAGACGAAGTCCACTTCAGAAAGAATATCACTGGTCATGAAAATATTTTCTGATATGGATAGATCGGAAACAGAAGTATCGTCGGTAACACTACGGAAAGAGAGCAAGGTCCATTAATTTGGCAGTCAAAAATTCTTTCTAAAACACCATCTTGGGGTCGAGAAGAATCCGTCCTCAGATGATCAACGTGTTCTGGTTGCAAGTTATTTTCTTGAGAGCGCCCACTATACGATGTGGAGCATTGAGATGTCCTCCCTGTTCGACCTCCTGGTTGATGGGGAGTCCACGAGAGGAAGGAGTCATAGATGGAGCAGGATCTAACGACCTAAATTTCAAAGAGGTTCACTACAGCTTGATGTCCAAACCCACAAGGAGATCACATGAAGTGACAAAGGTCTACTCACAAGCTTCTACCATCTAAGGGCCTCGAGTTTTGCATCGTGGGATAGGATCTGATCATTTGTTGATCTGATTGAAAGTCCAGTGAAATCCATCAAAGATTACCTCGGTTAATCTCAACTCAGCTGTTTTTCCTTTGTCCTTAGTGACTTACCGGCAATCAAATCTAGTAAACTATCTGTCAATCTGTCGATATGATCCAGCTGATCAGACAAAAGAAAGAAAAAAAGGGGGGGAAAGAGAGGAAAAGATAAAGGAGGGGACCCATGTTTCCCATATCTTTTACTCAAATAACTGAGCCGTCAAAAGTGCATCCTACCTCACCATCATCTTTTGTTTGATGGGGGGGGGGGTGTGGTTGGGTGAAGAAAATAAAGAAAAATTAGGAACTACGAACTAAAGATAATTAGGGTCATTTTGATAACTGGTTAAGTCGGGTTAGAGTGAGTTATTCTTTGTTTGATATTTTTTTCTTAATCTGAGTCAGATATGATTAAAAGAGATTAATTTATTTCAAGAAAATAAGTGAAATGAGTTAATTCACTCCAGTTAAAATTAGGGGTCGGGTGGACCACCTCGAGTAGATCACCCGTCTCTAATCTAACCCGTTACCAAATTAACCCCTAGAGTTTAATGTGCCACGTTAGATTAGCGCATATCACACGTATCGAATCATGTTAATTAAAGATTGATATATACGTCAATGCGCCCTTATATGTAGGTACCATTATTTCAATTAAAAATATCTTTAATTAAAAATTATTTGTATACAAAAATCTCAAATGTCTACATGATATCACGGCGTATTGTACCGTATCATGGTGTGCGAGCACCAAGTTTGAGTGCTCCAACATTACAACAAACCTTGCATACAACTACTTCAACACCATCTAATGAGTGTCCCATCATCATCATCGTCACATGAAGATCACTGTGCTCAAGGTGGAGGCTGTTAGTTGAGAGATGCGGGGGTAGATAGAGTAGGACCCCTGTGAACCAACATGAGAGACATGTTCTCCCAAAAGAATGACAGCATCATGCACACAACGAATCGCCAGGGAGGCGAAGCAAGCAACGATAACAAGAGCGAGCTTCCAAGCTCACCCACCTGCTCCAACTAGCCGCCGCCGCCTTCTTCTTCCTCCTCTCACTGCACAGTTGGATCTCGGCTGTCAGATCCCAATTCCCAAACTACAATACCCAGCCGTCCGGGCAGCTCCAGCTCGTTGTTTTTTAAAGAAAACAACGAGTTTTTAAAATCTCAGCTCACTGGCGTACCACACTTTAACTCGCCGACGGCGCCCCCCGGCTCACCTTTCCATGCGACTGTTCGTCGTCTCGACGAGTTCTACGCAGAAGTCGCGGTCAACACCGTCCGTTTCCCATTGTCCTCGATTTCACGGAATCGTACCGCACCTTGTGTAGTAGACCCCCGTCCTCGTACCACTGATGGGCCATCCCCACGGATAAGCGAGGGGGCATTTTACACCGTCGCAATCCCAACCGACGGTGATGATGAAACCTCCGGATGGACAGCTGTAGCGCACAACACACGCCGCCAGCGAGGACGTCGTAAAAAAAAAAGAGAAAGGAAACGCTGGGCGTCAGAAGGCTGCGTGCGTCGGGTGTTTGACCCGATGGGGGTACGGTTACCGCTGTTTCGTTTTGGACGGGGAATAAGAAGAAGAAGCAGAGGAGGAAGAAGAAAGAATGTCTACAGACGGTGCTCTCCGAGGCCCGCCAGTTGCTGCTGCTCTGTTTTCCTTCCTCCACTCTGTCAGGTGTCAGAGCATTCTGAAGTGAGCGGGGGGGGGGGGGGGGGCGGACCACCCTCGTGCTTTCTGAAGTGGAGTTTTCTGAAACCCACCTGTGCAGGTGGGATACATAATTCAAAGTGGACATGAGATAACCCAATTTTTAATCTTATTGTTTGATTTAACCTTCTAAAATAAAATCTGAGTTAAAATCATATTTGGTCCACTCAATACGACTCGTACTGAGTCGGACATGCCGCATCATGTCGGAGAGAATACGAGACTCCATTCGTCAAGTTTAGACTGAGCCATCTCCTCCTCTTTCACATCTTAAGCAACGGCGGTAGAGTTATCAGAGAGCACTTATATCCAACGTGAGAAGGATTGTCAGAGTAACAATGTTGCCACCGACGGGAGGAGAGTCGTTGGAGAAGCTCGATCTGGTAGGGGGAGACTTATATGTCGGGGGCACAGCCTCAAAGCCTCGAGCCGGCGAAGGAGGGTGGCTGAAGCAACACGATCGGCGAAGGGACCGCCGATTGGGGGGGGGGGGGATGGTCGCAAGGCCTTGATCCGACCGAGGAGGATGGTCGAAGCAACTCAATCGAACGAAGGGAGGGTCGATCTGGAGGGGGGGAAATCGCAAGGCCTCGATCCGACAAAGGGGAGTCGCCGAAACAGCTCGATCGGTCGAAGGGGGGAGGCATTTTGTCAAGGGAAGAGCCGCGAGACTTCGATCCGATGGTGGTAAGATCACGGATTGTAACATGACCAGCTATAGATCAAGGGTTTTGTAAGGGGACGGGGGGCACAACTACGACCTAGTCACATCTAGTCGTACGTGACTCGAGCGTATTATATCGGATCAAGAAGATCTCGATCCGATACGAATCAACGATCCATTAAATTTTGGTTAAAGTTAAGTTAGCTAAGATTAACTCTAAAAATCAATTCTTTTCCACAGCAGTGTTAACTATTGACATCGTTATACCCTACTCCCGTGGATATTATTGATCTGTCTCGATGAAGGGGCAAGTTTCAAAATCATGACACGGCCAACGAGGTGAGACCCCCATTCTCGACGTGAAATGATGAGGGTGTGAGTGGTGGGTGGTCACTATCCCCCTCACCAAAAGTCATGGGTCCTTTGAGATTTTGGCCGTCTCCGGGATGCGTTATTAAATTTTTAGGGGACAACTTCATATTTATATAATTTTTTTTTGTATTACCGTCGGTCTCATCAATTCGGACACCGTCCTCTTGCAAAGGAAGGAAGACTTTCGTGAGTCTCACCAATCTTCCCAGCTTCTCCTCCCCCGATTCTCTTTTGTCCCCGGCTTTTCTTCCGCTTTTGGGACGACTCGGACGCCGCCCTTGGACTCGGTGGTTATGAAAGGGAAGTAACGTAGGTACCCTTAACAAGATCTCATCGGTCTCCTCCCATGCGAGATTTGTAATACCAGTATCAGAATCGGTATAGGATCGTTACCGATACGTACCACTCGATACCGATATAGTATTGGGCGGATCTTCAATTATCCCTTCAATTCTATTATCTTGAAGTGAATAATCCTCTCGAAAACTTCATTTCGGAACTCATTTTCACGTCCGCGGACTCTTTCACAGTCCATAATTGAATCCGACTTTTCGGATCTTGTTATTAAAATTTTAAAAATCCCTTTCCCTCCCCAATCCCCTCTCGCACGATGCCATTTGCTCGATGGACGTCAGCTCGGCTAACAACGATAGACGGACAGTGGCCATCGATGATACTCTCTCTCTCTCTCTCTCTCTCTCTCTCTCTCTCTCACTCGATATCTCTTTCTCTAAATCTCTCTATCTCAACGTATGTATCGATCAGTACCGATAGTAAATGGGTGGAACTGAACTATTCGGATCTAATATTAAGACGCATCGTCTGATATCAATACGTACCGAACGGTACTACATACTATGCTCTCACGAGCGAGTCACAGATGATGGATGGACCGTGGTAGATCCTGCCACATAATTGTGGAATTCTCCCCCATATGTTCACACCACCTTTATACTCTCGGCATCCGATTAAGTGATTGGAATAGGCATCATATTAAATTTTACAAGATATTTATGTCGATATTATTTTTTAGATTAAAATTAGATGATTAAGCCGAGTCAGCCTCTCGATTTTAAAACTTTTACATGGTTTGCGTTGGATATGGGGCATCAAAAAATAACTTTGTTATCAAAATTAAAAGAGAACAGTGATTAAAAAGAATAAAAAGGATACAAAGAAAATAGATCAAACCATCTCGGTCCGTACGTTCAATGGAATTCTATCAAACTCTTACGAACGAGATTTTGCTTTTGATAATAAAAAAATAATGCCATATTCTAATCAATTATTAGAGCAATTCTGTTATTGCTAAACAAATTGGAATCCACCGTCCATCTGTCCTCGTCGTAATCTGATCCGGATCGTACGGGTAGTACATCGGCAAGGGGAGACCGGGGAGGCGGGGAGTTCATCTTGCACGTTACACGAGGGGAGCGGCTCGCCTGTTAACGGGGGGAGCGGCGGATCAAAGACAGAGGTTGGCGACGTCAACTCGTTTTAAATGGTTTTTAAGGACAGACCCCTCCCCCGCCGGCTGGCAGAGTTGCAGCGCGAAGAAAACAAAGATTAATTATCTCTCTACCCTTACATCTTTTTAAATATAACTTTTATATCTCTATTAAAATCTCAAACGTCGTTTACAGAATTCGAACATGTGCCACCTCAGGGGAAGCAAACAAGTCACCTAATCAACTAAGCTATAAATTTTCTCGTGTTATTTTATATATTATATATATATATATATATATATTACGAGACAGAATGAGATGGAGCAGGACAATATTATATCGTATCATTCTGACAAAAAATTAGGATGATCGACGAGACCACAAACCCGGTATTCCCAAAGATTTTAAGGGTACTTGGGTGAATCAGAAAAGGTGTGGATATCACAAATATTTGTAAAGACTTCAGGGGCACGTGATAATTTTCTCGACAAATTTCACAACGCGCACGTGACCAACACGTGTTCCGGGAGGTAAAGCTCTCCGGCGCCCAGCCAACCGCCACCGCTCTCGCGTTTCTCTCCTCTTCCGCTTCTCTTCTCTTCTCACGCCACTCTCCCACTGCTCTCTTCTCGCACTCTTCCTCCTCCACTTCGGCGACCTGTTCATCTCCTTTTCCCTGCATCCTCTTTGCAAAGTTCCTCTCTTCTCTCTGTTCGAATCCATAAAGCAGGTTTCTTTTCACACATCTTTCACTGTCGATTCGGATTTTTCGTTGTTCTGCAGAGTGATTTCACTGCTGGAACTCTGCTTCTTCAGCTGCGTCCTTCTTTAATGCATGCATAGATAGGTGGGCGAACAGGCGGAACAGAGGCCGAAAACAACAAGCATGGCACGCCCATGGCGATGGGGGTGGTGGTTTCTGCTCCTGCTCTGCCCCGTGTTGTCATCTGCGCAGCGGCTGTCGCCGTCGCAGACCAGGACGCTCTTCCGGGTGCAGCGCATCCTGGAGTACCCCGCCGCCCTTAGCGGCTGGAACAACTATACCAACCTCTGCTACCTCCCGCCCTCCCCCTCCCTCTCCATTCTCTGCTCCGGCTACCGCGTCACCGGGCTCTCGGTCTCCGGCCCCGCCGGGGTGGCGCGCCTCTCCCCCAACTTCTCCATCGACTCCCTCTTCACCACCCTGTCGAGGCTCCCCAGCCTCACCGTTCTCTCCCTCGTGTCGCTGGGCATCTGGGGTGCCCTCCCGTCCAAGGTCGACCGCTTCCCGGCCCTCCGCGTCCTCAACCTGAGCGCCAACCACATCGCCGGCGGGATCCCGCGGGAGATCTCCACCATGGCGAGCCTCCGCAGCCTCGTCCTCGCCGGCAACCGGCTCAACGGCACGGTGCCCGACCTCGGGCCGCTGCCGGAGCTGGAGGAGGTGGACCTGGGCGGCAACCGGCTCGGCCCCGAGTTCCCCGTCCTCGGGAAGAGCGTCGTCACCGCGGTGCTGAGCAACAACTCGTTCCGTGCCGGCATCCCGCCGGCGATGCGGCAGCTCGCCAAGCTCCAGAGGCTGGACGTCTCGTCCAACCAGCTCATCGGCCCGATCCCGCCGTTCCTGTTCTCCCTTCCCGCGATCCGGCACCTGGACTTATCCGGGAACATGCTTGCCGGGTCCCTCCCGGCGAACCTGTCGTGCGGGGCTGGGCTCGACTTTGTCGATATCTCCAGCAATCGCCTGGTGGGGAGGTTGCCCACGTGCATCCGCGCCAATTCCTCCGGCTTGCTGGTGTTAGATTCGTGGAACTGCCTGTCAACGGCGAAATCCAGGTATCAGCACCGGAATTCGTACTGCAATGAGGGGGCCATCGCGGCCGCGATGCCACTTGCTAGAAAGAAGGCGAGCCCGTTCAAGAACAAGCTGGGCTTCATCCTGGGCATCGTCGGGGGGATCGTGGGTGCTGCGGTGGTGCTGGGGCTGGTGCTAATTGTCATCATGAAGAAAGCGAGGAGGAATAACGCAGATGTAGGCGATGTGCCGAAGCCTGCAGCAGTGAAATCTTCATCTGTCCAGGGCTCGCCTGGACTCCCTGCAGACGCAAGTGAGCCATCCTTGCCACCTTCCTCATTTTGGTTTTCTTCCAACCCATCGCTGCTAGATTTTGGAACAAACAGAGCTGTTGGTTTAATGGTTTTGCCTCAAATTATCAAGAACTGTTCTTTCTCCGTCTGTCAGGGCACATGTCCCCAGCTGTGAGACTGGGCGCCATTGGCCTCCTGCCATATCGTGTGTTCACAATGGAGGAACTTGAAGAAGCAACAAATAATTTCGACTCTTCAAACTTGATCCAGCAAAACTCCAAACGTGAGGTAATGATTGCTCCCGTAAATTCGTGGTGGATGTTTCCAATCTGTTTCTGTCTCAAAAGAAGTATTTTTTCTTTTTTTTTGTGGATTCTGATGTGTTTGGAAACTGGGCAATAATGGATATTTGATTAAACGGATCTTTCCTCTCAAGCAGCCTTGTTATGCCAGCATACATTTTCGATCATCCACCTCTGTATCACAGTTTTCGTTTTTTCTAGATTGATCTTGACCGAAAAAATCTCAGAGAAACAGAGGGCAGAAGTTATTCACATATTCAACTTCACAGTCAAATGTTTGAGATCCATTTAAATTGCTTGCCTCTTTGAGGTTTCTTTGTCAATGTTATTAATTGTTTTCAATATGTTTCTCATTCAGATACCCTAAAGCGCAAAACGTGTCCAGGGATTCTTAATTTACTGGAAAATATATAAGAAGTGGGCTGGTTAAGTACTGCGTGTGTATGAATATCAAATTTCAACTGGTTATGTGAGATGAAAATTAGACAAAAGAACCACTTAGTCCTCTCTATGATGATGAGAGATGCGTGTTCTATTCTGCTTGTTCCAACTACTGAATTATTACTTGGAGAGCACCCAGCTTCGCATAGGAACAGAGCCTAACGCGGAGAAAAAACAGACAAAAAGGATGGTTCGTCATGACCTTTCTTATGGGTGAAATCCCAAAGCCAGAACAGCTCAACAAATTGTATCATATGATCAGGGGTGGACTTTTATTAGGGTATATTGATGTTTTTTACGTCACTGTATTGATCATCAGAATTTCCAATATGAAACAATATTTTTCTCATATTCAACATCCACTATGATCCTATGAATCTTGGTTTGAACGTTTTGCCTTACCCCAGCCATAATTGTTTGGTCTTTACCCGGTGTACTTTGTCTAAATTAATATTTTTTCGGCCTCCATTAACTTGAAATATGATGCATTGTAGATGTACAAAGGCTGGATCCAAGATGGTTCGGCAATCATTGTAAGATGCCTGAAGCTGAAGCAAAAATATTCTCCTCAAAGCGTAGCTCAATTCATTGATGTGATTTCAAAGCTGCGGCACCGTCATGTGGTTAGCATACTTGGTCACTGCATCGATAATGATCACGAGAACTCTAGCTCAAGTCATAGTATCTATCTCGTACTTGAATCTGTCTCAAATGGAACACTGAGAAGCCATCTCACAGGTAATTAGCACAATTGCTCATATTTCTAGAATTCAATGCCTGGAACATCACATTGACAAGCCCTCTTCTTTTGCTGTTGACTCTTAGAATGGCGGAAGCGTGAGATGCTCAAATGGCCTCAGAGATTAGCAGCTGTTATGGGAGTGGCTAGGGGGATTCAATTCTTACACACTGTGACAGTTCCTGGAATCTCCAGTAATGATTTGAATATTGAAAACATTTTGTTGGATGTAACTCTGAGCGCAAAAATCAGTAACTACAATCTTCCTATGTCACCAAAGAACAAGAATAACAAGGTTCGTGCAAATGCAGTCAATTTTCAGTTTCTGCTGTATTATCACATATCCACATTTTAGCTATAACTGACCTCTTGTTCATATGTTCAGGGAGGCACAGAGAGCCCCTTCTGTGCAACTGAAGACAGTGATTTTGTCTGGTACACATTCTCTCTTTCTCTCTCTCTCTCTCCATGCTTAGACACACACCCAGTACTCTAAGACATTAGCATCATGCAAAAGAATTGATATGCTGTGGGTTCATTTTTGTTCAGCATGAGAGTGGAAAAAAAACTGATTGAGGTTTTTGCTATTTCTTGTTTGGTAACAATGTTCACAGTGGGGAACATGGAGAAAAAAAAGATATTTATCAGCTAGGACTTATCCTATTTGAAATTATTACGGGCAAACCTGTTCTCGACCGAAGTGAATTGGATGCTATGAAAAATCAGGTAATCAACATCTTTATATACTTGAGCAGAATGTAATTTATTTACTTTTTAGTCAAGCTTCATATGCAGACTACATGTCATAGGCATTTCAAATAGTTCCATGGACCTGTCCTTTTTATCATCATGATTTACTGAAGAGTTAAATTCTATTTGGCAGTGCTCCTTATGTTACTCATTTACAATGAGTTAGATAAGATATATTTATTAGGATAACATTAAACATAGTAGCTGCTGATCAACAATGGATGCATTACTACTGAAAGAGGTTGCACATTCCCAGCTGTGCAGAACTGAACTTGAATGGATTTTTGATTGGTTTCAGCTGCAGCAGAGCTTGACAAGCGACCCAGAAAATTTGGGGGAATTGGCAGATCCCACCATTCGTGGCACCTTCGCCTATGATTCCTTAAGAACTGCTGTTGAACTAGCACTCAACTGTGTGTCTAACGATCTCGGTCAACGGCCGTCGATAGATGATATTCTGTGGAATCTGCAATATTCGATTCAAATCCAAGATGGATGGGCAAGCAGTGAGAATCTGAGTACCATGTCATAGAACGCGAGATAACTGTTCATTCTGTGTTGCCTTTCCTTCTTGTGGCTGTTGTTTCTGTTCTCTTTTTGTTGTTACTGGCGTCCGGCTTCTGTAAAGGTTGCCGCCCAACCATGGTGGTTTTGTACATCTCCGTCTAAGCTCCCCTCTGTATCTCAAAATCTTCCATACACCCATCTATTATTGCATCATATCTGGTGATCATTGGGGGTTGGGGTGAGGGGGGGGGGGGGTTGATCTCTTTTCACACCTTACTAACAGAGATATCTCTAGAAATCTCATTGACTTGGTGTTGCAGTATAAAGAGTTTGATGATGTAGCAGCCCATTTTTGCATGGGGACACCTTGATACTTGAAATTGTACACTAATTTTCCGAGGAATTTCATTCGATGCCCAGGAGAAGATGACGACCACACAGAGACATATTAAGAGAGAGAGAGAGAGAGAGAGAGAGAGATTCAGAGGAATCGCTCTTCCTCACTATAAAAAGAACTAGACTTTTCTCCCCGGTGACTTACATTTTCTGTCTGAAGATTACAGTCGTAGTATTTATAGAGGACTCTCAGTAGTCTCTTACTACCATTGGGATTGTCTTCTAATATCTACCCAGAGTTCCGAACAGACTCTTCTTATTTGCGGATCAAGACACCCCTAACAATCTAAGTCATTTTGGAATTTACTTTGAGTGATCGCCCAAGATAGGCAGTGTATGTAAGACATCAACCGGACAAGCATAAAAACTTCCCGGTAAAGTTGTGATAAAGTTTCAATGTAACCGTAGGCATAGGGAAATCAGAAGGAACAAGTTTCCCCCGTGGTTGGCCTTAAAGCGCAGCAGAGCCGCTGCCTGGCCATTGATTGCTCGCATTCAAGTCTGCGTCTGCCACCATCCGGCGTTTGCCTGCGAGCGCTGCAGCTTCTGCTGCCCGTGCCTTTCACCAACCGGAAATTGAGGAAAAGCCAGCACCTTGTGTCTCTCAGTTCTCCCCTAATGAACTTCCCTAATGCTGCTGCCATAACTCGTCTCAAACTCATTGGGGGGGGGGGTTGTGAATACTAGACATACATAACACTGAAGTGAGGACTCTTCTGCAGTCATCTACTACTGCACCCACCTCGCCGCGGCCCCAGCGTTGAGGGGAGCTGACACTCCCTCTACACACAGATACCGGGGTTGGCTAGGGTTACCGACTAACCCAGTAACGAGATCAGATTGGTAGAAAGTAGGGATAACTGACGTCGTCTACCATCCCTACTATTTTTATTTTTCGGATGATTATAAACACAACGTACTGTTCGCTGATGAGGTTTCCAAGCTGGCATCCTTCCCCGCACACCCAAGCTTCCTTCTTTACTCGAAGCAGACTTTATTGTACCACTGGGAAGAAGGATGGATCGTCCCAGATCATCTATTTTGATACGATGATACGAGTTGACTCAACTCGGAATCGACTCAAATTAAATAGGGCTGACTGCTGAGTCACTAAACCAAAACTCTTTCTTGTTAAAAAAATTTGAAATGACTCGGACCGAGACCAGATGCCCTGTCGTGGGATCGAATTCTCCGTAGTAATAATAATATGGGACGAGTGAGAAGACTCGGACCGGTGCAATCCGACACACGCAAATCACGGATTGACGGAGCGGCTGATGAGACGCAAGAATAACAGATGAACCCCCGTTCGGTGGACTTTTTGGACCGTCGAGTACTATCAAACAAAACGCTTACGCTTACGAAGTATAAAGGGAACTCGGTTAGTTAAAATGCACTTTTCGCGACCGAGATGTGAAAGGAAAAAGATGTTTTACATATAAACTATTATTATAGACTCGTTTAAACATATGTCGTTTCTGAAAATACGTGAACATTACGTATCACCACTATTTTAAAAAAGTTTCAGATAGCATCTGTCAACTTAATTATAATTAAATCTAATTAGATATAAAAAAAATAAAAATACCCACGGTTATATCACCTAAGGTATGAGTAATTTACAAAAAAATTCTAAATAGAATCTTAAAAAATAATATGCAATAAAATATAGACAAATAAATAAATTTTAGGGTTGAAACTCTTTTAAATAGTCATCTCTTCTTCCCCCCTCTTCTCGATCGGTTTTCTCGACTCTAAGGGTCACTTTGATAAAGGGGTGAAGCCCAGTTAGGATTGGTTATCCGGGGTGGGATGACTTATTCTTATTTGACTCTTTTTTTCTTAACCGGAGTCGGTTAGAGATAAGCTTAGATTTTTTGAATCCAATTAAAAAGGTGGAATAAGCCACCCGGGGTAGGTTAGGGGTGGACCACCCAGGATGGCGTACCCATCCCTATCCCACCCCTTTATCAAAGTGGCACTAAGATGACGATGATGACATTGTGAAAAGCGATGGCGACCTAGTGGTGGCACAGGCTACCTACATCTCTCTCTCTCTCCTCCACCCTCCCTCTCTCTCTCTCTCTCTCTCTCTCTCTCTCTCTACCGCGACAAAGCGTGGTGAAGCGCGGCCCATCAAGGGGGTGGGAGGGCGGAGCGACAGGGTTAGGGGGGTGTTCGCCGGAGGTAGCAGGGGGGGGGGGCATTCGCCACAGTTGTAGGGGAGTAGTAGGGTTGCGGGGGTGTTCGCCATGGACCAGTAGGGCAGGGGTAACAGGGGCCACGGCTACGACGATAGGGGGGAGATGGCCGGTCCTTTGGCTGCGGGGAGGGGGACATGTGGGGGTCCATCAGAGGGGAAGGGGGATCGACAGATGGGGAGGGGCGGCGGGACTATCGAAGGGGGAGGGAGAGGGAGAGGGTGTCCGTCGGAGGGGGAGGGGGAGGGTGAGGGGGACAGGGGTGTGCTCTTCTTTTTTTATTTTTAAACCGAAGTCGCTCAACTTCAAAAGAAAGTCATTTTCACACGGAGCGACTTTCCTCTCTCGTTCTCTCTCTCCCTCTCCCTCTTTTTATCATGCCGGAGGGAAAGACACCTCTAGTGTCCCTCTTCCCTGCACTCCTTCGCTCTCTCTCACGTCATCCCCTCCCTCTTACTCTCTCTCTCTCCCCCCCCTCTACCTCTCTTTCTGTCACTGCTGGAGGGAGAGACGCCATCAGTGTCCCCCCTCCCTACTCTTTCTCTTTCGCTCCCTCTCCCTCTCTTTATGTCACCGCCGAATGGGGAGACGCCCGTCCCTACACTCTCTCTCTTCCCCACCCACCTCACCTTCTTTCTCTTTCTCTCGCTCCCTCAATCGTGACCCCACCTCCCTTCGGAGTCCCCCCCCCCTCGGTCTCTCTCAGGTGTGACCCCCCCTCTGCCGGTCCCCCCTCCCCCCACCGGTCTCTCTCTCTCTAGTGTGACTGCCCCCCCTTCCCCCTGCACAACTTTGAAACCCCCCCCCCAAAAAAAAACACCCTTGCCACCTCTATCTCTCTCTCTTGATCATTTGATCGTTCCTTAACGAGAATATTAACATCTTTTAAGAATAATTGTGATCCTATCGACAGAAGTTAATTACAATGATATACTTAATTTTTTAAAAAAATAGTAATGATATATATACTAATACATTTTCAGGAACGATACATTTGTAAATTCATCTGTAATATTAATTTATATGTAATTTTTTTAAAAAAATGTTTACATGACCTGGTACATAGATTCAACAATCATTATTGATTGAGATTGTCCCAATTGTCGAAACCTCAGAGTATGTAACATTTCCAGCCGGCACGGACATTCCTCAAAATTCCAACCATCCAAAGTTTCACAAACAAAGAGAACGGACAAAAAGAGTCGAACGATTTTCTCCGGATCCTTTGTTGGCAGAAGCTTTTGACAAAGACCGCAAAAACAATATCAAGAATGGACAAATCGTATTTTTCGTTTTCAAAAAAAAAATTGGCGTCACTGCAAACTTAAATTTTAAATTTCAGCTATCGTGGAACATACAGATGAGCACTCACATTCTCGTCATTCAAGAATCGGCTCAGGCACGTCGAAGAGCCCACCTTGTTCATAAAGGTGTCATTTGTTTTTGATGGAATTCTCCAGTTTTAGAATCACCAGTTTAGAAACCATTGTATTTTCCTAACTTTAAAACTAAAACTATTTTGCTTGGATGACGGTAAAATAAAGTTGATTAGTTGTGATTTCAACTAATTTTTTCCCTCTGATTTTAGTTTCCAATAGATAAAAACCATAAATAAAATAAAAGAATCTTAGTGTCACGCGGGACCACGTAATCCCATTTACACTATTTTACACTCAAAAGAACAACTGAAAAATATTGCAAAGTAAAATAGCTACAGAATTTTATAGCATTTTACGGTGAAACAACCAAAACCCAAAACCGACCAACGGAAGGTGTCGCCAAAACACTGCCAAAGTAACCACGACAAACAAGTTGAATTTTTTTTTTTCAAACGCAAGTAGATATACAATCATTGAAACTCGTTCAATAAAATACATTATTTAAAAGTAGCACTTTTCACTCACACACATATAAACAACTTCCAGGGTAAAGACGATGAGCAAGGCTCAAGGAATATACTATAGATTACATCAGTCCGCCGTCCAGCTCTGCTCAACAATTTCACGCACCCGTCTATTGTATTCATGTTTGTTCTCACTGAACAAGCGCGCGGCTTCAGAATTTGCAGGTGAGTTGGGGTTTGGATCACAGAGCAACGACTGCCACATGAAAAGGAACGACAATAATTACCCAAACATCGTCAACATAATTTATTTTCTCAAAATCACGAGAAAATTGCACAATAAAATCACCAGTTGGTGTAATTTCAATGTCATTAGTTTGAGATAATAAATCAACGACAACTTGAGAAATACCATTAAGCCATCGACCTTCATCAAAAGTGAGATTCGCCCATTGACCATTAAGAATCCGCACACTTGTACTGAATACGATGAGATTCATAAGGAAATTTAAGGACCCTAATTTATAAAAATAAATTGGTTCTCTAAGCTCTGATACCAAATCTGATGCAAGACAAGAACGCTTCACCCCATCAAAATAATCTGAGCTCTCGTGGACATTTAATCAAGCATATGATATGCTACAAATATCAACTTTCCAACTCAAAACACAGAGAATTATGTGCGCATGGAAGGGTCTGTTTGATCAAAGGAGGAATTAAATCTCAAATGAGTCACATGACAACAGTAACTGCATAAACTCAGTGGTTCTCGTGAGATCAATCTGATGCAAGAAGGTGTTGCAAAGTGATGATGACAATCCAATATCAGAAACTATTATAATGGCATCGAGCCAAGGGACCAGCAGCATTCCACTTCTTCAATAACATGTGTAACGGGTTCACAAATATTTGTTTAGTATCTCAACGAACGCTGTGATAGATCCACGGCTACCGCGTGTTGCATTAGACATCTGTCAAGCAGCTTTGCGATTTTCAAGACTCTCAATGACATTTGTCAAACACATACATGCTACAAATCTCTGCTGTAGTATGGACTCAATACAACACAAACTCAATTCTCATGCATTATTATGCAAGCCGTCGTTGTTACACATATATGTTGAACTCACATGCATCATATCTTATAATCAAATACCACTGAAATAACAGGATTCAAACCTTCGATGATCTAATCTCACAATAATTGGTTGCTCAATAACATGTATTATAGGGCTATCTCCCTTCTGTCATGTAAATCAAGCTGCCCGGATTGTGGAGTGTGGATTTAACAGTACGAATCAACTTGGGGCGTATCAGTTTTCAAATGATCCATACCTGCTCTGGAACCTTGTAGTGCTGCTAAGCCATCATTAGCTTGAACTTATTAATGGCCCACAGATGAACAGTTAAAAGCTACCGTTCACACTGTTCACAAGTCTGGGAACAGCAGAAGCGGGAAGCCACCTGCGGCGACCTGGTCGCCGGGGCAGGGCACAGCGGTGAGGGGCCGGGGTAGCGGTGACTCGGGCGGCACTCCGAACTGATGGCGGCGGGCGGCGGTTGCAGGCCTCACGACTGGGAGGCAGGCGGTGGCGGAGGGCCGTGGAGGCGGATCGGCTGCGGGCAAGCGGCGGCGGCGAAGTGGCAGCCGGTGTCCGGTGGGGCGATGGGGTGCGAACCCGGCCGCGGGGAGCAAAGCCGGCGAGGAACGTTGGGTGGCCGTTCTTGCGCTCGCCTGTAGCCGCGGACGCGAGAACGGGGAAAAGGTAAGATAAACAGTGCGGGTAGAACTTTTGGAAATGAAAATTAAATAAATGGATAGTGCTGAGGATGGGTGATGTGGCCAAGGAGATGGGTTACGGTGGAGAAACAATGAGGAACAGTGAAATAGAAGAGAAGTGGGATTACGGTGGGGGGAAAACCAGTAACGGGGAAACAGTGAGCAAAGAAAAGGACAGTGGGGTTTCACGGAGGAGAAAGAGAAGAAAGAACATGAACAGATGGGGTTTCGGGAGAGAAGAAGCCGGGAATCAAACTAAAAAGAAGGATAGAAGTAGAGGTTTTGGCCTCACGCCAGAAAGAAATCAGAGAGGGTTTGGCCTCCGCCAGAAGAAGAAGGGGGAGTTCGGCTTCCGCCAGAAGATGGAACATACAGCGACGCTGTAATTTTTTTTCTAACCATTGTCTAACCCTAATTAGGGCTAGCACAAGATTATTTATAGAGAAATAAAATTACAAACAGACCCAATATCGTTCCAACTTTAACACCTACGATATCCATACTATTAAAATAAACAAAACGGCATCATCATCGTCATCATCAGAGCCTTATCCCAATTAATTAGGGTCGGTTACATGAATCCTGTTCCGCCAAAGATTTCTATCAAGTGCAATATTCATATTTAAACTCAAGAACTAATGTCCTTCCTAATAACATCGCATCATCTCATTTTAGGCCTTCCTCGAGCTCTTTTACTAGCATCCACTAAGATTTGGTCACATCTTTTAACCGGCGCTGAGTTAGGGCGACGAAACACATGTCCAAATCACCTGAGTCTATTTTCTCTCATTTTGCTATCAATTGGAACTATCCCTAAGTCCTTACGGATGCGCTCATTCCTAATCTTGTCTTTCTTAGTCTTGCCACACATCCATCTCAACAAAACGGCATAACCGACTAAATAACTCTAAACTAAAAATAGCCTATAAATTCACTGCAAAAATACAAGAAAATGGAAAAATAATCTTCATCTCGGATCTTTTCAACGGCTCCTGATAAATTTGCATCTTCAAAAATAATCTGTGCAACTCGCTCCGCATCAATCTCCCACGGTTCGAAAAAACTCGTCCTCGAGTTCTAAAGATCTGGAGGATTGCTGCAATGATGACGGGAGCAAAATAAACAAAAGTAGGAGCCATATCCACATACTGCATATCCAACTACGACTTTACATAGTCATAAAAATCAGCCCATATAAAGTCAAACTCTATCAAGCTCTTCAAATCAACTGCACAAGAAACACCCAGACTCGCAACAGAAGATAATGACTGAGTTGTAGAGGCCACTTCAAAGACTGACTCTAAAATCAAATTCAATCCAGAATGAATAAATAGTTGATGATCCCATGAGTCAAGCATCTGCTTCTGAAATGAATTCACGTCAGAATGAAATGACCATCTTCAAATAGAGATTCACAAATCATAGCCAATCCAGACTGTAAGAATAGATCATGATCCCAAGCATCAACAATCTGTAGGACTGCATCCTGACCATTGGTGGCCTCTGATTGGGCATCCAGTGCTGCTAATGGGAGCTGCTCTAATAACAGATTGGGACTCATATCAGAAAGATGAGTGGTGACTTCAACTTCTGGTAATTCTTGCTGAAGAATTGGAGATGTGACTGAGTCATCAACCTCTTTGGTCATTTGAGGCTCTGGTGTGACTGACATACTCATATCCGTAGCCATCATTGAATGAACTGGTTTACTGACCCTCTGTTGTCCCAGTCTTCTCATTTTATGGGTTTTATCAAAACGAAGTCTACATCTTCTCCCAGATTGAAGAGCTTTCAGTACGTATCCTTCAGGATGAGAACGATCTAATATGCCACCATGTTTTGCCAACCAACATTTGCCCACAATAATATTGAGCTCATCAGAAGGATAAGGAATTACCCAAGCATCATCAACATAATTTATTTTCCCAAAATCACGAGAAAATTGCACAATAAAATCACCAGTTGGTGTAATCTCAATGTCATTAGTTTGGGATAATAAATCAACGACAGCTTGAGAAATACCATTAAGTCATCGACCTTCATCAAAAGTGAGATTCGCCCATTGGCCATTAGGAATCTGCACACTTGTACTGAATACGATGGGATTCATAAGGAGATTTAAGGACCCTAATTTATAAAAATAAATTGGTTCCCTAAGCTCTGATACCAAATCTGATGCAGGACAAGAACGCTTCACCCCATCAAAATAATCTGAGCTCTCTGGGCATTTAATCAAGTATATGATATGCTACAAATATTAACTTTCCAACTCAAAACACACATAATTATGTGAGCATGGAAGGGTCTGTTTGATCAAAGGAGGAATTAAATCTCAAATGAGTCACATGACAACAGTAACTGCGTAAACTCAGTGGTTCTCGTGAGATCAATCTGATGCAAGAAGGTGTTGCAAAGTGATGATGACAATCCAATATCAGAAACTATTATAATGGCATCGAGCCAAGGGACCAGCAGCATTCCACTTCTTCAATAACATGTGTAACGGGTTCACAAATATTTGTTTAGTATCTCAACGAACGCTGTGATAGATCCACGGCTACCGCGTGTTGCATTAGACATCTGTCAAGCAGCTTTGCGATTTTCAAGACTCTCAATGACATTTTGTCAAACACATACATGCTACAAATCTCTGCTGTAGGATGGACTCAATACAACACAAACTCAATTCTCATGCATTATTATGCAAGCCGTCGTTGTTACACATATATGTTGAACTCACATGCATCATATCTTATAATCAAATACCACTGAAATAACAGGATTCAAACCTTCGATGATCTAATCTCACAATAATTGGTTGCTCAATAACATGTATTATAGGGCTATCTTCCCTTCTGTCAAGCATGTAAATCAAGCTGCCCGGATCGTGGAGTGTGGATTTAACAGTACGAATCAACTTGGGACGTATCAGTTCAGTTTTCAAATGATCCATACCTGCTCTGGAACCTTGTAGTGCTGCTAAGCCATCATTAGCTTGAACTTATTAATGGCCCACAGATGAACAGTTAAAAGCTACCGTTCACACTGTTCACAAGTCTGGGAACAGCAGAAGCGGGAAGCCACCTGCGGCGACCTGGTCGCCGGGGCAGGGCACAGCGGTGAGGGGCCGGGGTAGCGGTGACTCGGGCGGCGCTCCGAACTGATGGCGGCGGGCGGCGGTTGCAGGCCTCACGACTGGGAGGCAGGCGGTGGCGGAGGGCCGCAGAGGCGGATCGGCTGCGGGCAAGCGGCGGCGGCGAAGTGGCAGTCGGTGTCCGGTGGGGCGATGGGGTGTGAACCCGGCCGCGGGGAGCGAAGCCGGCGAGGAACGTTGGGTGGCCGTTCTTGCGCTCGCCTGCAGCCGCGGACGCGAGAACGGGGGAAAAGGGAAGATAAACAGTGCGGGTAGAACTTTTGGAAATGAAAATTAAATAAATGGATAGTGCTGAGGATGGGTGATGCGGCCAAGGAGATGGGTTACGGTGGAGAAACAATGAGGAACAGTGAAATAGAAGAGAAGTGGGATTACGGTGGGGGGAAAACCAGTAACGGGGAAACAGTGAGCAAAGGAAAGGACAGTGGGGTTTCACGGAGGAGAAAGAGAAGAAAGAACATGAACAGATGGGGTTTTGGGAGAGAAGAAGAAGTCGGGAATCAAACTAAAAAGAAGGATAGAAGTGGAGGTTTTGGCCTCACGCCAGAAAGAAATCAGAGAGGGTTTGGCCTCCGCCAGAAGAAGAAGGGGGGTTCGGCTTCCGCCAGAAGATGGAACACACAGCGACGCTGTAATTTTTTTTCTAACCATTGTCTAACCCTAATTAGGGTTAGCACAAGATTATTTATAGAGAAATAAAATTACAAACAGACCCAATATCGTTCCAACTTTAACACCTACGATATCCATACTATTAAAATAAACAAAACGGCATAACCGACTAAATAACTCTAAACTAAAAATAGCCTATAAATTCACTGCAAAAATACAAGAAAATGGAAAAATAATCTTCATCTCGGATCTTTTCAACAGCTCCGGATAAATTTGCATCTTCAAAAATAATCTGTGCAACTCGCTCCGCATCACATTCTTGCCATAAACATGATTCAGACAACAGCACAAAAGACTGCCTTGAGAGGAAAAAAAATATGAACAAGGGTATCAAAACAAATTCAAGCCAGAAAGCTCCATGCAATCTGAAATGGGAAACGGGGGAAAAATGGAGGCCCTCTGGAAGTTAATAGATGAGAATTGTACTAAGATTTGCCTACCGGCCACTTTTCATGCATGTGACGTATCAAGCATGGGAGAAGAAGTGAAGCTGCTGGTTAATCCTACAACAGCCAGTAGAGCAGGTATTTATTATGGCACTGCTGAATTTCCAGACCCCCATGGCAGATGGGCTGGTTATGGCAAGCATTTAACAATTAAAATATCTCAGTTCACCCAAAGACCAATTTAAACGCCCAGTCTACACCATGGTTCGCCGGATCGGATCGGATCGGATCGGCTCGGATCGACCCATCCGATCGGTTTCCAGGCCAACCGACCCGATCCCGAGTCAAAGTGGAGCGATCCAACGGTGGGATCGAGCTGGATTGGCCTGGTATCGGCCGATCCCGCCCATGGGCCCATTTGAATTTAAAAAAAATTTGGGGGGGGATGCCAACCAAGGGTCTTTGGTCCGTGGACATTTTAACCGGGATTTCACTCTCACACACCCTTTCACTTTCTTCTCCTCTTTCACTCTCCTAGGCTCCTTCCTCTCCAAGTCTCCTTCACATCTCTCTCTCTCTCTCTTATACACATACACACTCTCACTCTCTCCCCTCTCAATCTAGGCTCATTGTTGCCGGAAGATCATTGATCAAGAGTGGTTGGTGTTAGAAGATTGCTTCTAAGCTCATCTAGAATCATTGCATCATTTAAGTATGCCACCTATTTCATGAAATGATAAGCATATGTCAACTATTTCACATTAAATTTGATATAGAACTATGCTATAACAATTTTTTCATTTTTTTCAGATTTTTTTAGAATTTTTTTGGACATTTGTATCCCTAGCCGAGCCAGCTGGCCCGACTCGGCCGAGATCGGTCCGATATCGGCCGGATCGGCCAATCCCACCGATCCGGATCATTTTGGGACCGGCCGATCCGATCCCGATCTTACCTTCCTTGATCTACACTAAGGACCGATGAGGTTAAATGACATGAACAGGGAAGGATATTTTTTCTTTCTTTCATTAGAAACTAAAATATGGATAAACCAAAAGTTTCACGGCAAAATGATCATGCAGCAAATTAATGTGGAAAGTTTGAATAATCTTTCCTTAAATAGATGCGCGTCTCATTTTCTTGATTTCATATACTTCAAATTAAACTATTGAAACTGTACTTTTACGGGTTAGATTAGGCCACCAGAGTTGGACACACCTTTTGCATCTGGAATATTTCTTTTTGTTCATGTTTCAATGCTCTTAAAAAGGCTAGCTGCGTAAGGCAAAGCCTACAGAAAGAAGAGTATAAAAGGAAAAATGGTGGTGAAGGGAGATTTTTTGTTCATAAAAATGAAAAGTGGTCTTGGTTGATGACCTCAACACCTCCATTGCTGGTTCATAACAAATCCAGCTGAAAATATTGTAGCCAAAATAACAGACACTTCAATTGAAGGCCTCCCAAGGAGACCAATCATATCTGACCAGAGTATATGGCTGCTTAAAAATTGGCCAGCTAACAACTTTATCGGCAGTCACGTTACATAAAACCCAAACTGTGGAAATAAAATCCAAGATCAAGTGTAATAATTGTCACCGAACTAAAAAATCATCCAACAAAACTAAATTTGATAGCATATTCGATATAAGTCACCTAAGTCATTCAAGAAAACTCTAGTCACACAAATCCCCTCATTGACAGCCATTAAGGAGTAAATTGCATAAACATTCCAAGTAAATTCCACCCAAAATGAGATATGATACAATAGCAAAAATGCCCTTCTACTCGTTTGTCCTACTTTCAGCATTCACTAAAAGCATGACTATAATTTCAATAAGATTAGTATTTATCAAGTAAAGAAGCAGAGCTCAAGCAAACCTGAATTGATGTAAGTATAGCAGCCACATCATAAATTGGACTCCACTGGTTCTGTAGAATATCCAAGCATATACTTCCATCCGCATAAACTATAGTAAAAAGAATATGGGGACAGCAGTTAGAAGTTGATTGCAACCTGCACCAGGCTTATGGCCAAAAGGTTAAGCACCAACATGAAGCAGCAAAAGAAGAGAGAATCAACCTAAGATGTAGGAGAGAATGGAGTAACGCAAATGCATTATTAACATGCCAAAACAAAAATTGAAAGATAAGCAGCAAAAGAAGAGATAACCAACCTAAGATGTAGGAGAGAAAGGAGTAATGCGTGTGCATTGTTCACATGCCAAAACAAAAGTTGAAAGGATGTGAATAAGAACCGAGCAATCACCAAAACAGTGCCCAGGATAACTGTGCAAATTTTTAAGACACATGCACATGAAAATCTTAGATTTACTAACCGACCAGGTTATCCCTCATTTTCAAGTGACTAACACCCAGACTGTCCAGTCCAACCAGGCAACCATGATCCATCTCTTTAGACAGTTAGACTTAAGGGATTTTTGCATGAAAACCATTGTTAGAGGTGAATTTGCAAAAAAAAAAATCATTCCTGGAAATGCATTAGCAAACATATCCTTACGTTAATTCAAATAGTGCATAAATGTCATTTAAGCATGATTTTTTTTATAAGTTTTTGACAAAAAGAAGTGGTATGCCTGCAAATAAAAATGGCATTTTTGCACAATTTGGATTTACACAGTGATATGCTTGCTAATGCGTTTCTAAGAATGATCTTTTTGTAAATTCCTATTTAACAATGGTTTTCATGCAAAAAACCCTAGAATTAATCTCAGAATTGTTTGGCCAACTTTTATAATTGAAGAGAGATGCATTGAGCCTTTAATACAGGTGATTTGGGAAGTCTGAATGGCCCAGTGGATGTCTGAATAATAACCTGTCAAGGTCTCAATCACTCAGCTATAAGAATTTTGCTAGAACTTAGTAAACCTTTTATATCAGTGTTCAACAGCAACAGATTAACCCACCAGTAAAATTAATACTTGGAAGTTGGAACCCCCTTCAGATGATGGCCTGAAAATGTACACAGTAGCAGGAATGCTTTGATAGTGGAACAACCCCATTGAACCAGTAAGGCCATCTACGAAAGGAGATAGATGAATAAACCCAATCATCTGGCCATCTACGAAAGGAGATAGATGAATAAACCCAATCATCTGGCCATCTACGAAAGGAGATAGATGAATAAACCCAATCATCTTCTCAAACCTTCCATGCACTCCACTCAGTTCACCATCCACTACTCCTTCAAATAAGTCAACGTAGTTGACCACATTAGAAATACTTTTTTTTGAAAGTGCACATTAGAAATGCTTACCCAAGTGACAATAAAATCAACTTCCTTTATAGATAAAATCAGAGAAGTGTTTTGAGTTTTGACACCTATAGATATTACGCAATAACCTATTGGATTGGACCCAAGGAAACTTGCACTTGCAGTTGCTCGATCACCCGCATCAGATGCATGAATGCAAAACTACCTGACCAGTAACATTATCCCCCTTTATAGTTCCTACCAACTAGTTCCACCTTTTATGATGACATAAATTGCATTACTTGTAATTCACCTGTGAAATAAGTGACAACTGAGATTCTCAAACTTGAGCTGTAATATCCCGGACCTTTCGGATCCTTCTTCGTGGGTCCCAGATCTAGTTTCTCAGAGTGTCCGGTTCCGTTGTGTCCAAAATTTCGTTTCGGGCATCTTTCGTGTTCGGATCGGCGCGATCCGGAGTTGTTTCGGAGGTCCGGAAGCGTTCCGCGACTTTTCCGCGCGTGTTTTCCTATTACCGGTGTGTGTTTCGGTAATTCCTTCGGAACCTCGCTGCGGGTGAACCGAGTCGTTCACCTGGGCACGAGTGGTACCGTTGCGATCGGTGCATTCCGAGGATCTCGGAAATGTAATTTTCTATTTTTCGGTATTTTTTAAAATTTCTGAATTTTCTATAAATATCTCACTTTTCTCTCTCTCCCCTCACCCTCTTCTTCTTCTTCTTCTTCCTTCTCTTCTCCCCACCGTGACCACCGCCCCTCCCTCTCTCTCTTTCTCTCTCGTTCGGCCGCGGCGACGTCCCCTTCCGGCTGCAGATGGTGCGGGGCGACGACGTGGGCGACGGCGAGGTGATCGTGGCGGCGTAAAACTTGTGGGGAACCGTGAAGGGACGAGGATTTTCATAGCGTTCTTCGTGATCTCGGTAACGATTCGGCGGAGCATTCGCTCCATTGAGGTAGGGTGACGTTCCCTAGCTCCCTGCCGTTCATTCCCGTGATTTATAGGCCGAGGGGAGACCGAGAGGGGCTTGATTAAGCGGGTTTGGGGTTTTCCATGATTTGGGGAGAGCTCGCCCGATCTATGGATTTAACCTGCGATTTCACGTTTTGGTGGCCTAGTATCATGCTAGGGGTCCCCAGGGGTCTTCCCCTTTGATTTCCCCCTCTCCGGTGAAGGTATGGGGGCGTGGTTGGATTTTTTGGGCTTTCCCCGCCGTTTCGCCGTCGGGCGGGTGTGGCGGTCCTTCCAGTGACCGTCACACCGTGTGACGCGCCTGGGCGGGCGGGTGCGTCACAGCCCTTGTTTAGCCAACTGGGGTCTGGGAGTGTGACGGTCCCACGATAAACCGCCACAGGCGTGTGACGCGCCTGGGTTGGGCCGTCAGAGCGTCCCGACCGTTGGCATCCGACCGTTGGTTTGACCGTTGAGGGTCAAGGCGTGTAACGCACCAGGGCTGGCGCGTCACAGCCTTGTGACGGCCCAGCGTGGGTGCGTCAGGGTTATTCGACCCCCAGGCAATGTGACGCTCCAGGGCTGGACCGTTACATGTGTGTGACGCTCCAGGTGTGGACCGTCACATGCTGTGACGCACCGAGTGGCACGCGTCACAGCTTGCCTTTGTTTTTCCCTGTGACGCACCTGCATAGGCGCGTCACAGTCTGTAACGCACCAGGGCAGGTGTGTTACACTCTGTTTTACACTGAGAGTGTGACGGCCTGCGTTGGACTGTCAGGGTCCTGTGACGGTCCAGCCTAAGACCATCATGCGTCTGTGACGGTCCCGCCTAGACCGTCAGAGTCTTGTGACGCGTCTAGGGTAGACCGTCAGGCACTGGGTTGCCCCGGGTGGCTTGCAACCCCGTTTCTGTTCCGACCGTGGTCGCCGTGCGACGGTGCCGGTACGTGGGGTGGTCCCCGTACGTCGTCGGATGCGGACGTGATTTTCCGTTGACTTGAGAGTCTACTCCTTCAGTGACCCTCCACTAGTCGTAGCCCACCAGTACGCGGTGTTGGTCTCACCAGGGAGTGGTGTACGGGCCAACCCTTAGAGGCGGTTTTTAGACTGGTTTCCGTCGAGCCCCACGTCTGTAGCCAGAGTCCGGCTAAGGGGAAAACCAGTCAGAGGGCCAGACCAGGGACGCGCGGTCTGTGTGTGTACACGTGGTTGGGGGCAGTTGGACACACGCTGACGAGTGTGACCCCAGCTAGTCACTTGTTTGTGGTACTTGTTTGGTGTCCGTGCCTCTGATAAGCACTACCACGTCAGGCAGTTCACCTGCGGTGCGGTGTAAGTCGTCAGGGGACGCTACCGGCTGTGCTTCTAGTGAGAGGTACTCTTGTCGAGTCGGGAGTGTCAGACTGTCAGTCGTTACGACTTCGACCTTCGGGTTTCTGCCGTGTTGGCCGTTGTGTTCCGGTTATTTCGCCGTGGCACGTGTCGATTTTCGTGCCGTGAGACCGGTACTTTATAGATGGCAGGGTTTCCCTTTTTGAGGTACTCGCTTACTGCTAGCGTAGCGATTTCTCCGTTTGCGAGGTAGGGTTCGAGTGATCCCTACTGAGTCTTGTTCCGAGACTCATTCCCTGCGTGTTTTCACCGTGTTTCAGGCGAGGCGAGGCGAGGCGTCAGGGGAGTTCGTCTGAGGCTCAGCGCGGTTCAGGTGCCCAGCGTTAGTGCCAGAGATCAGAGCCGGGTATGTCCCGTGTAGCTGTACTTTCTTTTCTTGTCTCTGTACTAGTTGTGGACTATTGTTATTATTTTATTGTTATATTGTGGACCATGTAAAACGTTAATTCATTTCCTGCTTATTTATATAACTGTTTAATTCTGCAATTATTTGTGATACTTGTGTAATTTCCACACCATCCTTCTAACCCTTCCGAGTCTTCGAACTCGTGGGTGACGGTGCGAGTCTCGGGTTATCGGGCCTTCCCGGTAATCGGATTCTCGGGTCGTTACATGAGCACACAATCAAAACCATGGATTCTTACATGGAAGTTGAATTCTGCTCAGATTAATTCAAGAAATAAGCATCCAACTAAACTTTGATACACATGAACAGAGAAGAGGAAGAATCAGAAGACATAACACCATCACATAGTCGTGCCTTAGCATTCCCTGCATCAAGCTCAGAATTTTGTCCATAAATACAAACCTTCTTGAAGATACATTCAGATGAGCATTTGCAAGTGACAGTCCCTCATCCTGACAAGCACAGTCCACACAACCCAAATGCCCAAAAAAACAAAAGAAAGAAAAAATGGCCAAGAATGCATAAATTGCTGACAAATATAAAAGCGACATCTGACTTACTATTTGGATGGAACATTCGAGAAACAAAGCGCACAGTTGGTGGCTTATTTGGATAATCCTCTGTGAACTGAAGTGTCAATTTAAATGTACCTGAAAAGTCGGACAATTTCAAATGTGAGATAAAAAATCCACTCTTCCAGAACTCACAGCATGTGTACAACAATAAATAACGGGAAACATCATAAAGTGGTAGAACATACAGAAAGTGTTTAAGACATTACAAGACTTTTATTCACATGAAACTGAATATTATGCAGAAATACCATAAAGTTGAACCAACCTAGACAAATGACTACAATTTCTAATCACAATGTCCCACCAACAAAAAATAAAAATATTCTTTTCTTCAAAGTGGATGGTACAACATCATTTAAAAGCGAAGAATGTACAAATAAGGAGGGAGTGTGCGCCCAAAAATTCCCCTATACAGAAGAGATACAGAGGTTTCCCTAACCTTGACATAGGGTAAAATAAGGGAATTACATTTTTCCCCTCTACAAAAAGTGTCCCCCCAACTTTTCACACAAGAAAATCAAATCCAAACATTTAGCAGGATCATGTGCTTCTCTTTTGAAAATTCTGCCATTCCTCTCCCTCCAGATGATCCAAAAGGTTGCATGCAAAATCAACCACCACAACTGGCAATCAAACTTTGCAATCCATTGAACTTGCCAGCTTCTGATGAACTCTTCCACAGGGCCTTTAACAGGTTTGCTGCACCTGAGCTTAGTGAGAATATGTTGCCGAACTTCCAAAGCATAGTCACACTCTAAAAATAGATGATCCAACAATTCCTCTGCCTTCCCACACAGGCTGCACAGAGTGTCCACCCCAATCATGAACCTGGTCGATCTATCCAGTGTAGGTAGTCGGGCAAGGGATATCCTCAACATGAGCAGCTTCACCTTAAGGGGGCTGACTGGTTTCCCAACTTGATGGAACATAGGATATTTCACAACCCCGTCAACAATAAAGGAGTAAGCCCGGCGAACAGAAAACACTCTCGAGGGGTTCCATCTCTACACCCACTGATCCCTGGAAGTGGAATCCAACTTGTACCCTTGTAGTAGGGAAAATAGCTGAGACACCTCCGAAATCTCATCCTCCTTCAGCCCCCTCCTGAAAGTCGAGCACCATCCATCTTTGAAGTCAAATGCCTGTCTAACTAACATCTGCTTGTCAGTAGTAATGTTGTAGAACTTGGGAAACCTGTGTGCCAGGGCCTCACTTTCACACCATCTGTCCAACCAGAAGACATCCCCAACTTTAATCGTCACAAAAGCCTAGATGACATCTGCAGCATGCAACACACCTTTCCAGATTAGAGATAGCAAGTCAGCTTGATAGGGGATCAGGTCCCAGGTGCAGCTTCTAGTGTAATAGTTGTCTTTTATAAGCTGAAGCCATGGGACATTTTCTGTGATCACAATCTTCCACTGTCACTTTGCAAGAAAAGCTAAGTTGAATAGCCTAATATCTTTAAAACCTATACCACCGCTCCTTTTGCCTTGACATACTCGGCCCCAATTAACATCATGCCAACCTCTCACCCTTTCTGCATCATCCTGCCAGAAGAATCTGTTTTGAATGCTCTGAAGTTTTGCAGTAACCGAAAAGGGAATCCGAAACATGGAGAGGAAGTAGACCGATAGGCTCTCTACCATCGAGCTGCACAGAACTACCCTTCCCCCATAAGAGAGTAATCTTCCCTTCCATGCAGCCAATCTAGTCTCGAATTTTTAGATAACTGGCTGCCAATCTCTGCATCGAATGGCATCATCAGCCAAGAAGAGGCCCAAATATGTGATCAGAAACTGGCCAATTTGACATCCAAGGATAAGGGCTGCCCTCTATAAGGTGTGATCCTCCATGTGAATGTTAAAAGTTGGCTCTTATGAAAATTGACCTTTAACCCAATGACCTTCTCCAACAATTCTAACAAAAATCTAGCAATAAGCAGTTGTTCCTCACCCTCAAAGAAGAAAAGAATAGTATCATTTGTAGATTGAATGTGAGAAATGTGACTTCCCCAGTTCCTTGGAAACCAGTAACAAGACCCGCCTCCTCTACTCTCTGCCAGAATATGCTCAAGAGGGAAGAGACAAGTACAAAAAGTAGAGGAGAAGGGGGGCTCCCTGTCGCAGACCCCTCCCATTGTGAAAGGATGAGGAGGGTTCCCCAATGACAAGAGCCCCAACAGAAGCGGAAGTGACATATGCTCTGATCCAACCAATCCACTTCTGACCAAAGCCCATATCATACAACACATTGAGGAGACATTACCAGTTAACCCTATCGTAAGCTCTCTCAAAATCCAACTTTAAAACTAGCCCTTTCTTATTAAGGACCTTGAAGGAGTGAATGGTTTCCTCTGCTAGCAAAAATTTTCCCTAGATCTACCTCCCTTTAATGAAGGCACTCTGATTACTACCAACCACTTTGTCCTTGTCCACCACTTTCACTAACTTAACAGCTAACAATATGGACATGATCTTGTAGAGGCTGTTCAACAAGCTTATAGGCCAATAGTCCTTCAGGGAATCAGCCCCTGCCTCATGGAATGCATTCTCGCGAGATCTCGACAAGATCTCGCCGAGATCTCGGTCTCGCCACGTCCACGAGACGCGAAGCGTCGCGAGGTCAGCGTTTCTCGGCTACACCGTGCGCGGGCGGGAAGCGGGGTTCCGTTCCGGCACGAACAAGGTGAACCGGCCGGTCCGGCCTGTTAATGCGAAGCGGTCGAGGCGAAGGTTAGTCGACCCTAAGGGCTTAAAGCCTTAAACCCTCACCCACCCCGTCGAGCCCTCACGCCTCATCCCGATACTCTCGCACACACTCTCGCACAGTTGCACGAGGTCGCCGGAGCTGCCCTAGGTGGCTCTCCCTGCCCGCCGATTGCATCGATCACCGGCGATAGCTGTACGACAGACTTCGCCGGCGTCGGATCTCCGAGCGATCGGGCGATCGATATCGACTGTCTCCCCCTCTCTCCGGTATGCCTTTCCTTCTTCTCCCCCCCCCCCCCACCCCTATCTTCCTCCTTCCCCATCTGTCTCCCCCCATCTCTTCGCAGGTGTGAGTGTGTGTGTGAGAGAGAGACTGAGAGGAAGGGAGAGAGATCCCATCCCCTCTCACTCTCTTTCTCTCCCCCGGTCTCTCTCCCAAGTCTCCTCCGACCATCTCCCACCCTCCCTCTGTCTCCGTCTATCTTTCTTTCTTCCCCCCGTCTCTCCTCTCGCACTCTCTCTGTCTCCCTCCCTCTCTCTCTCTCTGTCCCTCTCTATCTATCTCTCCTCCCACCCTCTCTCTCTCTCGGTGTGTATCCCTCTATGTCGCCCCCCCCCGATCTATCCTCCCGACACTCTCTCTGTCTCCTACCATCTCTCTCTCTTTGTCTCCCACTCTGACTCTTTCTCTATCTCGCACCCTCTCTCAATCTCTCTGTCTCCCACCCCCCCTCTCCCTCTCTCTGTCCCTCTCTGTCTGTCTCTCCCCTCGACCCCCGATCTCTCCTCCCACCCTCTCTCTCACTCTGTCCCTCTCGGTCTGTCTCTCCCCCCAATCTATCCCCTCGACACTCTCTCTATCTCCCACCATCTCTCAATCTCTCTGTCTCCCACGCCCTCTCCCCCCCCCCTCCCACACTCCCTCACACAGACACACTCTCTCTCTCTCTCCCTCTCTCACCCTCTCAATCTCTGTCTCCCACCCTCTCTGTCTGTTTGTCTCTCTCCCCCCTCCGTCTTCCCCTTATCTGTTTAAGATAGAGGGAGAAAGAGAGAGACAGAGAGATAGAGGGAGACAGAGATTGAGAGGGAGGGGCGAGAGAGATGGAGACGGGGGGGACAGAGAGGAGGGGGGAGATAGAGACAGAGACGGTGGAGACAGAGACAGAGAGAGATAGACAGAGGCAGAGAGAGAGAAATAGAGAGGATTTGGAATTTTTTAAATAGTTTATAATTTAATGTTACTTTTTTTGTCAATTGTCTTAGTTTATTTTGTCAAAATTATTGATAAAAGTGGCAACAATATTCGGAAAATAGCAAATTCTTGAAGAATTATTTAAATTTCAGAAGGTATAATTTTAGATTTGTTGTAATATTTTTAATAGTTTGAAATATTTATTTTGTTCATATTGTTGTTACGTGGGGTGTATTATATAATTGAGACATTGTGTTGTTTGTTTTTTTTTGTTTTAAATATTATATAATTGAGACATTGGTTAGTATAAAAGAATTAAGATTTTTTTAGAAATAGGCTATACTTATGAAAAATATTTTTAAAATCACCAAACCCGATCTCCCCAGATTTTTTCGAGATCTCTCCAAAATCTCTTCTCTCCAACCCCCCCAAGACAAAGCCGAGATCCGATATGGCAAACCATGCCCTGCCTTCTTCAGGATAAGGATAATAGAAGTCTTGTTGATGCCGCTGAGATTAGCCTTACCCTCCTAGGATTCCACCATTGCTTTCACCATGTTGACTTGGACAACATCCTAGTATTTTTGGAAAAAGAACATGGGAAAAGCCATCTGAACTTGGGGATTTGTCCCTAGTCAACAAGAAGACTGCATGTCTAATCTCCTCAATAGAGGAGGAAAACAGACTCATGTCCTCCTCGAAAATGACAGGCCACTGATGACCCACAAAAGGTCACCAAGAATCCTCCTTCGACAAAAGGGAGGAGGAGAAGTCCACCACATGTCGCCTAATATCACCCATGCTGGATAAAGTTATGTCCCCCTGTCACAGGCTCTTGACGGAGTTCAATCTCCTTCTCCCAGAAGCAATTTTCTGAAAGTACATAGTGTTCCTATCCCCCTCCTCCAACCACCTCTCTTCAGATCTTTGCTTCCAATATATCTACTCCTTGAGGAGAATGTCCTCAAGCTCCTTCATTGTTGCCTCTCTCATAGTTCTATCTTGCTCATCTAACAGGTTAGCTTCCTCCAATGTATCAAAGACCTGAAGCTTCTCCAGTATACTGTCCTTCGTAACTTTTCTCGGAATAGTCTTTGATCTACTCGAACAACTAAGCACCTAGGCCAGCTCCTTCAGTTTGATGATCAACCCTGCCATAGCAGATGCCTCCGGTCTAGGTCTAGTCCAGCTTCTGGTGACCACCAGGAAGAATTTCTCCTCTTTAAGCCAATAATTTTCCATCTTGAATTCATGGCGCATGTTAAATCTATTACTGGGTAGGTGAGATAACAAAGTAGTCAGCCTTTCTCCCTTCCACCACTTCCTCCACCACCAATTCATTCCAAAGCACCATGATACCATTGAATAGTCCACCGCTGGAGATGCCACACCCTTACTTAACCTCCCTTCCACCTATCTCGCTCATGACACACTCCCCATCCCCCTCTAACTTAGACTCCTATATACACATGATGACAATTTTACACCTCCACACAAACTCTCTCACAACCCTCCTTTTTTTTCGGGCTGCACACCCCTCTCACATTCCATGAGACCATATGCATGGAAAATGTTCTTGAACTTCTCCACTCCCCCCCCCACTTAGTCCTCATCTAGCTCCTTCCCATCCTCGTCCCTTCCCCCCTCCCCTCTCTTAGTAATTTTCCCAGCCTTAACCCCCCTAGCCATACTCAATAGTCACCTTTTTTAGATTTTGCAGCACACCGATCTGACATCTTCATCAATACCCTCACAAGATACTCCTGTTAAGCTTGCCACCTCCCTGGCATATTCCCCCATGAACCTCTACTCTGGCTATAACTTCCTTCACCTCCTCTTTTCCGAGAGCTCCCTTCATCTTCTCTCTAATACTCACCTCCTCCGGAAGGGAGTCCGTAACCCTATCCACCTCCATCATAGATCCATCTTCATCTTCAAGTAGCAGAGGGTGGCAGCTAAGAGAGGGCCCTTGTCCGTGCAACACGTCTAAAGCCTTGTCAGTAGCCGATAAACCCACCTCCCAACGGCCAATTTCAGAGCAGCCCATGCGCCCAGAACCATTGGCCTCTCTGATCGGGGAACCCTGAAGCATCAATGTTTTGCCCTTCCCCGCGCCTCTAGTACCAAGGTCATCAGCCAGCATAGCCGCAGACATCCTGTACTAGCAGAAGGCCTTGGCCTGAGCCACTACGATCTCTCTTATGCCGAAGTCAGTTGGCCGACCCTTACTAGTGACTGGATCGATTGTTGTCAAGGGACCCTCCTGCGCAGGTTCCGACAGGGGACGAACATGCCAGCCACCCCCTTCCTCCATGCCCCCGTTGGAATCACCGATAGGCATCACAAGCTCCTGGCCCGATGTCGATTGTCAGGTGCCCAGTCATTGCGCAGACTGGCTAGCCCCCGCTAGAGTTCGCACATCCGCTAGTTCCATCACCAACAATCCCAATCTACCCTCCGAAGGCTGCCAGCCAACGATGGTCTCATCGCCATCAATAGTAGAGGGCGAGGAGTCCTCCGAAGAAGGTTCCCCTATCGAGCGGAAGAGAAGGGGTTGTACGGGTCTTGTCGGGCCCGACTGTGATACGAGGTTATTGGGTAAGTCACGGGTATTCACCCGATTACCCAACAACCCACCCCCGCAACCCACTCCACCTAGCTCAACTGAAAGGAAGGATCCGACATGTTCCTCCTTCCAGTCTTCCATCTGGACCCGTTCGCAATCGGACCCACACAAACCGGCCTGTTGTGGGTTCGAATTTTGAATTCTCATCGGGTATTGTGTTTCTTCTTCCTTTTGCATGCTCCCCTGAAACCCCAAACCTCCCACTGGCATGGGTCTCCTTGTTACCCCCCCCCCCACCACAACCCTCATCAGAAAGATTTCTCTCGCTATGAAGGCTTCTACCACCGCCAGAATGGCGGTGACGGAGGAGACGCGAACCCAAGCTTCAACAGCAACCATCGATGAGGAACTCCCAAATTGGAGCCTGCCCTCTTCAAGTACCTCAAAACCTTAAACTAATCGGCAAATCCACTCTTGGTCACAAAGGGTGAGAGGTACCCCCCCAAGGACCGAAGAGGCATAGACTATCAAGAGATCAAGGTAGGTTCCCCTGACAGACCCTTTGGAGGTGTCCTCTGCTGAGGCACTTGAAGCAAAGCGGTCCCCGACATTGGATAGACGTAGCAGCTAGAGGTCTAGGTGGAGCATCGACTACCGTTGCCAGACATCTGCCCAACGGGGTCTGATTAGCCCCCATTGCAACCGCCAGCACACCCCCTCGCCTCTCCCTCCCTGCTCGCTTCATGACCGGTCAAGTATACAAAAAATAAAAATATGGACCAAAGAATCAACAAAATAATGTTCCCCATACATCAAGCAAAATTTGCAAACGATCCTACAAATTGGAGGTTGAAATCTGAAGTTTAGGAAACAATAGGACGCAGTGGCTACAAGGTTATACATTTATGGGTAATGAGAAAATGGTCCCCAAAAAATCTATACTTTAAAGAGGATATATAGGAATATTTCCTTTTGATTAGATTTATCAAGAGGGAATATTCACCCTCACATTAACTTTCCAAATCTCAGCCATCCATATATTAGATATTTGGTTCTATATTGTCAATGTTTATTTTCTCCATGCATGTTACAATAAATGCTTGGCCCTCCGTGATCTTCGAGTATTGGCTTATCACGCTTACTATTAACATCCCGCCATTAATTGCTTTATACGTAGAAGGTTAAACATGCAAAAATAGCATGCTCACTATTAACTACCATATGTATAATGCAGGTCTCTCTAATGCACTACCTAGCTCTAACTCCTCTCCCTTTTCAGGCATTTCTTCTCTTCTCCACATCTTCCATATTAGCATAGTGTGATTGCATTAGAAAGGGTGATGAATGGCACTAGCGTCGACACTAGAAATTCAACTATAGTTAAGGTGGGAATAGATAACCAACTATGGTATTTGGATCCTTTTATGTATTTAATTAGAATTTGTGTAAAACTTTTCTTAAGAATTTATTTGGAGACACCTTCCAAAAAAATAACTTATTTGGAGAATTATCATTCTGATTTCATAGTATTTTTAATAACTTCATTACATTGCCATACTTGCACCTTTTTTCTAAACGAAAAGTGAATGGTACCTGGGAGTACATTAAGTAAAGAGCGAAAGGGAACGTACACGTGATAAGAGAGGACGAAGCACAAAAGTCCTGCTATACAAGAGCACACCTAGATGGTGTCAGTCTTCTCCCAAAAACCAAAAAGAGCCAAAGAAGATACATCCACATTACAAAGGAGATTTGCGCATTCCAAGACCCAATTAAAAATAAGAGAAGAAATGGAATCTGGAGGTCTGGATTCCCTCCAGAAAATCCTCGCATTTGCTCGCTCCAGATTGCCCAAAATGTAGCATGGAGAATCAGCCACCACACTTTGCGATTGTGACACTTGCAACATACTCTTACTGTCATGTCCATTAACAATCTAATCAAAATATCTTATTTAACTTTGATTAACTTTAACCAGATTTGGCTTAATCTCTCCTAAACTCTTTCTCTATGAATCTATCCATGTCTCTATATTAATTGGGAGACATTCGATATTTGATCAGATGACCCTGCCTACCATGCGACTAAGACTGCACAGAAGTCCACACTTACATGCTGCCACACATGCAAACATGCATGGACGCAAACACACAGACGCACCATATATAATATTATATATATAGTCCCTCTGTCCAGAGACAATATGAACCTTTAGATTAGTGTTTTAGATCTCAGCCATACACTCTTCTCACTCTTTACCATTAAATTGATTACAAGAATAATAAACAGGCATTTATTTATATAATAACTTTTAAATAGTTTGTGGTTTGTAACCAGGCTAGCAAGCCAAAAGAATTCACGGCCAACGCATGTTCCATCATCATCATCATCATCAGAGCCTTATCCCAATTATTTGGGGTCGGTTACATGAATCATGTTCTGTCAAAGATTTCTATCAAGTACTATATTCATATTTAAACTCAAGAAACCAATGTCCTTCCTAATAACATCGCATCATCTCATTTTAGACCTTCCCCGAGCTCTTTTACTAGCATCCACTAAGATTCAGTCACATCTTTTAACCGGCGCTGAGTTAGGGCGACGAAACACATGTTCAAACCACCTGAATCTATTTTCTCTCATTTTACTATCAATTGAGACTATCCCCAAGTCCTTACGGATGCGATCATTCCTAATCTTGTCTTTCTTAGTCTTGCAACGCATCCATCTCAGCATCCTCATCTCTACTATACGCATTTTGTGAATGTGTTCCTTTCGTACTACCCAACACTCGGTACCATATAATAAAGCAGGTCTCACAACCGTTCTATAAAATCTCGCTTTGAGTTTCACAGGCATACGATGATCACAGAGGACTCCTGATGCGCTTCTCCATCTTAACCAACTTGCCTTAATCCTATGTGCAACATCGTCATAAATCTCCTCATTCTCTTGTATGATAGACCCTAAGTACCGAAAGTTACTACTCTTTAGAATGTTATATCCATCAATTAGAACCATGTCTTCATGTATCACTCTCATTACTAAACTTACAATGCATAAACTATGACTTGCTCCTACTAATTTTAAAATCTTTAGACTCCAAGACATGTCTCCAACGCTCTAACTTAACATTTAAAGCATCAATACTCTCATCAATTAAGACAATATCATCTGCAAATAACATACACCAAGGGATATCCTCGTGCAATTGTTTTGTTACTTCATCCATAACTAAGGCAAAGAGATACGGACTTAGTGCAAAACCTTGATGCAAACCTATAGGAACTGGAAAGTCACCAGTCTCTCCAACAATAGTTCGAACACTAGTAATAGCACCTTCGTACATATCCTTGACCAAATCAACATATCCTTGAGAGACTCCTTACTTTCTTAATGTCCACCAAATCAATTCTCTCGGTACTCGATCATACGTCTTCTTCAAATCAAAAAAAATCATATACAAATCTTTTCTCATCTCTCTATACTTCTCCATTAGTTGTCGTAATAAGAAAATAACTTTTGTAGTAGATCTATTCGGCATAAAACCAAACTGATTTTCCGATACAGCAGTCATACATCGGAGGCGTTTTTCAATTACTCTTTCCCAAAATTTTATAGTATGACTCATAAGCTTAATTCCACGATAATTATTACAACTTTGAATATCTCCTTTATTTTTATAAAAAGGAACTATGACACTTTTTCTCCAAACTTCTGGCATTCTCCGTTCCTTTAAAATTTTATTGAAAAGTTTAGTTAGCCACTGAATACCAATGTCTCTTAGGCCTTTCCATACTTCAATAGGTATGTCATCTGATCCTAAGGCCTTACCCACTTTCATTTTGTCGCATCTCCCACATGAATTCCGATCTAAATGCGGCCAATGCATGTTCCAACAGATGTAATCAGCCCTTAAACAGAGTCATGCTTGCAGGTTCTAATAGCAGACCCTTAAAGTGGGCCCTTTCTAAAACTTCCATGCTACAACTATTCATCTTTATAATTTGAATTATTTTATATTCTCTTGTATTAATTATCCATGTGCTTGGATTAATTGCAATGCTCGCGTACCCAGGCATGCATGCGTGGATACTCAACATGCAAAGTTGGCATTTTCTCATGCAAATTAAAGGCTCAACTATAAGAAACCATGATATTACTGTGTGCTTGATCCAAGTGAGACCCAATGACAGGAAAGTAAATACCTTTGCCTTCTAATGACATCCAAGAAATAGATAATACAGTTTTTCAATCCCGAGGAGAAACATAATTTTGATGCATTTGAAAAGGAGGAAAACCATGGTGTCATATTTGTTGTAACCGCATTTACCATTTTTTTTGGACATCCAATTTGAAAATTGGACAACTAGAAGTACCGAATTTAAGTTCAATGCTCTCTAGGGTGCCTCGAATTTAGGTTCAGTGCCAACCTCACCTTGGCCATCCGATCTCAATATAGATGGCTGAGATGAGCGTGGCAAATGAGATGGCAAAAGTGTGGCGCTGTAATATTCCTCTTTAGTAGATTGTGAAGAGCATAAATATTGCCTGGAGCTATTCACCTAATACATACTTCTGTGGCCTTAAATTTATGTCATTTTTTCAGTTTAAAGTAGTCCGAGGCACAAGGCTGCCGAGGCGACCAAGGGGTTGCCTCAGCCTCAAACGCCTAGACAATGGCCTAGGCGTTTAAGGCAGTATTTTATTAAAATAATATAGATAATTCAGAAATATAAATATATATAAATATCACAAAATTCCATACATAAAACTAATATAGTTCCTAAATCCATTCATTCCTATGCGTTTGAAGAGATCTCTAAAAAATCAAACAAAAAATTTAAACAACATCAACAATAAGTTCAATGAGTAAAAGAAGCACAAAAAAACAACTTAAAAGTTTCAAAGTGCTATTTAAGCTCCTTGTTGCCCGAAGGGGTCCAAAATGCTCGCTTCAGTGTTCCTATGTAGAGAAAGAGAGAGACAAAATGAGAGCCTCCTCTGTGTGTGTATGCATGTGTGTGTGTGAGAGAGAGAGAGAGGGGTCAAGCCCCCCTGTGTGTGTGAGAGAGAGAAATAAAGAGAGAGAGAAAGAGAGGTGGGGTCGAGCCCCTCTGTGTGTAAGAGAGGGGGGTTGCCCCTCTATGTGTGCAAGAGAGAGAGAGAGAGAGAGAGAGAGAGAGAAAGAGAGAGATAGGCACAGCCCCTGTGTGTGTGTGTGTGTGTGTGTGTGTGTGTGTGTGTGAGAGAGAGAGAGAGAGAGAGAGAAAGAGGGAGAGAGGGGGCAACTATCGCACACACGTGTGTGTGAGAGAGAGAAAGAGAGAGAACCGAGAGGCCAACCGCCGCTCACCGCCGTCCGCCGCACGCCACATGCCACTGTCTACTGTTGTCCACCGCTCGCCCATTGCCGGTTGCACAATGAGGGGGAGACTCGATGAGGGGGGACTCAAGAGGGGGGAGAGAGGAGAGGGGCCGGCTAGGATTAAAGAGGGGCTGACTCCTTTTATATTGTCAAATCGGGCCAGGCCGCTATCAGGCTCTTGGTCCCGGGCTGGGGCACGAGAGGCAGGCCGGGGCGAGCGAGGTGGCCCGAGGAGGAGGCCACAAAGGCGACCAAGGCAATTTTGGCCAGAGCGAGGCGGGTTATTGCCGTCTCGTCTCACCTAGGCGACCGCCTCGGTCGCCTTTGATAACATAACTTTAAATTGAATATTTTATATATGTTATCATTTACACATTAACATTCTATACAAATATTTCTAATTGTGCACTTGCACGTGCATTACAACCAGTGAATAGCAAAATGATCGATAAAAAAAAGTCTGACAGCCCACCATCTAAAGGAGCAGAGCTAACAACTTTGTATGGATGCAACCTATATTTACTGGCATTTATGCTGTAGATCGGAGTCTTTAATCGAACATCATTCTGACAGTGACTCTTGGGGGGGGGGGAGTTTGGAGCAGGGTGAACATCTAACCAAAAGGAACTAAGAAGTAGTGCCTGAAGCAGATTTTAAGTTGGACAGGTACAGATCCAAGAAACGATGATCAACATAGTCCGTTATGTAACAAACCAGACAACACAGTCATGAACGATACAAGATGACATAATCATAAGGACGAGCTTCACAATACTCTTGATGCCAACAAGTTAATTTTGAAAGTGCCTCACCTCCATCCCAGGGGGTGTCGTCAGGTCTGCAAATATCAAACAAAGGGGAAGAGAGATATAATCAGCAAGCTCCAAAATAATCTAAAAACAATACGGACAATGCCTTGCAAAGCATACCCGAAAATGACAGCATTCCAGAGCATGATGTTGTTGTCCTGAGGGGCACCGCTGATCCCCGCAGGAGGGTCCTGCTGCAAGCGCTTGAAGTCCCTCATCAGCCTCTTCCTTGCAGGAGTCGACATCCTCACTCACCTGAATTCCCAAATGATGACAAGTGCAGACGAGAAAAAATTAGCAAAGTAAACAAATGGTTAGAAGGCTTACTGAGAGATACCCAAGCACCAATTTGTTGAGTAAAAAGGAACAGGCCGTTCCCCAATAACATATCAACAAAAGTCTTAGTGCCAGGGGGGCAACCCATTAGACAAAATAAGGCTCAAAAACACCTGTCGAAACACATTTTTCCAATCCTGAATGAGGATATGCCAATACCCCAAACCTCGCCCCCATAGAACACCACAGGCTGCACATCTAATTAAGATCCCATCATAGAAAAGATATTCAGAGATAATTTGTGTCGAACAGCGGTTTGAACAGGAAAAAAAACTTAGAATCGAAATTGCAAAGATTTCCAAAGTTCCCAAACAAATGGATGAAAGTTGCCACCGGCGACAGGTCCACATGGAAGCCCCACAGCAATCCAAAGTTAGAACCAGGATTCGTCCACCTAAGCAGCGATCACTCCACGCGATCGCTCTCTTCCCACAGACATAATTAGGGTTTCCAAACAAAACTCAGTGACGCAGACACGATTACCCCAACGAGCAGAAGATGGATGAGAAGATGCGGCTAATCACCTGTCAGCAGACTCGGGAAGTGTTCAGGCTCCGCTAGGGTTTCAGGGCGCGCGCGCGATCGAGCACGGGCCACGAAGGAGGGACGGGAAAAGAAACGGGGATCGCAGCAATCACCTTCGAGCGAGGAGGACGACAAATAATTCCGACAGTGATCAGACAACAGATATATAAATACACAGAGGGGTTTTTACGTTCGAAACTTTGCCGCTTTGTGATTTTCAGTTTTACCCCTATATTGTTAATTTATTTAGTATAAGCCCCTTCAATCTACATATTTTTAATATTTTTTAAAATCTCAACTTATTTAATAAAATATATCCATCTTAAAATTTGATAAATCGATACGATACATTATATATTATATATCGCATTTGTAGGATCATCCTAATCGATGATCAGTACAATTAGTACATGTGATGATATATTTTAATATTATTTTAAATATTAATATTTTATTATATATTAATATTAATATTAATTAATAAATAGGTTAGTTTGACGTGTTTTAATTATCGATGAAGATACGAATGTGAAACGAGTAACACACACTTTTTGTATTTTTCTGTGTTTTTACCCTAATAAATTGTAAAAATATAATTATATTTAAATAATATATATATGGATCAATTAAGTTAACTAATTATATAAATAATTTTAATTATAAAATATTTATTGAAATATTTATTTTATTTTAATATATAATAGACATGATCGATACGAATCAAATCGACAATCCTTACACACCGTGACATAAAATTCTTCGGATATTTACAAAAATCCCCTAATAATTGTGTTTGATATGATTTGTCGAATCTTATCAAATTAATTCAAGTTAACATCAAGATTTACCGTCTCGACCGACTTGTCTGTCCTAGTCACGACGGGTCGGGTCGGTACCATCTGTCTCAGTCCATCGTGTAAAATATTAAAATAAAAAATAACTTTATATATATATAATATATATATATAATAATAATATAATAAAATTAAAAAACTCTTCATATATAATATATATATATATATAATAAAAATATTAAAATAATAAAATGTCCCGATAATGACTCACGACCCGGACATCCAGTCTATCGTTTGGGTCGAATTGAGACGTGCGAGTCGAGATGACTCAGACCGGAACGTCAAACCCTGGTCAACATAACTCAGCGGCACAACCGTCGATATTTACAAAAAAATCTCTCAATAATTGTGTTTCATAATAATAATTTGTTTATAAAAATCGCAAAAAATATCTTCTTTGTACTTTCCAGGCCACGACCGTCGATCGTGACAGGGAGCGGAGCGGGGCTTCCCCTTCTTTTCCACAGCGTGGGCGGCATCTATTACAGCAAGTGGTGGGGACCGGGTTTCACCAGTCCCCGCGGTACGGTTTAAGGTAACGAGGATCCCGATCAAAGCATGACCTCTCTCACTTGGAACTGTCAAGAATGTTCTGGGCGAGTGCTGATCGTCCCGGTTAAGCTTGCGGGGTTCTGCGTGTTCGTTGGATGCGTCTCCCGATGCTGCTAGAATTGGTGGCTTTGGAGCTGGGTCACGTGGACGGCCGCGTCGGCAAATCTGGACCACTGATGGTCCAATGAACGGGTGGGATAATCTGGGTTGCCACCGCCCCTGTCAGGCTGCGAGGTGGACGAGTGGGGGGCCGGGGGTTCAGACATTAGACTCCATTTGTTCAGTGGGACTTCGCCGTTGGGTAATGAGAAGATTTACCCGCCATTTGGATATCGTAACTTTTTTTTTGTTGGAAGCCTTATCCTGCTAATTTTGTATTACAATAATTTGTATAAGAGATTGCTGATTTGTTCTTGAGTTTGAATTTTTACACTATTAATCTTGTATTATAAGTACTTTATAAGTCCTTTTTTTAATTTATATAATATTTTCTATTTATATAGATTAATCTCTCTAATCTAGATATTTCTTTATAACTGCTTAGACTCTCAAGTTCTTTAGCAAAAGATCATTACGAGAAAAAAACCGTCGTCCTTTTGCCAAAAGATGTCTAAAAAATGCTTAACAAATAAATGTGTAATTGTGATATTGTTATAATAAATATTTAGACTAGATGGATGAAATTATAAATATAAATATATAATGGTTAAAATGTAAAAATCTTTTTCATAAATTTTTTTACAATATGATGTTATGTGAGAGGTCACTTGCATAATTTGCCGTATCGATCTTACCACCGTATCAATTTTTAACTGATACAGCTCAATATAATACGATAATACATTATGCTACTACGTGTCTATAAGAAATAAAAACATGATTCATAGATATATTATAATAAAAATATGATAAATTATATATTCCGAGCCCAATTGATTAGAATGTTATGTTAAATTTGTGTGGATCTCATGTCGTGGAAGGTCATTTGTTAGTTAGTTTCTCTATTATTTGAAAAAAAAATTAAGGAGATATTAATCAGATATTTTAATTAAAATAAATTAAATAATAAATAATAACAATATAATTTAGAGAGTTTCGTATCTAATTTTTCAGTTAAATCTGATCATAATCTCATTTGTTCAAAGTCGTTGCATTTCACACCCTAATTTTTTATAAACCCTAAACCCTCGTCACCTATCTCCATGAACTAAGATTTTTATGTCACCCTCCGTGCTCTACCTGTCTTCTCCTCACAGCTAATGTTGACCGGTTATTCCCCGTCACCGCCGGCACGGGTCATTTTTTCATTAGAATGTTAAATTATAACACACTTTAATAATACAAACTAACTCATTTGTCTAGAGCGTTGATTTATATAATTGAGGTTACAAATTTGATACTTATATAGGTCATTTTTTATTTTTTTTATTTTTTATTTTTACTCTTAAAAAATACATTCACCTTACCAAAATAATATGCTCACTTTTAAATTTTGATTAACAACCTTAAAGACTCTTTTAAAATATATTTTTAAATAACTACAATATATTTAATTCATAAATTTTAATAAATATGATTTAAAAATTAAATAAAAATGAGTTAAAGATGACTAGTATTAGGATATTATGACGTTTAAATTATTTCAGATTTTATTAAGTAAATATATCATAATTATCGAAAAAATATTTAAAATATCATTTAGATTGCGAATTAAAATTAAAAAATGATAAAATTGTTTCAAAATTTTCAAGATTAAAAAATAATAATAAGAAAAATACTCCTTGCAAGTCTCGAACTCGTAACCTTAAATATATGATCCACCGTTGCTAACTAACTAAACTAATAATTCACATTATCAAAAAGTATAAGATTTTATATTTAAAAATATATACATATTGTAGAGTCGAGAAAATAGTCTCTCGAACTCCGTATCACACTTTTAATATTTATTTGTTGGAGAATATCGTCTGACCACCTGTGGAAATATGCAAACACCAGGAAAACGACGTCAGAAGGAGTCCTAGGTGATACTCCATGGGACAACCCTCTGATGCCTAAGTCAGAACCTTGTTGAAGGGGAATCGAGGGGAATCAGAGAAGAGAGAGAGAGACGAGAGTCGATTGGTGGAGCCTGGAGCGGGGGTCAAGTCCCCAGAGGAGTGCTCGCCATGTATGGCGGGTTCTCAGAAGACGTCTGTGAATCCGGAGGAGTGTTCGAAAGTAGGCCGGAGCCCCCCCCCCCCCCCCCCCGAACGGTGGGAGGGCTTTCTTACAATAGCAAAGCGTGGAGTAGCCTGACTCTCTATGCCCCTCTCTTGGTGTGTCTATTCGTGTACTCGATAGTGTCCCCCCAGCGGGTCTCGCGAGAGGTTCATTTATAGGGGTTATCTTGGCGATGAAGGCATATCCCTTAACAGGAAAGGGCATGAGTCGAGGGATAACGCCTCCCTATGATCGTGGGGAGTTTCCCGTTGAGGGTCCGTTCCTCTAGAGTCGGGTAACCTTTAGGCGAGTCTTACAGCGTCCGTAAGGTGTGCTCACCTTTAGTGGAGTTGAGGCCGATGATGGCGGGAGTAACGGTCGGTTGCTGTAGGGTCGTTCGGCGTCTGATATACCTGGGTCGATGCCCGTTGTGGACTGGCGAATCCGATGGCTGGCCTTCTTGGGCCGCATGTCATGGATCGGGGCCGTCGGGGGTCCATCATGCGTGAAGCGGACCTCGAGCCGACACGAGCCTGGCGTCGATGGGCCTTTCATAGGCCATGTTGATTTTACCCTCCTCACATATCATATCGCTTGCATCTCGCGTGCCGATCGTACTAGTCGCACGATGATATAATATAACATATGCGGTACATAATGCATCGAACCGATACAAAAAACCATGCTTGAGTGCAAATAGTCATTTTTTACCAATTCAGCGCCTCCAAGACTAACTTAACTGGACTGGTCTCTATTCTCGCATTGAGTGCTGCTAGGTAGCCATCCCATCTGGGACGAGATTGGTTCACATGAGATGTGCATAATGCACCCACCCTATGTGGGCCAATTCCGTTTCGAACGATTATCTGTGCATGATGGACAATAAGAATTACCCTTCTCGCATTATGATAAGATCATAAGAGTTTCGTTACTAAAGTTAACAATTTTACGGATGAGAGTCTTTTTCTCGTTCGACAAAGGATCTCATTCGCATAGAAATTCTCTTTGTGAGACAGATTTTGCGTTCAATTCTATCTTTTAATATTATTCGAGGGAGAATAAATTTGTCTCATATATTCATATTGTTTGACAGCATGAAAACATAAATCTCTCATCTGAGGGAAAATTTGTGTGTGTCGACAATTATACTACTTGTCAGTTGAAAACTTGTGAATACTTTGTCAATGACACTACTTGTCAAATAAATATTTAATTTTTTCCCTCTGAGGAGGGTAAAATTAGCTCGGCCCATAACAGGCCCATCAACGATGAGTCCAATTTGACTCACGACCTACAGTGCGCCCAAGGGCGACCGACAGCCACCGCCCATAAAGGCGCTGCCCACTGCGACTCGGCATCGGATTCTACAACGCAGGAAGGGCTTTGCCCCAGGCGCAAAGTCTGCCGGAAGACTCTCCGGCGACCGACCGTTGCCCCCACGACGTCGGCCTCGATCCCATAACGGGCAAGCACGCTCCACGACAGCCGTAAGACTCGCCCAGGGACCCGCCCGCTCCAGAATGATCGCCCCCCAACGGGAAACTCCTGCCATGATCGCGAGAGACGTTACTCCACGACTCACGCCCTTCCCTGCTAAGGGAGTGGCCTTCGACGTTAGGACAACCCCCTATAAAAGGCACATCGACAGAGAAGAGAGGGTGTAGCGACCCGAATTCTGGATACCCGACATACCCGGTAGGACTACCGGATACGCGTGATACCGCATGGAACCCGCGAGGCCTCCCAAGAGCGGGAAAGCTCCGAAGGGAAAAAGGCACGTGTAGAGTACATTGAAGCCACAGAGATATAATAGAAGTAATTAAATTTCATTAGATCGGTTTGCTAAAGTAGCAGAAATAAAATTACTTTTTAATCAAATGTTCAAATTAACAATTATATCCCAGAGTCAGTCCAAAGCTAAAGACAACAAGTCTAGCACAGTACAGTCGACAGAAAAGTAAGACGTACAGAGAAGTCGGGGGAAGCCCGACTTAGGTACCAGCTGGCAGCAACGGCACGCAACGAGCATGCACACTCCAGGAACCACGCGGAAGTAGAAAGAACAACGCCACATGTAATATCCCGGACCTTTCGGATCCTTCTTCGTGGGTCTCGGATCTGGTTTTTTGGAGTGTCCGGCTCCGTTGTGTCCGAAATTTCGTTTCGGTCATCTTTCGTGTTCGGGTCGGCGCGACCCGGAGTTGTTTCGGAGGCCCGGAGACGTTCCGCGGCTTTTCCGCGCGTTTTCCGATTTCCGGTGTGTGTTTCGGCAATTCCTTCGGAATCTCGCTACGGGTGAACCGGGTCGTTCACCTGGGCACGAGTGGTACCGTTGCGATCGGTGCGTCCCGAGGATTCCGGAAATGTAATTCTCCATTTTTCGGTATTTTTCAGATTTTCCAGATTTTCTATTTAAACCCCCCATTTTCTTTTCTTTTTCTTCTTCTTATTCCTTTCTTCTTCTTCCTCTCTCACGACCGTGGCCGCCCTCTCACTCTCTCTCTCTCCCGTTCGAGCGCGGCGACCTCCGTTCCGGCTGCAGACGGCGGCGGTGCGACGGCGCGAGGACGTGGGTGACGTAGTGGCGATCGTGCGGGCATACGGCGAGCGTGGGAAGCGTGGGGAGGCGAGATTCTAACGGTGTTCTTTGCGGCTTCGAGCTCGGATCGGAGCGTTTCATCGCGGACCGGAGGTAGGGTGACGTTCTTTAGCCTCTTGTCTTCCTTCCCCGTGAGTTTCGGCTCGAGACGAGGTCGAGAGGGGTTTATTTTGAGCCGGGAAGGGTTGATCATGCCGCGGGGTGAGTTCGTCCGATCCATCGTTTTGAGCCCCGATTTCGCGGTTTAAGGGCGTAGGAGCATGCTAGGGGGCTTGGGGGTTCTTCTCTCGCCATTTCCCCCTCCATGGGGCTTGTTTTGAGGCCGATTGGGCGATTCCGGCGGGGTTCGCCATTTTCGCGCCGGTGAGCGATGTGCGGTCGAACCAGCGACCGCATAACCCTTATGCGGTCCTGTTCGGACCGTTCATCGGCTCGGCGCGCTTTGGCTGGGGCTTGGCGCGCAGTGGGCTTGGACGGTCTATCGTGGGACCGCATATCCTAATGTGCGGCCCCACAGCGACCGCCCAACCCTAGGGTTTTTGACCGTTGCTTGTGACCGTTGTGCAGTGCACTGGGATGTGCGGCCAGGAGCTGGCCGCATAACCCTTTGTACGGCCAGGTGCTGGCTGTACATCCCCTAGTGCTATGGTTGGATGTGCGGTCTGGTCTTGACCGCACAACCCCTGAACTGCTAAGTCGTAGCCGCTCTTCCCCAAGTGCGGCTAAGGACTAACCGTCCAGGCTTTTTATCGTTGGGAGACGAGTGGCCAGGAGCTGACCGTTCCTCACCCACGTGCGGTCAAGAGTTGACCGCACATCTGTTTGAACGGTCCTGTGTTGGCCGTTCATCTGCCGTTTGGACCCTGGGTGGAACGGTCCTGATCTGACCGTTCAAACCCTTGTGCGGTCCCTATGTGACCGCACATCCCTGAGCGGCCCAGTGTGGACCGTTCAAGGGGACGGGTTGCTTCGGCGTGTCTCTCGTCGTACAGAGTGTACCGGGAGATGTCGTTGTCGGCTTTTGTCACCGTGCGACGGGGCCGGTGAGTGGGGTGGTCCCCGTGCGTCATCGGCTGCGGGCGTCGTTTTCCGTGACTTGAGAGTCTACTCCTTCAGTGACCCTCCACTAGTCGTAGCCTACCAGTACGCGTGTGCTGGTCGCACCAGGGAGTGGTGTACGGGCTGACCCTTAGAGACGGTTTGTGGACGGGTTACCGTTGGGCCCCACGTCTTGCAGCCAGAGTCCGGCTGAGGGGGAAACCGGTCAGAGGGCCAGACTAGGGACGAGCGGTCTGTGTGTGCACACGTGGTTGGGGGCGGTTGGACCCACGTCGACATGCGTGACCCCAGCTAGTCACTTGTTTGTGGTTACTTGTACGGTGTTCGCGCCTTTGGTAGGAGCTGCCACGTCAGGCGGTTCACCTGCGGTGCGGTGTAAGTCGTCAGGGGACGCTACCGGCTGTGCTTCTAGTGGGAGGTACTCATGTCGAGTACGGAGTGTCAGACTGTCAGTTTCGTGGCTTTGACCTTCGGGTTTTGTCGGGTCGACCGTTGAGTTTGGTTGTCTCACCGTGGCACGTGTGCCGGTTTGCGTGCCGTAGGGTCTTTGTTGTGTAGAGTACAGGTCTTTCCTTTCCGAGGTACTCTCCTACCGCTAGCGTAGTGGTTTCCCATTTTACGAGGTAGGGTTCGAGTGATCCCTACTGAGTCTTGTTCCGAGACTCATTCCCTGCGTGTTTTCACCGTGTTTCAGGTGAGGTGCCGCCCCGGGGGAGCGCGTCTGGGGTGCAGCGTGGTGCGGGTGCCCAGAGGTAGTGCCAGAGGTCAGAGCCGGGGTATGCCCCGTGTAGCTGTACTTTTCTTTCTTGTCTCTGTACTAGTCATGGACTACTGTTGTTATTTTGTGGACCATGTAAAATGCTGATTTATTTCCTGCTTAATATTATAACTATTTAATTTCTACAATTACTTGTGATACTTGTGTAGTTTCCACACCATCCTTTTAACCCTTCCGAGTCTTCGGACTCGTGGGTGGCGGTGCGAGTCTCGGGTTATCGGGCCTTCCCGGTAATCGGATTCTCGGGTCATTACAGCTGGTATCAGAGCGCGGTTGTGGAATTACATGAGAATCATAGGTAAGTGTAGTGGTCCACTTGTCCACAGCAATGATGTACAGTTGACACTGGCATCGGGGCATCGTGTGTTTTTCTTGACCATGCCGTTTCCGTGTTTTCTGTCTTTTGCTCCAGGAGCGAGTATGGCGTCGAGGCGGAGCACTCGCTCTCAGCAGGGGCAGTCGGCTGGAGGTCAGGAGATCCAGCAGGGGCTCCGGGGGGACCAGGAGGAGCATAGCAAAGCGCCACTAGGAGCTACCAAGGCCGCGGCTACTGCGAGGGTTCCGGGGGCCGAGGATTTCTTCCGTGGCATGTACCAGCTTATGTCTCAGCAGTTCGGTGGAGAGGCTGATGAGGGCTCGTCAGCTAGGGGTGGGCCAGGCCGAGCAGTGAGGGACTTTCTGCAGTTCCATCCGCCTTACTTCAGCGGCCAGGCAGACCCTGATGCGGCTCGTGATTGGCTTGATGAGATGGAGCGGGTGTTCAGTTCTGCGAAGAGTGCTGCCGAGGACATAGTGGTGTTGGCCTGTAACCAGTTGCAGGGTACGGCTCGGAAGTGGTGGTCTTCCAAGTGGAAGACATCCTTTCAGCTTCGTCCACTTGAGCAGGTCGAGTGGGACGACTTCGTCAGTACTTTCGAGCGTACGTACTGTCCAGATTTTGTTGCTACGCAGCGGATGCGGGAGTTTCTGGAGCTGGTACAGGGCGACATGTCCGTGTTGCAGTACAGGGCCCGATTTGTCGAGCTGGGTCGGTATGCACCTCACATCATGGAGCATGAGAGGGTGAAGACCGTGTAGTTTGTTCAGGGTTTGAGGCAGGAGCTGAGGCACCATCTGATTGCGAACGGGGCCACTGATCTAGAGACAGCGTCTCGTGTTGCGGCTTCTTTGGAGATGGATATGCAGAGGACCCGATGATCGATCAGCCAGGGGCAGTCTTTGTCAGGTCGCAGCCAGCAGTCGGCCACCCAGCAGCAGGGTTCCTTCCAGCATGCGATGAGTGGTTCAGGAGTGCCGACACAGGCAGCGTCGGTGACAGGATCTGCGTCCTTTGGCACGAAGGTCAAGAAGTTTTTCAAGAAAGGGTTCGGCAAGAAGAAGTCCAAGGATCAGGGGCAACCTTCATCGGGCAGTGTACAGCAGCCGATCCCCTTGCAGCGTCAGGGATCAGTGGGTGGGTCGTGAGGACCGTGTCCACGATGTAGTGGGTTCCACCCAGGCAGGTAGTGCACGGCGCCGATTATCTGTTTTCGGTGTGACCAGCCAGGGCACATGGCGCGTGACTGTCCTCAGAGGCCGCCGCAGCAGCAGGTTCCCCAGCAGCAGAGGCAGCAGCAGGGGCAGTATCCGCCGCTACCCAGGTCAGCTAGTGTGGGAGGCAGGCAGAGAGCTCGAGGCCAGATCATGCACATGACCAGGGCGGAGGTAATGGCGTCGTAGCTCGTGGAAGGTACCGTTCAGGTTTTGGGTTGTGCGGCTCGGGTTTTGTTTGATTCTGGCACGTCTCATTCGTTTATTTCGGAGGATTTCGCGTTGAGCATCGAGGAGCCGGTGACTCAGTTGTCCTGTGATTTGGCAGTGGAGTTACCTTCGGGTGATTTTATGATCACTCCGTATTGTTTCGATCAGGTTCCAGTTTGGATCGATGGGCGGAGTACGCCAGACAGGTTGTATGCGTTGCAGCTTTGGGATTACGATGTGATTCTAGGCATGGACTGGCTCGAGACTCATGGAGCGGTGGTGGATTGTGGAATGAAGAGGGTCTACTTCCAGCATCCGAGCAGGCGGACCTTCTATTTCTAAGGTATCTGTTCCACCTCTTCTCGATTCCTCATTTCTGCTATTCGAGCCCGTCGGTTGCTTGATTCTGGTTGTCAGGGTTTTCTCGCGTCCGTGGTTGTGTCTGACCGGATGGAACCGAATGTCGAGGACATTCCGGTGGTGTGCGAGTTTCCCAACGTCTTTCCCGAGGAGTTGCCTGGATTACCTCCCCAACGGGAGATCGATTTTGTGATCGAGGTTGTGCCTGGTACGGGACCTTTGGCGAAGGCTCCCTACCGTATGGCCCCCGCTGAGTTGAGAGAGTTGAGGGCGCAGTTGCAGGAGTTGTTGGCCAAGGGGTATGTTCGTCCTAGCTTTTCCCCTTGGGGTGCGCCCGTGTTGTTTGTGAAGAAGAAAGACGGTAGTCTGCGGCTGTGCATTGACTATCGGCAGCTGAATGAGGTAACCATTAAGAACAAGTATCCGTTGCCACAGATCAATGATCTGTTCGACCAGCTTCAGTCTGTGCGAGTGTTCTCGCGAATTGATTTGCGGTCCGGTTACTATCAGCTGAGAATTCGCGAGTCCGATGTGGAGAAGACTGCATTCAGTACGAGGTACGGGCATTATGAGTTTTTGGTGATGCCGTTCGGGCTCACCAATGTCCCAGCAGCTTTCATGGACTTGATGTAGAGGGTGTTTCATCCGTATTTGGACCAATTCGTGGTCATCTTCGTGGATGACATCCTTGTTTATTCGCAATCTGCCGAGGAGCACGCGTACCATTTGGATGTGGTGATGCAGACGTTGCGAGATCACCAGTTGTATGCGAAGCTCAGCAAGTGCGAGTTTTGGCTCGGTGAGGTGCACTTTCTGGGACACGTGATTTCTGATGATGGCATTTCCGTGGACCCCGCCAAGGTCGAGGCAGTAATGCAGTGGCCAAGGCCGAGGTCGGTGACGGAGATCCGGAGTTTCTTGGGGCTTGCGGGCTATTATCGCCGGTTTATCCATGATTTTTCTCGTATTGCGGCCCCGATGACTAGACTCACGTGGAAGGATGTGCCTTTTATCTGGTCTGAGGAGTGTGAGCAAAGCTTCAGGGAACTGAAGAGATTGCTCACCTCGGCTCCGGTGTTGGTTTTGCCTTCTGGATCGGGAGGTTTCGTGGTGTGTACAGATGCTTCCGGCGTTAGATTGGGAGCTGTGTTGATGCAGCATGGTAGAGTGGTGGCTTAGGCATCTCGGCAGCTAAAGCCCCACGAGGAGAACTACCCTACCCATGACCTTGAGTTGGCGGCGGTGATCTTCGCGCTGAAGATCTGGAGGCATTATCTGTACGGCGAGAAGTTTGAGGTATTCACTGACCATCAGAGTTTGAGGTACGTGTTCTCACAGAGGGACCTGAACCTCAGGCAAAGGCGTTGGATGGAATTCATGAAGGATTATGACTTCACCCTGTCATATCAGCCGGGCAGGATGAATGTCGTCGCCGATGCCCTGAGTCGGAAGGTCACGGTTGTTGATATGTTATTCCTCCTCGAGTTAAATAATATTGAAGAGATAAAAAACAGGAGGAAAGATGAAGCTGTTGACTGTGATCGCCACCCGGTGAAAGCGCCGGGACTCGGAAGCTACGGGAGAATGCGGGTCCGTTCCTCCACTCCTCCTGGCCGGCCAGAAGGTGCGGGCCTCGTGCTTTTGGTTGCTGACCTGAAAGCAAACGGTGAAACACACAGATAAACGGAGATTAGCTAAATGATAGTGTAGTAGGTGTACTAATTGAAATAAAGCAAAGGAAGAACATGGCCCGGCGATACCTGGAGGTTTTGAAACCCCGTTTAGGGCGCCGGAAACAGTAGGAAAGACAATAAATGCCAACGAAATGGTGTATGTGATGTGTGATGCAGTGGAGAAAAGACGTGTGTGTGGTGAGCAAACAGAGAAGGACTAGAAACACAGAAACATGAAGCGTGAAGTTCCCTGCACCGGGGGCCTGCGAGGGATGTAGAAGGCCCCCACTCCCTGACGAACGGGCGGATGCTGTATGAGATTTGGCGATGGAATTCGACAGCACTTCGTGATGGTCCCCCCCTTTCCTCTGTCAGAACGGACGGACGCTGTATGAGATTTGGCGATGGAGTTCGACAGCACTTCGTGATGGTCCCCCCCCCTTTTTCTGTCAGAACGGACGGACGCTGTATGAGATTTGGCGATGGAGTTCGACAGCACTTCGTGATGGCCCCCCCCCCTTCTTCTGTCAGAACGGACGGACGCTGTATATATAGAGCCCAGGGCTTCGAGCTTAATCAGGGGTTAAGGGGAATGACGGTCGGTCAAAGGCCGGTAAATGAGAGCATCGTGTCAATATTGCCAACGACATTCTCCTCTTAATTCGCCTGGAATCACGGGGGTCTAATCTGGGTGGCCTTAACAATGACGGTCTTACGAAGGCCGCCAAACATGTATGACGGTCTGGTAGGGGCCGTTCAATACACATGACGGTCCTGGAAAAACCGTTATACTTAAAGAGGAGTCAACGCCTAGACAAACAACTTTTCGTGAAGCACGTGGCTATGACCGACTGTCGGGCCTCTGAACCCTTTTCTTGTCGGTAAACAATGACGGCCCAGGGACGACCGCTATATTGACTATAACGGTTGGCATTGAGCCGCTATACAAAGCGTATCACGAGATACAAATAACCCGGGGCAGCGGAACACAACGGCCCAGTGGGGACCGTTCTATTGAGAAAAACGGTTTATAACAGACCGTTAAATTCAATGAGAGGGAGGGAGGCCTTCTTTGCTGGGAAGAGCCCAAAATACTGCCAGAGGAATAATCTTTCATGTGATTGACTGTTCGGGACATCAATAACTGAGACGCAGGAACTGATTCGATTCATCGGTAAAAAACGGGTGTCAACAGATGCCCCTCCTTAACGTCCGCCTTGCAAGGGAACGAGCGGAGGTGTAGTGGAGGCGTCATGGAACATGGAGTTGTAGCGGAGATGAAGCGGAGTGGACTGCAAAAGCGGGCGTTAAGGCAATACGACACCCGTTTCATACCAATAAGCCATAGAAATCTTCCGGCAACCTTCGAACCAATTTGCAAGGTACTGTGGGACTGAGTGTTAAACCTGAATCTGGAGGAACTAAGGTAAAAGAGCAAGGAGCGGCCTCGTCGGCGGACAAGCTGTGGTCCTAAATGAGGCGATATAGAAGCTGGCAATAGCGAAATTAAAAGGATTTTAAAACTCCAGACGAGGGAAACACTTAATTCATCAGAACCGAACAATTAGGTCCAAAGAAATACCTTCTAATTTTGGAGTGGAATTATTCCTTCGGTGGGACATGGAACACAGAAAACAGTCAATCATACGCAAGATCATTTCTCAGGCAGACCGTAGGTCGTGAATGCTCAAAAGGTGCTTGTGATGCATGCTGGGCTAAAAGAAAGAAACATGTAAAATCGAATGCAAACAAAGGATAAAAATATAAAATACTCGAGAATATTATTGCAGAACTGAATGAGTCAGGGTCAGGACACTTCTTGCAACCACGGCGTGCAAGAGAGAACCGTCGTCCCCTGACTTCTTCCAACTTAGCGGCCTTTCCGAAGATTAGACACGCATACCTAGATCATCATGTGTTTTTGTTGACGGGGAACGTCAGATCCTGGAATGCGTGAAGAATCGACTGGTTCTTGAGATAGATGTTTATTACCATATAGTAATGCAATAAGAGTTTTGAGGGATTGAGGGCCATACCTGACTTACCTGTGCAGGCGTAACGGCGGGACATTGATGTTGTTTAGCTTTAACTGCAATCAAAACTCATTGGCACATGAATTTCACAACAATGATACATTCAACAGTTCAACGGCTCAGAGGGGACCGTTCTTAAATTGGACGGCTCATGGTAAACCGCCATATGGATCTTTAACGGTCATAGGAAGGCCGTTCAATGCAGTAACCGTTTGCAGAATAACGGCCCTCAGGTAGCCGTTCTTATGGTATGGCGGTCTATCGCTAGACCGCCATTCTCAACGTCGGTTCAAAAATATAAACCTCTTCCCCTTCCCTCCTCCTACCGTAACGGCAGGAAAAGAGGAGGAGAAGAGGAAGGATAGCAGCAGCGGCGCCCCTTCTCCCATACTCTCATTCTCTCTCTCTTTCTCTCTCTCTCTCTCGCTCACGATGGCCTCCCCGGCTCTCTCTCTCTCATTCTCTATCATCCTCCTCTTCATTCTCTCTCGGGCGATGGTGACCGGCGGTGGTAACGGCGGCGAGCGGCCGGTAGACGTGACGGATTCCTCGCCAGAGACGACCCCTTCGGCGGCCGAGGAGACGGCGGGAGCGGCGGCAGAGGCGACCTCGGCCGGGGAGGACTTCTCCGTCGACGACCTCGCCCTCATGCTCGTGGAGGAGGGCGCGACCGGCACCGACGGCGATCGTGCGGGAGGCGGCGAGGCGGCGGCGAAAGCACCACGCCCGGCCAAGAGGCGTCGGGGCTCGGAGGTAGGTCCCTCTCGCCTTCTTTTTGCATAGCATGGGGGAATGGGGGGCTGTCCACGGCGTGCGGGGCGGAACGCGCCGTCGTCGGAAGAGATGACGGAATGACGGTCCCCATCGGACCGCCAAACAGACCAAAACGGCCCAGGAGAGGCCGTTAAACACACCCGGTCTTCGAGGTCACCTCAGAACAGCGGCCCAGGAGTGGCCGTTGACCCTAACGTAGCAACCCTTGGCATTCAGAACAATACGGTCCCCAACGGACCGTTCAAAATAGCACCGCGGCCCAGGAGTGGCCGTTGACCCTAACGTAGCAACCCTTGGCATTCAGAACAATACGGTCCCCATTGGGCCGTTGAATGATTCACAAACCTCAGAACAACGGTTCACGGACAACCGTTGTGAATGGAACAGTGGCCCAGGAATGGCCGTTTTATTCAAAACATCACAGGATAGGACGGTCCATGGACGGCCGTCATAGGCAACAAAACGGCCAGGGGAAGGCCGTTGAACACTCAACAACTAAAATGATGAACATCACAGGGTAACCCCCCCTTCTTTTGGTTATTAAGAAATATGAAACTAATGAGATGAATGAATGAATGCAGGGAAAGCGTCGGACCCGTATCTCTTGGCTGCAGGTTCGGTCAGTGTATCTTGCACTGCCGGACTTTCAGCGGGAGAGGCTGGCTGCCATGGGGTTCGCCCCATTCCTCAGTGTTGAGGTGTGTCGCTTTGACACACCTCTTCTCTATGCCCTGCACGACCGCTGGGATCCGGCGAGTCGCACGTTCCTCTTCCCGTGGGGTCACATGGTCCCCACGCTAGAGGACGTGGCCAGGCTCACTGGTTTGTAGGTGCACGGTCTACCGGTGACTGGGATCTCCTTCCCCGATTACCGCGGCATGGCCGAGAGGCTGTTGGGGCTTACACTCCAGACGACACGTCGGCAGACCACGCTTCTTCCGCGGGCAGCTCTCCAGGACAGTCTTGGGCTGCGACGGGCCGGACTTGCAGTGGGCGAGCGTCCAGGGGAGCACTTGGACCGGCTGGTGACGCGCGTGCGGCCTCGAGTAGCAGCAGGACCGGGTGCAGAGGCGGACACGGTTCTTCGGCGGTTCCTGATGTTCTTGTTCGGGCGACTCCTCTTCTCTACGCGTGCGGACGTCATCCACTGCCGACTTCTTCCGTTCCTCGAGGACCTAGAGCACGTGGGAGACTACGCGTGGGGTGCTGGTGTACTCGCCTTCCTTTTTGAGAGCCTCAGCTCGACGTCCCGACGGACGATGTTGGGGGGCTTCTCTCCCCTTCTCCAGGTACGACTCTGACTCAGAACTCATGCAATTTCCTAGGACCTAGACTCTAGATGCTGACGACTTGTGCATGATGCAGGCATGGGCTTACGTGCGGCTGCCTTCTCTGTACAGGGGACTAGAGTCCCACCCTGGGCTCTTCCCCATTCTGCGATGGTGGGAGCCGACTCGGGGGTCAGGGACCCTGACACGGCAGGTGCGCGACCTGCAGGACGATGTCGACATGCTTCCTCGCGCCTCGGTACGACTTCTAAACCTTAGCCTTTATTTGGAAAATGCTTGGTTTATATGATGTTGATGTGATTGCTGATGTATGCAGGTGCAGTGGACTCCTTATGCACATGAGGACGTGACAGAGCAGCCGTGGGTGGTGAGAGCTCTCACCTTCTCCGGGCGTGATGTGTTGGTTACACTGCATGAATGTAGTGGAGCCCCTTTACTCCCGGCTGGTGATGAGGACGACCGGCGTCTCTCAGCCCGTGGTAGACTTCCCGGCGCAGGAGAGCGCGAGGGAGAGGGTGACGCGGAGCACCCGAGGGCTGACTCAGCAGTGCGATTGGGCGGCGCGGAACGCCGAGCAGGTTGCCGACTGGCAGGCAGGTGGGCGTGTGGTGACCGCTCGTGCTGACAGTGATGCGGCGTACGTGACTGCGTACGTCAGGCATTACGGAGACCGCGTGTTCCGAGGATCACGCCGACCGGTACAATTCTAAACTCAGACTTAATCTACATGCTTTATGATTTCTATATGCTGTACTGACTTCCTTTCGACATGCAGATTGACCCTGAGGGACGCTTAGCGGAGCTGCAGGGGCTCCTTCATGCCACCATCCAGGAGAGGGATGAGGCTCGCCGAGCCCTCGAGTTACTGGTATGTTCCTAAACTCTGGACTCTTACATTTCTATATGATGTTTATGCATGTGACTGTCCTGGGATATTTGGGTGCAGCGAGCTGAGGCTGCTCAGAGGCGTGGAGCGGAGGCTCCTTCTTCTTCTTCTGTTGAGACACCGGCCGACCGAGCAGCCCGGGATGCCGAGTTCCAGCGGATGGTGGAGCGGGCCGAGGCAGCGGAGAGCGAGCTTGCCGTGCGGGTACACTTCTGACGCTTTCCTTTGTTTATTTGTGCATGATATGAATGGAATGTGCTAATGTTTGATGCATGCAGGTGGACGACGTGAGGGTTGCTATGGAGGAGGCTACCCGTGCCAGAGAGGAGGTGGCCCACCTACGGGCTGAGTTGGTGCAGGTTGAGGCTCGGGCCCAGGAGGCGACTGTGAGCGCCCAAAGGTCGGCGTCTCGAGCCAGGGCGGAGTTAGCCGAGGCTCAGGAGGAGGTGAGGCGGCTCCAGTCGGCAGAGGCTGCCGAGTTCCGGGAGCAGGTGAGAGGACTTCATCCTTTGCTGACTGCCGAGCTGGAGCAGTCACAGGCAGAGCTGGAGCGAGAGCGAGCAGCGTCTCAGGAGCGAGAGGTGCTGCGGCTCGTGGCTGAGAGGGAGGCGGCCCATTTGCGTGAGCAGCTTGCGCGAGCTCAGCCGGCCGACGCTCTTGAGACGGGACTTCTCCGGGCGGAGGTGGAGCGCTACCGAGCGGAGGTGGAGCGCTACCGAGAGGAGGTGGAGCGCCACCGAGTGACGATAGCAGAGCTGGAGCCTTTCAGGACTGAGGCCCTTGTGCTGCGGGGCCAGGTTCAGGGTATGACGATGAGCCGTTCGAGGAGCCGATCGGTCGTACCGAGTGGCAGCCAGGCTACTCACACCTCGGTGAGACGTTACATGGCGAGTTCCTCTCAGCGGGAGAGGAACGAGAGTGATGAGCGATGACGACGTCGCGATGATGCTGAGACTTCTTCGATGGCCCCGCCAGCGAAGAGACAGGAGGGAGGTGGAGACAGTGACAGGCCAGAGGGTGAGGCCTGATTTTGTACTTTTTCCTCTTTTTTTCTTTTTTTATGAGATTTTTATGTTTTTTGGGATGATGATATGTATATATGATGCACCCCTTTTTTAGTTTTTGTATGGATGTATGAATGTATGCAAATGGATGAGTGTATGTATGAATGATAATGGGTGAGGGAGGCGATGACAGACTCGGGTGAGCTGCGTGAGAGGTAGCGAGGTACGCCGACTCAGGGTGAGCGACGCGAGCGGAGGTGAGGCACGCCGACTCAGGGTGAGCGACGCGAGCGGAGGTGAGGCACGCCGACTCAGGGTGAGCGACGCGAGCGGAGGTGAGGCATGCCGACTCAGGGCGAGCGACGCGAGTGGAGGTGAGGCACGCCGACTCAGGGTGAGTGACGCGAGCGGAGGTGAGGCACGCCGACTCGAGGTGAGTGACGCGAGCGGAGGTGAGGCACGCCGACTCGAGGTGAGTGACGCGAGTGGAGGTGAGGCACGCCGACTCAGGGTGAGTGACGCGAGTGGAGGTGAGGCAGCTCATGAGTTTAGAGAACAACGGCCAGGCAAAAACCGTTTTGGCAAGAATGACGGCCAAGACAGGGCCGTGGGTTGCTTAAGAATGACGGCTACGCCATAGCCGTCATTGAATATAATGGTCAAGTGTAGACCGTTAATTGGCGCAGGCCGACTAAAAATGACGATCCAGGGTAGACCGTGGACATGAGAATGACGGTCTCCCTTGGGCCGTTCAAAAAATGAATGACGGTCTATCGTACGACCGCCAATCAGCACGATCTTAGAAGCCAAATTGAATTCCCTTAAGCCCATTCAATCCTGGTGTGCTCTCGTGCATCATGCGTTCCAGTGGAGCGAAACACGGGATGAGACCTCCTGTAAGTAAGGGTTGCTCTGCCTTCAGCCTGAACCCAACCTCTTCTTCTTCTTCTTAAGTTTCTTCCCCCTAAATCACCACCAAATCATCATGAAGAGGAGTTTTGGTGAGCATTCTTTGGGTGAGGGAGACCATTCAGGCCCTAAGGCTGCGAGGAAGGAGCGAGAGGAGATTGCGCGTTTGGGTTCTATTCCTCGACATCTCAGTTCAAATCCTTCTAGAGAGGTATGTTTAAATCACTTCAAACTTGGTTCATTTGATTCTGTTTCGTCTAATATCTCTTTCTTTCTGCATTACTTTCCCTTGTAGAAATGTGGCACCCACAGACCCACACTTTTATCTTTCCATCCTTTGAGGCCACCGTCCTTTTAGAGGAAGTAGAGGCTTATCTGTCTCTCCCTAAGTCTAGGGTTGGGGAGGAGGATCTAGTGTGTCACACAGTTGCCCCTATAGATCCAGTTGCCATCTTTAGCGAGTTCATAGAAGACCCGAGTGAGATCAAGACCTTTGTGGGAGCCCGTCACATTCACCTTCTTCCTCTCAGCCAGTGGGTGGTGGCACATTGTAAGAACAAATGCGGGTGGCATGAGGCTATTGCCAAGGCTGCATCCATTTGCTTGTGTGGTGCTATCCTCTTTCCGTCAGCCGACCACGTGCTAGATCTTCCCGTCCTTAGCACCATCAGTGGTTTATGGAGAGGGCTTTCTATTTCCCAGGCTATCTTAGCCTATTTTTATGAAGGGCTTAGCTCTGCTGCCCTGAGTGGTCCACTGTTTGGTTCTATGATTCTCTTAGAGTGTTGGGTGGGCGTGAGACTGAAGTTTATCCCTAGGGCAGGCATAGAGACTGAGAGTAGGATCTTCGGGAGCCATCCACTTTCCTTTATCGGTGGCGGGTTTGGTTTCTCTTCGCAGGTGGAGTGCTGTACGGGGGATATGCGGACCAGAGAAGAATGGCGCAGGTACCTGAGTCGGCTACCCGTGGAGAGGCTCGTGATGCGGCCTAACTTCTTGGTGACTACGGAGATCAGACTGCCCAGAGGACAGGGTCTGGATTTGAGGCTAGTGAGTGATACCGTACTGGCCGTGTATTATCCACACAGGTGCCATTTGCAGGTCGGGGTACCGCGGACCCTGCTTCCTCCGTTGTCGCACTTCCCTTCTCTTCAGGCTAGACAGATTGGCACTGAGCACGATGAGCAGAGTGTGAGGAGTGCACTAGCGATGTGGGGAATCAGCAAGGTGCGTGCCTTGCCAGCAGAGGTGGAAGAGGCGACCGAGACTCGCCAGGCGTATATCAGAGAACTGAGAGAGATGTGCCCCTGCGGGAATGCCCAGCGGAGGATTGAGTGATTGTACTTTCCCTTCCTTTTTATGATGCTTGATAAGTGAGAGTGCCTTGTTTGAGAGTGAGAATTGTTTGTATCAGGAATAAAAGTTGGAGTGACTGATTTTGCCCCTTGCAGTTGTTCTGTTGTTACTTCGTCTTCTTGCTCCATCGTCCTGCACATTATTAGCAATGAAACAGGTTAAATCTGTTTTAGGCTTAGCCCCTTGCCTTGTGACAAGTGCGGAGGTAACCAGTGCTTGATTTTTGGTCCAGGGGCAAGCCTTATTAAATAAGCGAAGGAAAAGAGAAATGATAACAATGCAATGCATGCATGCCATGAATGCAAGTCATGAATATTTTTGGATTTTTTTTTAAATGTTTTCAATATTTTTGGATTTTGAAATATTCAATGTTTTTGAGTTTTAAGTTTTTTTTTTTAAATATTTGTTGTTTTTGGATTTTGAAATATTTGTTGTTTTTGGATTTTGAAATATTTGTTGTTTTTGGGTTTTGAAATATTTGATTTTTTTTGGATTTTGAAATATTCAATGTTTTTGGATTTTGAAATATTCATTGTTTTGGGTTTTGAAAACCGATGCTTCCGTAACAAGACATGCCTCCCTCGTAACCTGAGGATTCCTCCTGAGATTGGCGTGTGATTGAAGGGACCCTCCTGGTCCGAACTTATATTTGCCTGACGGTGTTCTGCCAGGGCCACCCCCAGGGTACTCAGCTTTGTCCTGAAAAGAAAAAGAATATGGAGACAAGCTTACACCCGTCATGTGAGTTTTTAAGACTTGAATTCTTTCCTGGGTGCCCCTCAAAGCTTCGGTCTGTTGTGTCGGGGTTTTGGTGTTCGTCATCGAACCTTAAGCCACCACATTTGTCATTCTTGCTATGCCTAGTTGTTCCAATTTCCCAAATATTTTCATTTATTCATTTTTTTCTTTTTGTTCTTCTTCTCTCTTTTTCTTTCTTTTTCTTGTGGCTTCAGGTCATAACGAACTGCCCCTATTTGACACTTATCTCGTATTAGGGTACCCAGGTCAGGCATCGCCTCCTTTTTTTACTCCTCATTCTTGGGTTCAGCCGAAGCAAGAAACGTACAGGGACTACAACTTTCCTCCAGAGTGTGGCCCCGGGAAACGGTGTTTGGCGGAACTGGGGACAGGACCAAAGGGTCGTGTTTGTGTGTTCAGCTTCTCTCAGTGATTCTTATGAACAGGGGAAGCTTGCATTGCTAGGGAAGCACGTGGTTAGACTCTTTTTTTAGGGATAGAAGCGTTTGAGATATAACCCGTTCCACGGATTTGCCAGTTCTTCTCCTTCTAAGTTCGTCAACCGATAGGCATTACCTGGATAGACTTCCTTGATGACGAACGGCCCTTCCCAGTTTGGCTGCAACTTAGCCCTTGGACCACCTGTTCGGATGAATTTCCTTTTCAAAACCATATTACCTATTACAAACTTTCTTTCGATTACTTTCTTTTGAAAATGACGTGAGACCCGCTTTTGATAAACAGAAGCGTGATTGGCCGCATTTAACCTCTTCTCATCTAACAGTTCCAGCTGTGCTAGTAACGCCTCTCGACGCTCGTCGAGATTAAGTTCCTTATCTAGCTGCACTCTTAGGGAAGGGATGAGAATCTCATACGGGAGTACCACCTCCATCCCATAGGTGAGGGCAAAGGGAGTCTGCCCTGTGGGAGTTCGGACAGAGGTGCGATAAGCCCATAGAGCGTCTATCAATTTATCAGCCCAATCAGCGTGCCGGTGGGATTCACACGTTTTCTTGATGATTTTAAGAAGGGTTTTATTGGTGGCTTCGGCTTGACCGTTGCCTTGTGGATAATATGGTGATGAATGATGCAATGCAATACCAAATTTCTTACAGAGGTCCTGGAGTTCTTGAGACACAAATTGTGGCCCATTGTCGGTGACAATGTCGCTTGGTACCCCGAACCGCGAGATGATGTTCTTTGTGATGAAGCGGCAAACTGTGGTAGCTTTGATCTCTGCATAGGCTTCAGCTTCCGCCCACTTCGTGAAATACTCTGTAGCGGTGAGGATGAAGGATTTCTGTTTTACTTGGGCGTTAGGGTCACCTAACGGACCGACAATATCAAAGGCCCACATGGAGAAAAGCCATGGGGCGGATAGTGGGCGAAGAGATGAAGCAGGGGCGTGGATTTTGTCAGCATGGAGCTGGCATTGAAGGCACCTACGGACGTAGGTAGAGCAATCTTCCTCTAGGGTTGGCCAGTAGTAGCCCTTCCTAAGGATCTTCTTAGCCAATGCCTGTCCATTCACGTGACCTCCACATTCACCGGAGTGAGCAGCTTCCACTACTTTCCAAGCTTCATCGTCATCTAAACACCGCATCAGAACTCCATTGAGAGCGCGCCTGTACAATTCTCCTGCAACGATTGTATACCTCGAGGCGACTCTTCTGATGGCTTTTCTTTGTGTCGCATTGGCTTCCTCCGGGAGAGAACCATCCCGACAATATTGCTCAATCTCATGGAACCATGGCAACTCATCTTCGTCCAAGATTTCTTCCAATTCTGCTAAGGATACTTCCTTAACCTCTTCTTTAGCCGCTTTCTCTTCCATAATCTTCCTAAGGTTAGCAAACCAAGGATCTTGCAGAGAGGGAGCGTCCATCCGTTGGACCACAATGGTCTCAGTGGAACGACTAAGGGAGAAGGATAAAGAGGAAGCGAGAGATGCTAATGAATCAGCAAGAATATTTTGAGATCGGGGAACATGAACGTAGATGAGTTTGCTAAATTGTCTAGCCAAGAGTGTGACCAAATCTTGATATGGCTTTAGTTTGGGGTCACGGGTGCGATAAGTTGGCAGAACTTGACGCAGCACCAATTGAGAATCTCCCATGATGTTGAGGTATCGTGCGCCTAAGAGATAGGCGTGCTTTAGTCCAGCTAGGAGAGCCTCATACTCGGCTATGTTGTTGGTGGCAGAGAAAGAGAGCTGGTAGGCAAAAGGGACGGTGATACCTTCGGGAGTAAGGAGGACAGCGCCGATGCCACGGCCCTGGGAATTGAGCGCGCCATCGAAATGTAGAGACCAAAAGGGAGGCGGATGAGAGATAACTGCAAGGTGTTCATCAGGGAATTCGTCCTGGATTGAATCAGTGTAGGGGATAGGAGAATGAGCAAGATGCTCAGCAATAGCATACCCCTTGATGGCCTTCTGGACGACGAAGGTGATATCAAATTGAGAGAGAAAGCTCTGCCAGCGAGCTAATCGACTAGAGAGGACGGGTTTCTCGAGGAGGTAGCGGATTGGGTTCATTCTAGAGATCAACCTTACCTCATGGGCTAGGAAATAGTGTTTTAACTTCTGAACTACCCATACCAATGCTGCACCAGTCTTCTCCATGGCAGTGTACCGGGATTCGGCAGAATTGAACAATCGGGAGAGATAATATGCTGCCCTCTCTCTTCCTTCATCATCCACTTGTGCCAGGACAGCACCTAGGGAATCCTCAGCGACAGAAATGTATAGGATCAAAGGCTTTCCGGGGACAGGAGGTTGCAAGACAGGAGGGTTGGACAGATAAACCTTAAGCTCCTCATAGGCCTTCTGACATTGTTCGTTCCATTTAAACTCGGCCCCCGCCTTTAATAAGTCGTAGAATGGGCGGCATCTTTGAGAGTGTTGAGATATGAATCTTCTAACGAACTGCAAACGCCCAATCAGACCACGAAGCTCCTTAAGATTCTTAGGCGGTGGCATTTCCATTACGGCCTTTGCCTTATTAGGATCAATCTGAATCCCTCGTTTGCTAACCATGAACCCAAGTAATTTCCCGGATGCGACTCCAAAGACACATTTCTTAGGATTCATCTTCAATCGGTATTCCCTAGCCCTTTGCAACACTTTGGCTAAAATGGCGGGGTGTTCTTCTTTTGTCCTCGACTTCACCAGAATATCATCCACATAGGCCTCCATGTAGACGTGCATCATGTCGTGGAAGATGGCCACCATTGCCCGTTGATAGGTAGCACCTGCGTTCTTCAATCCAAATGGCATGACGACATAGCAGTAGGTGCCCCAAGGCGTGGTGAAGGAGGTTTTCTCTTGATCTTCTAGAGCAAGACGGATTTGGTTGTATCCTGAATACCCGTCCATGAACGAGAGAGCCTCAAACCCAGCGGTATTATCTACCAAAACATCGATGTGAGGAAGCGGGAAATCGTCTTTCGGACATGCATTGTTTGAGTCCCTGAAATCAATACAAATTCTGACTTTGCCATCCTTTTTTATTACCGGGACTATATTGGCCACCCACTGTGGATAAAGCACAACCCTGATGAATCTGGCCTTATGTAATTTGTCCACCTCTTCTTTCATTCTCAAGGCCATATGTGGGTGGAATCTTCTGAGCTTTTGTTTAACAGGAATCGCCCTTGGCTTTAAGATTAACCTGTGTTCCACTAAAGCGGGGTCGAGACCCGGCATGTCCTCGTAGGACCAGGTAAAAGAATCGCTGTACTCTCTCAAAACCTTGATGAGCTCCTCTTCTACCTTAGGAGGGAGATCAGCTGCAATAGATATGGGCCTGGGATCCTCTTCGGTTCCTAAATTGATTTCTTTAGTGGGTTCATCCACTGCTGACGAGGGTTCGTCGAATCTTCTCAATCCTTATGCGTATAGGTCAGCAATGTCCTCCACATCACTTTCCTCATCATCCGCTGGGTCTTTCTCGTCTACAATTTCATACACTCCTAGTCCGTCATTGCTCCACACCCGGCCTTCTGAATCCTCATCCTCTTTCAAGGAGACGGTGGTGGCTATGAATTCTGGGCATCTGAGGAGGGCCTGGCATCTCAAGGCCAGATCCTGTAGGAACCTATCGGGAATGGAACGGGAGTGACATGCCAGTGGTGGCGTTGCAGAGGTGGATGGGCTATCTAAGGGAGAACATGCTTCTACCCTGACTGACTCGACTAACCTAGGAGACTCAACTACCTGTACATCTACCCTAGGAGACAGAAAATCTAGTGGAAAAGGAGCAGGGGTTTGGTGCCCCTGGGGAGTGGATGAGCAGAAGACAACATAGTCTTCGACTGAAATGTAAGTTTGAAAGTTGACGTTTTTTTTTGGGTATCTTCTACTACCAGAAGAGAGCAAGAAGAATCAGAAGGTGGAGGCAGAGGAAGGAGTTGTTTTGTGAAGAATTGAGGAAAGAGAGAGAAGAAGGTATCGGGGGAGAACCACATCCCGTGAACTCGGGGGTTAGGAGAAGGAGGTGAAGATAGATCGAGTAGATCAATGGGCGGACAGTGCCCGCAATTGGAGGGAATGAATAGAATTTCTGACGGTCTCCCCGTGAAACACGGTTTGACCAGTATTGGAGGGGATCGAATCACAAAGTTTGGGTAAACTGTTGAGGCCAAATGAGCAGGAGGAATAAAGAAGGAAATGTCGGAGCTTCCTGCCTCTTGTATCTTCTGTGGCCTTATCAGAGCATTCCTAACCATGGGCATCTCTGTCTCCTTCATTTGAGTGGCTGGATCAGTAAACAGACTTGACATTTCAGCAAAATAATCTTCAAGATCTCCCACCAACCCCTGCAGAGGCGGCGGTGGGTCAGCAACAATATTAACAATGGGAGCATCTTTCTTTTCTTCCTTGGGTTGTGGCTTATTTGCGGTGCCGGGCTGTAGTGGACCCTTTACAAAGTGTTGCCGGTAGTCCCAGGTTAGTGGCCCAGAATCTGCCTGAATGGTAGTGTTATGATAGCCTAAGCCCTGACGACCCATCTTCTTGCTTTCAGAGATGGGTTTGGTCTTTCCCTGTAACCGCGCGCCGAGACCAAGGCCTGGCTGATAGCCTAGCTTCATGATCATGTCCCAGCCTTTAGAATTTTTGGGTTTAGACTTAGCTCCGGCATTCTTGCGTGTTGTAATGGGTTTGCCTGCCGCATAAGCCCATGGGTAATTTATGTCCATGACTGACAATACTGGCCTATTGCTCGGCCATAGAGTGGGGAGAACCTGGTCAGTGATGGCGTCCACTGCCTGGACGGTGGAAACACTCTTGACTTTGACCACCCGCCCCTGGAAGGAGAATTTCAGGCACTGATGGGCGGTGGAAGGTACCGCTTGCAGAGCATTTATCCATGGACGACCCAGAATAGCCTTGAACATCGGATCTATGTCTAGGACGTAGAATTCCACCTCTATTTGTAACGGCCCTAGCTCAGCCTGTAATGTGATGACCCCGTGACATGCCCTTCTGGAATTGTCATAGGCGGCAATGGTTGTCGGTGTCGGCTTCAGCATACTTTCAGAAATGTTGCAGGCACGCAGAGTACTTAATGGACAAACATTTATTGAAGCCCCAGTGTCCACTAGCACTGAGTCTACCACTACCTGGTTCAAGGTGATGGTGACGCATAGCGGCATTTGGCGTGCTTCAGGGGGCGCGAGTTCGGCCTCAGAGAATGTGATAGCGGGCCCCTTGGTAACAGTAGCCAACACTGACGGCAAGCTGTCTACCGCCACATCTTCGTTCACTATGACCTTTTGCAGAAACGTCCTTAATGCTTCTTGGTGTAGAGGTGAACGTCTGATCAACTCCAAGACAGAGATCTTTGCCGGCATCCGGTCAAGATGTTGCAACAGGTCGTATGTGGAACCGGGCGCGGGGTCAACTTCATTGTCTTGTGCTGCTGATGCTGAGATGGAGGGTATTTGGGGAGGTGCACTGGTAGAGGGGTAAGTCCTTTGAAATAACCGCCCGCTCCTGAGGGCAAGGTTTTGTGCTGGCATGGCTGTAGGTGGGCTCCCGCTTGACCCAGTGGGGTGAATGAGAATGGAAGGGATGGCAGTCTTGGTGATGGGGGATATGATAGGCATAGTAAGCGAAGGTTGTGGTGAAGGTAAAATGGGCGATGGGTGAGGTAAAGGGGCGGTTAGTGGACTGCAGTGATTGGTGGACAAGATAGTGGAAGGTATAGTAGGTGGGGAAGTATAATGTTGTGGGGGGATAGGCGAGAGAATATGGCTTCTCGGAGTGGTAAGTATGGTGGAAGGATGGATGACGAGGGAAGTTGTGGAAGGCATGGAAGGCCGAAGGATGGAAAAGACGGCGGGTGAGGTAGAGTGCGTAGGGATGTGGCGTAAGGTTAACAGGTGTGCGGGATCGTCAATGGTCCACCCTGCGTCAGGAGCCGGGTGGCGTAACATGTTGACTTGGGCCGGTGCCGGCGGCTGCTGTTGTTGTTGAGGAGCGGGTGCATGTACTGGCATGGGATTTTGGTGGATCCCTAAGTTTGGCTGCTGCTGCTGTTGCTGTGGCTGCTGTGGCTGGAATTGCTGAGGTTGTTGCTGAAACTGCTGTTGCTGTGGTGCTGCCTGTTGCGGCCTTGCTGGCCCTCTTCTCAGATCTTCAATCAGCTTCCTCATCTGAGCCCAATCGATCCTGTGACCTTCGTGTAGGTCGTATACCAGGTCCCTAAAATGATAACACCTCTCAATGGTGTGCCCCGGCTGCCGGTGATATACACAATATCGGGACAGATCGGCGGCCGGATTCATGTTCGGGCGCTCAGATGGCAATTGTAAATCGCCAGTATGCATCAGCGCTGCAAAGACATTAGTGAGCGTCTCTGGGAGAGGAGGATAGTTGGCTCTTTTAGCAACCAGACGAGCAGGTGCGTAGGTAGCAGGCGGGGGAGTGTTATGGTATTGCAGTGGTTGCTGGGGCTGTTGTGGTGGTGGCGGAGATTGTTGTTGAGGGTGTTGCTGCGTGGGAAAGGAAGGGCGAGGTGATGCGGAGAAATGGGGGTTGCTTTGCTGGGGGAAGTGGGAGGTGGCAGTCTGGCTAACTACCTGCACCTGCTCATTTGTTTGGACTCCCTCAGTAACAGGGCCCTGTGGTTTTCTGGAACTCTTGGGCTTCTGGGCTTCGAAGAGAGAATGAATGGGGGAATCCTTAAACTGGGTCTGGATAAACCGGGCCCGACTGTACAGTTGATGCATACTGGTGATGTCATTCAACATTAGGACATTCCGGAAGAGAGGGGTTGCATTAGAAATGAGCAGTTTGATCTTTTCTTCTTCCGGAATCTGCCCGGGCACACGGGAGGCTATCTGCCTCCACCTATCAGCATAGGTAGCGAAGTCTTCATCAGCTTTCATCTTCTCGGCCACTAAGTCCGTGAATGAGTATTCGGGTCCGACCCGATCTTGGAATCTTTGCACGAATTTCTCCTTGATCGTCTTGAAGCTCCCAACCTCCTCCAGTGGCAGAGCGTAAAACCATTCGAGTGCCACCCCGTCCAGGGATCGCCGGAATAGATATGCAAGGAGGTGATCGTCATGCTGGTATGGTCCCGACTCGTACAGGAATTCCTTGATGTGGATGAACGGGTTGCCGTTCCCGTTGTACTTTCGGTATGTCGGGAGGTCTGACTGAGAAGGGAATCGGATGTCCCGGAAATTAGGAGTGAGAGCATCTGCGAAGGATGGTGGGCCAACCCTCTTATTGAGGAGATCGATCTGCTGTTGGAGAACTGCCAAGCGATCGTCACTTTCTTGTTGAGGTAGAGGGACTTGAGGTGGAACTGAAGGGTAGTGAGAGGCAGCTGGATGGACAGTAGAAGCCGAGGGATAATGGGAGACAGCCGGATGGATAGTGGGGGCCATGAGCCCGTAAGATGGATGTTGAGTCCAAAAAGGACCCACATCAGCGTAAGCAAGTTGAGCTATTCCGGGCTGCAACCGAGTTGAATCCACTTGGGCCAGAGGGGCCGGTGGTGCTGATGAGACGGCCGCGTGGGCACTAGCACGAGGAGATAAGGGAATTTGACTCTTCCCTTTGTCTGCAGGAGGGTGGGCTGAGGTAGAAGCCTGGCCAGATTGATATATTGGAAACTGGAGGACCTGTGGGCGAAGAGGGGTATGGTCCACTGGGGCAACAGACGGTGCTCCGGACCTCTCAGCAGGATGGGTGGAAGAGACAGGAAGGGTTACAGCGGGCGGGATCTCTGCCCCGAGGGCTTGCTTGAATATCTGGAGTTGATCCTGGTCAAGTTGGGACATGAGTTGGAGTAGTTGGCTCGCCGAAGGGGAGCCAAACTGAGGGAGCGTGGGTGGCGCAACCTCAGCGATGGAGGAAGGGGGAACAAAGACGAACCCCTCCCCATTCAGGGAGGAGGCGACCCCGGAGACGTCCTCGAGGAGCCCCTGAGGAAGAGAATCCTCGCGGGCGGGGATGGACCCGAAAGAAGACATGCTGGATGATGATGAGTTGAATAAAGGGTTGCAATAGAGGGAGAGTAGAGAACCGTCCCTAGGAGATGATCCCGAGGGAGGGGAACAATGCTGCATGCAATGGGATGCACAAACTAGAGAGACTTAAGACCAAAGTACACAAGTAGAAGCAAAACAATCACACAATGAAAGGTGGAGACGAGAAGGGAGTCAACCAAGTATGCACACACTTTGAATGATACCGCAAGTTTTCAGAATTCTTTTCTCTTAGGCTTAGTGTTTTGATTAAAATGTAGAGTTCGCTCGGACACTTGTGAGCCTAATAACGGTATGATGGGGGAACTGGCTGACTCTAAGGGGGATCACTCTCCACGTATGCGGAACCTAGACACGGTGTGGCGATGGTACAACCGGCCCGGCGTCCGTGTGGGAATCCACGGCTCACGGGGGCTTACGGAGGTCCTCGGCAAGATTCCCTAGTCGGCTCCAAGGAATATGGAGACGAGAGGAAATCCTACTTCGGTAGGAAATGCAACTACAGTATGAAGTGAATGATCCTAGGTGCACCGGAGTGCATGCAAAGCCTAACCTAGAAATCTAGCAATCACATATGAAATCAAATGATAAAATCATGAAGCAATCAATAATATGATAGAAAATAACAAGTGGACAGCAGGGGGACCAATGCTGGGAACAACAATTAGGGATAACAAGTGCCAGCCGCAGACTCTGCGCCACAATAACGGTCTACTGGAGACCGCGAAAGTGACTATAACGGCTCTGGAAGAGCCGCTAAAGTACAGAGCTGCAGAACGGGAATGGCGGCCTGATGATGACCGCTACACAAGTATGACGGCACTATGAAGGCCGTTAAATGAGCAGAGCACGGTGGTGATAATTGCGGAGAATACCAGATAACGACGGCTGGAAGAGAACCGTTGTACACAGAATGACGGCTGATACAGAACCGCTGAACTTCACAGAGACAGAGATTGGTCAGCAAACCAGAAGCACGACGGGCATCAGAGGTCCCACCGTGATCGCCAAAAAAGGAGAGGTGTTGATATGTTATTCCTCCTCGAGTTAAATAATATTGAAGAGATAAAAAACAGGAGGAAAGATGAAGCTGTTGACCGTGATCGCCACCCGGTGAAAGCGCCGGGACTCGGAAGCTACGGGAGAATGCGGGTCCGTTCCTCCACTCCTCCTGGCCGGCCAGAAGGTGCGGGCCTCGTGCTTTTGGTTGCTGACCTGAAAGCAAACGGTGAAACACACAGATAAACGGAGATTAGCTAAATGATAGTGTAGTAGGTGTACTAATTGAAATAAAGCAAAGGAAGAACATGGCCCGGCGATACCTGGAGGTTTTGAAACCCCGTTTAGGGCGCCGGAAATAGTAGGAAAGACAATAAATGCCAACGAAATGGTGTATGTGATGTGTGATGCAGTGGAGAAAAGACGTGTGTGTGGTGAGCAAACAGAGAAGGACTAGAAACACAGAAACATGAAGCGTGAAGTTCCCTGCACCGGGGGCCTGCGAGGGATGTAGAAGGCCCCCACTCCCTGACGAACGGGCGGATGCTGTATGAGATTTGGCGATGGAATTCGACAGCACTTCGTGATGGTCCCCCCCTTTCCTCTGTCAGAACGGACGGACGCTGTATGAGATTTGGCGATGGAGTTCGACAGCACTTCGTGATGCCCCCCCCTTTTTCTGTCAGAACGGACGGACGCTGTATGAGATTTGGCGATGGAGTTCGACAGCACTTCGTGATGGTCCCCCCCCTTCTTCTGTCAGAACTGACGGACGCTGTATATATAGAGCCCAGGGCTTCGAGCTTAATCAGGGGTTAAGGGGAATGACGGTCGGTCAAAGGCCGGTAAATGAGAGCATCGTGTCAATATTGCCAACGACATTCTCCTCTTAATTCGCCTGGAATCACGGGGGTCTAATCTGGGTGGCCTTAACAATGACGGTCTTACGAAGGCCGCCAAACATGTATGACGGTCTGGTAGGGGCCGTTCAATACACATGACGGTCCTGGAAAAACCGTTTTACTTAAAGAGGAGTCAACGCCTAGACAAACAACTTTTCGTGAAGCACGTGGCTATGACCGACTGTCGGGCCTCTGAACCCTTTTCTTGTCGGTAAACAATGACGGCCCAGGGACGACCGCTATATTGACTATAACGGTTGGCATTGAGCCGCTATACAAAGCGTATCACGAGATACAAATAACCCGGGGCAGCGGAACACAACGGCCCAGTGGGGACCGTTCTATTGAGAAAAACAGTTTATAACAGACCGTTAAATTCAATGAGAGGGAGGGAGGCCTTCTTTGCTGGGAAGAGCCCAAAATACTGCCAGAGGAATAATCTTTCATGTGATTGACTGTTCGGGACATCAATAACTGAGATGCAGGAACTGATTCGATTCATCGGTAAAAAACGGGTGTCAACAACGGTCAGTGCCTTGATGTTGAGGAAGTGGAGGCTCTGGGAACAAGTGCCCGAAGTATCCTTCAGGCTCAAAATTCCTCAGGAGCCAGGGTTGGCAGTGCTTGCGAGTCTGACTGTCACTCCTGCTATCCGTCGTCAGGTGACAGAGGCTCAGCATGCGGACCCTGAGTTACCCCGGATTCTGGCGATGGCTGATGTGGAACTCGGCGAGGACGGTGCTGCGAGGTTTCGCGGCAGGCTGTACGTCCCAACGGAGGAGCAGATTCGTCGTGCGGTGCTGCGCGAGGCTCATGGGAGCAGGTACACCGTACAGCCGGGTGCGATGAAGATGTATCAGAACTTGCGGAGGCAGTTCTGGTGGCCTGGCATGAAGAGAGATGTCGCAGAGTTTGTGGCCAGGTGCCTGATCTGTCAGCAGGTGAAAGCGGAGCATCAGCGACCAGGAGGTACTCTCCAGCCCTTGGATGTTCCTACGTGGAAGTGGGACCACGTGACCATGGATTTTGTGGTGGGGTTGCCGAGGACCCCGGGTGGGCAGGACAGTATTTGGTTGCTGGTGGACCGGTTGACGAAGGTGACTCGATTGTTACTGGTCAAAGTCAGCTGGAGCGTGTTCAAGTTGGCTCGTTTGTATGTGGAGCGGATCGTGCCGTTGCATGGGATTCCCGTTTCGATCGTGTCAGATCGGGATCCGCGCTTCACTTCTGGATTCTGGAGGAGTTTCCAGCGAGCTCTTGGCACGAAGTTGGCTTTTAGCTCGGCGTATCATCCTCAGTCTGATGGTCAGTCTGAGAGGACCATCCAAACTTTGGAGGACATGCTGAGATCCTGCTGCCTGGAGTGGCAGGGGAGTTGGATTCATCACCTACCATTGGTGGAGTTTGCCTATAACAACAGCTATCATTCGAGCATTGGTATGGCTCCCTATGAGGCTCTATATGGGCATCCTTGTCGGACTCCACTTGATTGGTTTGAGGTTGGTGAGCGTGTTGTGACGGGACCAGAGTTGGTGCAGCAATGCGTGGATGTGGTGCACTTGGTTCGTCAGAACATGTTGGCGGCCCAGAGTCGGCAGAAGAGCTACGCTGACCGTAGGAGGCAGCCTCTCGAGTTCACCGTAGGCGATCGTGTGTTTTTGAGAGTTTCTCCGATGAAGGGGGTGATGTGTTTTGGACGGCGTGGGAAGCTGAGTCCCCGCTACATTGGTCCATTTGTGATCTTGGAGCGCATCGGTGAGGTTGCTTACCGATTACAGTTACCCCTTGAGTTGGCGTCGGTGCATGACGTGTTCCACGTCTCGATGTTGCGAAAATATGTGCCCGATGACTCTCATGTGCTCGAGATTGCTGTATGGCCTGAGGTGACTCCAGATCTCTCTCTCCCAGAGTTTCCGATCCGCGTGGAGGATAGGCGAGAGCAGTGCCTGCGGAACAAGGTCATCCCCTTGGTAAAGGTGGTGTGGCAGCGACACTCTGGTGAGGCTTCTTGGGAACGTCAGGACGAGACGCGTCAGCAGTTCCCTTACCCCTCTTCTTTCCCCTTGGGTTGTTCCCAATTTCGGTGACGAAATTCCCTAAGGGGGGAGGGTTGTAATATCCCGGACCTTTCGGATCCTTCTTCGTGGGTCCCGGATCTGATTTTTCAGAGTGTCCGGCTCCGTTGTGTCCAAAATTTCGTTTCGGTCATCTTTCGTGTTCGGGTCGGCGCGATCCGGTGTTGTTTCGGAGGCCCGGAGGCGTTCCGCGGCTTTTCCGCGCGTTTTCCGATTTCCGGTGTGTGTTTCGGCAATTCCTTCGGAACCTCGCTACGGGTGAACCGGGTCGTTCACCTGGGCACGAGTGGTACCGTTATGATCGGTGCGTCCTGAGGATTCCAGAAATGTAATTCTCCATTTTTCGGTATTTTCCTGATTTTCTAGATTTTCTATTTAAACCCCCCATTTTCTTTTCTTTTTCTTCTTCTTCTTCCTTTCTTCTTCTTCCTCTCTCACGACCGTGGCCGCCCTCTCACTCTCTCTCTCCCGTTCGAGCGCGGCGACCTCCGTTCCGGCTGCAGACGACGGCGGTGCGACGGCGCGAGGACGTGGGTGACGTAGTGGCGATCGTGCGGGCATACGGCGAGCGTGGGAAGCGTGGGGAGGCGAGATTCTAACGGCGTTCTTCGCGGCTTCGAGCTCGGATCGGAGCGTTTCGTCGCGGACCGGAGGTAGGGTGACGTTCCTTAGCCTCTTGTCTTCCTTCCCCGTGAGTTTCGGCTCGAGACGAGGTCGAGAGGGGTTTATTTTGAGCCGGGAATGGTTGATCATGCCGCAGGGTGAGTTCGTCCGATCCATCGTTTTGAGCCCCGATTTCGCGGTTTAAGGGCGTAGGAGCATGCTAGGGGGCTTGGGGGTTCTTCTCTCGCCATTTCCCCCTCCATGGGGCTTGTTTTGAGGCCGATTGGGCAATTCCGGCGGGGTTCGCCGTTTTCGTGCCGGTGAGCGATGTGCGGTCGAACCAGCGACCGCATAACCCTTATGCGGTCCTGTTCGGACCTTTCATCGGCTCGGCGCGCTTTGGCTGGGGCTTGGCGCGCAGTGGGCTTGGACGGTCTATCGTGGGACCGCATATCCTAATGTCCGGCCCCACATCGACCGCCCAACCCTAGGGTTTTTGACCGTTGCTTGTGACCGTTGTGCAGTGCACTGGGATGTGCGGCCAGGAGCTGGCCGCATAACCCTTTGTACGGCCAGGTGCTGGCCGTACATCCCCTAGTGCTATGGTTGGATGTGCGGTCTGGTCTTGACCGCACAACCCCTGAACGGCTAAGCCGTAGCCGCTCTTCCCCAAGTGCGGCTAAGGACTAACCGTCCAGGCTTTTTATCGTTGGGAGACGAGCGGCCAGGAGCTGACCGTTCCTCACCCACGTGCTGTCAAGAGTTGACCGCACATCTGTTTGAACGGTCCTGTGTTGGCCGTTCATCTGCCGTTTGGACCCTGGGTGGAACGGTCCTGATCTGACCGTTCAAACCCTTGTGCGGTCCCTGTGTGACCGCACATCCCTGAGCGGCCCAGTGTGGACCGTTCAAGGGGACGGGTTGCGTCGACGTGTCTCTCGTCGTATAGAGTGTACCGGGAGATGTCGTTGTCGGCTTTTGTCACCGTGCGACGGGGCCGGTGAGTGGGGTGGTCCCCGTGCGTCGTCGGCTGCGGGGGTCATTTTCCGTGACTTGAGAGTCTACTCCTTCAGTGACCCTCCACTAGTCGTAGCCTACCAGTACGCGTGTGCTGGTCGCACCAGGGAGTGGTGTACGGGCAGACCCTTTGAGACAGTTCGTGGACCAGTTACCGTTGGGCCCCACGTCCTGCAGCCAGAGTCCGGCTGAGGGGGAAACTGGTCAGAGGGCCAGACTAGGGACGCGCGGTCTGTGTGTGCACACGTGGTTGGGGGCGGTTGGACCCACGTCGACAAGCGTGACCCCAGCTAGTCACTTGTTTGTGGTTACTTGTACGGTGTTCGCGCCTTTGGTAGGAGCTACCACGTTAGGCGGTTCACCTGCGGTGCGGTGTAAGTCGTCAGGGGACGCTACCGGCTGTGCTTCTAGTGGGAGGTACTCCTGTCGAGTACGGAGTGTCCGACTGTCAGTTTCGTGGCTTTGACCTTCGGGTTTTGTCGGGTCGACCGTTGAGTTCGGTTGTCTCATCGTGGCACGTGTGCCGGTTTACGTGCCATAGGGTCTTTGTTGTGTAGAGTACATGGCTTTCCTTTCCGAGGTACTCTCCTACCGCTAGCGTAGTGGTTTCCTATTTTATGAGGTAGGGTTCGAGTGATCCCTACTGAGTCTTGTTCCGAGACTCATTCCCTGCGTGTTTTCATCGTGTTTCAGGTGAGGCGCCGCCCCGGGGGAGCGCGTCTGGGGTGCAGCGTGGTGCGGGTGCCCAGAGGTAGTGCCAGAGGTCAGAGCCGGGGTATGCCCCGTATAGCTGTACTTTTCTTTCTTGTCTCTGTACTAGTCGTGGACTACTGTTGTTATTTTTTGGACCATGTAAAATGCTGATTTATTTCCTGCTTAATATTATAACTGTTTAATTTCTGCAATTACTTGTGATACTTGTGTAGTTTCCACACCATCCTCCTAACCCTTCCGAGTCTTCGGACTCGTGGGTGGCGGTGCGAGTCTCGGGTTATCGGGCCTTCCCGGTAATCAGATTCTCGGGTCGTTACACCACCCCACCTGAAAAGCAGGGGTGAGCCACGTGTCACTGGCTCAGTAGGGGTCACGCGGATCCCCACTGAAAACACGCAGTAACACGGGAAAAAAAAACAACAAAACAACATGTGTGGTAAAGCAGGAACTACACTACAAAGCTGTAAAACTATGCTACAAGCAGTAGTAAACAGACATGAAGTAGGAGTAGGGAACAAGCAAGAAAGGGGGAGAACCCGCGCCAGACAAGCGGCGGCCGAATTAACCTCGGCACCCCAAACTACTCCAAGCAACAACAGAAGGGCGACTCTAATCCAGCAAAGTCAGAAGTTACCGATCTGTCGACCCGACACCAGGTCCAAAACGAAGACCTGCAAGGACGGATGAAACAATTACATCGGCCTACACGATTGGAACATCGTGTATGCAACCCAGGCTCATCTTGGACACAGCCAAGAACAGACCACACAGCCAGGGAAGCAAATCTTGGGCATGGCCAAGACTAGCCGACACGGAAAGGAGAACACCGGCTCCGAGAAACGCAAGAGTCACCGGTCAAGTGATAGGAGTACCCTCACACTAGAAGAACAGTCAGATGCGTCCACTGACGTCTTACACTGCGCCTCAAGTGTCACGTCTACCAGACCATGTGCAGCACGGAGGAGACTAGACACACCAAGAACCAGGTCCAAGGAACAATGACGTTCCAAGGAAAACCGGCACCTCACGGACACAAGACCGCAGTACCACGCTGCGAGTGACTAGTCAGGGTTGTTGGGAGCAGAGGATCGTCAAGCTAGAGGGGGAGGGGGTGAATAGATTGACCACTTAAAATTTTAAACAGAATACAACGATCTCACACTCTGTGATAGCACAGACATAACCTCACTTCGTGAACTTCTAAAAGGCAAACGCAGTATCTAAGTGCACTAACCGAGACAGTAAGCATGAAATCAACCACAAGCACAAACCACGGGAGACAGGAGTTTTAAGGTGTTTCGGTCTCTATCCCGAGACCTACGTCCACCCCCTCACCAACCCGGTGGGGATCACTGCTGAGCTTTACAGCTTATGCTAAAACCAGAAAAGAACCTTTCTCTAACCTGCAGATCCAATCTGCAGAAGACAGCAACACACTGTCACAGAACCGCTGTCAAACAGCTTGCAGACACGAAGTCTGTTCTCCCTCTGATCTCAGAACTCACTCTGGATCAGAACAAACTTGTCCACTAAATCCCAGTGGAACAGTAATCCGAATATAACAATGTATAAGAAAAACAAAAATACAAAGTAAGGAATGAACTCAGAAGATGCTGGTCAAAGAATCTTCAGGCTTCTTGCGCAGCAGAAGAGAGTGTAGCCTGAAGGGATGAACAGCACGATCTGAGTGTGATCTCCTCTACAATTGAGGCTAGATCAGACTGATACTTCCACGATTCTTCAGCGTCTGATCTACTTCACCAGGAGAATGAACCTGTTCTCCAAACTTCTCACTGGACAGTCTTCGAATATCCCCTTGCTCTTCGTTCTCCCTGAAGTGGAATGCCTCTTCAATCCTTCTCCCCTTTTTCCTCTGCTGAACAAATAGAGATCCAAATCCACTTCTCTATTTCCTTTTTCGTTTTCCCGCGTAGGATTGGGCCCCACGAGATTCCCAATCATTTGCCCACGTGTGGAGAAGCTTCTGGACTAACGGAGGAAGTGTGCACATCATTTGCAGACGTGGCTAGCCCACTTTATCCAGTTCTTCTGCCCGAGCACTTGTCTGGGACTGGGTGCGTCGACGCCAGCATCTGGATGCGTCGACGCTGTATGAAGATAGCTTGAGGAGAGGCAAACGCGTCGACGCTACACCTAAGTGGCGTTGACGCAGTTAGTCTGCGCGTGACTTAAACAGCTTGTGATCCAGTTACAGCGTCGACGCTGTGTTGCTTGAGGCGTCGACGCAGTCTTGATGAGGTGTGCTTCAACTTGAAGGAACTGAAGGTTGCGTCGACCCTTTGAGCTTGTGGCGTCGACGCTGACTATTGCCTGCAGTGAATCTCAACAAAAATACTTGCCACATAATAGATTATCAAATAATACATCAACATGTCATATCATGGTGGTCATCATCAAAATCAGGAGGACAACAATCTCCCCCTTTTTGACGATGGCAACCATGATGTAATTCTAGCACTTTAATGATCATGCAATTCAATAACCAATGACGCAGAAGCATACACGACCATAGCAATCAAAAGCAAGTATCAACATTCAAGTCATTCACCATTCAACTAAACACAACACATGATCAAGTTAACAGAGGAAGAAGTGAAGTGCATCACAGTCTCACATTCTCCCCCTTTGACATCATCAAGAAGGGGAGGCTACAAGTCAAGTAATTATAACAAAACATCTAGACCATTACTTAGGAAAAAATTGTCCATATCTCCTAGACGACTGATTAGAGGACTGGCCATGTGGAGGTGGAGGACGATGCGATGAGAAGGTCTGTTGCGTGGACGCTTCCCCTTGTCCTTGCGTTTTTGCGGAGAAGAAGATTTAGGAGGAGGAGCCGCCGCAGGTGATTCAGGAGCTTGGGCTTCATCGGCGAACTCAGGAGCCGGAGGAGCCGAAGATGGTTCCTCAGCATGCTTCTTTCCTTTCCTGGAGTAGACGAACGCCATCTTCACAGATAGAGAAGAAGAGGGTGGCCGTGAGGTGTTCCAGAAGGAGGAGGTGAACAGTTGTCTGAGAAGGGTGAACGAGAAGGTAGCCGACTGTTTCCTCGGTTAGGGGTTTAAAAGAGTGAAAAGAGAAACCCCCAATCCGGTTATCGGGTAACCGGGTAATGGATCTAGCCCATATTATAAGGAAGCTAGATAGAGTGGATGCGTCGACGCTAGGAGATCAATGCGTCGACGCCGTGAACACTTATGTTCAAGTGTGCATTGGAAAGGCACAGATGCGTCGACCTTATGAACAAGGGTGCGTCGACGCCATAGTGTAAATAGACTCTGCCAGACAAGGAGTTTGAAAGAGAGAAGAAGCAGCTTAAAGAGCAGAACTTGGGAAAAATCGTTAGAGTCCAGGGTTCATAGGTAATACACTCATATTCAGGGATTTTTAATAGCTTCAGTTCAAATTCCCATGAAAACTAAATTTACTCAGATTAACTTCGAACCATTCAGTGACATAAAATAATGATATTCTTCCAAGTTTGAAGCATAGAAATGAACATTAACAGTGCAGAAATGGAATAATTTCTAAACTAGCTTCATACTGGGGATCTTCTCACATCTGTATTCTGCATTATTCAATTTCGAAACGAATCTTTGTAGAAAGAAATTTAATGAGCATTGAGGATGAGTTCATTAGATCTGTTGAGCCTTTTGATTTCATACTAACACACATGAGTTTTCATTTTTATTTTATTTATCACATCCATTAGCAGTCAAGTATAGCTAGCCTTGTGACACAAGTACACATGCTTATCAGGCACCAGAGTCCCCGGTTACTCAGCATAGCCAACTATTTTGCCTAGAATCAGAGGTTGTGATCAACCTCATGACATGCCTTTCAACACTTCATGGGTGAGGAAGGTAGTTTCTCAGTTGAGAATCACCATTACTCTGAAATGGATAATTTTCATTTAAGGACAGAGATAGTAGTCCACTTCATGACTTGCTCTTTAGCACTTCTTTGATGCATAGAGCCAGTTTCTCAGTGAAAGCCTACCAGTGCTCTGTGTATTACAGATACAATGTGTGTTGCACTTTATCTTTTAGTTCTTTTTAGACCTAAACAAACTTTAGCAACAATACCAATTAAATTTCAATTCATTGAAAGATCTTTCTACTTTTGATTAATTTGGAATAAAGAGATGATAGGAACCAAGTCATATTAACTTGTTTAGTCCTTATTCCAGATTCAATCACTTTTAGGTTCAAGGACTGTAGAGTTCAAACATTGAAGGATACACATTTTATATCAGTAAATAGTGTGAAGCTATTCTAAGAGAAAACTTGTTTTCATTAAAAATTATTCCCTTAGCTCCCCCTGAATTTAAGGCATTAACTTTTCACCCTAACATTTGAGACAGTTCCCTTATTCTGGAATAGAAGGAGAGTACATCAAGAATTCTTGTTGGTAGCAGAAGGTGAATAAGATAAAAGATAAGCATGATGGGGTGCAAAGGAGACTCTTGAAGAAGAACAAGTCTAATAAGAAGGATGGATGAGTCGACCCTATGGACTAGACGTGATAACACACCACCACAGCTCTCTGTTTCCAGTAGAGCGTCGACGCAGAACACCTGCAGCGTCGACGCACTCAGCCATTCTGCTCGGACAGTTTATCAGTGATCAGAGGCAGTCCACCGCTGCGTGGACGCATCCTAGAGGCTGCGTTACCGCATCAGACATCTTATCTACAGACTTCCAAATTTATTCCAAGGACTATTTATACCTAACTCCCCCTTAATTCAAGCATGATTTAAGAAAACAAAAATGATGAAATTGTGAACATGCTGAGGTTTTTTTTCAGATGAACAAAAACAAGTCAAATTAACAGGGATTCATACTCCCCATAAGTGTATGAATTATTCAAACATGGACATTTTGACCATAGCAGGACATCAAATGATCATGACAAAGGCAATCAAAGAGCATTCATACATTTGAACATGCAATCAATTCAAGCTTCAGAATGTAAATTACAGAGTCCAAGCTCTCTCCTAAGATATGAAAAACGCTCATTATTGAGAGGCTTGGTAAAGATATCAGCTGGTTGTAATTCAGATTCTATAAAAACAAGCTTGAAGCTCCCTTTACTGACCTCATCTCTTAAGAAATGATGTCTGATTTCAATGTGCTTGGTCCTAGAGTGCTGGATGGGGTTCTTGGCCAGGTTTATAGCACTTGTGTTATCACACAATATTGGGACACTTCCAAGATCAATTTGATAGTCTTGGAGCTGATGCTTGATCCACAACACTTGAGTGACACAGCTCCCTGCACCGACATATTCTGCCTCTACAGTGGACAGTGCCACTAAGTGTTGTTTCTTGGAAGCCCAAGAGACCAAGCACCCACCCAAAAATTGGCAGTAGCCACTAGTACTTTTTCTGTCCAATTTACATCCAGTATAGTCTGCATCCGAATATGATACCAGATCAAAGGAGCAGGATGCAGGATACAATATCCCTAAGTCTTGAGTTCCAGCAAGGTATCTAAAAATACGCTTGACAGAACTTAAGTGGGATTCTCCAGGATCAGCTTGAAAACGTGCACACATGCAAACACAGAATTGAATATCAGGCCTTGATGGAGTAAGGTATAAAAGTGACCCTATCATACCTCGATAGGTCTTGGCATCAACTTGTGTACCTTTCAAATCTGCATCCAAGGGTGTGTTTGTGCACATGGGAGTGCTGATTGCCTTCAGATTTTTCATTTTATACTTCTTCAGTAGCTCCTTGATGTACTTTGTCTGACAAATAAAGCATCTGTCCCTGCCTTGAATGATCTGCATACCTAGGAAAAATTGAAGTTCACCCATGAGGCTCATTTCAAATTCTGTAGTCATTAAGTTAGCAAACTCCTTACACAAACTGGGTTTAGTGGAACCGAAAACAATGTCATCAACATATATTTGAACTAGAATGATATCTGAATTTCTTACCTTTGTAAACAATGTCTGGTCCACTTTACCTCTTGAATATCCTTTTTCAGTGAGGAAGGAGCTGAGCCGGTCATACCAGGCTCGAGGTGCCTGCTTGAGTCCATACAGTGCTTTGTCTAACCTGTATACGTGGTTAGGATTTTCTGCACATTCAAAACCAGGGGGTTGTTCCACATATACTTCTTCTTTTATTATTCCATTTAAGAAAGCACTTTTTACATCCATTTGTTGTAATTTTATTCCATGACATACAGCATAAGCAAGCAACAACCGAATGGCTTCTAATCTGGCTACTGGTGCAAAGGACTCTTCGAAGTCGATATCGAACTCTTGATTGTAGCCCTGTGCAACCAGTCTAGCTTTATTCCTAACAACAACACCATTTTCATTTTGTTTGTTTTTATAGACCCATTTAGTTCCTATTATAGATTGATCCTTGGGTCTAGGCACTAGATGCCACACTTCATTTCTTGTAAATTGGTTGAGTTCTTCATGCATGGCATTTATCCAGTTGAGATCTTTTAAGGCTTCCATGACATTTTTAGGTTCAGTTTGAGACACAAGTGCCATGTTATCCAATTCTTGAATTTGAGAACGTGTCCTAACAGGTTCATGCAAGTTGCCAATTATGCTAGATGAGGGGTGATCCCTTAACAACCTAATGTTAGTTAGAGGGTTACCTCCATTGATACCTGCATTACCCTGATTACTCGACTCTGGCTCATCTTCTTTTGGTCTTGAATCTCCTTCCAATGTTTCTTTCTCCTCCTGCTTGTCAAGGAAGTCTTCATCACCCTCGTTCCTGCATGAAGATTCAACTTGTGAATTTTCAATTAGCTCATCAAAAACGATGTGAGGTGATTCCTCAACCGTTTGTGTTTTCAAATTTAGGACCCTATATGCCCTAGAGTGACTAGAGTATCCTAAGAAGATGGCAGGTTCACTCTTGGGTTCAAACTTATCTAGGGCCCGTTTATCATTATTCTGAACAAAGTATTTTGAATCGAAAACTTTAAAATGAGCAACAGAGGGCTTCTTACCTTTAAGCATTTCATATGGAGTCTTTTTGGACTGAGGTCTTACCATTGCCCGATTTACAATGTAGCATGCAGTGTTCACTGCCTCTGCCCAATACTTCCTTGGGAGTTGCCCTTCAATCAGCATGGTTCTGGCCATCTCCACAAGGGTTCGGTTTCTTCTCTCCACGACTCCATTTTGTTCAGGTGTTCTTGGGGAAGAAAACCTGTGATTTAGCCCTGTTGCTCTGCAGAAATCCTCAAATTCAGAGTTGTCAAATTCTCCACCAAGATCTGACAAAATGGAAGAAATGACAAACTTACCATCCTGCTGTGTTTTCTTGAAGAATGCCTGAAATTCCTCAAATGCCTCATTCTTATGAGTTAGAAAGAATACCCAGGTAAATCTAGAAAAATCATCCACTAGAACAAATCCATATTTATTACCACTAATGCTTGCTGTTCTAGTGGGTCCAAACAAGTCCAAATGAATGAGTTCAAAAGGTTTAGTGGACTGACTCTCTATCTTGGACTTAAATGACTTCCTAGTGTGTTTGCCTTGGGTGCATGCATTACAGATTTTGTCATTTTTCTTGAATGAAGCATCAGGCAGGCCATTTACCATGATGTGTTTGGCTAACTTATGCAAGATACTATAGCTAGCATGTCCTAGCCTACGGTGCCACAACCAAACTAGTTCAGTTTTTTTTACAGCAAGGCAAAGATTATTATGAGCAGGATCGTCTAAATCTACCATGTACATGTTGTTTATCCTTTTTCCAAAAAATTTAACTTTTTCTGATTTTTCTTCTATGATGGTGCATGTATTTGCATCAAACACCACTTTATTACTCCTATCACATAGCTGGCTTATACTGAGCAAGTTATACTCTAGACCCTCTACTAAAAGAACATCATCAATGGAGGTAGAAGGGTTCTTGCCAACTTTACCTTTGCCAACTATTTTACCTTTATTGTTTCCACCAAAGGTGACAAGGCCTCCATCCTTCTCATCCAAGAAACAAAACTTGGCCTTGTCCCCTGTCATATGCCTTGAGCAGCCGCTGTCAAGATACCACCTGTTGTGCACGGCCGCAAGGCATTCCTGCATGAATCATCAAACAATAGATTTTGGAACCCAAACACACTTGGGTCCCATTGAATCACTGGATGACTTCAGGTAATTCAGTAGGTTCTTAGGAATCCACATTTGTCTTTGTTGAGGTTTTTGATGGATTTTAGTTGAGGAGGCAACAGGTTTCTAATTTGATTTTAAGGTTGTTTTAGATGCTTTATTGATCCATCGTTTATTTTGACTCCAATAGGTTTCTTGGTGGTGTGAGTTGAATGCCCTAATTGAATGCATTTGGCTTATTGGATATGCATACATGGAATGCGTCGACCTACCTGAATGAGTGCGTGGACTCACCCACCCATAGTTGCTTTTGTGTGCATGATAGAATGTAGGGTGCGTAGACGCATTGTGATGTGTGCGTCGGCCCATCCACCCATACTGATTGAAGTGTTGGCCATGGTGGTTTGGGTGCGTCGACGCATTTCCCTGCATGCGTCCACCCATGTGGTCGTTCCTATTCCTATGGACTCTCTGGAATCTGGTCTGCGTCGACACATTACTGGCCTTGCGTGGACGCATCTGGCTCTTGCCAGACTTGATGCTTTCAGTCTTTCTACTACGATGCTGGTGAGAGGAGGGTCTGGAGCTGGAAGCCTTATGTGGTGATGAAGTGACAGGCTTGCAGCTAGTTACATTCTTAGCAGATTTTGCCTTAGGAGTTTCATTCATCTTCTCTTTTCCTTTCTCCTTTGTCACTTCATTTTTCTTAATCTGTTTCCCTTTGCCTCTTTCAACATTTTTTACTTCATCCACCTGTTTCTCCTCAGCTTTCTTCTCTTCTGACACGAAGGTCACCAGCTTAATTCCAATTTCTTTCTTTTTGCTTGGATTATATCCAAGCCCTTCCTTGCCAACATTGCATTTTGTTCCCAGTAAAGCATCAAGATTATGTTTGCCTTGTGTCATTTTCTCCACGGAAGCTTATTTGTCCAATTTTTCTTCTTTAGCTTTCTTCAAATCTTCCTGAAGTTTCAAGTTGACACCATTTACGGCTTGGTATTTTTCTTCAGCAATTTTGGTGTCCTTTTCCAGTTTCTGCATTCTTAACTTCAGTTCATCATGCGTATTTAATAAGAATTCATTTTCTCTTTTCAATTCAATCAATTGAGATTTGTATTCATTTTCTTCATTCAGAGTTTTCTTCAGACAAACAATTTCATTCTCTAGCATTTTAACCTTTTCATTTGACAAGTTCTCTTGATTTCCCTGGTTTTTCTTCTTTTTAAGCATTTTATTTTCTTTCTTCACAGCATCATATTTATCCAAAAGGTCATTGAAAGCTTCTTCCCAGTCATTACAAGTAAATTCATCAAGTGGAGAATTTACCTCATCAGAGTCCTCTCCCCTGGCCATTAGGCATTGCTTCACCTCTTTTTCTTCCTCTGAGGTGCTATCCTCTTCTTCTTCTTCTTCATCACTCCATGTACTGATCATGGCCTTGGGCTTTTTATTTTTGAACTTGGGGTGAGCTTTCTTGGAATTTTCTGGACACTCTGACTTGATATGTCCCTGTTTCCTGCATTGATAACAAACCACTTTGTCATATTTCTTAAATTGGTCAGACTTAAACTTAGAATTCATTTTACCTTGATAGCTTCTAAGTCGACCAGTCTTACCTTCCCTTCGTAAGAACTTTCGAAATTTCTTTGTGAGCATGGCAATCTCACCTGAATCACTGTCGGATGAAGAGGTCAGACTCTCATCTGAGCTCTCCTTACAGCTTGGAGCAACTTTGAGAGCTAGCGGTTTCTTCTTCTTTATTTCCTCATCAGATCTTTTCAAATTCAGCTCATAGGCCATAAGGGAACCTACCAGCTCGTCAGGAGTGGTCTTGAGAAGATTCCTAGATTCTTCGACTACTGTGGCTTTTGTGTGCCACACGGGTGTCAAGGATCTAAGAATCTTTCTCACCAGCTCATAATCTGAATAGGCCTTCCCTAGACCTTTGAGACCATTGACAAGCAACGTTAAACGAGCATACATTTCAGAAATACCTTCTTCAGGTTTCATGTGGAACGACTCATATTCATAGATTAACATGTTAGCCTTGGTCTCCCTTACCTCCGAGGTACCCTCGTATATTACCTCGAGTCGATCCCACATTTCTTTTGCACTTGCACATGAGGAGACGCGCGAGAATTCCTTGGGGTGCAGGGAGCATTGCATAATGTTCATTGCCTGCCAGTTGACGGTTGATTTTCTTACCTGCTCCTTCACCCATAATTTTTCGTCGCCTTCAATTATATAGGGCCCCTTACTCACGACCTTTCATGTTTCCTAGTCCTGGGCCCTGAGAAAAACTTGCATGCGATTCTTCCAATAGGAATAGTTAGTCCCATCGAAAAATGGTGGTCTATTCACAGCATAACCCTCTGGCATGAGTCCTTTGCTCTCCATTACTTCTCTCTAGGCTGTTAAACCCTTCAAGAGAGCCTGGAGCTCTGATACCACTTGTTGGGAGCAGAGGATCGTCAAGCTAGAGGGGGAGGGGGTGAATAGATTGACCACTTAAAATTTTAAACAGAATACAACGATCTCACACTCTGTGATAGCACAGACATAACCTCACTTCGTGAACTTCTAAAAGGCAAACGCAGTATCTAAGTGTACTAACCGAGATAGTAAGCATGAAATCAAACCACAAGCACAAACCACGGGAGACAGGAGTTTTAAGGTGGTTCGGTCTCTATCCCGAGACCTACGTCCACCCCCTCACCAACCCAGTGGGGATCACTGCTGAGCTTTACAGCTTATGCTAAAACCAGAAAAGAACCCTTCTCTGACCTGCAGATCCAATCTGCAGAAGACAGCAACACACTGTCACAGAACCGCTGTCAAACAGCTTGCAGACACGAAGTCTGTTCTCCCTCTGATCTCAGAACTCACTCTGGATCAGAACAAACCTGTCCACTAAATCCCAGTGGAACAGTAATCCGAATATAACAATGTATAAGAAAAACAAAAATACAAAGTAAGGAATGAACTCAGAAGACGCTGGTCAAAGAATCTTCAGGCTTCTTGCGCAGCAGAAGAGAGTGTAGCCTGAAGGGATGAACAACACGATCTGAGTGTGATCTCCTCTACAATTGAGGCTAGATCAGACTGATGCTTCCACGATTCTTCAGCGTCTGATCTACTTCACCAGGAGAATGAACCTGTTATCCAAACTTCTCACTGGACAGTCTTCGAATATCCCCTTGCTCTTCGTTCTCCCTGAAGTTGAATGCCTCTTCAATCCTTCTCCCCCTTTTCCTCTGCTGAACAAATAGATATCCAGATCCACTTCTCTATTTCCTTTTTCATTTTCCCGCGTAGGATTGGGCCCCATGAGATTCCCAATCATTTGCCCACGTGTGGAGAAGCTTCTGGACTAACGGAGGAAGTGTGCACATCATTTGCAGACGTGGCTGGCCCACTTTATCCAGTTCTTCTGCCCGAGCACTTGTCTGGGACTGGGTGCGTCGACGCCAGCATCTGGATGCGTCGACGCTGTATGAAGATAGCTTGAGGAGAGGCAAACGCGTCGACGCTACACCTAAGTGGCGTTGACGCAGTTAGTCTGCGCGTGACTTAAACAGCTTGTGATCCAGTCACAGCGTCGATGCTGTGTTGCTTGAGGCGTCGACGCAGTCTTGATGAGGTGTGCTTCAACTTGAAGGAACTGAAGGCTGCGTCGACCCTTTGAACTTGTGGCGTCGACACTGACTATTGCCTGCAGTGAATCTCAACAAAAATACTTGCCACATAACAGATTATCAAATAATACATCAACCTGTCATATCATGGTGGTCATCATCAAAACCAGGAGGACAACAAGGGTCACGCCCGTCGATGCAAGTCCTCAGTTCCTGACCACGTGTGCACACACTGACCACTACCTAGGCCAGGCCTCTAGCTAGTATTCCCCTCGGTAGGACGCTACCGTTGGCCGGGGCCCACGGAACTAGCTTAAAAATCGTGTAACGGGAAACTGCCCGTCCACCACTCCCGGTGGGTGACGTACAAAAAAAAGCCTACGTCACAGGCTACGACTAGTGGAGGTTCACAAGGCACGGACTCCAAAACACACGTGCTAGAGTACAGACAGTCTACGGAAGCCCTGTCACACGTACTACGAAGTACCACTGGCAGTACAACCACTGCCAACCGACTCAGGACCAGGCAACTAGACCTACCACGTAACGATCCCGAGTCGAACGACTCAAAGGCAAGATCGTCACAGACAGAGGAACAAGCTGCCAATCGGTGTAATCCTAAGCCACAAGAAACGAAACTCCACAGAAAACAACTCACGGAGACCTGAGGGAACACTAAAGACCCTCAAACACGCCTGGATACGCAAACCAAGGTAAGACGATACCTCAAGGCATCCAGAACCAGTGTCTCGGGCTGGACAAAACCGCCAAGACACCACACACAAGGTCACCCGTCAACCGCTGGGTCACCCCGGGTTGACCGGAACCCAACCAAAGACACACACACAAGAGTAGGATAAAGAATCCTACGACAGGAAAGAGGACTCCTGGCTACCTTACAACGTAGTCCTAGCCCTCATAGGACGTCAAGAGACATCCACGGGACAACGGGCAGACCACAAGGCCAAGCCAAGACAAGCAGAAATCGGAATCATGGAAATCGGAGCACAAGGCATGTAATGCACCACCCTTAGACCGTTACATGAACGTGACGGTCTAAGCCTAGGCCGTTACACCCAACGTGACGGTCGGGGAACAGGCCGTCACACACACCGCCCTAACCAACTCTAGAAACGCAAAGGCATGTAACGGCCAGCACCGGGCGCGTTACACCAGCCTGACGCGCCCGACTGGGGCCGTCAGGGCCAACAACCCTCAAACTCAAAACACACTCGGAGCATGTAACGTGCTAGACCGAACGCGTTACAGCCAACTAACTGTTGACACCTGAAATATAACTGAGAATAAAGAGGAGACCAAAGAGAAGATTGAACCATACATGAAGCTCTTAGAGATTCCTGCAAAGCCAGAATTACAGAATAGTCGTCACTAAAGTTGCCACCCGGCTGAAGCCCTTCCCGGTCAAGCTGATGTCCGGTATTGTCATCGCTCAGATAACAGTACTGATGAAGAACTGTGGTCTACTGACTGATGAAAATCTCTAGAAATATTCTGATAAGACTATGTCAACTCACTAATTAAGGGGCCTTCACCTGTTCTGACAGATTCGGAGAACTGATAGATGAAAAGGCAGATTAGGCAGCTTCAACAGCTCAAGCCTACTGATGAGGAAGTGAAAAGTATTAAAAGCTCTAAACGGGCTCGCCAGTCTATGGCGCCGGGAGCCCAAAGCCCATGTGGGGGAGGGGCGCCGGGAAGCTGTATCATGTGGCGTCGGGAAGCCTCTTGCTTTCGACTAAGGCGCGCCGAGAGCTCGTCGTTTGCGCGCCGAGGTGATCATGCCGAGAGGGGGAGAAGGGCTGTGCTATAAAGACCCCTTCTCTCTCGAGGAAACGAGAGGCTGCTGGGAGATAGATAGACAGACAAAAAAAAAGAACAGAAGAGAAGATAGCCAGAAACAAAAGAGAGGAGGGGAGAAGTCCACACCCAGCTCGAGGAAACCGGCTGCTGCTGAGAGATCGAGAGAAGAAGGAGAAGGTCGGCTGAAAGGGGAGGGAGAGGAGTCAATGCTCCGCCCTCCCCCGTCTTCTATTTCTCTTTCTTGTTCTTTTTCATTTCTCCGATGTGCATCTTTTGTATCTCTTCTTCATCTTTCTTTCCTTTGAGGAATGCTGTTGCTCCCTCTGTTTCTTACGATTGGACATAGGTAGGTGATGTAATCGAATGTATATGTATCTATGAATGAGCAGGGTCTTCCCCTTATTTTTTTTTAATGTCGAATCCACTCGATCCCCGTTCTCTATCTATCTCTTCTACGTATGCTCGTTCGGAAACGTGGGTTTTGGGTGTGTGCATTGGCCGTTCTACTCTGCTCCCCGTTGCTTCTGCTCCGAAAGAGAGACGCCTGGGTCCCTCATTCTAAGCCATGAATGATTGGGGTCTAGAGTTCCCGAAAAGTCCCAGTGCCGAGGGCTTCGTTACCCCTCCATCTCCGGTTTGTTTCCTCGATGCCATTAGGTTCGTCCAGGGGATCAGAGACAGTCATCTCTTGATCTTCCCAGGCGGCCGACAGTAAATAAAGATATCTTTGCAGGACATTTCGAATGAACGATGGTCTCGATTCCTCTACAGACTTTGCCTTATAATAATCTCTTGGTATCCCTCTAGCAAAGCCTTGATATGATTCCCTCCTACACCCCAAATCCTGCCTCAATCTGAGCCAAAAATCCCAGAAATATCCAGAACAGAGCTCCGTAAAACCCTGAGACCCTTGAACCATGAAACCCTCTCGGCATAAAACCTTCCCGGCGGGGTACTTCCCGCGCCGAGAGTTGGGCGCGCCGACAACCCCCCATTCTCTCCACTTGACTGGCTGAGAGCCCTTCTCCACGTAACCTTTCCGGCCTGGAAGCCTCTCGGCGCCATAAGTAGTTCCCGGCGCGGTGACTTTCGCGCCGAGAACTCCTTGCGCCGAGAACCCCCCTTGTATATAATAATTGTGCCGAGAACCTCCATCAGCACTTGATTCCACCCTTTAATCTTCCCACATACCTGTCGGAGGAATGTTTAGAGACCATTGCGTATACCCTGAAGAGATACAGTAATGGGGAGGACCTCCCCTACATTGTTCAGTTCCGATCCGGATTCCTCTGTAACCCTATGAACCTAAGGAGCTCTGACACTGCATGTGCTCCGATGGTTTCCAAGGGAATATCAACCGGTGCTACGAATGCAAACAGTGTTCCCGGGCCTAGTGCCCTTCTCTTTCGGCCTTCGTCCCGGCATCCCGTGGATGATGGTCTATCTCTCCTTGGCATGATCCAAGATAAGGGGATATGCTGCTAAAATTCGCCCACATCACACCGAATGACTACGGTATTTTCTCCTAACCCCGCTGGCCCACGGAGTTCTGCCACTGCATGTCCTCCGATGGTCCCTGGAAGGGGAATATCAATAAAACATCGTATCGGAATGTGGTGTACTTTGGTACACCGGTCCCCCTCCGGATTCCGGGTCAAATATGCCCGATCTTTGACGGATCCCATCCTGTCGCTGCATGGATGGTCTCCTATTCCCACTTGACATAGTCCAAGGTACTGGGGATATGCTGCCGGATTTGCCCCGCACTCGATATATTCTCGCCTTATCTAGTCTATCTAATATTCTGCGAATGAGCTAGCACACTCTCGTTCGAGCCTTATTTTGTCGCTATTTTCCTCCTGTCTTTGGCGTTTAATCAAGGGTTGTCTTCCTTAGGGAGGACGTAATTAACGTCATAACCTTTATGGTATGACGGACTTTTGGTCCAGACACGATCACTCACAATCGACTGATTAGAAGTCAGATCGAGCGCACAATGAAATCGTCACATACGTGACTGGCACGCCAATAAATAAACCATAGAAACAAAAGAATAAAGAATGTAAAACGAAAATCCGCGTCCACACTAACGCACGGGGACGAGGCCGTTAGAGACAACGACGCAACAACCCCAACTCAGCCAAAACATCATGTAACGGCCTGGGACAGGCGCGTTACACACACCTAACGCACGAGAGCATGGCCGTTAGGCGAACCGACTCACTCGGTCAAACGCGGTCAAACAGAACGTAACGGCCTGGGGCAGGTGCGTTACGCACACCTAACGCGCTAGGGCAGGCGCGTCAGGGGAACCGCCTCAAAAGGTTAACGTCAGTCAACCAGAATGTAATGGCCTGGGACAGGCGCGTTACACTCACCTGACGCACAGGGGCAAGCGCGTCAGAGGAACCGACTTAACCCAAACATAAAACGACCAAATAGACGTAACGCGTCTCACGGGACGCGTCAGAGAGATGTGACGCACCACCCCTAGGCCGTCAAACTCTCAAAACCCCGAAGAACTCAAATCAACCCAGACGCTGTAACGGTCAGTCGTGGGGCCGTCATGGCATGTAACGGTCCCTGGAACGACTGCCACACCAGTTACGGCGGGAAAACGGAGGGTTGGCCAAATCGACCCGTTCCACGCCCCATTCACACCGAAGAGCAGGGGAAACAACCCTCGACGATGAAAAATCACTCTAGGAGGCTAAAAAGCTCACATGCAAGCACAAAAACACAAGATCGGGGCGATTCCAACGAATCCACCCTAAATGGGTCAACGAGGTTCCCGGGCTCCTACCGGCCTTGAATGACCACCGATCAACACAAAATTATCATGGATGGGATCCTAACATCCCAACGGTCAGTTAAACACTAACCATGCTACAAATGGTTGCCGTTTTTCGGCGAACCCTACAAAATCCGAAAATCACGGTTTAGGATAAACAAGCCCAAACTCGGCCGTTTCCGCGCCAAACGATGTGCAAGGGCAAGGAAAACGAGCAGGAGGAAGTGAGGAACCATCACCCTACCTCCACCGAAGAAATCGAGCCCCGAAGGGACTAAACCACACCGAAAACCACGCCGCGAGCTCGAACACCGGCTTTGAATCCACCGTTCGGGATCGCGCCAAACCCATTCCGATCCTCGCTCCATCACGCACCCAGCCAGCTCCACAACATCCCCAACATGTGCCTCTAGGTACCCCGTCTGCAGCCGAAGCCGAGAAGCCACAAGAGGAGAGGAAACGGGAGAGAGAGACGACGGCGTCGAATGAGAAGGAGGAGAGAGGAAAAGGAAAGAAAGAGGAAAAGAAATTAGGAATTTTCTTAATTTCTGAAAAATCTGATTTCTGGCCCTATCTCCGAAAAATACGCAAAAATAGTCGAAACGACCGGCTCGAAGAGTACATCGTCGTTCTAGTATCCACGAGTCGAGGGACTGACAAGTAAACTTACCGTAGGGTTTCGTAACTAGTACGAGAGAAAAACTCATACGGATCGTAAAACTCAACTCGGAAGCCACCAAAGCGAACCGAAACTCACCGAAACCAATCCAAAAGATCCAACAAAGATCCAGCAAGACCTACCAAGGATCCAGGGTATTACAGAGGGGATGATGGAATCTTCTACCAAAAGCTACATACAGAGAACAGAGCTACTGACCTTGCTACAGTAAGAGAGAGGTTGCGCCCGCTTACACCCTGATAGAGAAAATCTCGCGCACGACCTTACCACCCAGCGAGCACTCTCCGAGTGTCCACTGGGAGCGACGAGCACTAGTTTGGGGGACCTACACGTCTCTCAGATCTCCTACATTGACCTCCTTCTACACTTTCTCTCTCGTTCTTCTCTGTTCCTCATTTACAACCGTTGCTGACTTAAACATCGGAGGGTTGTCTCTTGGGGTAGCGCCCATGACTCCTTCTGAGGCTCTTTGCTTTTGATGTTTGCAGTCTTTCACGAGGTGTTGGACGACATCCCTAACAAATAAATAGAGAATGTGGTACGTGGCGTAGAAACCAGGTTTCTACCTCTACACCCTCCACCTCAGAAATCAAACTATCCTTCAAGGAAAACTTTCTTTCTCATGGTCTACAATAAGAAAATCCCCCAATTATTTTCTATCAAAGTAGAAATTATCCTTATAACCTATGTCCTTCAAATATTTTGAAATTATCCTTATACTCTCACATTTATGATATTTTTATTAATACTTCTAAAATCTCTTAATCCGAGTTGTGATACCCTTGCGGTTATATCTTATGTAAACATTGGTAACTCATTCACGTGAGATTATCATTTTGCTCTCATTTTTATTGAAAGGATATAAAGAGAGAGAAAATTGGCAAGGGCAGCCATCTCTGGCACTGGCGAGATTGGGAGACAGAGAGAAAAAGAGAGCAGGGGGAGGTCAACATAGAGAGGGGGTTGAGTGGGACTGAAGAGGAGTGGGCAGTTGAGGGGAGGGAGAGGAGGGGAGAGGGTGACTGGAGAGGCGGTGGGAGGGTGGTCGGAGGGGAGAGGAGGAGAGTGAGAGGGAGACAATGTGTGCATGCACACACTCACACATAGAGAAACGAGCATATGAAAGAGGGAGGAAGGTGTCGGAGGGGGTCTCTACTGCCTGCACCGACTGGGCCATTTTTTGCACGCCTGCGTGCACACACACACACAGGGTAATCTCTCTCGCTAGACTCGGTGATCGGTAGGCACCCTGCGGCGGAGGTCGTTGTTATCCATACGTGGAAAATCATCGTGGATGAGTGACATGGTGTGGATCATCTCCACAATGCATGGCCACGGAGTCCCCACTGCTTGTGAGCTCGCAAAGAGGCCAAACGAAGTATGGGCCAGACACGCTTGTAGCCAACAAGAAGAGAGTATCTCACCCCCTCGTTGATCCTCTATGGCTGTCTAAGTGGCACAACTAAGTCCAGCGTCTGGTTCACAACCACTACCTTTACCACCATGTACCCCTTGAAATCAAAGTCCACTATTCGTGCCTCCTCCTCCTGCATAGTGGAGGCACAACTGCCATTATTGATATCAGCAAAGCAAGAAAGCCTTCGCCTTTGGGCGAGCCACATCGAGGAGGAGGAGGGGAAGTAGCGAGCGGGCACGCTAGAAGAGGCAGGAATTGGGTGTAGCTTTGCTAAGAGAGGAGAGTCACTCGCCAGTTAGATTCCAGGAGGAGGGAGCATAGTAGGAGTAAGAAGAAGAGGCGGCGTGTGACGACCCAAGATCCGGATACCAGGAAAGGAACCTGATACCATTCGAATCCTGGCCCGCCGCCCAAGAGCCGAGGCTCGGAAGGGCTAAAAAGGAGTGTGGAGGTACAAAGAAATAGGAAATAAAGTAAGATAATTCAATAATTAACAGAAATAAATAAACTAACTACAACAGAGTTCAGTCCAACAGAAAGTACAGTCTAAGGCAGAAGAACCTACCCAACGCCAAGTGAATACTCGGCCCGGCAAGCTGGCGACTAAGAATCCCAGCACAGCACCCTCAAACCACGAGGAAGAACCGCCGCACCTGAAAAGCAGGGGTGAGCCTCATGTCACTGGCTCAGTAGGGATCCCGCGGAACTCCAACTAAGAACAACGGCGGTAGCGGAAAGGAAAATAGCTACAACTACAGCAGGAACAGCAAACCGGTGGTCGGTAAAAACTCGGCACTACGGCTACTCCTACTATACCAGAAAACACGTCCCGATCTCCCAGTTAGGGGACCACCAGACTACGAACCACCCTAGCCACGCTACGGGGGGAAATGACCACGCTATCGCGGAGGCCCGTCTCGCAGACAAAGGCCCGACCTAAAACCTCTCGGTTTAGGAACACGGTCACGACCTCGCCGTCGTGAAACCAACACCGTCTAGGGAAGCCCTCGGTGACGCTCACCAAAAACCCTAGACCTATCTTGAGAACGCACCCGAAAACTACGGGTAAAATCAATTCTCGCAGACGGTAAACGGAAACTCGAGTTACGTGAAACTCGCGTCAAGTGATAGGAGCACTGCCCACCAGAAGCAAAGCCGGATGCGTCCACTAACGACTTAGTCCGCGTCTCAAGTGTCTCGCTGCGACGCCCCAGGCGGAGACAGAGACATTACAGTAACCAATACCACGAACAAGGACGAACTGGGGTCGCGCTAGTTAGTGCGGGTCCGACAGCCCCCAACTAAGTGTGCACACACAGACCATACGCCCTAGGTCAGATCCTCTAGCTGGTTCTTCCCCCAAAGCCCAGACTCAGGCTGCGCATGGGGGCCCTATGGTAACCAGCCTAAAAATCATCTCTCTCGGATAAGCCGCTCCACCACTCCCTAGTGGGTCAGCACACGCGTGCCGTAAGAAGGCTACGACTAGTGGAAGGTCACTAAACGTGATCACGGAAAGCCACTCACGCACCCATCGCGAGTAACGCGGAGTAACAGGTGGCACGATGCCACCAGACTCTGGACGGCCCACTAAACTTACTAAATCCAACGGTCCTTGAGTCACACGACTCTGGTCAAGACCGTCGTACACAACGGTACAACACCGTTAATCTAGCATAATCTCTAGGTCTGAAATCACGATGACACGAATATCGAGGTAGCTCACAAGCCGCCGGGTTAATCCCTCGTCTCAGGGACACACGGAAACCTCCAGCCCCAGGCTGGTTGACTGGACTCACAGTCCAAGGCCACACACATGGCCCACTCGGAAACCATATTCCGGAGAAACCCACAACGTGCGGGAACAACCCACCGCACACATGCCGATACGCGGAGACTCGTTCTAGCGAGAACACGAAATCTCGAAACACATGGGGTCATCTGGACCCACCAAACTCAAGGGGACGCTATTCGAGGTAACAATGTACCTCCAAACACTCCAAAACATGGACACAGAACCCACGGGGTGTCCGGGACATCCACGAGACCGAAGGTCGACCACTGGGTCACAACCGGGTCGATCGGGGGTCAACACGACGCAACCGGAATGCAAAAGGGTCACCGGACCCTTAAACCAACTGGGACACTAATCGAGGTAACACGATACCTCCCGCATCACGAAGAATCATGCGGACACTCATTCTATGAAACTGTATCACATACGGACGCCTCGGAACAAGAAACGCGGAACGCGGCGGCCCGGGGGCAGACTGGGCTCGGCGGCCAAACACCTGGCCACCCAGAGGCCTGGGCGGCCACACCAGCGACCGCCCAGCACCTGGGCACCCCCTTCCTTGGGCGGCCACACCTTGGGCCGCCCAGAGGGCTTGGGGGCCATCGGGCTGGCCGCCCAGACATGGGCCTGATTGGGTGAGGGCGGCCAGGGTGCTGGCCGCCCAACATCCCTAGGCGGCCAGACCTATGGCCGCCCAGTGACCTGGGCGGCCAGGGAGTTGGCCGTCCAGACCAGGGCGTGGACGGCCACAAAGGTGGCCACCCCCTACGTTTACCCGCGGACAGACCGAGCTCCGCCATGAGCTCGGTTCCAAGCCCCATTCGATCCCAATCGAAGGGGAAAACATAGGGGATCATTCCCATGACCCCAAAACCCAAAAATGGGAGGAAGAAACGGAGAAAATGGCGCTCAATCCGACGAATCCGTCGCACGCCCCAAAAATATGATTTTTCCCCCAAACGAGCAATACACCCCGCTCGACTCACCACGGCCTATCAAACTCACGAAAATGGAAGTACACGAGCTGGGGGTCCATCTCCCTACCTCCATCGAACATTCCGCGCGTCGTGGACACCGATCCACGCGAAAATGCCCACGAAACCCCACCGGCGCCCCACGCTCACGAACTGGCTTCACCGCGCCACCACGCCTCGATCCTCGACCCATCCTCGCTCTACGCCCCCGCAGCATCTCCGCCTCGCCCGCCATCGCCTCCGTTGGCCTCCCGGAGGAGAGGGGAAGAGAAAGAGACGAGAGAGAGTGAGAAAGAGATAATGGGGAGAGAGAGGGGGTTAGGGTGGTTTTAAATAGAAAATTCTAAAATTCTGAAAAATATCAAAAAATATAAAAAATTACCTTCACGATCATCGGAAAGAGCACAACGCAGTGGTAACGTTCCGGAGTCGGAGAACGCAATGGTTTGCCCTACACGGCGTTCTGAAGGTCCGACAGATAAAAACACGCGTAAAACCCAAAACGCGACTCGGGACCCACAAAGGTGCTCTGAAAATTCTAAAAAAATACCGGCGTGCTCCTCACAATACCACGGACCCAAGGGAATTCACAGGCACACCACCAATGGGTCCGACAATCCGGTATAAAAAGCCCGAAGTTCACTCGGACACGATCCGCAACCCGTGAAAAGACGATCCGAAGTCCACGGATCCTGATCTGATAAATGATCCAAAAAACCTGAGACGTTACATGGCTTCCATGGAGGAGCTCATAAAAGACAGCAGATGAGACCTTTCGAGATGAGGGGAGGATGCTACAAATCACAAGCATCTCCTTCTGCTCGCAGCGGGGGGGGGGGGGGATTGGGTGGTGGGGGATTAATAAGCTAAGAATTAAACAAACAAGATTAAAATCTGGATTCTGGTAACTACGAGGGGGTTGAGTTAGGGGACGCCATCACGCCACCCTCCGTCGGCGATTAAGAGTAGAGGGACGAGGCGACGCAAGAGCCGATGATATCTAGGAAGATCGAGAGTGAGAGAGTTGACTATAGTTAATGTTAGATTAGTCATTTTCCTCTTCTTAACCCACTTTGAGCCAACGATCATAACATATCAGTGTCGACGATAGGGGTGCAATGCGACTTTCATAAAGAATTTAAGGGTATTATGAGAAATTATAAAAATGGGGATATAAAGATAATTTTAAAATATTTAAGAGGTACAAGGATAATTTTTTCAAATACTTTTGTTGATAAACCAAGGTTTGTCGACCCGGCCGACCCAGTCGACCCGGTCACGGCGCGGGACGGGTCGGGTCTGTCGGGTCGCACAGCGACCCGGTCCGCTCTCTCGGACTCTCGGCGCGTGATTTTTTAATTTTTTTTAAAATTTTTAATAAATTTATTTTTGAAAGATTAAATGTTATATATATTTAAAAATATTAGAATGTAGAATTTTTTTATGATAATAGATCCATACTAAATTACACATAATTAATTATATAAAAATTACATATTACACCGCTTAATTAAACATCATATTATATATAATACACAAAAATTTATTTAAATTACTTAATATGTTAAAGTAAACAGTGACATAATAATGACATTTATTCATGAAGTATAAAATACAAAAACTCACTAATCCTCGTCATCTGTGAAGCCCGAATCTCAAAACTCACTCATCCTCCTCATCTGTGAAGCCCGAATCCCAAAACTCACTAATCCTCGTCATCAGTGAAGCCTGAATCCCAAAACTCACTAATCCTCGTCATCAGTGAAGCCTGAATCCCAAAACTCATCATCAGATACATGAGACTGATCACCCGTATAATCTAACTCTATCCTAGTGGGTGGAGGTACATGTGGGTGGGACTGAAAATATGTAACCATATGCACAAATGATGGGTCGTGTGCTGCGGTGGAGGGTACATGAAAATCTGTAAAAAAAGTCCTCACTACATCTATAGCTTCAATTCTATCATGTGCGACTGGTGCAGGTGCTGGTGCTGCTCGAACTCTGGACGTGTAGGAAGATCCTGCTCCGCTCTGTGCTCGTGGTGGAGGTACCCGGGACGTAGAAGAAGATGTCATGGGTGTGCTATGAGAACCGTATCTATCCTGTAACTGTGTCCGAAAGGAATGTCGGACATCTCCCGGAACTCGGTCGCATGCACGAACATCGCGTCCCACTCCCGCAAGGTGCTCCGCAAACCTGTGTATGCCGGTGACGCGATGTTCGCAGTATCTACAGTGCACATGTCCATCACCCTCAACAGAGTATCCATGCTCCCACGCAGGGTGACGCCGTCCGTCCATGATGACCTGTAAATGATGTAAAAATTTACATTAGTGATTTCAATGATAAGTACAGAACTCTATATATGAAGAAATCTACAATTAATTATTAGTTAATTATAAATATAACCAAATGATACATACTAATTAAGAGTATGGACCCAAACTGGGCCAGTACCCATCTCCAAACAATTTGACATTAAATGTGGTCCGCAGATAGGACATATAGTCTTCATAACGCATTGAACCTGAATAGTTCTCCCAGTACATGCGTACGTAGTATTCATACTGCTGCGAACCTTGTGCGTACACGACCTCTACTGGCACAGTTGCGGCATAAGGATATGGATACGATGGGAAAAATGAACTCATGTTATCTGAGTCGCCATGATACATCGGCTGCTGCGGCCATGACCGTCCATACGTGCTTCCAGATCCCTGGGAGTCATGTGTGCTCATGCTCTCAAAATCAGACAACATGCCTTGATAGCTGGTATTAAACTAAAAAAATATTTTTTATTTTATTCCCCCCCCTCACCCCTGATCGGGCAAGGCCGAGCCCCCCATCCCCCCCACCCTCCCCCACCGCCCCCAGTGGCAGACGCCCCCCCCCCTCCACCCCTCACTCTCCCCCCCACCCCCCACCGGCGGTGGTGCAGACGGCCCCCCCCACCCTCCCCCACCCCCCCACCTCCCTCCCAGCCCCCCACCGGCGGCGGCCAAGGTGCAGACGCCCCCCATTCCCCCCACCTCCCTCCCCGCCCCCCCCCCCCACCGGCGGCGGCGGTGCCTCACCCTCCCCCCCACCTCCCTCCCCCCCCATCGGCGACGGGATCCGCCTGGCAGACACCCCCCCTCCCTCCCCCACCTCCCCCACCCCCACCGGCGCCCCACCTTCGGCCAGATCCGGCTGGTAGACGCCCCCCTCCCTCACCCCACCCCACCCGCACCGGCGATGGGATCCGGCTGGCAGACGCCCCCCCCCTCCCTCACCCCCCCACCGGCGGTGGACGCCCCCCTCCGGCCAGATCCAGCCCCCTCTCCCTCCCCAATTAATTCAAAAAAAAAATTAGGGCACCTACCTCTGATCGCCGGTCGTCGCCTCCGTCCGCCGCCGCTCTGCACCGCCCACACCCGCCGGCCACCGCCTTCAACCCACTGCGGATGCCAGAGACGCCCACACCTCGGCCCGCTAAATGGGCGGCCCAGCACGTTCGCACCATCCCGCATGTACCATGCGCCGTCCCGCACGTACCACGCCTCGACCCGCTCCGGTACGCTGCGGGACGCACGGGACCATGTGGTCCAGTGCGTCCCGACCACGACCCACAGCCCGTGCGACCCGACGCTTGCCTGGGTCGGGTCGGGTTGTGCGGGTCGGTGCGGGTCGGGGAACCATGTGATAAACAATGAAAATGCAAATTTGAAGAGCCATCAAATGATTATGCTTTCTGGGAGGGACGAGGGGTCATCTGTGTGAGCATATTTGGAATGTCTACTTTCCTCTGGTATAAACAAGTAACAAAATTAAGAAGGTGTCTGGAAAATGTCGACATCTATGGATTTTGGTCTAACACCAGCATGGAATGGAGGGTTACGATAAATCGCTATAAAAATCAATAGTTTGTCTGGATAAATTTGTAAGATATATCCCGAATTACAACCTTCGTCAAATGTCTGACACGCGCCATTCTCCGGGTTTCCTATAAAAATGGTTAATCATATATATATATATATATATATATATATATATATATATATATATATATATATATATATATATATATATATATATCCTTAAATATAAAATATCAAAATTATTATTCTTAGTTGTAAAGTATTGTTATTAACTAAAAAATTCACAAATGCCACAAATGACTAAAATATTGTCAGGGTCACTGCAGGGCGGTTTGGGTTGATCTGAATGTTGGGGTTATTTTTATTATTTAGTGGTTACTTTAAATTTTGGTTTAAAAATAATAGTATATATAATATTAAAAATTTACCTATATATCCCTAAAAAATCTAGAATTATCACTATACTTCTATCTTTATGGAATCAGTAGAGGCAGGAAAATGGTTCCTAGACCACGTACCACATTCTCTATTTATTTGTTGGGAAAATCGTCTTGCACCCGTGGAGGCCTGCAAATACCAGAACTCAGAAAGGCGTCAGAAGGAGTCTCGGGTGTTATCCTAAGGGACAACCCACCGATGCTTAAGTCAGCAACGGTATTAATAAGGAATAGAGAAGAGCGAGGGAGAGAGAGAAGGAAAGCGCGGTCGAGAGCTGAAGGGCCATGTAGATTCTCAGAACGAGTGCTCGCCGTTCCCAGCGTTCACTCAGCCAGTGCTCGCCGGGTGGTAAGGTCGTCGGAGGAGAATCTTCCCTTCAGCATAGATCGTCGGTGCTTCCCTCTCGTAGCATTGTAGGACAAGTAGCTCTATTCTCTTGTGTAGTAGATTTTGACAGAATAATCTACCGTGTCTCTCTTCTCAGTCGCTCCCCTTCTTATAGGGGTTGTTCTGAAGCGAGGAGCCTTATCCCTTGATAGGGAAGGCGTAGGAAGTGAGTAACTCCCTTCCGCTATAGCGGTGGGATTTTTCCATTGAAGGGTGAATACCCCGGCGTCGGATGGTCCCTGGGCGAGTCTCACAGCGCTCATGGGGCGTGCTCGCCCGTTATGGGATCTGGGCCGACGTGGTAGGGGGTAACGGTCGGTCATCGAAGGGTCCTCCGAGGACTAATGCGCTTTCCAGTGCCGTAGAATCTGATGGCGAGGCTGGGTTGGGCCGCGTCTTAGCGGGCCATTTACTTCGAGCGCATCTTGGGCGCGCTTAAGGAGACAGTTCCGATTTGGGCCTGCCGCTATTGGGTTGTCTATGGGACAAACCGGATCTACCCTCCTCACTTCCCCCTACTCTCGGTTGCCGAGAGTAGAACATGAGAGGGTATGTCAGAACACGTGATTTGATGTTGATCCCCATGTTGGCATGGGAGTCGATGAGTCCGGTGTCATGCTTGGCACTCGAGGTGCCTCTGACTATAATCATGATCGGCGCTCTGTCTCTTATGGGAGTGGGGGCTTGAACGGGCGTCTGGCGCTGGTGGCCGTACCGTGATGGCGACGGGCTCCTTTCCACCTGCCCCACGAGGGGGGCAGTACTGGTTTGACGTGGGCGGTTATAAGAACCGCCGCAGGGTCTCCTTTTAAACCCCGTTCAAGTATGCTGCTTGTCGTGTTCATCGTAGGCATCTTCTTCCTTTGACCGGTGAGGACCTTCGCCTTTTTCATCTTCAATGGCCATGCCTCCTCACAGGAGAAACCTTCGTGTCAGCTCCTCCTCTTCTGCTGAAGAAACGGTGGCTAGGCATGATAGCGCTCCGAGCACTTCAGGTGCCGGTGCTGGTCGACCCTCGTCCCCACCGTTGGTGGCGTACAGGGTGGTCCACGGGCTACGAGAAGCCTTCCAAATCTCGCCCTATTTCGACATTATCTTCCCGACTGTGGATGACGATCAGTTGAGTCTGCCGTTGGACGGGTTTATGGTCCCCGTGGCCTCTTTCCAGGCGGGCTTTCGCCTGCCCATTCATCCTTATCGCGTCCGTCCTCTACCATTACGGCCGGCACCCAGGGGAAATAACTCCCAATTCTTACCACATCCTCTGTGGATTTGTTTACGCATGTCGAAGAGCGTCAGTGGAGCCGAACATCCATCTTCTCCGGCAATTCTACTTTCTTCAGCGTTGCCCGTCCGATACGGCCTATGCCTACCTTAAGGCTCGGACCGGTCGGAACCTCATCCAGGTCTCCGCTACTGCGGCCAACCTCAAGGGTTGGTTGCAGCGGTACGTGTATCTCACCAAATCCACCGACCATGACTCTTCCAGTAGTTGGAGGACTAGGGGTTTTCATTCTATTTGGGCTGACATGAAACCTTCGGCCAACACTGAGGATCGCAAGAAGGTCGATACCCTCCTCCGGTTCTCAATGGTTGATGCGGACTTCGTGTTGACTCCGGGGCTACTCCGGGAGTTGGGATTGAGTCCTCCATTGCCGCAGGGTACTGGCTTCGATTCCTCGTCGTGTTCTTCGTTAACGACTGATTGGGCTAATCTATTCTTACTCTTCTTTCAGGGGCGCCCGAGGTCCCTGTGTGGAGCTACGAGATCGTCAAGTTGTCACTATGCGCTCCCCGCCCTGTGGATCACGTTGCACCTGGGGCCGGTGAGGTGACGATCATCTTGCTCCGGGGAGGCCGTAACTTCCGGTTCCTATCGGTATCCCTCTGGTGCGTTCACCAGTAGTTCCCACGGTCAGCGAGGGGTTGAACCCTCAGGAGGACCCTCTCGAAGGGACCGCTAGCACAGCTGAGGAAGAATCCGCCATGGCGGGCGGTAGTCGTGCCCCCCTGTCCGAGGAGGACTTGATGGCGTTGGACAACCAGCGTTGTATGAGGAAAAGTGTCAGGGTTTCCACCTCGGCCCGGGGCCGCGTTCCGCCTCCTCCGTCATCTGAGCCACCTGTATCTGAGGCTCCGCTGCCGCCATCGGCCGATCAGCTGGTGACTTCTTCTCCCTTGTCGGTTTCCGCAACATCGGGACACAATAGAGGCAAAGCCCCCGTTGTCAATGTTGATTCCCCTCCTCCCCCCGTGGTCTCCTTGCGACGACCGTCCTTGCTGCTTGGGGAGACGGCGTCTGGACTTTCTGAGGTCACGACGGGTGTCGCGCTCATGGGAAGGAGTGTTCGCCTGCACGAGCGCACCGAGGAGTTTGACCGTGAGGTGGAAGAGAAGTTGGTGGCTCTGGCCACCCGGGGTGTGTGCTCGGTCACCCATGCTCTTGGCTTGTGGAGGTATCACTTTGATGCCCTTGCCCAGAGGTTAGAGGCCAGCCAGACCCTTCAGGTGGAGGTCTCGGCCAACAGCGAGGTGCTCGAGGAGCACCTGAAGGGGTCCGAGGACGCAAACGCCGGGCTTCGCAAGCAGCTGGTTCAGCAAGGGTTAGGCTTGGCCGGGATGGAGCGGGACCGGGATTTCTTCCGCGTCTGGGCCGACGTGGTTGAGGCCCGTGTGGTCCAACTAGGGGCGCATGTCCAAGACTTGAGCACCCGTGCCCAGGAGGTCGAGGTGGAGCTTGCCAGTTTGCGCTCGTCGATGTCTACTGCTGGCGAGGAGGCAGTGGAGAGCTTCCGCTCCTCTTCGGTTTATCGGGATGAACTGACCGCGGTGGCCCTGGAGTTTTATGGGCCGGTACGCAATCGTGGCTTCCGGGAGGGTTAGAGCGATGCTGTTAAGGCCACAGCGGAGAGCCTCGGCGTAGTCGTCCCAACTCTTCTTCCCCCCTCGACACCATATGGCCCGGAGGCTGATGGTGGTGAAGGGGAGCTTGGTGACGAGGAAGCCAATGCCGAAGAGTCGGCGCCTGGCCCTAGCATGGACGGGCGAGCACCCGTCGAAGCTTCGACCGTAGGGGGCCACACAGTGGACTCGGTTGACGATCTTCCTCCCTCCGGAGTTATTGCAACACGTGAGCCTGAAGAGCCTAGGGCACATGACGATGTACTCAGGGAAAACCCTTGAGAGGGTGCCCCCAACTTTCTTTTAATTCCTTCTGTCTTCTCCACGACGGTAGCCGTCTCTCTGTAATCTTTCTGCCTCAAAATAGAAGCCTTTCCTATATTTCGTAACTCTTGAGATTTCTTCCGTGTATTTTTCTTCCTTCTGAATGGCTGTGAAATCTCCTGGAGATACAAATAGATACCTTTGACAGGGACTCTGAAAGGGCACGACTTTCGGGATCCGTCGCTTCGGTTTCTGCGGATTTGCTCGAGGTAGTGAGAGTCCTTCTTCTTCTGGGGACTTCGCCTTTCCTTATAAATAGCGGCTTCCATGGTGAGCTTTCCGCCATCTCCAGCCTGGTGGGTTCTGAGGAGAGAAATCCTTCTGCGGGATGTCATTAGGGGAATATGGCACCTCGTCCGACGACGAATCTCAGCAGACCCGTCGTCAACCCTTGATCCGTTGGAGGGATCCTTCCCCAGCACCGTGGCGGCCGTGGCCGGAGCCAGGAGCACGTTGCCCTGCCACAGAGGACTACAGGCGTAGATATTTGGATGGCTGGCGAGAGGCTTTGGATAAAGTCAACCGCTTGTACGCCGGCAGGGGGGTTCTGCTGCTTGAGCCAGACAGGTTCCGTCCCTAAGGGAACGGGGAATCTCTCTATATGGACCCTTTCTGCTGATGGGCGAGGTTCCTTTCTTGCTCATCTCGATTTCATAGTGTATGACTGCTCCCTGTTTTTGCGTTGTAGGTGCGTGACGAGACGTTTCTTGCTGCTGGGGCGCCTTCCTTCAAGCGGGACGGGGTGTATGATGGTGCGGAGGCTGTTTTCCCTTCTTCCACTCAGCGAGCCTGGGTGGAAGCATCCTCGCGAGCCAAGGGGAAGACTCTTCCGCTTAAAGATGGCTGCAGGCGGGGCAGTAAGACTTGCTTGCCAATTTGCAGGCATGGCCAGCGTGCTGCACTGGTCTTTGTAATGTGTGGGCCTCGTTGCTCCAGTGCCCCCAGTCAACCAGGGGTGGTCGGACCAACCGACCTAGTTTTCCTGGTGCATGTCTCTCTGTCAGTGGCATCCATGTGGGTCCGCTTCCACAGAACAAAAGGGATGCTAGGTGAGGACCTCTCATGAGCGGGTCAAGGGATGGAGAGTTTGGCCCTCTTCTCTGGCATAGGTGGATCCTTCTGCTGGTCTACTTCGTCAGAACAAGAGGCCGAGGAGCGACCGTTTATTCGTGGAAGAAGTGATAGGTGTCCGCTCAACTGTTAGCAGCTGGTCGAATGATGACGGTGCCCAAGGGACAAGAGACTAGGGTTGCATGTAGCAATGGTTGAGTACATCTTCTCATATGCTTGTAAATCAGTCACGTGAGGGTGACTTGCCGATCTTTGGCAACTTGTATTTCGACTAAAAAAAATTCTTTGATTTGAGTCGACGTTCATTGTGTACCTTTTGTTGGAAGGCTTTGGCACGTCTCTGAGTGACTCTTCCGCATACATGCTCCATGGTATCTGGGTCCTTTATTTGTTTGCTGCCATCGTTTTCGAGGAGCGGTACTCGCCTCTAGGGAGCCCTTAGGCTACCTTCTTATTTTCAAGGGGAGCCGTGCTCACCTTTGGGAAACCCTTGGGTTACCTTCTCGTTCTCAAGGGGAGCAATGCTCACCTCTAGAAAATCCTCAGGTTACCTTCTCGTTTTCAAGGAGAGCCGTGCTCGCCTCTAGGAAACCCTTAGGTTACCTTTGTGGAGTATGGCTGGTAACGATTCACTGGAAGAATTTCTTGAGCTTTACGGAGTTTCATGTCCTGGGTACCTCTTCCCCCCCAACGTTGCCAGCTTGTACGCTCCATTGCCGAGTGCTTCAGTTACCCTGTACGGGCCTTCCCAATTTGGCGCGAGCTTCCCCGCGACCCCCTTCGAGTCAGACACGCTTGCTCGCCGTAGTACCAAATCTCCGGGGAAGAAGTGTCGTTCTTTTACTCAGGCGTTGTAATATTGAGTCATCTTATGTTGGTATGCTATGAGCCTCATTTGCGCACTTGCTCTATCTTCTTCGAGCAAATCTAGGTTTTCCCGCATTGCATGGTTGTTTCTGGCCTCGTCGAAGTGTCCTACTCGCAATTGTTAGTATTTGTGTGCTACAGGCCAATTTAGGGTCGGGTAGACCCGATATATGTACGATCTTGTTCATTGTTAACAAAGTGGTATTTGAGCGTAAATATGCGATTGTGTATTACTTTATGATGTCCCTAGAATATGTGGTTGTAAAGTCAACTCGAGATGAGATCTCGATCATGAGACTGACTTTACATGGACACATACCTTAAACTGTTCCTGGTTGGAGGGTAATCACTCGGGGACTTTAATTACCTATTAAACCAGTACACATGATGTGTTATGGACCAATCTCATGATCTCTGGTGCGGGGCACGAACACATATGTGTAGGTGTATGTCCTTGGAAGATGTACACTGAACTGATCCGCTATTGAATCTTAAGATGGTTGATTATACCTAATGTCAACTGAAGATCCAACTGTCTCAGTAGCATCGTTGGTCCTTTGACCTGAGATATTGATCGGATCTTACACGAGGATTGGAATGGTTTAATTACTTGACTAAGTGACTTTAACCATAAGTCATGAGTTGCCGAGTCATTAACCGCTCCAGGATACGTGTGAAGATCATCAATGGTCAAGAGGGGATCGCTCACTGTCGGGTATATATCAGACAGTTAATGGGTCATGACATTGACGCTCCATTAAATCCATGGTCAGGGTCGTGTGAGTTCGTTTAGAACGGACGTCATACACTTTAGGGAGGTCATGGTCAAATGTCACGATCATGGGGTTTGACAGAAACCATACCCTCGATCGTACCAGACTCATAGAAGGAGCGAGTGATTATATCGATGCAGTAACTGTAGACTTACAGGTACCAGACAGGCTGGTTTAAACCCGGCGTCCTCTAGGATCACGCGGATTTACTTGACCCAACGTGATCAAAGGTTCGGAATAAATTAAACTATTATTCGGCTCTAGTAGAAGTGAATAATAAGTTTAATTTACTTCTAATTGAGAATTAGAAGTTAATGGGCCTTAAACTGGAGTGACGGTGGGCCTAGAGAATCACACACAATGAATTCTTGGGTGATAGATTATTATTGTACAAATGTATATATTAATTCCTTTGAATTCCTTTTAGAAAGGATTATAAAAAAGGGCTTAATATATATGTATAATAATAGAAAGGTCATATATACAGTTTTGATCGTTTGCAGCTCTTTTAGCAAAGGTCAAATTCTATATATATGGGTGTTACCAGAATCACTTCTTCTCTTGGCCTAATCAAGCACATAAGCAAGAGAAGGAGTGATTAACTCCTCCCCCCTCTCTCTCTTGCTCTCACTCTCTCTCTAGAAGCTTTCTCTCTCTAGAAAGGGTAGCTCGGGGAAGGTCGTGCCGGGGGGTACCGTCGCTGCGCAAGGATCCGTGTGGATCAGCTCTAGAGGTCGTGCATATGCGCGGCTTGATATTTTGCATCGGGTTTTACGGACAACGTCGTTCCGCGCAAGGTATAAATACGCAACCCGTAGTTAGGGGTTGGGGTGATTAAAACGTCAATCAGAGTATGGATCCGGGATTCTATGCAGCCGGGTTCGGGCAAATAAAATTTTGTTATCTGCTGCATTGCCCGAGGGTGCTGTGTGGAACCTTACAGTGGTATCAGAGCCAGGTTCGCGCTCTGGTCGGTGTTTTATCGCCGTATAGAACCATATTTGTAGGGGAATTAAAATATCCAATTATTATTTGTAGAAGAGGATGCTGGACATCTCTGTTCTTCCAGGATGTTGGGCATCTCTGGAGCAATTTTTTTTTAAAAAAAAATTGGGCGGTTTGGGTGCAGTACGCCCGAGTGCGCCGCCCTCGCGGCGCACGCGGGGCGCCACGCGGGTCAACGCCCGCTCGCGGGCGCTGGCCCGCGTGGCGGGCGCCGCCCGCTGGTTTGACCGCCGGCGTTATTTTTTTTAAATAAAAAAAATTTACTTATTGTTAATTTAACTGTGTACATATATATATGTGATATATATATAAATACATAATAAATTAATTTAATTTTTATCTCATATTATTAATTATGTTGTCTAAATAGTAAAGGTCAAATGTTAAATTTTATTTAACCTTTTTGAATTTACTGAGTTGAGATAATTACTGTTTACATTAAGATAAATTGATAATAATTGAAGTTACTTCAGTAAAATTTAGTTTTAAAATTTTAATTATTAGATAATTAGTAAATTCAGAATTTGAATTTCATTGAAATTAATTGTTATAAAATTCAATTATTTGAATTTTTAATTATTAGATAATTGTTAAATTCAAATTTAAATTTTCTAAGATTGATAATTGAAGATAATTACATTATTTAAATTTACATTCAAACAAAATTATTAGATAATTAGTTTGAATTTAAATTTAAATGATTATCATGTTTAAATTTTTAATTTAAATTTGATTATTAGATAATTAAATTTAAATTTAAATAATTATCTTAAATATCTGACTTATTTGAATCAGATTCAAATATGCATGCCCCTATTATGAATGATGGTTCCTTACATTGTTTGCTTAATTTACTTTGCATTGACTTGCTTATGTGTTTAATTTTAGTTAATCCTGCTACGATTTTTAAAAATTAAACAAAGCTAGTCTATTTTTGTTTGCACATCCCATTTTTAAATCCAAAAGTAAAGATTATTTTTAGAAAATAACCCTTGATTGATTTTGAATGAATGGATTGACAAGTGATCATGGACTTGGTTAATGTAATTAATTGGGGTCTGCGAACCTTCTTTCTCTCTCTGTTAAAATTTTAATGTACTTCTATCTCTCTTTAGAGTTGTACTCGCCCTAAGGGCCGCTGGAATTTGAGTCACATGTAATTTTAAATTTTTTTGACCAGCGTGCCGTGTAAAAGTTGTAATTAATCTAGCGTCTGAGTTTGAAAGCACGGAGCACACCCGAGGAGGATGATCCAGCTGCTTCGGAAGTGGGCCGGATGTCTTAATTACATTAGGATTAAAGTCCATGATCACTTGTGATTTCATTTTGCATTAGATGTATTTACTTTGTGCAAACTACTATGTACGGTAAATATATTTGATATATTTATACTATCGCCTAGGGTGAGATCAAGATAAAATCAAATTCCCTCACGATTAAATTTTAGATCTGGTAAGCGTGGCTCTAGGAGTCGTCGTGGCCCTCCATCATTATGGAGTGAATGAACGTCTTCATTTCATGGATTTGTTGTGCTTTCCACAAGGTCCATGAATTTGGAGGCGGGATACAACTCTAAGACTCGGCCTCAATGGGATGAGGAATTGAACTCGGCCTTGTTGTGCTTTCCACAAGGGTCGGGTCATGAACTCATTGCTATGAAGTAATGATGGTTAGATCTAACCGAGAATATCCTTTGTTGTGCTTTCCTCATGGGGATGATTTCTCGGAAGAATGAATATCGGAAATTGCATAAGATGCAAATGCCTATTGATTGCCCTTGAGATGGTGTATGGCTTGTTGTGCTTTCCACAAGGTTGTACATCAGTCTCGTTGGGATTCTGACCCACTAGGTTGATCTCGCTGATCTCTCGTTCTATATACTGAGGGTTATATAGTTCGATCAAAAAATAGTGGGACTAATTAAGATAGAAAATCACATCTAAGTTAGGATTTGAACACATGCTAAGTTATCTTTTATTTCTTATCCAGATTACAATGTCGTCGTCCAACCCCCTCCGCGGCATCTTGGATGCCAACAGATTGACTGGACCGAATTACTCGGATTGGCTGCGTAATCTACGCATAGTCCTCACCGCCGAAAAAATAGCTTACGTGTTGGACACGGTTCATTCTGAGCCAGCTCCCGATGCCGACGAGGGTGAGTTAATGGCTTATGCCAAATAGTCTGAAGACTCTTCCCTTACCCAATGTTACATGTTGGCCTCTATGGCTCTCGAGCTGCAGAGACAATTCGAAAAGACTGATTGTAGAAGTATACTTCTTAATCTATGCCAGCTCTTCGGAGAGTAGGGTAGGATTGAGAGGTATGACATCTCCAAGAGGCTTTTCAGGATACGGATGTCAGAGGGTCCTTCAGTACATGCTCATGTACTGAAAATGATGGAGTGGATAGAGAGACTCAATGTACTGGGGTTCAAGTTGGACCTTGAACTGTGCAATGATCTTATACTCTAGTCATTGCCCAATTCCTTTTCTTCCTTCATCATAAACTTTAACATGAATAGAATTGAAGTAACTCTCCCGGAGCTGCTCAACATGTTAAAGAGTGCTGGAGGAACTATGCAGAAAGATAAACCATCTTCTTCTGTAATGATGTTGGTCGGGTCAACAAAAAAGGAAGACCACCCAGATATCCACCAAAGGTGACAAATGGAAGGGAAAGAAGAAGACCATAGGTAAGCAACTCGCCAAGGTTGACAAAGGGAAGGGCAAGAAGAATGAAAAAGAAGACAAGTAATTTCGATGCGGGGAAACATGGCATTGGAAAAGGAATTGCAAGGCAATTCTAAATGAAGATATTTTTATCATAGATCTTAATTTGTCATATATGGAATCCACATCATGGGTATTGGATATTGGATGTGCATCTCATATCAGCAACTATGTGCTGGTGCTGGCAAATGGAAGGTGACTGGGCAAAAAGGAGATTGAACTGAGGATGGGCAATGAAACTTTAGTTTCTGCCAAAGCTATCGCGACTGCACGTCTCAATTTACCTTCAGGAGTCATTCTGGAGCTGAATGACTATTATTATGTTCCTAATATTATTAAGAACATTATTTCAATCTCTGGTTTGTATAACATTGGATATACATTGGCTTTTAATAGTATTGGGTGCTCTATAATGAATAATTGTTTGGTTATAGTCAATGGTTCATTAGTCAATGGTCTTTATATATTACATACACGTTCTAATGTTATGCAAGTTTCCAATGCTGATGAAGTGAATTCTGCATTTCTATGGCATTGCAGGCTTGGTCATGTAAGTGAGAAAAGAGTCTCTCACCTACACTCAAATGGATATTTTAATACATTCGAATACAAGCCATTTGATACCTGTGAGTCGTGTCTCATGGGGAAGATGACCAAGGCTCCCTTTAGTGGACATGGTGAGAGGGCTGTGGACATTCTCGAGCTCATACACTCGGATGTGTGTGGACCAATGTCCATGGAGGTAAAAGGGGGTCACCTCTATTTCATTTCTTTTATTGATGACTTCTCGAGATATGACTGTGTATTTAATGAGACATAAATCACAAGCCTTTGAGAAGTTTAAGGAATACAAGAATGAAGTAGAGAAACAGACTGACAAAAGTATTAAGGCTCTTCGATCGGATCGAGGAGGTGAATACTTTAGCCATGAATTCACTTCTTATCTTAAAGACAATTGAATTATTTCTCAGTGGACTCCACCGTATACACCACAACACAATGGTGTATCCGAAAGGAGAATCATGACCTTGTTAGACATGGTCCGATCCATGATGTCTATGTCAGGACTACCCTTGTCTCTCTGGGGCTATGTATTAGAGACTGCGGCTTATTTATTGAATAGGATCTCAAGTAAATCAGATCCTTCTATACCATATGAGATATGCAAGGGCATGAAACTAAATTTTAATCACATTAAAATTTGGGGGTGTCCTGCTTATGTAAAGAAGAACGATAGTGATAAGCTTGAGTCGAGAACCGATAAGTGTAGGTTTGTGAGATATCCAAAGGAGACATTTGGATATTATTTCTATCACCCTTCTGAGCAAAGGGTCTTAGTGGCTAAGAGAGTTGTATTTCTGGAAAGAGAATATCTACTCCAGAAAAACAGTGGGAGCCAGATAGAATTGGACGAGGTCCAAGAATCACAACATGTAGACACAAATTCATTAGATGAGACTGTATCGGTTGATCCTATCCAGAATGAAACACAGACACTGCGAAGATCTAGTAGGCTACCGAGAGAACCCGAGAGATATGTTGGACATGTCTGAGAGGGGTCCTCTAAGGTATGTATCGATGAGGATGATGATCCTCAATCATACTAGGATGTAATCCGTAGTGCGGACTCCGAGAAATGGTAAGAGTTAATGGATTCAGAAATCCAGTCCATGTACACCAACAAAGTTTGGAACTTAGTTGATGTACCCGAAGGGAACGTCCCTATCCACTGCAAATGGATCTTCAAAAGGAAAATCGGTACAGATGGATAGATTGACACATACAATGCTAGACTGGTCGCGAAAGGATATCGTCAAAGGCAAGGCATTAACTACGATGAGACTTTTTCGCCGGTAGCCATGGTTAAGTCAATCAGAATCCTCATTGCCATTGCTGCATACCTGGATTATGAGATCTGACAAATGGATGTGAAGACAATTTTTCTTAATTGAAATATGTTAGAAGAGGTGTATATGGTATAACCTGAAGGATTCACCTCCAAACTACATTCTAATAGGGTATGCAAACTTCACAGGTCCATTTATGGATTAAAACATGCATCTCGAAGTTGGAACTTAAGATTTGACGAGGCTGTCAAATCTTTCAACTTCATTCGGAATGAAGATGAACACTGTGTTTACAAGAAGGTCAATGGGAGCTTTGTGACATTCTTAGTCCTCTATGTTGATGACATATTACTCATTGGGAATGATGTAGGGATGTTGACATCAACTAAGTCTTGGTTGTCCAAGACCTTCTCCATGAAGGATTTGGGAGAAGCATTCTATGTGTTGGGTATAAGGATCTATCGAGACAGATCTAAAAGGATGCTAGGATTATCCCAATCTATGTACATAGACACTATCCTCAAAAGGTTTAGGATGAAAAATTCCAAAAGAGGTCTCATTCCTATGAGACATGGATTTTGCCTATCTAAGGGGATGAGCCCTAAAACATCTGAGGAGGTGGCACACATGAATAAGGTACCCTATGCTTCGGCCATAGGGTCAATCATGTATGCAATACTATGTACACGGCCTGATGTTGCCAATGCTTTGAGCATTATCAGTAGATATCAGGTAAATTCAAGCGAAGAGCACTGGAAGGCAATAAAGGGCATCCTTAAGTACTTGTGAAGGGCTAAGGATCTTTTTCTACTTTATGGAGGAGAGGACCTACAGCTTAGAGCTTACACAGACTCTAGTTTCCAGTCAGATCCAGATGACTGCAAATCCATGTCTGGGTTTGTGTTCATGTTGAATGGAGGGGCAGTCAGTTGGAGAAGCTCCAAGTAAGATACGACTTCAGATTCGACGACGGAGGCAGAATATATTGCTGCAGCTGAAGCTGCTAAGGAAGCCGTCTGGATGAAGAAATTCATCTTGGAACTTGGCGTAGTTCCCGAGATATCAGCTCCCATCCCATTATTTTGTGATAATAATGGGGCCATCGCCCAGGCGAAGGAACCGAGATCTCCCCAAAGGTCGAAGCATATTCTCATGTGCTTCCACCTTATTCGGGAGATTGTTGATCGTGGAGATGTGACGGTAGAGCGTGTACCGTCAGAAGACAACATAGCAGATCTACTGACTAAGCCTTTGACATAGATTATTTTTGAGCGCCATCGGGATAAGATGGGTCTCAAAGTTGTGGGCAATTGGCCATAGTTCAAGTGAGAGATTGTTAGTATTGGTGTGCTATAGGCCAATTTAGGGTCGGGTAGACCCAATCTATGTACGATCTTGTTCATTGTTAATAAAGTGGTATTTGAGCGTAAATATGTGATTGTGTATTACTTTACGATGTTCCTATGATATGTGGTTGTAAAGTCAACTCGAGATGGGATCTAGATCATGAGACTGACTTTACATGGACACATACCTTAAATTGTTCCTGGTTGGAGGGTAATCACTCGGGGACTTTGATTACCTATTAAATCAGTACACATGATGTGTTATGGACTAGTCTCATGGTCTCTAGTGCGGGACACGAACACATATGTGTAGGTGTATATCCTTGGAGGATGTACACTGAACTGATCCACTATTGGATCTTCAGATGGTTGATTATACCTAATGTCAACTGAAGATCCAACTGTCTCAGTAGCATCGTTGGTCCTTTGACCTGAGACATTGATCGGATCTTACACGAGGACTAGAATGGTTTAATTACTTGACTAAGTGACTTTAACCATAAGTCATTAGTTGCCGAGTCATTAACCGCTCCAGGATACGTGTGAAGATCATCAATGGTCAAGAGGGGATCGCTCACTGTCGGGTATATATCAGACAGTTAATGGGTCATGACATTGACGCTCCGTTAAATCCCTGGCCAGGGTCGTGTGAGTTTGTTTAGAACGGACGTCATACACTTTAGGGAGGTCATGGTCAAATGTCACAATCATGGGGTTTGACAGAAACCATACCCTCGATCGTACCAGACTCATAGAAGGAGCGAGGGATTGTATCGATGCGGTAACTGTAGACTTACAGGTACCAGACAGGCTGGTCTAAAGCCGACGTCCTCTAGGATCATGCGAATTTGCTTGACCCAACGTGATCAAAGGTTCGGAATAAATTAAACTATCATTCGGCTCTAGTAGAAGCGAATAATAAGTTTAATTTACTTCTAATTGAGAATTAGAAGTTAATGGGCCTTAAACTGGAGTGACTGTGGGCCTAGAGAATCACACACAATGAATTCTTGGGTGACGGATTATTATTGTACAAATGTATAAATTAATTCCTTTGAATTCCTTTTGGAAAGGAGTATAAAAAAGGGCTTAATATATATGTATAATAATAAAAATGTCATATATATAGTTTTGGTCCTTTGAAGCTCTTTTAGCAAAGGCCAAATTCTATATATATGGATGCCACGAGAATCACTTCTTCTCTTTGCCTAATCAAGCACATAAGCAAGAGAAGGAGTGATTAACTCCTCCCCCCTCTCTCTTGCGCTCTCTCTAGAAGCCTTCTCTTTCTAGAAAGGGTAGCTCGGGGAAGGTCGTGTCGGGGGTACCGTCGCTGCACAAGGATCCGTGTGGATCAACTCTAGAGGCCATACATCTGTGCGGCTCGGTATTCTGCATCAGACTTTGTGGACAGCGTCGTTCCGCGTAAGGTATAAATACGCAACCCGTAGTTAGGGGTTGGGGTGATTAAAACGTCGATCAGAGCATGGATCTGGGATTCCATGCAGCCGGGTTCGGGCAAATAAAATTTTGTTATCCGTTGCGTTGCCCGAGGGTGCTGTGTAGAACCTTACAGCAACGAGGGGTTGGCTACTTCCACCGGTATTACCGCTTCTGCGCCGTATCCTAGATGGAACGGTGTCTCTCTGGTAGCCGCCCGGGCAGTGGTACGGTGGGCCCATAGGATGCTCGGGACTGACTCGACCCATGAGTTGCCAACTTGGTCTAACCGGGTCTTGATGCCATGGAGAAGCATCCTGTTGGTGTTTTCCACCAGCCCATTGGCCTGGGGATGTCCCACCGACGTGTAGTGGTTCCAAATCCCCAGATCGGTGCATTTCTCTTGGAAGGCGGCGCTCGCAAATTGCCTGCCGTTGTCGTTGTGAGAACTCGCGGAATCCCAAACCGACAGATAATACTTTACAGCATGAACTTCCATGTCGCTTCACTCGTAATCTTTCCCAATGGCTCAGCTTCGACCCATTTGGTGAAGTAGTCTGTAACGACCCGAGAATCCGATTACCGGGAAGGCCCGATAACCCGAGACTCGCACCGCCACCCACGAGCCCGAAGACTCGGAAGGGTTAAAAGGATGGTGTGGAGACTACACAAGTATCACAAATAATTGCAGATATTAAACAGTTATAATGTTAAGCAGGAAATAAATTAACATTTTACATGGTCCACAATAAAATAACAACAACAGCAAGAACAGTCCACGGCTAGTACAGTGACAAGAAAGAAAAGTACAGCTACACGGGGCATACCCCGGCTCTGACCTCTGGCACTACCTCTGGGCACCCGCACCACGCTGCGCTCCTGACGCACTCCCCGAAGGTGGCGCCTCACCTGAAACACGGTGAAAACACGCAGGGAATGAGTCTCGGAACAAGACTCAGTAGGGATCACTCGAACCCTACCTCGTAAAACGAGAAACCACTACACTAGCGGTAGGAAAGTACCTCGGAAAGGAAAGCCCTGTACTCTACAGAACTAGACCCTACGGCACGCAAACCGACACACGTGCCACGATACGAGAAGACCGAAATCAACGGTCGAACCGTAAAACCCGAAGGTCGGAAACACACGACTGACAGTCTGACACTCCGTACTCGACAGGAGTACCACCCACTAGAAGCACAGCCGGTAGCGTCCCCTGACGTCTTACACCGCGCCGCAGGTGAACCGCCTGACGTGGTAGGTCCTACCCGAGGCGCAAACACCGTACAAGTAACCACAAACAAGTAACTAGCTGGGGTCACGCCCGTCGACGTGGGTCCAACCGCCCCCAACCACGTGTGCACACACAGACCTTGCGTCACTAGGTCTGGTCCTCTGACCGGTTTTCCCCCGTAGCCGGACTCTGGCTACCGACGAGGGGCCTACGGGAACCGGTCCACAAACCATCTCGAAAGGTGGGTGCCCGTACACCACTCCCAGGTGAGACCAGCACCTCGTACTGGTGGGCTACGACTAGTGGAGGGTCACTGAAGGAGTAGACTCTCAAGTCAACGGAAAACGACGTCCGAGTCCGACAACGTGTGGGAATCACCCCACGCACTAGCTCCGTCAACGGGGCCACGGTCGGAGGAAAACGGACGCACCGCCCACGGCCAAACTCATGACCAAGGCAAACGGAACCTCCGGACACCAAAGACACGGTCACGGAACTCCACGGGGTGCCCGGGACGCACACACGGCCCAAGGGAAACACCCAACAACAGCCAGATCGCGCTAGGGATACCTAGCGCGACACGGAAGAACGCGCTAGGGAACCCTAGCGCAACAGAGAAGATCGCGCTAGGACTGCCTAGCGCGACAGGGACCATCGCGCTAGGGAACCCTAGCGCGACAAGGACCATCGCGCTAGGTCCTCCTAGCGCGACAAGGATAATCGCGCTAGGACCCCATAGCGCGACACGAACCGCCCTACTGTTCATCTTCTCCGATGAACGCGCTCGATCGGGGCAGCGCGACCTCCAAGAACGTGCTACCGGAGTATAGCGCGTTCTCAATCCGCGGCCGAAAACGGTAGAAACGCCCAAAAATTCTAACCACGCCCCCATGCCTCCATAGGAGAGGGGGAAATCAAGGGGGAAGACCCCTGGGGACCCCTAGCATGATTCTAGGCCATCAAAACATGAAATCATGCATCAAATCCATAGATCGGGCGAGCTCTCCCCAAATCATGGAAAAACCCAAAAACGCTCAAACGATCCCCTCTCGGCCTCCCCGCGGCCTATAAATCACGGAAAAGATCGGCATGAGGCTAAGGAACGTCACCCTACCTCAATGGAGCAAATGCTCCGCCGAATCAATCACGAATCACGAAGAACGCTTCAAACTTCACGAACTCCCCCCGCTTCCCACGCACGCCGCACGCCCACGAGATCGCCTCGCCGTCACCCACGCGTCCGCGCCGTCGCCCCGCCGCCGTCCGTAGCCGGAGAGGGGTTCGCCGCGCCCGAATGGGAGAGAGGGAGAGAGGAGGGTGTCACGGTGGGAAGAAACGGAGGAAGAGGAAGAAGAAGAAAGAGAAAGGAGAAAAGAAAAAGAAAAGGAATTAGGGCTTTATAGAAAATCTGAATTTTTGGAAAAATACCGAAAAATAGAAAAATACATTTCCGGAATCCTCGGAACGCACCGATCGCAACGGTACCACTCGTGCCCGGGTGAACCGCCCGGTTCGCCTGTAGCGAGCTTCCGAAGAAAAAGCCGAAACACACACCGGGAATCGGAAAACACACGCGGAAAAGCCGCGAAACGCCTCCGGGCCTCCGAAACGACTCCGGATCGCGCCGATCCGAACACGAAAGATGTCCGAAACGAAATTTTGGACACAACGGAGCTGGACGCTCCGAGAACCAGATCCGGGACCCACGAAGAAGGATCCGAAAGGTCCGGGATATTACATAGTCAATGGCGACTATGAAGAATTTCTTCCTCCCTTGTGTCTCGGGAAAAGGACCTAATATGTCCACCCCCCATCGAGCAAATGGGCGAGGCTCCATCAAGGCGTGAAGCTGCACAGCTGGGTGATGATATAGGTGAGAGAATTTTTGGCACTGGGGGCATCTCCGAACATACTCGAGGTAGTCTTACTGTAGGGTGGGCCACCAGTATCCTTGCCGAATCCATGTCCGTGCGAGTGCTCACCCCCCTACGTGGCTTCCGCAAAGTCCTTCGTGGACTTCTTGGATAGTCTGGTCGGCTTCCGTTGGGAACAAGCACTTCAGCAGGGGAGCCGAAAGGGACCGGCGGTATAACCGACCGTTCACTATTGTGAAGTGAGCTGCTCATGCTCGCGTACGTCGGGCCTCAGCGCGGTCATTTGGGAGTTGTTGCCGTAGGAGGAAATCCAGCAGGGGATCCATCCAAGAAGGTTCGTAGTCGATAGCGTTTACTTGAGATACCGGCTCTTCTATGCTTGGCGCTAATAATTCTTCTATTAGAATCGACCTCGAGCCGGAGACTGTGGTAGCGGATGCCAGGCGAGACAGGGCGTCTGCTCGAACGTTCTCCTCCCGTGGAATGTGAACCATCTCGAAGTGGGATAACTCTTTTGCCGCAGCTTTGGCTTTCTCAAGATACCTGATCATGGAGGGTTCGCGTGCCTCGAATTCTCCTTTGACTTGGTTGGAGATGAGCATGGAGTCGCTGTATGCCCGCACGCTGGACACCCCCAAGTGTTTCGCCATGCGTAGCCTAGAGAGGAGTGCCTCATATTCGGCCACATTATTCGTGGTCGAGAAATTGAAGCGCAGGGCGTACTGGACTTCTAATCCTTCCGGCGAAAGTAAGACCAATCCTGCGCCGCTACCCGCCGCGCAGGATGATCCGTCGACATGTAGTTCCCACGTAGGTGCTGAAGATTGCCCGGGCGAGTCCTCGGCGGGTATGGTGCATTCGGCGACGAAATCGGCGAGGGCCTGAGCTTTGATCGCGGTCCTTGGGTGGAACTTGACGTCGAACTCCCCCAACTCGATGGCCCATTTGACCAACCTTCCTGAGGCACTCGAGTTCTGGAGGATTTGTCGGAGCGGCTGGTCGGTGAGAACGGCAATTGGGTGAGCCAAGAAGTATGGACGCAGCTTGCGAGCAGCCGTAATGAGGGCTAGGGTGAACTTTTTAGTTTGCGAGTACAATAACTCCGGTCCTTGCAATGCTCGGCTAACGTAGTAGACGGGCTTCATGACACCCGCCTCTTCCCGCGTGAGTACAGTGCTCATTGTGTTTGGCGTGATAGACAGGTACAAGAACAGTTGTTCTCCCTGCTGCGGTTTGGCGAGGATAGGCGCGGTCGCCAGGTAGCGCTTCAGTTCTTCAAATGCCTACTTGCATTCTTGGTCCCAGTCTATCTAGCCTTTCTTCTCCGGCGCTTGCTTGGCTTGCTTGATTAATCGGAAGAAAGGGAGGCACCGCTCGACGGCTCTAGATAAGAACCAAGCAAGGGCGACGACGCACCCGGTGAGGTACTATACATCCCTTACTCGGCCTGGCTGCTTCATCTCCAGCACTGCTCGGATCTGGTCGGGGTTAGCTTCAATCCCTCGGTGGGTGACGAGGAAACCGAGAAACTTCCCTGACCGTACTCTGAATGCGCATTTGGCCGGGTTGAGTTTCATGTTGTACATTCTGAGCGTGACAAAGGTCTCCGCCAAGTCTCCCAAGTGTTCGGTGGCCCGGAGGCTTTTTACGAGTATGTCGTCGATGTAGACCTCCATGTTACGACCGATCTGTGAGTCGAACATGTGGTTGATGAGGCGCTGGTATGTTGCTCCCGCATTCTTCAATCCAAATGGCATGCGGGTGTAGCAATAGAGGCCATGGTCGGTGACGAAGGCCGTTTTGTCCTGGTCGGGCTCGTGCATGCTGATCTGATGATACCCAGAGTAGGCATCCAAGAAGCTCAGCATTTCGTGCCCGGCCGTAGCGTCGACCAACTGGTCGATTCGTGGTATGGGGAAGCTATCCTTAGGTGTAGCTTTGTTGAGGTCGGTGTAGTCCATACACATTCGCCACTTTCCGTTGCTCTTCGGGACCAAGACCATGTTGGCTACCCAGTCCGGGTATCCCGTGGGTCTGAGTAGCCCCGAACACAGCTTCTCGCTTACCTGTTCTCTGATGACGGCTTGCCGCTCGGGGTCACAACGCCTTTGGCGCTGCTGGACTGGGCGGTAAGCGTGGTCCAATCTTAGTTGATGCGTAATGACTTCCGGAGGGATCCCGGGAAGCTCATCTTTAGACCATGCGAACACATCATGATGGGATGCGAGGAAGCTCGCGTAGGCCTGTTTGTCTTGATCGGACAGCATAGTGCCGATCCTTAACGTTCGGCTTGGATCATCTCCCACTTGGATGAGGTACAAGTCCTCGGCTGGCGCACTCGTGCTCGGACCTGGGTCTTCGGTTCTTGCCTTCTTCTCTGGCGGTACTTCTTCGGGACGTCGATCGCGAGTTGAGATGAGGTAGCATCTCCTGGACTCCCTCTGATCTCCCCTGACCTCCCCTACCCCTCGAGAGGTGGAGAATTTGAGCTTTTGATGGTAGGAGAAGGGGATGCCACGAAGCATGCCAAGAATCCCTCGCCCGATGATAGCGTTATACCCGGTCATCGCGCGAACAACTGTGAAATCGGCGAGGAAGGGTACCTCTCTTGGCGCGGTCCCGAACGTGACCGGGAGTGAGATGCATCCTTCCGGACAGACGGTGGTGCCGGACAATCCGTGCAGTGGTGTATGTAGAGGCGCGAGCCGAGATACGTCAATACCCATAAGCACGAGACAGTCGTACGCGATAACATCCGGTCCGCTTCCATTATCTACTAATATACGACGCACAGTAGATTGGTTTATGGTGGCTGAGACCATGAGTGCATTGGAATGAGGAGTAGTTACACCTTCTAGGTCATCTTCTGAGAAGACAATAGGATCCCTCAGATGGCCTGGGGTGGTAGCTCCCGGTTGAGTGTCTTTGCTCCGCTCCCCGGCGTGGATGGCTGAGGTGTATCGCCGCCGCCTGCTCGCGCTATCTCCCCTCGCGGCCGGCCCCCCAGAGATCATCATGATCTCCTTTCTATTGGGTCGGTTGTCGATTGGTGGGGGCCTCTTTTTTCGCCTTTCCATGGCTTTGGCGAGGATCTTATCGAGGAGTCCTTTGCGGACCAACTCCTCGATGGCATCCCTTAGGTTGATGCAATCGACAGTGTCGTGGCCGTGGTCGCGGTGGTAGTGACAATACTTCTTCTTGCTCCTCGAACTCGGGTTTGACTTCATCCGGGGAGGCCATTTGAAGAACGGCTCCTCGCGGATCTCCATCAGAATCTGGTCGGGTGGGGCCGTCAGGGGTGTGTAGTTGCGGTAGTTCCTCCTTTCTCTTTTGGGGTGATCGCGGTGATCTCTGTCGCGTCGCTCCCTCTTGCTCCGCTCCTCTCGCGGTGAGTCAGCGGACCTCTTCCGGTTGGACCGGTCGGTCCCGGTCGCATGGCGTAGGAACGTGGTGTTCTCCTCGCAACGCGCGTGCTTCTGTGTGAGGGCGAGGAGATCAGGGAGGGTCGTGGGGGCCTCCACTCCGAGTGCCCGTCGGAGGATGTGGTCCTGCGTCCCTTGGGTGAGGGCAGTGCTCGCGATGCCGACGTCGAGGTGCGGGATGCAGAGCGCCTCCGTGCGGAAGCGGGAGACGAATCCCATAATGTTTCTTCTTTTCCCTACCTTAGAGCGAGCAGGGTTACCGCTGACTTGGCCACCTTTCGGCAGCCGACGAAGTTCTCCTTGAACAGCTTCTTGAGCTGTTGAAAGGAGGAGATAGTCCTGGTCGGCAGGGACTCGAACCAGGCCTGGGCATTCTCTCGGAGGGTCGTGACGAATGCTAGGCACTTCACAGTATCCGAGGCCCGATGGAACACCAGGTGGGATTCGAAGCTGTGCATGTGGTCGGCCGGGTCGGTGGTACCGTCGTAGGAGGTGAATGACGACAACTAGAGCTTTGGCGGGATGGGGGCTTCCATGATCTCCATAGAGAAGGGAGCGTGGAAGTCCAGGTCGTCGTCGATCAGACCACGATTCTTGGCGGCCAGGAGGACGTCGTCCAGATAGCGGACCTTGTCCTCTATCTTGTCGAAGCGCTGGAGCCGGCGATCCATCTCTGGGTTGGAGTGTAGTGGGCTGCGTACCCTCGGCGGGGGCTGGCTGCGCGAGCGTGGGGTCCTCGTGACCGAGGCATGGGAGGCCTCTCCCGCCCGGCGAGGATTCTCCACAGTTTGGCCTCTATCGTCCTCTCGCCGGTTCCACAGTTCCTGGCAGAACTCTATCAGGGCTCGGATCTGTTGGCGGATTTCGTCTAGATCACCTGGGGTGACCTCGCGTCAGGGGTGGGTGGAAGAAGCTTCATGCGACCCCCGGCGGAGTTGGGTCCCTGATAGGAACAGCACCCCCAGTTGCTAGCGTTGCGGAGGCTTCCACGGGGTGCCATAGCCTTTTGCTAGAGTTCCCACAGACGGCGCCAAGAAGTGTAGAGGCAGGAAAATGGTTCCTAAGCCACGTACCACATTCTCTATTTATTTGTTGGGGAAATCGTCTTGCACTCGTGGAGGCTTACAAACACCAGAAGTCAGAAAGGCGTCAAAAGGAGTCCCGAGTGTTATCCCAGGGGACAACCCTCCGATGCTTAAGTCAGCAACGACATTAATAAGGAATAGATAAGAGCGAGGGAGAGAGAGAAGGAAAGCGTAGTCGAGAGCTGAAGGGTCATGTAGATCCTCAGAACGAGTGCTCGCCGGGTGGTAAGGTCGCCGGAGGAGAAACTTCCCTTCAGCATAGATCGTCGGTGCTTCCCTCTCGTAGCACTGTAGGGCAAGTAGCTCTATTCTCTTGTGTAGTAGATTTTGGCAGAATAATCCACCGTGTCTCTCTTCTCAGTCGCTCCCCTTCTTATAGGGGTTGCCCTGGAGCGAGGAGCCTTATCCCTTGATAGGGAAGGCGTAAGAAGTGGAGTAACTCCCTTCCGCTATAGCGGTGGGATTTTCCCATTGGAGGGCGAATACCCCGACGTCGGCTGGTCCCTGGGCGAGTCTCACGGCGCTCATGGGACGTGCTCGCCCGTTATGGGATATGGGCCGACGTGGTAGGGGGTAACGGTCGGTCGTTGGAGGGTCCTCCGGCAACTAATGCGCTTTCCTGTGCCGTAGAATCCGATGGCGAGGCTGGGTTGGGCCGCGTCTTAGCAGGCCATTTACTTCGAGCGCATATTGGGCGCGCTTAAGGAGATGATTCCGATTTGGGCCTGCCGCTATTGGGCTGTCTATGGGCCAAACCGGATCTACCCTCCTTAGAATCTATTTTTATATCCCCAAATTCTTTTAACCTGAGCCGTGGTGTCCCTGAGGTTATATTCACAATTGATGGTGGTAATAATACACATGAAGGGGCCGTTTTACCCCCAGTACAGAGAGAGAGAGAGGATGGGGTGAGAGAGAGACGACTTGTCGGAGCAACCAGGCATGCTATCCTCCCTGCATGCCACTTAGTCATAGAGGGAAACAACTATAGTTCCTAGGGAGGGCGCTAGGAGTGAAGAGAAAGAGAGAGAGGACATAGTGAGAAAGTGAGCACCGGAGGGGGTCGTCCCTTGCAGCATCAGCACCCCCTGCGGGTGCAAGAGAGAGAGCGGGAGGGGGGAGGGCGTCGGGGGGGGGGGGGTCTCCTCCTCTGGCGGTGGTACCCCCGCGAGTGTTGATGAGAGAGAGAGGACAAGTGAGAAAGCGAAAGCACGAGAGGAGAAAGGATGCTAGAGGGGTCTCCCCCTCCGGCGGTGGCACCCCCACGGGTGTAGAAGACACACACACACACACACACACACACACACACACACACACACACACACACACACACACACACACACACACACACACACACACACACACACACACACAGAGAGAGAGAGAGAGAGAGAGAGAGAGAGAGAGAGGGTCTCCCCCTCTGACACTGACACCCCCGTGAGTGCAGACGACACAGAAAGAGAGAGAGGGAGAGGGAGAGTGAGAGAAAGAGAGAGAATGGAGTGAGGGAGCGTGAGAGAGTGAGAGAGCGCTTGATGGGGTCATTCCCTCAGGCATCGGTACCTCTAGGGGTGCGAGAGAGAGAGAGAGAGGGAGAGAGAGAGAGAGGGAGAGAGAGAGAGAGAGAAGGGCGCTAGAGGGGGGTCTCTCCCTCCGACGCCGATGAAGACAGAGAAGAGGGGGGAGAGAAAGTGACGCAGAGAGAGTGAGAGAGAGCAACGGGGAGGGGGTGCTGGAGGGGAGACCCCCTTTGGCACTGGCTTCCCGCCTAGGATGTAGAGAGAGAGAGATGAGAGAGAGAGGGAGCGGCGATGAGGGGGAGGATGGATGAGAGAGTGTGTGCGACTGGGGAGGGGGGACAAGGGAAGTGGCTCCATGTGGGAGCGAAATTTGCATGAAGTCGCTCCCACTCGAAGCGACTTTACCTCAGCTACCCTGTCCCCCGCCAAAGCCACCACCAACGCCTCCACCACCTCTTACACCACCGCCAAAGCCACCACCGCTACTCCCGCCACCTTTGAACCCTCCACCACCACCCCATCCCTCGTCGAAGCCACTAGCACGGCCACACCACCTCTAAACCTTCCAACTCTACCCCCTCCCCCACTGAATCCAGGACCCCCATCGCGCCCGAGGCCCAACCCACGCCCAAATGGACCCCGATCGTAGCTAGGGAAGTGGCAACTAGGGCCATTGAACCGGCCATTGTCATCATCAAAGTCCGTAAGAGCGATTGCACCAAGCTGGAGGGAGAGATTAGGAGGGGGAGCATCAGCTTTGCTGGCTGGAGTCCTAGCTTCATTGTCGCCAGTGATGATGAGAAGAGAGGGAGAGAGATGAGGAGAGAGAGGGTAGAGAGAGAGAGATAACTAGAGGGTAGGTTAGTCATTTGACCCTTATTAACCCACTTGGGATTAACCACCGTGAGCCGCCATTGACATTAGGGGCATAATGAGGACTTGTTTGAGATGTTGAGGGTTTACAGCTAAATTCCATAAAGATTGGATATAACAATAATTGAAATTTTTTTAGAGGTATGTGGGTAATTGTCTCTATAAGATTTGACAATCAAGACTAGTAATTTTAATATTATGTATGTAAGGAGAATATATATGAAATTGACCCATGTAAAAGTGTCCCATCTTTATTGTCATTTTAATAAAAAGGTTTTTTATTTTTAGTCTCTATAAATAAATATATATTTTTAGTCCCTCAAATATAACTATTTCTTTTAAAGTCTTTAAAGTCTTTTCTATTTCACTTTTTAGTCCCTACTATTCATTCCGTCCATAAAAATGTTAATTATATGTTGGTTAACTCAACCCATGCGTAGAAAAAGGCAAAACTAACCTTAATTATACAAGAGAAATAGAGAGAGGGGACGTCCTCGATGTTCGACGATGTCTCGGAGGAGGGTGGCGACGTCCTGTGACATCCCCGATGGTTGGTGGCACCATCCGTTGGTTGACGGTGATGCTGCTACTCCTGGGCCTATCGGAGGAACAAGAGGAGGGGGACTAGAGAGAGAAAGAGTAGCAAGCAGCGGAGGGGGTTTTCCCTCATCTGAGGACAGGGGGAGGCGTGAGGGAGAGAAGGGGAAGAGGGGGAGACAGAGAGGGGTGGGGGGAGAGCAGTAGGAGGTAGAGGGGACTTCCCCCATAGGAGGACAGGGGGAGGTCGGAGGGAGAGAAGGGGGAGAGATGGGGTTGGGGGGGGGGGCGAGAGTGGTAGGAGGTGGAACCTCATCGTTGTCTTCATGGGCGAGAGCAGTAGGGGGAGGTAGGAGCCGATTCCTCCCCCCGCTTATCATCATCGTCTACAACCTTGCCACCACCGTGAGCGCCCACAATCACCTGCAACAGTGGCGCCCTCCTATCCCCTCCACAGCCCTCCTCACAGCCATCCACCTCTCCATCATCTTCCTTGGCCTGCCTTCCACGAGCATCTTCCTCCACCTGTCCTTCACGGCCTCCTCCTCCAGCTTTGCAAGGTTCTTCTGCAGATCCGACAGTTCCACTGTTTGCACAGATTGGTTCATCTTTCGCCGCAGCAAATCCGACATTACAGGTGGAGAAGGAAGCCCCGCTTGCTCCAAATCTGGCAGCTTGCTCACGGCAGATTTGTGCTTTGCTCGTGGCCGACCTTAATCGATCCTCCAGCGACAACTCTAGTGTCTCAAGGTTCGACCGATTCTGCCTCTACAACGTAGATCTGAGCACCGATGGGGATAGGAAAGAACCTGATGGAGAGGTACTTGTTCTCCTACTTGGAGGTAGCAATGGAGGATCTCCGCCTAGTGATGGACTTGAGGGTTTCACTGTTGTGCCAGATACAATGCTGGCGACCTCCTGGCCTCGGTGCAATAGTGCATGAAGAGCGAGGAGGCGACCTCGAATGGAACAACCTCTTCAACCGCATTAGTCTCGACCTCAATTTTTTTTCTCTCTCTCTATGCGTGTGATCGCACCATAGATGCTGACAACACGGTGGCGGTGTCACAGGTGTTGGGTGGGATGGCTTTGTCGGTGCCGTCAAGGATGGGTCGGCCCGTACACCACTCCCAGGTGCGACCAGCACCTCGTACTGGTGAGCTACGACTAGTGGAGGGTCACTGAAGGAGTAGACTCTCAACTCAACGGAAGATAACGTCCGAATCCGACGACGTACGGGGACAACCCCACGTACCGGCCCCGTCGCACGGCGACCACAGTCGGAGAAGAAATAGGACTCACAGTCCACGGTCACGCACGCACCGTGTGCGAGAGTCGAGAAAACTCAAGTGGCACTCAAGCCACTGGACTCTGGACAGTCCTCTAGACACACTACAGCCAACGGTCCTTGAGTCACAAGACTCGGGGTCAAGACCGTTGCACGCAACAGCACAAGGCCGTCAATCTAGCCCAATCTCTAGGTCCAAAACCACGATATCACGAATACCGAGACAACTCACAAGCCACCAAGACTGTTCCCTCAGGAAGGGAACGCAAGGGACCACGGCCACACGGAAAAACACAGAGGCATGATTCCCCGGGCAGCACACAAGTCGCCATGTCGATTTCCCATCTCGAAGCAAGCGGGAAACCTTCAGCCCCAGGCCGAACAACTGGACTCGCAGTCCAAGGCCAAACACGTGGCCCAACACGGGAATCACCTTCCAAAGAAACTCACAATATGCGGGGGAGGTCCCACCGCACACACACCGATACACGGTGACTCGATCGAGCGAGAACACGGAAACCCGAAACGCCTGAGGTCACCCGGACCCACCAAGCCCACGGGCACGCTTATCGAGGTAACACGGCACCTCCAGACACCCCTAAACACGGACACGAAACCCACGGGGTGCCCGAGACACACACGGCCCAAGGGGAGCACGGTCAGCCACAAACCACCCGCCCCGGGTAGCCCGGCTGCTCACCTCCATGAACGCGCTATAGGTGCATAGCGCGTTCAGGAAGAACGCGCTATACACACCTAGCGCGTTCAACAAGAACGCGCTACAGGTCCATAGCGCGACCAGACCAGGTCGCGCTATGATCCTATAGCGCGACAACAAGAACGCGCTGGGACACTAAAGCGCGACAACAACCGCCTTACTGTTCATCTTCTCCGATGAACGCGCCCCGTCGGGGCAACGCGACCATCAAGAACGCGCTACTGGAGTATGGCGCGTTCTCAGTCCGCGCCAAAAAAACGGTGCAAACCGCGGGAAAAACTATTCCACGCCCCGTTCACCCCCAGGTGAAGGGGAAACAAAAGGGGAAACATTCCCCAAGCCCCTAGGCATGCATCTAAACCCCTGGATCGCCCGAAAACACAGTAAAACGGAAGATCCGGCTCACACCTCAAAGACATGCATTTTCCCCAAATCGCCCCGTTTAGCCCGCTCGGCTCGCCACGGCCTACAAAACTCGCGTGAAATGAAGTACGTGGGTTGAGGGTCCATCTCCCTACCTCCACCGAAGATTCGACGCACCGTGGACGCCGATCCACGAAGAAACGCCATTCAAACCCTCGCCGGTTCACGATCCCACGAACCGCCTCCACCATCGCGATCCTCATCCCGAGCCCGTCGCCCCACATCCCACGAACCACGCCGGCCCGCCCTCGCCGCCTCCGTCGGCCGCCCGGAGTGAGAGGGGGAGAGGAGAGAACGTGAGAGAAGAGAGAGGGAAGGAAGAGAGAAATGAGATGGGAGAGAGAGAAAAGGTTATATAAATAGAAAATCTAGAAATTCTCAAAAATACCAAAAAATAGAAAACCACGGCCTCGCGATCCTCGGAACGCATCGATCGCAACAGTACCACACTTGCCTAGGTGAACGGCCCGGTTCACCCACAACGAGGTTCCGAAGAGATTATCGAAACACACACCGGGAATCGGAAAACACACGCGGAAAAGCCGCGGAGCTCTTCCGAGCCTCCGAAACAACTCCGGATCGCGCCAATCCGAACACGAAAGATGTCCGAAACGAAATTTCGGACACAACGGAGCCGGACACTCCCGGAAATCAGATCCGGGATCCACGAACAAGGATCCGAAATATCTGGGGCATTACAGGGAGAGAGAGAGAGAAGGGCGCCAGAGGGGGGGTCTCTCCCTCCGACGCCGATGAAGACAGAGAAGAGGGGGGAGAGAAAGTGACGCAGAGAGAGTGAGAGAGAGCAACGGGGAGGGGGGTGCTGGAGGGGAGACCCCCTTCGGCACTGGCTTCCCGCCTAGGATGTAGAGAGAGAGAGAGAGGGAGCGGCGGGGAGGGGGAGGATGGATGAGAGAGACTGTGCGACTGGGGAGGGGGGACAAGGGAAGTGGCTCCATGTGGGAGCGACTTTTGCATGAAGTCACTCCCACTCGAAGCGACTTTACCTCAGCTACCCTGTCCCCCGCCAAAGCCACCACCAACGCCTCCATCGCCTCTTACACCACCGCCAAAGCCACCACCACTACTCCCGCCACCTTTGAACCCTCCACCACCACCCCATCCCTCGTCGAAGCCACTAGCACGGCCACACCACCTCTAAACCTTCCAACTCTACCCCCTCCCCCACTGAAGTCAGGACCCCCATCGCGCCCGAGGCCCAACCCACGCCCAAATGGACCCCGACCGTAGCCAGGGAAGTGGCAACTAGGGCCACTGAACCGGCCATTCTCATCATCAAAGTCCGTAAGAGCGATTGCACCAAGTGGAGGGAGAGATTAGGAGGGGGAGCATCAGCTTTGCCGGCTGGAGTCCTAGCTTCGTTGTCGCCAGTGATGATGAGAAGAGAGGGAGAGAGATGAGGAGAGAGAGGGTAGAGAGAGAGAGAGATAACTAGAGGGTAGGTTAGTCATTTGACCCTTATTAACCCACTTGGGATTAACCACCGTGAGCAGCCATTGACAGTAGGGGCATAATGAGGACTTGTTTGAGATTTTGAGGGTTTACAGCTAAATTCCCTAAAGATTGGGTATAACGATAATTGAAATTTTTTAGAGGTATGTGGGTAATTGTCTCTATAAGATTTGACAATCAAGACTAGTAATTTTAATATTATGTATGTAAGGAGAATATATATGAAATTGACCCATGTAAAAGTGTCCCATCTTTATTGTCATTTTAATAAAAAGGTTTTTTATTTTTAGTCTCTATAAATAAATATATATTTTTAGTCCCTCAAATATAACTATTTCTTTTAAAGTCTTTAAAATCTTTTCTATTTCACTTTTTAGTCCCTACTATTCATTCCGTCCATAAAAATGTTAATTATATGTTGGTTAACTCAACCCATGCGTAGAAAAAGGCAAAACTAACCTTAATTATACAAGAGAGATAGAGATAGGGGACGTCCTCGGTGTTCGACGATGTCTCGGAGGAGGGTGGCGACGTCCTGTGACATCCCCGATGGTTGGTGGCACCATCCGTTGGTTGATGGTGATGCTGCTACTCCTGGGCCTATCGGAGGAACAAGAGGAGGGGGACTAGAGAGAGAAAGAGTAGCAAGCAGCGGAGGGGGTTTTTCCTCATATGAGGACAGGGGGATGCGTGAGGGAGAGAAGGGGAAGAGGGGGAGAGAGAGAGGGTGGGGGGAGAGCAGTAGGAGGTAGAGGGGGCTTCCCCCATAGGAGGACAGGGGGAGGTCGGAGGGAGAGAAGGGGGAGAGATAGGGTTGGGGGGGGGGGGGCGAGAGTGGTAGGAGGTGGAACCTCATCGTTGTCTTCATGGGCGAGAGCAGTAGGGGGAGGCAGGAGCCGATTCCTCCCCCCGCTCATCCACATCGTCTACAACCTTGCCACCACCGTGAGCGCCCACAATCACCTGCAACAGTGGCACCCTCCTATCCCCTCCACAGCCCTCCTCACAGCCATCCACCTCTCCATCATCTTCCTTGGCCTGCCTTCCACAAGCATCTTCCTCCACCTGTCCTTCACGGCCTCCTCCTCCAGCTTTGCAAGGTTCTTCTGCAGATCCGACAGTTCCACTATTTGCACAGATTGGTTCATCTTTCGCCGCAGCAAATCCGACATTACAGGTGGAGAAGGAAGCCCCGCTTGCTCCAAATCCGGCAGCTTGCTCACGGCAGATTTGTGCTTTGCTCGTGGCCGACCTTAATCGATCATCCAGCGACAACTCTAGTGTCTCAAGGTTCGACCGATGCTGCCTCTACAACGTAGATCTGAGCACCGATGGGGATAGGAAAGAACCTGATGGAGAGGTACTTGTTCTCCTACTTGGAGGTAGCAATGGAGGATCTCCGCCTAGTGATGGACTTGAGGGTTTCACTGTTGTGCCAGATACAATGCTGGCGACCTCCTGGCCTCGGTGCAATAGTGCGTGAAGAGCGAGGAGGCGACCTCGACTGGAACAACCTCTTCAACCGCATTAGTCTCGACCTCAATTTTTTTCTCTCTCTCTCTCTGCGTGTGATCGCACCATAGATGCTGACAACACGGTGGCGGTGTCACAGGTGTTGGGTGGGATGGCTTTGTCGGTGCCGTCAAGGATGGGGAGGGGTTGGCAACAGGCCAGGTGCTCCAGCGACGTCAGGTGGGGGGTGGGGTGAGAGAGGGTGTAACACCTCGATTTTAAAAAGTCAAAAAATATATTAGATTTCTATGATAAGGGCCCAAGTGTATATTGAATTTTCTTAAGAAAATCTCAACTAGTCACCTCACTTAGTTACTATAAGCTCAATAAATTTATTAAGTAAATTAAATAAATATTTTACTTCTTAATCGCATAACTTTATTTAAAAATGTCAAAATAGGTCAATATTCGATTGAAAATATAATTTAATGATCTATAAATTTAATATTGAGCACTTTTCAACTTTCACTATTTAATAGATTAAAAATAGTAAATAATAAAAACAATAAGATTGGGCTTAGTTATTGGCCATTGGACTTTTGTGAAATTATTTCCATTCCAATCTTCTCATGAATGAGGATGATTTTTTTTTGAACGGGGCTGACCTCGGGAGGCATGGGCGATGGGTTTTGTAGGCGGTGGAGGAAGGGGTTTATTAAAACCCCATTTTTTCTTTTTCTCTCGTCATTCTCTCATTTTCGTCTCTCGTTTATCTCACTTCTCCCCCCTCCACCTTTATTCGTGAGTGAGAAAAAGGAGAAGGGAAGATTAAGGATAAGAAGAATAAGGAGAGAATAAGTGGAGAAGATGCATGGGAATAAGAAGAAGGGCATCAAGTCGAGAAGAAAAAGAGAAGGCTGTAGATTTAAAAGAGTAATGGGAATAGTTAGTGACGGGTTATTATACGGGGAAGATTTAATTTTTATTGTGATTAAGATAGGGAGGTGCGCTCATCAATTGTTGGGAAGCATAGTCGAAATCACTATAAAAGTATGGGAGATATTTTAGAATTTTTTTAGAGATTTCATCTTAAATATAATCACGTGATAAATTGACTAGATCTTATTATTTATGCATATTGTAATTTTAATATTAATTTGATATTTAAAAATATAATAATTATATTTAAAAGATTTAATAAATTATCAGAAGACAAATTATACATGCTAATGAAGTCATGCATGTCTAGGACCCTATAATGTACATATTAAATTATATATATGTGATTTGAGTAATTATGATTATTTATCGGATTAACCATCAATTTTAATTGATGTAACTTCAAGTCACTTATTTAGTTCATTCAAGGTTATTTAGATAAAAAATTGACAGAAAATAATATAAAATTAAACACATGTATAATGTCATGACAATGAGGATTGTTGGTAATCCGTAGCAAGCACCCTCTACATATTAGTCTAATATCTGAGGACAAATGGAATGTATCGATGGAATCTAGTATTCTCGATCTTACGCAATGGATCAAAATCGAGCGACCCTAAATGTATAGTCCATTTGTCAATATATGCCTATCACATGACGTCCCGATATTGACTGAGCTCTTTATCTTGTAGTTTGAATGCATATTTAGATTTTATTATATATGTGATTAAGATTGACTAGATAATAATTGGCCTTAACGAGTAAATACACATATGAATATGGCCGTGAAACTAATTGTAAGATTTGCACGTGCAAATGTTACGGTTGAATTCGCTTGGATATGCATTGGATTATTTTGAAAGCCGACTATAACATTGAATCATTTGACAATTAAATTAAAGGATCGAGAACATTTCGTGATATGATTCATATATGTATTGTTTTGTTAAATATATTCATTGAATTTATTTATATGATTGGAATATGTAGAAATTGTAACGAGTTTAAAATTATTATATGCTTTATAAAAGGTTATTATGGTGTAAGCAATTGAATGATTTTAATAACTATTGAGTCTTAAGACCCGCGAGTGTTGCTTAACTATTTTTTAGGAGATCAATTAATAAGTGTACGACTTTGACTCTGATGAGTAGTTGGGAGAGTGACCTCGGGGATAATTTGGATTCTGTTACATATAGAGCATCGTATTATAAATTTTATTTGTATCATAAATGTAAATTTTGACTTTTGAATTGACTATATTATATGTGATGTAGATTATATGTGCTTATATTTATAAAAAATATATGATTATATTTTGTTACAATTGTAGATGATTTGATCTCCCGTGCTTTGCGAATTTCGAAGTTCACAATATTTGTATATAATATGACGTCTCTAAATCAAATACAAGATATCAGATAAAGGGGCATCACAAAGAGAGAGGGCTATTTAGGTAATTTCGTTACTTAACTGGAATCTTTCGTTCATTTTAAATCACATATTCTATTTTTCTAATGTCAGACTAATCCGAGTGACTTTTAAATAAAAGTCAAAAGATTGTAAATATTTTAAAAGAAATAAATATATTTGAGGGATTAAAATAAAAATATGATTATTTGTTTATTTGTAACAAGTCAAAAATAAAAATCTCAAAAAACTTTTACTACATTTAGGCACTTGATAAGTTATTTGACGAGTATAATAACTGAAATCTTCTTTTAAGTTTCTAATATTTTTATCAATACAGGATAGAAAGTGTCATCTCACCTCATTGTAAATGACACTCGATGTCACATCTTTAAAATAAATAATTTAATTATTAATTTTGATATAAATATTAAGAGAAATGTTTAACCTGCCTTGTATTTCACACCTTATTTTGACACATCATAGAAATGTTGCAGTTATATCTCTTTAGTTTACTGTCGTTGACGGAGGAGAATATTCCGTGAAATATGTCATCTACGGTTGTTAGATCGAGAGTATATTTGACAAAATCAAAATTTATAAGAGTATATATACAAAAATTTTACTCTTTAACACACACTTAACTCGGGTTAAACACATGGGAGTTACGGCGAGGGCATAATCGTGACATTACTTATATTTTAAGGATATTCATGATATTATGCTACGATGAAAGGTATATTTGACAAAACCGAACTTTGTACAAGTATATATGCAAAAATCTCAATATTAAAACCACGTTATTAAAAACACTTTACATATAATTAAATTATCCTCGCACTCGTGAATAATCGTTTTCTGATTAACTCATCTCTATAAAATTTAATTTTAATAATTAACTTTTTCCTTGTTTATTTTGATGTAATTCTTTGGATTTAAAATTGATATATTTTTTAATTTTAAAATTTTGAGTATTTTATTTCAATGATTGTAAAAATAAAACAATCTATTTTATTGATTTATTATAATTCTAATCCATTTTTCTCCCGTTGTACTTTTTGACGAATATAGTAGAAACTTTATTGTCACATTAGACAAGTTAATCGTTGTTATTATTTTATAGTCAAACAGATGCAGAGAAAATGCAGTAAAATAAAATATTTTTTAATTTTACAATATTTTAAAATTAAACTAACAAATATTCTTCATAAATAACTCATTTCCGTGAGCTCAGCACCCCCGTCACCAGCTCCTCATGTTACCAAATGCACCCTTCCACTCGAGCGTTAACCTCTCTCTCTGCCCCCCTCCCCCCTCTCTCTCTCTCGTGTTCTCGCGCCCGCCTCCAGCCGTCTTCCCCAGAAGAGCCAGCATGGACGCGATGCCCTAGCACTCTAGCAGCAACTGGCGACGCCAGAAAAACCCTTTATGGCTCTTCTACGCCGAGCTTCCCGAACTCCGGGATGGAGGCTCGGGCATCTCCTGTCGCCTGGTTCGATCTCCGCGTCTCGCCTCCTTCCACCCTGCGCAAGCGGAGGGAGCGCCGGCGGAGAGGAAGTGGGCAGTTCTCCTGCGGGGATCATCGGATGGAGGCGCGACTATTGCTCCGGCCATCGCCAGGGCGGCAGAGAGGACGGCCTGGATTTGAGCCAGTACCCGCCGGAGAGGATACGGAACTTCTCCATCATCGCGCACATCGACCACGGCAAGTCGACGCTGGCTGATCGCCTCCTGGAGCTCACGGGGACAATCAAGAAAGGGCACGGCCAGCCTCAGTACCTGGACAAGTTGCAGGTCAGTAGATGGGAAGGAATGCTCCACGCGTTCCTTATTTAATCAGTTTCGTTTGGATTTTTTGATTATATTGAAATCAAACGTGAGAATAAAATCACCAGAAACAGCTACAAACTCATCCGCGAATAGCATAGCGATTGTTTTGTATGGCTGGTTTTCATAAACGAGCATTCCATGTCCTCGCAGCTATTCATTTCCCTCCAGGGAAAAGAGACCTGAGTTCGCGTACCTCGACATGTTTCCATATAACCCTATAGAGAAGCACCTAAGATTTCAGTTTGGGCAGCAAAATAAAGCTGGCACCATCGTCATTGAATAGACATTTGGCTAATGCAGCTACTCTATCCATACTGTTTCTGGCACCTGCTGCTATTTTGTGAAATCCTGGCGATTCTTGCCCTCAAATGGCCAAGAATAAGGTCCTCCGGGATACTTGGAAGCCTCCATGGTTGCTTGTAATCTGGTGTATGTACAGGCCTTAGAGATGTCTTTACTTTGTTTACTTATTGGTTCCATCACCTCTCTTATTCAATAAAAAATGGTGGTAAAAACTCAACTTTAGAAAAAACACATCAACCGGACGGGTGGTTTGTATTAAAACCACATTCCCCTGCCCATGGTTATGTTTTGAATCCGGATTTTGAAGGCAACACTTCAGCGAAAGTAGCGTCAATGATTTTATCCACCGTATTTATCTTCTACAGTACTGTCAGTTTTTATTCTATTCTTTAGCTCTAAGCTAGTTTAATTATTGTCTCAGGTTGAAAGGGAAAGAGGGATTACGGTTAAAGCCCAAACTGCCACAATGTTCTACAAGCATACATTTGGTAGCATTGGTTTAGCTGAGAAACATAGAGTGAATGACTTTCTCCTTAATCTGATTGACACACCTGGACATGTAGATTTCAGTTATGAAGTGTCCAGATCCCTAGCAGCTTGTCAGGGTGCCCTTTTGGTGGTTGATGCTGCCCAAGGTGTCCAGGCACAGACTGTTGCTAATTTCTATCTTGCCTTTGAATCTAATCTGACTATAATCCCCATAATAAATAAGATTGATCAGCCAACTGCTGATCCTGACCGTGTGAAGGCTCAGTTGAAATCCTTGTTTGATCTTGATCCAAATGATGCTCTTCTGACGTCTGCCAAAACTGGTCAGGGCCTTGAACAAGTTCTTCCTGCAGTTATCGAAAGAATACCTTCTCCCCCTGGAAATTGTGATTCACATTTACGAATGCTCTTATTGGATTCATATTATGATGAATACAAAGGAGTAATCTGCCATGTTGCAGTTGTTGATGGTTCTCTACGCAAAGGGGATAAAATTGCATCTGCTGCCACAGGACAGGTTTATGAGGTGTTGGATGTTGGAATCATGCATCCCGAACTCACTTCGACTGAAGTGCTTTTCACAGGACAAGTTGGTTATGTTGTCAGTGGCATGCGGTCAACAAAAGAGGCACGTGTTGGAGATACTCTACATCATGCCCGAAGCACCGTAGAACATCTTCCAGGTACAAATTTTCTCGGTTGTGCATTATGGCTATATCTTGAATGCAGTTTTCTACCAATTATTTCTGATATTTAGTGGTAAATTCTGGGCAGGCTTTGATTGTTTTGTGCATGCTGTTAGATGAGTCCTGAGTAGTTTTACTTTGGTCTTACAGGTTTCAAACCAGCAAAGCATATGGTTTTTTCTGGCCTTTATCCAGCTGATGGATCTGATTTTGATGCTCTTAGCAATGCAATAGAGAAGCTTACATGCAATGATGCCAGTGTGTCTGTTACTAAGGAGACTAGCACAGCACTGGGTATTGGTTTCAGGTATGCATGGTCCACAGATAAAACTGCATCTTTTAAGGTAAGGATAATGCTTGTCCTCATGAACCAACAAATTTTCTGATCCACAGGTGCGGCTTTTTAGGTTTATTGCACATGGATGTGTTCCATCAACGGCTAGAACAAGTATTTTTTCATCCTTATGTCATTGTTTCTTTATTTGGGATACCTTAGGCAGAAGGTATCCTCTGTTAACCTAGATCTCCACAGCCATCACTACTATCATTGTTACCATTATAAAGTATCAACTCTTCTTCCAATTATTGCTGAATTATCATTACAATTTTTTGGAGAAGAAAACTGGAGTTCGTTCATTCACATTCACAGAGCTAAATTAATTGTCACAATCTCCTCAGTGTACTACCCGGCCCGCCGGCCCGTGACTTACCGGTGGATCCAGGTATTGCGGGCCTATCGGGCCTTTTAGACCCAAACTTTGCTCTCTTCCTCACCCGTTTGCTGGCCCTGCTGGGTCTGTCCAGTCTGCGTCGCTGCTGCCCGACGAATGGCCGGCTCTGGTGGTGGGCTCCGAGCTGACGGCCCTGGGCAACCACCACGCTCTACCGCGGCCGGAGGAGCCTCTGGCAGGGGACCAGTTGCCTTGCTCTCCGGAGGCAACGAGCGTTACACTTCCTTCGGCGCAGCCTCTTCAGGAGGTTGCGGGGGAGGGCACACCTGGCGGAAACCATGGGTGTGCCCCAGGCCAGGCCGGTGGGGGACCCCCGCAGCGGAACCTTGGGAGGCTCAGGTGCAACCAGTGCTTTGCTCATCGGAGAAAGGCACGGGTGAGGTAGAGACATAGGTGGACGGAGAGTGGTCTGTAGGTTGATGACCACTCTGTGCAGGTGTTTTTGGGAGGTGAGGGCAGTCGGAACGGGGGGGGGGAGGCCTCGAGACTTTATACTTTCTCTCCTTCCTTTTCGAAGAGTAGATCGGGCGTGAGCCATTGGTGGACGGAGGGACCTTGCGTGGTCTTCTGTCGTTGTTACCTCCCTCCGATGGGGTCAACGGCCTAGAGGAGCTCTGTAATGTGTTTGGAGATCTTGATGATTTGGAGGCAACAGTGTCTCAAGGTGTTTCTGTGGCAGAGGCAGAAGCGGCAATTGCGCTACTGGTAGGTGCTGACCAGCAGGAGGTGTTGGTCCTCCCACCCCCGTCCAGGGATTCAGACGAGGCGGGTCGAGCCGTAGATGAGTTGCACTCAGCGGAGGTAGAGGTGCTCATGGTCCCATGGAGGTGGTCGAAGTGCGGGAGCCACAAACGGAGCAAGCCGAGGAGACCCATCAAGGGTAGGCTGACGGAAGCCTCAGTAAGGAGGAGGTAAAAGATATCTTAGCCAAGGTGGAGAGCTTTATGGAGACTCAAGCGAGCGCGACAGCTAGGCTGATCGGGGTGTCGGTAGAGGGAGTGGATAAGGGGTTGAGGTCCTCCCTCTGTTTGATCAAGCGCAGATGGCTAGCGGAAATAGCCAGGAGGGCTAAGGCTGAAGCATCCCCTAGGAAAGAGGAGTAGGCTCATGCTGTGTAGTAGGTGTGGCAAGGTGGGTGCTTGGGTGGAGGGTCCTTTTGTGCTTTTCTGTAGGGGTTGAGGAGGAGTGTTTTGGGTTTTTTGTGCTTTTGGAGTCGCTTCCTCCCCCACTTTTTCTTTCTAGGGTCCATGTGCTATTAGGATGGAGGGCTGATGTTTTTTGGGTTGGCCCTTCGGTGTCCTGTCAGGCTTGAGTTACATCGGTTTTCTTGCCTTGCTCCCGAGGTAGAGAGTTGTCTACCGCCTTTTGTTTTTGGGAGTTGTGTGGGAGCACTCCCCCCTTACTTGTACAATTATTTTCTTCTTTTATAATTACAGTGGCACTGTCCACTTTTAAAAAAAAAAACATTAGCACTTCGAGTCTTAGAGGAAGTTGAGAGTTAAAACCTGGCTTTCTAGTAATTTTTTTTTGACACAAGCTTCCTCAAGGTATTGAGAGTGTGTCATCTCTATCTGTAAAAACATAATATTTTGGATCTCAAAGGAACCTAAGCTAAAGTCCTAACATGGGGAATCATCATGATGGGATTTACAAGGTTTTCTTTGTATAATGGAATGCATCTAATACATTTCTGGAGAACTACATACTTTTTCAAGAAGCTCCATTTTTTCATATTTATAGTAAAAGGTGCTCATTTTGCCAACCCCAAATAATGGGATAAGGCTTTGATGATGATAATGAGTAAAAGGCATGGAAGGCAGAATCGGACGGGATCGGATCGGATCGCCCGATCCGATCGGATTTCGGGCGAAACGACCCCATCCCGATCCGGCCTGAACCGATCCACCCCCGGGATCGTCCGGATCGCCCAGGATCGGCCTGGGATCGCCCAGGATCGGCCGGATCGCCCTCAATTTTAATTTTTTTAACTTATGTTCCCTTAGATAAAAGTTATAGTAATACATGAAGTATTGTAAAAGAATAACAAATTTGGAGGTTTTTGCTTCAGATTAACTAAATATTTTACCACAAATATTGTCAATTTCAAATTTTCAGCAAACTAGCAAAATAACAAAAAGAGTGCAGCATGCATTGTTGGGCCACCACTGTTGAGACTGAATAGCCTAAGCACCTTAGGATCCTCATATATCTTCTACAAGATTGAATGCATTATTTGTTAGCTACTTAAAATTGTTTACTAGTTCTATTTTAATGCCAATTCCCAACTAGCCTTAGATCCATTTAATCTAGGAGTTACAGACCTGCAAATCAACAAATTTTGTGTAAATTTTTTACAGTTGGCAGACCACCTAGAATCCTATGAGTCCAGACCTGCACGTCAACACACCTCGGTTGAATTTTGTAGTTGGCAGGTCACCTAGAATTCTAACAGATGACCTGATGAAAACAAAGATCTAGGCATGTCCTGAGGAGGTTTCAAGATGCAATTAAACTACTTCATGTTGGTCCATCCAAATGGCATGCTAGCAGATCACATGATGAATGAGATGGAAGCCACAAATGCCATGCATTTTTCTGTTTTCTTTGTTTTCTTTCTTAAGGAGAAACAAATCACACAAAAGATAACCACAATTCAGAGGTAGCAATTGCCTTATTACTCTCCAGCTCATAATCCCGTGTCTCAAACTTTGTGCCGACTCATGGCAGGTGCATCCAACTATGAGTTTTAATTTTTTTTTGGTCACATGGAACCATCTCCATACTCTCTTCCCAATATTATATACACAGCCATGCTATACTTGTAAAAAATGCAGAAGACTGATGCACATACATGCATGCACGTAATCAATGCATGCACCTATTTCACAAAATGACGAGCAAATGTCACCTATTTCACATTAAATTTGATATAGATCTATGTTAGAATATTTTTTTTCTATTTTTTCAGATTTTTTCCAGATTTTTTTTAGATTTTTTAGACATTTGTATCTCTAGCCGAGTCAGCTGGCCTGACTCGGCCGGGATCGGCCGATCCCACCGACCCGGATTGGTTTGGGACCGGGCGATCCGATCCCGATCCCCGATTCCACCTTCCTTGGTAAAAGGTGCTCATTACTGCCACCAGTCTTACTGTGCAATCTGTTCTTAATTACAGGTGTCTACTTTTCCTTTTTTCTCCCATAATTGTGGATTATACAACCACATTCAAAAAAATTGTGGATTATACCACCAATTTTTTTCAGAGATAAATGGAGGTAATCATAGTGCAGAATGTCTACTTTTCAGAAAATGAATATTTGTATATCATCAGAAGATGTTCGCTTCTATGTTATTCTATGCCGTAAAGATCCACAACAGTATGTATCCTTTGGTAGATAAGTGGATTGATGCTGCCAGCTTCATCAACTAATGTCTGACTGTTACTTTAAAAAAAAAAAACTAATGCCCGACTGTTAATATTGATTTGCATAAATCCTGTAGGAGTATGGAGCTCGAGTTATATCCACCATTCCAACTGTGCCATATATTTTTGAATATTCGGATGGGAGGTGGAACATCTACATTCTTGATTTTATGTGTTATTAAGTAGACTTGACATTTACTGACATACTGCGACATAACTTGTCCAGTAAAGTTCACGTCCAGAATCCTGCTTCATTGTCCTCAAGCCCTGGCAAGCGTTTAATTGCATGTTGGGAACCATCTGTGATTGCTACAATTATTATTCCTAGTGAGTAAGCTCTGATCCTTATTCAATGCATTTCGTCAGCGAATCATTGTCATACTATCATAACATAATGTCAGAGCTATTTTAGTGCATTCCACAAGCACATCATCGTCATAAGTGTTATCATTTATGTCTTTGGTCTTCTGGCAGATATGTTGGATCTGTGATCACCCTTTGCTCAGAGAGAAGAGGAGAGCAATTAGAATACTCATTTATTGATAGGTAATTGTTTGTCTTAGTTAATGTTTAATTCAGTTTCTTGGAGGATGTTTACTTCTAATAATGAGTTCAATCATCTAGTCACCGGGCACTTATGAAATATCGGTTGCCATTGAGGGAAATTGTTGTAGACTTCTATGACCAATTGAAGAGCCTAACATCTGGATATGCATCGTTTGATTATGAAGATGGAGAGTAAGTTCCAAAACTCTATCTATTTTCATAAATTTATAAGCTCTTCAAACATACAAAACATAGATTCTGGATTATGTTCCTCCTTTTTCTTTTTCCTTATGATGTAAGGTGAAAAATAAGTGTTTAGATTATCATACTATAAGATCACAAAAAGTCATTTGATTACATTCATTCAAGGCTTTCAACAATGAATTGACAGAATAGGGCTGTTACAAAGGACCAATTGGGTTAGGAAAGGGTTAATTTTAGGTGAGGCAGTGTGGTTGAGTCAAACTGAACATATTTGTTTGTGCACTTGCTAAAAAGGTGTCTGAGGGCCAAGTAGTCCGAAGATCTACTGATGTATCTGTGTTTTTCATTCCCCATCAATTTCCACCTGTACAGGAGAGCTGTGTAACGTTAGCCATTGTCAGATTTGTTTATATTCTTTTGGGAAGTAGACAAAAAGTAAGTGGAAATTTCACCCAACCATGCACGAGATTTTTTGCTGACACTGAAATCAGATTTACATAGCCAATGCTGCTGTCTCTGATAATGATGTTTACAGGGTAGAGAGGAAAGCATGGGGAATTTAACAGCCGTTTGTGTTCACTGGAGAAAATAATAGAACTTGTTCCTATGTCAAAGTTCACAAGATTTCAGATATGTCTGAGTTCAAAAAGATCCAGATCCACCAATTTCATGCAATTCAAACACTCTCTTAAGCTAAACTAGACTTTAAAGAGCCTCCTATAGTAGCTAAAATATCCATTCCGAACTCAGATAAAGTCAGGTTGAAGTTAGACAATCGGGAAAACCTAATTCAACTCATGTCAAATTCCACTTTCAGAAAAAGGAAAATCGTACTGAATACAACTAGTCTGACATGTTTGCCATTGGTGACAACTTGATTGATGGAAGATTCTTTACATAGATTTGTGGCAATATCTTTTGGCTTGATTTCCTGTGCTTACTTGTAGTATAGGTGCAGATTTCTCCAAGTAACCGCAATTTTACAGGTATCAATCATCTGATTTGGTGAAGCTTGACATACTCCTAAACGGGCAACCAGTGGATGCTATGGCCACTATTGTTCACAACCAGAAGGCACAAAGGATTGGTCGTGAACTGGTTGAAAAACTGAAGAAAGTTATTGATAGGTGTAACATCATTGAGACAAAATTATCCCAGTTATTTGCTTGCTTGTTTTCCTACACGTGGATGACTTTTTTCTGGTACTTGTCAGGCAAATGTTCGAGATAACGATACAGGCTGCAATTGGTTCAAAAGTTGTTGCGAGGGAAACGTACGTAAGACTCACCTGACTTCATCTTTTTACCGAATGCAACACCCATATGCTCACAGCTCGTGCTTCCCGCTCCCCCAAAAGGCCAAGACCCTCACTACCCATCCCAAACCAAACACCAACACACGCACTCTGGTGCCGAAAATACGCTAGTGATCTGTTGGATTTGCTCTTTGCTTGGTTTCATGTAAAGCACTTAACACTAAACATGTTTTTCTGCTCTGCCAAGTGGTCCTGAACATCCATTGAACTCTCTTCATTTATTTATTCTACAGTCTTTCAGCAATGAGAAAGAATGTTCTCGCGAAATGCTACGGGGGAGACGTTACCAGAAAGAAGAAACTGCTGGAGAAGCAGAAGGAAGGGAAGAAACGGATGAAGCGTGTTGGATCGGTAGATATACCGCAGGAAGCTTTCCACGAGCTGTTGAAGGTGTCGTAGGAGTAAACATGTACTCGGCAAATTTGAAAAGTTTAATTACGTGACGAGTTGCCCTGTATTTTTTGTTTCCTTTCTCTCTGTTGTTGTTATGTTAATAGAAGCGGTTGTTGGATAAGCCATAGTTCCGATGTCCTAAGACAGGGATAACATTGTTCATTCTTCTTTCCCTTCTGCTTGGACCCATATATAGGGATTGGATTGACTGGCTAGGGATATAAACAAGAAATCTCCTGTATAATAACTCTCTCAAATCACTTCGCAAGAACTCACATCCAGGACTTCTCTTAGGCCTTCTTTGTTTTTCGGTTAAGAACAGCGTATTCGACCCGAGAGGGTCGAATGCGTCACCCGAGGTCGAATATCGTGTTTGTGTGAGGGAGAGATGTGGGTCTCACCCCCACTTCTCTCTCATCATATACGTTATTCTCCGACAATTCGATTGTCAAAGAGTCCCTTTTAGAGTCTTTCTCTCGGAAAGAAACAAACAAACACTTGGGTTTCCTCTCTCACGTGATGTGTAAAAACATGAGGAAGATAAAAGAGAGGGGGTTCTATTTATAGGAGATGGAGAAAGTTGGACCGGATAGGTGTTGGTCCGGGTAAGTTCCTTACACACATGTCTCTTCGTGCTCCCATGCAACCGTTCATGCCTAAAACTCACGCACCACCTCCACACCATTCACGAAGTCTGTGCTGTTCAAGTACTCTTCATGCCGCCATATCCTGCTCACATCTCCTTCCCACACACTACGACCGCGAGTCCATTTTGGACTCTATCGCTGGGAATAAGAGTGCGTTTGGACTCTTCTGTTGCTGAGAAGTAGAGACATGCAACAATGTTCCTCTCCTCTTGGCTCATCTTCACAAGTCGCACCCAGCGTCAAGCTCCACCACGATCGCCGTCATGGTCATTGCCCCCGTCGGGGCCACCTCACATATTCTGCAAGCTGATCACATCCAGGCAACACCTGAACTTCTATGAAGGAATAGGTTTCGTCGGCATGTCCGCCGAATTCTTTGCCGTAGAAATCTTCTGAATAATCACCGTACTTTGTAATATGACATCACGAACAAAGTGATATCTGACATCGATATGTTTAATCCTTTCATGATATATCTGATTTTTCATTAGATGTATGACACTCTGGCTATCACAGTATACTGGAGTCGTCTCTTGCACATGTCCAAGATCGCCAACCAAATCTCTCAACTACAATAATTCTTTCAATCCCTCTGTCACTGTCATATACTCAATTTCTGTCGTCGACAAAGTCATATTAGACTGTAAAATAGCCTTCTAACTAATAGCACAACCTGAGAGTGTGAAAACATAGCATGCCAAGGGTCTCCTCTTACCCGAGTCACTAGCATAGTCTGAATCGACATAGCTAACTAGTAGTTGAGTACCATCACCATTTCCTCTCTAAAACACCAAGCTCAAATTAGAAGTACTTTTGAGGTAACGAAGAATCCACTTTATAGCCTCCAAGTGAATTTTCTCAAGATTTTCCATATATTTGCTGACTGCATTAACAATATGAGAAATATCTGGTCAAGTGCATACTATGGTATACATGATAGTACCAACTACACTCGCATATAGAGTACTCACACCCTTACAATTCTTCATGTCAAAATCGTTCCAACACCTTCCTCACGTACTTCTTTTGTGATAGGTACAATTTTCCAGTCTCACGGTCTTTGTGAATTTCTATGCCCAAAATCTTCTTTGCTTCACCAAGATCATTCATCTCAAATTCACCACTCACGTTGAGACTTCAAGTGATTTATTTTTGACATGCTTTTGGCAGCTATCAACATGTTATCGTACAACAACAAATAAATAAAAGAACCATCTAGAAGTCTTCTATGATACACATAGTTATCATAATCACTTTTAGAGTAACTCTGACTTAACATAAAAGTATCAAATCTCTTGTACCATTGTCGAGGTGATTTCTTTAAGCCACATAAAGACTTTTTCAACATGCACACATTATCTTCTTTGCCAGAGACTATGAACCCCTCAGGCTGATGCATATAGATTTCCTCCTCTAACTCACCAAGTAAGAATGTTGTCTTAACATCCAATTACTTTAACTCCAGATCAAATGAATCAACTATAGCAAATAACACACGAATAGAAATATGTTTTATAACGGGAGAGAATATCTCATTGAAGTCAATGCCCTCTCGTTGTGTAAAACTCTACACTAACAATCGCGCCTTGAATCTAGCATCCTCTACATTAGGGATTCCTTCTTTCTTCTTGAAGGCCCATTTGCACTCCACAATCTTTTGACTAGGTGATATTTTTACCACCTCTCATGTCTTGTTCTTCTAGAGAGACTCAATCTCCTTTTGCATGGCCAACTGTCACTTAGAGGACTCATATGATTCAAATGCCTCTCTATAAGAACACGATTATGTCCTCTCAATATCATTTGCAGTAGACAAAGTAAAAGCCACCATATCAATGTGACTATTCATGTTAGGTGGTCAGATCACCCTGCGCTCTCTATCTACCGCTATGCTATATTGCCTCTAAGGGGTCTGCTGTTATGTTGTACTGCTATCTGGCACATCATTCGTCTCCTCTGGACCATATATTATCTGCTCTTGCACTATATTTTCTTTTGAGAGCTTCACATCTAGCTCCCCCTGCTAGCCATTAACCTGATCTCCATTTTCTGTTGTTGACTTCTCTCCCGTCCGGAGCATTGTAGACTCATCAAAGGTCACATCTCTTTTAATATATTCGATATGTCTTCACACCCTGTGTTTGTGCATACCCTAAGAAAATGCACTTCTTTGCCCTTCGCTCAAACTTGTCACCTGTGACATGAGCATATGTAGGGCAACCGAAAACTCTGAGGTGAGAGTAATATGGTGGAGAATTAGACTATATCTCCTCGGGAGTCTTCAACTCTATCGTTGTAGATGGAGATCTATTTATTAAGTAGTAAGCTGTATTGGCAGCTTCTGCCTAGAATGTCTTTGACAGTCCTATATGAGACAACATACTTCTTGCTCTCTTTAAGAGTGTCCTATTCATCTATTCTGCAACACTGTTCTATTGTGGTGTTTCCACTGTAGTGCGATGTCTAACAATGTCGTTATTCTTGCAAAACTCATCAAAATTTTTCGAGCAAAATTCCATACCATTATCAATACAGAGGCATTTGATTTTCTTGCCAGTCTACCTCTCAATCAACATTTTTCACTGCTTGAAAGTGATAAACACCTCACTCTTTTTCTTCAGGAAATATACCCAAATATTTCTTGAGAAATCATCAATCAAAGTCAACAAATAACTTGCACCACATTTTTAGATGCAACTTGAGCAGGACCCCAAAGGTCAGAGTGGATGCAATCCACAATGCCCTTAATTCTATGAAATGATGTGATGAATTTCACCGTGCATTGCTTGTCGAACACACAATGCTCATAGAAATACAACTTTCCAATCTTCTGACTAGCAAGCAAACCTCATTTGCTCAGCTCCATCATATCTCTCTCACTCATATGGCCCAGTCGCATGTGCCATAATTGGGTAGGATCATCATCGGAACTTCGTGCCACATTTGCGCTGTCTATCACGATGTTACCCCATAGATGTCGATACAAACCACCAATCAACTTCTCTTTCATCACAATCAATGCCCCTTGTCTGGGCAAGGGGGTAGGGTCCACATCCCCCTCTATCCCGTCCGGGCAAGGAGGCTGGCCCCCCACCTGGTCCGGACAAGAGGGAGGAGGAGAGAGAGAGAGAGAGGCGCATCCCCATGACCTATAAAAACACCATTTTTTTCTCTTTTCTCGTTAGTTTTTGTGATTTGACTCATGTCTGGTGTCTTATGCATTGTTCTTTCTCACGCCATACGTCGCGAGAGGGAAACTCCGCCGTTTGTGAATCGCATCCTAACGCATTCCAGACGCTCTGTAAGGACGAAGATAAGTTAAAATTTTGGGTGTTTTTGCGACGGAATTGCATTATTTTGCGCCGCCCGTCACATGTTTGACGTAACTTTGGAGTGTGAAACACTCGGGATTCACACGTGAATGCATGTCTACCCCGACGGGATCCTCGTGGCTTGTAAATGATTTGTAATTGTGATGGCTTTGAATATTTTATACTAATTCTTTGCCGCTATTGAATTAATTGTAAGAAAAATCGTAAGGATCATGAAATAAATTATCACATGAACATACGGAAAAAATGATAACACAAATGTTATATGCATGTCGTCCCACGTAGATCGGCAAGATCCATCCCAAATCCAAAAGGAAATATCATGCAAGAAAGTGCAACAAATAATGAACAAGAAAATTAGTTTAGAACACTTAGCCGAGCCGCCCGCATGGACTGTCCTTAGAGAAGTTATCGCCCCCGTCATATCTGTGCAGCGGAGTCCACGATCTTCCCCCAGGATAGAACGGCAACAGAGACGTACCTCAGCACGAAGGTGATCTCTCCTCGACGACAACCTCGGGAACAAGAACTTCTTTGTCGATCCGTAGAAGAAATTTTGGTACACCGATTTTCTCAAAATGGTCTCCGGAACAAAAACGCAGCAAAATAGTCTCGGAAAGAAAAACGCAGCAATTCCTCTACGGATATCTCTCTGCGTCCCTCTTTTTCTTTCCACGAGACGCGCAGCCGTTTTCTTAGGCAAACAACACCTCATCCACCGAAAGCCTCGGCCACGGTTTTTCTTTCTCAAAACAAAAACCGTTTTCAGCAGTTTTCCCCACCGGATAAAAGGCACACGGGAACACCTTTTCGGGGTTGAGATACTTGTTACCATTTTATGAAAAAAACCACAAAGACTTTGGGTTTAAAAGTAAAACCCAATAACAACCGCAATTTCTCCAACATTCCCCCACAAACCCAAAGGATTTAGTGAGTGAACTAAGATCAACAAAAGAAAAGCATATATTGCTTTCAGTGAGGGTACCTTTCGGGTTTGAACCATCACCTGAGTTTCTAATCTCAACCCCCACAGAACCGAAGTGAACTTTGTCTTGAACTTGGCTCCTTTTATGAGAGTTTCCTTTAGAAACAACAAAATATAAGTTCTGGTTATCATCTGCAGGGTTGGTGCTTTATGGCCATGCACCCTTATCCTGATTCATGAGTGTTGATAAGGAAGAACCCACTTCCCTTAACTGCGGCCTCACAGTCACACTCACATAGGTGGGCTTCTCCAAGGATGTACTGCAATTAAACATCCTGTCAATATAGACTTGAACCCATTCAGAGTTTCACAAAACCCTTCCTATCTTGCAGTATAGGCACTTAGAACAAATTATCAGGGGAGAGACACACAGGTACAAAAGTACCAACTGAAAATAAAAGTGCCACATAATTCTCCCTATAGCTTGTTGTTACCACATTGAACCTACTTTGTGGGATCTCCACTTAGTTAGGTTGGGTTGCTGCCATAGTAGAATTTTTAATGGGTTTCAGTCCCATCCCCAAACTGAATTTTTGAACTTGATTTCTATCAAGTCCCTTGGTCAGTGGATCTGCTGTATTGTCCTTGGTACCAACAAAATCAACAGCAATCACACCTTGAGACACAAGTTCCCTTACATATTTTAATCTGACTTGGACATGTCTCCTTTGTTTTTGGTTGTACTTTGAACTTTTGATCTTGGCGATTGTAGTCATGCTATCACAATGCACCGAGATCGCAGGAATAGGCTTTCCTATCAGTGGGAGTTCAGAAAGAAGTCCCCTGATCCATTCAGCCTCTGTTCCAGTAGTGTCCAGAGCACACAGCTCAGCCTCAAAAGTAGACCGAGACAAAATGGTCTGTTTTGCAGACCTCCAGGCAACAGCGCCACCACCCAAGGTAAAGACATACCCCGAGACACCGTTACTCCCTGAGTTTTGAGCTATCCAACTCGCATCACTATACCCTTCTAAAACAGCAGGGTACTTCCCATAATGCAAGCTTAAGGATATAGTACCTTTTAGGTATCTTAGTATCCTATCCAAGCCCTCCCAGTGAGTACGATCAGGACAGCTAGTATATCTACTGAATCTAGTCACTGCATATGAAATGTCAGGCCTAGTACAGTTAGCAAGATACATCAAGCTTCCTATGATTTGGGAATACCTTAGTTGAGACACTGGTACACCACTCTTGTTCTTGTAGTATGTTTTAGATGAATCATAAGGAGTGCTTACAGATTTACAATTTTGATAGCCAAATTTCTCCAAGACTTTCTCAATATAATGAGATAGAGAAATTGCTATCCCTTCAACTGTACGAATCAGCTTAAGGCCCAAAATCACATTTGCTACTCCCATATCTTTCATTTCAAACATTCTACTCAAGAAGGACTTAGTCTCATTCACAATCCCAATAGAAGTTCCAAATAATAGTATATCATCTACATACAGGCACACAATGATACAAGCATCACCTTTAACCTTGGTATAGACACACTTATCAAATTCATTGACACTAAAGCCAAAAGACAAGATAGTCTTATCAAACTTTTCATGCCATTGTTTGGGGGCTTGCTTCAACCCATAAAGAGACTTAACAAGCTTACAAACTTTGTTTTCATTACCAGATGCCACAAAACCTTCAGGCTGATCCATGTATATCTCTTCTTCAAGATCACCATTTAAAAAGGCGGTCTTAACATCCATTTGATGGATAGTGAGATCATACACAGAAGCCAATGCAAGAAGCACTCTTATTGTGGTCATCCTAGTAACAGGGGAATAGGTATCAAAGAAATCTATTCCTTCCTTTTGTTTGAACCCCTTGGCAACCAATCTGGCTTTGTACTTGTCAATGCTTCCATCAGGTTTTAATTTCTTCTTAAAAATCCACTTACACCCAATAGTCATAGAACCAGGAGGCAAATCAACCAATTCCCATGTACCATTAGAGATAATGGAATCCATTTCACTCTTAATGGCTTCCTTCCAATGCTTTGCCTCAGGTGAAGCCATAGCATCTCGGAAAGAAGGGGGATCACCCTCAATCTGGTAGGTGATAAAATCACTTCCCAAATCCTTGGCAATTCTTGGTCTCTTACTCCTTCTCGGTTCCACTAATTCCTCTCGATCAGTAGAGTCAAAATTAGCATTGGAGGTTTCAACCCCCACATTAGATATCTTTTCTACATGATCAGGAATAGAGATAGAGGTGCAGGGAACATCTTCAGAAGATGCTAGATAAGGTACACCAGATTTCATGGGAAACACGTCCTCATAAAACGTAGCATCACGAAATTCAACTATAGAGTTAACAGCTATTCCAGATATCTCAGATTTGATCACTAAGAATCTGAATGCATAACTGTTAGCCGTATAGCCTATAAAGACCGCGTCAACAGTTTTCGGATCTAGCTTCTTTCTTTTGTGTTCAGGGACTAACACTTTTGCAAGACAGCCCCACACTCTAAGATACTTGAAGCTAGACTTCCTACCTCTCCATAACTCTTCTGGACTAGTGTCATTATGTTTCAAGGGTACTTTGTTCAGAATATGGCATGCCGTATTCAAAGCATCTCCCCACATATAACTAGGTAGTCCAGAGTTTTGGAGAAGTGAGTTGACCATATCTATAAAGACTCTATTTTTCCGTTCAGCTATCCCATTAGATTGAGGAGAATAGGGAGCAGTAACCTCATGAATTATGCCATGACTTTGACAAAATTCAGAAAACAGGTTAGATGTGTACTCTCCCCCTCTATCAGACCTTATCCTTTTAAGAACCTTGGAAGTTTGTGTTTCTGATTCAGCCTTAAAGATGATAAATTTGGATAAAGCTTCATCTTTAGACTTGAGAAGATACACATAACAGTATCTACTACCATCATCTATAAAGGTGATAAAATATTTCTTATGTTCCCACGTATGTACACCATTAAATTCACAAATATCTGTGTGGACTAAATCCAAAATCTCAGATTCTCTAACAACAGAGTTAAAGGGTCTTCTTGGTAATTTAGCTTGTACACAAATATCACACTTATGAGTTTTATCAATGGCATACTCAGGAATCATATTCAAATTCATCATACGTTTCAAGGAATTATAATTTACATGTCCTAAACGTTCATGCCACAATGTAGAAGATTCCACAATATTCACAGAATAAGAAGTAGAACTATTATAAATGTCATCCACACACTTGTTCAGAATATTGACTACATGAAATTTAAACAAACCATCTGATAAATAGCCTTTACCAATAAAAGTCCCTAAATAAAGGAGCACCACTTTATTACATTTGAATGTCAATTCATAACCCTGTTATACTAAAACAGAACCACTCAAAATATTTCTCCGGATCGATGGAACGTGGTGCACCCTGTGTAGAGAAAGAACACGTCCTGAAGGCAGTCTCAGGTCCACGCGCCCTATCCCCAACACCCTGGAAGCAGTAGCATTCCCCATGGTCACGGATCTGCCATGAATGGCCTGGTAAGACACAAACACGGACTTGTCAGCACATACATGCACATTAGCCCCAGTGTCTACTATCCATTCATTTGGTTCATATATAGTGAAAACTTGAGGGTTAACAGAAACATACAATCCGTTGTTGGAGCTCGAAGCTTGCTCAGTCCCCCCAATCACAACATTGACTTGGGGACCAGAAGAGTGTTTTTCAGCCTTCTTCGCCTTCTTCGCAGGACAGTCCTTGATGAAATGACCAACCTGTCCACACTCCCAGCATGGTTTCTTTTTGGACTTTTTTTGGATCTTGCCTTTGATATTCGGTTTGTTCTTAATATTTTCTAATTTTCCTTTTCCTTTAGGATCTCTTGCCTTAGAAACAGTCATCACATTTGCATTCAATTCTACAGGCATTACAGGCTTCTGATTTCTATGTTCTTCTTCTATGGCCATAGCAACAAATAAATCATCCAGAGTGAGAGATCCCTTGCGATGTTTAAGAGACATCCCAAAATCTTCCCAAGACTTTGGAAACTTCTCAATAATCGACATCACTTGAAATTTTTCTGGAAGTTTCATATCTGCTTCAGCTAAGCCATGAAGTAACAATAGAAATTCATGTGCCTGTTCAGATACAGACTTACCCTCAACCATTTGAAACCTTAGGAACTTGGCAACAGAGTACTTTTCAAGGCCTAAGTCCTCGGTATTGTACTTTTTGTCAAGTTCCTCCCACAGTTGCTTAGCAGTTTGAGAGGAAGAACCACTATACACATCAAACAGCACATTGGACAATGCCAATAAAATGCAGCCATGACATATACGATCACGTTGCTTCCACTCATCGACTACTTTATGACTGTTGGGATCATTCTCATCTAACTTAGGGCAGTCCGACTCAAGAACTGAAATAAACCCGATTGTGGTAAACCAAATCCTCATACGGTGTTGCCACCGCTTGAAGTGCTGTCCCGAGAATTTCTCGGGCATGCCGGACATATCCACACGGGGTGCTAACACAGATGACATGGACGACATAATGAATAACTTCTCTAAGATTGTAAGAAAAATCGTAAGGATCATGAAATAAATTATCACATGAACATACGGAAAAAATGATAACACAAATGTTATATGCATGTCGTCCCACGTAGATCGGCAAGATCCATCCCAAATCCAAAAGGAAATATCATGCAAGAAAGTGCAACAAATAATGAACAAGAAAATTAGTTTAGAACACTTAGCCGAGCCGCCCGCATGGACTGTCCTTAGAGAAGTTATCGCCCCCGTCATATCTGTGCAGCGGAGTCCACGATCTTCCCCCAGGATAGAACGGCAACAGAGACGTACCTCAGCACGAAGGTGATCTCTCCTCGACGACAACCTCGGGAACAAGAACTTCTTTGTCGATCCGTAGAAGAAATTTTGGTACACCGATTTTCTCAAAATGGTCTCCGGAACAAAAACGCAGCAAAATAGTCTCGGAAAGAAAAACGCAGCAATTCCTCTACGGATATCTCTCTGCGTCCCTCTTTTTCTTTCCACGAGACGCGCAGCCGTTTTCTTAGGCAAACAACACCTCATCCACCGAAAGCCTCGGCCACGGTTTTTCTTTCTCAAAACAAAAACCGTTTTCAGCAGTTTTCCCCACCGGATAAAAGGCACACGGGAACACCTTTTCGGGGTTGAGATACTTGTTACCATTTTATGAAAAAAACCACAAAGACTTTGGGTTTAAAAGTAAAACCCAATAACAACCGCAATTTCTCCAACATTAATTTGATTTTTATTTTTCTCAATTAATTTGAGAGAAATAACGGGTCAAATAACGAACTACACTTCAATTAATCAGATTTATGTTTCTTGTTCAGCACCTCTTTTTGCATGCACCCAGGGGATCCAATCCATGAGCTAATTGGATTTGAGATGGTCATTACTCTTCAAAGTCGATAGGGCCACCGTGGAAACACAATAGAAGGTCCTCTCGGGTCTTCCCTCGACTGTGATCTTGGTACCGTAAGTTGCCTTATAAAATATTGATACGACTCGAATGCCTTCCAAGGGAAATACCTCGTCGGGGGATCGATGGGAGTTGTATTGTAAAAGAATCCCAGTTCTTTTATAAAAAAAATCATGTTGATTCGTCTGCGCTGTAAAAGGTTAATTAAATCAAGATTTTCAAAAAAAGATCATCATACACTTGTTTGAAATTTAAGCACTATATATGATTCGAATATATAGTGATTCAGATTCGACAATCTATAAAGGTTATGTATATCTTAGTGACATTTTCCCCTCTTTGATGATTATGATATAGATATATATATGGACGCACTTTTTTCACATGTTATTCTCTTGTTGGTTGATTCGTTTATTGAATGCGTGGGCGTGCCAGTCACCGGAGTGACAATTTATTCGAGCTCCGAAGAGCCCATGGTGCGCTCGATCTGACTTCGTCAGACGATTGTGTGGTTCGTGTTGGGACCGAAACCCACCGTGCCATAAAGGTCACGACGTCATTTACATCCCCCATACGAGGGAACACCCTTGATTAATCGCCGGGATTCAGGGCCTCATGGCCAAGAAATTAATTGCATGAAAGGTCTATTACGAGGTATTGAAATCCTCATGCGAGGGCGAGAAGGAAACATTCGAGATCGTGTCGGTCATGTGCTGACCATTTAATCTTCGGACGAATGTCCGGCTCGAGAAAAGCGCGATCGTCGCGGGGAGACCGGAGCATATGTACGCCAGGATATGGCAATTTATTGTTCAGAAGAACGAAAAATGTTTGGATAAACTTGGGTTAGAGCGGTCGGAAACCGGTAAATCAGTTGGCCCGGTGCAAGGGCAAGCTGCGACCATACTGCGGTGGGCCCCCCGCGGTCGAAACGAGACTTGCATGGGCGTCATTAATATTTTCGGTGCCAAGGGGCAACGAGGGAATATCCCTTGAATCGGCTGAAAAGCCCTATGTCCGGAGAAGCGGGCGTTCGAAACATATCGGTCATTCGGGAGACCATTTAATATTCGGACGAGAGTCCGGCTTGAGAATATTGTAATCGCCGCGGGAGGACCTGGAACATATGCGTGCCGGGATACAGCAAGTTTATTATTCCGAGACACTGAAAACATTCGGCTGAATCTCGGTTATTGTAGTCGGAAACCAGTGAATCTATTGGCCCGGTGCGAGATCGAGCCAGGACCATATTGGGTGCGCCTCCCGTGGTCCAAATGAGGCTTGCGCAGGCATCATTAATATTTCCGGTGCCGGAGGGCAACGGGGGAGAGTCCGGGGACTAGACTCAAGAACCGAAAACGTGTTCGAAAGGAGCGGGCTGTAGATCAATGATATGAGCCAGACGATGACCATGATCGGGGCGGGTCCGAGGTCTAAGTGTGGCCCACGGAGGTCTTATTAATATTCCCATGGAAGGAGTCCAGGGGTGGCGAGAGTCGTCTCGTTCTATTCCGATTCTGTCGGTCACTTGCGGACCTCTTCATGTTCGGGCAAGGGCCCATATTGAAAGTGTGACGTGGGCGGAAACGACCCCGTGCAAATGTATGCCGAGTTTATGGCAATTTCAATGAAAGAGCGGGAGCGAATCCCGGCCCGTTAGAATGAATCCGATTTAACGGGCTATCCGTCCGGAGCAATGCCGGCTCACGACCATGTCGGGGGGGGGGGGGAGCCGTCGGCCATATTGATTGCTCACGGGTCTTTTCATGTTTAGACACAGGTCCGTAATAGAAACGCGGCGAAAATCGAGGTGAACCCATTCAAATGTCTGCCGAACGTGCGGCAATTTTAGTAGCGGCTCGGAAGGGATCCGGCCGGAGAAATGAATCCGGTTTAATCGGAATGTCAGTCCGAGGCGATGAGGTCGGGTCACGGCCAGTTCGGGATGATTCCCAAGACTCAGGCCCAACTTGGAAGGGCGACATTGTTGTTCCTTCGGCAGCGGGTCACGAGAGAGACGGGGCTGCAAGGTGGATCTCATTGTTTTGTTATCATTTGAAATTTTATCATTATTATTCATTGATTTATGCGTATCTTTGAGTGAGTTTGTTATTACTATCTATTTATCTTTTTTTATGATTTATTTATTTATCAGTGCTATTGTTAGGTTTGTTATTATTTTTGTTCATTTTATTGTTATTCATTTGCTTGTCGTGTTTCGTTAAGTTTGTTATTATTATTTATTTTGGTTATCTTTTATTTATTTATCATTCTTATTGAGTTCGTTATTATTAGTCATTCATTTTTTGTTATCGTTTATTTGTCTAATTATTATTATCATCATTATTTTTAAGCTTATTATTACTATTACTTATTCCTTTATTATTCTTATTTATTTATGCATTTTTCTGAATCTGTTATTATTTATTATTATTATTATTACTCATATTTTCTGGAGAGAGAATGGGTCATTAAAGGGCTAAGAGAAAGGCGTACCGCTGAAGGGCTGAGGGTGTGCCGCTGAAGGGCCTGGGGGTGTACTGCTGAAGGGCTGGGAGTGTGCCGCTGAAGGGCCTGGGGCTGTGCCACTGAAGGGCTGAGGAGAGTGCCGCTGAAGGGCTGAGGGAGTGTACCGCTGAGGGGCTGAAAGGGTGCGTGCCGCTGAGGGCCAAAGGAGCGTGCCGGCGAATGGCCAAGCGGGTGTGTGCCGGCGAAGGCGGCATGGAGCGTGCCGGCGAAGGCAACAGGGAGTGTGCCGGCGAAGGCCACTAAAGGGCGTATCGGGGAAGAATTGGCTAGGTGTATCGGCGAGGGGCCATGGAGGGTGTGCCGGCGAAGGGCGCGAGTGGGTGTGCCGGCGAAGGGTGTGCCGGCTAAGGGTAGCTAGAGGGTGTACCGGCGAAGGTAGCTGAAGGGGCGTACTGGCGAAAGACATGGAGAGCCCACTCCTCCTCCGTTTCTTTTAAGGCTTTTCTTTTCTTCTTTTCTGATTTTATTAAGTTTGCATGGGTTTCTTCTTTTATTCTCTTGATTAATTTTCATTCTTTCTTTTGTGAGGGCGGATGTTCAAGTTGTTTAGTTGTCGTTTGATTCGGTCCTCTTTGAATTGATTGCGGTTCCATTTGCTTTGGTTAAGGCATTTCACCGTTGTTCTTTTCGTTTGTTTGTTGCTGTCTTTTGTCTTTTAAATGTGTGGCTGTTCTATTTGTTTGTTGCTTCCTTTTATCTTTCAATATGTTATTGTTTCTAACGAAAATTCGGCAGCATCTCCCCTTAACCCGAGCGTAAGGGAGATACAGGGAACGCGCCCACATGGAGTGGCGGAACCCGACAACTGGAGGTGGGCGCCCGTGTAATGTCCAGGATTTTTCGGATCCTTGTTCATGGATCCCGGATCTGATTTCTCGGAGTGTCCGGCTCCGTTGTGTCCGAATTTTCGTTTCGGACATCTTTCGTGTTCGGATCGGCACGATCCAGAGTCGTTTCGGAGGCCCGGAGTGCGTCCGTGACTTTTCCGCGTGTGTTTTCCGATTCCCGGTGTGTGTTTCGACTTTTTCTTCGGAACCTCGTTGCGGGTGAACCGGGCCGTTCACCAGGGCGCGGGTGGTACCGTTGCGATCAGCGCGTCGTGAGGATTGAGGAAGTGTATTCTTCTATTTTTTGGTATTTTTAAGAATTTCCGGATTTTCTATATATAACCTTTTCTCTCTCTCCCCATCTCATTTCTCTCTTCCCTCCCTCTCTCTTCTCTCACGTTCTCTCCTCTCCCCCTCTCAGTCCGCGCCCGAAAACGGTGGAAACCGCGGGAAAAACCATTCCACGCCCCGTTCACCCCCAGGTGAAGGGGAAACAAAAGGGAAAACATTCCCCAAGCCCCTAGGCATGCATCTAAACCCCTAGATCGCCCAAAAATACGGTAAAACGGAAGATCCGGCTCACACCCCAAAAATATGCATTTTCTCCAAATTGCCCCGTTTAGCCCGCTCGGCTCACCACGGCCTACAAAACTCGCGAGAAATGAAGTACGTGGGTTGAGGGTCCATCTCCCTACCTCCACCGAAGATTCGACGCACCGTGGACGCCGATCCACAAAAAAAAACACCGTTGAAACCCTCGCCGGTTCACGATCCCACGAACCGCCTCCACCATCGCGATCCTCGTCCCGTACCCGTCGCTCCACGCCCCATGAGCCACGCCGCCCCGCCCTCGCCGCCTCCTGCAGGTGCGGCGGTTCTGCCTCGAGGTTCGAGGGTGCTGTGCGGAGGTTCTTAGTTGCCAGCTTGCCGGGCCGAGTGTTCACTTGACATATGGTACGTTTTTACTGCTTTAGAATGTACTTTCTATTAGACTGGACTCTGTTGCAGCTGTAGTTGTTTAATTCTGTTAATTGTTGAATTATCCTGCTTTATTTCCTATTTCTTTGTACCTCCACACTCCTTTTTAGCCCTTTCGAGCCCTCCCGGCTCGTGGGCGGCGGTCCGAGCCTCGGGTTATCGGGCCTTCCCGGTAACCGGATTCTCGGGTCGTCACAGCCCGAGAGCGGCAACACCTTTATAAACCTCAGAAAACTCGGAGGGAACGGCGAGTGGAAGGCTACTCTAGGACTGGCTGAGGGGGGATGCATCGGGCAAGAAGGAAGGGCAAGTGTGCCGGGCCAAGGGGGCCAAGGGTATGGCGGTGAAGGCCATGAAGGCCGTGCTGAGGAAGGCCCAAAGGGGCGTACCGGGGAGGGCCATCATAGGCGTGCCAGGGAAAGGCAGCCAAGGCCGTGCCGGCGAAGGGTGTTGAAGAGTGCACCGGCAAAGGCCCGATGGGGGTGTGCCGGCAAAGGCTGGTTGGGGCGTGCCGCTGGGGCACGGCTAGGGTGTGCCGCTGGGGCTGGGCTGGGATGTGCCGCTGGGGTGCAGTTAGGGTGTGCCGCTGAAGGCGTGACTGGGCGTGCCGTTGGAGGCACAATCAGGGCGTGCCGCTGAAGGGACGACGGGGCGTGCCGTTGGAGGCACAATCAGGGAGGGTGTACCGCTGAGGGCGCCCGGGGGTGAGCGAAGGCAAAAATACCCGGGAGGAAACAAACCCTAACAAAAGGAGAAAGGGAAAGGGGGCGTGAAACACCGAAGGATGCAAACACGGAAGAAATACTTTAGAAAGACGTCCAAAAAAAAACACTCGCAAGCCTTCTACTTTTATTCTTACGAAAGGAGTGCCCCGAGGGGACTAATACATTGCAACGATGGCAAAACAAGAAATGAAAGGAAATGAAGAGGAGAAGAAAATACAGTGGGGGGGGGGACGGAGCGTGGAATCCTCCCCTCCTGGACCTCACTCCCTCTCTCCACTCATTCTTCTCTTCACACAGACGGTGGTGGTAGGTGGAGCGACGAGCTCCTCTTCTTATCCTTCTTCTCTTCGCACGGACGGCGGTGGCGGGTGGACGGAGCAGCAGGAAGGGGGAGGCGGAGCCTCCCCTCCTCTTATTTCTTCTTTTCCTCTCTTCCCTCTTCGCACAGATGGCGGCGGTGGGTGGAGCGACAAAGCCTCTCCCCTCTCTTCCTCTCTTCCCTCTTCTTCTCTTCTGCGTGTGTCTCTCTGTCTCTTCCTCCTCTTCCCCCCTTTTCTCTTCTCATTCTTCTTCTCTTCTTCTCTTCCTCTTCTCCTCTCCCCCCTTCTTCTCTTCTCCTCCTCTTCTTCTCTTCTTCTCTTCTTCTTTTCTTTTCTTCTCTTCTGCGTGTATCTGTCTGTGAGTGTATGCCCTTCCTCCCCTTTTTCTCTGTTCGCAGCGAAGAGGGGTTTTATACCCCGGGCGGCGGGAGCGTCCGAAGGCGGGAAGCGTCCGGCGGGGATTTAATGGGGTTTGACTACCTTGTCCTGGGTGGCAGGAGGAGTAGGCAGCGTGGCTCTCTCCCTGGGTGACACCTCAGCAAGTCCACTGCGCGCCAAGAATTCGTAGGGCATGGGCATCACGTCTTTCGGCCGTTGAAATGCCTTAACGTTGTGCCGCTGGCAGGCTCAAGAAGTGTGCCGCTAGGAGGGCCAAAGGCTGTGCCGCTGGAAGACACGGCAGGCGTGCCGCTGAAGAGCCCAAAGGGCGTGCCGTTGAACGGCCAGGAGAGTGTGCCGCTGAGGGCGTTGAGGGTGTGCCGCTGAGCGGCCTGGGGGGGTGTGCCGCTGGGCGCCTGGGAGGTGTGCCGCTGAGCGGCCTGGGGTGTGTGCCGCTGAGCGGCCTGGGGTGTGCCGTTGGACGGTAGCCAGGGCAAGTGAGTGTATAGACTTCGGCAAGGCATGGGCTGTACATACTTCACCTAGCTGCAACGTATAGACTTGCAGGGGCTGATGTATAGACTTCATCGATGTACATACTTTGCGTTGAACTAGTGGATGTACAGACTTCACCAGTGTATAGACTTCGCGTTTGCCAGAACTCTGTACGGACTTGCCACACGAGTGTATAGACTTTGCGTTCAAAACAGCCAGCCAATGTACAGACTTGGAGCTTGGACGTATAGACTTTGTTTGTGCATTCAGCCAATATACAGACTTGGGGCTGTAGACACACCATTTTCGACGTTACGGTGAGAAAATTTCATATTATACTGTGATGCCCCAAAGTGGCTTACATTTTCTTTTATTTGAGTGATTTCTGTAATTCTGGTTAAATTGCATTATTTTGTGAAAGGGAGAAAATTAAAATATGTGTGCATATAAATAAACAAAAGAGAAAATGAAATCCAAGAAAATGTGTGTGTATAATTATGTTTACATAAAAAAATGTAATTGATTTTCTTTAATAATAATTTATTTTTGTAACTATATATATAAGTGATTACTATATATATCGATAAAAGAATGTTTATTAGAAAATAAATGATATGATAACTATAAAAATAAACAAAAAAACAAATAATAAAAAAACAAATAAAATAAAATAAAATAATATATTTATTATCTTCACATCCCTTTCTTTATTTCTATTCTCTTCCCTCTCTCTCACGTAATCCCCTCTCACTTCTCTGCTCATTTCCCTCTCCCTCACGGCACACACATCCTCTCACCCATCTCTCTCACTTCTCATCCCTTCCACGGCCACCTCACCCACTCCTCTTCATTCGGCCGTCTCTCTGCTCTTTCTCTCCCTCCCCCTTTCTTTCTCTTTAGCCGCAAAAACACCTTCACTGCCTAGCCACTCTCGGTCATCTCCCCATACACCTCACCATCACGTCATCTACACCGCTGCGAACCCCCGTCCGCGAGCCTCCACCACCGCTCCCGTCTCATCCGTCTCCGGTCACCGCCATCGCGACCACCCTCCACCGGCAACCCTCCTGACGACCCCCCCACCGTCTCCACCTCCCACGTGCATGCGCCACCACCGAACACCCCTCCGCCTGGGCAGTCACCTTCCCGCCTGCCACCGCCGTTCCCCACGTCGACAACCACGCCCTCTACGACGCTGCAGACGCCATCGGCCATTTCCGACGCCGCCGAGATCACCCTCTCGCCTGCGGAGACCCCCACTGTCGGAACTGTTGCCCTCTCACCCGGCCACTGCACCGCCCACGTGAGTTCGCCGAAGCCCACCTCCACCTGCACCGGCCACCTCGTGAAGCCGCCCCAACACCGCCGCGAAGCCCACAACACCGCCGCGAAGCCCACCTCCACCTGCACCGGCCACCTCGTGAAGTCGCCCCAACACCTCCGCCATTGCCCAGGACCGCCTGCACCGCCGCTGCTGTCGCCGTTGTCCGCCCCGCCTTCGCACCGCCTCCGAACGCCTCCCCACGGTGCAGCTCACCGCCCTCACCGGCCGCCGGCCACCTGCAACTCGCCCACCCACGACCGCCGTCGCCCTCGCCGCTGCACTCTTACCGGACGCCGCCTGCGAGTTCCCCGGCTGCTGCAAGCCGCCCCCGGGCTCTCTCTCTCTCTCTCTCTCTCTCTCTCTCTCTCTCGCCTTCTCTCACTCCCTCTCTCTCTCCTCTCCCGTTTCCTCTCTCTCCCTCTCCCTCTTCCCGTCTTCTTTTCCTCCCCCCGTCGTGACCGCCGCGGTCGCGGCTCCCCTCTCTCTCTTCTCTCGCCGTTTCTCTCCTCCCTCTCGCCGGATCTCTCTCTCTCTCTCTCCCTCCGTTTCCTCTCTCTCATTCTCTCTCCCTCCGTCTCCCGTTTCCTCTCTCTCCCTCTCTCTCTCTCTCTCTCGCGACAACCTGCCGCGATCTCTCTCTCTCCTCTCACCGTTCCTCTCTCTTCTCTCTCTCTTCCCCCTCTCCCGATCGCGATCTCTCTCTTCTTCCCCTCTCTCCGTCTCGCGCTCTCTCTTTTAATTTTTTTTTATTTTACTCTCTCTCTCATCCCGCGGTCTCTCTCTCTCTCTCTCTCTCGCCTTCTCTCTCCTCCTCCCCCCTCTGGCCGCGTTTCTCTCTCACCCCTCTCTCTTTTCATTTTTTTTATTTGTTTTATCCCTCTCTCTCTTTCTCTCGCCATTTCTCTCCCATTCTCTCTCTCCCCCTCTCGGTTCTCTCTCTCTCTCCCTTTCCCTCCTCTCTCACCCTCTGCCTCTTTCTCTCCCCCCTTCTTTCTCTGTCTTTAGCCGCCCCCCTTTCTTCACCCTTTTTTTATTCCTCCCTCTCATCCCCTCTCTCCCTCTCTCTCTTTCTTTCTCTCTCCTATATATATATATATATATATATATATCATATATACATTATATATATACATAATATATCATATATATATATATATCATATATATATATCTCATCCTTTTCTTCTGAAAACAAAGTCTTAAAAAATAAATAATAAAAAGAGTTTTCTCTCTCCCTTTCTCGCCTTCTTTCTCAAATTTTCGTTCTTTTATTCCGACCAGTTTACATATATGTTTATATAGGTTTGTATTTACGAATGTGTTAAATATCTTTAATATGTCTAAGTACATGTTTATATAAATATACTTATCATTCATATGTAGATGCTCGTGTGTGTGTGCTCTTATGTCCGGCTTAACCCATATCTGAAGTCCGCTCTGAAGCTCTTTGGTCGCGCTGTGCTCGTGATATTGAAGCCATTCTCAAAGCTCGTCGCTGGCCTCCACCGATAAGCTTTTCTTCCCTCTCTTATTTTTATTTAGTCAATTAATCATGTTCCGTGCATCATCTTAGCACATGTGCCATGCCTTTCTCTCCGAGAGGGCCTCCCTTGTGGGTATTTTTTTTGTGTGTTCGTGCATTTCATCATGTCATTCTCCCACCCTTTTAATTCTAAAGGGGATTTAAAAATAGCAACCAGGTACGTGTTCGTTTATGTTATTTACAGTTTCATTACCTAAGGATTGGTACTACACCACCGTCGTTCTCACCAACCAGTTTTCCTCTGTTTGTTCTTTGTGTAAGGGTAACCAGTTAAAGGCCATCTTCTTCGGCCTGTCGAAAGAAGAGGAAGTTGGAGCCCGCATAACATCGTGTCGAAGGCGAAAGCGATCAATTCACTCGGGACCCTCGGTCCCTGGCGATCACAACACTCTTAACGCGTGCTCCATTTTGATCATCTTTGTTTTAATAACACCCGCGGAGAGTTGCTTCCCGCAGCGGTTATCTTCTTCTGTCTCTGACCTCACCCGCGCGGAGGATTATTCCCCGCGGCGATTTCCGTGATTTACTTTCTGTATATCTAACTCCTAACTGGTGCGGTGGGTCACCTCCCGCGACCATTTCCATTTCGGCATTTTATTTTCTGCACTTTACCTTTTAACTCATAACTATTTAATTTCAGCATTCCCCTATCATCGCTTTAAAATCCCGTGGAGATCAACATCTCGCGGCGGTTTATTTGATCCCTTTTCCTTTCCTGTCACATATACTTATATTATAGTAAAGACCCCTCAGAGGCCACAGTCTCGTGGTGGTTTATATATATATATATATATATATATATTATTTATATTATTTATGTCACATTAAAGACCCCTCAGAGGCCACAGTCTCGTGGTGGTTTATATATATATATATATATTATTTATATTATTTATGTCACATTAAAGACCCCTCAGAGGCCACAGTCTCGTGGTGGTTTATATATATATATATATATATATATATATATATATATATATATATATTATTTATATTATTTATGTCACATTAAAGACCCCTCAGAGGCCACAGTCTCGTGGTGGTTTATATATATATATATATTTATTATTTATATTATTTATGTCGCATTAAAGACCCCTTAGAGGCCACACTCTCGTGGTGGTTTATATATATATATATATTATTTATGTCACATTAAAGACCCCTCAGAGGCCAAAGCCTCGTGGTGGTTTCTATATATATATATATATATATATATATATATTATTTATATTATTTATGTCGCATTAAAAATCCCGCAGAGGCCACAGTCTCGTGGTGCTTTCCGTATATATATATACTTATACTTATTATTTATGTCACAGTAAAAACTCCGCAGAGGCCACAGTCTCGTGGTGGTTCATATATTTATATACTTATATTTATTATCTATGTTATAGTAAAAATCCCACAGATGCCAATGTCTCGTGGTGGTGTGTATATATATTTATATTTATTATTTATAATGCATTAAAAACCCCGCAGAGGCCAATGTCTCGTGGTGGTATATATATATACTTTTATTCATTATTTATATTACTTCAAAAAATCCTGTAAGGCCAATATCTCGCGGTGGTTTCTATATATACATATATTAATTACTGCTCATATTGTAATATTGTTGTTAAAATCCCGCAAAGACCAATGTCTTGCGGTGGTGTGCTTTTATTCATGTTGTTCTTGTAACTATTCGGGGAGTGATATATCGTTATAATTTCCGAGTCTACGTGTCTTCCCGTCTGTCAAATTCTATTACGTAGAGTCCCAGGACTCGAATTCGGTATCTGAAAAGCTGCTCTCGGAACGGTGGGTTATGCCTACCAGGAAGGGGTTCAGTTAACGCGAGAGGGTCTTTGGACCCCTATCTCCGCCATGTACCGGAGTTCGGCCAGTCTAAGTTCTCTCGGTCTCCATTAGAGTGTCATCTGTAGGTGTACTTGTCCACCGTTCTTTCATATCCCCTATAGCGCGCGTTTCATTGTTTTGTCCTCATTTCTTTCACCCTTTATTACTCAGAGAGGGAGAAACCCCATCTCTCTCTCTCAGTCCACCACGTGACGCGTTCACATCTCTGGCGATCACGGTGGGACTTGCTTTTTGCTTTTCTGGTTACCCACAAGCTTTCGGCACCCACGTGTGCCCCTCCTTTTGACACCCACGTGTGTCCCTCTTTTCGACACCCACGCGTGTCCCTCTTTTCGGCACCCACGTGTGCCCTTCCCTATTGCGCCCACGTGCACCCACTCCCCTCGTGCACTTCGTGCACTTCCCCGGTCCTTTATAGTTACTTGAGAGGTTAACGTTGTCTCGTGCACCACGTGCATTTCCCCTACCATTCGGCACCCACGTGTGCCCTCCCTACCATTCGGCACCCACGTGTGCCCCTACCATTCGGCACCCACGTGTGCCCTCCCTACCATTCGGCACCCACGTGTGCCCCTCCATTCGGCACCCACGTGTGCCCCTTCTCCTCCATTCGGCACCCTCGTGTGCCCCGCCTCCTTGTTTCCCTCTATTTGGCATCCTCGTGCCCCGCCTCTTTATTGCGCCCACGTGCGCTACGTCATTCCCCTCGTGCACTACCTGCACCCTTAGAGCCCCTTTCTCTTTTTCCAAGTGATCTACGTGTCTCGGAAAGAGGAACAGTTGTATCCTACTCCATCTGTTTATTGCTTTTATAACTCTGTTATACCATTGTGATTATCTCTGTTCTATTTGTGTGTTTATCTCTGGTATTTGTGCGTTATACATCTTTTATTCAGCACTGCATTTCATGCATTTACCCCTTTTCTTTTCTTTCTTTTACTTATTTAAGGATTAACCCCTCTCGGTGAAGGAAGGACTCTCCGTCGGGAATTCCTCTCGACGGACTAGGATCTCCTCCATTGAGACCTCCGTAAGTCCCCGACAGCGAAAGATTCCCTCTTCGTTCACTGGGCTGGTTGTACCACTGAAGTACCCCGGAGTTAGTTACCTATTCGTGGTGAGACGAGTGCCCCTAGCTGACACGGCGGTAAAACAAAGTGCAATTAGGGTCCCTCCTACTAGGTGTGAATTTTATATTTGTTAAAATCAAAAAAAAAGGAAAAAAGAAAAATCAAAAAATTAAGTAAATCAAAACACAAAAAAAAAGGTTAAAGCAAAAATAAAAAAATGGCGTAAGATCATCCACTTGTCTGTTAATCTCTGATACTTGTTTGCTAGTGTATGCATTTACGCTCTGGTAAAATTACAGGAATGGCTCACGACTCATCCGAAGAGAATCAATCAGGTCGTGGTCAGTAAGTTGACCCATGCGTCCATGCAATGGACTCAGGCCCTTCCCGTGAGACCTCACAGGAGGTCCCCACTGTTCCACGGGAAATTTCTCCACCCCAGGACATCTTCTCCCTATTGGGTGTCCTCACCACTACACAGCTCAGCCCTGAGCAACTTCTGGTCTTTCAGGCCGTTTGAAAGGGGAAATCTATTTCTCTCTCTTCTCAGGAGTCGACTCCGGCTCCTACATCCTACCAACAGCCGCTCCAGGCTACTACATCTCCATCACATGTATATGTCACTCCCTCTTCTTCGCTTCAAGGGCAGGCGAGTCAACAGTCCGCCTCTTACCAATTTCCCCCTCCACAATCTCAAGCCCCTGTCATCCTTCATACGGTACCCCAAACGGGTCTGTCCACTGGTGGGCTGTCATACCCCTCTGGTTCAGGGTTCCTTTCTACCCTGGTCCGACCGGGTCACTCTATGGGAGAGCCTTGCTCCACTTCTCTTTCAAGCCCTCCATGTCATGCCACCCCTCCAATGCCCCAAGCTCAACTTTCTACTTCACAAGTCACACCTCTCCAACAAGCTCTCATCAACAAAGTTGATCAAATCGAGGAAGAGTTAAAGGAGCTCGCAATTCTGCTATCACCTCCTCCTCCTCAAGTCAACCCCCTTCACGCTAAAATCGCTGAAATAGATAAGGAGTGGAAAAAGGCAAGAGATGAGTATGAGCAAGCGCTTCTTTCAAGTCGTTACGATCAAATGAATACCGTCTACCCATCACTCATTCATCACGCTAATTCATATGACCCTCCATCTCCACATTCATATTCATATACGTAAAATCCTCCACACCAATATACATCACCTCCCCTTATTAATACGCCGCAACCATGGCATCCATTTGAATTTGATCATTATGAAGAAGTGGAAATGGCACATGATGAGATTTCTCAAGACTTTGAAGAATCTGCACCCATTCTGAGGCTTCTTCGTTCCTTCCCTCTTCCACCACCACCAGAAGAGCCCTTTGATCAGGATGAAGTCACTGCTGTACCTATTCCTAGTTTTCTTCGTTCTTTCCCTCTTCCACCACCACCAGAAGACTCATGATGCGGGACGGGACCACGGACACGACAAGCTCGCGATCGTCCCTTGACGAGGGAAGCGTCGGATGTGCGCGGTTGAGAAACCGGCTGTGAGCTAGGGTGGTCGGCTCTCACTTGTGCCCGGATCGGGTCACGGGACGGCTTCGCTCTCTCTCGCAGCAGTGATATTATAAACTGAAAGCGAGCTAGGTATCCCTACACATGCTCTCTAGCAGCGGCATATAAAGCATATAAAGAATTAAGCTAATGCCAAGTGTAAGGGTGAAGGCGATACCTCCACGCTCTCGGCGTGGCGAAGATGGGACCCGGCCGGAACTCGTACCCCCGGGAACTTAATACATTATGGTTACAGCAATGCAATTAAGCCCACTCCACGCAGGGAGGTAAAGGGCGACACAAGTGGGCCCGGGAGGACTAGTTTCGGGTTGACGGGCGGTTCCGGACGATGCTTCGGCTTCACGCGTACTCGTGTTAGTGGGGGGCCCACGTATTGACCGGAGGGGTCGTGTGGGGCCTGATGACTCCTCTGTTGTGGAGACACCTGGAAAGCGTTCCCCTGGGATGGCGAGCTGCTGGAACGACCGCCGGACGCCGGGCGGCCCTCGGATGACGCTCGCTGGGAACTCGGCCACGAACCTGAAAGTTCTGTTTGCAGGCGCGCGACTCGGAGAAAACTGCTGCTGCGATCAGCCCCGTCGTCGGAAGGCAACGAGATTAGCGCCGTTGGAAAGCTGACTCAGAATACTTCGACGTAGGGGTTTTCAAAAAAAATAATCAGATCTGTACTTCTGATTATTGAATTTACAATCTTGCTGAAATCTGGCCAGAACTGCAGGGGCATGATCTATCTTCGATGAAGATCGACGTTGACCGGGGAGAAGACCTCCGAATCTGGAAATGACTTCTTCAGCAAAGTTGAAGATCTCTGAGAGAGGAATCCGGGACTATTTTTGGTTTTTTGATTGGATAAGAAATGGATTTTCTGGGATGTTTTTTAGACCTGGGTCAGATCTGGGAAACTGTGGGCAGACTGTTCTTGGGAACTTGGACGGTTTTTGTAAAATACTTGGACGGTGAACCAAAAATTAAGAAAATTCCTGGTGGTAGAGGGATGTGGACAGAACTCCCAATAAATTTGGGCGTCCCAACAAAAATCAAAAGATGGTTCGAATGGGGTAGACTCAGAGCTGATGAACAGTGAACAGAACTAGGACAGATCTGGAACTTGGACTTGAACGAAAATCAAAAAATAGCTAAAGGATGAATTTTGACGTGATTTTTTTTTGGGGGATAAGGATTCTAGAGGGGAACCAACCCTGAAATTTTGAGCTTCAGAAGATGAAGGGAGTGATAGCAGCAATTCGGAGAAGAGGAACCTGTCCTGAGTGGACAGAACCACCGAAACCGTTGGCAACGACGCGTCGGCGGCGAGACGATGGCGGCGGCGATCACCGGAGCTTCTTCAGATGAGAGAGGGGATCAAGGGGGAGGGGAATTACACTCTAGAAGGGGGCTGGAGGTGGAGGAACCAGAGAGAAGGAGGGGAGGGGCGCAAACTCCAAAGGGGGGGCAACTGCCTATTTTCTCTTCATTAATTCATTCAATATGAAAAATACAACCTTATATAGGATGCCAACCAAACTCAACCTCAACCCTTGGATCTAGGGGTTTGGATTGAAGGGCTGGGATACAATGTGAATCACACATTTAATACATTAGTTTAATCTAATTTGACCATTCTTATTCAACCTTGGACTAAATCTATTCAAACACCACCTACCTAGCCTAATATGGCCAAAAGAGGGGGCGCCCCCTTCATGGGCCTCTCTTGGGCCTAGGCTGGTCCAAGGCCAGCCAACCCAATCCACTAACTCATGTCTAGACTTGGGCCTTCCAAGTCTTGGTGGTCCATGAGAGGGAGTGGCCCAATTGGGCCATAAATGACTAATATGGTCCATAAGGGTAGCATTTGGTCCAATATGAACTAGGCTTTCTAATAGACTCTACTAATGGCAATCTAACCTTGGACTTGACATAACAAATGGCCCATTGGCTTGATATAAGCCTTACAAGGAGCCCAAAAGAAAGAAATTACACAATTACAACTTCATACAAGCCATAACACACAAATACACTTCACCCGTGTATGGAAATCGCCTTTGATGCCCCATCAACTCATATGCTCAGGATGAAGTCACTGATTCTACCCCTACCTACGAGACATCATGGCATTATGATGATCGGTCAATGCCCCAGCAACCCGCGTCAACGTACCATGAGTCTCCCATTGTCCCTACCCCTACCTATGAGACATCGTGGTGTTACGATGATGGGTCCGTATCCCAACAACCCGCATCAATACACCATGAATCGCCCCCTACTCTGAACTCCTTGTGTACCACCAAAACTCGACACTTCCTGCGCACCAAGTCTCCTACTGTTACCCCTCTAACTACACAAGTAACCCCCATACCATCAGCCTCCATTGAGCCTCCAGTTAACCCTTGTCCCCAACCCAGTAACCTTCCACTGCCCTCACCTAAGGCCTCCACCATCCCTATAATCCCTTGTCACCAACCTATTCATGTTCTTCCACGTGATCCCTTACCTAAACCCGTGATTAACCCTGAGCATGGCCCATCTATTTTTGCACCCGAGCCAACCTCATCTGCTTCCGAGCAAGGGGAGAAGCTCGTCGTGTTTCAACCTTCACCTACCTTTCCTACAATCCCTTTCATTGAACCTTTATTACCCGCTGAGCCCATTGCCTTCATCTCGCCTCCGTCACTTAAGGCTTCCACCATCCCTATAACTTCAAACCTAACCCCTCTTACTCCTCCACTTGACCCTTTACCCAAACCCCTGATTAGTCCTGAGCAGGGTCCATCTATTTTTACACCCGAGCTAACCTCGTCTGCTCCCGAGCAGCAGGAGAAACTCGTCGTGTTTCAACCTCCACTTACCCTTCCTATAGCCCCCATCGTTGAATCTCTATTACCCGTTCAGTCTGTTGTTTCCATCTCACTTCCTCCCATCACCTCTCGGAGTGGGTGTATTCTTACAAATACATGTGCCAAAGATGATGATCAAGAACCGGACAAGAAGAATTTGGTTACGGCTATGCCATTCAAAATTCAAGATTTTATATGCCGAATGCCGATTCGCGTTCTTGTGTCGGTTATTTTTGAGAAGCCCGAATCTCCATCTCCACCAATATTCATCAAAAAGGACTCTCAGGAATTGGTGCTAAGTAAATCAACGGCCAAAACGATAGCGGTCACATTACTCGTTGGCCAACATTCTTTCACGGCTCTCATTACCCCTTGTTCCGTCATAGTGCAAATGGCCAATCAAAAGAAGGGGTTCTCCTCGAGCATAATAATGACACGTTCTACTGCCGATGAGATGACGAATTCTATGCTCAAGGTCGGGTTAGGTCACTCCTTGTTTGAAGTCTTTGACATTTTGTCTACTCCCCACCAACTTCCATGCAAAGGGCACACGCCTGTGCTACCAATCACATTCACGCAGGATATTCCAATGGCCCTTACCAATGCCCCAAACATGAAGCTTCTTATGCCAAACATCGAACTTCCAATAATAGACACCATTCGTCTATCAAGGGAGTTATTTCTCAAGGAGCTATTTCATGTTAAGATCCTTACTTCACGAGCAGAACTCTCAAAATTTTGCTATCATCATTTGCCAAGAAAGTTGCCGTTCGCTTTTGAACGTTCAAGGGGTCTTATTAAAAGTCCATCAAATGAGAACCTGTGGGCCCTGACCGCACCGATTAAGCTGGTTAATCAGAGAAAGATGAGGCCGTCTGTTTGGGCACATCATTGGGATCGGTCTGCGAACCCAAGAGGCCGAGAAGTTATGTTGAAGGTTGAGAGGTCCTCCTGTGAGAGAGTATCCACCAGGAAGAAAGGAAAGCATAAAGTGAAACTTAAGGGCGAGAAATTCCATGTTGAGGAGCCATGTTGTAGCCCATCTACTTCATATCCCATTCCATCACTGCTTATGCTATTATTTAGCTTCTTTTTATGGGTAATCTATTGGCTAAGGGGACACTTTCCACCATCTAGATCTACGCAATCAAGCACTTCCTCTGTTCTAGGGTCTTTGGACCCTCACATTCAACCCCCTTCGGAGCCTCCGGATCCTTACCTTCCACCTCGTCCGGAATCTCCGGACCCCTATATACATCTTCGTCCGGAACCTCCGGACCCCTCCCTGTTTAATTCCACGTCTTTATCCACCTTCTACCCTAGTCCGGAGCCCCCGGACCCCTCCATGTTTAATCCTCTGTCTTTATCCATCTCTCATCCCCCTCCGGAGCTTCCGGACCCTTACCTTCCACCTTGTCCGGAATCTCCGGATCTCTATATTCATCCCTGTCCGGGACCTCCGGACCCTTCCCTATTTAATTCTATCTTTTTATCCATCCCGCATCATCGTCCCCGTCCGGAACCTCCGGACCCCGCTCTGTTTAGTTCCTTGTCTTTATTCTACCCTCACATTCCACCCCGTCCGGAACCTCTGGACCCCTCCATGTTTAATTTCTTATCTTTATCTGTCTCTCATCTCCCTCCAGATCCTCCGGATTTCTCATATCATTCTCCATCTCTCTCAGGGCATCGCACCCTTCCTTTTTATATCCCTCCGGAACCTCCGGATTTCTCATCTTGTTATCCATCCCTCCTAGGGCATCGTGCCCTACCTTTTCATATCCATCCGAAGTTTCCAGACTTTTCCTTCTTCCGATTTATCCTTTTGTTTTTCCGTGGCATTGTGTCCTTTGTCCTTTTCATCCCTTTAAATTACCTTTTTGCATACCTCTTCCCAGGGTATCGCATCCCTCATTATGTTCCTCTGGAACCTCCGGATCCATTCTCCTCTAATTCTCTTCCTTTACATCCGGACCCTCCGGATCCGTCTCTCTCTATTCATCGATTTCTAATTCCTCCCGATCCTGATCCTGAGTCGGCCTCGATTCTTGCCACATCAACTGCCTCGGGTATCTCCCTATTCTCACACTGCTTTCGAGGCTTTAGTCCTCACTCTTTTCTTTGATTTCTTCTCACTCTGTAAATTCTTCTAGGCATCTTCCACCTCATCCTGGTTTTGTTATCACTCCTTCAAAATAAACACACTAGTTGGAGGGTTGGTGTACAAAAGAAGTCTCACTAGTGTTCTCCTAAGGTGTCTTGATGATGATGAGTCCTGGAAGTGTGTAGAGGAAGCACACTCAGGCGTGTGCGGTGGCCATGTAAACAGTCAAATGCTTGCTAAGAAGATCCTTCGGCAAGGCTTTTACTGGCCCACCATGGAGGAAGACTGTGCTGTCTATGTCCGTAGGTGTGTCAAGTGTCAACTTCACGTCGATAAGATCCATTCCCCATCTTCCTCTCTCCATCCAGTGTCCTCCCCATGGCCTTTCTCCATGTAGGCATTCGACATCATCGGTCCTCTTGGTGATCCTAACTCCCTTGCTAAACAAAAATCATTCATCCTCACTGCAACGGAGTACTTCACCAAATGGGCTGAAGCCGAAGCCTATACAGAAGTCAAGGCATCCACAGTTTGCAAGTTCATCATGAAGAATATCATTGCCAGATTCGGCATTCCAAGAACTATCATCACCGATAATGGGCCACAATTCATTTCTCAGGACCTTCAGGACCTCTGCAAAAGGTATAAGATTGCATTGCATCATTCATCACCATATTATCCACAAGGCAATGGCCAAGCAGAGGCCACGAATAAAACGCTGATCAAAATCATAAAGAAAACTTGTGAGTCTAGCAGATTCTCGGATTGGCCAGAGAAGCTTATCGAAGCTCTATGGGCTTATCGCACTTCAACCCGAACTTCTACTGGGCAAACTCCGTTCGCCCTCACTTACGGGATGGAGGCGGTAGTTCCATATGAGATTCTGATTCCCTCTCTGAGAGTACAATTGGACAAGGACCTTCCCCTCGATGAACGTCGCGATTCTCTCCTTGCCCAGTTGGAACTCTTAGACGAGAAACGTCTGGTTGCTGCCGAGCATGCTCGCGTCTACCAAAATAGACTCTCACGTTTTTACCAGAAGAAGGTTATTGAGAGAAAGTTCAAAGTTGGTGAAATGGTAGTGAAAAGAATTTTTGTAAAACCTGGCGGGCCGCGTTCTAAGCTCCAACCAAATTGGGAAGGACCATATGTGGTTCAGGCTGTGCATCCTGGTAACGCCTACATGCTAGTCAATGCTGAGGGAGTTGAGTTATCCCACCCTTGGAATGGGCTTTATCTTAAGAAGTACTACCCTTAGATAGGTGTACATACTGTCAAAAACGAAAAGAAAAAAAAAGGAAAAGAAAAACAACAAAAAAATGAAAAAAATGAATGAAAAAAATGACGAAAAAAAAATGAAAATAACAAAAATATGTACATAAAACAAAAAAAAGAAAGACCAAAAAAAATGGAAAATTCAAAATGCTGATGCTTGGATATCACCATGTAGTTAAGTCATTGCATTCAACCTCCATGTTAGGAAAGGGCCCATTAAGACTTGGTAGGTCTCAAGTCTTGGTTTGCCAGAACCGTGGAGACCCCTGTCCGGCCAGTTCGGCCTATGCCCCCTCAACAGAAGATAACATGAATACGCATCTGTGTTATAAAAATTGATAGCATCGCTTATGGTAGGGCATCACTCAAAAGGTCTCCAAGAAAGCTCGAATCTTTATTCTCTTCTTCTCTACCGAATGAGACAGTCGGCGCCCTTAAAACGCTGAGCATGGGAAACATGAACACAACCCCTAGGGTGAGAGTATGATCCAATTCTTCGAGCATGAATCAGAGCACGAGAAGAGGGCAGTGTCCCCGCAGGCATCCAAGAGGGATTCCATAATGTCAAAATACTATGTCCCTCACAAAAAATCCATCAAAAGAATCAGAAAAAGAAAAGTAGGAAATCAAAGTCAAAAGAAAGGCCTGACCGTGACCGTGCCTGATTCCACTAAATGAAACCCCTTTGACTGAAAGTCAAATTCTACACAAAAGGGGTCATGAGATGTAAATGCTCGAGAGTTAGTCTGAAGTTACCCGAAATGGGAGAGTTAAATGGACCTTTATTGGCTCGCCGGGTTAACGGTTTTGCCGGTCCTCTCATGAGGTTTACCCCCAATACTCTTCCTTCTTCCCCGGAAGATAAAGGCTCAATGGAGTTCCCGAAGGGTGAAACTCACCAAAACACAAGCATATGGTTGTCCATTTTGAAAGCAGAAGTCATTGTCGTGAAGGAGTCTCCGTGTTTCTGGCTGGTCAAGACCTTTATCTACCACCTTAATGTCTTCTTAGTTTAACCTCGGGCTTAGACCAATGCAAGCGCGTCACCTATAGGTGCGACGGCGCCTGATTCCGGGTCAGCGTCGCGCGGTTGGTCATTTGGGTTCCAAGGTGTTCCATTACATACCATCTAGAGTTGTGAGGAAATAGACCCAGGTCGGGCAAATCATTTACCTCGAACATTTTTTGGGTGAATCCCTGTGGTCGGAAGCAACTGGGAGCCTAAGCATGGCATGACGGCATTATCATCAAGATAAGTCTTAGCCGGCGGAATTATCATTCGAGGAGTCTAGAGGTCCAAATCAACCTAGATGTGCACTTAGGATACCTGGGAGGTTAGCAAGAAACCCTTGTTCTCGTGCAACTTACATGTTATATGGGTTGGTCATCATGCATTAGTAAAAAAAACAAAAAAATAATAAATAAGCCAAAAGTGACAAAATCAAAAATCCAAAAAAAGGGGTAGAAAAATGTATATGTATAAAAAAAATGGAAATGTAAAAGACCAAAAAAATAAACAAACAACAAAACATAAAAAAAATGAATGAAAACTCCAAAACAAAGATCACATCATGATCGCATTTGTATGCAGCATTCATTTTAAATTATCGTTTGCATCCGTGTGCTTGTCTGTCGCATTCATCATTATCTTTTATTAGTGCCTTTGTTAATAAAGGCTTGCCCCTTGACTCGTTATCAAGGACGGCTCAAATCATGTTTATTTATTGAGCAAGGGGCAAGTCAGAGCAGAGATGCTAACTTGTTTGCTTAAGTGTATGCAGGGACTAGAGTGATCAAGAAAAGCAGAGAACCAAGCACGAACTAATTTATTCCACTCTCAACTAAAAATAAATAGAAGTCTACATCAGGTTTCACCTTCTCTCTCCACATTACTTGTCCTGCCACCCTCCGGGCGAGACACTCTTGAGGAGGCTATCCAATCATGGAATGCGGTCCTTCTACCGCTTTGTGGGCCTCTTTCTATCTCTACCCCCCGGCGCCGATCTGCGGAGGCACCAAAGAAGCTGCTGACACGAAAGCCACGCTCTCGTGCTCTTTGGTAGCGTTCCTCACCGTCCTTTAGCCACTGCTCGGCGAGGCCGAGACTGGTCTTTAATTCAAATATTTGGGCCTCCAAGGCCCTCTTCTCCTCTTTCTCGGCCGACCTCTTGGCCTTTTCTCTTTCCTTGGCCTTTTCCCTCTCAGCACGTTCTCTCGCTCTATCTTCCCTCTCCAGCTGAAGGGTGATCCTCAGCTCTATAGCGTCCCTAGAAAAGTCATCACCTGGACGACGCTGCAGTTCCTCTTCTAGCCCGGCTATTCTAGCTTCCTTCTGGGCGGCATGTGCGAGTGCCTCCTCCGTTTCTTTCTCCTGCCAAACGTTTCATCTCAGGCTTCTGGTAACGCTTGAACAAGGGATATTAAATGGTGAGGCTCTCACCTATACAGAAAGCATCCCTTCTGCTTCCGCAGCCCACTGTGTGGCATGAGCAAGTTGCTTGTGTAGTGAATCTAACTCTGAAGTGGGAATCCATAGACTGGAAGAAACGCCGTCTGCCCCCATCACCGATGAAACTACATCGAGCTGGGCACGCTGCGTACACATATGAGAGGTGACAGTTAAATGGTTAACGCCATGAATTTCAAATCATGCCAGGAGTATGTATATATACACTTACTGATGAACCCAGAGCCGCTCGGGTATCAGTTAACTCTTGCTCCATGTCCGCCAAACGAGCTCGTAAGTTCGTTGTTATGGTGTCACGGGCATCCTACAGCCATGGCTCTTGAGTTCACAAATAAAAATAAAAAAATGGAAATTATAAAAGACAAAAGTGGTGTTTTACTTTACCTCTATAAGCCCTCCAAGCTGGAGCCTCTCCGCATACATTGCCCTATAGAGCCGTAGGTAATCTTCACTGTCTTACGCTTGTGATTCCAGGAGCGTGCCACCCCGCTGCCAGTCTTCATACTATTCGGGAAAGCGCACCCTCCAATCAACGTAGGTTGCCGGCCCACGCGTCTTCTTCCCGACGCTGGGTGAGGAGGTTATATCCACCCATTCCTGGGCAAGCCCGAGGGTTCTCATGACTAATCGTAGCCTTAGAGGCTTAATTTCATTCAAGCAATGGAGCCAGAGATCCCGTCCGAATCGGGCACGGCTTCCAATTACCCATGGCTGGTTGACATCGACCATATTCAAGTAAGGCCTCCAGTTCACCTATGTTGGGTTGTACATATCTTCTTAGTTACTCAAAAATATAAAAAAATAATAAATAATAATAATAAAAAAATATATAAAAAAGAGAAAAAAGTATCCTACCATCGCTGCAGGGAACTCTTGTAGCTCCCGTCTCGATACCATCAGCTGGTAGGATAATGGTGCTGTACTCATGATGGGTTGCCACCACCTAGCCAACGGGATCGTCACTGGCTGACAGTGTCGAGCTCTCCCCATCGGAATATAATAGTAGCTCCACAGCTACACCATCATGTGTCATTGGCATCAACAAATACAAGAAAAAAGCATAAAACGAAAACCACAAAAAAATAATTTTTTACCTGGATGAAGGGCGTAAACCCATTTATTGTCACCTCTCGGCCTGTCCTTTGCGACAGACCTGTAAATAGATGTGCCAGCACGGCAGCTCCCCAGGCGTACTGTCCTACTCTCTCCAAATCTACGAGCAGCTCCAGGAAGCGGCAGTGTATGTTGTCTCCCTTGGAGCCCAGTAGCAGCCTACCCAGCAGAAAGAGGAGGAACCTCCTCAGGTCCATGTTGGTCCTTTCCCAGTTGCTGGCATCTGCACAGTATACAGCACGGGCACCTCTCTCTGCCCTTTCCATAAATTCCTCTAAGGACTCGTCATCCCGTGGACGGATGTCAGTAAGCCCTAACACCTCCAGGATCGATGTCTTGGCTACTGACCTGTTCTTCCGTCCATCGAGTTCCAGTCCTAACAGTTTCTGGGCACCTTCTCGGTAATCCGCATAAGTGACGCCGGTCACTGCCTCTCCATCCACCTTGAGGCCCATAATGCGGACCATATCTTCCAAACTGGGTACCATGTGCCCCCAAGGCATCAGGAATGCCCGACTCGCCGGATCCCATCTTTCATGTAATGCTTGGATCAAGGCAAGGTAGAGCTTTATCGGCTCGATTCGGAGGAAGGCACCGAACTCCATCACATCTAGCCTGGCCTTTTGGAAGTCCGGGAGACCTCGATATGCTGCCACTACGAGCTCCCAAGAGATGTGCGAGCGCATCATGCTCTGCACATATACAAGAAGTGAAAAGGGGAACATTGCTAAGCAAGAAAGGAGAAGAAAAGGATGAAGGAAGGAAACCAAAGAAGCCACTTACAAGCTGTGATCGGATCCTCTCACTCAGTTGTCCTTCGACTTCTGAGAGCCTCCTGGAACTGCTACCTGATCTGCTCCTCTTCGAGGAGCGGGAAGACTCACCTTCTGCTCTAAAGTTGGATTCACCCTCCATCCTGAAAAAGTGAGCAACACTCGCAACCTCCCTTCCTTACAAATTTGCACTCCTCAAGTCTGCTCTCAGGACTCCGGTGTTTCCAAGTCAAGCGAAAGTGGAGGTATTTATAGGATTGGAAAGAAGATGATCTGGATCTATCACCATCACCCCAGTAACATCCTTCACGACAAGTCACCCTCTCTTTACTCTCGCATGTCACTCTGCCATCTGGAGTGATCAATTCGGAGGCGTGATTTGTTGACTTGTCCTCCCCATACGGTCTAAAGATTTCCCGTGTTTATTGTCCCGTTACGACTACTGCTAGCGCAAAGAAGAAAGTGGGGACATTTATACGGGAAAATAGGACCAGGGACCGACGTTGTTGAAATTGGTGGTAGATTCCTTTGAAAGTCATGGCCACGGCACACTCGCGTGCCACTTTGCCATGTGAAGTAAATGGAGCAGAGCTGTGATTTGTTGACCCGCCACTCCTATTCGGTCCAAAGATTCCGCGTGTCCCTTGTCCTATTGCGACTACTTTTAGCGCAAACAAGGAAGTGAGGGACATTCACGTGGGAAAAGAGCACCACGGGCCGATATTGTTGAAATCCGTGGCTAATCCCCTTTGAAAATCATGGCTATGGTGAGTCACCGCCCCGTGTTTTAAGGAGACATCTCGCCGAGCATACTGCGCGAGAACCTATGTGGTGGAGAAGAGGCGTAGAGCAGAAGGAACATATCCAGGGTGAACCAGCCGTGTTCAAACCAACCTATTTCACTCGCACATATATATAAGGGTTTGTGCCCGTCATGAGAAGGGAGTGAGTGAACAAGCCACTCACTAACCCTCATCACCCTCCTGGTCGCTTCTCTTCTCTCTCCCAAGGTAAGAAGTCCCTTGGAGGCCTTTTATAGTTCCGTGACGCAGCAATCGCTTTGTCGCGTCATACGTTCCCACCTGCTCTTCGACAGTGCTCCTCGCCCTCCTCCTGTCTCCCTCGCGACCCTGATGGCCGCGAAGCTCTTGAAGTCGAGGCCGCTAGCTGAGCTGCCCTATGCTCTGCCGATGAAGATGCTACCAACTCCAGGAGCTCCTCTGTTGCGAGCTCTAATCCCCTTCCATCTGCAGAGCAAGCCATGTTTGGATGCTCTTTCTCTCAGAGTTCCATCTCCTGGGCCTCTTGTGCTGCTCTATTTTTGCCCTTTTCTCTCTCTCTTATCTCTTGCCTTATCTCTCTCAGCCATTCGGAGAGAAATCTTCAGCTTCCGGGCATCACAGGGCAACTCCTCATGCTAGTTGCCTTGATTTTTGGGCTTTTGTCCGGGATGGTTGGCTACCACCTAGCACTGGCTATTGCAGATGTTTGTGCCAAAGATAAAAAAAAAGAAGAAAAAGAAGAAAAAAAAAAAAGAAAAGAGTAAGACTCAAAGGATGTAAATGGCATTAAAGCTTCCATATTTATTACAAGATAAGATACATTAGGGTTTGGGCATCTCAGGCCTCAATTTTCCCAACTCAATTACATAAGCTTTCAGTAGTTCTTCGTCCTCACTCATAGACTCTGTTGCCCTCAGTGTAATGCTGGCCTTCCATGATGCTTTGATTGTCTTCACATTTCTTGCGTCACCCCCTGTGCCCAGCTCCCTTTTTCTGATTAAAGGAAGCTCGGATAGCAGTGGGAATGAATGGCGAGGGAGGCCCATCTGAGTATGACACCAGTGCGTGTTGTAAAGGATGAATTCAGACGCGCCAACAAGTTGGAGCTCCATGTTAAGAGAAGACCTCGTGAGAAGCTCATATGGGAGTAAGCATGTCGCTGCACGAGTGAACATATACTCTTCAAAGGTACTGAAGTGAGCCCGCCAGTCTTCACGTTTCTTCAGCCAGGGAACACGATTTGCTATACTACCACTAGAGCCTAACACATTGACCATATGGTGAAGTGGGCTTTGTTGGAAGAGTCTTGAAGTAGACGACATTTCCTCACGATGGTTAAATTTGAAATGCAAGTCAGTCCAGCAATTCAAAAGGAGTGCGCAACCAAAAGGAGACTTACCCATACTGGAAGCCGTAAGTCCGCTATAGAGATAAGCAAGGATAGCCGGTCCCACTCTCTTTCCTTCCCAAATTCGACAGATGGCGCTTAGCTGATCTTCCTCCACTATGTTGTCAGCATAAGGGAATAGGAGAGCACCCGCTAAGCAGATGGTGAATCCCTTCATAAGCCCTTCAATGCGATCATCATCACTTGTCAACCTTTCAAGAGCATTTATGACCCAATCTGCAAGTTTTTGCAGATGGATTCCCTTCTGAGTCTGGACGCCCTTGATGGATTCGGACGGCATGAAGCTTCTGAGCACCTCCTCGGAAGTCACCCTTCTTAGCATGCGCATAACCTTTACCTTGCCATTTCTCTGGAATTTCTTCACGCCAAGTAGAAGTTCTGCTTCTTCAAGAAGAATAGTTGCCTCGAAAGTGAGAAAAATGAATGTATGGGTTTGAGGGTGCCCAAGCTCTACCAGTGCACCCATAGCCGCCCAATCCATGTGAATCTCGCTGTAATGTTTGGCATGAGTTACGAGCTTTTGGAGACGCCACTTTCTGATGATGGCCCTCATGCTGATCGAGATGTTCGAAGTGAGTCTCGACAGCCATGGCAACTTTGAAAACTTCCTCGGGCCCGGAAAGAGAGGATACGGCTGGAAATAGAAAAGTGGAGAAGGCGAAAATGAGCGTAAGAAGGTCTTGCAGAAACACAAAAAAGAAATGGTAACTCACCATTCGAGATTGGATTCTCCCGCTAAGAAGCCCTTCGAGGTCGGTAAGCCGCTTGCACTCGTTGCTGGGCTTGCTTTTCTTCATAGGATGGGAAGACTCGCCTTCCATCTCGAACTCTGATCTCCTCCTGAGCTTCAACTTTCTTAACTCACCCTTGAATGTGTTTTCTTAAGGCCAAAGGAGCGATACTTATAGTGAGGAAAGGAATCTAGGAACAGTGTTGGTAGTTTCGTTTTGTTGTGTGTGATAATTTGCTTGCATAGTTGTGATCTTGTTTTGTTATGTTAATTATCGAGTGGGGTACCATTGTCCCACCGATGTCCCACCTTGTCCCGCCTTGTCCCCTAATCATTCAATCATTGTGGTCCCCCCTTATCATGCACTGTATCGTATGATATTTACGATACTAGAGCATGCCAAGGACCTTACGCCTTGGACAAATCCGGGATTTGAGTTCCCCTTCAACAAAAACAGTGATGATCCCGGAGGAGTTCAGGACGTACGGATAGGCCGTTGAGTTGTGATAGAATGGGGACGATGGTTCCGTTCGATGAGTCGGTACGTGGATAAACGGGCCCCGGCTCAGTATCAGCTCATTGAATCGGTATCCTGACCCACTCTCCACAGCTTAGCAATATTATCCTTGGCTAGTTTCTATTTTAGTTTAGTTTATTTTTCTTTTTAAACCCAGCATGCATTCATGTAGGACTTTGAGTTCATTGTGGAAAATCATTCACTTACTTTGATTGTGTGAGCTACTGTGCTTAATTGCTTAAATATGGGATATTCTATTCCGAGTCGAGTACTGAGTTTTCCGAGGTTACCTTGGGATGTTTCTCTGGATGAAACCATTGTTTGGATTTGTCTCCATTTCATTTCTTAAATTCCCCTCGGACCCACCTTGGTTGTAGCACGTCCACAATGGCTGGTAACCGCTCCCCAATGGTGAAACCTGAGGTTTACGACCCAGGCACTTCCGCACCGTGAAGTTGGTCCTTTTAGTTTGTTTGTGCCCCAGTGCACACAATGTCCTTCCTTGTTTGTTTACCATCCAAACAATCGTGGATTTCGGAGAACCTTCCTCAAGGTTGCTTCGTGAAACTTGGGAAAGATTCCCATCGCGTGATGTTAGAAGCGTGTCTCATCACACCTTGGCATCGACTTTTCAGTCCACTTCATTTCATTTCAATACACTTCGTTTCATTCCATTACATGCCCCTCCCCTACAAAGTGGATGCCAAGGCGGGGCAGCTGTAGACACGCCATTTTCGACGTTACGGTGAGAAAACTTCATATTATACTGTGATGCCCCAAAGTGGCTTACATTTTCTTTTATTTGAGTGATTTCTGTAATTCTGGTTAAATTGCATTATTTTGTGAAAGGGAGAAAATTAAAATATGTGTGCATATAAATAAACAAAAGAGAAAATGAAATCCAAGAAAATGTGTGTGTATAATTATGTTTACACCAAAAAATGTAATTGATTTTCTTTAATAATAATTTAGTTTTGTAACTATATATATAAGTGATTACTATATATATCAATAAAAGTATGTTTATTAGAAAATAAATGATATGATAACTATAAAAATAAACAAAAAAATAAAAAATAAAAAAACAAATAAAATAAAACAAAATAACATATTTATTATCTTCACATCCCTTTCTTTATTTCTATTCTCTTCCCTCTCTCTCACGTAATCCCCTCTCACTTCTCTGCTCATTTCCCTCTCCCTCACGGCACACACATCCTCTCACCCATCTCTCTCACTTCTCATCCCTTCCACGGCCACCTCACCCACTCCTCTTCATCTGGCCGTCTCTCTGCTCTTTCTCTCCCTCCCCCTTTCTTTCTCTTTAGCCGCAAAAACACCTTCACTGCCTAGCCACTCTCGGTCATCTCCCCATACACCTCACCATCACGTCATCTACACCGCTGCGAACCCCCGTCCGCGAGCCTCCACCACCACTCCCGTCTCACCCGTCTCCGGTCACCGCCATCGCGACCACCCTCCACCGGCAACCCTCCTGACGACCCCCCCACCGTCTCCACCTCCCACGTGCATGCGCCACCACCGAACACCCCTCCGCCTGGGCAGTCACCTTCCCGCCTGCCACCGCCGTTCCCCACGTCGACAACCACGCCCTCTACGACGCTGCAGACGCCACCGGCCATTTCCGACGCCGCCGAGATCACCCTCTCGCCTGCGGAGACCCCCACTGTCGGAACTGTCGCCCTCTCACCCGGCCACTGCACTGCCCACGTGAGTCTGCCAAAGCCCACCTCCACCTGCACCGGCCACCTCGTGAAGCCGCCCCAACACCGCCGCGAAGCCCACAACACCGCCGCGAAGCCCACCTCCACCTGCACCGGCCACCTCGTGAAGCCGCCCCAACACCTCCGCCATTGCCCAGGACCGCCTGCACCGCCGCTGCTGTCGCCGTTGTCCGCCCCGCCTTCGCACCGCCTCCGAACGCCTCCCCACGCTGCAGCTCACCGCCCTCACCGGCCGCCGGCCACCTGCACCTCGCCCACCCACGACCGCCGTCGCCCTCACCGCTGCACTCTTACCGGACGCCGCCTGCGAGCTCCCCGGCTGCTGCAAGCCGCCCCCGGGCTCTCTCTCTCTCTCTCTCACCTTCTCTCACTCCCTCTCTCTCTCCTCTCCCGTTTCCTCTCTCTCCCTCTCCCTCTTCTTTTCCTGCCCCCGTCGTGACCGCCGCGGTCGCGGCTCCCCTCTCTCTCTTTCACCCCCTCTCTCTCTTCTCTCGCAGTTTCTCTCCTCCCTCTTGCCGGATCTCTCTCTCTCTCTCTCTCCGTTTCCTCTCTCTCATTATCTCTCCCTCCGTCTCCCGTTTCCTCTCTCTCCCTCTCTCTCTCACTCGCGGCAACCTGCCGCGATCTCTCTCTCTCCTCTCACCGTTCCTCTCTCTTCTCTCTCTCTTCCCCCTCTCCCGATCGCAATCTCTCTCTTCTTCCCCTCTCTCCGTCTCGCGCTCTCTCTCTCTCTCTCTCTTTTAATTTTTTTTATTTTACTCTCTATCTCATCCCGCGGTCTCTCTCTCTCTCTCTCTCGCCTCCTGCCCCCTCTGGCCGCGTCTCTCTCTCACCCCTCTCTCTTTTCATTTTTTTATTTGTTTTATCCCTCTCTCTCTTTCTCTCGCCATTTCTCTCCCATTCCCTCTCTCCCCCTCTCGGTTCTCTCTCTCTCTCCCTTTCCCTCCTCTCTCACCCTCTGCCTCTTTCTCTCCCCCCTTCTTTCTCTGTCTTTAGCCGCCCCCCTTTCTTCACCTTTTTTTATTCCTCCCTCTCATCCCCTCTCTCCCTCTCTCTCTTTCTTTCTCTCTCCTGTATATATATATATCATATATACATTATATATATACATAATACATATATATATATATCATAGATATATATATATATATATATATATATCATATATATATATATATCTCATCCTTTTCTTCTGAAAATAAAGTCTTAAAAAATAAATAATAAAAAGAGTTTTCTCTCTCCCTTTCTCGCCTTCTTTCTCAAATTTTCGTTCTTTTATTCCGACCAGTTTACATATATGTTTATATAGGTTTGTATTTACGTATGTGTTAAATATCTTTAATATGTCTAAGTACATGTTTATATAAATATACTTATCGTTCATATGTAGATGCTCGTGTGTGTGTGCTCTTATGTCCGGCTTAACCCATATCTGAAGTCCGCTCTGAAGCTCTTTGGTCGCGCTGTGCTCGTGATATTGAAGCCCTTCTCAAAGCTCGTCGCTGGCCTCCACCGATAAGCTTTTCTTCCCTCTCTTATTTTTATTTAGTCAATTAATCATGTTCCGTGCATCATTTTAGCACATGTGCCATGCCTTTCTCTCCGAGAGGGCCTCCCTTGTGGGTATTTTTTTTGTGTGTTCGTGCATTTCATCATGTCATTCTCCCACCCTTTTAATTCTAAAGGGATTTTAAAAACACCAACCAGGTACGTGTTCGTTTATGTTATTTACAGTTTCATTACCTAAGAATTGGTACTACACCACCGTCGTTCTCACCAACCAGTTTTCCTCTGTTTGTTCTTTGTGTAAGGATAACCAGTTAAAGGCCCTCTTCTTCGGCCTGTCGAAAGAAGAGGAAGTTGGAGCCCGCATAACCTCGTGTCGAAGGCGAAAGCGATCAATTCACTCGGGACCCTCGGTCCCTGGCGATCACAACACTCTTAACGCGCGCTCCATTTTGATCATCTTTGTTTTAATAACACCCGCGGAGAGTTACTTCTCGCAGCGGTTATCTTCTTTTGTCTCTGACCTCACCCGCGCGGAGGATTATTCCCCACGGCGGTTTCCGTGATTTACTTTCTGTATATCTAACTCCTAACTGGTGCGGTGGGTCACCTCCCGCGACCGTTTCCATTTCGGCATTTTATTTTCTACACTTTACCTTTTAACTCCTAACTATTTAATTTCAGCATTCCCCTATCATCGCTTTAAAATCCCGTGGAGATCAACATCTCGCGGCGGTTTATTTGATCCCTTTTCCTTTCCTGTCACATATACTTATATTATAGTAAAGACCCCTCAGAGGCCACAGTCTCGTGGTGGTTTATATATATATATATATTATTTATGTCACATTAAAGACCCCTTAGAGGCCACAGTCTCGTGGTGATTTATATATATATATATATATATATTATTTATATTATTTATGTCACATTAAAGACCCCTCAGAGGCCACAGTCTCGTGGTGGTTTATATATATATATATATATATATATATATATTATTTATATTATTTATGTCACATTAAAGATCCCTCAGAGGCCACAGTCTCGTGGTGGTTTATATATATATATATACATATATATATTTATTATTTATATTATTTATGTCATATTAAAGACCCCTTAGAGGCCACAGTCTCGTGGTGGTTTATATATATATATATATATTATTTATATTATTTATGTCACATTAAAGACCCCTCAGAGGCCAAAGCCTCGTGGTGGTTTATATATATATATATATATATATATATATATATATATATATATATATATATATATATATTATTTATATTATTTATGTCGTATTAAAAACCCCGCAGAGGCCACAGTCTCGTGGTGGTTTCTATATATATATATATACTTATACTTATTATTTATGTCACAGTAAAAACCCCGCAGAGGCCACAGTCTCGTGGTGGTTCATATATTTATATACTTATATTTATTATCTATGTTATAGTAAAAACCCCACAGAGGCCAATGTCTCGTGGTGGTGTGTATATATATTTATATTTATTATTTATAATGCATTAAAAACCACGCAGAGGCCAATGTCTCGTGGTGGTATATATATATACTTTTATTCATTATTTATATTGCTTCAAAAAATCCCGTAAGGCCAATGTCTCGCGGTGGTTTCTATATATACATATATTAATTACTGCTCATATTACAATATTGTTGTTAAAACCCTGCAAAGACCAATGTCCTGCAGTGGTGTGCTTTTATTCATGTTGTTCTTGTAACTGTTCGGGGAGTGATATATCGTTACAATTTCTGAGTCTACGTGTCTTCCCGTCTGTCAAATTCTATTACGTAGAGTCCCAGGACTCGAATTCGGTATCTAAAAAGCTGCTCTCGGAACGGTGGGTTACGCCTACCAAGAAGGGGTTCAGTTTACGCGAGAGGGTCTTCGGACCCCTATCTCCGCCATGTACCGGAGTTCGGCCAGTCTAAGTTCTCTCTGTCTCCATTAGAGTGTCATCTGTAGGTGTACTTGTCCACTGTTCTTTCATATCCCCTATAGCGCGCGTTTCATTATTTTGTCCTCATTTCTTTCACCCTTTATTACTCAGAGAGGGAGAAACCCCATCTCTCTCTCTCAGTCTACCACGTGACGCGTTCACAGGGGCTTGGCTGTACAGACTTCGTTTGTTCATTCAGCCAACGTACAGACTTGGGCTGATGGCTGTACAGACTTCGTTTGTTCATTCAGCCAACGTACAGACTTGGGCTGATGGCTGTATAGACTTGGTGCGATGAAGCGTGCCGCAGAAGGGCTGGATGGCCGTGCCGCTGGAGGGCCAAATGGCCGTGCCGCTGGGGCGTCTGAAGGGCGTGCCGCTGGGGGCTGTGGCGCTGAAGGGGTTCACGGGAGCGTGCCGTTGGAGCACCCTGGAGGGTGTGCCGCTGAAGGGCTCCAGGGGCGTGCCGCTGAAGGGCTAAATGGGCAGTTTTGAGCCCGTTGTGAGCACGAGTTGTGGCCCATTTGATTTTCTTCGAGGCCCCATGGATTATGAGCTTCCCGGGAGTTGGTTTCTCTTTGCTGTCGTGACTCTGGGGACGGCTTCACGGCAGTGTGCATATTTGGGGCGTCCGGACGACCAGTCTCTCCGGGGCTTTTTCACTCGGCGCCGTTGTTGATGCGAGGCCGAGTAGGATATCTGGGTTTGTAATTTTTTAGTGTCGACAATATATAAATTTAAGAGGCGTAATCTCGCGTTGGTCCTGAGCTGTAGAAGATGATCACCGAACTGTAAACTGCAAGGAAGGGAAACGGATCAGGGGGCCCAGAGATGGTTCCTTGGGGAAAACCCTCCGATGCCTAAGTCAGTAGAGTAGTGGTGGAATCTATGAAGGGAGGAAGAAGGGGATGCGCGAGATCCCTCTCCACCAGGGTGGTGAAGTGGTTCCTGCTCAGGGAGTTTTAGGCGTGTGTTGGCCTTACCTTTCGCTGGAGGGAGTCTCCGGTTTAAATAGTGTGTCAGCTTTATGAGTCCCGTAAGCTGAGGAGTTTCAGGCGGAGGTTACGTCCTCGACGTGGGATCTTTACGTCCTTATCGTGGGCTCTTTATAGCCTTGAGGAGTCGTAGGCCCCCTTATCCTCGTAAACTCATGCTCAGAAAGGACTCTTAGTGGTAGCGTGGATAAACAGTCGTCGGTCGACCCAAGCGTGTAGAGGGCCAGCCCTGTCCCGGGCGATAGGCCTAGCTCGGGTGAGGTTCGGTCGGAGTGGGCGCTGGGCGCTAGCCTTTATCCCGGTGAGGGGAATAGATCGGGCGTGGGTATTCCTCCGACCAGACCGATGCTCGACCTTCTGAGCCTAATGGCCGTCGAGGAAGTGCTTGATCCCGAGTGAACTTATCGGGCTTTTATGCTAAGTGGGCCCTGCAGGGCGGTCACTTAGATGAGCTGGGCCTCGTTTGGTCTCGCTGGACCTAGTTCGGCCTGCTCTTAGATGGGCTACAGAAATCCCCCTCTCCACTTGTCCCCCTCCTACTCCCGAGTCTTGACAGGCTCAGAGAGTAGCCATTAGGGTTTTGGACCAACGTGGCTCAGGTGGATGGAAATCTGGCGGTGTTAAGAAGCCACGTGTCGTGGTCACCTGGGTCCGTAATAATGATAATCCTGACGGATTTGAAATGAAGGGGCCCCCCTTTCTCGGAGGTCGGAACGACGCGCCGCCTCCCGCGAGGGGATATAAGCGTTGTGCGCTTGCTGTCGTTCCATACTCCCTCCGCTTTAGGGTTTTACCATCCTTCGTACTTACTTTCAGGCTCTCTGATGCACCGTGGGAATACGACGGAAGAGCAGAGACTCGCAGCGGTGTTTGCAGAGTTGGCGGAGATAACTGCGGAGGCGGTCCGACAGCTTCCCCTTCCTCTAGAGTCTTCAGAGTCTCAGGAGCCTTCCTCTTCAAGATCCTCTTCAGATTTCATGGCGGACCAGCGTCCGAAGGTCGAAGAGTTGGAGGGTGAGCCTGAGGCGAGGGCGATGGTGATACCACTGGCTCTGAACTGCAGCGAGCTGGGGGAGGCGGAGGTGAAACGGCTGGAGCACTAGTTTCGCCTACCCTATCAGTACTACTTCGCCGCGGCCACTCTGAACGAGACAAGCTTGGATTCTCGTAAGGGCCATTTTTTCTCCTTCCTTCTGTCGTGGAAGGGTGGGTTCCGTCTTCCCTTCGAGCCTTTTGTTCTTAAGCTTCTCAATTTCTTCCAGTTGACTCCCATACAGTTGGTAGCCAACTCTTATCTTCTTCTCTCCGCTTTCTGTATTCTCTACCTCTAGTGCGGGGTTTTTCCTTCCTTGGACCTCTTTCATTACTTTTTTGAGTTGAAGGGGCATTCCTCGGCCGGGAAGGGCTTCTATTTCATCCAGGCGAGGTGGAACAGGAGCTGTGTCTCCTTAGCCGTGAAGGACTCTTCTCACAAGGGGTGGAAGACTCAGTTTTTCTGGGTGGGGATTTTTTCGGTGGAGGAGTCTTGGAGGTGTCCTGTAATCCCCAACTTTCACCCAAACATTCCTCCGAGACAAGATGAGTTCTCTCCGGATGTGGAGAAATATGCGGCCCTTCTGATGAAGCATCGCCAGTCCACGGAGGAGCTGGTGACTCCGGAGAACATCGAGCTATGCCTTCTCCAGCGACTATGGCCGACAGGTAAGGGCACCATGAATCAGCTTTCTCGTCGGGTGATGAAGCCATTTTTCTTTTCCTGACCATATCTTCTTTTGCGCAGACGTCAAGCGGCCGGCTGCGGAGCAGGAGCCTGCGACCGAGCGGGATGTGATCGACCTAGGCGACGACTCGGCTGCCGATGAGTCGCGAGCTCCTGAGGGTCGCTCCCGAGCCCGAGATAGGGGAAAGGGGGTGACCCGGGAAAGGTCTTCCAGGACGCAGGGGTCCAAGCGCAAGGATCCCATGGAGGAGATGATACGGGATGACGTGAAGGCCAAGAAGCGGGCCAAGAAGGCCGGGGCCGTCTCCGCGGTCGAAGGTGGCTCTGGCTCGGCTCTCCCCTCTGCCGAGCGTGATAGGGCCAACCCTATTAGGCCGGCTCTCCCATCCACCGAGCAAGAGGAAGCCGAGGAGGCCAGGGCCATTTCTGTGGTTGGCGGCGGTGATGGCCCGGCTCTCCCCTTTGTAGGAGCCGAGGGGGTTGGGGCCAAAGCGGGCGACTCTAGGATCGCGGCCGAGGTAGGATAGTCGAGCGAGGCAGGCGACGCTCCAGGTGGCGACGTCGGGACCGAGCCGGTCGAGGATGGGGGGTCGCGAGGAGAGGCGACGCAGCCCCAACCGACCGAGGCAAGAGGGGTGGATGAAGCAGCATCTTGATCTGGGCCGGCCGGTGGGGCTCCCGCGGGGATGCCGCTCGGAGGGGGGGCCCCTATTCTGGCGGCCCTGGAAGGGATGGGCATTCAGGGCCCTCTGTATCAGAGATGTCGCAGCATAGCTGCGAAGGTGGTGAGGGGAGGAGACAAGCAATGCTCCTCACCTGCGGCCCTTGAGATGGTTATGGAGGGTGGCCTGGTCCTGGCCCAGATGGGGGCCTCTCTGGCTGAAGCTTATGCTCGATTGGAGTTAGAATGGGCGAACCTTGCCTAGACCCTTGGTGCGTCCGACAGGAAGGTAGCTCGGCTCACTGAGGAGCATGATGGGATTCGGCGGGAGCTCTCCTCGGTTAGAGAGCTGGCGAGAGTGAGTCAAGTGGAGGCCCGGACGCTGACCGAGCAACTGGATCAGGCTCACGTGTCGCTCGAGAGGAAGAGCAAGCTTCCGGAGGAGGAGCGCGTGGCCCGCGCCAAGCTAGATGGCCAATGGGAGGCCGAGCGCGCCGAGCTATTAGACCGAGCGGAGGAAGCCACGCGTCTTCGGTTTGAGGCCGAGGCTGATCGGGCCGAGGCGGAGAAGCAGATAGCCGAGCCAGAGTGGAGGTTCGACGTGCGAAAGCATGTCACCTTCTTTTATCAATTCCAGTCGGCGCTTGCGGGGAGGGGCGTGACGGCGGACGAATGGGGGAATCAGGCACCCCTTTCGCTCGTCCCTTCCCGCTCACTCTCTGGAGAGGATCCCTCAAGATTCCTCTCCACTTCCTGCTTCTCCTCCCTTCTCCCACAGCCTCTTTCTCTCTCTCTTTTGCTCTTCTTATCATTTATTTCACTCTTCGGAGGGTGCCTCTTGACATCCTCTTCTATTAGTTGGCTTCATCTTCTCCTTCATCTTCCACGTGCAACTTGGAAGGTAGCCTTCCTCTGTCACCTTTGTTTTGAGTTACCCGAGCCAATGGGGTCGACTATCCTTTATCCGAGCCAGTTTTCGCACGAGGCAGAGTCAGTGGCTGGACGGAATAAAATTCGTCGGTTATTTGTGACTAATTTTTTAAGACGGCCTTATTCCGTCCCAATTCCGTCGTAAATCCGTCGCAAAATCTGTTAGCAACGAATTTTACGACGGAATTGCGACGGAATACGGCCGTCGCAAACGTCGCCTTTTCTTGTAGTGAGAGTCAGTGGCTGGACGCATGAAGGTTAACCGAGTCAGCCGAGTGATGGGCTCGTACGGCGGCGCCAGATGGATTTTTGCCTTTTTTGGCATGTATTGCATAGGCTTCGGCCTTTTTGATGTACAAACAATTATTTGAATAGAAGAGGAAGGAAATTTTTATTTTATTTCATATTGCTTACACGACTGAAGTATTCAGAAGTAGAACTTGCGTAATGTAGTTGCGTTCCACGTCCGAGGGATGGTTTCTCCTTCCATAGTAGATAGCCGGTACGCTCCTTTCCCGAGCGTCTCGACCACTCGGTAGGGGCCTTCCCAGTTAGGGGATAGCTTGCCCGCCGCCTCAAGTGGTCGAGAGGCTTCGGCTTTTCTGAGAACGAAGTCTCCCGACTGGAAGTGTCTGTCTCGGACTTTGGCGTTGTAGTATCGAGTGAGGCGGCGTTGATATTCCGTTGCTCGGATGCTGGCAATCTCGTGGACTTCATCTACTAGGTCGAGGTTTTCGAGCAGTTTCTGGTCGTTTACCTCGGGCGAGAAGCAGATGACTCGGAGGGAGGGATTGCCAATCTCCAACGGGATCACGGCCTCGGTACCGTACACTAGCTGAAAGGGACTCTCACCGGTTGCCGTTCTGGGAGTCGTTCTGTGGGACCAAAGTACGCTCGGTAGTTCCTCAAGCCAGCTGCCCTTGGCTTTGCCAAGCCTAGTCTTGATGCCTTTTAAGATAGTCTTATTGGCATTTTCGACCAGCCCGTTAGCCTGAGGGTGGGCGACCGAAGTGAAGTGATTGCGAATGTTAAGGTCGGCACATCTGTCTCGAAAATAGCAAGAATCAAATTGCCGACCATTATCCCTCACTATCGCCCGGGGGATGCCGTAGCGACAGATGATCGACTTCCAGACGAAACTCCACACGACTGTCTCGGTGATCCTAGCTGTAGCTTCAGCCTCGATCCACTTGGTGAAGTAGTCGATGGCGACGATGACGAACTACTTCTGGGCCTGAGCCGTAGGGAACGGCCCAAGGATGTCGATCCCCCACCGAGCGAAAGGATAAGGCTCGGTTAGGGTGACGAGCTCCGTTGCCGGCTGATGGACCAAGTGGTCAAATCGTTGGCATCGGTCACACTGTTACACGTAGGTCGAGCAGTCGCGCTGCAGAGTGGGCCACCAGTAACCCTGCCGAAGTAAGATCCTAGCAAGCGACCTTACCCCTTGATGTGCTCCGCACAGGCCTTCGTTAACCTCTTGAATCGCTCAGCTGGCTTCGTCAATACTGATGAACTTCAGGAGGGGACCAGAGAAGGATCTGCGGTACAAAGTGCCGTCTAGAATGACGAAGCGTCGAGCTTGGTATTTCAATCTCCGGGCTTCCCGAGGGTCGGGAGGCTCCTGAGAGTCTTGGAGCCACGACAGGTAGGGGGCCCGCCAGTCGCTTGGGGGGGCCGAGTCAACAGTCATGAGCTCCAAATCAATGCTTGGTCGCTCTAGCTCTTCGATAAGGACCGATCTAGTACCCTCGGGGTCAAGAGAGGAGGCCAACCGAGAGAGGGCGTCCGCTCGGGAGTTTTCCTCCCGAGCTATTCGGACTACCTCAAAACTCTCGAACTGTTGCGCCACGGTTCTGACCAGCTGGAGGTATTTGACCATCGGTTCTTCCCGAGCTTCGTAATCACCGTTGACCTGGCTAGCGACCAGTTGGGAGTCAGTGTGAATTCTGACTCGCTCAGCCCCCAACCGTCGGGCCATGCGGGCTCCCGAGATAAGGGCTTCATACTCGGAGGCGTTGTTGGATGCCTGGAAGTTGAACTTCAAGGCGTATTACAGCTCTGCTCCTTCGGGGGACTTCAGGAGGATACCGGCGCCGCTCCCGGCCGAGTAGGAGGATCCGTCGATGAACAATTCCCAGGTTGGCTCGGGCGCGGGCGGAGATTTTTCTTCGGTCGGGATGGTGCTCTCGACGATGAAGTCAGCGAGCACTTGTCCTTTAATAGTCGAGCGAGGCTGATATGATATATCATAGGCCTCGAGCATAATGGCCCACTTGACGAGACATCCCGAGACTTCTGGGTGAGCGATGATCCTCTTCAGTGGTTCGCCGGTCAACACGATGATGGAGTGCCCTTGGAAGTAGCGTCGAAGGCGCTTGGCCGAGGTAACGAACGCTAGCACGAGTCTCTCAGTTGTGGGGTACCTTCATTCAGCCTCGTTGAGCACCTTGCTGGTGTAGTAGACTGGTCTCTCGACTCCTGAGTCATTTCTGACCAGGACCGAGCTAATTGCGGATGGAGTTGCCGAGAGGTAGAGATGTAGGGCTTCACTTGGAACGGGCTTGGACAGCACAGGGGGCGAAGCCAGGAACTCCTTAAGCTCAGCGAACGCCTTTTGGCATTCCTCGTCCCATGTGAACGTAGCAGATGCTATTTTGGGCCCCTTCAACAGTTTGAAGAAGGGTAGGCATCGTTCGGCCGCACGGGACAGGAATCGGTTGAGCGCAGCAATGCACCCGGTAAGGCGTTGAACGCCCTTGGTGTAGGTGGGGGGGCGCATATCCAGGATGGCCTGGACCTTGTCGGGGTTGGCCTCGATCCCATGCTGGGTCACCAAGAAGCCCAGGAATTTCCCGGACCTTACTCCGAAGGCACACTTGGTGGGGTTGAGCTTCATATTGTACCTCAGGAGAGTGTCGAGTGTCTCAGTTAGGTCGGCGAAGTGGTCCACGGCCTTGGGGGTCTTGACGAGCATGTCGTCAATATAGGCCTCGACGTTCCAGCTGAGCTATCCCTTGAACATATGGTTGACCAGCCTCTGGTATGTGGCTCCAGCATTCTTCAGCCCGAAGGGCATCCGGGTGTAGCAGTGCACGCCGAAGTCGGTGATGAAGGTGGTCTTCTCGATATCTTCTAGATCCATTCTGATCTGGTGGTAGCCTGAATTGGCGTCAAGGAAGCTGAGTATCTCGTTGCCCAACGTTGAGTCAACCAGTTGGTCGATGCTCGGCAACGAATAACAGTCTTTTGGCGTGGCTTTGTTCAAGTCGGTGAAGTCCACACACATTCGTCACTTTCCCGAAGCTTTTGGCACCAGGACGACGTTAGCCAGCCACGTCGGGTATAGGATCGATCTAAAAAGACCAGTCTTTTTGTAATATCTCGGACCTTTCGGATCCTTCTTCGTGGGTCCAGGATCTGATTTTCAGAGCGTCCGGCTCTGTTGTGTCCGAAATTTCGTTTGGGACATCTTTCGTGTTCGGATCGGCGCGATCCAGAGTCGTTTCGGAGGCCCGGAGGCGTTCCGTGACTTTTCCGCGCGTGTTTTCCGATTCCCGGCGCGGGATTCGGCTTTCTCTTTGGAAGCTCGCTGCGGGCGAATCGGGCGGTTCCCCCAGGCACGAGTGGTACCATTGCGATCGGTGCGTTCCGAGGATTCCGGAAATATATTTTTCTATTTTTTGGTATTTTCCCGAAAATTCGGATTTTCTATATAGCCCTAATTCTTTTTCTTTTTCTTTTCCTCTTTCTCTTTCTTCTTCTTCTTTCTCCTTCCTTCCCCAACCGTGACCGCACTCCTCTCTCTCCCTCTCTCCCATTCGGGCGCGGCGGACCCCTCCCCAGCTGTTGACGGTGGCAGGGCGACGGCGAGGCGATCTCATGGGTGTGCGGCGAGCGTGGGAAGCGTGGGGAGTTCGTGAAGCTTAAGCGTTCTTCGCGATCCGTGGGTGATTCGGCGGAGCATTCGCTCCATTGAGGTAGGGTGACGTGCCATAGCCTCTTGCCGTTCAATTCCGGTGATTTGTAGGCCGCGGGGAGGCCGAGAGGGGATCATTTGAGCATTTTGGGGTTTTTCCATGATTTGGGGAGAGCTCGCCCGATCTATGGATTTGATGCTTGGATTCATGTTTTGGTGGCCTAGAATCATACTAGGGGTCCCCAGGGGTCTTCCCCTTTGATTTCCCCCTCTCCTGTGGAGGCATGGGGGCGTGGTTGGAATTTTTGGGCGTTTCTACCGTTTTCAGGCGCGGACTGAGAACGCGCTATACTCCAGTAGCGCGTTCTTGAGTGTCGCGCTGCCCCGACGGGGCGCGTTCATCGGAGAAGATGAACAGTAGGGCGGTTCGTGTCGCGCTATGGGGTCCTAGCGCGATTAGCCCTGTCGCACTAGGAGGACTTAGCGCGATGGTCCTTGTCGCGCTAGGGTTCCCTAGCGCGATCTTCCCTGTCGCGCTAGGACTATCGCGCTAGGGAGTCCTAGCGCGATCTTCCAAGTCGCGCTAGGGGACCCTAACGCGTTCTTCCTTGTCGCGCTAGGTATCCCTAGCGCGATCTTGTCCGTTGTCGGGTGTTGCCCTTGGGCCGTGTATGTCCTGGGCACCCCGTGGAGTTCCGTGACCGTGTCTTCGGGCGTCCGGAGATTTCGGTTACCTTGGTCATGTGTTTGGCCATGGGCAGTGTGTCCATTCTTCTTCGACTGTGGTCACCGTGCGATGGTGATGGTACGTGGGACGGTCCTCGTACTCCGTTAGTTTCGGGCGTTATTTTCCGTTGACTTGAGAGTCTACTCCTTCAGTGACCCTCCACTAGTCGTAGCCCACCAGTACGAGGTGCTGGTCTCACCTGGGAGTGGTGTACGGGCACCCACCTTTCGAGATGGTTTGTGGACCGGTTACCGTAGGCCTCTCGTCTTAGCCAGAGTCCGGCTGCGGGGGAAAACCGTTCAGAGGGCCAGACCTAGGACGCGTGGTCTGTGTGTGCACACGTGGTTGGGGGCGGTTGGACCCACGTCGACGGGCGTGACCCCAGCTAGTCACCTGTTGTGGTTACTTGTACGGTGTTTGCGCCTCGGGTAGGACCTACCACGTCAGGCGGCTCACCTGCGACGCGGTGTAAGACGTCAGGGGACGCTACCGGCTGTGCTTCTAGTGGGTGGTACTCCTGTCGAGTACGGAGTGACAGACTGTCAGTCGTGTGTTTCCGACCTTCGGGTTTTGCGGTACGACCGTTGAGTTCGGTCTCGTACCGTGGCACGTGTGTCGGTTTGCGCGCCGTAGGGTCTTGTCTTGTAGAGTACAGGGCTTCCCTTTCCGAGGTACTTTCCTACCGCTAGTGTAGTGGTTTCTCGTTTTACGAGGTAGGGTTCGAGTGATCCCTACTGAGTCTTGTTCCGAGACTCATTCCCTGCGTGTTTTCACCGTGTTTCAGGTGAGGCGCCACCTTCGGGGAGGAGGTCAGTAGTGCAGCGTGGTGCGGGTGCCCAGAGGTAGTGCCAGAGGTCAGAGCCGGGGTATGCCCCGTGTAGCTGTACTTTCCTTTCTTGTCACTGTACTAGTCGTGGACTACTGTTGCTGCTGTTGTTATTTCTATTGTGGACCATGTAAAATGTTAATTTATTTCCTGCTTAATATTATAACTGTTTAATTTCTACAATTATCTGTGATGCCTGTGTAGTTTCCACACCATCCTTTTAACCCTTCCGAGTCTTCGGGCTCGTGGGTGGCAGTACGAGTCTCGGGTTATCGGGCCTTCCCGGTAATTCGGGTCGTTACAGCTGGTATCAGAGCGCGGTTGTGGAATTACATGAGAATCATAGGTAATTGTAGTGGTCCACTAGTCCACAACGATGATATACAGGTGACGCTGGCATTGGGCACCGTGTGTTTATTTTGACCTTGCCGTTTTCGTGTTTTCTGTCTTTTGCTTCAGGAGCGAGTATGGCGCCGAGGAGGAGTTCTCACTCTCAGCAGGGGCAGTCGGCTGGAGGTCAGGAGATCTAGCAGGGGGTCCAGAGGGACCAGGAGGAGCATAGCAGAGTTTCGGGAGCTACCGAGGCCGAGGATGCTGCGAGAGCTCCGGGGGCCGAGGATTTCTTCCGTGGCATGTATCAGCTCATGTCTCAGCAGTTCGGCGGAGAGGCTGGTGAGGGCTCGTTTGTCAGGGGTGGGCCAGGCCGAGCGGTGAGGGACTTCATGCAGTTCCATCCACCTTATTTTAGCGGCCAGGCAGACCTTGATGCGGCTCGTGATTGGCTCGATGAGATGGAGCGGGTGTTCAGTTCTGCGAAGAGTGCTGCCGAGGACAGAGTGGTGTTGGCCTACAACCAGTTGCAGGGTACGGCTCGGAGGTGGTGGTCTTCCGAGTGGAAGACGTCCTTTCAGCTTCGTCAACTTGAGCAGATCAAGTGGGATGACTTTGTCAGTGCTTTCGAGCGTACGTATTGTCCAGATATTGTTGCCACGCAGCGGATGCGTGAGTTTCTGGAGCTGGTGCAGGGTGACATGTCCGTGTTGCAGTACAGGGCCCGATTTGTCGAGTTGGGTCGGTATGCACCTCACATCATGGAGCATGAGAGGGTGAGGACCGCGCAGTTTGTGCAGGGCTTGAGGCTGGAGTTGAGGCACCATTTGATCACGAACGGGGCCACTGATCTAGAGACAGCGTCTCGTGTTGTGATTTCTTTGGTGATGGATATGCAGAGGACTCGAGGACCGGTCAGCCAGGGGCAGTCCTTGTCAGGTCGCAGCCAGCAGTCGGCTACCCAGTAGCAGGGTTTCTTCCAGCATGCGTCGGGTGGTTCAGGAGTACCGGCATCGGCAGCTTCGGTGACAGGATCTGCATCCTTTGGCTCGAAGGTCAAGAAGTTCTTGAAGAAGAATTTCCGTAAGAAGCACAAGGATCAGGGGCAGGCTTCATCGGGTAGTGTACAACAGCCGATTCCTTTGCAGCGTCAGGGATCAGTGGGTGGATCGCGGGGGCTTTGTCCACGGTGTGGTGGGACCCACCCAGGCGGGCAGTGCACGGCGCCGATCATCTATTTTCGGTGTGACCAGCCAGGGCACATGGCGCGTGACTGTCATCAGAGACCGCCGCAGCAGCAGTTTCCTCAGCAACAGCAGGTTTCCCAGCAGCAGAGGCAGCAGCCGCAGCAGCAGGGACAGTATCCGCCGCTACCCAGGTCAGCCAGCGTGGGAGGCAGGCAGAGGGCTCGAGGCCAGATCACGCACTTGACCAGGGCAGAGGCAGTGGCGTCGCAGCTCGTGGAAGGTACCGTTCAGATTTTGGGTTGTGCGGCTCGGGTTTTGTTCGACTCTGGCGCGTCGTATTTCGGAGGATTTTGCGTCGAGCGTCGAGGAGCCGGTGACCCAGTTGTCCTGTGATCTGGCAGTGGAGTTACCTTCGGGTGATTTTATGATCACTCCGTATTGCTTCGATCAGGTTCCGGTTTGGATCGATGGGCGGAGTATGCCAGGTAGGTTGTATGCATTGCAACTTCGGGATTACGATGTGATTTTAGGCATGTATTGGCTCGAGACTCATGGAGCGGTGCTGGATTGTGGGATGAAGAGGGTCTACTTCCAGCATCCGAGCAAGCGGACCTTCTATTTCCAAGGTATCCGTTCCACCTCTTCTCGATTCCTTATCTCTGCTATTCGAGCCCGTCGATTGCTTGAGTCAGGTTGTCAGGGTTTTCTCGCGTCAGTGGTGGTGTCTGACCGGATGGAGCCGGATGTCGAGGACATTGCGGTGGTATGCGAGTTTCCTGACGTTTTTCCCGAGGAGTAGCCTGGATTACCTCCCCAGCGGGAGATCGATTTCGTGATCGAGGTTGTGCCTGGTACGGGACCTTTGACGAAGGCTCCCTACCATATGGCCCCCGCTGAGCTGAGGGAGCTGAGGGCGCAGTTGCGGGAACTGTTGGCCAAGGGGTTTATTCGTCCTAGTTTTTCCCCTTGGGGTGCGCCCGTGTTGTTTGTGAAGAAGAAGGACGGTAGTCTGCGGTTGTGCATTGACTATCGGCAGCTGAATGAAGTGACCATTAAGAACAAGTATCCGTTGTCGCGGATTGATGATTTGTTCGACCAGCTGCAGTCTGCGCGAGTGTTCTCGCGGATTGACTTGCGGTCCGGTTACTATCAGCTGAGAATTCGCGAGTCTGATGTGGAGAAGACTGCATTCAGTACGAGGTACGGGCATTATGAGTTTCTGGTGATGCCGTTTGGGCTCACCAATGCCCCTGCAGCCTTCATGGACTTGATGCAGATGGTGTTTCATCCGTATTTGGACCAGTTCGTGGTCATCTTCGTGAACGACATCCTTGTTTATTCGCAGTCTGCCGAGGAGCATGCGTACCATTTGGGTGTGGTGCTGCAGACGTTGCGAGATCACCAGTTGTATGCGAAGCTCAGCAAGTGCGAGTTTTGGCTCAGCGAGGTGCACTTTCTGGGGCACGTGATTTCTGGTGATGGCATTTTCGTGGACCCCGCCAAGGTCGAGGCAGTGATGCAATGGCCGAGGCCGAGGTCGGTGACGGAGATCCGGAGTTTCTTGGGGCTTGCGGGTTATTATCGTCGGTTTATCCAGGATTTTTCCCACATTGCGACCCCGATGACTAGGCTCACGCGGAAGAATATACCTTTCGTTTGGTCCGAGGAGTGTGAGCAGAGCTTTAGCGAACTGAAGAGATTGCTCACCTCGGCTCCGGTGTTAGTTTTGCCTTCTGGATCGGGAGGTTTTGTGGTGTGTACAGATGCTTCCGGCGTTGGATTGGGTACTGTTCTGATGCAGCATGGTAGAGTGGTGGCTTATGCATCTCGACAGCTAAAGCCCCATGAGGAGAACTACCCCACCCATGACCTTGAGTTGACAGCGGTGATCTTCGCGCTGAAGATCTGGAGGCATTATCTGTACGGTGAGAAGTTCGAGGTGTTCACTGACCATCAGAGTTTGAGGTATGTGTTCTCGCAGAAGGATCTTAACCTTAGGCAAAGGCGTTGGATGGAGTTCATGAAGGACTACGACTTCACCCTGTCTTATCAGCCGGGCAGGATGAATGTCGTTGCCGATGCCTTGAGTCGGAAGGTTGCGGTCAGTGCCATGATGTTAAGGAGGTGGAGGCTCTGGGAACAAGTGCCCGAAGTATCTTTCAGGCTCAAGATTCCCCAGGAGCTAGGGTTGGCGGTGCTTGCGAGTCTGACTGTCACTCCTGCTATCCGTCGTCAGGTGACAGAGGCTCAGCATGCGGACCCTGAGTTACCCCGGATTCTGGCTATGGCTGATGTGGAGCTTGGTGAGGACGGTGCTGCGAGGTTTCATGGCAGGCTGTACGTCCCAGCCGAGGAGCAGATTCGTCGTGCGGTGCTGGGCGAGGCTCATGGGAGCAGGTACACTGTACACCCGGGTGCGACGAAGATGTATCGGAACTTGCGGAGGCAGTTCTGGTGGCCAGGCATGAAGAGAGATGTTACCGAATTTGTGGCCAGGTGCCTGATCTATCAGCAGGTGAAGGCGGAGCATCAGCGACCAGGAGGTACTCTCCAGCCCTTGAATGTTCATGCTTGGAAGTGGGACCATGTGACCACGGACTTCGTGGTGGGATTACCGAGGACCCCGAGTGGGCAGGACAGTATTTGGTTGCTGGTGGATCGGCTGGCGAAGGTGACTCGGTTGCTACCGGTCAAGGTCAGCTGGAGCGTGCCTAAGTTGGCTCGTCTTTATGTGGAGCGGATCGTGCCGTTGCATGGGATTCCCATTTCGATTGTGTCGGATCGGGATCCGCGCTTCACTTCTGGATTCTGGAGGAGTTTCCAGCGAGCTCTTGGCACGGAGTTGGCGTTTAGCTCGGCGTATCATCCTCAGTCAGATGGTCAGTCTGAGAGGACCATTCAGACTTTGGAGGACATGCTGAGATCCTGCTGCCTGGAGTGGCAGGGGAGTTGGATTCATCACCTACCGTTGGTGGAGTTTGCCTATAACAACAGCTACCATTCGAGCATCGGCATGGCTCCTTATGAGGCTCTGTATGGGCGTCCATGTAGGACTCCGCTTGATTGATTTGAGGTGGGTGAGCGTGTTTTGACGGGACCGGAGTTGGTGCAGCAATGTGTGGACGTTGTGCACCTGGTTCGTCAGAACATGTTGGCGGCCCAGAGTCGGCAGAAGAGCTATGCTGACCGTAGGAGGCAGCCCCTCGAGTTCGCCGTGGGCGATCATGTGTTCTTGAGAGTTTCTCCGATGAAGGGGGTGATGCATTTTGGACGGCGTGGGAAGCTGAGTCCCCGCTATATTGGTCCTTTCGCGATTGTGGAGCGCATCGGTGAGGTTGCTTACCGGTTGCAGTTACCTCCTGAGTTGGCGTCGGTGCATGACGTGTTCCATGTCTCGATGTTGCGGAAGTATATGCCCGATGACTCTCATGTGCTCGAGTTTTCCATTTGGCCTGAGGTGACTCCAGATCTTTCTCTCCCAGAGTTTCCGATCCGCGTGGAGGATAGGCGAGAGCAGCGCCTGCGGAACAAGGTTATTCCCTTGGTAAAGGTCGTGTGGCAGCGACACTCTGGTGGTGAGGCTTCGTGGGAACGTGAGGACGAGATGCATTAGCAGTTCCCGTACCTGTTTGAGTGAGTCTCCCTCTTCTTTCCCCTTGGGTTGTTCTCAATTTCGAGGATGAAATTCCTTAAGGGGGGAGGGTTGTAATATCCCGGACCTTTCGGATCCTTCTTCGTGGGTCCCTGATCTGGTTTTCGGAGCGTTCGGCTCTGTTGTGTCCGAAATTTCGTTTCGGACATCTTTCGTGTTCGGATCGGCGCGATCCGGAGTCGTTTCGGAGGCCCGGAGGCGTTCTGCGGCTTTTCCGCGCGTGTTTTCTGATTCCCGGCGCGGGATTCGGCTTTCTCTTCGGAAGCTCGCTGCGGGCGAATCGAGCGGTTCCCCCAGGCACGAGTGGTACTATTGCGATCGGTGCGTTCCGAGGATTCCGGAAATGTATTTTTCTATTTTTCTGAAAATTCGGATTTTCTATATAGCCCTAATTCTTTTTCTTTTTCTTTTCCTCTTTCTCTTTCTTCTTCTTCTTTCTCCTTCCTTCCCCAACCGTGACCGCACTCCTCTCTCTCCCTCTCTCCCATTCGGGCGCGGCAGACCCCTCCCCGGCTGTTGACGGCGGCAGGGCGACGGCGAGGCGATCTCGTGGGTGTGCGGCGAGCGTGGGAAGCGTGGGGAGTTCGTGAAGCTTAAGCGTTCTTCGCGATCCGTGGGTGATTCGGCGGAGCATTCGCTCCATTGAGGTAGGGTGACGTGCCTTAGCCTCTTGCCGTTCAATTCCGGTGATTTGTAGGCCGCGGGGAGGCCGAGAGGGGATCGTTTGAGCATTTTGGGGTTTTTCCATGATTTGGGGAGAGCTCGCCCGATCTATGGATTTGATGCTTGGATTCGTGTTTTGGTGGCCTAGAATCATGCTAGGGGTCCCCAGGGGTCTTCCCCTTTGATTTCCCCCTCTCCTGTGGAGGCATGGGGGCGTGGTTGGAATTTTTGGGAGTTTCTACCGTTTTCGGGCGCGGACTGAGAACGCGCTATACTCCAGTAGCGCGTTCTTGAGTGTCGCGATGCCCCGACGGGGCGCGTTCATCGGAGAAGATGAACAGTAGGGCGGTTCGTGTCGCGCTATGGGGTCCTAGCGCGATTAGCCTTGTCGCGCTAGGAGGACCTAGCGCGATGGTCCTTGTCGAGCTAGGGTTCCCTAGCGCGATCTTCCCTGACGCGCTAGGGAGTCCTAGCGCGATCTTCCAAGTCGCGCTAGGGGACCCTAGGGCGTTCTTCCTTGTCGCGCTAGGTATCCCTAGCGCGATCTTGTCCATTGTCGGGTGTTCCCCTTGGGCCGTGTGTGTCCTGGGCACCCCGTGGAGTTCCGTGACCGTGTCTTCGGGCGTCCTGAGATTTCGGTTACCTTGGTCATGTGTTTGGCCATGGGCAGTGTGTCCATTCTTCTTCGACTGTGGTCACCGTGAGATGGTGATGGTACGTGGGACGGTCCTCGTACTCCGTCAGTTTCGGGCGTTGTTTTCCGTTGACTTGAGAGTCTACTCCTTCAGTGACCCTCCACTAGTCGTAGCCCACCAGTACGAGGTGCTGGTCTCACCTGGGAGTGATGTACGGGCACCCACCTTTCGAGATGGTTTGTGGACCGGTTACCGTAGGCCTCTCGTCTTAGTCAGAGTCCGGCTGCGGGGGAAAACCGGTCAGAGGGCCAGACCTAGGACGCGTGGTTTGTGTGTGCACACGTGGTTGGGGGCGGTTGGACCCACGTCGACGGGCGTGACCCCAGCTAGTCACTTGTTGTGGTTACTTGTACGGTGTTTGCGTCTCGGGTAGGACCTACCACGTCAGGCGGCTCACCTGCGGCGCGGTGTAAGACGTCAGGGGACGCTACCGGCTGTGCTTCTAGTGGGTGGTACTCCTGTCGAGTACGGAGTGACAGACTGTCAGTCGTGTGTTTCCGACCTTCGGGTTTTGCGGTACGACCGTTGAGTTCGGTCTCGTACCGTGGCACGTGTGTCGGTTTACGCACCGTAGGGTCTTGTCTTGTAGAGTACAGGGCTTCCCTTTCCGAGGTACTTTCCTACCGCTAGTGTAGTGGTTTCTCGTTTTACGAGGTAGGGTTCGAGTGATCCCTACTGAGTCTTGTTCCGAGACTCATTCCCTGCGTGTTTTCACCGTGTTTCAGGTGAGGCGCCACCTTCGGGGAGGAGGTCAGGAGTGCAGCGTGGTGCGGGTGCCCAGAGGTAGTGCCAGAGGTCAGAGCCGGGGTATGCCCCGTGTAGCTGTACTTCCCTTTCTTGTCACTGTACTAGTCGTGGACTACTGTTGCTGCTGTTGTTATTTCTATTGTGGACCATGTAAAATGTTAATTTATTTCCTGCTTAATATTATAACTGTTTAATTTCTGCAATTATCTGTGATGCTTGTGTAGTTTCCACACTATCCTTTTAACCCTTCCGAGTCTTCGGGCTCGTGGGTGGCGGTACGAGTCTCGGGTTATCGGGCCTTCCCGGTAATCGGATTCTCGGGTCGTTACACTTTTGCCCCTTGGTGACTTGCTCCTTGATGACCATCTGCTTCTCTGGTGCATGCTTCCTTCTGCGTTGTTGTACGGGCTTCACGGTCGGGTCAAGGTTGAGTTTATGCACTACCATCTCTCCTGGTATCCTGGGGAGTTGATCATGGGACCATGCAAAGACTCGGATGTACCCAGAAAGAAATTCTATGTATTGCTGTTGAACCTCGGATGGTAGGTCGGCTCCAATCCTTGCTCCTAGGGTCGGGTCATCATTTAGGAAAACCGTTAACGACTCGCCTCCAGGCTCGGATGTTACGGGTTTTTCCTCGACTTCCCGGGGGCCCTTATTCTTCCCGTCCGGTCTTGTGGCTTCAACCGAGATATTATAGCACCTTCTGGCCAACGCCTGGTTGCCCCAGACTTCCCCCACCCCATGCTTAGTGGGGAACTTCATTTTTTGGTGATAGGCAGAGGGCACCGCTTTTGTTTGGCTAAGGATCCCCCGGCCGAAGATTGCGTTGTATGCCATCATACCCTTGATCACTATGAAGTCCACCATAACCGTAACATTTTTGGGTGGGGTGCCGAGAGTAACCGGCAGGCTTAGGGCTCCCTTGGGATAAGTGGCCAGGCCATTGAACCCGCAAAGGGGGGTTCGGATCGGGCGGAGTTTAAACGGATTCTCCCCCATCTTAACAAAACACTCATAAGACAATACATCAGGGGCACTTCCATTGTCAACTAGAATCCTATCTACGTTACAATGATTTATTGTAGCCGATATAACTAGGGCGTCGTCATGCGGGGTGCTCAGCCCTTCCAGGTCTTGGTCGGAGAAGACTATGACCTGGGGCTCACTTGGCGGGGCCTTGGGAGGCTCGATGGCTTGACTCGGCCATTCAGCATGACGCTTCCTTCCTCGGCTATTGTCTTCTCCTGATGCAGCTCATCCAGAGATGACATTGATGTGGACCTCGCGAGGGGAATTGTAGATCTCCTCTGGGGTGCCTCGGTCTTCCTTATGCCCGGCCACGAACCGGGATAGGTGTCCCTGGCGGACGAGGCGCTCGATCTCATCCTGGAGCTGGTGGCAGTCGCCGGTATGATGCCTGTGGTCGCTGTGGAACAGGCAGTGCTTACTGCGATTGCGGCTCTTTGACCTCATTGGCTCGGGTTGGCGGAGGAGGCCCGAGCCTTTGATGTCTTCATAGATCTCGTACACCGGAGCGGTTAAGGGAATGTACCGCTCGTACTTCCAGGACGGTTCTTTGTGCTCCCCGTCCCGGTTTCACCTTTTTCCTTGGCCCGAGCTTGACTCGGGTGCTGGCTTCTTGTCCCCCTCCCGACCCGAGCCGGTTGCGCCTCGGGATGCGCTGAAAACTTCTTCACACTCAGCATGGCGTAAAGCTAGAGTCACTAGCTTGGCAAGGGTCGAGGGAGGGTGGAGGACAAGTTCGCGACGGAGGTTCTCGTCCCGGGTGCCTCCGGTCAGCGCGGTTATGGCCGAGGCTACATCTAGGCGGGGGATTCTCAGGGCTTCCGACTTGAATCGGTTGATATAAGCCCAGAGTTTCTCCCTCTGCACATGTTTGAGAGCCAATAGCCCCGCTACCGACCTTGGGGGGCCGCTGCCGATGAAACTCTACTTGAACACTCGCCCAAATTGCTTGAAGTCTCGGATGGATCCGGGGGCGAGGGCCCGGAACCATGCTTGGGCACCTTGGACTAGGGTGGTCACAAAGGCTCGGCACTTGATCGCGTCGGACGCCCCGTGGAGGGTCATCACGGCATCGAAGTGGTCGGCTGGGTCGCCCTGGCCGACGTAAGACTTGAAGGTCGGAATGGAGATTCTGGGAGATATCTCTACCTTCAAGATGCTGTCGGAGAACGGGGATTTCTCCTCATCCTCTGCTGGGGAGGTCTTCTGTAGGGCGCGTAAGGCGCGCTCCTGCTCTGCAAAGCGCCTCTCGAACTCTCGTAGTCGGAGAGATAACTCCGACTGTTGTTGCGCCGTGGGGCTGTCCTGGCGTTCTCTAAGGACTTCAGTTTCTGGGTGCGGACGGTGTGCCCCAGGTTTTCCCCTTTTCAGTGTGGAGGAGGCCTCTTGCTCCGAAGGAGGGGCTTGTGAAGGTCCTCCTGACCTGTTGCGAATAAGCCGCCGTCCTTGGAGGGTAAAGCGGCCTCCGGCAGTGTGTTGGGACGCGTCTCTGCAGGGAGGGCTTTCCGGAGGGACGTGTGACCTTCCTTCCCTGGCCGCCTGGGTCCTCATGAGCTCCACGAGGACGTCCAGTTTTACGTTGAGGGCTTGTAAAGCGTTAGCGCCCTCGTTGGATGGTAGGTCCACCACCGCGGGTGGGGGTGGTTCGTCGGCTGGGGTGCTGGCGTTGGAGGGGGGGTCTTGTGCGGCCTGAGAAGGGCCCTCTCCCCCCACCACCATGGCCTTCCCCCTATCGCCGGTGGACCTCCTCCCTGTACTCCTTCACACCACACTGGCTCTTTGATCGTTTCCCACATATGGCGCCAGATGAAGAGGGGCGATCTCGCGCTGGTCCTGAGCTGGAGAAGATGATCATCACCGAACAGTAAACTGCAAGGAAGGGAAACGGATCAGGGGGCCCAAGGATAGTTCCCTGGGGAAAACCCTCCGATACCTAAGTCAGTAGAGCAGTGGTGGAAGTTATGAAGGGAGGAAGAAGGGGATGCACGAGATCCCTCTCTACCAGGGTGGTGAAGTGGTTCCTGATTAGGGAGTTTTAGGCGTGTGTTGGCCTTACCTTTTGCTGGAGGGAGTCCCCGGTTTAAATAGTGTGCCAGCTTTATGAGTCCCGTGAGCTGAGGAGTTTCATGCGGGGGTTACGTCCTCGACGTGGGCTCTTTACGTCCTTATCGTGGGCTCTTTATAGCCTTGAGGAGTCGTGGGCCCCCTTATCCTCGTAAACTCCTGCTCAGAAAGGACTCTCAGTGACAGCGTGGATAGACATTCGTCGGTCGACCCATGAGTGTAGAGGGCCAGCCCTGTCTCGGGCGATAGGCTTAGCTCGGGTGATGTTCAGTCGGAGTGGGCGCTGGGCGCTAGCTAGCCTTTATCCCGGTGAGGGGAATAGATCGGGCGTGGGTGTTCCTCCGACCGGACCGACGCTCGACCTTTCGAGCCTAATGCCCGTCGAGGAAGTGATTGATCCCGAGTGAACTTATTGGGCTTTTATGCTAAGTGGGCCCTACAGGACGGTCACTTAGATGAGCTGGGCCTCGTTTGGTCTCGTTGGACTTAGTTCGACCTACTCTTATATGGGCTATAGAAATCCCCCCTATATATATATATATATATATATATATATATATATATAAGTTATTGGGAGTGCGTTAACGACCTAGAAACACCTCTCTCCGAAGGCGCTGTAACAGCTTTGAAATATGGGATGAGATCAGGTAATTAAGTACCGTGATATTTACTAAAAGTTGCACTTGCAGAAAGGTGATGATAAGATACTTTATTTATGTTTACTAAAACATGCACCCAGGTGCATATACATATATATATATATATATATATATATATATATATATATATATATATATATATATCCCATCCCCCACTATTAATTACCCACTTCTAGTATAAACAAAATGTTCACAGTGAATGTGAATTGTGAAAAGACATCCCCGTATGGCCGTATGTTTGGTTTTACCTGTTTTTCTTTTATTTAAACGTACACCATTAGATAGGGTGAACATTATTCAGGTTTAACTTCAAAAATTAAATCATATATTTGATTCGATTCGATTTGAATTAAAATTTAAAAAATTCTTATTTAAATTCAAATTGAATCGTATTAAAATTTATGATTTAATTTTAAAATTTAAAAAATCAAACCGAATCAAATAATCTAAATTTAAGAATATTTTTATCAAGTTAATATAATTGCATATATAACTATAGATTTTAATTTTAAAAGTCTAATTCTCACCACGAGATTTTCGACTCTATAAAATAAGTTTCAAATCACCTTCTATTTTATTGTAATTAAAGTTTTAAATTTTTTACGTAAAAATATCACAGAGTTTGTTATTACACGTTATAATTTTTGATGTTATTTTTTAAATATTTATTTTATTTAATAGAAATTTTTTATTTTATATTTATCTACTTATTTTTAAATTCAATCTAATTTTTAAAAGGAGACAAGAATATAATTCAAATCGAATCAAATTGAACATAATAAAATTAATTTGATTTGATTTTAAAATAATTCGATTCGAATTGAATTATTAATTTGATTTGATTTGAAATTTTTTTCTTAAAATCAAAACAAATCAAACTACGTGATCGTAGGCTTTAAATAGATTCGGTAGATCGAGTTACAGCTAATGAAGATTCCAATTAATGGGAACCGCTTTTTAAAACGGCCGAAATTACAACAGATTTTAATTTAAAAAAAGCCTATAATTAGCGCCATTAATTGCTCACGGAGCGCGCTTAAATGGTGCAGAATACAAATGCTATATATGAACACAAAGCAAGCAGTCTGGCATGGCGGAAATTCCTCGCACGGGCCTGGACGTGACGATCATCATCTTCCGAGCAACGCGTGTGCCAGTCTCCTCTTCAGCTCTCGCCTGTGCACTCGCACGGTGGGGGAACAGGCCAAGGTTACGGTTAAGGAAATCGACTAGATATACAGAAGAAGACGAGGGATCAGCTTAAACCCTAATTGCAAGCCACAGTACAAATTATACCTACCCCATGAGCCTTCTATCTAAGGAGGACGTAGAGAAGACCCCTCTGTTCTCCTCTGCCCTTCTCACAAGGTAAGGGATGACCTTGTCCACAGGGCCGAAGGGCAGGTACTTGCTCACGTTGCACCCCGCGTTCCGCAGCGCCAGGGAGAGCCCCTCCGCCATCCCCTTTAGCTGCGCGAACTGCATCCTCCGGTTTCCCCTGCCCATCCCTAGCTCCTCCGCCTTCGACACCGCCATCTTACCTGAAATTAATGACCGTCAGGAGTAGTACCACGAGGTGGGGAACAGACGGCTCACATGCAGTGGCGTGCGTGCATGCATGCATGGTTCCTCGCAAGAGCAGCTTACCCGACTCGACGTTGTGGGTGGCGAGGACGACCGAGCCGGACCCCCTCGCGGCTCGCTCGAGCATGAAGGAGGCGCACTGATTGTAGCACGCGTGCGTGTCCCCGATGCTGGAATGGACGGGCGACGCCGCGCCCAGCGAGGCAGCCTCCCGCGCTTCCTTCGTCATGTAGGCACCCCTCACCAGCTTGAAACCCATGGTGATGCCTTCCCTATCGGCCGCCTCCGTCGCCACGACCAGGCGGTCCTTGGCGTCCCTCAGGTACGCTTGGATGGTTGCATAGACGATGGGGTCGGAGCCCTTGTTGAAGCTGGCCGCGGCCTCGTAGGAAACGTAATCAATCGCCGGCTGGACGGAGGTGTACTCGGCGTCGATGAGTAGCGGGAGGTTGGACTCGGCGCACTTGGCGCAGAGGGTGGAGAGCCTCTCGTGGGCCAGGTTGAGGTCGTGCTCTTCCGCCGGCGTCAGCGGCGGCGGCTCCGAGGGCGTGTGGTAGAGGGGACTGATGTCACACAGGACCGGCATCGAGTTGCGCCGCCAGGGCAGCACCGTCGACGGGTTCTTCTGTTCCCATCTCAGCAGGTCGCTGACGCGCTCCAGCAGCATCACCGGGCAGATCGCTGTGATCTTGACGCATGCAAAGCTCACCTGACACACCGTCAATGAAGTTCAGCTCTCTGGGTAGAGATGAATAGACGGACACCATATTCTATAGGTTAAAATTCCATAGACTGACACGCCGTGCACCAGCGTCGTCTGGCTGTGGCCGCGGCGAAGGAGCTCCGGTCTGCATGTTTTGCTGTAAGGAAAATAATGTCACGATCAAGTTGAGGAGCTTTTCCTCACCGAGGACGGCGGCAGGCACGACGTCATCTCGACGGTCTTCAAGAACTCGGCGAGGTTGGCGTCGCACCCGGAGTTGTCCTCGGCGTCCTCGAGGCTGTAGTCAAGGATCCCCCGCAGCCCCTCGTCCCACAGCTCCTTCAGCGTTCGCCCGGCCTCCTCTACCCCTTCTCCCGCGCAGAAGTGCCGGTACACCGTCTCCTTCGCCGCGGCCATCACCGCGGCCCTCGCCGCCCGGCTCCGCTCCATCACCCGCGACCGCATCAGGGCGATCCCCATGCCCACCACCGGGTCGCACGCCATGGCGTACATGATCGCCAGCGAGCGCAGGAGCGTCCGCGACGGCACCCTGACGAACAACCGCTGGGTGTCCTCAAAGTCGAAGACCTCCGCGCCGCCGGCATCGGGTTTCACCGTCAGCCGCCGCAGGATAACTGTGGCGGGAGTGGAAGAGGTAGGCGACTGCGGCGAGGATAATATGGATCTGGCGGTGCGGAGGAGCTTGGGAGGGATCCGCGGGCTTCTCACGATGGCCATATCAAGATCACGATGAGGCCGAGGAGTAGGAGCAGAAGCCCGAACGCGAGTGAAGAAGAGAATGTGGAGAGTCGTAGCTTTGGAAGATTGGCCATGGCGTTATCTATTAATAAATAAGGAAAAGAGCTGCCTGCCGTTAAAATAGTTGGCTGAGACATTCTCGAAATAGCCCGAATCTTCAGAGGAGACCAGGCCTTCCCTTGCTCTCCGCTGGGATGTCTGGTTATAATTTAGTAAGATTTCTCCCGACAAACTTCAAGTTTCTCGCACTGGTAAATGCTCTCAAACATGGTCACAACGCACACACCACGATCAGTATCTATTGTCCCCGGTGACTCGGGTTATTACAGCCCACTCCTCACGGTGATCCGACAAGGGAAAGGTCTCTGATTCAATATCAAGTTCTCCCTCTCCTTTAAAAAAAACTTAAGGTACCGAGAAAAAAATATTTAGTTACATTTTCTTTTACATCTTTTTTCTTTCCGATTTGTGATGCGTGTGTACTGGCGCATGGCCGTCACGTGTCCTAACCCTGATAAGTACGAGTTTTTCGCTAGATTATGAAAATTCAAAATCGCAATAATGGGGGCCGACGTCAGCAGATCCACTCCCCTCTTCGGCATCACGATTCGCTCCACTTTCTCATCACGACCGTGGCTTCAACTATCACGTCAGGTTATGGGATCATTTCAGGAACCATAGGTAGACCCGTCAAATAGAACACCTCTCTCGAGCCTTCGCCTATAAAAGGGGGTCTCAATGACCTCCTCCAAGTACACTAGTTAAGGTAGAAAAAAAAAGCACTCTAGTGCTTCGCTAAAACTCCCTCAAGGGAAGCTCCCCGCACCCCCTAACCCTCCTGACGGAGCACTCCTGAGCTCCATGGCCACCTTTCAGTTGTGACGCCAACTCTCTATGGCGTCCCCCCTCCTATGGCTCGGTGCCCGGTCTGGAGATGACACACTTCACACCTATACTTTGTGAATCCGGAATATCTGTAAGATACTAAAGGTCAAACCATCTAATGATTCCAGAAACATAACCATATCATTTTTATCACATAGACACACGTGATTACATCATATGCAATACTATACGTTTCTCTGTTCACAAAACAACGATGACATCTCTCTCACGGAGAGATCTACTCCAAAAGTCACATTTAATACATGCATATAAAGAATTGAACCTTTATAACTTATACACATTGGACTGCAAAAATTTTCCAAGACCACTCTTCGACTTTCTCCTCGATAGACCATGTAGAGACTAAAAAATGTTCCTTGGGCCTCGTACTACATCTTTGAGATTTCTTTCCAGGGGAAGAGTGTCTCACTATCTCGAGAAAACCTGCAAACATTGAACCGAGTTTCATAAGGACTCCTGGGTGTGATCCTGACCCTCCGATACCTAAGTCAGAGATGTGTACACGAATGCTAAAAAGCAGAGACATGGAGAGGTGAGAGTTTCTGAGGGGGAAAGAGTGCTCGAAAGAGGGAATGAGTGCTCGACGAAGAGGTCCGGGGCCTAAGATGATGGCGATCACTCTATATCACTCTCTTGTAGCAGGAGCTTGATTGTGCGGGCGTCTTTAGGCGAGTAGTTCTGTGTGTCCCTAGGTCAGTCCAGAACCATGTTTATATCGGTTGTCATGACATCATCTCTTTCCTAACTTGGTGAGGGCGTGGTTAGTGGAGCGATGCACTTTTCGATCGTAAGGATCGTCTGTTGTCCACTCGCCCATTATGAGGAAGGGTATCGGACATCTCAGTGGCATGAGCGTAATCCTGCATTCATTGGGGTAAGTCCCGTAAGTGTGGCCTTAAAGCTAGCAAATCTCACGGCATCCATGACCCACATATGCGAGAATCATGTCTATGGGCTGGCCAATCCTAAGTGGGCCTCGATTGGACTACGTTCTTGAACTGTGGGTCACCTAGTGATGGCCGATGTGGACCTGGCGACATCGGTTCGTATCTAGAGTTACTAGGCCTTACCGGGCTTGGCAGCTTTTTCCCTCAGACCCAAAATTACATTGTCTAATTTTCTGAAAATGGTTAAACCACATGTGTGGGACCTAAGACTCAATAGGCATCAAAATAGATGGCATGTCTAACATATAATAATTTGACAAAATCTGCGATACCTTGAAGCTCAAACATGTACTATAAATCAAAGGAACGTAAATAACAGAATAGTGAAATAGTTGGCATGTGAGCATATATTTCAGATTTGCAATTTCCATCACAATCAGAATTACCAATAGCCTGCATATTAATTTCTATTACACTCATATGTTATGGTCCTGACTGATCGTATGCGCTTACTCCATAATAATCAGATCATATTCATAATCATATTCATATGTGACTTCAAATAATTAAGGCCAATTATACACTAAGATAGCCCAAATTAGATGCAATTTAATTTCAGAAATACGACATGCTTCGAAAGCACAACATAGCAGGCCTTCGATTTTGATCAATTGTGCAAGATCGGAAGTCAATATCCCACCATCCACCATATTATCATTAAATCTTATTTCTGAATTTTTCCATTTGACCTCAGACATTGGACTTCATTTATAGTATAAGCTTATTATGGGTGGCCAGCAGTTTCCTCTTAAGATGGCACTATCTATGAGCTTATTTTTGTATTAACTTCTTTGACGTGTTTCATATGAATAACTTTAATTAACAGAATGATCTATGGATGGCATATGAATTGTGGTACATGACAATTTGAGAAATCAAATATAAATAACTAGATCACATATACACTATTTAATATGATGATCGCAAGTTTTAATCATGCAAGATTACTTTAGACTGCATGTAACTAAACCCTATTATTTCTATTATTTAGTTAATTTTTTTACTAGAACATCCCCAATTAATTTCTATAGCTCTTGCATGTACGAATTTCATTTCTAAATATCAAAATATCATCAAATCAATAGAAATAAATGTTGGAAAATATTAAGGGAATATGCTAGTCCGAAAGGATAAGAACATACCAATTAACACAGTAATCTACTATAACAACAGAAAGGGAAACGAGTTTAGAATCGCCTGTTTAGGAGAGAAACGTGTCGTAGATGACACTGTTTTTGAAACGAAAGACGCCCCCTCCTCTAGCACAGGGTTCACTGGCGCTTCGTCCCCGAGATATGACTCCCCACTGACTGCTCCAGGTGCAAGGCCAGAGTAGTCCTAATCCGATCACTTGTTGATGTAGAATGCCCAGAGCAAAAAGAAATTTCAGAAGCACAGTTCGCAATTTCGCAAAGAGAAGAAGAAGAAGTGGTCTTCTGTCTCTCAAACACGCCCCCTTATAGAAGTCTCGGGCAGTTAGAATCTCAACCGTTGCGATTCTAACGGTAGGCCCAAAACTGGCCAAAGCCCAACAGGTGTGACCCAACGGTAAGCCAAAATCAAATTCAAAAACTCGGTAACCGCCGGCACAGCACAGCACAGCGCGGGCGACCGACACGACGCGACGCGGCTCGGCTCGGCACAAATAAACAAATAAATAAATAATAAATAAATAATATATTTATTTATTTATTTCTATTCGATCAAACCACTTAATTCGACACACTATTCGAGCCCACATCCTATGCCCCTTGGGTCTCGACCCAAGGGTGAGCTCTCCAATACATAAATCAAAGGAAGTCTTTCCAACTTCCAATACGGGACTAAACAATAAATGAGGAATTTGAATCAACATAAGGACCATAAATTCTAACATTCCCCCACTTGATTCAAATTCCAAAATCAACGATATAAACACAATAAAATAAAGTTCTGGGCAAAAACTACTATGTCATGGGTGAAGGTGTCTTCCGGACTTGAACCTTCACTTAGTGAAATTAAGTCATCATCTGAAAGAAACTGTAGTGGACTAGGCCTTGAACTAAGCCCTTTTACTCAGACTGTTACTTAATTCACAACATAGCACATCAGTGATCAGATTCTTTATATGGTAGTGCTATAGGCCATGCACTGATATCTCGTCTCATGAGTGCTCAAGAGAATACCCAATTCCCATAGATCGCGGCCCCACGATCACACTCACGTAGGTGGGTCTCCAAGGGTACCTGCCACGGTCCATACCCTGCCTTATAAAGCCTTGATCCCATTAAGAGCATAGCTCATCCTGGTGCCGTTACAGTAGAGCACTGATCATCATTCACGGGGATAGGTTTACAAAGTAAGTAGTGCTCTCCAATTACCCAATAGCTCGTATTCCACATTGAACCTACTTCATGGGATCTCCAATCACATAGGTTGGGTATCTGCTATGGTAATTGACTGTGGGATTTCAATCCCATCCCCCTTGATGATTCAAATACTAGCCTCCTCGCTAGACCTTTTGTAAAAGGATCTGCCAAATTATCCAATGATTTTACAAATTCTAATGAGATTACACCTTGTGAAATCTTCTCTCTCACAGAATTCCATCTAATACTAAGATGTCTCCTCTTTTCATTAATTGTCGTTTGTTTTACTTTATCTATCACAGAACGACTATCACAATGCATAGAGATTGCAGGTAAAGGTTTATTTACAATAGGAATATCAGATAAAAGATTTTTAAGCCATTCAGCTTCAGAACATGCAATATCTAATGCAATTAATTCAGCTTCCATAGTAGATCTAGCAATAATAGTTTGTTTTACAGATTTTCATGCCACAGCTGCCCCACCTAGGGTAAACACATAACCACTTGTAGAAATTGTATCAGAAGAATTAGTTATCCAATTTGCATCACAATACCCTTCTAGGACAGCAGGGAATCCAGAATATGTTAATGCTAAATCCTTTGTTCCTTTAAGATATTTAAAAACTCTTTCTAAAGCATGCCAATGTTCTTGACTAGGGTTACTAGTGAATCTACTTAGTACCCCCACAGAATAAGCTAAATCAGGTCTAGAACTGTTTGTTAAATACATGAGACTACCTATGATTTGTGCATATTTTTCTTGAGAAATAGGGTTGCTTAAATTTTTTGTCAAATTTGTACCAGGAGTAAAAGGTGTAGAAACAGGAGTACAATCCAAATAATTGAATCTTTCTAAAATTTTATGCACATAATGAGATTGAGACAAGGAGATTCCATTAGATGTTCTATTGAGTTTAATTCCTAAAATCACATCAGCAAGACCTAAATCTTTCATATCAAATTTAGAAGATAAAAATGACTTAGTTTCATTAATAATTTCCATGTTGGTTCCAAATATCAAAATATCATCAACATAAAGACATAATATCACACAAGAATAACCAACAATTTTACTATAAACACATTTATCAGAATCATTTATGACAAAGCCATTCTCTAAGATAACTTTGTTGAATTTTTCATTCCATTGTTTAGGAGCTTGTTTTAAACCATACAAGGATTTAATTAATTTGCAAACTTTATTCTCCTGTCCACACACCACAAAACCTTCTGGCTGATCCATATAGATCTCCTCTTCTAAATCTCCATTAAGGAAAGCAGTTTTAACGTCCATTTGATGGACCTCGAGTCTATATATAGCAGCCAAGGCAATTAATACACGTATGGTGGCAAATCTAGAAACAGGAGAGTATGTATCAAAATAATCCATGCCTTTCTTTTGTGTATACCCTTTTGCAACTAATCTTGCCTTAAATTTATCAATGGAACCATCAGGTTTAAGTTTCCTTTTAAAGATCCATTTGCAACCAATTGGTTTACACCCAGGAGGTAAATCACATAAAATCCATGTATGATTATTCATAATTGAATCCATTTCACTATTAATGGCTTCTTTCCAAAAACTAGAATCAACAGAACTCATAGCATCATGAAAAGTCTGAGGATCATCCTCAGCCAAATAGATTAAAAAATCATCACCAAAGTTCTTTTCTTTTCTTATTCTTTTAGGCCTTTCTACAACAGATTCAGGTTCTATGATATGAGTATCATGTTGAGAGTGATTAAAAGATGATGTTCCTTCTTCAATATGTCTTGTGACATTATTTTTCATAGGAAAAATATTTTCATAATAAACAGCATCAGATGCTCTTATTTCAATAATAGTGTTAACACTTATATCACTAATGTCAGATTTTATCACAAGGAACCTGTTTGCAGCACTATTTTCAGCATATCCAATAAAAATAGCATCTACTGTTTTAGGACCTATTTTTCTCTTCTTATTTTCAGGAATTTTAACTTTTGCAAAACAGCCCCAAACTTTAAGATTATTTAAGTTGGGTTTTCTCTTACACCATAATTCATAGGGTGAGAAGTCAACATTCTTATGAGGTATCATATTCAAAATATAGCATGCAGATAACAAAGCTTCCCCCCACATATTATTAGGTAAACCAGAATATGTTAACATTGAATTTACTGCATCTAATAAAGTTCGATTTTTCCTTTCAGCTATACCATTAGATTGAGCAGAATAAGGGGCAGTTGTTTCATGTATGATACCACAATCTTCACAAAAATGAGCAAAATCATTAGAAGTATATTCTCCACCTCTGTCAGACCTAACCCTTTTGATGGTTTTTCCTATTTGATTTTCTGCTAAGTTCTTATAGATTTTAAATTTTTCTAAAGCTTCATCTTTAGATCTCAAAAGATATATATAGCAGAATCTAGAGTGATCATCTATGAAGGTTATAAAATATCTCTTGCTATTTCTAGTTAATACACCATTTGAATCACATACATCAGTATGAATTAAATTTAGAAGATCACTACTCCTTTCAACAGATTTAAAGGGATGTCTAGGAAGTTTTGCTTCAACACAAGTTTCACATCTAACTTTATTATTTAAATCCGTTTTAGGAATTAGATTTAAACCCATCATTCTTTTCATTGTCTTAAAATTCACATGACATAGTCTAGAATGCCATAAATCACTAGAATCTGAATTAACAACAGAAGTTGAGGAATCAGAAGAAATATTGATATTATTTACCACATAAGGAGAAAGTACATTCAACTTAAACAATCCTTCACTTACATAACCCTTTCCAATAAAATTTCCAAACTTAGTGATTACAACTTTCCCAGATTCAAAAACTAACTTATAATTATTCTTATTTAATAAAAATCCACTAATAAGGTTCCTCCGAATTGCAGGCACATGCTGTACTCCTTGGAGAGATAGGACCTTTCCTGAAGTTAACTTCAAATCAACTCGTCCTTCCCCCACAACTCGAGCAGCACTGGAGTTCCCCAAAGTTACACTCTTGTTGGTGGCCTGATAGGTGGCAAAAGCATGTCGATCAAAACAAACATGAGTGTTAGCCCCCGTATCAATCCACCAATCATTAGAAAAATTAATTAAATTTATTTCAGGGAATAATGTTACAAACCCATCAGAAGGCTCAGAAGTAGAAGCTCCAGAAGTTATCATGTTAACTTGAGGATTAGGAGTTTGGTTATGATCATGGCGATGAAACTTGGGACGAGGTCTGCCACCATCTTTTCTCTCATAGCAATTCTTGGCAAAATGACCTGGTCTACCACACACATAACAACATTTCTGATTAGACTGATTCTTAAAATTTTTCCCTTTAGCCTTATAGTTTTGATTCCAATGATAATTGGCCTTCTTATTATGGAACTTAGGATTAGGATTCTGGAACTTGGGATTATTGCAATTTTTATTTTTGTTGTTGTTTTCAGTCAGGTTGACATTGGAGGAGTTTTTAGACTCAATCAGTTTTCTTTGTTCTTCCTCAATCCGAATAGAACACTGAAGTTCATCTAATGAAATCTTAGAATGTTTATGCTGAAGAGATCTAGCAAAATTATGCCAGGAAGGTGGAAGTTTATCAATCAGACATGAAACAATTAAATTTTCATCCATGTTTTGACCTCTAGATTTCATTTCACATACAATGTTAAGGAATTCATGAGTTTGTGAAATAACAGATACGGAATCAGACATGGTGAAATGCAGAAACTTAGAAGCAATGAAACGTTCAATTCCAGCATCTTCTTTACCATACTTATCTTCTAATGCTTTCCATAATTCTCGTGCAGTAGGAATTGAACAATAAATATCATATAGTGTATCATGCAAATTACTAAGAATTCGACCATGGCATAGATAATCTTTTTCATTAGGAGTGTATGCAGGTTTTTCAGATATAGAACCGACAGCAGAAGATGCATTATTTGCAGGAGTGGATGAATCATGAGTGTGGTCTGTATCAGAAGAGGATGGCACATCTTTAGATTCGCTGATAACAGAAAACAGACCAAGAGAGGTCAGAAGGAATTTCATCTTCTGTTGCCATCTCTTAAAGTTAGTACCCGAAAATTTTTCAGGCCTTAGGTCATCCATATTAGACACCGACAATCCAGACATAGCAATCAATCTTTCGTTTCAAAATTGTTGGAAAATATTAAGGGAATATGCTAGTCCGAAAGGATAAGAACAGACCAATTAACACAGTAATCTACTATAACAACAGAAAGGGAAACGAGTTTAGAATCGCCTGTTTAGGAGAGAAACGTGTCGTAGATGACACTGTCTTTGAAACGAAAGACGCCCCCTCCTCTAGCACAGGGTTCACTGGCGCTTCGTCCCCGAGATATGACTCCCCACTGACTGCTCCAGGTGCAAGGCCAGAGTAGTCCTAATCCGATCACTTGTTGATGTAGAATGCCCAGAGCAAAAAGAAATTTCAGAAGCACAGTTCGCAGTTTCGCAAAGAGAAGAAGAAGAAGTGGTCTTCTGTCTCTCAAACACGCCCCCTTATAGAAGTTTCGGGCAGTTAGAATCTCAACCGTTGCGATTCTAACGGTAGGCCCATAACTGGCCAAAGCCCAACAGGTGTGACCCAACGGTAAGCCAAAATCAAATTCAAAACTCGGTAACCGGCACAGCACAGCACAGCACAGCACGGCGCGGCGCGGCCCGACTCGACACGACACGACACGACGCGACACGACGCGACACGACGCGACGCGGCTCGACACGGCACAAAAATAAATAAATAAATAAATAAATAAATAAATAAATAAATAATATATATTTATTTATTTCTATTCGATCAAACCACTTAATTCGACACACTATTCGAGCCCACATCCTATGCCCCTTGGGTCTCGACCCAAGGGTGAGCTCTCCAATACATAAATCAAAGGAAGTATTTCCAACTTCCAATACGGGACTAAACAATAAATGAGGAATTTGAATCAACATAAGGACCATAAATTCTAACAATAACAAATAACAAATTCTTGATTTATCACATGTCTACCCTAAGATGTGAGGAGGGTAAACTTCGGCAAGCCCAGTATGGCCTAACATCGCCAGGCCCATTATGGCCTTGATCGACCATGTCCGTAACGGGACACTCCACTCTCAACCCATCCAGGGCGGCCTAGTTAAGGCTCAAGAAAGTTCCGTCGGCCCCGAGGTGGAATTACTGCACGCGTCCTGGACGCCGTGGAACTCGTCATCGGATAAACGTTGCCGCTACCATTATGAGGCTTCCCACGGTGTGGACTACGTCACACTCACGTCATTGAAATCCCCGCCGCGGAGCCTCCCTCCCAATAACGGGCAAGGGAACAATGAAAAACTCCCGATGATCAAGGAAACGTCCCTCCACGATCCTCGCCACTTTCCCAATGGAAGAACGGTCGGCACCACTGCGGCCTGTGTAAATAGGCCATCACGGGACGTCGGGAGGAAGGGCGGTTGGCCTAAACTTACAGCTAAACTGCTAGAGACGCCCTCTGGACACTCCTACACAGAGTCAATCGTAGAGAGAAGAGCTCCCTGCATATAAATCGAAGGATTCTCCACCCGAGGAGTAGAATCTGAGAGGTTCCCGGCCCCTGTGGTTCTTCTCTCCCTACCTCTCCGTGCTTCCTACAGGCCTCTGATCACTCTCCAGAACTCCACTCCTTTGATCATACTGTTTCTCTCCTCACTTTGACTCTCTTCTCTCTCCTTCTTAGCTTACACAAGTGTCTCGATCTTAAGCATCAGTGGGTTATCCCCTGGGAGCACTCCCAGGCTCTTTCTGACGTCTTCTTACAATGTTTGTAGGTTTTTCCGGGAGACCGACTGTTCTTTCCCAAATAAATAAATATTAAAAGTGTGGTATGAGATATAGGGAGCATTTTCCTACCTCTATAAGATGAAATCCCCAAAATTTTAAGATTCACTCTAAACTTCAATCCCAAATGTAGGGGATGACATGCTTACTCCTAAACACTACAAAATAATATATCTCATTACATCTTCCTCTAATGGCACGATTTAATTGACCCAAAACTTACTTGTCCTTACCCTTCCTGTTCTTTTGCTACTGCTTCTCCTATTTCCTTTCTCCATTTCCCCTTTACTTTTACTTTCTTGATTATAGAAGATAAAATGAAAATGAGAAAGATAGTGGAAAAGAGGTAGATATTTTAAAGAATCCCCTCCAAATCTCAATATTAACTACAAGTTCTAAGGCTAAGTTAAATTCTCCACGTTACCCCACATGAAGCTCATAGAAAAGTCACATTTTACCCAAATGCGAAATGATGTAGTGGAATTTTGTACAACTTTTTCTAACGTCACTCGGCCCACAAAGCTCGACTAACATCACTCAGCTTATATGGCTCGGCCAACATCACTCGATCTACGAGGCTCGCCCAACACCACTCGGTCTATGAGGCTCGGCCAACACCACTTGGTCTACGAGGCTCGGCCAACATCACTCGGTCGACTAGACTCGGCTAACAACACGTGGCTATCCAAGTTCGGCCAACAATGCTGGACTATCCAGACTCGGCCAATAACACTGCACTATTGTTAAATGATATTTTTGGCCTACTAAATGACAGAATCTCAAAAAGTGCTCAACATGAAAATTGTAGATAATCAAGTTATCTTTCTCATGACCCTAATTTCATCTCATTTTGACATTCCTGCATAATGTTATGCTATAAATAATAAACTATTCACTTAAATGTATGAATTACACTTAATGTGCTCAAACCAACTGTAGCAGTCGAAAAATGGTCACCCACTTTTCGATCCACACCCCCAAGAATTTGTTTGAACGAGACTGCGAGCCTCACTGGAGAGAGACCTGCAACCACCAGGAAGAGTCAGAAGGAGCCCTGGGAGTTATCCCAAGGGTCAACCCTCTAACAGTCAAGTCAGGCAACTATAGGACGAAGGGAGAGTGCTAGAGGGAGAACAAGAGAACTCGTGGAGAGGTGCTTGGCTAATTCTCTTTCCTTACCTCTTAGCTGTTGGGCCAGGGTCCTTTTATACTATCGCTAGGAGGGTTAACCGTTGATTTTCCGTGACTAGGGGAGTCGTGAGCCGCCTGGTTTGCGTGCCTGACGAAGCAGGAGGCATGGACGTTTGACTCGTCGTTCCCATCGGGGAGGAAGCTTCGTCATTAATGTGACATGGGCGCCAGTCATTAATGATGAAGGGCACGCCAGAGAGGGAGTGTGCCTGCGCTATCAGATGGAGTGGCGCAAGTGGCGTCTTGGTATCGTCGCCGGGGTGGGGCACCGTTTGCAATTAATGTGCAGCAGTCGCCGCTGCCGGAGAAGGAGTATGCGGGTACGACCTATGATCTGGGCCTGCGACAGGGCATGGGTGTAATGCCCTGGATTCTTTCGGATCATTATCGGAGAGCTTTCGGATCGCTTTTGTGGATCCTAAGTTATGTTTTACGATCCACGCAGATTTTTCTCTCGTACAAGTTACGGAACCCAGTGGAGAGTTTACTGTTGAGTTCATCGACTCGAGGATGCTACAGTTGCGTTATGCTCCTTCCGAGGATCGCTTGGACTATTTTTTCTTATTTTTCTGAATTAGTGAATTTTCGGGCTAAAAATCAGATTTCACGAAAATTAGGAAATTCCGAATTTCCTTTTCTATTTCTTCTTCACCCTCTCTCCTCTCTCTCATTCTCACGTCTCTCACTCTCTCTCTCCGTTCTCTCTCCTCTCTTCGCGGGGCGCGCGACCGTGACGAGGTGGGCGAGGCAGGAACGTCGTGGAGCGTGTTGGTGTGAAGGATGGAGCGTGGCGTTGGCGCGATCCCTCGGTGGATTCAAAGCCGACGTGGCGTGGTTCGTGTGATGGTTTCGGCGTGGTTTAGTCGTTTCGGCGTGCGAGAACTTCGGTGGAGGTAGGGAGATGGATACCCTACTTCTCTTCTGTGTTTCCTCGCGATTTGGAGCCGAGCAGTGTGAGTATGAGCAGATTTTACCGCGTTTGGGTGAAAGCATGCTTCGGGGGGTGTGAGACGGGTTCGCCATTTCCGGCGACGGTTTCTTGCTAGATTAGTTTCATTTGAACCCCTGGCATGTTAGCATTTCATTCCCGCTAGTTTCGTTGTAATTTGTTGTCGTTTGGGACCGGTATGAGCCCGGGAACCCACATGACTCATTTTGGGTTGATTCGGTAGAATCGCCCATTTCTTGTCGTTTATGCGTCGATTGGATCCCTTCCAGCTTGTGGGAGGTTTATTTCATCCCTAGGATTGTCTCCCCTTCGTTTTAGGGCAAACGGGGCATGGAAAGGCCGGGTTTTGGCGATTCCTACGGTTTTCTCGCCGTATCACCTTGGCGGTCCTCCCAGATACCGTTTTTATGTCTTAAATGGTCCATTGGAGACCGCTAGGCTGTGTGTGTCTGTCGGTTTGGCTAAGCGGTCGTGCGATAGACCGCAAGGCTCGCCTTAACGGTCCACGGGTGACCGCTAGGCATTGTTTGAATTCGGTCAACTTTAAGTCGGTTCGGGCTAGCAGTCTAGCTCCGACCGCATGGTGTCCTTGGCGGCCCTTTGGGAGACCGCCAAGCTTCGTGAAATGGTTCAAGGTAGACCGTTTACTGGTTTGACTGGTTAAGTCGGTTTGGGGGTTGACTGGGTTAAGTGGCCATGTCTATGACCGCTACAGTCCCTTGCGGCCCTCAGATAGACCGCATGCTTCTATGCTTTAGTAGTTTTATTCGTTTAGTCTTCTAAGTGAAGCGGCCATATCCTTGACCGCTTAACCCAGTGAGATGGTCCATGTGTAGATAGTTTTTAGCTTTGTACAGCCCTTTTTACGACCGCCAAGCGTCTGTATTCTCTGTGTGAGGGTAGTGGCCCTTTGGCTTACCGCTTGGCTTGCCTGGCGGCCTAGCATATGGTTGTTTCCTTCCCAGAGTTCTGGTTTCTCGATAGTTTGACCTCCAATTGTCTTGGCCTGACCTTGTGGTTTGCCCGTTGTCCCATGGATGTCTTGGACGTCCTATGAGGGCTGTGACCATGTTGTAGGGTGGCCGGGAGTGCCATTATATCAAATACTGTTTCGTGGTGCTTCGGAGTTATTATTGATTTCTGGTCGACTCGGTGTGATCCAGTGGTTGACATGTAACCTCGTGAATGCTTCGGTAGTCATGTATGGATCGAGACATAGTTTTGGATGTCTTGAGGTGCTGTCTTAGCTCAGTTAGCGTGTCCATGTGCTTTGAGGGGTTTTGGTAATGTCTCAGTTCTTCGTGATTCGTGTTATATGCATGTGTGGATCCGACGATCCCATGTCGTTTCCTTTATCAGTGTTTTACCATGACTTTGGCTTAGGGATTAGGCTGATTGGCGGCATGTTATCACTTTTGTGCGATGATCTTGACCCAGAGTAGTGAGACTCAAGGATCGTTGTGTCAGCAGGCCTAATTGTTGTCCTGAGTTCGGTGGCAGTTTGGTGTGCTGCCTTGTGTCTTGTGCTTGCTGTTCCGTGGTACGTGCGACAGTGCGGGCTTAGCCTGTCCATACTCCAGCACTGATGTTTCGGAGTCTCTGTGTCTAGTAAGTCTCCATTAGTCGTAGCCTGACGACACTTTCTTGTGTGTCAGCTCACCTGGGAGTGGTGGCAGGGTGAGTTCCCGATATACGGTTTTTAGGCTAGTTTCCGTGGGCCCCCTTGCTTTGCGGTAGCGTCCTACTAGGGGGGGAACTAGCTAGAGGCCTGGCTCGAGACATTGAGCTTGTGTGTGCACACGTGGTCAGGGGCGTTTGGACGAGCGCCGATGGGCGTGACCCTGACTAGTCACTCGTTACTGTTGTTCCTTGTACTTGGTTCTGTGTGTGTCTCAGTTTCCGCCGTCCCAGGCTTGTGGGAGATACTTTTGGCGCAGTGTAAGACGTCAGTGGATGCATCTGGCTGATCTTCTAGTGATGAGGTACTTCTATCACCTGACATCTGACTTATTGTGTTTCTGTGACTTTTCCGGGTTGTCTGTTCTTGGCTTCACCCGATGTCAGTGTAATGTACCATACACGACGGTGAGGTTGTGTATGTTTGTGCCTTTCGACTGTGTAGGTCTTTTGTAGGCTTTTTGCATGTTTTGGTAGGCTTCAGCTATGGAGCTAGTGCTTTGTCGACGGATCGGTAACGCCCGACTTTGTGACATCGGGGTTCGCCTTTCTGTTGTTGTTTGGAGTAGCTTAGAGAGCCGAGATTCGTTTGGCAGCCGTGTGTTGACACCCGTTTTAGCCCACAAGTTGTGTCATTTCTCTTATTCATCATTTTTGATGCCCCGAATTAGCCATTATTTTGGAGCTTCCTTGGATGGATTTCAAGCCCATTTTTACCATTTCATATCCTTTGAGTCTTGGAGATCATGATTTCTTATAGCCCCGGAGCTTATCTTATCAAATTCCGGCTTCCAAATCAACTTTCGACCCATTTAGGCCGACTTCCCTCAAGTAATCGGCTCTCTCTCACTGCGCAATCTTAAAAGTGGTTCTTTTTCACCCTCTTCCATTCCTCTTTCAAAAAGTTGTCTTCATCAAAGTTGTTCCTCTTTCAAAGATCTACAATTTCTTCTTCTACACCGTTGGCCGGTTCTGCCCCGATTGTGAGCTATTCGCATTTTTCTGGCATGCCGTGCTGTTCACCTACATTCCAGAATTTTCCTCTCTCTTCCAGCCCCATTTTCACCATCTTCCAATCATTTTCTCACATTTATTTCTTCATAAAGTTGTTCCTCTCTCAGTTATCTACAACTTCTATGTTTACCACTTTGTCTAATTCTCCACCGTTTGAGAGATACGCTTCGATTTCTAAAGTCGCGCGCAGTCTGCCCAGAATCTGCCTTCATCGAAGTGAAGGTCATTTGCAGGTGCGTTACTTCATTGAAGTGACGGCCCAGTGAAGACCGTTACTTCAGTGTGACGGTCCTACGATAGACCGTCACACCAAAACTTGCCCAAAACAGCCCGGTTCAACCCCTAGAGTGTGGCGGTCCTATCCTTGACCGTTAGACCAAGTGACGGCCCTGTTTAGGTGCGTTACATCCAATCTCATCCGAAAACGTCTCGTTCGACCTCCAGAGTGTGACGGACCTACCCTAGTCCGTTACATCACTATGACGGTCCTATGATAGACCGTTACATGCACCAGAGAGTCCAATTCGTGCTGGACTCTGCTCCGTTTTTGTGCGCCGTGGCCCTCTTGAAGAGTCCATAACTTCTTGAATTCTTATCCAAATTGATCCCCGTTTTTTCCTACTTCTAGCCCTTGGTATTATCTTGAATTTGGTTCATAGGAATCAAATTTTTATTGGCAATATCTCTTGGGATCTGGGTCGCAAGATCAAGATTTATGTTTTCTAGTTCAACTCAAACTCTGCAGATAAGGCTCCGGGGCTGCCTTCCAAGAGCCATATCTTCTAGAATCCTCCTCTGAATTGATCCCCGTTTGTTCCTATCTCTTGTCCTTAGTATTATCTCGAGTTTGATCCAGAGAACTCGATTTATCTTGGACTCTATCTCCGGGAATCGTGATAAGAAGATGAGGCTTTCTTGCAAAACTCTATAAAAACTGCCCAGTTCGCAGTCGCGACGGGGGGCTCTTTCCGGACGTGGGGCGAAGCCATGCTGCACCGTCGACTCACAACTTCGACCCCATCTTGAAGAGGGAAGTATTGGCTTTCAATTTCATCCTTCTGGGCTTGATTCCATGATCTCCACTCTTAGTTCTAATCTCCTCAAAATCACAAATCATCACAGTTTCCTGCACTTTCTGCTACACATGCGTTTTTCTCCGTTTTGCATCATTGATTTCTCTCTACTCTCTCAATCAAATCTCGTGATTTCAAATCTCATGCATGCACAACACACCCACCTATTATTTCCACCCTTCCACAGGGGTTAAAAACCCTCCCCCCGGTGAGTTTGCCCTCAATTTCTACCCCTATTTTATCACTGCGGGATTGATACTACACATGCATGTTCTAATGGGTTTTTGCCTTTGTGTTTCATCTTTGTTTTGCAGGAGAGCATGAATACAATGTGAGGCCCTCTTCCTCTAGCCGGCTGGAAGGAGAGGAGGTTTGAATCCACAAGTTCCCCGCACCCCGTTTCAAGCGCGATCAAGTTTTCTTTCCAAGGTATACGGCGCCGTTGCACTCCTTTCTTCATCCTTGCGGCGTTGTTAATCCTTGGTGGCGATCACGGTTAGTATTTCCATCCTTTCATCCCCTTGTCTTTGATTCACATGTTTATGCATGTATGTATTTAAAGGGGGCGGATAGGAATCTAATCTAATAATTAAAAAAAGGGACTCAACAGTTTTTTGGCGATCACGGTGGGACACCAATGCCCATCACGCTTGTTTTCATGCTCTTTTGTAGGTTGGGTGGGTGCATGTTCATGTTTAGGTGATATTTCTTCCATTCTCCAACTATTTTTGGTGTTTTAAGGGCTCTGGTAGTGTGACGGTCCTGCAGTAGACCGTCACATGCATGTAACGGTCCTTTGGTAGACCGTTACACGGCTTCTGGCAGTCTTGCGTGCATGCTCACAGGGCCGTGTTCATCGAGGCATAACTTTTGATCCCGGAGTCCGATTGAGCTGATTCTTGTTGCGTTGGATAGCCCTTTGTATTGTCTTTCCATCCATATATCATTTGCATCATTTGGTTAACATTTGCATATTCTAATCTTGTCCAACTTTTTGAGTTTTGTGCATAAGTTCTGCAGGCAGGCTCAGGGACAGGTTCACAGGTACATCTTTAATGAGTGATTTGACTGCCTTCCCGATGTCTGATTACACTGATTTTTGATCCATTGGATAGTCCTTTGTATTGTCTTTCCATCCATAGCTTATTTGCATCATTTGGGTCTCATTTGCTTAGTTAAAAATTGTCATCATTTTAGCATTTTGTCCATAAAATCTGCATGTGGTCTGCGCATAGGTTCACGGGGGCATCTTTGCTTAGTGATTTGATTGACCTCCCGGGGTCAGATTGATCTGTTCTTGGGGCCGTTGTGCAGATCTTTGTATTGTCTTTCCATCCATATACTATTTGTTTTTGTTGGATCATGTTTGCATAGTTTAATCTAGTCTTGATTTTCTAGTTTTAAGCTAGAATTTGCATGCACTCCGGTGCACATAGGGCCATACATTGCATATCATAGTTGCATTTCCTACCTTGGTGCGTGGACCTCTCGTCTCCATATTCCTTGGAGCCGACCAGGAAAACACATCAAGGACCTCCATAAGTCCCCGTGAGCCGTGGATTCCCACACGGACGCCGGGCCGGTTGTATCTTTCCACCCCTTTAGGCTTGCATTTGCATAAGTGTGAGGGAGTTAACCTTAGTCAACCCAAAGTTTGGACCTTATTCCTATGAGATTCCTATCTTGAGGGAATTGTTATTAATTCAAATCATTAAAAGGTCTATTGAAACCCCTAAAAGATTTCCCATCATATTAACTTGTTTGACTTGGGTGAAAACTCTCACATTGCATTGTTCGTGTTGATTGGGCTTGTCCAAGCTCATTAGTGATTTTTGTGTTGCATTCTTTCATCATCCACATGTTTTGTTATTGTTAGGCCCATTTAGCTTAGGCCATTTTGTGTGTCCATTGTCTAGTCCATTGTCCCGTGGTCCGTTGTCCATTCATCTTTGCATTAGTGGGTCGGCCCCCCTTGTTCTCAAGCCCATTAAGCCATTGCTTCCCCATTTGTATTGTCCTTGATCTCCATGTATTAAGTCTCCATTTGCCCTCATGGAGCAGTATTCTAACCCCTTGTATCATTCTTTTTCCCAATCTGCTTCCTATTCCCACGTGGAATCCTCTTCCCGCTTGGGTCCATCTTCTCGTGGTCCCCTGACCCATCTGAGGAACAGGCTAATCTCATGGCCCGTATTTCAAGCCTTGTTTGCCAAATGGACCCGGCCCAGGCCCAACGTCTTATTGCATCTCATCTTCATGGGCCTTCTTCTCATAATGGGCCATCTCCTATTCATGGGCCTCCTCCTTCTCCTTCATATGTTGCTGGCCCAATTGCTAATGGGCATTATTCTCTTAATGGGCCTCATCCTTCTGCCCATGTTGCTGCCAGCCCATTCAACCCATATGCTCATGCCTCTTCCAGGCCCACATATCCTTCCATTCCCGGAATGGGCCCTTCTTCTTCTCAGCCCGGATCCTCTTATCCGGCCCAATACCATGCTCCTGGTCCTAATTCACAACCTCTTGCTCAAGTTGGCCCATATTCTTCTCGATCTCTCCCTACCCAGGAGATGATTGCTCAAACCCAACGCCAGCTTGATGAGCTTCAACGTCGGATCGATCCTAAATCCTCTTTAAGTGTTCCATTCGCATTTCAAGGTCTTCGGCTTCCGCCATCTTCACAAATTCCCACATATCGCCGTTATAGTGGAGTTGGTGACCCATATGTGCACTTGAAGGAGTTTGTTTATGAGTCGGCCCAATTTCGACATGACCAACACTTGATGGCTTATCTGTTTGGTCTGTCATTGGAAGGCCCGGCTCGGGATTGGTTCTTCTCTCTTCCGCAAGAGCAAGTTGTGAGTTTTCATGCCGTTCAAGAAAAGTTTATTCAGCAGTATCAAGACCAGGTTGGGCCCAAGTATTCTATCGCGGATCTGGCCCATGAGATGATGAAGCCCGAAGAGGAGTTTCTGCACCTTTGCTGACCGTTGGCGTCGCTTGCTGCGCAAGTCCCGGGGCACATACCGGAGGGAGAACAAATCAAGATGCTGATATCAAATGCAACACCCGAGTATTGGTTCATCTTAGCCCTCAACGACATCACCTCCTGGCAACAATTATACAGCCGAGCCCGCTTCATTCGCCAACAAATCCAAGATTCCCTTGACCTCGAGTCTCCACCATCCACCTCCACATATCAACCTTCACCCTCCACATGTCAACCCTACGCTCCCATGAGTCAGCCGGCCATGAGTCAGCCTTCCGCCACATATCCCTCCACGAGCCAACCTCCCGCCTCTACATACCCATACGCCTCAGCATATCAACCTTCCATGAGTCAGCCTCCCGCATCCACATACCCGTCTCCATCTCCACTTCCGGTCAAGGGAACACCACATCCCGAGCAAGTAGATGCCGTCTACATACCCCCTCATCCTGTTCCACACATGCCTTCACCAAAGCCCTCCACCACTAGCCACGCACTCCTGCCTACGCAACCTCCACTTCCGTCTCCACAACCTTCTCCACCATTACATATCCCTCGGCATCCACCTTGCCCGAAGCAGGCTCCTCATCTTCCTTTGCCGGAGTGTTTCACCGATATATTTCGGGCTTTGATGGCCACTCACGCGTTGCCGTTCTCTCCGGTTGTGCCTTACCGACCCGCGGTCGGGGATATGCTTCAGTTCTGTGATTTCCACCGTCAGCAGGGGCATTTGGTTGAGGATTGTCCCGAGTTCCGGGATTATGTTTATGATCTGGAAGCTAAGAAAAGGATTGATTGGGCCGCTATGCATAAAGTCATTTTACATCTTCGCAACCAACAGCAGCAGCAAGAAGTGCCACCCGGGCAGCCGTCTCTGTTACTTCAAGGTCAGGGGCACCCCTATTATTCCTCGTCTAGTGCTGCACTCGCTCCATCACCTACTCCGTTACCTCCACCATCTCTTACCCCGGCTCCATCGCCGCCACAAACCCAAGCCTCTGCTCAGGCTAGTGCCTCCCCTTCTTCCCCTGCCGCCACTACCACTACTTCTATCCCTAACACCGCTCGACGCGTTGTGTCGACACGTCGACGGTGGACACCACAACCTCCCTCTTCACCCTCTCTACCTCCATGTCCACTACCCCCATCGCCTTCATCACTATCCTCACCATCTCCATTGCCATCACCATCATCTCCATCTCCACACCAGTGCTTCCATCACCACCTCCATCTCCACCCTCGCCTCCATCTCCGCCATCACCTTTGCCCGAGCCTGAGCAAGCCAAACCTTCTCCTTTACCTCTGCCCTCAGCCACGCCTTCGCCGTCACCTTTATCGCCACCCGAGCCTATCATCGCCACATCGCCTGCGCCTTCACTTTCCATCACCACTCCCGTTGGAGCCTCCATGCCTTCCAAACCTTCACATGTTCCACCGAAACATATTCCCTTTACTTCTCCAACCACTTCCACCCCACGGAGCGGGTGTGCGCTTCCTTTGGTGCCCCTCGGGTCTAATCCCCAGGGAGATAATAAGCCAAGTCAGGATGATTCAGTGCCGACCGTGCATTTCAAGATTCAGGATTTTATCTGTCGGATGCCGGTTCGTGTCCTCGTCCCGGTTATTTTGGGGATGATGCGCCTCTACTTTCAAAGATGACAGTTGCTAAGAAGAGTTCCCTTGAGTTGATGCCAGTTTCTTCCCGAGCGAGGTCAGTGGCAATCTCTTTGCTCGCCGGAGAGTTCACCGTTGATGCTATTATTTCTCCTCGCTCTATTGCTGTTCAGATGACAGGCCAAGAAGGGTTCTCTACCCGCGTTGTGCTTACACATATGGCCACCAAGCAGATTATGGGTTCTATGTTCAAGGGGCAATTGGCCGTATCATCTACACTTTCCAAGGATATTCTGCACCTGTTATGTAATCTTCCTCGGTTTATTAGCAAACCGGCCATGTCAACGCCGTGTATTACTCTCCCTCAGCTTCACCCGTCTCTTCTATCAAGGGAGTTGTGCTTCAAGACTGAGTTCCGAGTGGAGTTACCGAATCTCATGCTTCTAGTGCCGAGAGACAAAACCTCGTGGGTTTGTGATATTCATCACTCTGAAGGGTTACTCGCTCAAGAATGTTCGCATATTGCTAGCACCGGGTGTCTAGGGGCAACCGCACCGATGAAGTTGCATGTTCACAGTCGGGCCAGGTCATCTGCTAGGTGGGCCCGTTATTTGAGAAGGTATTACAGATTAAGAAGCCCGAAGGTCCAAGCCCGCACCAGGTGGGTCCATTTTCAAGAAATTTCTGCCAAGAAGAGGCGGCGACGTAAACTCAATGGCTATCGGTTGTGCATTCAGGGGTCCACCTCTTCCTCCTTTTCTTTTCATTCATCCTTCCTTCTACTCAGTTCCCACCCTTGGGTGGTGTATCTTCCTCCATCTGATCCTATCTCCATCATTTTCTCCTCCTTCCATAGGTCCATGCGTCCCCATTCCTCTCTTTTTTCCCCGGATCCTCCAGATTTTCCCTCCTCTCACGATTCTAGGCCCTGGCCTATGTCATCATTCCATCCTAATCTCGGGACATCACCTGATTATTCTTCCCCGAGACTTCCAGGTGTTGCCTCTGATTCTTCCCCTCCGGTATCTCCGGGTTCTTCTTATTCCCCGACCTTGACGGGTGTCTCCCATTCTCCTTCTCTGGCACTGTCGGATGATTCTCGTCCCTCTTCTCCGACCACGTCGGATGATTCTTCTTATCATCTTTCTACTCTTTCCTCTTCACCCTTTCGGGGTCTTCGCCCTTTCTCTTGCTGTTTTCGAGGATTTAGTCCGCCTTGATCTCAGCTAATTTGGTTTATTCTGTATCTGGTTCCTTGTTATCCGGGCCTCAGTGCCTTAACGAGGGAGTTCTAGCCCTCATCTCTCTTCCTTTTTTATTCCTCCTTCGTCTAGTTTGGTGTCTATCGCTCCTCTGTGTAGAGGAATCTTTGATCCTTTGCTATCCTCTCCCTTTCGTCCTGACAAGCAAGGAATACAAAGCTACTCGCGCTCCTTAAAGCTCGATGATCGAGATCACTTCAGGATGCCGATTTCCACGCCATGGATTTGCAAAGGTATTTTTATTTTGAGCAAAGAAACATGCTTTCATTTCTATTATTTCTATTGTTTCTGCACATGGTTATAACGCTATTCCTCAACATGGTTAAGTGGCTTTTAGAAATTTGCTTAGTTCATTTAAAATGAGTTCGCTTCTGCAGCATCCTTAGGCAGTGATAGCTCCGCGCTGGGAGTCTAGTTCTTTCCCCGATCGTTGAGGGTGACCTTTGAGCATGGGTTTTTCACACACCACACGGCAAGCCATAGCCGATCTCTCTAGTGCAACACCGTTGCTGCTTTGGCCATACTTGGGTATGCACAAAGGTCTTTTTCTTTTCTCTACTCGGCCAAGTGCAGGGGCAAGAGGTTGATGGATAAGATGACCAACCTAGGCGCTCCCTAATACGAGAGAGGTCTCAAATAGGGGCAGTCTTGACCGTCGAAAGTGAGCTTTCATGCAATATCTAGCCAATAAGGGCTGTCAAAATCATATATGATGAATCAATGATGAATCAATGCAACATTATGAAATCCAAGGCATGGCAAGAGTGGCGAAGCCCCGCGGGACGTCATGAGCCTGGTCGCATGCATGCCTGATAAATATGGGTCTCAAAATCAAAGACACAAAGCCCCAGCGCAACAGACTATCTCTTTGAGGGGTGGTGCCCTGGAAGGAATTCAAATCCTGATGTCTCCCATCCTGCATAAAGCTTGTCTCCAATTTTCTTCTATCTCCCTCTTAGGCTGGGTTGTATCCCGGGTATGGCCTTAGTAGGGGCACCGTTCTTTAGAGGCGGTTGGTTATGGTAAGCCACCCTCACATGCACGCCCTGCTTAAGGGAAGCTTTTAATGAGAGGGGAGGGACGGCGATCCCTGGCCAGTAGTTCGAGCCCGTCTTTGGGTGCTGCAGATTGATATGTCAAAATCCAAAAAAATGAAATATAGTTCAAAATCCAAAAAAAATCAAATATGTCAAAATTCTGAAAAAAAAAGAAATATTGTCAAAATTCCAAAAAAAATCAAATATGTCAAAAAATCCCAAAAATTTGAATATGGCAAAAAAAAATCAGAAATACAAAAATCCAAAAATACTTCTCTTTTGTTCCTTTTATTTTTATCTTGAGGACATATACGTAATCTGTTTGCTAAGTGTGCAGGCTGCAGGTTGCAGGTTCAAGCTTTCCTTGCTCTATCATTCGCTCTGTCTCCTGCTCATATTCTTCGATATGTTCTCATCTCTTCAATCCTATCTCTGGATCTATTCTGAAGCTCATGGCCTTCTCAGCTTTTGCTTATATGCTTAATCATGTCTCCATGAGAGGGCATTGTCCCACGATTTTGAACCTGGCGGTTCGCTTCATCTGATCTTGGGCTTTGATTGAAGAATGTGTTTGTTATCTTATCATGTCTATGGTCCTCCATGTCTTTTGTCCCGTCGTGTCATTCGTCACACGTGTCCCTATCCTGCCGTGTCATTCATCACACGTGTCTTGTCCTCCGTGGTATTGTCATCCCACGTGTCTTTGTCCCACCGTGTCCTTATACCACTGCATGTGTTGTCCCACCGTGTGCATGTTGTCTTGTCCCACCGTGCCATTAGCTGCATGCATGTTTGCCATTTGTTTGTTTGTTATATTTCATCCATCTTTGTTATGTTATGTTGTGCCATGTTTTGTTCATATTTCTCTTATTATGTTATGTTCATGTTATGCTCGTTCATATTCGTTCATGTTCACATTATATCATGTCAATGTGGTTGTTGTCTTATGATGAAAATCCACAAAAATCAAGAAATCAAAAATCTAAAAAATGCCGTTTCGCTTGGCAGGTAAGTCAGGTATGGCTCTCTATCCTTGCTCATTGTTGCATTACTATATGGTATCTACATTATTATAGCCTCTCAAGGACCGGCTGGTTGCCCGTGTGTTCTGGGATCTGATGTTCCCCTTTAACAAAAACGATGATGATCTAAGAGCATACGGTTAATCGTTGGATAGGCCGCTCGGTTGAGTCGAGTGGGGGACGATAGACTCTGTCTCGCACGCCGTGGTTGCAAGAAGACTCTTGACCCCGTCTTGGCTCAGTCTAGCAATATTATCCTTGAGTACTTTCTATTTTATCTTTCTTTGCATTCGTTTTAATGATTTCTTTATTTTAGCCCAGCATGCATCATGTCATTTTGAGCATTCATGTCTCGTGATCCATTCAAGGATTTCTCCTCAGCAATGGTTGATTGCATTCAGCTCTCTTGGATAAGAGATTCCTCATTCCACTCGAATTTGAACGATTTCTCTGATCTTGCCGCTTGGTCTAGTTGGCCAGTGTGATTCCTGTCTGGATTTTATCTCAGTCTTATCTCTCCTTTCCAGCTCTTATGCTGTGTTCCTTCCGACCCACTCATTATCCGTGGATTGTGTCCCCGATGAGGCTGGTCGTGTTTCCTTTTCCTCCTTTAGTTTAGTTCTCCAGACATGTCTCATCCTTGTCAATCATTTCAGGTGGTTAGTTCGGCGTTTTCGGGAGAATTCCTGTCGCTTGTTGGTTGTAACGGGTGTCTTTTTTGGCCTTGATGCCCGCTTATCAGTTCCCTCCGCTTCATCTCCGCTTCAACTCCATTTCACGTCGCTGTCGCTTTCACTCCACCTCCTTTCCATTTCGCCTCCACGTCGCTTTCGCTCGTTCCCTTGCAAAGCGGACATCAAGGAGGGGCATCTGTTGACACCTGTTTTAGCCCACAAGTTGTGTCATTTCTCTTATTCATCATTTTTGATGCCCCGAATTAGCCATTATTTTGGAGCTTCCTTGGATGGATTTCAAGCCCATTTTTACCATTCCATATCCTTTGAGTCTTGGAGATCATGATTTCTTAGAGCCCGGAGCTTATCTTATCAAATTCCGGCTTCCAAGTCAACTTTCGGCCCATTTAGGCCGACTTCCCTCAAGTAATCGGCTCTCTCTCACTGCGCAGTCCTGAAAGTGGTTCTTTTTCACCCTCTTCCAATCCTCTTTCAAAAAGTTGTCTTCATCAAAGTTGTTCCTCTTTCAAAGATCTACAATTTCTTCTTCTACACCGTTGGCCGGTTCTGCCCCGATTGTGAGCTATTCGCATTTTTCTGGCATGCCGTGCTGTTCACCTACATTCCAGAATTTTCCTCTCTCTTCCAGCCCCATTTTCACCCTCTTCCAATCATTTTCTCACATTTCTTTCTTCATAAAGTTGTTCCTCTCTCAGTTATCTACAACTTCTATGTTTACCACTTTGTCTAATTCTCCACCGTTTGAGAGATACGCTTCGATTTCTAAAGTCGCGCGCAGTCTGCCCAGAACCTGCCTTCATCGATGTGAAGGTCATTTGCAGGTGCATTACTTCATTGAAGTGACGGCCCAGTGAAGACCGTTACTTCAGTGTGACGGTCCTACGATAGACCGTCACACCAAAACTTGCCCAAAACAGCCCGGTTCAACCCCTAGAGTGTGGCGGTCCTATCCTTGACCGTTAGACCAAGTGACGGCCCTGTTTAGGTGCGTTACATCCAATCTCATCCGAAAACGTCTCGTTCGACCTCCAGAGTGTGACGGACCTACCCTAGTCCGTTACATCACTATGACGGTCCTATGATAGACCGTTACATGCACCAGAGAGTCCAATTCGTGCTGGACTCTGCTCCGTTTTTGTGCGCCGTGGCCCTCTTGAAGAGTCCATAACTTCTTGAATTCTTATCCAAATTGATCCCCGTTTTTTCCTACTTCTAGCCCTTGGTATTATCTTGAATTTGGTTCATAGGAATCAAATTTTTATTGGCAATATCTCTTGGGATCTGGGTCGCAAGATCAGGATTTATGTTTCCTAGTTCAACTCAAACTCTGCAGATAAGGCTCCGGGGCTGCCTTCCAAAAGACATATCTTCTAGAATCCTCCTCTGAATTGATCCCCGTTTGTTCCTATCTCTTGTCCTTAGTATTATCTCGAGTTTGATCCAGAGAACTCGATTTATCTTGGACTCTATCTCCGGGAATCGTGATAAGAAGATGAGGCTTTCTTGCAAAACTCTATAAAAACTGCCCAGTTCGCAGTCGCGACGGGGGGCTCTTTCCGGACGTGGGGCGAAGCCATGCTGCACCGTCGACTCACAACTTCGACCCCATCTTGAAGAGGGAAGTATTGGCTTTCAATTTCATCCTTCTGGGCTTGATTTCATGATCTCCACTCTTAGTTCTAATCTCCTCAAAATCACAAATCATCACAGTTTCCTGCACTTTCTGCTACACATGCGTTTTTCTCCGTTTTGCATCATTGATTTCTCTCTACTCTCTCAATCAAATCTCGTGATTTCAAATCTCATGCATGCACAACACACCCACCTATTATTTCCACCCTTCCACAGGGGTTAAAAACCCTCCCCCGGTGAGTTTGCCCTCAATTTCTAACACTATTTTATCACTCGGGATTGATACTACACATGCATGTTCTAATGGGTTTTTGTCCTTGTTTGATCTTTGTTTTGCAGGAGAGCATGAATACAACGTGAGGCCCTCTTCCTCTAGCCGGCTGGAAGGAGAGGAGGTTTGAATCCACAAGTTCCCCGCACCCCGTTTCAAGCGCGATCAAGTCTTTAAGTTCCAAGGTATACGGCGCCGTTGCACTCCTTTCTTCATCCTTGCGGCGTTGTTAATCCTTGGTGGCGATCACGGTTAGTATTTCCATCCTTTCATCCCCTTGTCTTTGATTCACATGTTTATGCATGTATGTATTTAAAGGGGGCGGATAGGAATCTAATCTAATAATTAAGAAAATAAATCAACACCGTGTTTCTGTTCGGTACGACTTTACTCTTTCCTTTAGCTGTCCTTACTCCAATTTTTACAGCTTTACTGTTGTAATTTAGTACTTTTGTTACTTCTGCTCCTGCTTTACTGTTCAGCGTTGTTGTCTTGTGTGTTGCTGCGTTGTTTCCAGTGGGGATCTGTGTGACCCCTATCGAGCCAGTGACACGAGACTCACCCCTACTTTTCAGGTGTGGTCGTTCTTCTTTCTCGTGGTTCGAGACGCTATCTGGTAGTTCGTGGTTGCCATCGTTACCTGCGTCGGGCTTCCCCCGACGTTGAGGGTACGTTTCCCTTTCATGTTAGACAGTACTTATCTTTATTTGGACTGGACTCTGTAATTTAAATTGTTAATTGAAAAAAGTAATTTTATTTCTGCTACTTTAGAAAACCTATTCATTGAAATATTAATTGCTTATTGCTTTATTTGGAACTTCAATGTACTCCACACACACCTTTTATCCCTTCGAAGCTTTACCGCTCTTGGGAGGCTTCTCAGAATCCAAGTGGTATCGGATTTACCAGGTATTCTGAGTCTGGGTCGTCACAAGGGGCATGATAGGATGTCCAGGAGGTATGGTGGGCTTTGGAGAGCTGGGCCCTGGTGGTAGGCTGGAGATCGAGTGCTATTGGGCCAACTAGATGGGCTTGTTGGGCCGGCAGGATGGGCCCTCCTCAGTAGGCCACCACTCCCGAGCAGCGAGGGTGCTTGGTGCTCGGGAGGACTTTAGAGCCCTCCTCACCGTAGGAGAGGGGGGGGGGGACGATGATGGGCTTCTACATTAGACGCCTTAGGATTGAAGCACCTGCCAATCAACCGCCGAACCATTGGGCGTGGGCATCACCGTTATGATGGCGCTACCCCATCTGTTATGGGGGCGTGAGATAGGACGATGAAGACACGTGGCCTAGGGCTTTTCCCATCTGTTCGGGGGATGGAGGCGATCCATCCACGTGTTGATGGCATGGCCTGGGCCATTGATATCCATCGACTGGCTTACTGCCTCTTCTTCTCTTCAAAAGGAGCACAGGGAATGGCTGGAGAGGCATCCATTCATCTCATTTGGTGCCAGCTCCTGCTGCCTCCTCCTTCTTTCTTCCTCCGGTGAGCTTCCTTCATTCCTCTTCCTCTCATGGCTCCCTGTAGGAGGTTAGTCCTGGTCGAAGAGTCTGAGCCTTCCACGAGCAGCCCAAAGGCGACTGCTGGTGGTGCCTCAGTCCCCTTAGGGGCTCCTTCTTTCCCCTCAACCGTCCGGGTCTCCTATCATGTCACCTTAGGTCTGAGGGAGGGGTACCAGATACCCTTGGATTTTGACATCCTCTTCCGTACCACTGACGAGCGGCTGAGATGCGCTCCCTCGAAGGGATAATCATGCTGGGATCGTCATGCTGGTGAAGTCCTTCCGGGCTGGCTTCCGTCTGTCCATTCCCCATCTTTTTGAGGAACTTTTGAGTTTCCACAGAGTCCATCCGGGGCAGATGACCCCTAATTCTTGGCAGATTATGTGTGCCTTTATCTACCGTTGTGACTAGATAGGGTGCCGTCTTTCCGCCAACCTCTTCCATAACCTTTTTTGCCTTCAATGTTGCCATGGCTCCAATCACTCAGAGTTCTACTTCCGGGACCAGGCAGGGATGCAGTTCCTCACCTTCTCCACAATCGTGTCAAATGTGAAACCATGGCAGGACAAGTTCGTCATCCTAGCAAAGGCCGAGGGATGAATTAGGGTTATTCCAACTGCAGGTATGTTCACCAGGAGCCGCTGTCGGTGTCGCATAGAGAGAGAGCGTTAATTGGCGATATTTGTAGGGTGTCGATCTAGTAGGTGGACCAGGTGTTGACCTCCTCCTTGCTAAGGTCATTGGGACTGAGTCCACACCTCCTTGCCAGTAGGGTTTGTGAGCGACGTCACGCGGTCGAGAAATGATGCGGAGCGCGTGGGCTCGTTTTTGTTTTGCTGCAACACGGGAAGAGGAGAGAAGAGGCCACCACGGGAGATTGCTCTGGCGGGGCGTGCGGGATAGATGCGATATAGCAAGATATGGGGGTTAAACGGCCAAAGCGGGAAGTGACTCGCCGTGGCCTCGGGGGATGGGAATGGTGCGAGAATTAAATAACAGGAATTGAAACGGCCATTGCGGGAAGTGACTCGCCGCGGCCTCGAGAATATAGCAGGCAGATATAGAAGCAATTCAAGATATACAAATAGAAGGACATAATTCAAACGGCCATTGCGGGAAGTGACTCGCCGCGGCCTCGAGAATATAGCAGAATAGCGGTATAAAATGGTCTAATTGACAGGATTTAAATGGCCATTGCGGGAAGTGACTCACCACGGCCTTGAGAATATGGCAGGTATAAGAGCAGTTCAAGATATAACAAGGAGCAGACAGAATTCAAACGGCCATTGCGGAAAATTACTCGCCGCGGCCTCGAGACTATGATGTGATCGCCAGGGGTCGAGGACCCCAAAAATAAAGAGTGATCGCGCCTACCTCACTAGTAGGAAGTGGCGGGTTACTTCTTCCTCCCTCTTCGGCCGGCCGACGGAGAGGGCTTTCTTCAGTTACCCTTGCAAAATAACAGACAGTAGATAAACGGAATTAGAAAACAGCAGTGTAGTATCAATCTCTTGCAATAAAAATGACGAAATCGTGGCAGAACACACACCTGGTTGGTGTGGTTTTAAACCCCTCTCGGACATGAGTAGGAGGGAAATGCAATGATGGATGGAATTATGCAAAGAGGTACATAACAGAAGGCTCCCTTATAAAGGGAGATTGAGGATGCGAGATGATGAAGGTAAAAGAACTACGAAGAAAAAGAAAGGATTGACTTATTGGATGTGCCGATGGTGAAATCTGGCGGAGCTTCGGCAGCGTAGAGACGGCGTGGAAGCACGGTGGATGAAGACGGCCTTCCTCCTGCGAGCGCGGGCACCCGAGAATCCGACAGAACCTCCCCCTGCAAAAGACCTACGGGTTAGAAATGAGATCCGGCAGCCTGTCGGACCTCTTAGAAGCTCTCTCTCGGATTGAGGGGGGGTCTGCTATTTATGAAGTTCTGGAGGATGGAGGCGTCCAGGGGCCTGGATGCCTCCATCAATAAAGTAATATATATATTTTTTATTTTTAACCTTTTATGAAGGCGTCCAGGAAACTGGCCGCCTTCATAAAAGCCCACCGGAATTCTACCGAAAGTCGCACACGGTTTGGTACAACACGTGGTTTTGATGGGCGTCCGTGACTCACAAGTGGGCGCGTCTGGTTGGCAAGACGTCTTCACATTCTTGGATTTTTGCACAACGTCAAATCGACCGGTGGGTCGGTTTGTCCGGATCTTGGAGATTGAAGGCGTCCAGGCACCTGGATGCCTCAAAGTTTTTTTTGGATTTTTCCGACCCGACAGAACGATCGGCAGATCGAGGGCGCCCGTGAGCCGGATAATGAAGGCATCCAGGGCCCTGGACGCCTTCAACAATATATATTTTTTATTTTTTATTTTTTTATTTTTTATCATTGATGAAGGCGTCTAGTTAAGTGGACGCCTTTATGAATTTTCATTATTTATTTATTGTTTTTATATATTTTATATATTTTCAAATTAATGGAGGCGTCCAGGGGCCTGGACGCCTTCATAAAGACCCCCCGGATTCCCCGAAAGGGCGTAGGTAGCCGTCCGTCGGACAATTCCTGTCTTCGGAATCTTCTGATGCATCCGATCGGTGGTGATGCCGTCCGAATGCTGCATGATTTCCGCGACGAGGCGATTTTCGGATGCTGCAGGGGCGTCACGTTACCCGCTCAAAAGACGAGAGAAGACCCAAGAATGGGAAGCACTCAAGTGATTCAAAATGCGAAAGCCACTGCGGGGCGTCACATAGTAATACGAGATTTTCTCAGGGGATGTCAGGAATAGCCACTACAAGAAAAATCGCGGATAGCGACCGACCTAGCGGTCGCTATTCAGTCTTAGATCGGTCGCAAATCTGCATTGCGACCGAACAGAGACTATCTAGAGACCGAATATGTCGGTCGCTATATACTAGTCGCTATATAGCGACCGACATAATTCGGTCGCAGTATCAGTCGTTACCAGAGACCGATTATAATCGGTCGCCTTATCGGTCGCTAATTAATTCGGTCTCAATTCGGTCGCTATTCGGTCTCTAATTATGTTGTATTTTTAAAAATAAAATTAACCTATCGGATTTATTCGGTCTCAATTCGGTCGCTAGTCGGTCGCCAAGTATAATTATTTAATAAAAGAAATATAACGTACAGATTTATTCGGTCTCAATTCGGTCGCTAGTCGGTCGCCAAGTATAATTATTTAATAAAAGAAATATAACGTACAGTCGCTATTCGGTCGCAATTCAGTCTCCATGCGGTCGCTAATTTTGCATTATTTTTTTTTAAAAAATTTATTTAAACTGATAAATAAATTACCTGATAAATAACAAATTCATAACATAAATATAAAATCAACTACACAGACAACAATATCGACAAATCTCAAATTCATCACATACAAACACCTGATAAATAACAATTTCATAAAACAATAATAAATCAACTACACGGATCACAATCTCCACGAACCTCAAATTACACACAATTAAAATAAAATCACAAATTAATCATACATCCATAATAATAAAATGACAACATACACAACTAAAATAAAATCACAAATCCTCCACATATGTCTCATCCTGGTCGTCGTCTCGTCCAACATCATCCTGGTCGTCGTCTCGTCCAACATCTCGCGACGGATGATCCTGTATATCATTTAAAAAAATTATAATCAAATCCTTAATAAAGAAATCAAGCATTAACAAGACTTAATAAAGAAATCAAGCATTAACAAGAGTATGCCAATAGTTTAAGCCAGCTCATTTTCATATATATAAATACACACACACAATATAAGTTCAAATTTCATCTTGTATTTTAAAAATGAAGTTTGAGCGCCGAGCTCAAACCGGGCATCCGATTTGGATTCCGTCAGTTCTGACAAGTCACTTTCATCTCCCCGGTCGTATTGGAATGATCGGCACGGCCATCCGACCGGTATTTCGAATTTTAGACCCCCGGACCCGTCCTAACAGTTCATTTGAACTAAGTGTATTTTAAAAATGAAGTTTGAGCGCCGAGCTCAAACCGGGCATCCGATTTGGATTCCGTCAGTTCTGACAAGTCACTTTCATCTCCCCGGTCGTATTGGAATGATCGGCACGGCCATCCGACCGGTATTTCAGATTTTAGAACCAAATGCCCCGTCCTAACAGTTCATTTGAACTAAGTGTATTTTAAAAATGAAGTTTGAGCGCCGAGCTCAAACCGGGCATCCGATTTGGATTCCGTCAGTTCTGACAAGTCACTTTCATCTCCCCGGTCGTATTGGAATGATCGGCACGGCCATCCGACCGGTATTTCGAATTTTAGACCCCCGGACCCGTCCTAACAGTTCATTTGAACTAAGTGTATTTTAAAAATGAAGTTTGAGCGCCGAGCTCAAACCGGGCATCCGATTTGGATTCCGTCAGTTCTGACAAGTCACTTTCATCTCCCCGGTCGTATTGGAATGATCGGCACGGCCATCCGACCGGTATTTCAGATTTTAGAACCAAATGCCCCGTCCTAACAGTTCATTTGAACTAAGTGTATTTTAAAAATGAAGTTTGAGCGCCGAGCTCAAACCGGGCATCCGATTTGGATTCCGTCAGTTCTGACAAGTCACTTTCATCTCCCCGGTCGTATTGGAATGACCGGCACGGCCATCCGACCGGTATTTCAGATTTTAGACCCCCGGACCCGTCCTAACAGTTCATTTGAAATAAGTGTATTTTAAAAATGAAGTTTGAGCGCCGAGCTCAAACCGGGCATCCGATTTGGATTCCGTCAGTTCTGACAAGTCACTTTCATCTCCCCGGTCGTATTGGAATGACCGGCACGGCCATCCGACCGGTATTTCAGATTTTAGAACCAAATGCATAAGTTGCTGCTTCTCGCTGCCTCCATTCAGGTTTGTTAATGTTTTCTTCTATGAATGGCATAACAAGAGGCACAATGTCATCTCCCACGGTCCGTGCAACCAAACCCAAGCATGTTCCTCCAGCCATTGCAAGATTCCAAACTCCTTCATATACGATGCAAGCTTCTCATAATACATGGAGGATATGGAGACCAAGCATTCGAATGCAGCCTGCCGTATCTTCACCTCAGGGGACAGAGTAGCTTCACAAATGACTCTCATGATATAATCCCTCTCCATATCATTCCCGAAGTTTGCCTGAGCAAATCCCAAAGAATTATGCAGAGCTCGAGTTGCAGCCAGCCTAACATCAATGTTTCCCTCAGAAGCACTCATGCCTTGAACAACCGCTGTCAATATCTTCACTTTGTTTACATTACTCTTGTTCCAGGTTTTTGTGGAGAACGTGAAACAGAGGTCACCTCTTTTGGTACCCCTCGTGTTTGCCTTGGTGGGGTGGGCCATCAAGCAAGTAGTTAACATCATACAGGTCATATTTTGCCTCTTTACATATCCTTTACCCGTTCATTTTGCTGCCAAGATAAAGATTCTTGCAAATTTTAGGTTGGTTCACCTCATGTAAGATCCTGTACACATTGTTGCTCCTGGTATATTAAAGCCCAGTGCCAGACTGAGCATTGACAAAAGCGTTTATGGAGAAAAGAGGTTGAATATCAACATTCTCTATTCGCCAGTCTCTTTGCAATGGGTTTAACTGTCGTACTGGCTAGAAGAGATATAGGCTTGAGTATCAAGAAACTTCTTGCACATTGTTGTCTGGTACGTCTAGGTTGAAATGCAACACCAACTTCATGGATTACTGACGGGATAACTTACTGTGTACTAAGTCAGCAGTTCCATGCAGCTATCTAGAACTGCCTTTGCTTTATAATCAGTGGATGCTGCATTTAGTTTCTTGATATCATGAGATCACTTCATGTTTCTCGTTTCTTTTGCACGAGTCTTATTATGTTTCCTGCCTGTTTCAGATGAAAACAGCAGCTGATGCCTGCGTTCTCTACGACATGAAGAGAAGCCAATGATGAAGCATCACTGACAACCACGGAGTAATCTTTTCCAGTGTGGTCTATTGTCGAAACAAGAAATCACTTTCTTGTGTACTGATGTTCGTGTGTTCATTAAGTAGACATGGATCGATTGTGTCCATTTTCCTGGGTCTAAAAACGTTTTTGGTTTTTATTACATAAATCAAACTGCATTGATTAAAATCAGAAAATTCTCAGTTGTGGTTATACAAATGAGGGTGCATCAAGATTATTTCCTCAAAAGTATGGATATGGAGAACAGTATTTACATGGTAGTGAAAGTAGCCAGTGCCATTCTGGGTTCTGCTACCATGTTGCAATATCATGTTCATCCAGGTTGACAAAGAGAGAACATAAAGAAGTATGGTATAATACGCTCGTGTGCAAGACATGTCAGTGATCACAGACAGCTATGACATGGAAGATGCCAAGAGCTAGCAACCGGCAGGCAAGTTTGATCGTGACCTCCATGACAGGTTGTTGAAGAGAAGCAGAAACGTTATTCCATAATCACCTTCACTGGTAGGGCTGGAGGAGCAATCAAATCTTTTCTGTTATTGAGCCTGGCGGCATTCGTTCCCATTGTTGCAATTTGATGTAGAATGCCTTAATTGTTTGGGACGTGGAGTCCTGTCTACTGGGTGCAGTGTCTCGGGCCCGTGGGAAGCGGCCGTCACAATCCTTCTTCCCAAAGTTTAGGGTGCGTTCGGAACGGATGTTGGAGGACAGATTTTGGAGATTCTAATCATTCATTGAAATTTTCACTTTTTTATAATCATTTTAAATGTTCTAACAACTCCTCAGCTTTTATTTTATAATCTGTGCGGTGTTCAATTGTGTTTTATTTATTTTATAAAGTCACATGTGATTGGACTACATGTGTATGATGATGGTGTAGATGGACTAATGTGACCGTTGATGGATTTACGTGATGCATCAAACATGTTTCGTAAGGAGAGGATATACTATCTTGGACTTGGAGTACGGAACAGATGTTAGCAATAAATAAGTCATCTAACACTTACCTTTCTAAAAAGATCATTTTATGGTGCTATGGTATTTTCAAAGCCGGACAATTCAATGCCTCCAGCTACATGGGTGAGTCGCACCTCTTAAAAGAAACCAAAAGCGTGAACATGATCATCAACAGTCTGCAAAAGCAAGATATTAAGGCAACAAGAGGAATTCAGATTTATATTATGTTGTTTTCATTTCTTGCTACAAAATAATTTTCTAATAAGAATAAGTTCCATGCAAGAAAGTATGCATACCATTGCTGGACTTTCCTAAACTCTGAAAGCACCGGATATATGTTCTCAAAAGCCGTGTATGTCTCCTCTCTCACCTGCCACATGCCAAGAATTGGCAAGTCAGAACTAACATAACAAACTTGATGACAACCATCAATCATATTCAGGAATTCCTTCACCTTTGCTGTCCTGAATTGTAAATCCGTCAACTCATGCAGCTTCTCCAAACCAATGTATTGGGTCAAACCCGTGTGCTGAAACTGTTTTGGGACCTAGGGCCATGAAAGTCTCATCAGGTTCTCTGCTATGTCTTCAGTACAGCAGATCCCATATTTACCTTCTGCCTTCACAAATCACAATTAATAGCATTCTCATAATAGTCTCATTTATTTATTTCTTTAAATGCAATCAGATGCTTACTGTTCCTTAAAAGAAAGAATAAAAGCTTAATATACTCTAATCAGCCTTATCCTCAATGCAACATTCCAAGCACAAGTTCCAGCTCTCTTGATTTCTGTCTGGAAGCCAATGTTCTGAGCATTCGCATCAATGCATGGACCGGGTAGGTGCTAGGAGCAAGAACATATGTGAGTCTCAGCCAGGCCTTTCAACTCCATCCACTGGTTGTGGCAAGCAACCAACAAGCACGCACAGATCATTCACCTCTTGGTCTGCCACAAGGTGGGACCTGCCTGACAGCTATGATGCAATGGTGTGTTCCATTGGAGACCACAAGTCAATAATGGACGGTTCCTCATGAAAATCTCCACAAACATCCACCAAGCATATAGATTATGAACAAACGAATTTTGCTCGGGCCAGCAAAGTCTCAAAGAGGCAAATTAACAAGCCTAGAAAATCTAAAGATTCAAATCATAGTTGTGGAATCCACTCTAACGAACAAAACACTTTAGAGGAAGAAAATCAAAATTGAGGAATGCAATTGCTGGATGAATGTCCATGATTCCATATGATAGCACTATCACAAAGTGGATGTAAGAAGGATGTTTCAAACTGAATAAAACACAAGATGGAAGACATGATATAGAGAGTTCTGCATTCATCAGAAGGTTTGAGGCTAAAAACGCATTTATATGACAATCACATGGCCACACAGAGTTTTGCAATCAAAGTGTCAAAGAGCATTGACCAAGACAACACAGACTGTTCAGGGGAAAAAAAGGAAACAATTCCGAAATTCTTTAACTTTCATTTTCTGGATAAAAGGCAAAGGGAAATGACAGTCAACAGAAAACACAATTCAATTCATGAACTAATTAACTATCAAGTTGGAGAATCCAACATTGTACAGCGCAGAAAACTGATCACAGGTAGTAACTGATCCATAATGGCAAAGAAATGAGCAAGGTACAGTTGGAAATGAAATTAAAAAGTGAGGTGCTGTACCGATGATGGAATATATGTGCAACAAATGCAAGATTCAGATTTGTTGAGCCGTCCACAATGTCTTTTGGAGTCAAGTACTTTTTGCAATTCATCCTCTCTGCATGCTCCAGGATCAGCTTAATTTGCTCTTTCAGTGGGGTCTTTGGTATCCAAGGTGGTTGGGCTGCAGTGCTCAGGGGCAAGGACATTGAGGAGGTAAGCATAAGCCTCTCCATCCTGCCAGTCAAGCAACCAATAAGATGCACAAACCGGTACAAACCGTATGAACAAAAAACAGATAGAAAGGAAATTCATAACAGATACATAACACAGACCAAATAGCATCAATGACCCAGAGATGATTTACACTAGTCACTTTGCTTCGTAGAAAAGAAACTTTAAAACTTGAAAGGAGCTGCATGGAATGTTATTGCTCCTTAAGTAGTCTGGCACCAGTATGAATGAGTTTATTTATAAAAAATTACCCATGAGGAAACAAAATAAAGTTTATATTTTACTTATCCAGGCTGCCAGACATTCCAAAAAGGCCTACAGCAGTGTCAGCACAATTTGAAGCTACTTGAATGTAGAAGTAGATAAGAGAGATGTTAGCTTATGCCCGGTGTTCTTTTTCTTCGGCTACATATTTATACGTTCCTTTTATCTTTTCCCAGCAATATCTCTGGTACATTTTTTTTACAATATTTACATTGAATGTTGAATAACAATTACCTGTTCCATCATAGGTTGACTTTTGCCCGCTAACAAATAGATCTTCCTCTACTTTTGTCTCTTACCCGGCCGGCCCCCAAATCCACCTCTTTGATGAGAGATACATGCAGACTTTGTTTTCACTGCTACTGTCCCTTGCAAAGTCCAATTTTGAAGTAAATGTATGTTGTAGCTCACTCTAACCTGACCTATTCAATCTTTGTTCATAAGTTTACAAAAAAATTCATTATAGTTCATTAAAATTGTACTTAGGATGATTTTTAGATTATTCAAAAAAAAAGGGACCTTGAATAAAACATAGATTACCCATGAATTTCTCCTTGAATAAAGTGTTGACAGCTCAGGAATATTTGATCTGGAGAGTGATAGTATTGTCCATTGGCATGATTAAGATTCTCTAGTGTAATATTTGATTGTCATCTCCGAGATATTTTTGGAGTGAATTAGGGGCGGGTATATCACCCCGACTGACCCACTCCTAACCCACCTCGGGTGATTTATTTCACCCCTTTTTAAGAATTCACATACCCTAACTTTATCTCTAACCGACTCCGATTAAGAAAAAAAAACGAACTAAATAAGAATAACTCGTCTCACCCTAATTAATCTATCGTAATCGGATTTACTTCTTTATCAAAGTGGCCCTACGAAATTAGTCCATCGCTTGCGGGTCGTGACAAAGTGCCTTCAAACGTTAAGATTGCGTTTGAGAACGCAGATAGAAAAAGAGGCCATGGAATGATTATTTAAGCCTCAGTCTTTAAATAAAACTCTAGTGACACGTATTACATCTGTTGAATTTTTACACTATTTTTGGTTCTCATAAGAATGATGGGGTCATATGTAGAGTTCATCTTGTACCTTTGCTTTAAAATTCTCATAATCCAATGTTTGGATTTGTTGGTTCTCAAGTTCTTGGATTTTGGGTTTGCTACAGTTTTAAATCGAAAAATAAGAATTGGGGAAAATACATGACACAATAAATGGACTGCATATTGAAGCCAGAACATTAATAACGGACCGGACAAACTAAAAAGATAATCTTATAATATTTCACACTATTTTACAGGAGAACAAATGATATGTGGACACCATCTCAAGAGTCTTAAATAAATCAGGTTCATTGCACGAGCATAGCCCCTCCCCCGGAGCCCCTCCACCGGAGCCCCTCCCCCTCCACCGGAGCCCCTCCCCCTGCGCAGCCCCCCCTCCACCGGAGCCCCTCCCCCTGCGCAACCCCCTCCCCTCCACCGGAGCCCCCTCCCCCTCACCCCTGCGGAGCCCCCTCCCCTCCACCGGAGCCCATCCCCCTGCGCAGCCCCCCCTCCACCGGAGCCCCTCCCCCTGCGCAGCCCCCTCCCCTCCACCGGAGCCCCCTCCCCCTCACCCCACCGGAGCCCCTCCCCCTGCGCAGCCCCCTCCCGTCCACCGGAGCCCCCTCCCCCTCACCCCTGCGGAGCCCCCTCCCCTCCACCGGAGCCCCTCCACCGGAGCCCCTCCCCCTCCACCGGAGCCCCTCCCCCTGCGCAGCCCCCCCTCCACCGGAGCCCCTCCCCCTGCGCAACCCCCTCCCCTCCACCGGAGCCCCCTCCCCCTCACCCCTGCGGAGCCCCCTCCCCTCCACCGGAGCCCATCCCCCTGCGCAGCCCCCCCTCCACCGGAGCCCCTCCCCCTGCGCAGCCCCCTCCCCTCCACCGGAGCCCCCTCCCCCTCACCCCACCGGAGCCCCTCCCCCTGCGCAGCCCCCTCCCGTCCACCGGAGCCCCCTCCCCCTCACCCCTGCGGAGCCCCCTCCCCTCCACCGGAGCCCCTCCCCCTCCCCTGCGCAGCCCCCTCCCCCTCCCCTGCGGAGCCCCCTCCCCCTCACCCGAGCTCCACCCCCCCTCCCAGACCAACCTCCCCCGCCACCCCCTCCCACCGAAACCCCCCTCACTGGAACCCCTCCAAGAAGAAAAAAAATGAGAAATAGGGCATGGTCGATGGCCGGCGGGGAGGGAGAGGGGGGGGGAGAGAGGCGCGGGGCTGGAGGGAGAGGAGAGGGGGGGGAGATCGAGAGGGAGAGGACTTACCAGACCGAGGAGGGTGACGACGAGGACGACGGGGACCGACGAGGTCGACGGCGAGGATGGTGCGGGGCTGGCCGAGACAGCGAGCTCCGGCGTCCGTCCACCACCACGCCGCTCGCCACGCCCGTGGCCGCAAGGCAGAGGGGGGGGGGGGGGAGGGCGAGGGGGCCGGAGGGGGAGGGGAGAGCTCCGGTGGAGGAAGGTTATCAATGCAGGGGAGAGATGGTCGCGCTGTAAATGCAGTCATATCAGCGACCGATTAGAGACCGAAATATATTCGGTCGCAACATCGGTCTCCAATTCGGTCGATTTTGAAAAAAAAGAGACCGGAATAAATTCGAGCTAAATATAGCGACCGATTGGAGACCGAAATAAATTCGGTCGCCAAAACGGTCTCAGATATGCGACCGATTATTTCGGTCGCCGAATTGGTCTCTATTTGGGACCGACTAGCGACCGATTTAATCGGTCTCTAATTCGGTCGCTATAGCCACTTTTTCTTGTAGTGAGCGTGTCTACAGCTGCCCCGCCTTGGCGTCTGCTTTGTAAGGGAGTGACACGTAATGGAATGGTATGGAGTGGGTGAAATGGAGTGGGAATGGACTGAAAAGTTGATGCCAAGGTGCGATGGGACACGCTTTTGACATTACTGTTTGGAATTTTTCCTGTAGTTTCGCTAAGGTGACTTTGAAGAAGGTCTTCTGAATTTGACAATTGCTTGGACAGAGATCAAACAAGGGAAGGGTAGATGTGCGCTGAGGCACGAAAATAAAGGAGACCAACTTCTCGGTGTGAAAGTACCTGGGTCGTAAACCTGCAGGTTTCACCTTTGGGGAGCAGTTACCAACCAATGTGGAAGTGCTGCGGCCAAGGTGGGTCAAACAAGGTAAAAAGTAAAAGAATATCTGAGAGTTTGTCCAAGCAAGGGTCTCCTTTGGAAGAGCAGCGTGGGCCGTCTCAAGGAAACTCAATATTTTATTTGGAATGGAATATCTCATTTTGTAAGAATTGAAGCACATCGGCTTTCAAAACCAAATCACTTTGAGTGATCATCCGCAATAAACTTAAAGTCCTACATGAATGCATGCTGGGTTTAAAGAAAATTTAAAACAAACTAAAATAGAAAATAGCCAATGATAATATTGTCAACTTGTTAAGAACGGGTCAGGATACCGATCCGGTGAGCTGATACTGAGCCGGGACCCGTTTGTCCACACACCAACTCACTGAACAGAACCGTCGTCCCCACGCTATCACAAATTAACGCCCTATCCGTACAACCTAAATTCTTCTGGAATCATCACCGTTTTTGTTGAAGGGGAACTCAAATCCCAGATTCATTCGGGTCGCAAGGTCCTTGACATGTTCTAATAGCGTAGGTATCATATAATATGATGCATGACATGGTGGGACCAATTACCGAAAGGTGGGACAGGAGATGGGACAAAGACGTCAGTTAGTAAAACCTGCACAGACCAGCATAGATTAAGAACATCAGAAAGCAACAGAATCACAACAGAATCGCACCACAGTACAAGGGAGATCCAGACAAAACTTCGACGACTGACCACTGATGTGACATGTTCCATCATGTAGCGCCTCTCCTTCCTATAAGTATCCCCCTTAGGCTAGTTCAGCCAAATGCACCAAGGAGAGTTTTGAAAGCTCAAGGGGAGGAGGAGAGGAGAAATCCAAGGTTTTCAAGGATGGAAGGAGAGTCTTCCCGCCTTATGAAAAGGAGCAGGTCTAGCGGCGAAATCAGGCGACTTTCTGACCTCGAAGGTCATATGAGTGGGATGATCCAGTCGCATATGGTAAGCTGATTCATTTCAAATTCTCCGCGTGAACTCTCTTTTCACTTCTTTTATTTCTTCTTCTTCTCTTCAGCCGTATCCACTCTTCCCCGGCCCGAGGAAGTTTTCAAAACTGTCGTGACTTTCAAAGTTAACTTCCAACATTTCCATTGGCATGAGGGCTATACTCTCGAGGTGGCATTTTCAGGGGCTCCTTATTCACGCCAAACACTACGAGAGGGTTCGCATGGACTGGGCGGCCATGGGCGCACTAGTGGAGATCTGGCATCCCCAGACCCACACTTTCATCTTCCCGACCTTCGAGGTGACCATCCTCCTCGAGGAGGTGGAACTTCTGCTCGGACTGAAGAAATTCAAGAGTGACGGGAAGGTAAAGGCTATGCGGATGCTGACAAGGGGGACTTCCGAGAGCGTCCTCGGAAGCTTCATGCCGCCCGACGTAGCCAGAAAGGTCCGCACTCAAAAGGGAATTGATTTGCAAAGGCTCGCGGAATGGGTCATGGATGCCCTGAGAGGGTCACAAGATGATGACCACTTGGAAGGAATTATGAAAGGGTTCACCATTTATCTGGCGGGTGCTCTCTTGTTTCCTTATACCGACAACATAGTGGAGGAGGACCAACTGAGTGCCATCTGCGGGATTTGGAGTGGAAAGAGGGTGGGACCCGCCGTCCTTGCCTACCTTTACAGTGGCCTTACTGCCTCGAGCATGGGTAAGCCTCCTTTCGGTTGCGCACTTGTTTTGAATTACTGGATTGATTTACACTTCAAATTTGACCACCGTGAAGGGATGCCGACTGCTTCGAAGCTCTTCCAACAAAGCCCCCTTTATCACATAGCCGATGTGTTAGGCTTCGGTGGCACCGTGGCGAACCGTGCTCCGTGGCTGAAGAAACGTGAAGACTGGCGGTCTCACTTTCGAACCATGACACAAAGCTTCTTCACTTGTGCACCGGAATGTCTACTCTCGCTTGAACTCCTCATGAGGTCTTCTCCCGGAGTAGAACTCCAACTGATCGACGCGACTGAGTTTGTCCTTTACAACGCGCATCGGTGCTGCCTCCAGATCGGCATTCCACGCCACTCGTTCCCACTGCTGACCGGCATCGTCCCTTTGAAGAAGAGGGAGTTGGGCGCGGAAGCGGATGCGAAGGAAGCGAAGGCCATTAAAGTACCCTGAAAGACACGTGTTGCGGGAAAGGCATTAGCATATGTAGGGGAAGAATGCGAGCTGTGGAGGGCTTATGTAACCGAATTGGGGAAGTTAAGGCCTAAAGCGCCTAAACCCGTGATGTAGCTCACTTTGCTTTTTGATGGAATAAAATCTAGAATTTGACATTTTGGACCACTGTTCCCCTTTGTTATCATTTTATTATTTTTATTTTTATTTTTATTTTCCTTTTTTATTTTCCTTTTTCCTTTTTTTATTTATATTATGATCATATATATATATATATTTATTTATTTATTTTTACATTTTTTTTAATGGGGGCGTCCAGGGGCTTGGACGCCCCAAACTTTTTTGAATTTTTTTTAAATTTTTTTTTTGGGGGGCGTCCAGGGACCTGGACGCCCCAAACTTTTTTGAATTTTTTAATTAAAATTTTTTTATGGGGGCATCCAGGGGCCTGGACGCCCCAATAAAGGGTCAAATTCTATATAAGGGGGGCTTCACCCCCTTTTCTCTTTCCCTGTTCATTCCAACGACCCATTCTACTCTGAACGACCCATTCTCAGTTCCTAATGGAGTAAGGAGGCCCGAGGTAGGGTGGAGAGAAGCAGAAACGACTTGCTCGTCGTCCGAGGAAGTCGAGGGATCATGTAGAGGAGGCTGCCGTGGAGGAGGAGGTTGCCGCGGAAGAGGAGGCACCTCCCTTGGCCGTGGAGGGTCCTGAGGGCCCCGGCGACGCGGGGGAGGATGAGCACGACCCAGTAAGCCCCTTAGACTTCCATTATGTTGCTTTATTAGGCGTGAAACGGGGCGAGAGGCGGCGTTCAGAAGGTGGGGGGAGTGTGAGGAAAGGAGGCGTCCAGGGGCTTGGACGCCTCCATCTTTTCTTTTTTTATTTTTTTTATTTATATTTTTTGGGGGTTATTATATAAATAATTAAATGAAAAATAATAAGTGGACGCCTCCATGATTTTATTATTTTATTATTTTTAAATAAAATAAAGAAAATAAAAATGAAAGCATCTAGCGGGCTGGACGTCTTTAAATAAATAAATAAATATATATATTTAAAATAAATAGAAAATAAATAAATATTATGTACAGTGTTGTTGATTCTGATGTGTTCCTTTTTTTGTGTGTTTTGTGGTGTGCAGGGTGTGACGAAGAGCCGGATCAGCTGGTCCCTGGTGGTAGTAGCGTACCGGGGACTGCCAGACTTCCAGAGGGTGCGGGTGGACGCCATGGGTTTTGGAGCGTTCCTGAGGATCGAGCCCTTCCGGCTTGACCTTCCTCTCATCCAGGCGTTGAGGGAGCGTTGGCACGTGCCGAGTCGGGCATTCCTGATGCCCTGGGGGCACATGGTGCCGACACTAGAGGACGTAGCTCAGATCACTGGGCTACGAGTGGATGGAGAGGCAGTCAGCGGGGTCACCTACCCCGATTACCGAGAGAGCGCCTTGGACCTGCTGTGGCTAGAGACGAGCGCGACAGATAGAGACAGCAGGGTAGTTGGCCTAGTAGAGATTATAGAGGCGCTCGGATTCGTTGACCCGCGCCAGCGGGTCAGCGAGACTGGAGCGGAGTTTTTGGCACGACTGGAGGGAGACGCCCGTGCGGATTTCACCCAGGACCCGAGTGAGCGGGAGCTGGTGGATCTAGATCTCCGGAGGTTTGTCTTTTTTTCCTGGGCCGCCTTCTATTGGGGACGAAGGGGGACGGCATCCACTGCCGCTTCCTTGGGATCTTGATGGACCTGGACCGAGTGGGGGACTACGCGTGGGGAGCAGCTCTACTCGCCCACTTGATCGCCGATCTCTCCCAGACTTCAGAGAGGGAGACGACAGTCAGCGGCTTCGCACCTTTTCTCCAGGTAAACATTTTATTTATGCATTTTATTGTAATTATGCCCTTATTTGTGCTAATGATGCATGATGGGTGCAGGTGTGGAGCTACTACTACTTCCCGATGGGGAGGGCTCGGCAGGGGAACAGGAGAGCCGTGCCCCTGGCGCGGCGGTGGAGACCGGTCATGGTAGCGGCACCACACGGCTACCAGCTGGCGTCTCTTCGACGGGAGCTGACCGAGTACCCCGAGGCCATGGTATGATGCATATGATTTTTTTGTATTTTATGCATATGAAAAATGGAAACTAATAAAATGCATGTATGGCGATGCAGGTGGTGTGGAGGCCTTACCTAGGCATGGCCGATGCTGGCCAGCCTTGGGTCGTAGCGGACCGTCCTCGTTTCGGGCGGGACGTGTGGGTCCATTGCCTGAACGAGATTGAGCCGCTACGGCTCAGGCTGGTCATGAGGACGTTGGGGTTAGCCCAGGAGTGGGTCGAGGTAGATGAGCCGGTCCGCATCGGGCGGGAGACCCAGGGGAAGGTGAAGGTCGTGGACTGGCGCACGCGCTTCCCTGCGTAGTACCAGGACTGGCAGTGGGGCGGGGTCCAGGTGGTGTCCCATGTACATGACAGCACTGACTACCTGAGACGGTACTGTAGACACGCTATTCCTGACGTCCCCTAAGAAAATATCATATTACCACGCGACGCCCCGCAGCGGCTTTCGCATTTTGAATCACTCGAGTGTTTCCTATCTTTGAGTCTTCTCTCGTCTTCTGGGCGAGTAGCGTAATGCTCCTTTGGCATCCGGAAACCGCCTCGTTGTGGAAATCATGCGACATTCGAACGGCATCAACATCAATCGAATGCATCGGAAGTTGCCGGGACTAGGAAAATGCCTAACGGACGACTGCCGACGCCCTTTCCGGGGGAATCCGGGGGTCATCATGGAGGCGTCCAGGCCCCTGGACGCCTCCATCAATACAAAATAATGACAATATATATATATATAAGATTGAATAAAAAATATATATAATTTCATGGAGGCGTCCAGGCCACTGGACGCCTCCATCAACCAGCTCACGGGCGACCCCCGGCCATCGACTGACCGTTGCTCAGTCTGTCGTTTGAAGAAAATCCAAGTTATGGAGGCGTCCAGGCCCCTGGACGCCTCCATCAACCAGCTCACGGGCGACCCCCGGCCATCGACTGACCGTTGCTCAGCCTGTCGTTTGAAGAAAATCCAAGTTATGGAGGCGTCCAGGCCCCTGGACGCCTCCATCGACCAGCTCACGGGCGACCCCCGACCATCGACTGACCGTTTCTCAACCTGTCGTTTGAATAAAATCCAAGTTATGGAGGCGTCCAGGCCCCTGGACGCCTCCATCCACCAGCTCACGGGCAACCCCCGGCCATCGACTGACCGTCGCTCAGTCTGTCATTTGAAGAAAATCCAAGTTATGTAGGCGTCCAGGCCTCTGGACGCCCCCATCCTCCCGACCTCTATAAATAGAGGCCTACCCCCCTCAGTTCAGTAGTCGAAAAAGAGCACCGAGAGGCTGCCGGATTCTATTCCTAACCCGTGGGTGTTTTGTAGGGGAGGTCCTGCCGGATCCTCGGGTGCCCGTGCTCGCAGGAGAGAGGCCGCCTTCGCCCGCCGTGCTATCTCGTCATCCCTACGCTGCCGAAGCTCCGCCGGATCTCGCCATCAACCATCCAATAAGCCATTCTCTCCTCTTCTTTCCTAGTTATCTTGCATTCATCATATCATATCTTCTACCCCCCCCCCTTTTATGAGGGAGTCTCTTCCCGTTTCTACGTCGGAATAATCACCATTCATCATAAGCATTTTTCTCCTACTCGTGTCCGAGAGGGGTTTAAAAGACAACACCAACCAGGTGTGTGTCTTGCTATCATTTCGTTACTTGCGTCGTTAGAATTTGAATACTGCACCTTCGTCTTTCTGATCCACTCGTTACTTGTTTGTCGTTGTTTTGCAAGGGTACCTGAGGAAAGCCCTCTCCGTCGGTCGGCCGAAGGGGGAGGAAGAAGCAACCTGCCATTTCCCGCTTCGAGGATTCACAATCTCCGCGCTCAATACAAGGTACACGCGATCATTTCGTTTCTTTGAGGTAACCCCTCTGGCGATCACATCCCTTTAGCATCCTACATATGCTCTTTCCTCATATTGGCACATTTCATAATCCTTCTTAATTTTTAGTTGCTTGATAGTCTGTAGTTTAGTTCGTTTTCTTCTCCTTGAGTGGATTCTTCTGCTTCCATAGATTGGCGATCGCGGTGGGACCTCTGTTGCTTTCTTTCAGTTAGCCTTGCAATTTCTTGTGATTTGCTTTACTATCTCTTGTGTGTTGTTATATCTTGATTGATTCGTTGTTCTGTTGTGCTCCACATATCTGTCAGCATTCCATTGCATACATCCATCCCTCTTTTCTATTCTTTTTCATTTTTTTCTAAGGATCACCGTCTCTCGGTGAAGGAAGGACTCTTCGTTCGGAAATTCCTCTCGACGGACTAGAATCTCCTCCACTGGGACCTCCGTAAGTCCCCGACATCGAAGAATATCCTCTTCGTTCACTGGGCCGATTGTACCATTGAAGTTCCCCGGAGTTAGTCGACCCATTCGTGGTGAGACGAGAGCCCCTAGCTGACACGGTGGTGAAAACAAAAACGAACTAGGGTCCCTATTTTGTGTGAACTTCGGATATGGTTAAAAATATAAAAAAAATCATCAAAATCAAAACACAAAAAGGGCGTAAAGGCATCCACTTGTTTGATAATCTCTGCTATTTGCTTGCTAGTGTATGTTTTTACGTTCCGGGAAAACTGTGAGCATGGCTCACGAGTCTTTTGAGGAGAACCACCCTGGTCGTGGTGAGTCAGTCGAGCCGCGAGTCCATGCTATGGACGCGGGTCCTTCCCATGAGCCCTCACGTGAGGTGCAGGTTACCACAGGGGACACATCCCCGCCATAGGACATCTCCTCTTTGCTAGGTGTCCTCGCCAACACGGAGCTTACCTCTGAGCAGCTCCGGGCCTTCCAGGCCATTCTGAAGGGGAAATCTGTTTCCCCCGCTCCCCAGGAATCAACTCCGGCCATCGCACCTCTCCAAGAAACGGTGCGGGCCATTCCATCTCCTTCACTGGCGCAAGCCATCCAATCTCCCTCACTTCAAGGGCAAGCGAGCCAACAACCACCCTCGTTCCAGTTCCCTTCGCAATCTCAAACCCTGTTGTTCCCCACATACCGCTTCAGTCGGGGCCAACTATCGGCGGCCCGGCAGCTCCCTCTCATTCGGGGTTTCCCCCTAAGTCTCCGGGAGACATTTTCCTCCCCAGTGGCAAGTGCCACCTTCACCGCCCGAGGAGCTCGCCCAATCGCTCCTCAATAGGTTCAATAGGATGGACGAACAGTTTCAGAATTTGAAGAAAATGGTGGACGTGAAATCCACCCCGGAGGTTGCTTTTCCAATCCTTCCGGTCATCCATCTTCCTCCCTCCGAAATGCCCACGTAGCGCAGGTACAATGGCACTGGCAACCCCTTCATTCACCTCAAGGATTTCATGTATGAGTCCTCCTATTGGCAAAACGACCAGAGATCCCTGGCATACCTCTTTCGGAGGTCATTGGACGGTCCTGCGCTAGAGTGGTTCTATTCTTTGGAGCCCCACGAGGCCGAGAATTTTGAAACAGTCCAGAGAAGGTTCTTGTAAAAGTATCGGGATATGGTCGGTCCCTCTCTCTCCATTACCGACCTAGTGGCCGAAAAGATGAAGTCCGATGAGGATTTTATCCGCTATGCGGATAGATGGAGGTCTCTGGCAGAAATAATAAGAGATACCCTCTCAGGGCCTGAACAAGTGAAGATGATTGTATCCAATGCCACCCCAGAGTTTAGGCATGTCTTTGCCATGAACAAGCTTACCACAATGGAGGAACTCTATGAAAGATCCCGGTATATCCAAACCCAGTTAAAAGACTCCCCCATTATGAACATGTTTGAGCCGTCGAAGCCCAAGGTGGTCAGAAAGACAGGCGCTGGTGTCCCAGGCGGAGCAACAGAAGGGGTCGTGACAAATGAGCAAGTGAGTACGGTCAACAACGCCAACTATGCAGCCAACCCAAGGCTTCCACAAATGCCCCGACTTCCCCTCCAACCAGGTCCTTTCCCCTCTCATCCTCCACCTCAAAACGATCCACCTCAGAACAACATGCCTCAACTACTTCAACCCCAACAACAACTTCGACCCCAGCAACAACAACCACCACTTCAGTACAACCAAGTTCCACCCCCAGGACCCCACAGCAACAAAGGAGGCCGATTGGTCTCAAGAGAGCCTATTACCCACCATTGCCAGAAACTCTGGCGGATATTTTCAACACCCTCATGGCTTCAAACACACTCATCCTACCTAGGGAAAAGCCAGTGTGGCCCCCGAATGTTGATACCTCCAGGTATTGCGTCTACCACAGGCAGTCGGGACACACAGTAGACAACTGTTTTCAGTTTAAAGATTACATCCACGATGCGAATGATGAAGGCGGGATTGACTGGGGCGAAATGAGGCGATACGTTGCGTTCTCAAGGCTAGGAGACCTCCTCCTAGGCCACAGTTTCTGCAACAATAACAGCAGTTACAACAACAGCAGCAGCAGCCACAGCAACAACCACAACAACAGCAGCAGCCCCAGCAGGCCCAACCACAATAGCCCAACATGGGCATAATCCAGAATCCATTACCGGAGCACCAACACCCCAATCACCAGGTCAATTCCATCTCCTCCTTCCCGGAAGTCGGGAGAGAGGAGGTGTGGCACCCGGAAAGTGCCTCTATTCTTTCTACCGCCAACCCTATCATCACGCAACCCCCTCGCCTCGCCCGGGTAGCACCTCTCTCTCATCAACCCGCATTAGTACCGCCTTCACTATTTCCACTACCATCACGCCCTCTCATTCGTACCCCAATGACCTATCAGCCAACACCCCCCACTACGCCCTCACACTCTCACATCTCCTCTCACTCCACCACTTTACCATCCACCTCTACCGCATTTGCCCCTATGCCCTCTAAACCCCTCATCACCCGTCAACCGTACGTAACCCCGTCTGTCTCCACAACACCACCACCAATGCCCTCCAAACCACTCATCACCCCCCATCCATCTCGGAATCATTACCCGCTTCAAGCCTTACCTACTTCTACTTTGCCTCCGCCTCCACCTTCCAAACCCCTTATCCTTCATAACCCGTGTGATATCCCCTCTACCTCCACAATGCCTTCACCTAACAAACCCCTCATCAGAATCCCTGCTCCCATTGCTACTCCCGCTTCGTCAACCATTCCTCCACCACTACCCCTCAAACCTCTGTTAAAACCCACAGCTATCCCCATAGAGGTACAAAAGCCGCAGGTAATGGTGCTCCGGAGTGGAAGGATTTTCCACAGGGTCTTCCCCTAGAACAGGCAGAACCCCGAGCAGTCTCAGCCAGAGAAGGACAATGGAGAACAGCCAGAAAAATCAATCCCTAGAACACAGTATGATTTGTTGAAACACTTGGACAAGACACCTGCTCGGATCTCTATCCTCGAGCTGCTTCAAAGGTCCACGTCCCATCAGGCGGCCTTGATGGAATATATTCAAAAGGTCATGGTGAATGAAGACCTCCCTGTAGAAAAGATTTCAGCCGTCCTGACACCAACAGACACACAACCGGCAATCATGTTTCACAACTACGAGCTCGCTCCCAAGGAAGCTCAGAAATATGTGTTGTGCATTTCAATAAAAATCAATGGAGTTTCCATAAACCCGTGCCTTGTAGACACGGGTGCGTCCATAAATGTGATCTCCATGAGCACCCTTCAATTGTGTGGGGTCGATGAGGAACAGATAAGACCTTCCTTGATCACAGTCACAGCTTATGACAATAGCAAAAGGCCGCCACAAGGGATGATTATCCTAAGGGCAGAGCTGGGCCCTATGTCAGTCTCCACGGAATTCCATGTCCTCGACATGGACCCCACATTCAAGGCCATACTGGGTCGCCCCTACATTGAAGCCATAGATGCTGTGCCTTCCACCAACCATCAGTGCTTAAAATTTCCTTACAATGGGAGAATTATTAAAGTGGTCAGTACACCTGTCCTTCACACGTTGGATGCTATCAACACCTCTCTGCCCTCTGTTTGGTCGTCACATCGGCCCATATTGTCGCTGCTGGATGTGTGTGATTCATCTCATATTCCACTAGCACCAAAGAAGCTGATCAAGGCAACAACGCCATATCTCCCTTTTCACTCCAAAGGTTGGGAGATTATGAGGAATATCGGCTATCAACAGGGCAAAGGTCTGGGCGCGCAACTACAAGGTAGGCTGAAACCACCAAAGGAAATCAGGCCGAACCGCATGTTTGACCTAGGCTTCAAAGGACCACTCAAGGCAGATTGGAAGCCCCTCACATGGACCCTATCAAATCATTTTAATAAGGGGCCCGTTATTCAGATGGGGGACTACCCGCAAGAAGCACATGGAGGATCGCATGCTGTATATTTGGTCGAAAAATGTCCAAGGGTTATCAAAAGAGGCAAGATCAAAGATCCAGAATGTGAATGGGACAAGTGGTTTGATATACAGGATATTGCTGTTGCACTAGAAAGGATGTTCTTGCCTCCCCAGCTTGAAGGGCCGCCATTGATCTCCGAAATGTCAGAGAATATCACTCCATTATCAACCATTCCTCCACCACTACCCCTCAAACCTCTGTTAAAACCCACTGCTACCCCTATAGAGGCACAAAAGCCACAGGCGATGGTGCTCCGGAGTGGAAGGATTTTCCACAGGGTTTTTCCCCGGAACAGTCAGAATCCCGAGCAGTCTCAGCCAGAGAAGGATGATGGAGAACAACCGGAAAGATCTATCCCCGAAACGCAATATGATCTGTTGAAACACTTGGACAAGACGCCTGCTCGGATCTCCATCCTGGAGCTACTTCAGAGATCCACATCCCATCAGGCGGCCTTGATGGAATATCATCAAAGGGTCATGGTAAATGAGGACCTCCCTGTAGAAAAGATTTCGACCGTCTTGACCCCAACGGACACGCAACCAGCCATCATGTTCCACAACTACGAGCTCGCTCCCAAGGAAGCTCGGAAATATGCATTGTGCGTTTCAATAAACATTAATGGAGTATCCATAAACCCGTGCCTTGTAGACACGGGTGCGTCCATAAATGTGATCTCCATGAGCACCCTTTAGTTATGTGGCGTCGATGAGGAACAAATAAGACCTTCCTCGATCACAGTCACGGCTTATGATAATAGCAAAAGACCACCACAAGGGATGATTATTCTGAGGGCAGAGCTAGGCCCTATGACAGTCCCCGTGGAATTCCATGTCCTCGACATGGACCCCACATTCAAGGCTATACTGGGTCGCCCCTACATTGAAGCCATTGATGCTGTGCCTTCCACCAACCATCAGTGCTTGAAGTTTCCTTATAATGGAAGTATTATTAAAGTGGTCAGCACACCTGTCCTCCACACGGTGGATGCTATCAACACCTCTCTGCCCTCTGTTTGGCCGTCTCATCGGCCCATATTGTCATTGCTGGACGTGTGCGATTCATCTCACATTCCGCTAGCACCAAAGAAGCCGATCAAGGCAACAACGCCATATCTCCCTTTTCACTCCAAAGGTTGGGAGATTATGAGAAACATCGGCTATTAACAGGGCAAAGGTCTGGGTGCACAACTACAAGGTAGGTTGAAACCACCAAAGGAGATTAGGCCGAACCGCAGGTTTGGCCTAGGCTTCAAAGGACCATTCAAGGCGGATTGGAAGCCCCTCACATGGACCCTATCAAACCACTTCAACAAAGGGCCCGTTATTCAGATGGGGGATTATCCGTAGGAAGCACATGGGGGTTGCATGTTGTGTATTCAGCCGAAAGATGTCCGAGGGTCACCAAAAGAGGCAAGATCAAAGACCCGGAATGCGAATGGGACAAATGGTTTGATATACGGGACGTTTCTGTTGCACTGGAAAGGATGTTCTCGTCTCCCCAGCTTGAAGAACCGCCATTGATCTCCGGAATTCCAGAAAATATCATTACTGTTGCCAAGGTTCCAAACTATCCTCGTCCTCGCGAGAAGGACCCTGTCACCAACGGATCTTCATCTGCCATCACCATCACCACCGACGACTCATTAGCCGTCATCTTCTCCATTCACTCGTCACAGCCTTTGTTGCTGTCATCTTCCTAGGCCAGACGGTTGTCTGATGATCTTCCCAGATCCCCCTCTCTACTTACATACCTGCGCCGGTTTCTCAACCCGCGCCAGGTCTTCAATCATGATCTGCTGTACGAGCCTCACAATCCTCTAGCCATAACCACTTTTCTCTTTCCTCCTATCTCTTTTCACTATTTTGTCATCAAAAATGAAAATGAAAAAAAACGTCAATTTTCAAACTCCTCAACAACACATCTTCGTTGAGGAAACCTCCTACATCTCCCGCGGGTGCGTCCTGCCCTGCGGACCACCCGTCCAAGGTCCGATGAGCGACATTTTCTACCCCTCCTCTGAGGGGTCTTTCCCTGTACATTCTTCACCATCCTCTTCATCTTGTTCTTCTTCTGTAAATAATGTCAGTCAATCTAGGAATAATAAGTCAAAGGTAGTACCTAGGAAGAAATCCAAGGGTAGGCAGATCCCTCGTCGATTCCTTCTAGATTTAGCCGCCAGGTGTCAGGCCCTTCTTGCCATCCCTCAGTTGCTAGAAAATCCCATCCAGCTACCGGAAATAGAATGCATGGGCAACTGCATAATTAATGAGGGGTATGGAGTCTACGAGATCACAGATGAAGAATACCCTACTGAAGATGAGGGTGAAGAATATGAGGATGCGGCTGGCGCATATGCTAGTGGAATAAGGAGATTCGACGAGCCGTCAACTGCCGTAGAAGAGTCCACCAAAGAAGTCAACTTGGGAACTGAGGAAGACCCTAGGATCATCCTCATAAGTGATAGTCTACCACCCTCTGAAGAAGTGGCATTAATTGAACTTCTTAAGGAATATAAGGACACGTTTGCATGGAGCTACGAGGATATGTCGGGTCTGGATTCAACCCTGGTCGAACACCGTTTAACCCTAAAACCAGGGTCCGTCTCGGTAAAACAAAGGTTAAGGCGTTTCCACCCTCAGATGGCTTTGAAAATGAAAGAAGATGTCGATAAGCTCCATAAAGCCAAGTTCATTAGAGTCGTTCTTTATCCTCAATGGGTGGCAAACATTGTCCCAGTCATGAAGAAAGATGGGAAAGTCAGGATTTGCATCGACTTCCGGGACCTTAACCACGCGTGTCCAAATGATGATTTTCCTTTACCTCACATTGATGTTTTAATCGACAACACAGCATGCTATGAAACCCTCTCATTCATGGATGGATTTTCGGGATATAATCAAATTCGTTTGGCAGAAGAGGATCAGGAGAAGACGTCATTCACTACCCCTTGGAGAACATATTGTTACATGGTCATGCCGTTTGGGTTAAAGAATGCTGGGGCTACTTACCAAAGAGCTATCATGGCCATATTTCATGACATGATGCACATATATCTGGAGGTGTATGTGGATGATTTATTGGTGAAATCAAGGACCAGTGTGGAACATCCAGAAGTTTTGGCTAAGGTCTTGCAGAGATCAAGGGAGTTCTGATTGAAAATGAACCCGAAGAAGTGTGTGTTTGGTGTGTCATCGAGTAAATTACTGGGTTTCATTGTGAGTAAAAGAGGGATCGAGATAGATCCCGACAAAGCTAAGGCCATTTGGGATATGCCACCTCCCAAGAATTTGAGGGAAGTCCGAGGTTTAATCGGGAGGTTGCAGTTTATTCATCGGTTTGTGTCTCAGCACTCACAAAGGTGTAGACCTTTCTATGAGTTGACCAAGCCAGGAGTAGAATTCCACTGGGATTCTAAATGCCAAAAAGTTTTTGAAGGGTTAAAGGAATATCTGGCTAGTCCACCCGTTCTCATTCCACCCAAACCAGAAAAACCTCTGATCCTCTACATCTCAGTCTTGGACGACTCCGTGGGAGCTGTCCTCGCACAAGCTGATGAAGAAGGCAAGGAACGGGCAACCTATTACTTGTCTAAACTTCTCAATCCCTATGAGCAGAAGTACATAGTCATAGAGAAAACCTGTGCTGCCCTCGTTTGGGTGGTGCAGAAATTGAAGCACTACTTCTTGGCTCATGAGGTCCACTAGATTGCTCGCATGAACCCTATCAAGTTTCTTCTGGAGAAATCCATCCTTACTGATAGGCTAGCACACTGGCAAAGTTTTCTTTCCCAATTCGACATCACCTACATCCCGCAAAAGGTAATTAAAGGCTATGCCATAGCCGAGCATCTCGCCCACCATCCTCTCCCCAAGTTTGACCCTGTCCAATCAGAGTTTCCAGATGAGGAACTGATGTCCATCGCCCAATCCGACAAGCCAATGTGGACATTATATTTTGATGGAGCTCTAAATTCCCAAGGGAAGGGTATCGACATTGTCCTTCTAACGCCTGAAGGCGTTACCATCCCAGAGGCATTTCAGCTCGCGTTCCCAGTCACCAACAACATCCCTGAATACGAGGCTCTTCTAGCTGGCCTGGAACTAGCCCGTTCTTTCTATATCACTGAGTTGCGAGTTGTGGGTGATAGTCAACTTGTTCTCCGCCAGGTGCTTACCAAATATCACACCATTGATCCCAAGCTCAAACCCTATCAGGAGCTGGTCTCCAGCTATGCCAAATTGTTCACCAAGCTGATCTTTGTCCATGTTCCTCGCGAACAGAACATTCTGGCCGATGCCCTCGCCTCCTTGGCGTCATCCTTCAAATTCCCTTTAGGTGCATGGTTTAGATCCATCATTCTCTACAAGCGTCTTGTCCCTGCCGTTCAGGACCCTTACCTCTTAAAGATCAAGGAACGAGTCCTATAGAAGATCCAGAAGGGAGAAATTCTTGAGAAGAGGGAGATCATGCTGGCAAAAGTCGAAGAAGAGCTGGCTGACGATGAGAAACCATGGTTCTATGAAATTGTCAAATATTGTAAAGATCAATCTTATCCTGAAGGAGCCACCACAGAGGATAAGAGAGCCATAAGAAGGGTGGCTCAGAAATACACATTGGTTGGAGGTCTACTCTATAGGAGGAGCCTTACTGGCGTTCTGTTAAGGTGTCTTGACGACAATGAGGTTTGGAAATGCGCAGAAGAAGTACACTCGGGTGTGTACGGTGGCCACGTGAATAGCCAGATGCTCGCTAAGAAGATCATTAGGCAAGGCTTTTACTGGCCCACTATGGAAGAGGATTGTGCTATCTATGTCCGTAGGTGTGTCAAGTGTCAACTTCACGCCGATAAAATCCATTCACCATCTTCCTCACTTCATCCAATATCCTCCCCCTGGCCTTTCTCCATGTGGGCATTCGACATTATCGGCCCCCTAGGTGATCCCAATTCCCTCACTAAACAGAAATCTTTCATCCTTTCTGCGACGGAATACTTCACCAAATGGGCCGAAGCCAAAGCTTACGCGGAAATCAAGGCGTCAACAGTCTGCAAGTTTATTACGAAGAACATCCTCGCCAGGTTCGGCGTCCCAAGCACTATCGTCACCGATAATGGGCCACAGTTCATTTCTCAGGACCTTCAGGACCTCTACAAAAGGTACGCAATTGCATTACATCATTCATTACCTTATTACCCACAAGGTAATGGCCAAGCGGAGGCCACCAATAAAATATTGATCAAAATCATCAAGAAAACCTACGAGTCCAGTAAGTTTTCAGACTGGCCAGAAAAGCTTATCGAAGCTCTATGGGCCTATCGCACTTCAATCCGTACCCCCACCAGGCAGACTCCGTTTGCCCTTGCTTATGGTATGGAAGCGGTAGTCCCGTACGAGACTCTGATCCCTTCTCTCAGGGTACAATTGGACGAGGAATTTCCCCTCGACGACCGTCGTAATTCACTCCTCGCCCAGTTGGAACTCTTGGATGAGAAGCGGCTGGCCGCTGCCGAGCATGCGCGTGTGTATCAAAATAGACTCGCTCGCTTTTACCAAAAGAAAGTCGTTGAGAGAAAATTCAAAGTCGGTGAGATGGTCGTAAAACGTATTTTTGTCAAACCTGGAGGGTCGCGTTCTAAGCTCCAACCCAATTGGGAAGGACCATTTGTAATTCAAGCCGTGTACCCTGGCAACGCCTACAAGCTAGTCAACGCCGAAGGGACAGAGTTATCCCACCCTTGGAACATGCTTTATCTTAAAAAGTACTACCCTTAGCTTAGTGTCAAAAAATAAAAAAAATGATGAAAAGAAAGAAAACATCAAAAACAAAAAATATTGAAAATCACTAAAAATATGGAAAATTCAAAATGTCGATGCCTGGTGGTCACCATGTAGTTAAGTCCCTGCATCCAACCTTCATGTTAGGATAGGGCCCATTAAGGCTTGGTAGGCACCGGGTCTTGGTTTGCCAGAACCGTGGAGATCCCTGTCCGGTCACGTCGGCCTATGCTCGCTCGAAGGAAACCAACATGTACTCAATTATGTATTTTATCCAAAAAAGTTGGTAGCATCACCTACGGTGGGGCCTCATCCGGAAGATCTCCAGAAGCTGTAATCTTTATTCTTTTCTCTTCGACCAAATGTGATAGTCGGCGCCCTTAAAACGCTGAGCATGAGAAACCAAAACTAAAACCCCCAAGGGTAAGAGTAGGATCCATTTCTTCGAGCATCAATCAGAGCACGAGAAGAGGGCAGTGTCCCCGCAGGCATACGAAAGGGAGCTCACAAACGTCAAACGACTATATCTCCCTCGCAAAAAGAAACACAAAATCAAAATCAAGAGAAAAGCCTGGTCGTGACCGTGCCTGATGCGATAAATGAAACCCCTCAAAGCAAAAGTCTGAATCCACAAAAGGGGCCATGGAATGTAAATGCTCGGGATTTGGTCTGAAGTTTTTCGAAAGGAAAGAGTTAAATGGGCCCTTATTGGCTCACCGGGTTAACGGTTTTGCCGATCCTCTTAGAAGGTTTATCCCCTACGCTCTTCCTTCTTCCTTTAAATGTGAAAGCTCGACGGAATGTCTGAAGGGCGAAACCCGCCAAGGTTTGCAACCTTATTTTAATACAAACATATGGTTGCCTACTTTGAAAAGCAGAAGCTATCGCTGCGAAGGAGTCTCTGTGTTTCTGGCTGGTCAAGACCCCTGTTTACCATCTTGATGTCTTCTTGTTTAACCTTGGGCTTAGGCCAATGCAAGCGCATCACCTCTGGATGCGACGGCGTCTGATTCCGGGTCAGCGTCGCGCGGTTGGTCGTTAGGGTTCCAGGGTGTTCCATCATATACCATCTAGAGTTGTGAGGAAATAGACCCGGGTCGGGTAAATCATTTACCTCAAACACCTTTTGGGTGAATCCCTGTGGTCGGAAGCGACTGGGAGCCTAAGCATGGCATGACGGTATTGTCATCAGGGTAAGTCTTAACCGGAGGGATCATCATTCGAGGGGTCTAAAGGCCCAAATCAACCTAGATGTGCACTTAGGATACCTGGGAGGTTAGTAAGAAACCCATGTTCTCATATAGGTTAGGTGCCCTTTGGGTGCTTGCCAGGCGTTAGCAATAAAAAATGAAATGATAAAAATAACAACAAAAAAATGGAAAAAGAGATAATGTACATATTTGCAAACAACAAATTTTTTTTTTTAACAAAACAACAACAAAAAAATGCCAAATATAAAAAAGAAAAACAAATCAATTTCGCATGATTACATTTGTATGCAGCATTTCACTTTTTAATCTCGCTTGCATTCGTGTGCTTGTCTGTCGCATTCATCATCACCACATCTTTCCCTTGCCTTCGTTAAATAAAGGCTTGGCGCCTTGACGAGTTATCAAGGACAGTCAAAGTGACCATTTGCTTATTGAGCAAGGGGCCAAGTCAGAGCAGAAATTCTGATTTGTTTGTCTCAGTGATGTGTGCAGGGATTCGAGGCGACAAAAGTAAAGGTGAAAACCAAACAAACCGAACCTTATATTTTATTCCAAAAATAAAAAAAATTACATCAAGTTCCACCCTCTCTCTCTACATTACTCGTCCCGTTACTCTCCGGGCAGAATGCTCTCAAGGGTGCTACCCAGCTACGAAAAGCGGTACTCCTACTGCTCTATTGATGCGGGACGAGATCACGGACACGACAAGCTCGTGACTGTCCCTTAACGAGGGAAGCGTCGGACGTGCGCGGTTGAGAAACCGGCAATGAGCTAGGGTGATCGTCTCTCTCGTGTGCCCGGATCGGGTCACGGGACGGTCTCGCTCACTCTCTCGCAGCAGCGGTGATATGAAATTATAGCGAGCTAGGTCCTAAAACATGCTCTCTAGCAGTGGCATAAATAAATATATATGAAAATAAGCAAATGCCGAGTGTAGGGAGCGAGAACGATACCTCCACGCGCTCGGCGTGGGGAAGACGGACCCGGCCGAAACTCGTACTCCCGGGAAAAATATTACACAATGATGACAGCAATGAAATATCACCCACTCCACGCAGGGAGGTAAAGGGCTACACAATGGGGCCCGGGAGGACCGAATTCGGGTTGACGGGCGGCTTCTCGCGTTGATTCGGCAGCACCCGAACTTGTGACGGTGGGGCCCACGTCTTGTCCGGAGGGCCGTGTGGGACCCGATGGCACCACTGTAGTGGAGACACTTAGGGAAGCACTTCCCGGGCTGGCGGCACGCTGGTTCGCCGGCCGGAGGCCGGGCGGCTCCGTTCGGCACCGGTCGGAATAACCGGCCACGGATCTGTAGCTTCTGGTTTTCAGTGCGCGTCCCGGCGAGAACGAGCGCTGCAATCAGCCCTAATGTCGGATCGACACGAGACTGGCGCCGTTGGAAAGCTAACTTCAAATCCTTCAATCTAGGCCTAAAGATTTGGCCTGGATCTGCACGAATCTAGGCTTTAATGAATTTACAACTTCCTATTGTACAGTAGTAGAACACTCAGATCTGCAGGGCTATTCTCTGAGAACTACCTTTGACTTCTATGAAGACCTTGGATTCAGACTTCAACCGCTTCATGAAAGTTGTGGGAAATTGAGCTAGAAAAACGGCAAAACTAGTTTGGACAAGTTTGGATATGGCTACAAATTGATAGGAGTTTTTCACTAACAGTGGGTCGGATCTGGAAATGGGATGAAAGTACTGTAGCTGAGATAGAACACGAATTTTGACAAATGGATAGAGGGCGGATCAAAAATCAATAAAAATGGTGGATGTAGGGGATGATGGACAGAACTCCCAGTAAAATTGGGAGGGTTTGGAAAAATCAAAAAGAGGGCCGGAGGTGAGAAACACAGGGTTGCTGTCACTGTAGATAGAGACAAAATAGATCTGGGAATGAAAGATGCACGAAAACGAAAAAATACTAAACGAGGGATTTTGGACCTGAAATTTTTTGTGGATGATGGGGTGAAATATAGGAATACACCATAAAAATTTCAGACCACGAAGAGGCCGTGGCTGGTAGCAAGAATTTCGGGAAGACACGTCTATCCAGTAGGACAGAATACCGAAGACGGTTTCGCGGCGGCTCGAAGGCGGCACGAACGAAGGCGGCACAGATGATCACCGGAGATAGAGGGGAGGGGATAGAAGATAGAAATCACTCTAGAACTGGAGGTTGGAGGAGAGAAATCAGAGGGAGAGAGGAGGGGCTCAAGAACACTCTTGATTTTCCAACAATTTTCTCTTCATTAATGCTAACAAATGGAAAATACAACCTTTTATACGTCATGTGTCAACTCTAATCTACACTATTAGATCTAGGGGTGGGGAATGGAGGGCCTAGATTGGATGTGAATAACACATAAAAAATAATAAAATATTAAGGGGAGAGGGGCGCCCCCTTGACCAAGGTTAATGGGTTGAATGGGGTAGGTGAAGGTAGGTGACCTACCTTGGACCAATTTAACCACTTGTCTACCCATGTGGCATTTGACATTCAACCCTTCTAGATGGCCACCTAGGATGGTTGACCAGCTCCACATGAGTGACATGGACCAATGGGAAAGGGCTGAGGGCCCCCTTGCTGGTCCTACTGACAAATTACAAAGAAACCCAAACAATCCATGGGAATGACGCATTGGCTTATAAAGCCATACAATTGCGTATATACTTTCCCGTGGATATACAAATAAACTAAAGGACATAAATGCAAAATAAAATGTACATGCTCAGCGTCGATTCCCATCATCTGTACTCCTCCTCCTCTTCCTACACCCCAACGTTGATCCGTGGGGGCAGTAAGAAAGCTACTAACACGAAAGCCACGCTCTCGTGCTCTTCGGTAGCGCTCCTGACCATCTCTCAGTCACTGTTCAGCAAGACCAAAGCTGATTCGGAGTTCGAACAGCTGGGCCTCCATGGCCCTTCGTTCCTCCCTTTCAACCAATCTGTCGGCTCTTTCTCTCTCTGTGTCTCTTTCTCTCTCTGCTCGTTCTCTCTCACGGTCTTCCCTCTCCAATTGGAGAGTGATCCTTAGCTCCATGGCATCCCTAGAAGAGTCGTCATCTGGACGATGCCGCAGTTCCTCCTCCAGCTCTGCTATTCTGGCCTCCCTCTGCGCAGCATGGGCAAGTGACTCCTGCATCTCCTTTTCCTGCCAGATGTACCATCTCAGATATACGGCAAGACGTAAACAAGGAGAATTCAACACTGAGACTCTTACCTGTATAGAGAGCATTCCTTCTGCCTCCGCGGCACGCTGTGTGTCACGAGCGAGTTGCTCGTGAAGCAAATCAAGTTCTGAGGTAGGGATCCGTAAGCTAGAGACGCCACCCACTCCCATCGCTGACGAAGCCGCGTCAATCTGGGCGCGCTATGATCACACATGTGATAGTTAGTGGCCGGACACCATGAATCTAAAGTCTTGATTAGGAGTGTGCACTGTACACCTACCGAGGCACTCAGGGCTTCACGTGTGTCACCCAATTGTTGCTCCCTCTCTGCCAGACGAGATCGCAAGTTCTCTATCATAGTGTCACGGACATCCTGCAGTCATAGGAGTCAACATTTCCATGAATAAAGCCAAAGGAGGGAAAGAAGAGAAAAGGGGAGACCTACCTCCACAAGTCTCCGAGGTTGGAGCCGCTCTGCGTACATTATCTTATAGTCTTCACTATCCTGTGCATGTGATTCCACGATTGTGCCACCCCGTTGCCAATCCTCATACTGTTCGGGGAACCGCACACGCCAATCAATGCAGGTTGCCGGTCCCCGCGTCTTTCTCCCGACACGAGGTGGCGCAGCCGTATCCACCCATTCCTGAGCCAGTCCTAGAGTCCTCATAACTAATCGTAGCCGGAGCGGCTCGATTTCATTCAGGTAGTGCATCCACATTTCCCGTCTGAACCGGGCACGACTTGTTAGAACCCATGGTTGGTCGACGTCAACCATGCCTGAGTAAGGTCTCCAGTTTACCTAGGTTAGGTTGTACATACCCGTTTAGCTGGTCAAAACCAAAAACCAAAAAAACAAAATGAAAATAATTCCAAAAAAAAGATCCCACCATTGTTGCAGGGAACTCATGTATCTCCCGCCTTAGCACCATCAGTTGGTAGGTTAGAGGTGCTGCACTCATGATGGGTTGCCACCGCCTGGCTAGCGGCACCGTCACTGGTCGCCAATGTCGAGCTCTCCCCATCGGGAGGTAATAATAGCTCCACAGTTGCTTTAGCGCATGTCATTAGTACCTTAAGTGGGCTATCACAAAAACAAACAAAAAATATAAAATAAAACATAAAAATACCTGGATGAATGGTGTGAAACCACTCACAGTCATCTCACGGTCCGCCTCTTGGAACAGACCTATAAATAAATGCACCAGCATGGCAGCTCCCAAGGCGTAGTGCCCCACTCTTTCAAGGTCTGATAGCAGCTCCAGAAAACGACAATGGATACCATCTCCCTTCGAGCTTAGTATCAATCTTCCTAGTAAGAAGAGGAGAAATCTCCTCAAATCCATGTTGGATCTCTCACGATTGCCAAAATCTGTGCAGTACACAGCACGACATCCTCTTTCCATCCTTTTCATGAATTCTTCTGAGGACTCATCGTCCCGTCGACGAGTATCAGTGAGCCCTAATGCCTCCATGATAGATGCCCGGGTTACTGACCTGTTCTTCCGACCATCTAAGTCCAAACCCAGTAGCTTCTGGGCACCTTCTCGGTAATCCGCATAGGTGACTCCAGTCACTGCCTCGCCATCTACCTTGAGGCTTGTGATTCGGACCACATCCTCCAGACTGGGCACCATGTGCCCCCATGGCATCAGGAATGCCCGACTTACTGGGTCCCATCTTTCGCACAAGGCTTGGATGAGAGCCAGGTCGAGCTGGATAGGCTCGATCCGAAGAAAGGCACCAAATCCCATCACGTCTAGCCTGGCCTTCTGAAAATCCGGGAGACCCCTGTATGCGGCCACTGCTAACTCCCATGAAATGTGTGATTTCATCACACTCTATGCGTGCATAAGAAATGGAGAAGGGTGTTGTCAAGAGGAAGGAAGAAAGAATGAGAAAAGGGGGGGAAAGCTCAGCTTACGAGTTGTGATTAGGCCCTTTCACTGAAGTGCCCTTCGAGGTCCGAGAGCCTCCTGGAACTGCTACTACCGGACCTGCTTCTCTTCGAGGAGTGGGAAGATTCACCCTCCATCCAACTCTCGGAATTTTGAACTCCTCCTCTCCCGTGAGAACTTGTGCTCCTCGAGTTAGCTCTCGATATACCTGGGAGAATAAAAGACACAGGAATTTAAAGAAATGGAAGGAGTACAGGCCAAGATTGCCTCCATCACCTTTAACGATAGCCCTTGCGATGAGGCACCTGCCATGCACAGGGTGATTGATTGGACAGGGTAATATGACGACCCGCCCCCTATGTTGTCTAGGGATACCCTATCATGTTTTAGAAGTCATCCACAAAGTTTGAAACATCATCCGGGAGAAGGGACTGGAGCCGTCTTTATTGACTTCCACGGCAGATTCCCGTGGAAAATGGTCACAACAAGACGCAATTATCGGTAGACACATCACGTGGGAACAGTGCAAAGGAGAAGAAGTGTGGGGAGGAAGGAACGCACAAGAGAACAAACAAGCAGCAGAAAATCAAATCACTCCATTCATAATTCTACATAAGCTGTCATAAACATCACAATCATAGAAAGGAGGTGTATGCTAGCTCGCCAACTCTCGCCGTCACCTTCACATTCATCCCTCTAGGCGTCCCTCTCCTCTCCCCTGAGGTGAGGGTCCCTCGAGGGCCTTCTGGGGCTCCATGAAACAGCAGTCCCCTCTCCTCGTGGCGCCTGCTCCACAGCGGCGGCTCGCTGCTACTCCCCTGGCATGGTAACGAGGCCACCGAATGAAAAGCGGCTTGACTGGCGGAGTCGCGCCCCGAACTCTCGCGCTCTCTCATAGCTTGCCTCCATGCTCTCTAGCCTATGTCCCATACCTCAAAGGCCTAGCTGGAGCTCCCTCACCTGGGCCTCCATGGCCCTTCTGTCCTTTCTCTCCTTCTCCCTCTCTAGCCTTTCTCTTTCCGCCTCTCTCTTGGCCACCTGGAGGAACACCCTCAACTCTAGGATGTCCGGATGTGGCCTCTCTTCACTGTGACGTCGTAGCTCCGCTACAGTCGCTACCCAGGCATCACGCTCCTCTTCCGCCCGGGCCGCACGGGCCACCGCACCGGCGAGTTGCTCCTGGAGGGAGGCAATCTCAAGAAAAGGGGCCGAAGAGCTGGAAGATGCGCCACCGGCCATTCCCACCATCACTGTCTGCTGGGCACGCTGGAACAAGCAAACAACAGCTGTCAGCTAAGCTCCAAAATAAAGGGGGGGGGGGGGATGCAGTACTTAACTTACCAGGATCGATAGTTCCTGTTGAGCGACGGCCAGCTGCCACCTGGCCTCTGCCAGTTGATGTCGCGCGCATCCCTAGGTTGGAGAGGTCCCACATGACTCTCCCGCCGCTGCCGTAGGGAGTCGGCACTGTCCTGTACCAATACGCTCCCTTGCTGTCCAGGGAGACGTATGCGCCAGTCCTCAAGCTTCGCCTTACCGTGACTCTCTTTCCTGACACGTCTCGGCTCATCCGCGCTCGCCCATTCATCAGCCAAGCCCGGGGTCCGTGCCATGCCCTACATCAAGAAAGGGGGGTCTTACGTCAGACAACGAGAACACGTCTCTTGTCAAGGACGCGTCCATCATTTGAGTGCAACACTCACCGAACCCTCTTCCCCCCTCGCGTGGCTCACTTCAAAACTCAAAATGGATCAAAGAGGAGGAGATCAAAGGACCTACCAGACCATGTTCACCTCCCTCCGCGTCCTCGGGTCCCTCAGGTGCCCGAAGAGGCCCTTCCGCTTCCATGGACGCCTCTCTATGCTCTTGCATGTCCCTCATCGGGCGAGGAGTCTCTCGTCCCTCTCCACCTTCACCATGGTCCGGCCCACCGAACTCCATCGATCGAGAGAGGAAGAAGATGAAAAGGGGCAAGCAAATCTCGACAGGAGGCGGGCTCGTTTGCAGGTAAGGCACGAAGAAAGAAAGGCCGCCTGGCGCTTTAAATTTGAATTCGAAGGATAAGACACGTCCTTGCGCCAGGACGCGCCCAATAAGGAAGAAAAGAAAGAAGGATGATCTCTCCGTGCAAGGCGTAGTTCCCTACTTTTCAGGGTAAGGTCTCGTGAAGCGTGCCTTGAAATAACTCGGTGCAAGAGAAGAAGCGTGGAAAAGGGAAAGTGCATACGACAAAAGGAACAATTTCATTGCACATAAGTAAATAGTCAGTTATACATCATAAAGTGAGGAAGGTGGGGTGTACAAGCAACTCTCTAACTCTCGCTACCACCCTCCTGGTCATCTCTCTCCTCCCTCCTCTGACGGGGATCCCTAGGGGGCCTCTGCGAACCCTGAGAAGCCGTGCTCGCCTCCCCAGGTGGCACCATGCCAGCCTCCAAGGCGCGGCAACGCTCCTCGACCGAAGAAACCAGAAAGCTACCCACGGAAAAGGAGCCAGACTGACGAAGTCGCGCCCCGCGCTCCTTCGCCCTCTGATACCGCTCCTCACTCTCCCGAAGTCTCCCCTCTGCCGTGCCGAGGCTCAGTCGGAGCTCCATCACCTGGGCCTCCAGAGCCCTCCTCACGTCCCAATCTTGATGTCGCTCTGCCCTCCTGTACTCCCTCTCTCTCTCTCTATGCTCTCTCTATCCTCTCTCTCTCTCTCTCCCTCTCCCTGTCCTCTCTCTCTCTCTCTCTGTTCTCCCTCTCCTCTCTCTCTCTCATCGCCTCTCTCCTCGATAGCTCGAGGGCGATCCGCAGATCCAGCACGTCGTGAGGGAGCTCCTCAGCCTCCCGTCGCCGCTCCTCCTCTAGCTCCGTAATCCGGGCGTCACGCTCTGCCGCCCAGGCGTCGCGCTCCAGCTCAGCGCGAACAGCACGGGCCAGGGCCTCCCAAATCTCTGCCACCTGCCAAGACCACATACCCCGTAAGAGAATAGTGAAGAGAGAAGGATAACTGAAAGAAAGTTGGGGTCGGGCAAGCACTCACTCGAGCCTCGCGGTCACGCTCGGCCTCCTCAGCCCGGGCCACCGCGTATGCCAGCTGCTCCTGAAGGGCAGAAACCTCCGGAGGAGGGCCCCACGAACTGGAGCCCGCTCCACCAGCCGTCCCGGCTGCTGCTGCCTGATGGGCCCGCTAAAAAAAACAAGGCGAACGACAGTTAAAAGGCTAAGCATCAAAAATCCAGGTCACAAAAAATGCATTGCATAGACTCACCAGGATCTCCAACTCATGTCGGATGGCCACTAACTGCCGCCTGGCGTCTGCCAGCTGGGTCCGCAGGTCGGCAATCATGTTGTCACGAGCATCCTACACCACATGAAAGTTAGTGTCACATGCATATACGTATAGAAAGGAGGACATTTCCATTTCACACTTACCCCTGCCATGCCACCGAGGAAGAGACGCTCCCCGTACGTAGCCCGGTACCGTCTCAGATAGTCAGTGCTATCCGGCACATGGGACACCACTGGGACCCCGCCCTGATGCCAGTCCTGGTACTGTGCAGGGAAGCGCGCACGCCAGTCCAAGATCTTCGCATTCCCCTTGGTCTTCCGCCCGATGCGGACCGGCTCATCTACGTCGACCCACCCCTGGGCTAACCCCAACGTCCTCATAACTAGCCTAAGCCGCAGCGGCTCGATCTCGTTCAGGCCATGGACCCACACGTCCCGCCCGAAACGAGGAAGACCCACTACAACCCAAGGCTGGCCAACGTCAGCCATGCCCAGGTAGGGCCTCCACACCACCTGCATCACCATACATGCATCATATTAGTTACTCAATTAAGTCATAGGTATAAAGATAAAAAAAAATCATACGCATCATACCATAGCCTCGGGGTACTCGCTCAGCTCCCGTCGAAGCGACGCCAGCTGGTAGCCATGGGGTGCCTCGACCACGATCGGCCTCCACCGTCGCGCCAGGGGCACGGGTCTCATGTTCCCATGACTAGCCCTCCCCATCGGAAAGTAGTAATAGCTCCACACCTGCATCCATCATACATCATTAGCACGAATAATTACATAGTTAACTACGGTAAAATGCATAAATAAAATGTTTACTTGAAGGAAAGGTGCGAAGCCGCTGACTGTCGTCTCCCTCTCTGAAGTCTGGGAGAGATCGGCGATCAAATGGGTGAGAAGAGCCGCTCCACACGCATAGTTTCCCACTCTGTCCAAGTCCGCCAGGATCCCAAAGAAGCGGCAATGGATGCCGTCCCCCTTCGTGCTCAGCAGAAGGCGGCCCAGGAAGAAGAAAAGGAACCTCCGGAGGTCTAGGTCCACCAGCTCCCGCTCGCTCGGGTCCTGCGTGAAAGCTGCACGGGCATCTCCCTCCAGTCGTGCCAGAAACTCCGCTCCAGTCTCGCTGACCCGCTGGCGCGGGTCACCAAATTCGAGCGCCTTCATAATGTCCACTCGGCCGACTACCCTGCTGTCTCTGTCAGTCGCGCTCGTCTCTAGCCACAGTAGGTCCAAGGCACTCTCTCGGTAATCGGGGTAAGTGACCCCACTGACTGCCTCTCCGTCAACTCGTAGCCCGGTGATCCGAGCTACATCCTCCAGTGTCGGCACCATGTGCACCCAGGGCATCAGAAACGCCCGGCTCGACGCGTGCCACCGCTCCCTCAACGCCTGGATGAGAGGAAGGTCAAGCCAGAAGGGCTCAATATTGAGGAAAGCTCCGAAACCCATGCCATCCACACGCGCCCTCTGAAAGTCCGACAGCCCACGATACGCTGCCACCACCAGGGACCAGCTGATACGGCTCTTCATCACGCCCTGCACACCACAAAAACAAAAAAAAAAGGAACACATCAGCCTCATGGATAATAATAAACAACAACACTGCACATAATATTTACTTTTTAGTTATTTTAAAAATAATATATATATATATATTTGAAGGCGTCCACCCACTTGGACGCCTTCTTCTTTTTTATTATTTTATTTTAACAAAACCCAAACAAAAAAAAATAAACAAAAATCAAAATAAAAAAAATATTATCATGAAGGCGTCCACACATGTGGACGCCTCCTTCTTCTTTTTTAATTACGTAATAACCTAACAAAAAAAATAGTAAAAATAAAACAAAATAAAAAAAAGAAAGGATGGAGGCGTCCAGGCCCCTGGACACCTCCTTCCCCTCACATCCCGGCCTTCTCCATACCATCTCTCGACCGCCTGTTTAGCCTAATAAACCAACAGCATGAAAGTCTAAGGGGCTTACCGCGTCATGCTCATCCTCTCCCGTGTCGCCAGCACCCGTAGGACCCTCCACGGCCAAAGGAGGCGCCTCCTCTTCCGCAGCAATCTCCTCTCCCATGGCAGCCTCCTCGGCGTGATCCCTCGACCTCCTCGGACGACGAGCCTGTCGTTTCCGCTTTTCTCCACCCTGGCTCGGGCCTCCTGGCTCCATCAGAACTGAGAGTGAGTCGTTCAGGGGAAGAATAGGTCGTCAGAATGAACGGGAATGAGAATAAGGGGGGGTGCGGCCCCTTTATATAGAAAGTGGGCCCTTTTGGGGGCGTCCAGGCGCCTGGACGCCCCCACTTTTTATTTTTATTTTTAAAAAAATGTGTAGGGGCGTCCAGGCGCCTGGACGCCCCCACATCAAACAAAATAAAAAAAGAAAAAAGAAAAGATAGGGGCGTCCAGGCCTCTAGACGCCCCCCAAAAATGAACAAAAATTTTTCAAAAATTTTTCAAAAAAATTAGGGGCGTCCAGACCCCTCGACGCCCCCATTTTAGCATATAAAAATGTATATATATATATATATGTATATATATATATGACCATAATATGAATAAACCAGAACACAAAAGAGAAAACAAAAAAAATGCAAAAGACAAATAAAAATCATAACCAAGGGAACAGTAGTCCAAATGTCATGTGCCAGATTTTATTCCATCGGAAAAGCAGGATAAGCTACATCAGGGGCTTAGGCACCCTAGGCCTTAACTTCCCCAGTTCGGTTACATAAGCCCTCCACAACTCGCATTCCTCCCCCACATGCGCTAAGGCCCTTCCCACAACACTTATCTTCCAGGATGCTTTAATGGCCTTCACTTCCTTCGCGTTCGCTTCCGTGCCCAGCTCCCTCTTCTTCAAAGGAACGATCCCAGTCAGCAGCGGGAACGAGTGACGTGGAAGGCCGACCTGGAGGTAGCACCGATGCGCGTTGTAAAGGACAAACTCGGTCGCGCCGATCAGTTGGAGTTCAACTTCGGGAGAAGACCTCATGAGGAGTTCAAGTAAGAGTAGACATGCCGGTGTGCAAGTGAAGAAGTTTTGTGTCATGGTTCGAAAGTGAGACCGCCAGTCCTCACGCATCTTCAGCCACGGAACACAGTTCTCCACGTTGCCTCCGAAGCCTAACACATCGGCTATGTGATAAAGGGGCTTTGTTGGAAAAGCTTCGAAGCAGTCGGCATCCCCTCACAGTGGTCGAATTTGAAATGCAAATCAATCCAACAATTTAGAACGAGTGCGCAACCGTAAGGAGGCTTACCCATGCTCGAGGCAGTAAGGCCGCTGTAAAGGTAGGCAAGGACGGCGGATCCCACCCTCTTTCCACTCCAAATCCCGCGGATAGCACTCAGTTGGTCCTCCCCCACTATGTTGTCGGTATAAGGAAACAAGAGAGCACCCGCCAGACAGATGGTGAACCCTTTCATAATTCCTTCCAAATGTTTATCATCTGATGACCCTTTCAAGGCATCCATAACCCATACCGCGAGCCTTTGCAAGTTAATTCCCTTTTGAGTGCGGACCTTTCTGACTGCGTCGGACGGCATGAAGCTTCCAAGGACGCTCTCGGAAGTCACCCTTGTCAACATCCACATAGGCTTCGTCTTCCCGTCACTCTTGAATTTCTTCAGTCCAAGTAGAAGCTCCACCTCCTCGAGGAGAATGGTCGCCTCGAACGTCGGGAAGATGAAAGTGTGGGTCTGGGGATGCCAGATCTCCACTAATGCGCCCATAGCCGCCCAGTCCATGCGGATTCTCTCGTAGTGTTTGGCGTGAATAAGGAGCCCCTGAATATGCCACTTCGAGAGTATAGCCCTCATGCCAATGGAGATGTTGGAAGTTAGCTCTGAAAGCCATGGCAGTTTGGAAAACTTCCTCGGGCCCAGAAAGAGTGGATATGGCTGGAAAGAAGAAGAGAAAGGAAGGAAAGTGAGAAGAGAGATCATGCAGTAAATTTGAAATAAATCAACTTACCATATGCGACTGGATCGTCCCACTCAGATGACCCTCGAGGTCGGAAAGTCACCTGATCTCACTGCTAGGCCTGCCCCTCTTCATAACGCAGGAAGACTCTCCTTCCATCCTGAAATCCCTAGACCCTCCTCTTCTCCTCCTCCTGAACTTTCAAAACTCCCCTTGGTACATTTGAATAAACTAGCCTAAGGGAGGTACTTATAGGAAAGGAGAGGTGCTACGGGACGGGACGTGTCACATGAGTGGTCAAGTCGTCAATATTTTATCCTTGTACTGTGGCACGATTCTGTTATATTTCTGCTGCTTTCTGATGTATTTAATCTATGATGGTATGTGCAGGTTTTACCAACGGACGTTTTTCGCCCTATCTTGTATACCATCCTTCAGTGTTTGGTCCCCCGTGTCATGCATCATACTATATGATATTTACGCTATTAGACCACGTCAAGGACCTTGCGACCCGAACGAATCTGGGATTTGAGTTCCCCTTCAACAAAAACAGTGATGATTCCAGAAGAATTTGGGTTGTACGGATAGGCCGTTAACTGGTGATAGCGTGGGAACGGCGGTTCCATTCAATGAGTCGGTGCGTGGATAAACGGGCCCAGCTCAGTATCAGCTCACTGGATCGGTATCCTGACCCATTCTTAATGAGTTGACAATATTATCCTTGGCTATTTTCTATTCTACTTTATTTTAAATTTTTCTTTAAACCCAGCATGCATTCATATAGGACTTTGAGTCTATTGCGGAAGATCGTTCAAGTGATTCGATTGCGAAAGCCGTTGTGCTTCAATTCTTACAAATATGAGATATTCTATTCTGAATGAAATACTGAGTTTCCTTGAAACGGCCCTACGCTGCCCTTTCAAACGAGACCCTTGTTTGGATAGACCCTCAGATATTCCCTTGCTTTTTACCTTGTTTGACCCACCTTGGCCGTAGCACTTCCACATTGGCTGGTAACCGCTCCCCAAAGGTGAAACCTGCAGGTTTATGACCCAGGTACTTCCACACCGAGAAGTTGGTCTCCTTTATTTTCGTGCCTGAGCGCACATCTCGCCCTCCCTTATTGGCTTTCCGTCCAAACAATCGTCAAATTTGAAAGACCTTCTTCAAGGTCGCCTCATTGAAACTACAGGAAAGATTCCAAACAGTCATGTCAAAAGCGTGTCTCATCACACCTTGGCATCAACTCATCAGTCCATTTCCACTCCATTTCACTCCACTTCGATACCATTCCATTACGTGTCACTCCCTTGCAAAGCAGACGCCAAGGCGGGGCAGCTGTAGACACGCTATTCTTGACGTCCCCTGAGAAAATCTCATATTACCACGCGACGCCCCGCAGCGGCTTTCGCATTTTGAATCACTTGAGTGTTTCCTATCTTTGAGTCTTCTCTCGTCCTCTGGGCGAGTAGCGTAACGCTCCTTCGGCATCCGGAAACCACCTCGTTGTGAAAATCATGCGACATTCGAATGGCATCAACATCAATCGGATGCATCGGAAGTTGTCGGGACCAGGAAAATGCCTAACGGACGACTGCCGACGCCCTTTCCGGGGGAATCCGGGGGTCATCATGGAGGCGTCCAGGCCCCTGGACGCCTCCATCAATACAAAATAATGACAAAAAATATATATATAAAATTGAACAAAAAATATATATAATTTCATGGAGGCGTCCAGGCCACTGGACGCCTCCATCAACCAGCTCACGGGCGACCCCCGGCCATCGACTGACCGTTGCTCAGTATGTCGTTTGAAGAAAATTTAAGTTATGGAGGCGTCCAGGCCTCTGGACGCCCCCATCCTCCCGACCTCTATAAATAGAGGCCTACCCCCCTCAGTTCAGTAGTTGAAAAAGAGCGCCGAGAGGCTGCCGGATTCTATTCCTAACCCGTGGGTGTTTTGTAGGGGAGGTCATGCCGGATCCTCGGGTGCCCGTGCTTGCAGGAGAGAGGCCGCCTTCACCCGCCGCGCTACCTCATCTTCCATATGCTGCCGAAGCTCCGCCAGATCTCGCCATCGACCATCCAATAAGCCATTCTCTCCTCTTCTTTCCTAGTTATCTTGCATTCATCATATCATATCTTCTACCCCCCCCCCCCCTTTTATGAGGGAGTCTCTTCCCGTTTCTACGTCGGAATAATCGCCATTCATCATAAGCATTTTCCTCCTACTCGTGTCTGAGAGGGGTTTAAAAGATAACACCAACCAGGTGTGTGTCTTGCCATCATTTCGTTACTTGCGTCGTTAGAATTTGAATACTGCACCTTCATCTTTCTGATCTATTCGTTACTTGTTTGTCGTTGTTTTGCAAGGGTACCTGAGGAAAGCCCTCTCCGTCGGCCGGCCGAAGGGGGAGGAAGAAGCAACCTGCCATTTCCCGCTCTCGAGGATTCACAATCTCCGCGCTCAATACAAGGTACACGCGATCATTTTGTTTCTTTGAGGTAACCCCTCTGGCGATCACATCCCTTTAGCATCCTACGTATGCTCTTTCCTCATATTGGCACGTTTCATAATCCTTCTTAATTTTTAGTCGCTTGATAGTCTGTAGTTTAGTTCGTTTTATTCTCCCTGAGTGGATTCCTCGGCTTCCACAAGTACTGGGCCACGTACGGGGACCGTCTACACCTCGGTGGGGCGGCAGGGGTAAGTGTGAGATGAAGATTTTTCTTTTCTTATATGCACATGCATGTGACACTATCCTATGTGCAATGCAGGATGCTCGTGATAACATCATTACCGACCTGCGGACCCAGCTGACAGACGCCAGGTGGCAGTTGGCGGCCATCCGACAGGAGTTGGAGATCCTGGTGAGTCTATGCAATGCATTTTCTTGTGACATGGATTTTCGATGCTTAGCCTTTGACTATCGTTTGCTCTGTGTTTCAGCGGGCCCATCAGGCAGCGGCAGCCGGGATAGCTGGTGGAACGGGTTCCAGTTCGCGGGGCCCTCCTCCGGAGGTCTATGCCCTTCAGGAGCAGCTTGCATATGCGGTGGCCTGGGCTGAGGAGGCCGAGCGCGAGCGCGAGCGCGAGGCTCGAGTGAGTGCTTGCTTGACCCCGACTTTCTTTCTAGTTGCTTTTGTTGACCTCTTACGGGGCATGTGGGCTTTTGCAGGTGGCGGAGATTCGGGATGCCTTGGCTTGTGCAGTCTGTGCCGACTAGGAGGGCGATGCCCGCGACGCTTGGGTGGCAGAGCGTGACGCGCGGATAGCAGAGCTAGAGGAGGAGCGACGACGGGAGGATGAGGAGCTTCCTCGCGACGTGCTGGAGCTACGGATTGCCCTCGAGCTGTCGAGGAGAGAGGCGATGAGAGAGAGGGAGGGGGAAGACAGAGAGAGAGAGAGAGGGAGGATAGGAGGGCGGAGCGAAAGCGAGATTGGGACGAGAGGAGGGCTCTGGAGGCCCAGATGATGGAGCTCCGACTGAGTCTCGGCACAGTGGAGGGGAGGCTTCGTGAGAGTGAGGAGCGGTATCGGAGGGCGAAGGAACGCGGGGCGCGACTTCGTTAGTCTGGTTCCTTCTCCATGGGCAGCTTCCTGGTTTCTTCGGCCGAGGAGTGTCGCCGCGCCTTCGAGGCTGGAGTGCCACCATAGGGCGAGGTGAGCACCGCCTCTCAGAGTTCGCGGAGGCCCCCTAGGGATCCCCGTCAGAGGAGGGAGGAGAGAGATGATCGGGAGGGTGGTAGCGAGAGTTAGAGAGTTGCTTGTACACCCCACCTTCCTCACTTTATGATGTATAACTGACTATGTGCAATGAAATGGTTCCTTTTGTCGTATGCACTTTCCCTTTTCCACACTTCTTCTCTTGCACCGAGTTGTTTCGAGGCACGCTTCACGAGACCATGCCCTGAAAAATAGGAAACTACGCCTTGCACAAAGGGATCCTCTTTTTTTCTTTTTTTCTTATTTTCTCCTTTTGGGCGCGTCCAGGCGTGGGGATGCGTCTTAACTTTCAAATTCAAATTTAAAGCGCCAGGCAGCCCTTCTTCTTCCGTGCCTTGCCCGCAAACGAGCCTGCCTCCCGTCGAGATTTGCTTGCCCCTCTTCGTCTACTTCCATTCTCGACCGATGGAGTTCGGTGGGCCAGATCGTGGTGAAGGGAGAGAGGGGCGAGGAACTCCTCGCCCGAGGAGGGACGCGCAAGAGCACGGAGAGGCGTCCATGGAAGAGGAAGGGCCCCTTCGGGTACTTGAGGGACCCGAGGGGCCCGATGGCACGAAGGGAGGTGAACACGGCCCGGTATGTCCTTCGATCTTCTCCCCTTTGGTCCATTTTGAGTTTTGAAGTGAGCCATGCGAGGGGGGAAAAGGGTTCGGCGAGTGTTGTACTCAAATAATGGACGCGTCCTTGACAGGAGACGCGTTCTCATGTTTTGACGTAAGACCCTTCTTTCTTGACGCAGGCCATGGCGAGGGCCCCGGGCTTGGCCGATGAATGGGCGAGTGCGGATGAGCCGAGTCGTGTTAGGAAGGAGAGTCGCGGCAAGGCGAAGCTCGAGGACTGGCGCATACGTCTCCTTGGACAGCAAGGGAGAGTATTGGTGCAGGACAGTGCTGACTTCCAGCGGCAGCGGAGAGAGCATCATGTGGGACCTTTCCAAGCCGGGGATACGCGCGACACCAACGGCTTGCGTGCCCAACTGGCAGAGGCTAGGCGTCAGCTGACCGTCACTCAACAGGCACTGTCGATCCTGGTAAGTTAAGTGATGTATTTTATTATTATTATTATTATTATTTTGAGCTTAGCCGACGGCCGTTGTTTGTTTGTTCCAGCGTGCCCAGTAGGCAGCGATGGTGGGAATGGCTGGCGACGCGTCTTCCAGCTCCTCGACCCCTTTTCTGGAGATTGCCTCCCTCCGAGAGCAACTTACCGGTGCGGTGGCCCACGCGACCCGGGCTGAAGAGGAGCGTGATGCCTGGGTAGCGACTGTAGCGGAGCTGCGGCGTCACAGTGAGGAGAGGCCACATCCGAACATCCTAGAGTTGAGGGTGTTCCTCCAGGTGGCCAAGAGAGAGGCAGAGAGAGAAAGGCTGGAGAGGGAGAAGGAGAGAGAGGACAGAAGAGCCATGGAGGTCCAGGTGAGGGAGCTCCAGCTAGGTCTTCGAGCTATGGGACAGAGGCTAGAGAACATGGAGGTGAATTATGAGAGAGCACGAGAGTTCGGGGTGTGACTCCGCCAGTCTCGCCACCTTTCTGTCGGTGGCTTCTTCGCCACACCAGGGGATCAACAGCGGGCCGCTACTGTGGAGCAGTTGTCACAGGGTGAGGGGACTACTGTTGTACGGGGCTCCAGAAGGCCCCTGAGGGACCCTCACCTCAGGGGAGAGGAGAGGGATGCCTAGAGGGATGAGCGTGAGCGTGATGGGAAGAATTAGCGGGCTAGTGGACCCGCCTCTGGCTAGTGGACCCGCCTCTTCTCTTTTGTGATGTTCATGGCTGTAGTGTTCTGCTAGCTTATGTAGACCTATGGATGAAGTGATTATTGTTTGCTGTTGCTCATTTATCTTCTTGCGCGTTCCTTCCTTCCTACGCTTCTTCTCCTTTGCACTGCTCCCATGTGACGTGCTTGTTGAGATCCCGTCCGAAAACGGGGACTCATGTCTCTCTCCGACCGTCTTTCATACGGAAATCTGCTGCCAAAGTCAATAATGACGGCTCTAGCCCCTTCTCCTGGGCTGATCTTTCAAGCTTCCCAGACGACCTCTACATCATGACATGGCATCCCTAACAGCATAGGGAGCGGGTCATCATATTACACCATCCAATCGATCACCCTGACACATGGGACCGCAGGGCAGGTGGATTATCATGAGGGCTATTGTCAAAGGTGATGGAGGCAATCTTGGCCCGTACTTTTCCCATTTCTATAAATACCTGCCTCTTTCGTTCTTCCAGGGACATCGAGAGCCAATTTGAAGAGTACAAGTTCCCACGGGAGAGGAGGAACTCAGAATTCTGAGGTCTGGATGGAGGGCGAATCTTCCCACTCCTCGAAGAGAAGCAGGTCCAGCGGTAGCAGTTCTAGAAAACACTCGGACCTCGAAGGACACTTCAGCGAGAGGACCCAATCACAACTCGTAAGCTGAGCTTTTCTGCCCTTTTTTTTTTCATTCTTCCTTTCTTCCTTTCTTTCCTTGACAAAACCATTCTCCATTCCTCGTGCATGCGTAGAGTGTGATGAAATCACATATTTCATGGGAATTAGTAGTGGCCGCATACATGGGTCTCCTGGATTTTCAGAAGGCTAGGCTAGACGTGATGGGATTTGGTGTCTTCCTGCGAATCGAGCCGATCAAGCTCGACCTGGTCCTGATCCAAGCCTTGCGTGAAAGATGGGACCCGATGAGTCGGGCATTCTTGATGCCCTGGGGGCACATGGTGCCCAGTCTGGAAGATGTGGTCCGAATCACTAGTCCCAAGGTGGATGGCGAGGCAGTGATCGGAGTCACCTACGCGGAATACCGAGAAGGCGCCCAGAAGCTACTGGGGTTGGATCTAGATGGTCGAAAGAACAGGTCAGTAGCCAGGGCATCTATCATGGGGGCATTAGGGCTCACTGATACTCATCGACGGGACGATGAGTCCTCGGAAGAATTCATGGAGAGGATGGAAAGAGGATGTCGTGCTGTGTACTGCACAGATTTTGACAATTAGGAGAGATCCAACATGGATTTGAGGATGTTTCTCCTCTTCTTACTGGGAAGATTGATACTGAGCTCGAAAGGAGACGGTATCCGTTGTTGTTTCCTGGAGCTGCTATCAGAGCTCGAAAGAGTAGGTCAGTACGCCTGGGGAGCTGCCATGCTGGCGCACCTGTTTATAGGTCTGTCCCAAGAGGCAGACCGTGAGATGACTGTGAGTGACTTCACAGCACTTATCCAGGTATATTTTTGGTTTTGTTTTGTTTTTATTTTTTTTTTGTTTTTTTGTAATAGTCCACTTAAGGTACTGATGGCATATGATGATGCAGCTGTGGAGCTATTATTACCTCCCGATGGGGAGAGCTCGACATTGGCGACCAGTGATGGTGCCGTTAGCCAGGCGGTGGCAACCCATCATGAGTGCGGCACCCCTAACCTACCAACTGATGGTGCTAAGGCGGGAGCTACAGGAGTTCCCTGCAGCGATGGTGGGATTTTTTTTTGGAATTATTTCTATTTTATTTTTATTTAGTTTTGACAAGCTAAACGGGTATGTACAACCTAACCTAGGTAAACTGGAGACCCTACTCAGGCATGGTCGATGTCGACCAACCATGGGTGTTAACAAGTCGTGCCCGGTTCGGATGAGATCTTTGGATGCACTGCCTGAATGAAATCGAGCCGCTTCGGCTACGATTGGTTATGAGGACTTTAGGACTAGCTCAGGAATGGGTGGATACAGATGCGCCACCTCACGTCGGGAGAAAGACACGGGGACCGGCAACCTGCATTGATTGGCGTGTGCAGTTCCCCGAACAGTATGAAGACTGACAACAGGGTGGCACAATCGTGGAATCACATGCGTAGGATAGTGAAGACTATCTGCGTCTGTATAAGACAATGTACGCAGAGCGGCTCCAACCTTGGGGACTTGTAGAGCTAGGTCTCTCCTCTTATCTCTTTTTTTTTGTGATTTTTTTGTGGGAATGCTGACTTCTATAGCATGGCTGCAGGATGTCCGTGACACTATGATAGCGAGCTTACGAACTCGCCTAGCAGAGACGGAGCATCAGTTGGGTGACACCCGTGGAGCCTTGAGTGCCTCGGTAGGTGTATAGAGTGCACGCTCCGAATCACGACCCTAGATTTATGGTGTTTGGCCGCTAATTATCCTCTCATGTGGTTGTAGCGCGCCCAGATTGATGCGGCTTCATCAGCGATGGGAGCAGGTGGCGTCTCTTCCAGCTTATGGATCCCCACCTCAGAACTTGACCTACTTCACGAGCAACTTGCTCGTGCTACGCAGCGTGCCGCGGAGGTAGAAGGAATGCACTCCATACAGGTAAGAGTTTCAGTGTTGAGTTCTCCTTGTTTATGACTTGTCGCATATCTGAGATGGTACATCTAGCAGGAAAAGGAGATGCAAGAGGCGCTTGCCCATGCTGCGCAGAGGGAGGCCAGAATAGCAGAGCTAGAGGAGGAATTGCGGCGTCGTCCTGACGACGACTCTTCTAGGGATGCCATGGAGCTGATGATCACCCTTCAATTGGAGAGGGAAGACCGTGAGATAGAACGGGTAGAGAAAGAAAGGGACAAAGAAAGAGAAAGAGCCGGCAGATTGGCTGAGAGGGAGGAGCAAAGGGCGATGGAGGCCCAACTGTTCGAACTCCGAACCAGGCTTGGTCTTGCTGAACAATGGCTGAGAGATGGTGAGGAACGCTATCGAAGAGCACGAGAGCGTGGCTTTCGTGTTAGTAGCTTCTTTGCTGCCCCGACGGATCAACACCGGGGTGTGGGGATAGGAAGAGGAGTACAGAGCGGTAGAAGTACCGCTTTTCGTAGTTGGGTAGCACCCTTGAGAGCGTTTTGTCCGGAGAGTGGCGGGACAAGTAATGTAGAGAGAGAAAGTGGAACTTAATGTACAATTTCTAGAAGGAATGGAATAAAAGATTTATTTTTTTGTTGATTTTCCTTCTTACCATCTCGAATCCCTGCACATATCACTGAACAAACAAGTCAGAATTTCTGTTTTGGCTTGGCCCCTTGCTCAATAAGCAGGTGGTCATTTTGACTGTCCTTGATAACGGGTCAAGGGGCCGAGCCTTTATTAATGAAGACAAGAGAAAAATGCGATGATGATGAATGCGACAGACAAGCACACGAATGCAAGCGAAATTTAAAGTGAAATGACGCATACAAATGGAATCATGCGAAAATGATTTGTTTTTTTCTTTTTTAATTTTTTGACGTTTTTTGTTGTTTTGTTATATTCATTTTTTTGGTTTGCAAATATCTACATTTTCTCTTTTTCTCTTTTTTATTTTTATTGTTATCATTTTTTTTGTCGCTAACGCTTGGTAAGCACCCATACGGCACCTAACCTACATGAGAACATGGGTTTCCTACTAACCTCTCAGGTATCCTGAGCGCACATCTAGGTTGATTTGGGCCTCTAGACCCCTCGAATGATAATCCTGCCGGCTAAGACTTACCATGATGACAATACCGTCATGCCATGCTTAGGCTCCCAGTTGCTTCCGACCACAGGGATTCACCCAAAAGGTGTTCAAGGTACATGATTGCCCGACCCGGGTCTATCTCCTCACAACTCTAGATGGTATATGATGGAACACCCTGGAACCCTAACAACCAACCGCGCGACGCTGACCCGGAATCAGACGCCGTCGCACCCATAGGTGACGCGCTTGCATTGGCCTAAACCCAAGGTTTAAATAAGAAGACATCAAGGCAGTAGACATGGGTCTTGACCGGCCAGAAACACAGAGACTCCTTCGCAGTGATAGCTTTTGCTTTTCAAAGTAGACAACCATATCTGTGTGTTAAAATAAGGTCGCAGACCTTGGCGGGTTTCACCGTTCAGACACTCCATCCAGCTTTCATCTTTAAAGGAAGAAGGAAGAGTGTAGGGGATAAACCTCCTGAGAGGACCGGTAAAACTGTTAACCCGGTGAGCCTATAAGGGCCCATTTAACTCTTCCCTTTAGGACAACTTCGGACCAAATCTCGAGCATTTACATTCCATGGCCCCTTTTGCGGATTTAGATTTTTGCTTGGAGGGGTTTCATCGATTGAATCAGGCACGGTCACGACCAGGCTTTTCTTTTGATTTTGATTTTGTGTTTCTTTTTATTTTGCGAGGGAGATGTAGTCATTTGACGTTGTGGGCTCCCTTTTGTATGCCTGTGGGAACACTGCCCTCTTCTCGTGCTCTAACTGATGCTCGAGGAAATGGATCCTACTCTCGCCTTAAGAGGTTTGAGCTTTGGTTTCTCATGCTCAGCGTTTTAAGGGCGCCGGCTGTCTCATTTGGTCGAAGAGAAGAGAATAAAGAATACAACTTCTGGAGATCTTCTGGGTGAGGCCCCACCGTAGGTGATGCTACCAACTTTTTGGATAAAACACATGAGTGTGTACATGTCGGCTTCCTTTGAGCGAACATAGGCCGATGTGGCTGGACAGGAATCTCCACGGTTCTGGCAGACTAAGACCCGGTGCCTACCAAGCCTTAATGGGCCCTATCCTAACGTGGAGGTTGGATGCAGTGACTTAACTACATGGTAACTCCCAGGCATCGGCATTTTGAATTTTTTTTTCTTTTTCTCTCGTTGTCTATATATTTGTTGTTGTTGTTGTATATACATATTTTTGTTGTTTTTCATTATTTTGATTTTTTGTTGTTTACTTTTCTTTTCAGTTTTTTGTTGTTTTGACACTTATCTAAGGGTAGTATTTTTTAAGATAAAGTCCATTCCAAGGGTGGGATAACTCGGTCCCTTCAGCATTGACTAGTCTGTAGGCATTGCCAGGATACACAGTCTGAATCACGTACGGTCCTTCCCAATTGGGTTGAAGTTTAGAACGCGGTCTGCCAGGTTTGACAAAAATTCTTTTAACAACCATCTCACCAATTTTGAATTTTCTCTCAACGACTTTCTTTTGGGAAAAGCGAGCGAGTCTATTTTGATACACACGCGCATGCTCGGCAGCGGCCAACCGCTTCTCATCTAAGAGTTCCAACTGGGCAAGGAGTGAATTACGACGTTCGTCGAGGGAAATTTCTCATCCAATTGTACTCTAAGAGAAGGAATCAAAGTCTTGTATGGGACTACCGCTTCCATACCATAAGTAAGGGCAAACGGAGTTTGTCCGGTGGGGGTACGGATTGAGGTGCGATAGGCCCAAAGAGCTTCGATAAGCTTTTCTGGCCAGTCTGAAAATTTACTAGACTCGCGAGTTTTCTTTATGATTTTGATCAATGTTTTGTTGTTCGCCTCTGCTTGGCCATTACCTTGTGGGTAATAAGGTGATGAATGATGCAATATAATTGCGTACCTTTTGTAGAGGTCCTGAAGGTCCTGAGAAATGAACTGTGGCCCATTGTCGGTGACGATTGTGCTTGGGATGCCGAACCTGGCGAGGATGTTCTTTATGATGAATTTACAGACTGTTGATGCCTTAATTTCCGCATAAGCTTCGGCTTCAGCCCATTTAGTGAAGTACTCCGTCGCAGTGAGGATGAAAGACTTCTGCTTGGTGAGAGAATTGGGATCACCTAAGGGACCAATGATGTCGAATGCCCATATGGAGAAAGGCCATGGGGAGGATATTGGATGAAGTGAGGAAGATGGTGAATGAATTTTGTCGGCGTGAAGCTGACACTTGACACATCTACGGACATAAATAGCACAGTCCTCTTCCATAGTGGGCCAGTAAAAGCCTTGCCGAACGATCTTCTTAGCGAGCATTTGGCTATTTACATGGCCACGTCATACACCTGAGTGTGCTTCCTCTACACATTTTCAAACCTCATCGTCATCAAGACATCTTAGTAGAACACCCGTAAGGCTTCTCCTGTACAGTAGACCTCCAACCAATGTGTATTTCTGAGCCACCCTTCTTATGACTTTCTTATCCTCTGTGGTGGCTCCTTCAGGGTAAGACTGATCTTTGCAATACTTGACAATTTCGTAGAACCAAGGTTTCTCCTCGTCGGCCAGTTCTTCTTCAAATTCTACCAACATGATTTCCCTCTTCTCAAGAATTTCTCCTTCCTGGATCTTCTGTAGGACTCTTTCTTTGACCTTTAAAAGGTAAGGGTCCTGAACAGTAGGGACAAGACGTTTGTAGATATTGATGGATTTAAACCATTCATCTAGAGGGAACTTGAAAGATGAGGTCAAGGAGGCGAGGGCATCGGCCAGAATGTTCTGTTCGCGAGGAGCATGGACAAAGATCAGCTTGGTGAACAATTTGGCATAAGCGGAGATCAGCTCCTGATAGGGCTTGAGCTTGGGATCAAGGGTGCGATATTTGGTAAGCACTTGGCGGAGAACAAGTTGACTATCACCCACGACTCGTAATTCGGTGATATAGAAGGAATGGGACAGTTCTAGACCAGCTAGAAGAGCCTTATACTCAGCAATGTTGTTGGTGACTGGAAATACGAGGTGAAATGCCTCTGGGATGGTAACACCTTCGGGCGTTAGAAGGACAATGTCAATACCCTTCCCTTGGGAATTCAGAGCTCCATCAAAATATAACGTCCACATTGGCTCATCAGATTGGGTGATGGACATTAGTTCCTCATCTGGAAACTCTGATTGGACATGATCGAACCTGGGAAGAGGATGGTGGGCGAGATGCTCGGCTATGGCATAGCCTTTAATTACCTTTTGTTGGATGTAGGTGATGTCGAACTGAGAAAGAAAATTTTGCCAGCGTGCTAGCCTATCCGTAAGGACGGATTTCTCCAGAAGGAACTTGATAGGGTTCATGCGAGCAATCAAGTGGACCTCATGAGCCAAGAAGTAGTGCTTCAATTTCTGCACTACCCAAACGAGGGCAGCACATGTTTTCTCCATGACTGTGTACTTCTGCTCACAGGGATTGAGAAGTTTGGACAAGTAAGAGGTTGCCCGTTCCTTGCCTTCTTCATCAGCTTGTGCGAGGACGGCTCCCACGGAGTCATCCAAGACTGAGATGTAAAGGATTAGAGGTTTTTCTGGTTTGGGTGAAATGAGAACGGGTGGACTAGCCAGATACTCCTTTAACCCTTCAAAAGCTTTTTGGCATTTAGAATCTCAATGGAATTCTACTCCCGGCTTGGTCAACTCATAGAAAGGTCTACACCTTTGCGAGTGCTGAGACACAAACCGACGGATGAATTGCAGCCTCCCAAATAAGCCTCGGACTTCCCTCAAATTTTTGGGAGGTGGCATGTCCTTGGTGGCCTTAGCTTTGTTGGGATCTATCTCAATCCCCCTTTTGCTCACAATGAAGCCCAGTAATTTATCCGATGATACACCAAACACACACTTTTTCATATTCATTTTCAATTGGAACTCCCTTGATCTCTGCAAGACTTTAGCCAACACCCTTGGATGTTCCACCCTGGTCCTTGATTTCACCAATAAATCATCCACATACACCTCCAGATATATATGCATCATGTCATGAAATATGGCCATCATAGCTCTTTGGTAAGTAGCTCTAGCATTTTTTAACCCAAACGGCATGACCACATAACAATATGTTCCCCATGGTGTAGTGAATGACGTCTTCTCTTGATCCTCTTCTACCAAACGGATGTGATTACATCCTGAAAATCCATCTATAAATGAGAGGGTTTCATATCCTGCTGTGTTATCGATTAACACATCAATATGAGGCAAGGGAAAATCATCCTTTGGACACGCGCGGTTAAGGTCCCGGAAGTCGATGCAAATCCTGACTTTCCCATCTTTCTTCATGACCGGGACAATGTTTGCCACCCATTGAGGATAAAGGACGACTCTAATAAACCTGGCTTTATGGAGCTTGTCGACCTCTTCTTTCATTTTCAAGGCCATCTGAGGGTGGAAACGCCTTAACCTTTGTTTTACCGAGACGGACCCTGGTTTTAGAGTTAAACGGTGTTCGACCAAGGTTGAATTCAGACCCGGCATATCCTCGTAGCTCCATGCAAACGTGTCCTTATACTCTTTAAGAACTTCGACCAATGCCTCTTCTTCAGAGGGTGGTAGATTATCACTTATGAGGATGATCCTAGGGTCTTCCTCAGTTCCCAAGTTGACTTCTCTGGTGGACTCTTCTACGACAGTTGACGGCTCGTCGAATCTTCTTATTCCACTAGCATATGCACCAGCCGCATCCTCATATTCTTCATCATCATCTTCAGTAGGGTATTCTTCATCCGTGATCTCGTAGACTCCATACCCCTCATCAATTGTGCAGCTGCCCTCACGCTCTATTTTCGGTAGCTGGATGGGATTTTCTAGCAACTGAGGGATGGCAAGAAGGGCCTGACACCTGGCGGCTAAATCCAGGAGGAATCGACGAGGGAACCGCCTACCCTTGGATTTCTTTTTGGATACTGCCCTTGACTTATTATCCCTAGCTTGACTCACATTATTTACAGAAGGAGAAGAGGTTGAGGGGGATGGTGAAGAATGTATAGGGAAAGACCCCTCAGAGGAGGGGTAGAAAAGGTCACTCATGGGACCTTGGATGAGTGGCCCGCAGGGCGGGATGCACTCGTGGGAGATGTAGGAGGTTTCCTCAACAATGATGTGTTGTTGAGGAGTTTGAAAATTGGCATTTTTTTTTGTTTTCATTTTGATGACAAAACAATGAAAAGAAATCGGAGAAGAGAGAAAAGTAGTTATAGCTAAAGGATTGGGAGGCTCGTAGAGCAGATCATGATTGAAAACCTGGCGCGGGTTGAGAAACCCGCGCAGGTAGGTGAGTAGAGAAGGGGACCTGGGAAGATCATCAGACAATCGTTTGACCCAGGAAGAAGACATCAACAAAGGCTGAGATGAGTGAATGGAGAAGACGGCGGCTAATGAGCCGTCGATGGCAATGTTGATGACGGATAAAGATCCGCCGGTGACAGAGTCCTTCTAGCGAGGACGAGGATAGTTTGGAACCTTGGTAACAGTAGTGATATTCTCTAATATTTCGGAGATCAATGGCGGCCCTTCAAGCTGGGGAGGCAAGAACATCCTTTCCAGTGCAACATCAATATCTCGTATATCAAACGACTTGTCCCATTCGCATTCTGGATCTTTGATCTTGCCTCTTTTGATAACCCTTGGACATTTTTCGGCCAAATATACAGCATGTGATCCTCCATGTGCTTCTTGCGGGTAGTCCCCCATCTGAATAACGGAGCCCTTATTGAAATGATTTGATAGGGTCCATGTGAGGGGCTTCCAATCTGCCTTGAGTGGTCCTTTGAAGCCTAGGCCAAACCTGCGGTTCGGCCTGATTTCCTTTGGTGGTTTCAGCCTACCTTGTAGTTGCGCGCCCAGACCTTTGCCCTGTTGATAGCCGATATTCCTCATAATCTCCCAACCTTTGGAGTGGAAAGGGAGATATGGCATTGTTGCCATGATCGGCTTCTTTGGTGCTAGCGGAGTGTGAGATGAATCACACACATCCAGTAGCGACAATATGGGCCGGTGAGACGGCCAAACAGAGGGCAGAGAGGTGTTGATAGCATCTACTGTGTGAAGGACATGTGTACTGACCACTTTAATAATTCTTCCATTGTAAGGAAACTTTAAGCACTGATGGTTAGTGGAAGGCACATCATCCATGGCTTCAATGTAGGGGCGACCCAGTATGGCCTTGAATGTGGGGTCCATGTCGAGGACATGGAATTCCGTGGAGACTGACACATGGCCCAGCTCTGCCCTTAGAATAATCATCCCTTGTGGCGGCCTTTTGCTATTGTCATAAGCTGTGCCTGTGATCGAGGAAGGTCTTATCTGTTCCTCGTCGACCCCACACAATTGAAGGGTGCTCATGGAGATCACATTTATGGACGCACCCGTGTCTACAAGGCACGGGTTTATGGAGACTCCATTGATTTTTATTGAATGCACAACACATATTTCCGAGCTTCCTTGGGAGCGAGCTCGTAGTTGTGGAACATGATTGCCGGTTGTGTGTCTGTTGGTGTCAGGACGGCTGAAATCTTTTCTACAGGGAGGTCTTCATTCACCATGACCTTTTGAAGATATTCTATCAAGGCCGCCTGATGGGACGTGGACCTTTGAAGCAGCTCGAGGATAGAGATCCGAGCAGGTGTCTTGTCCAAGTGTTTCAACAAATCATACTGTGTTCTAGGGATAGATTTTTCTGGCTGTTCTCCATCGTCCTTCTCTGGCTGAGACTGCTCGGGGTTCTGCCTGTTCTAGGGGAAGACCCTGTGGAAAATCCTTCCACTCCGGAGCACCATTACCTGCGGCTTTTGTACCTCAATGGGGATAGCTGTGGGTTTTAACAGAGGTTTGAGGGATAGTGGTGGAGGAATGGTTGACGAAGCGGGAGTAGCAATGAGAGCAGGGATTATGATGAGAGGTTTGTTCGGTGGAGGCATGGTGGAGGTAGAGGGGATATCATATGGGTGATGAAGGATAAGGGGTTTGGAAGGTAGAGGTGGAGGCAAAGTGGAGGTGGATAAGGCTTGAGGTGGGTGATGGTATTGTGGAGATAGGCGGGGTTACGTACGGTTGACGGATGATAAGGGGTTTGGAAGGCATGGGGGTAAATGTAGTAGAGGTGGACGGTAAAATGGAGGAGTGAGAGAAGATGAGAGGGTGTGGGGGAGTAGTGGAGGGTGTTGGCTGATAGGCCATTGGGGTACGAATGAGAGGACGTGATGGCAGTGGAAATGGTGAAGGCGGTACTGATGCGGATTGATGAGAGAGAGGTGCTACCCGGGCAAGGCGAGGGGGTTGCATGACGATAGGGTTGGCGGTAGAAAGAATAGAGATACTTTATGGGTGCCACACCTGCTCTCTCCCGACTTCCGGGAAGGAGGAGATGTGGTTGACCTGGTGATTGGGCTGTTGGTGCTCCGGTAATGGATTCTGAATTATGCCCATGTTGGGCTGTTGTTGTTGTTGTGCCTGTTGAGGCTGTTGCTGTTGCTGTGGTTGTTGCTGTTGTTGTAACTGTTGTTGTTGTTGGAACTGTGGTGTAGGAGGGGGTCTCCTGGCTTTGAGAGCGGCGACGTATCGCCTCATTTCATCCCAGTCAATCCCACCCTCATCATTCATATCATAGATGTAGTCCTTAAAGTGAAAACAATTCTCTATTGTGTGTCCTAGCTGCCTGTGGTAGACACAGTATCTGGAAGTGTCGACATTCGGGGGCCATGCGAGCCTCTCCCTAGGTAGGACGAGTGTATTTGAGGCCATGAGGGCATTGAAAATATCTGCTAAGGTTTCTGGCAATGGTGGGTAATGGGCTCTCTTGGGGCCGATTTGTCTCCTTTGTTGCTGTGGGGGTCCATAATTCCCTGGGGGTGAAACTTGGCGGTATGGAGGTGGTGGTTGTTGTTGCTGGGGTGGTTGTTGTTGCTGGGGGTGAAATGGTGGAGGTATGTTGTTCTGGGGTGGATTGTTTTGGGGTGTAGGACGAGAGGGAAAAGGACCTTGCTGGAGGGGAAGTCGAGGCATTTGTGGGAACCTTGGGTTGGATGCATAGTTGACATTATTGACTGCACTTACTTGCTCATTTGTTACGATGCCTTCTGTCGCTCCACTCGGGACACCAGTGCCTGTCTTTGTGACTATCTTGGGTTTTGGCAGCTCAAACATGTGCATGATAGGGGAATCTTTTAACTGGGGTTGGATATACCGGGCCCTCTCATAGAGCTCTTCCATTGTGGTCAACTTGTTCATGGCCAGGACCTGCCTGAACTGTGGGGTTGCATTGGACACAATCATCTTCACTTGTTCAGACTCTGAGAGGGTATCCCTTATCCTTTCTGCCAGAGACCTCCATCTATCAGCATAACGGATGAAATCTTCGTCGGGCTTCATTTTTTCGGCCACTAGGTCGGTAATGGAAAGAGAAGGACCGACCCTATCCCGATACTTTTGTAAAAATCTTCTCTGGACTATTTCAAAATTTTCGGCCTCGCCGGGCTCCAATGAATAGAACCACTCTAGCGCAGGACCATCCAATGACCTCCGAAAGAGGTATGCCAGGGATCTCTGATCATTTTGCCAATAGGAGGACTCATACCTGAAGTCCTTGAGGTGAATAAAGGGGTTGACAGTGCCATTGTACCTGCGGTACGTGGGCATTTCGGAGGGAGGAAGATGGATGACCGGAAGGTTGGCAAAGCAACCTCCGGGGTGGATTTCACGTCCACCATTTTCTTCAAATTTTGAAATTGTTCGTCCATTCTATTGAACCTATTGAGGAGCAATTGGGCGAGCTCCTCGGGAGGTGAAGGTGGCACCTGCCACTGGGGAGGAAAATGTCTCCCGACGACTTGAGGGGGAAATCCCGAATGAGAGGGAGCTGCCGGGCAGCCGGCAGTTGGCCCCGGCTGGAGTGGTATGTGGGGAACAGCAGGGGTTTGAGATTGTGAAGGGAATTGGAACGAGGGTGGTTGTTGACTCGCCTGCCCTTGAAGCGAGGGAGACTGGATGGCTTGCGCCAGTGAAGGAGATGGGATGGCCTGCACCGATTCTTGGACGGGTGCGATGGCTGGGGTTGACTCCTGGGGTGCAGGAGAAACAAACTTTCCTTTCAGAATGGCCTGGAAGGCCCGGAGCTACTCAGAGGTAAGCTCCGTGTTAGCGAGGACACCTAGCAGGGAGGAGATGTCCTGTGGTGGGGATGTGTCCCCTGCGGTAACCTGCACCTCACGTGAGGGCTCATGGGAAGGACCTGAGTCCATAGCATGGACTCGCGGCTCGACTGACTCACCACGACCAGGGTGGTTCTCCTCAAAAGGCTCATGAGCCATGCTCAGAGTTTTTTCGGAGCGCAAAAACATACACCGGCAAGCAAATAGCAAAGGTTATCAAACAAGTGAATGCCTTTATGCCTTTTTTGTGTTTTGATTTTGATGATTTTTTTGTGTTTTTACCTAGATCTGGGATTCGCACAAAGTAGGAAGGACCCTAATTCTAATTTGTTTCACCGCCGTGTCAACTAGGGGCTCTCGTCTCACCACGAATGGGTCGACTAACTCCGGAGAACTTCAATGGTACAACCAGCCCAGTGAACGAAGAGGAGATTCTTCGATGTCGGGGACTTACGGAGGTCCCATTGGAGGAGATTCTAGTCCGTCGAGAGGAATTTTCGAACGGAGAGTCATTCCTTCACCGAGAGAGGGTAATCCTTAGAAAAAATGAAAAAGAAAAGAAAAGAGGGATAGATGTATGTAATGAAATGCTGACAGATATATGGAGCGCAACAGAACAATAAAACAATCAAGATATAACAACACGCAAGAGACAATAAAGTAAATTACAAGAAACTGCAAGGGTAACTAAAAGAAAGCAACCAGTAGTGATGTGATACAAAGTGATGGGGGTATGCAATAAGAGATTATGAGCCCTTGGACCTTATCCGCAAACACGAAGTAAGACTCGAGATTATTTGGAAATCGCCAAACCACCGTGCACACCCGTCTCCCGTGGTGACTCGGTGATGCCGAGTCGACGTGGTGGAACAAGAACCTTGCCGGTAGAGGGCCAGCAAGAGTGTGTTTTCCCCTCCCGAGGGTACGGTGCCCACATTCAAGGGCGGGCCAGGTGCCTTGGGGCACGGGGTCACTCCTTCTCACTATAGCCCACGGTGACCGCACTTAAAATGGAATTGCAGGAACGAGCGCTCTCTCACCAACCAGCAGATAGTTTCGCAGATATTAAAAGAACAAACCCTAATGGGGAGCAAGAGCAGAAGCTCACCTGGTCGGTTTGAAGAAACCAACCCCGTTCGGAGACGATGGGCGAGCGGGGAAGTGTGGGTTCCCCGCACACTGCGCCGATGAAGCTTGATCCCTAAAATTTAGTTACAAGCACTACGCCTCGCACAGGAGGGGGAACTTGGGGTGGGGAGATTATAGTTACAATCAAACACTACCTCCGTGCAGGGAGGGGCGGTAAGCCGGCCACGCGGGGAGAGCCAAGGAACTATGGACGGGACCGGTTCGCCCTTCCGGAGTGCTGCTTGCCGGTTCTTCCCGCTGATAGGTACTGGATGTCGACTCCGCTGGGCTCGCTCCCGGACTTGAAATGGGACGGGATCAGCGTTGAAACGTCGGTGACTGGCCCAGGATGGACCCTGAATTTTGTTGTCACCAGAAGTTGCCGACGCTGGCCGGGACAGATGGTGGACTGGTGCTGTTCCGCTCTACCTCGGACGGGGTGCAGGTTGTAGCAGCAGGTTGGCGAGTTCACTCCGATCGCTCCCATGATCCAATCGAGGCGGGATCAGGACGGTTACGAGCGTGGTCGAATCCTCTTCGATCAGCAACCAAGATGGGCTCTAGGAGACGTCGGAGCAGGGAGGAGGAGCCCAAACAAGGAGAGGGGGTCTGACCAGTCCCTGGCAGAACAGATCTGCGTACCTGGGGGAAATAAATCGGAACGGGGAGCTCCCAACTCCGAAAGAGGCCCTGCTTTCTGTGCTGGACGGAGGACAGGGGGATCTTCGCCTCGGCCAAGTGGCGCGCTCAGGAGATCATAGGTGAGGGCGTGGCGACTTCTGAACTGCAGCTCTGGTTCAGGTTCTGGTCCTGGTTGCGCAGTCGGACGAGAACGGCTCCTCCGGACAGCAAGGACGTCGGATGCTGGCGAGACCACCTCGGCTACGAAGCTGACTGGGGAAGCTTTCCGTCGATGTAAGGTACGCCTTCAGACGACGTCGGACAGCCACGGTACAGGGTCTGCAAGTCAGGCTCCACTGCTGCCTGCGATCTGGACAGGGCCAAAGGGGGGGGTGTTGGTGTAGAGGGGTTGAAAGGGGGGGTGGAGGGGCAGCAAGGAAAGTGACAAGGTGTTGGTAGGGAAATGTGGGAGGGGTGGTTTTGGGGGTGTGAGAGGAAAGAGGGAGGGCTTGACAGGGGTGGACCTTGTGGTGGGAGGTGGTGGAGGTGGAGGAGCTCACTTGGAGGGGTGGTGGATGGGGGGGCACAAATGGACTAGGGGATGGGGGGGTGGTATTCTTTGAATGGGGGTGGGTTAATGGAGGGGTTAATGGGGTCTAGCGGATGGGAAGGGTTGCTTTGGGAAGGGGAATGGGTGCTTGGGAGAAGGGATTCTCCCTTGGGGATATGAAAGGTTGTATGGGGAAGGGGAAGGGTTGCTTGGAGATTGGTGGAAGTAAATGGTGGGAGTGATGGGGCCTTGGGAAGGTGAAGTGTGGATGGTGAGGTGGCAAGAGAGGGAGGGGAAAGGGCAAGGTCGCCCAAGGGAGAGAGAGAGGGGAGGAGAGAGAGAGGGGGCCGCCCCCTTTAGAGAGAGAGAGAGAGAGAGAGAGTGAAAGAGGGAGGGAGATCTCAAGAAGTTTTCACAACTTAATTCAAATTTTCACTACCTCCAAATGAAGGATTTGGGGTCCTATTTATAGGGAACCCAAAATTTACAATAAGTCCCTGCTAGAAAGACTAATGACACATATCTAGGGGGAAAGGGGCGCAAGTGGGCCAAGCCCAAGGGATTGGGCCCAAAATCCACATGATGACCACATGACTTAGGAAAATAAACACATAACGTAGGTACAGGACTCAAATAAAAGATAAATTACATCAAAATGACCCAAAATAAAGACAAGAAGTACGCCAAAATGATCCATCAGAGTGCTGAGGAGGCCTGGATGACATGGAGCTCAAGTCTGGTCCTCATCGAACGGAAAGGAAGTCCCGAGCCAGAGGGAATCACGGGTGATGTCCCCATCATTTCCCCCGGGCAGTAAAGAGCTCGACTCTGTCGAGTAAGGGTCCTCCCTGCTGTGGTACTGCTCCAATAGGTCGGGGTCCAGCTGCTGGAGATCCTCCCGACTCACCCAGGCGTCATCCGAAGGTGGCCGTCCCTTCCACCTAACCAGATATCGCTCATACACCTTGCTCCGTGTGGTGGTGATCTGTTCATCTAATATCCACTCCACTTTGTCATGCTGGTTCCTCGGGCTAGATGGACCTCTCATTTGTGTAGGGACTCTCTCAAGGGGTGGGGTAGGCTGGAATTCCTCACTGGGTGTCACCGTGGGACCCTTGTAGGGCACCAGGTCAGCTACATTGAAAGAGGGACTTACTCCATACTCCTCGGGGAGGTTCAACACATAAGCATTAGTGCCAAGGCGTCTCAGCACCTGAAAGGGGCCTGCTCCACGAGACCTCAACTTTGAGATATTCCTAGGGAATAACCTCTCCGTTCTCACCATCACAAAATCACCAACTTGGAATTCTTGGTGGCGGCGGTGGGAATCAGCTGATTTCTTATAAATCTCATTACTCTTGTTGATGTGTTTGTGAATATCTTCATGCAACTCTCTAAGATGTTGTGCAAAAGACTCGGCAGTGATAGACACCCTAGCATGTGGGGGTAGGGGAATGAGATCTGAAGGCTTTCTGGGTTTGTATCCATGCACAACTTTGAAGGGACTCATGCCTATGGACCTATTTGTTGAATTGTTGTATGCAAATTCGGCTTGGGGCAGAATGAGATCCCAATTCCCTGGGCGTTCCTCGACAGGGCACCGGAGGAGGTTCCCTAGGCTCCGATTGATGACCTCTGTTTGGCCATCGGTTTGGGGGTGGTAGACTGTGGAAAATTTGAGAAGGGTCCCCATAAGATGCCAAAGGGTTTTCCAAAAGTAACTGGTAAATTTGACATCCCTATCAGAAATGATGGTTTTGGGTAGGCCATGGAGGCGGACCACCTCATCGAAGAATAGGCAGGCCACATGGGATGCATCAGAGGTTTTTGAATAGAGGATGAAATGAGCCATTTTGGAGAACATGTTCACTACAACATAGATTTAATCGTGCTTTCTTTGGGTTCTGGGCAGCCCTAGGACAAAGTCCATGCTTAGATCCTGCCACGGACGATCGGGGACAGGGAGAGGGGTGTATAGACCGGTGTTCTATTTTACTTGCTTGGCTGTGGCACAGGTCCGGCACTGGCCAACAATCTTGGCCACATCCCTCTTGAGGCTTGGCCAATAGAATTGCCCTTCAACCAAAGCAATGGTCTTATGTACCCCAAAATGGCCAGCTAGGCCCCTTGCGTGTAATTCCCATACCAAAAAGTCACGGAGGGAGGTCCGAGGTATACAAAGTCTGGATCCTTTGAAAAGGAACCCATCTTCCAAGATGAAGTCCCCATCGACCTGTTGGGACTGGGTGGTCAGAGAGGCATGGATGCGCCCAAAGTCAAGGCAGTCAGGGTATTCTTGTTTGACTCTATCGAACCCAGTGACTTCTACCCTTACAGTAGACAGTAAAGATATCCTCCTGCTAAGGGCATCTGCTGCTCGATTCTCACTCCTAGCTTTGTGTTTGATCACAAAAGTGTAAGACTGGAGGTACTCCACCCAACGGGCATGTCGGGCGTTTAGCTTCTGCTGGGAATTGAGGTATTTTAAAGCTTCATGATCTGAGAAGATGACAAACTCCTTAGGCAGGAGATAATGTCTCCAATGCTTAAGTGACTGAACCACAGCATAAAATTCTTTGTCATAGGTTGAATATCTCATCGTGGCATCACAAAGTTTCTCACTGAAGTATGCTACTCGGTGCCCTTCCTGACTGAGGATTCCACCGATGCCTACCCCTGAAGCGTCACATGTGACTTCAAAAACCTTGGAAAAGTCGGGGAGGCACAAGACGGGGGCCTGTGGAGGCACTTTTCGTTCGCTTGTTCAGGTGGTGCATCTATTGGGTGCGTGGGCGTGCCAGTCACCGAGGTGACGATTTATTCGGGCTCCGAAGAGCCCATGGTGCACTCGATCTGACTTCGTCAGACGATTGTGTGGTTCGTGTCGGGACCAAAACCCGCCGCACCATAAAGGTCACGACATCATTTACATCCCCCATACGAGGGAACACCCTTGATTAATCGCCGGGATTCAGGGCCTCATGGCCAAGAAATCAATTGCATGGAAGGTCTATTACGAGGTATTGAAATCCTCATGCGAGGGCGAGGAGTAAACATTCGAGATCGTGTCGGTCATGTGCTGACCATTTAATCTTCGGACGAATGTTCGGCTCGAGAAAAGCGCGATCGTCGCGGGGAGACCGGAGCATATGTACGCCAGGATATGGCAATTTATTGTTCAGAAGAATGGAAAACGTTTGGCTAAATCTCGGTTAGAGCGGTCGGAAACCGGTAAATCTGTTGGCCCGGTGCAAGGGCAAGCTGCGACCATACTGCGGTGGGCCCCCGGCGGTCGAAACGAGACTTGCATGAGCGTCATTAATATTTCTGGTGCCAAGGGGCAACGAGGGAATATCCCTTGAATCGGCTGAAAAGCCCTATGTCCGGAGAAGCGGGCGTTTGAAACATATCGGTCATTCGGGAGACCACTTAATATTCGGACGGGAGTCCGGCTTGAGAATATTGTAATCGCCGCGGGAGGACCTGGAACATATGCGTGCCAGGATACGGCAAGTTTATTATTCCGAGACACTGAGAACATTCGGTTGAATCTCGATTGTTGTAGTCGGAGACCAGTGAATCTATTGGCCCGGTGCGAGATCGAGCCAGGACCATATTGGGGGCGCCTCCCGTGGTCCAAACGAGGCTTGCGCGGGCATCATTAATATTTCCGGTGCCGGAGGGCAACGGGGGAGAGTCCGGGGACTGGACCCCAGAACCAAAAATGTGTTCGAAAGGAGCGGGTTGTAGATCAAGGATATGAGCCAGACGATGACCATGATCGGGGCGGGCCCGAGGTCTAAGTGTGGCCCATGGAGGTCTTATTAATATTCCCATGGAAGGAGTCCAGGGGTGGCGAGAGCCGTCTCGTTCTATTCCGATTCTGTCGGTCACTTGCGAACCTTTTCATGTTCGGGCAAGGGCCCATATTGAAAGTGCGACGTGGGTGGAAACGACCACGTACAAATGTATGCCGAGTTTACTGCAATTTTAATGAAAGAGCGGGAGCGAATCCCGTTAGAATGAAACCAATTTAGTGGTTATCGGCCCGGAACGATACCGACCTCTACGACTATATCAGGGCGAGACCCGTTGGCCATGCTGGCTGCTCACGGGTCTTTTCATGCTCGGTCGCAAGTCTGTAATAGAAATGCAGCGGGAATCGAGGGGAATCCGTTCAAGTTCCTGCCGAACGTGCGGCAATTTTAGTAGCGACACGGAAGGGATCCGGCCGGAGAAATGAGCCCGATTTAATCGGAATGTCAGCCCGAGACAAGGTCAGGCTATGGCCATTTCAGGATGATTCCCAAGACTCAGGCCCAGCCCGCAAGGGCGGCATTGTTGTTCCTTCAGCATCGGATCGTAGGGGAGACGAGGCTGCGGTGTAGATTTTGCCATTTTTTATCTGGGTTTTAAATTATACATATATGTTTTATTTTATCGATTATTTCCCTTTTATGTATTTATTCTGAATGATTTCTCTATTTTATTTATTATTATTACTATATTTTCCCTTTTTAACCGTTGTTATTACTATTCCACATTTTTTTTATTTCATATATATATATGTTCAGATTTATTTATTCTTCCTGGTTTTTATTGATTTTTATTGTTATTATTATCATTACTATTATTATTATTATTATTCATATTTTTTGGAGAGAGGGTGGGCCGCTAGAGGGCTAAAAAGGGCGTACTGCTGAAGGGCTGAGAAGTGTGTCGCTGAAGGGCTGAAAGGGTGTGCCGGCGAAGGGGCTGAAAGGGTGTACCGCTGAAGCTAGGGTGTGTGCCGCTGAAGGGCTAGTGGGAGGCGTGCCGACGAAGGGCGCGCCGGGGAAGCTGAGCTGGGGCGTGCCGGCGAAGGGCGCTGCAGGCGTGCCGGCGAAGGGCGTGAGAAGGCATGCCGGTGAAGGAAGAGAGGAGCGTGCCGGGGAAGGTATTGAGAGGAGCGTGCCGGGGAAGGTATTGGCAGGTGTGCCGGTGAAGGATGAAAGGAGTGTGCCGGGGAAGGTATTGGCATGTGTGCCGGTGAAGGATGAAAGGAGTGTGTCGGTGAAGGCGGCTGAAGGGGCGTACCGGCGAAGGGCATGGGAGCCCACTCCTCCTCCGTTCTCTTTTAAGGCTTTTCTTTTCTTCTTTTCTGATTTTGTTAAGTTTGTATGGGTCTCTTCTTTTCTTCTCTTGATCAATTTCCATTCTTTCTCCCACGAGGGCGAGCTTTCAAGTTGTTTAGTTGTCATTTGGTTTGGCTCTCTTTGAATTAATAGCGTTTCCCCTGTCTCGGTTAAAGCGTTTTACCGTTGTTCTCTCTTTTTATTTGTTTGTTGCTTTCTTTTAGTCCTTTTTAATGTGTTGTTGTTCCATTTGTGTGTTGTCATCTTTTACCTTTTTAATATGTTAGCGTTTCTAACGAAAATTCGGCAGCATCTCCCCTTAACCCGAGCGTAAGGGAGATACAGGGAACGCGCCCACAAGGAGTGGCGGAACCCGGCAACTGGAGGTGGGCGCCCGAGAGCGGCAACACCTTTATAAACCTCGAAAAACTCGGAGGGAACGACGAGTGGAAGCCTACTCTGGGACTGGCTGAGGGGGATGCACCGGGCAAGAAGGAAGGGTAGGTGTGTCGGGCAAGGACGGCACGAGAGGGCCTGCCGGCGAAGGACCTGGGCTAAGGTGTGCCGCTGAAGGCCTGGGGTGTGCCGCTGGAGGCACAACTGGGGTGTGCCGCTGGGGCACGGTTGGGGTGTGCCGTTGGGGCACAGGCAAAGGGGTGTGCCGCCGAAGGCACAACACGAGACGCACCGCTGGAGGTGCCCAAGGGCGTACCGTCGAAGGCAGACGGAGGGCGTACCGCTAAGGGCGCCCAGGGGTGATCGAAGGCAAAAAGCCCGAGGGAAGCAAACCCTAACAGAAGGGGAAAGGGAAAGGGGCGTGAGGCACCGAAGGATGCAAACACGGAAGAGATGCTAGAGGAGGACATCCAATAATATTTGCAAGACTTCTCTTTCTACTCTTACAAGAAAAGTGTCCCGAGGGGACTAATACATTGCAACATTGGCAAAACAGGGGACGAAAGGAAAGAAAAGAGAGAAAGAAAAAGAAATACAATGGGGGAACGGAGCGTGGGCTCCTCCCCGGACTTCTCTCTCTCTCTCTCGCTCACTCTTCTTCTCTTCCTCTCTTCACACAGTCTGGCGGTGGGTGGAGCGACGAGCTCCTCTTCTTCTCTTCTTCTTCTTCTCTTCTTCTATTCGCACGGACGGCTGTGGAGGGTGGACGGGGCAGCAGGAAGGGGAAGGCGGAGCCTCCCCTCTTCTTTCTTCTCTTCTTCTCTTTTCTCCCTTTCTCTTCTGCGTGTGTGTATCCCTCTGTGTATCTGCCGCCCCCTCCTTTTGTTCGCAGCGAAGAGGGGTTTTATACCCCGGGCAGCGGGAGCGTCCCAAGGCGGGAAGCGTGCGACGAGCATTCAATGGGAGTTGACTCCCTTGTCCTGGATGGCAGGAGGAGTAGGCAGGTGGCCCAACGGTTGGTTGACACCTCAGGGAGCTCACTGCGCGCCAAGGACGCGTAGGGCATGAGCACCACGTCGTTCAGCCGTTGAAAAGGCTTAACGCTGTGCCGCTGGTGGGCTGAATAAGTGTGCCGTTGGAGGGCCAAAAGGGCATGCCGCGGGAACACCCAACGGGCGTGCCGCTGAAGGCCCAGAAGAGTGTGCCGCTGAGGGCCCAAAGGGGCGTGCCGCTGGGGCCATGGGGCGTGTACCGCTAAAGGGCTCATGGGGCGTGCCGCTGGGGACCCTGAGGCTGTGCCGCTGAACAGCTTAAGGGCGTGCCGCTGAAGGCCCAGCAGAGTGTGCCGCTGAGTGCCCAACGTGGAGTGCCGCTGAAGACCCCTGGGGGGGCGTACCGTTGAAGACCCCTCCAGGGGGTGTGCCGCTGGGGCACCCAGGGGGTGTGCCTTTGAAGCCCCCCCCTTGGGGTGTGCCGTTGGGGCACCCAGGGGGTGTGCCGTTGAAGCCCCCCCTGGGGTGTGCCGCTGGGGCCCCATGGGGGCGTGCCGCTGAAGACCCCCCAAGGGGGGTGTGCCGCTGAAGACCCCCCAAGGGGGGTGTGCCGCTGAAGACCCCCCCCCCCCAAAGGGGGTGTGCCGCTGGAGCCCGATGGGGGCGTGCCACTGAAGACCCCCCGAGGGGGGTGTGCCGCTGAAGACCCCCCCAAGGGGGGTATTAAGGGGCAATTTTAAGCCCGTTGCGAGCACGAGTCGTGGCCCGTTGATTTTCTTCGAGGCCCATGGATCGTGGGGCCCCCGGGGGTTGGCTTCTCTTCGCCGTCGTGATTTCGAGGACGGCTTCACGGCAGCGTGCATATTCGGGGAGTCCTGATGACCAGTGTTACCGGGGCTTCTTCACTCGGTGCCGTTGTCAGTGCTGGGTCGAGTTGGATATCTGGTTGTGCAATTTTTGGTGTCCGCAAATGCCCCCCACCCATGGGTAGCGCGGGCGAAGGATGAGTCGGGCGGTGCCCGCGGGTGTACTAGCCTCCTCTTCTATTCGTCGATGCCAATCGGGCGTCAGGAGCCGACGTGGCTTGTCTGTCTCTTCGTCAATGCCGACAGGTTATCGGGAGCTGACCTGGCTTATTGTCTCTTTGTCTCTTCGTCAGTGCTGACATGGTGTCGGGAACTGACCTGGTTTGTTGTCTTTTGGTCTCTTCGTCATTGCCGACAGGATGTCGGGAGCTGACCTGGTTTGTTGATCTCTTGGTCTCTTCATCAGTGCCGACAGGGTGTCGGGAACTGACCTGGTTTGTTGTCTTTTGGTTTCTTCGTCAGTGCCGATAGGATGTCGGGAGCTGACCTGGTTTGTTGATCTCTTGGTCTCTTCGTCAGTGCTGACAGGGTGTCGGGAACTGACCTGGTTTGTTGTCTTTTGGTCTCTTCGTCAGTGCCGACAGGATGTCGGGAGCTGACCTGATTTGTTGTCTCTTGGTCTCTTCGTCAGTGCCGACAGGGTGCCGGGAGCTGACCTGGTTTGTTGGTCTATTTGTCTCTTTATCTCTTCGTCAGTGCCGACAAGGTACCGGGAGCTGACCTGGCTCGTTGGTCTCTTTGTCTCTTCGTCAGTGCCGACAGGGTGTCGGGAGCTGACCTGATTTGTTGGTCTCTTTGTCTCTTCATCAGCGCCTGCGGGATGCCGGGAACTGAAGCTGTATATTGGTCTCTTCATCAGTGCCGACGGGGCGCCGGGGACTGACCTGGTTTGTTGGTCTCTTTGTCTCTTTGTCTGTGCCGACAGGGTGCCGGGAGCTGACCTGGTTTGTTGGTCTCTTTGTCTCTTCGTCAGTGCCGACAGGGTGCCGGGAGCTGACCTGGTTTGTGGGTCTCTTTGTCTCTTCATCAGCACCGGCGGGATGCCGGGAACTGAAGCTGTATATTGGTCTCTTCATCTCTTCTCTTTCTTTTCTTCTCTCTTTTCTCTTCTTCTCTTTTTTCTTTTCTTCTCTTTTGTCATCTCTTTTTTTGCCCTTGTTGTTGTTGTTTTTTTTGTTTCTTCTCTTCTTCCCTTCTTTTCCCTTCTTTTTTTTTCTCTTTCTTTTTTTTGAAGAACTCCAGGTGGCTGTTGGCATGGATGCCAATGATATAAGAGTTGTAGGCACAGCGGCCGATAATTGAAAGCTGTTGGCACGGGAGCCAGTAAGTGAGGCCGAAACAGCCAAGGCCAGAAGCAACTGAGATGTTCGTCGTCTGAAGGGACGGAGAGAAGAGTTTGTTGATTCAAAAATGCGCCGGGGATATCAGTTATGAAACCCGGACTCGGGAAAGTGGGCCGCGAGGGCCAAAGTTGGCGTTACGGAAGCGGGCTGTGCAGGCCAGATTCTGGGAAGCAGGCCGTAAAGGGCCAGTGATGTTGGGAAGCGGGCTGCAAGAGCCGAATCGGGGAAGCAAGCTACGGGAGCCAGAATTGGGGAGCAGGCCGCGAAGGCGAAAGGTAAGCAGGCTGCAAGAGCCAAAGATATTGGGAAGCAAGCCACGAGGGCCAGAATTGGGAAGCAGGCTACGAAGGCCAAAGGTAAGCAGGCTGCTAGAGCCGAAGTTGGGAAGCAGGCTGCAAGAGCCGGAATTGGGGAGCAGGCTGCGAAGGCCAAAGGTAAGCAGGCTGCTAGAGCCGAAGTTGGGAAGCAGGCTGCAAGAGCCGGAATTGGGGAGCAGGCTGCGAAGGCCAAAGGTAAGCAGGCTGCTAGAGCCGAAGTTGGGAAGTAAGCTACAAGAGCCGGAATTGGGAGATTAATGAGCCGTGAGGGCAGGATGTAGGCCATGGGGGCCAAGATTGGGCTCTACGAGCCGTAGCTGGGAACGTAGGCTTCGATGGCCAAAATTGAGTTTATTACATACGCACATTTTTATTATTTATTAGTATTATTATTTATTATATATCTATTTTTTTATTCAAGCATGCAAGCATTCATTAGCAGGCATAACATAGATATAAGTAAGGCAGCTCCCCCTATAGGGGATAGGATAGGGACATCACCCGTAATTCGTAGATGCGGTGCGGGCCGCGAGGCACAATTGAGGGGTGGTGCACCCGTCAAGAGGATATCGCATGTCTTGCATGCATAGCCTAAATTCACGCATTTCACCCGAGGTAATTCTCTGTGGCATGGCAGTGCAAATGTGTGAACAAAGAGCCCTAACCATAGGGATACGCAGGTTTTCTTGGTGACACTCGAGAATCAGTCTAGCGCCTACACATAGGTTTCAGGCTTTCGACTTTCGGTAGCTTCACACAGCCCCCATCTGTTTATTTTGGTAGCGGATTTCACCGTTCGGCGCGAGTCTCCTCATGTGTCTCAATGGGGATTCCCGGCTACTAAGATTCGTCCTTATTGCGATTCGCTTCACCATTTCGCGCGAGTCTCCTCATTTGTTTCAGTGGGGATTCCTGACTACTCAGCTCCGCATTTCTCTCTCTTTTCTTTTTTTTCTCTCTTTTTTTTCTTCTCTTTTTTTTATTTTGTTTTATTTTTTTTTACAGTGGGGGTAGGCAGCTTTTTCCTCACGATTACCTTTCACGCGAGTGCAGGAATTCAAGCATCCGTAGAGTGCTAAGAAGAAATTCGGGCAATCCCTATAGTTAAAAGCTATTGAACACGCTACGTGCTAAGTGTGGGAGCATTGCCTCGGGTTTATTTTGTGAGTTGAGCTTAGTGATTCAGCCATGCCTCTTCCCCTTGACGTGTGCACCCGCCATAATTGGGTTCCCTTTGAGCGTGCGCCGTGACGCCCGTGCATCCGGAATTGGGGTGATATTATTTAGCAAGGAAGCACGGTCCTAGAAAATTCTAAGGAGGTGTATTATTCTAGATTAAGTAACCATGCAAGCAGGGCAATCAGCATTCTCTTCTTTCTTCTTTTTGTTTTGTTGTTTTGCTATTTTTTTTTATTTTTTCTGTGTTTTTTTTGTGGCATAAGAAAACATTGTTGTTACGTATAAGTGTAGTGGTAGTAGAGGTATTAGGGAAGCAGACCACGAACGGCTGAAAGGACGTTGGGGAAGCGGACCGTGAAGGCCGAAGTTGATATTGGAAGTAGGCCACAATAGCCAAAAATCGAGGAGAGCGGGCTGCGAGAGCCGAATTATGGGAAGCATGCTGCAGGAGCCGAAGTTGGGAAGCGAGCTGCAGGGGCCTAGGTTACGGGAAGCGGGCCGTAAGGGCCGAATTCTGGGAAGCAGGCTGCGAGAGCTAAAGATATTGGGAAGCGGGCTGCAAAAGCTGAAATTGGGAAGCGGGCCGTGAAGGCCGAATTCTGGGAAGCATGCCGCAAGGGCCGAATTCTGGGAAGTAGGCTACGAGAGCCAAAGATATTGGGAAGCGGGCTGCAGAAGCCGAAATTGGGAAGCGGGCCGTGAAGGCCGAATTCTGGGAAGCAGGCTGCAAGGGCCGAATTCTGGGAAGCAGGCCGTGAAGGCCGAATTCTGGGAAGCAGGCTGCAAGAGCCGAAGATACTGGGAAGTAGGCTAAAAAGTCAAGGGATATTGGGAGCAGGCTGACAAGCCGAGAGATGTTAGGAGTATGCTGTAAAGCCGAAAAGATATCGGAGAGCGCGGTGGGACGGGTAGATTAATCATGACCGTGGGCCTTGGCTGGAATGACTGAGCCAAAGGGCGTCGGGTAGTAGGATACGTGAGCCGAGGAGAAGGGTTTGTGAAGCGGCGGGTTTGAAGACCACGCCTGTCTCATGTCTCTTTTTTTTTTCTTCTTCTTCTTTTGTGGAGAGGCAGGCGCAAAGACCATGTTTGCCTTGTGATCCTTTCTTTCTTTTCTTCTCTTCTTCTTTTATGGAGAGGCAGGTGCAAGGACCATGTTCGTCTCGTGACTGTTCTTTCTCTTCTTCTCTTCTTCTTTTATGGAGAGGCAGGTGCAAGGACCATGCTCGCCCCACGACTGCTCTTTTTCTTCTTCTCTTCTTCTTTTATGGAGAGGCAGGTGCAAAGACCGCGTCTGCCTCATGACTCTCCTTTTTTCTTCTTTTCTTCTTTTGTAGAGAGACAGGTGCATAGACCATGTTCGCCTCGTGACACTTTCTCTTTTCTTTTCTCTTTTTTTGTGTAAAGAGGCGGGTGCAAGAACCATGTTCGCCTCATGTCTCTTTTTTTTTCTTCTTCTTTTGTAGAGAGGCAGGTGTAGAGACCATGCTTGCCTCGTGACTGTTCTTTCTCTTCTTCTCTTCCTCTTTTAAGGAGAGACGGGTGCAAGGACCACGTTCGCCCCGTGACTCTCTTTTTTTTCTTCTTTTATTCTTTTTTATAGAGAGGCAGGTGCAAATACCGTGTCTGCCTCCTGACTCTCTTTTTCCTTTTCTTCTCTTCTTTTGCGTGATGAGGCAGGCTCGAAGACCACGTCCGCCTCATGTGTCTTCTTTTCCTTTTCTTCTCTTCTTTTGTGTGATGAGGCGGGCTCGAAGACCACGTCTGCCTCATGTGTCTTTTTTTCCTTTTCTTCTCTTCTTTTGCGTGATGAGGCGGGCTCGAGGACCACGTCTGCCTCATGTGTCTTCTTTTCCTTTTCTTCTCTTCTTTTGCGTGATGAGGCGGGCTCGAGGACCACGGCTGCCTCATGTGTCTCTTTTTCTTTATTCTGCTCTTCTTCTCTCATTAATGCTTCCATGCTGGAGTGTATTTCTCTTAATGTGCCCCCAGATTGGGGTGTAGCTTCATTTGGTATGCATCCCCCCTGAGGGGGTGTGTTTTGCCTCTTCGCTTCTGTGCCCCCATAGCGGGGTGTATTTTTTTGCTTCTATGTCCTCAGACCATGGTGTGTTTTTTTTAATGCCCCCGAGGCGGGGTGTAGCTCTCTTCAAATGCCCCCATGGTGGGGTATACTCTTCACGGCTTCTATGCCCCCAGGTGGGGTATGCTTCTTCTTCAAATATCCCTAAGACGGGATGTATTTCTCTTCATATGCCCCTGGTACGGGGCGTAGCTCTCTTCAAATGCCCCCCTGAGGCCGGGGTGTATCTCTTGCTTCTTACGCCCCCCTGAGACGGTGGTGTATCTCTTTACGGCTTCTATGCCCCCCCGAAGCAGGGTATGTTGTTTCTTCAAATGCCGCTTGAGCGGAGTATATCTTTTTTCTTATGCTCCCAGATTGGGATGTATGTCTCTTTGTTTCTGTGCCCCGAGTCGGGGTAGATGCTTCTGCTTCTTATGTGCCAAGGGCGGAGTGTATTTTTTATGCCCCCAGGCTGGGGTAGGTGCTTCTGCTTCTTATGCGCCAAGGGCGGAGTGTAATTTTTTGTGCCCCCAGGCTGGGGTAGGTGCTTCTGCTTCTTATGCGCCAAGGGCGGAGTGGGTCTCTTTCTGTGCCCCTAGGCTGGGGTACATTCTTCATGTTTCTCATACCCTTTTCGCAGGGCGTATTCTCTTGCTTCTCATGTCCCCGGATCGGGGCGTATGTTTCTTCTTCTGACGCCCCTAGGTCGAGGTATATCTCTCTTCATGTGCTCCCAAGTCGGGATGTATGTCTCTTTGCTTCTTTACGCCCCCGGGTGGAGGCGTACTCTATCTCTTTACTTCTGCGTCCCCCAGGTGGGGTATGTTTCTTCTTCAAATGCCCCTGAGCCGGCGCATATTCTTTATGGCTTCTATTCCCCCTAGCGGGGTATATTTCTTCTTCAAACATCCCAAAGACGGGATGTATTCTTCTCTTTCTTATGCTTCCCGAGGCGGGATGTATCTTCTTCAAATACCCCTAAGCCGGGGGGTGTTCTTTATGGCTTCTATGCCCCCTGGCGGGGTATGTTTCTTCTTCAAATACCCCTAGGCCGGGGTGGACTTCTCTTCATATGCCCCTGAGTCGGGGCATGCTCTTTATAGCTTCTAGGCCCTCGAGGCGAGGTATGCTTCTTCTTCAAATACCCCTAAGACGGGGGTGTGATTCCTGACTTCATATGCCTCCGACGTGGGGTATATCTTTTGTTTCTTATGCTCTCGAGCCGGGATGTAGCCTCTTGGCCTCATATGCTGCCGAGGCGAGGGGTATGTTGCTTCATGTGCCCCCGGGGGGAATACATTTTGCCTCTACTGTCCCATGGCGGGGCGTATCTCTTGGCTTCTTACGCCCCCAAGGTGGGGTGTGTTTGCTTCTTGTGCCCCCGGGGTGGGGTATATCTTTCGCTTCTTATGCCCCCCCTTGAGGCGGGGTGAAGTCTTTGCTTCAAATGCCCCTAAATCGGGGTATCATTTTGTCTCATATGCCCCTGGCGCAGGGGTGTATTTCTCTTCCTGTGCCCCTCAGTCGGGGTGTATCTTTGTTGCTTGTTGTGCCCCCCAAGGGAGGTGCCTTCCTCTTCATATGCGCCGGGCACCGGGTGTATCTTTGCTTTTCTTTTTTTTATATGCCCCCGAGGGGGGGAATTCTTCTTCTTCTGGCCCGACACGCTGGGGAATGTTTGCTTCTTATGCCCCCAAAGTGGGGTGTATGCTTTTTCTTCTGACTCCCCTAAGGCGAGGTGTATTCTTTGTTGCTTCATGTACCCCCGAGTCGGGGTGGATTTTCTTCATGTGCTCCCATGGCGGGGTGTACTCTCTTTATGTGTCCCCAGGAGTGGGGTGTGGTTTGCTTCATGTGCGCCCTAGCAGGGTGTATCGCTGCTTGCAATGTCCCCCGAGGCGGGGTATCCTTCTTCTTCAAATACCCCTAAGCCGGGGCGTATTTTTGATGACTTCTATGCCCCCATAGCGGGGTGTGTTTCTTCTTCAAATACCCCTAAGATGGGGTGGACTCTTTTCTTCTTATACTCCCAAGGCAGGATGTAGCTTCTTCAAATGCCCCTGAGCCGAGGCGTGTTCTTTACGGCTTCTATTCCCCCAGGCGGGATATATTTCTTCTTCAAATACTCGGGGTGTATTCTTGCTGCTTCTCATGCTCCCGAGGCAGGATGTGACTTCTTCAAATGCCCTTAAGCCGGGGCGTATTCTTCATGACTTCTATGCCCCCTGGCGGGGTATGTTTCTTCTTCAAACGCCCCTAAGCTAGGGTGTGTTCTTATGCTTTTTTGCGCCCCTCAGGGCGAGGTGCATTCCTCTCCATATGCCCCTAGCATGGGGTGTGCTTTTGTTTCTTATGCCTCCAGGCCGGGGTATGCTTCTTTGCCTCATATGCCGCCGAGGCGAGGTGTATGTTGCTTCATATGTCCCCGGGGCGGGGATGTATTCCGCTTCTAATGCCCCCCCATGGCGGGGTATGTTCTTGGCTTCTTATGCCCCCAAGGTGGGGTGTTTTTTTGCTTTTTGTGCCCCCAGGCTGGGATGTATTCTGTTTCTAATGCCCCCAGAGTGGAGTGTATTGCTGCTTCCGATGCCCCCAAGGCGGGGTGTAATTCTTGCTTCTTATGCCCCCGAGGCGGGGTGAACTTATCTTCTTTGCTTATGTGCTCCCATATCGGGGTGTATTCCTTTATTCATATGCTCCCCTAAGCCGGGGAATGTTGTTTGTTCTACTTTAGATGCCCCTAGGGGGGGGGGATATATGTTGCTTCATGGACTCCGAGCCTATGGTGTATTCCTTCTTCGAATGCCCCTAAGTCGGGGTGTATTCTTCTCTTCTTATGCTCCCAAGGCGGGATGTCGCTTCTTCAAATGCCCCTAAGCCGGGACGTATTCTTTATGGTTTTTATGCCCCCAGGCGGGGTATGTTTCTTTTTCAATTGTCCCTAGGACAGGGTGTACTCTTCTCTTTCTTATGCTCCCGAAGCGGGATGTAGCTTCTTCAAATGCCCCTAAGCCGGGGCGTGTTCTTTATAGCTTCTAGGCCCTCGAGGCAAGGTATACTTCTTCTTCAAATACCTCCAAGACGGGGGGTGTGATTCTCCCGCTTCCTCTGCCCCAGAGTGGGGTATACTTCTCTTTGTATTCCCCTCAGTCAGGGTGTATTCTTTTCGCTTCATATGCCCCCAGGGTGGGATGCGCCTTCTGCTTCTCATGACCCCGGGATGGAGTGTATTCTCTTCATGTGCCCCCGGCACGAGGGTGTATCTTTACTTTTTATGCCCCCGAGGGGGATTCTTCTTCTTTTGCCCCGACACGCCGGGGAATGTTTGCTTCTTGTGCCCCGAAAGTGGGGTGTGTTCTTGATGGCTCCTGTGCCCCCGTTGGTGGGGTGTATGCTTCTTCTTCAAATTCCCCTAAGGCGGGGTGTATTCTTTGTCACTTCATGTACCCCCGAGTAGGGGTGAATTCTTTTCTTCTTACGCCCCCATGGCGGGGTATGTCTTTTGCTTCATGTGCCCCCATATCAGGGTGTATTTCTCTTCTTCAAATGCCCCTAAGCTGGAGTGCAACTCTATTTCTTCTTATGTCCCCAGGTCAGGGCGGATTCTTCTTCAAATGCCCCGAAGCCGGGGTGTAGCCTTTGCTTTGTGCCCCTCAGTCGGGGCAGATTCTCTTCATGTGCCCCTGGGAATGGGGTGTATCTCTTTTTTTTTTGCCTCTTATGCCCCCGTAGCAGGGTATATATCTTCTTCTTATCCCCCATGGCGGGGTATATGCATGCTCTCTTCGGGAGTGGTGGCCGTGCTTGGCCTTATTTCTATAAAACATTCCCCACAGCGGGCAGCCATTCACCAAGCTACAATTGTGGCTCGCTGGGTCTTTTAACAGCCACTCGAGGGGCCGTCTTATGACTGATAGAGGCAGTAGGAAGGAGGAACGAGCGGGGTCATTGCACACCAGACTCGGAGCCTCCTAGAGTTGGGCGGGATGCCGGGTTTCTTCTTGCTCTTTTAGTCGGCGATGCTGGCCAACTTTTCTTCCTTTCTTCTCTCTTTTTTTTCTCTTTTTTTTCTTTTTTTTCCCTCTTCTCTTCTTCTTGTATGATTGACCATGGTGGAGGTGCAGGAGAGCGCTCACCCCCTCAGGGAGGGGATGAGTGGTTCACTCCACCGCATCAACCCCACAGTGGTAATCTTCGTTCAGCACGGGTCTCGACGGACGTGGCCGTACAACCCTCTCTTGCCAATTCTTTCTCTTTTTTTTGCTTCTTTCTTTTCTCTTTTTCTTATTTTCTTATTTTCTTATTTTCTTATTTTCTTCTCTTCTTCTTTTCCTTCTTTTCTTCTTTTCTTCTCTTTCTTTTTGAGGAAAAGGGGGGTTTGATTTCCCCTCCCTTCTCTTCTCCCCTTTTTTTATAACAGCCCCCATGATTCTTGGAAGGTGCATATGCTTCGAAGCAGTGCCCTCGAGACCACGAAGACAGCTGCATCGAGTTTGGCTTTTCTCCCCATAGGACTGGCGAAGACAGCACCTGCCATTCATCACAGCAGGCAAACATCGTTCATTAGGGGGCCATGAGGCCCTGAATCCCGGCAAAGAGATGAAGGGTAGTTTAGGTCACACCGGGCGTGCCAGACTTGTGGACGCACTTTTCGTTCGCTTGTTCAGGTGGTGCATCTATTGGGTACGTGGGCGTGCCAGTCACCGAGGTGACGATTTATTCGGGCTCTGAAGAGCCCATGGTGCGCTCGATCTGACTTCGTCAAACGATTGTGTGGTTCGTGTCGGGACCAAAACCCGCCGCGCCATAACGGTCACGACGTCATTTACATCCCCCATACGAGGGAACACCCTTGATTAATCACCGGGATTCAGGGCCTCATGGCCAAGAAATCAATTGCATGGAAGGTCTATTACGAGGTATTGAAATCCTCATGCGAGGGCGAGGAGGAAACATTCGAGATCGTGTCGGTCATGTGCTGACCATTTAATCTTCAGACGAATGTCCGGCTCGAGAAAAGCGAGATCGTCGCAGGGAGACCGGAGCATATGTACGCCAGGATATGGCAATTTATTGTTCAGAAGAATGGAAAACGTTTGGCTAAATCTCGGTTAGAGCGGTCAGAAACTGGTAAATCTGTTGGCCCGGTGCAACGGCAAGCTGCGACCATACTGCGGTGGGCCCCCAGCGGTCGAAAAGAGACTTGCATGAGCGTCATTAAAATTTCTGGTGCCAAGGGGCAACGAGGGAATATCCCTTGAATCGACTGAAAAGCCCTGTGTCCGGAGAAGCGGGCGTTCGAAACATATCGGTCATTCGGGAGACCACTTAATATTCGGACGGGAGTCCGGCTTAAGAATATTGTAATCGCCGCGGGAGGACCTGGAACATATGCGTGCCGGGATACGACAAGTTTATTATTCTGAGACACTGAGAACATTCGGTTGAATCTCGGTTGTTATAGTCGGAGACCAGTGAATCTATTGGCCCGGTGCGAGATCGAGCCAGGACCATATTGGGGGCGCCTCCCGTGGTCCAAACGAGGCTTGCGCGGGCATCATTAATATTTTCGGTGCCGGAGGGCAACGGGGGAGAGTCCGGGGACTGGACTCCAGAACCGAAAACGTGTTCGAAAGGAGCGGGCTGTAGATCAAGGATATGAGCCAGATGATGACCATGATCGGGGCGGGCCCGAGGTCTAAGTGTGGCCCACGGAGGTCTTATTAATATTCCCATGGAAGGAGTCCAGGGGTGGCGAGAGCCGTCTCGTTCTATTCCGATTCTGTCGGTCACTTGCGGACCTTTTCATATTCGGGGAAGGGCCCATATTGAAAGTGCGACGTGGGTGGAAACGACCCCGTACAAATGTATGCCGAGTTTACTACAATTTCAATGAAAGAGCGGGAGCGAATCCCGTTAGAATGAAACCAATTTTACGGGTTATCGGCCCGGAACGATACCGGCCTCTACGACTATATCAGGGCGAGACCTGTTGGCCATGCTGGCTGCTCACGGGTCTTTTCATGCTCGGTCGCAAGTCTGTAATAGAAACGCAGCGGGAATCGAGGGGAATCCGTTCAAGTGCCTGCCGAACGCGCGACAATTTTAGTAGCGGCTCGGAAGGGATCCGGCCGGAGAAATGAGCCCGGTTTAATCGGAATGTCAGCCCGAGACGAGGTCAGGCTATGGCCATTTCGGGATGATTCCCAAGACTCAGGCCCAGCCCGCAAGGGCGGCATTGTTGTTCCTTCAGCATCGGATCGTAGGGGAGACGGGGCTGCGGTGTAGATTTTGCCATTTTTTATCTGGGTTTTAAATTATACATATATGTTTTATTTTATCGATTATTTCCCTTTTATGTATTTATTTTGAATGATTTCTCTATTTTGTTTATTATTATTACTATATTTTCCCTTTTTAACCGTTGTTATTACTATTCCACATTTTTTTATTTCATATATATATGTTCAGATTTATTTATTCTTCCTGGTTTTTACTGATTTTTATTGTTATTATCATTATTATTATTATTATTATTATTATTCATATTTTTTGGAGAGAGGGTGGGCCGCTAGAGGGCTAAAAAGGGCGTACCGCTGAAGGGCTGAGAAGTGTGTTGCTGAAGGGCTGAAAGGGTCTGCTGGCGAAGGGGCTGAAAGGATGTACCGCTGAAGCTAGGGTGTGTGCCGCTGAAGGGCTAGTGGGAGGCGTTCCGGCGAAGGGCGCTGCAAGCTATACCGGCGAAGGGCGCGCCGGAGAAGCTGAGCTGGGGCGTGCCGGCGAAGGGCGCTGCAGGCGTGCCGGCGAAGGGCGTGAGAAGGCGTGCCGGTGAAGGAAGAGAGGAGCGTGATGGGGAAGGTATTGAGAGGAGCGTGCCGGGGAAGGTATTGGCAGGTGTGCCGGTGAAGGATGAAAGGAGTGTGCCGGGGAAGGTATTGGCAGGTGTGTCGGTGAAGGATGAAAGGAGTGTGTCGGTGAAGGCGGCTGAAGGGGCGTACCGGCGAAGGGCATGGGAGCCCACTCCTCCTCCGTTCTCTTTTAAGGCTTTTCTTTTCTTCTTTTCTGATTTTGTTAAGTTTGTATGGGTCTCTTCTTTTCTTCTCTTGATCAATTTCCATTCTTTCTCCCACGAGGGCGAGCTTTCAAGTTGTTTAGTTGTCATTTGGTTTGGCTCTCTTTGAATTAATTACGTTTCCCCTACCTCGGTTAAAGCGTTTTACCGTTGTTCTCTCTTTTTATTTGTTTGTTGCTTTCTTTTAGTCCTTTTTAATGTGTTGTTGTTCCATTTGTGTGTTGTCATCTTTTACCTTTTTAATATGTTAGCGTTTCTAACGAAAATTCGGCAGCATCTCCCCTTAACCCGAGCGTAAGAGAGATACAGGGAACGCGCCCACAAGAAGTGGCGGAACCCGGCAACTGGAGGTGGGCGCCCGAGAGCGGCAACACCTTTATAAACCTCGAAAAACTCGGAGGGAACGGCGAGTGGAAGCCTACTCTGGGACTGGCTGAGGGGGATGCACCGGGCAAGAAGGAAGGGTAGGTGTGCCGGGCAAGGACGGCACGAGAGGGCCTGTCGGCGAAGGACCTGGGCTAAGGTGTGCCGCTGAAGGCCTGGGGTGTGCCGCTGAGGCACGGTTGGGGTGTGCCGCTGAGGGCACGATCAGGGTGTGCCGCTGGAGGCACAACTGGGGTGTGCCGCTGGGGTACGGTTGGGGTGTGCCGTTGGGGCACAGGCAAAGGGGTGTGCCACCGAAGGCACAACACGAGACGCACCGCTGGAGGTGCCCAAGGGCGTACCGTCGAAGGCAGACGGAGGGCGTGCCGCTAAGGGCGCCCAGGGGTGATCGAAGGCAAAAAGCCCGAGGGAAGCAAACCCTAACAGAAGGGGAAATGGAAAGGGGCGTGAGGCACCGAAGGATGCAAACACGGAAGAGATGCTAGAGGAGGACATCCAATAATATTGGCAAAACTTCTCTTTCTACTCTTACAAGAAAAGTGTCCCGAGGGGACTAATACATTGCAACATCGACAAAACAGGGGACGAAAGGAAAGAAAAGAGAGAAAGAAAAAGAAATACAATGGGGGAACGGAGCGTGGGCTCCTCCCCGGACTTCTCTCTCTCTCTCGCTCACTCTTCTTCTCTTCCTCTCTTCACACAGTCTGGCGGTGGGTGGAGCGACGAGCTCCTCTTCTTCTCTTCTTCTTCTTCTCTTCTTCTATTCGCACGAACGGCGGTGGCGGGTGGACGGGGCAGCAGGAAGGGGAAGGCGGAGCTTCCCCTCTTCTTTCTTCTCTTCTTCTCTTTTCTCCCTTTCTCTTCTGCGTGTGTGTATCCCTCTGTGTATCTGCCTCCCCCTCCTTTTGTTCGCAGCGAAGAGGGGTTTTATACCCCGGGCAGCGGGAGCGTCCCAAGGCGGGAAGCGTGTGATGAGCATTCAATGGGAGTTGACTCCCTTGTCCTGGATGGCAGGAGGAGTAGGCAGGTGGCCCAACAGTTGGTTGACACCTCAGGGAGCTCACTGCGCGCCAAGGACGCGTAGGGCATGGGCACCATGTCGTTCAGCCGTTGAAAAGGCTTAACGATGTGCCGCTGGTGGGCTGAATAAGTGTGTAGTAGGAGGGCCAAAAGGGCGTGCCGCGGGAACACCCAACGGGCGTGCCGCTGAAGGCCCAGAAGAGTGTGCCGCTGAGGGCCCAAAGGGGCGTGCCGCTGGAGCCATGGGGCGTGTACCGCTGAAGGGCTCATGGGGCGTGCCGCTGGGGACCCTGAGGCTGTGCCGCTGAACAGCTTAAGGGCGTGCCGCTGAAGGCCCAGCAGAGTGTGCCGCTGAGTGCCCAACGGGGCGTGCCGCTGAAGACCCCTGGGGGGTGTACCGTTGAAGACCCCTCCAGGGGGTGTGCCGCTGGGGCACCCAGGGGGTGTGTTGTTGAAGCCCCCCCTGGGGTGTGCCGCTGGGGCACCCAGGGGGTGTGCCGTTAAAGCCCCCCCCAGGGGTGTGCCGCTGGGGCCCCATGGGGGCGTGCCGCTGAAGACCTCCCAAGGGGGGTGTGCCGCTGAAGACCCCCCCCCCCAAAGGGGGTGTGCCACTGGAGCCCGATGGGGGCGTGCCGCTGAAGACCCCCCGAGGGGGGTGTGCCGCTGAAGACCCCCCCAAGGGGGGTATTAAGTGGGCAATTTTAAGCCTGTTGTGAGCACGAGTCGTGGCCCGTTTGATTTTCTTCGAGGCCCATGGATCGTGGGGCCCCCGGGGGTTGGCTTCTCTTCGCCGTCGTGATTCCGGGGACGGCTTCACGGCAGCGTGCATATTCGGGGAGTCCGGATGACCAGTTTTACCGGGGCTTCTTCACTCGGTGCCGTTGTCAGTGCTGGGTCGAGTGGGATACCTGGTTGTGCAATTTTCGGTGTCCACAGGGCCTGAGTCATTTTCTCCTTTAGATCTAGAAAGGCCTTAGAGGCAGACTTGGTCCAAACGAAGGTCCCCTTTTTGAGGTAATCGGTGATGGGGGCTGTGATAGTACTGAAGCCTCTGATGAACCTCCTATAGAACGTGGCCAACCCATGGAAACTCCGTACTTCATGGAGAGTGTGGGGTTCTGTCCAGTCTATGATGGCTTGGAGCTTTTTCGGGTCCATGGACACGCCTTTAGTAGAGACTACATATCCCAGGAAGGTAGTGGATTCCGTCATGAAGTGACACTTTCCTAGGTTAGCAAAGAGACTCTCATTTCGAAGAGTGGTGCATATTTGCCTAAGGTGGCCTAGATGGTCTTCCCTGGATTGGCTGTAGATGAGAATATCATCGAAGTAGACCACCAAGAAGACTCCAATGTACGGCCTAAGAACCTCAGTCATAAGGCGCGTAAAGGTGCTTGGGGCATTTGAGAGCCCGAAGGGCATCACGAGCCACTCATAGAGCCCATCTTTTGTTTTGAAAGCGGTTTTCCATTCATGTCCCGGCCTTATCCTAACCTGATGGTAGCAACTCTTAAGGTCAATTTTGGAAAAAATGGTGGCTCCGGCTAGCATGTCAAGCATATCGTCAAGCCTAGGTATGGGGAACCTATGTTTGACGGTAATCTTGTTGATGGCCCTACTATCAACACACATTCGCCATGTCCCATCCTTCTTGGGTGTGAGGAGGGCCGGGACAGCGCAAGGGCTTTTGCTAAGGCGGAGAAAGCCTTTCCTAATAAGTTCCTCCACTTGTCTCCTCAATTCAGCATGCTCCGTGGGGTTGAGGCGATAGTGGGGAAGGTTTGGAAGTGTGGCTCCCGGGACTAAATCGATTGCATGTTGTACGTCCCTCATGGGTGGGAGTTGATCAGGGAGCTCATCAGGGAAGACATCCTTGAATTCTTCTAGGAGGGGGTGTATTTCCATAGGGTGGGGGTTGGAGGGAGTTGATTCTCCAAGGCATATGACAACCGCACACAAGGGTGTTCCTAGGGCAACCTCTTCCTCCAGTTCTTTCCTCGTGATGAGGTGCAGGCCTTTGATTATTCCAGTGGGCTTCTCTTGGGTAGGTTCTTGGAGAGTTGGTTGGGTTGGTGGGGGTGGGGCCCCTGGGTTTTGAGGTGGTTTAGGTTGTGGTGAAGGGAGAATTCCCTTGGAGGGGGGCTCCTTTCGAGGTGGGGAGGGGTTGAGGCGGATGGTTTTTCCCTCATGCTCAAAGGTGCATGTGTTTGGCTTTCCTAGGATGGTTGCATTGACGTCATAAATCCAAGGCCTCCCTAGTAGGATGCTCCCCACTTCCATTGGTATAACGTCACACCATACTTGTCCTTGATAGGATGAGAAGGTGATGGGTACAAGACAACAAGTGTTGACCGGGATGGAGTGATTGTTAATCCAAGAGACCCGGTATGGTTTGGGGTGGGGTGTGATAGTAAGCCCAAGAAGCTTAACAGTGTCAGGAGACACGGCGTTGACATAACTCCCATTGTCTAAGATTACTTTCCTAACATGGCTCCCCATCTTGAGGTAGGTGTGAAAAATGGAGGTCCTACGCCAATCTTCCTCTTGTGGCTTGGTGAGGGTACACCTAATTACACCTAAGTGGGAGTCGGTGGGAGGAGGGATGTAGTCTAGGCCTGCTTCACAGAATTGTTCCTCATATCCCTCTTCCCAACCTAAGGCAGCCTCATACTCCTCAACCGTGCTCTCATGTTCCCCTTGGGATGGGGTAGGTTCTCCTTCGATGAGGAGGCTGGACAATCCTTTAGACGGACACTGGGCAGCAAAGTGGCCATATCCCTTGCAACGAAAGCAATTCATCGTACTACTCCCCGGGGTCGCTCCTTTGGGGGCCTCCTCTCTTCGGGGAAAAGGGTTGGGTGGGGTTGTCCTTGTAGGAGTGGGGTTGGCTGGTTGGTTGTAAGGCCGAGTAGGGGTTCCCCTACTAGGAGTAGGAGTTTTCAATAGGGGAGGAAGGTGGGGTCGGGGACCCATGTTTTTGGGATCAGCTGGGCGGGGAGAGGCAAACTTAGGATTCCTATAAAATCTCTCCGTATCACGGGCTATTTGATAAGCCAACTCAAGGGAATCAACATCCCTCATAAATAGTTCTCTTGATGTGTGGTTGGAGACCATTTCTAAATCGAGATAAGGTAACGGCCAACTCCTCATGGACTCCACACTTTAGAAGGCAGGAGTCGAACATTTCAATGTATTCTACCACGGTTCTCCCCTCCTGGGTGAGACTTTGCCATTCGTCTAAAAGGGTTTGAGTGTAGGAGTTGGGGAGGTACTTGAACCTTAGTTGGGCTTTCATGCCTTCCCAGTTATGATTGGGCTCTTCTCGCCTAATCCTCTTTCTGCTTTCCACACTCATCCAGTAGGTCTTGGCTAGTTTGGTAAGGTGCATTTTTGCAAGCCTAACTCTCCTATCTTCCGTCATAGGGTACCAATCAAAGTATTGGTCCATGGCACTCTCCCATTCTAAGTAGACATGTGGGTTATGGTACCCATCAAAGTTTGGGGCTTCCACCCTAATCATCTTTAAGAGGTAATCATCCGGGTCTTCTCGAGGTCACCTCTCATTATGTCGAGGTTGGCGGGGCCTCTCATTCTCTTGGTAGTGGTTGTTCTCCAAACCCTCTCTATCAAATTCAGCTTGTGGAGGGGGAGCTCTTTGGACATGGTTCCTAGGTGGAGCTCTAGCTTCCTCAAGTCTATCCATCCGGGTGGTAAGGCCAGCTAGCTGTTCGATGATGATGTTGAGGGTAGTCTCCACCCGATCCATCAGAGCTTGGGGTGCCTCCCTAGGGGTATCTTGGTTGCCTTGGGAATTGGGATTCATAGGGGGAACCGAGGTTGAGGGGTCGGCCCGAAACAAGGCACCACTACGGGTAGACATGCACAAAGAGGACACACGGATGAAGACTATGCAATGACCCTAGGACCTAAGCTTGTAGAGACAAGTATAAAACTTGCTCTGATACCAATTGATGTGATACAAAGTGATGGGGGTATGCAATAAGAGATTATGAGCCCTTGGACCTTATCCGTAAACACGAAGTAAGACCCGAGATTATTTGGAAATCGCCAAACCACCGTGCACACCCGTCTCCCGTGGTGACTCGGTGATGCCGAGTCGACGTGGTGGAACAAGAACCTTGCCGGTAGAGGGCCAGCAAGAGTGTGTTTTCCCCTCCTGAGGGTACGGTGCCCACATTCAAGGGCGGGCCAGGTGCCTTGGGGCACGGGGTCACTCCTTCTCACTATAACCCACGGTGACCGCACTTAAAATGGAATTGCAGGAACGAGCGCTCTCTCACCAACCAGCAGATAGTTTCGCAGATATTAAAAGAACAAACCCTAATGGGGAGCAAGGGCAGAAGCTCACCTGGTCGGTTTGAAGAAACCAACCCCGTTCGGAGACGATGGGCGAGCGGGGAAGTGTGGGTTCCCCGCACACTGCGCCAATGAAGCTTGATCCCTAAAATTTAGTTACAAGCACTACGCCTCGCACAGGAGGGGGAACTTGGGGTGGGGAGATTATAGTTACAATCAAACACTACCTCCGCGCAGGGAGGGAAGGTAAGCCGGCCAGGCGGGGAGAGCCAAGGAACTATGGATGGGACCGGTTCGCCCTTCCGGAGTGCTGCTTGCCGGTTCTTCCCGCTGATAGGTACTGGATGTCGACTCCGCTGCACTCGCTCCCGGACTTGAAATGGGATGGGATCAGCGGTGAAACGTCGGTGACTTGCCCAGGATGGACCCTGAATTTTGTTGTCACCAGAAGTTGCCGACGCTGGCCGGGACAGATGGTGGACTGGTGCTGTTCCGCTTTGCCTCGGACAGATTGCAGGTTGTAGCAGCAGGTTGGCGACTTCACTCCGATCGCTCCCGTGATCCAATCGAGGCGGGATCAGGACGGTTGCGAGCGTGGTCAAATCCTATTCGATCAGAAATCGAGATGGGCTCTAGGCGACGTCAGAGCAGGGAGGAGGAGCCCGAATAAGGAGAGGGGGTCTGACCAGTCCCTGGCAGAACAGATCTGCGCACCTGGGGGAAATAAATCGGAACGGGGAGCTCCCAACTCCGAAAGAGGCCCCGCTTGCTGTGCTGGACAGAGGACAGGGAGATATTCGCCTCGGCCAAGTGGCGCGCTCAGGAGATCAGACGTGAGGGTGTGGCGGCTTCTGAACTGCAGCTCTGGTTCAGGTTCTGGTCCTGGTTGCGCAGTCGGACGAGAACGGCTCCTCCGGACAGCAAGGACGTCGGATGCTGGCGAGATCATCTCGGCTACGAAGCTGACTGGGGAAGCTTTCTGTCGATGTAAGGTACGCCTTCAGACGACGTCGGACAGCCGTGGTACAGGGTCTGCAAGTCAGGCTCCACTGCTGCCTGCGATCTGGACAGGGCCAAAGGGGGGGTGTTGGTGTAGAGGGGTTGAAAGGGGGGGGTGGAGGGGCAGCAAGGAAAGTGACAAGGTGTTGGTAGGGGAATGTGGGAGGGGTGGTTTTGGGGGTGTGAGAGGAAAGAGGGAGGGCTTGACAGGGGTGGACCTTGTGGTGGGAGGTGGTGGAGGTGGAGGAGCTCACTTGGAGGGGTGGTGGATGGGGGGGCGCAAATGGACTAGGGGATGGGGGGGTGGTATTCTTTGAATGGGGGTGGGTTAATGGAGGGGTTAATGGGGTATAGGGGATGGGAAGGGTTGCTTTGGGAAGGGGAATGGGTGCTTGGGAGAAGGGATTCTCCCTTGGGGATATGAAAGGTTGTATGGGGAAGGGGAAGGGTTGCTTTGGGAAGGGGAATGGGTGCTTGGGAGAAGGGATTCTCCCTTGGAGATATGAAAGGTTGTATGGGGAAGGGGAAGGGTTGCTTGGAGATTGGTGGAAGTAAATGGTGGGAGTGATGGGGCCTTGGGAAGGTGAAGGGTTGAGGTGATGTGGATGGTGAGGTGGCAAGAGAGGGAGGGGAAAGGGCAAGGTCGCCCAAGGGAGAGAGAGAGGGGAGGAGAGAGAGAGGGGGCCGCCCCCTTTAGAGAGAGAGAGAGAGATAGAGTGAAAGAGGGAGGGAGATCTCAAGAAGTTTTCACAACTTAATTCAAATTTTCATTACCTCCAAATGAAGGATTTGGGGTCCTATTTATAGGGAACCCAAAATTTACAATAAATCCCTACTAGAAAGACTAATGACGCATATCTAGGGGGAAAGGGGCGCAAGTGGGCCAAGCCCAAGGGATTGGGCCCAAAACCCACATGATGACCACATGACTTAGGTAAATAAACACATAACGTAGGTACGGGACTCAAATAAAGACAAATTACATCAAAATGACCCAAAATAAAGACAAGAAGTACGCCAAAATGATCCATCAGAGTCTGAGGAGGCCTGGATGACATGGAGCTCAAGTCTGGTCCTCATCGAACGGAAAGGAAGTCCCGAGCCAGAGGGAATCACGGGTGATGTCCCCATCAAGTAGTCCCACCGTGATCGCCAATCTGTGAGCGACGTCACGCGGTCGAGAAATGATGCGGAGCGCGCGGGCTCGTTTTTGTTTTGCTGCAACATGGGAAGAGGAGAGAAGGGGCCACCACGGGAGATTGTCCCGGCGGGACATGTGGGATAGATGCGATATAGCAAGATATGGTGGTTTAATGGCCATAGCGGGAAGTGACTCGCCGCGGCCTCGGGGGATGGGAATGGTGCGAGAATTAAATAATAGGAATTGAAACGGCCATTGTGGGAAGTGACTCGTCGCGGCCTCGAGAATATAGCAGGCAGATATAGAAGCAATTCCAGATATACAAATAGAAGGATAAAATTCAAACGGCCATTGCGGGAAGTGACTCACCGCGACCTCGAGAATATAGCAGAATAGAGACATAACAAGATATAAAAAGAAGTAGAATTCAAACGGCCATTGCGGGATGTGACTCGCCGCGGCCTCGAGAATATAGTAGAATAGAGGTATAACATGGTCTAATTGATAGGATTTAAACGGCCATTGCGGGAAGTGACTCGCCGCGGCCTCGAGAATATGGCAGGTATAAGAGCAGTTCAAGATATAACAAGGAGCACACAGAATTCAAACGGCCATTGCGAGAAATTACTCGCCGCGGCCTCGAGACTATGATGTGATCGCCAGGGGTCGAGGACCCCAAAAATAAAGAGTGATCGCGCCTACCTCACTAGCACGAAGTGGCGGGTTGCTTCTTCCTCCCCCTTCGGCCGGCCGACGGAGAGGGCTTTCTTAAGTTACCCTTGCAAAATAACAGACAGTATATATACAGAATTAGAAAATGGCAGTGTAGTATCAATCTCTTGCAATAAAAATGACAAAATCATGGCAGAACAAACACCTGGTTGGTGTGGTTTTAAACCCCTCTCGGACACGAGTAGGAGGGAAATGCAATGATGGATCGAATTATGCAAATAGGTACATAACAGAAGGCTCCCTTATAAAGGGAGATTGAGGATGCGAGATGATGAAGGTAAAAGAACTACGAAGAAAAGGAAAGGATTGGCTTATTGGATGTGCCGATGGCGAAATCCGGCTTAGCTTCGGCAGTGTAGGGACGGCGTGGAAGCACGGTGGACGAAGACGGCCTTCCTCCTGCGAGCGCGGGCACCCGAGAATCCGGCAGAACCTCCTCCTGCAAAAGACCCACAGGTTAGAAATGAGATCCGGCAGCCTGTCGGAGCTCTTAGAAGCTCTCTCTCGGACTGAGGGGGGTCTGCTATTTATAGAGTTCTGGAGGATGGAGGCGTCCAGGGGCCTGGACGCCTCCATCAATAAATTAATATATTTTTTATTTTTTTTATTTTTAACTTTTTATGAAGGCATCCAGGAGACTGGACGCCTTCATAAAAGCCCACCGAAATTTCGCCGAAAGTTGCACACGGTTTGGTACAACACGTGGTTTTGATGGGCGTCCGTGACACATGAGTGGGCGCGTCTAGTTGGCAAGACGTCTTCACATTCTTGGATTTTTGCACAACGTCAAATCGACCGGCGGGTCGGTTTGTCCAGATGTTGGAGATTGAATGCGTCCAGACACCTGGACGCCTCAAAGTTTTTTTGGATTTTTCCGACCCGATAGAACGATCGACGGATCGGGGGCGCCTGTGAGCCCGATAATGAAGGCGTCCAGGCATCTGGACGCCTCAAAAGGAGGCGTCCAGGGCCCTGGACGCCTTCAACAATATATATATTATTTATTTTTTATTTTTTATTTTTTTAATTTTTTTGCATTGATGAAGGCGTCCAGTCAAGTGGATGCCTTCTTGAATTTTCATTATTTATTTATTTATTTATATTTTTTATATATTTTCAAATTAATGGAGGCGTCCAGGGGCCTGGACGCCTTCATGAAGACCCCCCGGATTCCCCGAAAGGGCGTCGGTAGTCGTCCGTCGGATAATTCCTGTCTCCGGAATCTTCTGATGCGTCCGATCGGTGGTGATGCCGTCCGAATGATGCATGATTTCCGCGACGAGGCAATTTTGAGATGCTGCAGCGGCGTAACGTTACCCGCTCAAAAGACGAGAGAAGACCTAAGAATGGGAAGCACTCAAGTGATTCAAAATGGAAAAACCACTGCGGGGCGTCACATAGTAATATGAGATTTTCTCAGGAGATGTCAGGAATAGCGTGTCTACAATCTGTGAGCGACGTCACACGGTCGAGAAATGATGCGAAGCGCGCGGACTCGTTTTTGTTTTGCTGCAACACGAGAAGAGGAGAGAAGAGGCCACCACGGGAGATTGCTCTGGCGGGGCGTGCGGGATAGATGCGATATAGCAAGATATGAGGGTTAAACGGCCATAGCGGGAAGTGACTCGCCGCGGCCTCGGGGGATGGGAATGGTGCGAGAATTAAATAACAGGAATTGAAACGGCCATTGCGGGAAGTGACTCGCCGCGGCCTCGAGAATATAGCAAGCAGATATAGAAGCAATTCAAGATATACAAATAGAAGGACAGAATTTAAACGGCCATTGTGGGAAGTGACTCGCCGCGGCCTCGAGAATATAGCAGAATAGAGATATAACAAGATATAAAAAGAAGCAGAATTCAAACGGCCATTGCGGGAAGTGACTCACCGCGGCCTCGAGAATATAGCAGAATAGAGGTATAACATGGTCTAATTGACATGATTTAAACGGTCATTGCGGGAAGTGACTCACCGCGGTCTCGAGAATATGGCAGGTATAAGAGCAGTTCAAGATATAATAAGGAGCAGACAGAATTCAAACGGCCATTGCAGGAAATTACTCGCCGCGGCCTCGAGACTATGATGTGATCGCCAGGGGTCGAGGACCCCAAAAATAAAGAGTGATCGCGCCTACCTCACTAGCAGGAAGTGGCGGGTTGCTTCTTCCTCCCCTTTCGGCCGGTCGACGGAGAGGGCTTTCTTCAGTTACCCTTACAAAATAACAGACAGTAGATAAACAGAATTAGAAAATGGCAGTGTAGTATCAATCTCTTGCAATAAAAATGACAAAATCGTGGCAGAACACACACCTGGTTGGTGTGGTTTTAAACCTCTCTCGGACACGAGTAGGAGGGAAATGCAATGATGGATGGAATTATGCAAATAGGTACATAATAGAAGGCTCCCTTATAAAGGGAGATTGAGGATGCGAGATGATGAAGGTAAAAGAACAACGAAGAAAAGGAGAGGATTGGCTTATTGGATGTGCCGATGGCGAAATCCGGCGGAGCTTCGGCAGTGTAGGGACGGCGTGGAAGCACGGTGGATGAAGACGGCCTTCCTCCTGCGAGCGCGGGCACCCGAAAATCCGGTAGAACCTCCCCCTGCAAAAGACCCACGGGTTAGAAACGAGATCCGGCAGCCTGCCGGACCTCTTAGAAGCTCTCTCTCGGACTGAGGGGGGGTCTGCTATTTATAGAGTTCTGGAGGATGGAGGCGTCCAGGGGCCTGGACGCCTCCATCAATAAATTAATATATTTTTTATTTTTTTTTATTTTTTACTTTTTATGAAGGCGTCCAGGAGACTGGACGCCTTCATAAAAGTCCACCGGAATTTCGCCGAAAGTCGCACACGGTTTGGTACAACACGTGGTTTTGATGGGCGTCTGTGACTCACGAGTGGGCGCGTCTGGTTGGCAAGACGTTTTCACATTCTTGGAGTTTTGCACAACGTCAAATCGACGGGCGGGTCGGTTTGTCCGGATGTTGGAGATTGAAGGCGTCCAGGCACCTGGACGCCTCAATGTTTTTTTGGATTTTTCCGACCCGACAGAACGATCGACGGATCGGGGGCGCCCGTGAGCCGGATAATGAAGGCGTCCAGGCATCTGGACGCCTCAAAAGGAGGCGTCCAGGGCCCTGGACGCTTTCAACAATATATATATTTTTCATTTATTATTTTTTTAATTTTTTTATTTTTTGTCATTGATGAAGGAGTCCAGTCAAGTGGATGCCTTCATGAATTTTTATTTTTTATTTATTTTTTATTTTTTTATATATTTTCAAATTAATGGAGGCGTCCAGGGGCCTGGACGCCTTCATGAAGACCCCCCGGATTCCCCGAAAGGGCATCGGTAGCCGTCCGTCGGACAATTCCTGTCTCCGGAATCTTCTGATGCGTCCGATCGGTGGTGATGCCGTCCGAATGCTACATGATTTCCGCGACGAGGCGATTTTCGGATGCTGCAGAGGCATCACGTTACCCGCTCAAAAGACGAGAGAAGACCCAAGAATGGGAAGCACTCAAGTGATTCAAAATGCGAAAGCCACTGCGGGGCGTCACATAGTAATATGAGATTTTCTAAGGGGATGTCAGGAATAGCGTGTCTACAATCTGTGAGCGACGTCACGCGGTCGAGAAATGATGCGGAGCGCGCGGGCTCGTTTTTGTTTTGCTGCAACATGGGAAGAGGAGAGAAGAGGCCACCACGGGAGATTGCTCCGGCGGGGCGTGCGGGATAGATGCGATATAGCAAGATATGGGGGTTAAACGGCCATAGCGGGAAGTGACTCGCCGCGACCTCAGGGGATGAGAATGGTGCGAGAATTAAATAACAGGAATTGAAACGGCCATTGCGGGAAGTGACTCGCCGCGGCCTCGAGAATATAGCAGGCAGATATAGAAGCAATTTAAGATATACAAATAGAAGGACAGAATTCAAACGGCCATTGCGGGAAGTGACTCGCTGCGGCCTCGAGAATATAGCAGAATAGAGATATAACAAGATATAAAAAGAAGCAGAATTCAAACGGCCATTGCGGGAAGTGACTCGCTGCGGCCTCGAGAATATAGCAGAATAGAGATATAACAAGATATAAAAAGAAGCAGAATTCAAACGGTCATTGCGGGAAGTGACTTGCCGCGGCCTCGAGAATATAGCAGAATAGAGGTATAACAGGGTCTAATTGACATGATTTAAACGGTCATTGCAGGAAGTGACTCACCGCGGTCTCGAGGATATGGCAGGTATAAGAGCAGTTCAAGATATAATAAGGAGCAGAAAGAATTCAAACGGCCATTGCAGGAAATTATTCGCCGCGTCCTCAAGACTATGATGTGATCGCCAGGGGTCGAGGACCCCGAAAATAAAGAGTGATCGCGCCTACCTCACTAGCAGGAAGTGGCGGGTTGCTTCTTCCTCCCCCTTCGGCCGGTCGACGGAGAGGGCTTTCTTCAGTTACCCTTGCAAAATAACAGACAGTAGATAAACGGAATTAGAAAATGACAGTGTAGTATCAATCTCTTGCAATAAAAATGACGAAATCGTGGCAGAACACACACCTGGTTGGTGTGTTTTTAAACCCCTCTCGGACACGAGTAGGAGGGAAATGCAATGATGGATGGAATTATGCAAATAGGTACATAACAGAAGGCTCCCTTATAAAGGGAGATTGAGGATGCGAGATGATGAAGGTAAAAGAACTACGAAGAAAAGGAAAGGATTGACTTATTGGATGTGCCGATGGCGAAATCCGGCTTAGCTTCGGCAGCGTAGGGACGGCGTGGAAGCACGGTGGACGAAGACGGCCTTCCTCCTGCGAGTGCGGGCACCCGAGAATCCGGCAGAACCTCCTCCTGCAAAAGACCCACAGGTTAGAAATGAGATCCGGCAGCCTGTCAGAGCTCTTAGAAGCTCTCTCTCGGACTGAAGGGGGTCTGCTATTTATAGAGTTCTGGAGGATGGAGGCGTCCAGGGGCCTGGACGCCTCCATCAATAAATTAATATATTTTTTATTTTTTTTATTTTTAACTTTTTATGAAGGCGTCCAGGAGACTGGACGCTTTCATAAAAGCCCACCGGAATTCCGTCGAAAGTCACACACGGTTTGGTATAACACGTGGTTTTGATGGGCGTCCGTGACTCACGAGTGGGCGCATCTGGTTGGCAAGACGTCTTCACATTCTTGGATTTTTGCACAACGTCAAATCGACCGGCGGGTCGGTTTGTCTGGATGTTGGAGATTGAAGGCGTCCAGGCACCTGGACGCCTCAAAGTTTTTTTGGATTTTTCTAACCCGACAGAAGGATCGGCGGATCGGGGGTGCCCGTGAGCAGGATAATGAAGGCGTCCAGGCATCTGGACACCTCAAAAGGAGGCGTCCCGGGCCCTGGACGCCTTTAACTATATATATATATATATATATATATATATATATACATATATATATATATATATATATTATTTATTATTTTTTTAATTTTTTTATTTTTTGTCCTTGATGAAGGCGTCCAGTCAAGTGGATGCCTTCATGAATTTTCATTATTTATTTATTTTTTTGTATTTTTTATATATTTTCAAATTAATGGAGGCATCCAGGGGTCTGGACGCCTTCATGAAGACCCCCTGGATTCCCCGAAAGGGCGTCGGTAGCCGTCCGTCGGACAATTCCTGTCTCCGGAATCTTCTGATGCGTCCGATCGGTGGTGATGCCGTCCGAATGCTGCATGATTTCCGCGACGAGGCGATTTTCGGATGCTGCAGGGGCATCACGTTACCCGCTCAAAAGATGAGAGAAGACCCAAGAATGGGAAGCACTCAAGTGATTCAAAATGCGAAAGCCACTGCGGGGCGTCACATAGTAATATGATATTTTCTCAGGGATGTCAGGAATAGCGTGTCTACAGGGTTATGTTGGGTGGTGATGCCGTCCGATCGGTGGTGATGCCGTCCAAATGATGCATGATTTCCGCGACGAGGCAATTTTTGGATGCTGCAGCGGCGTCACGTTACCCGCTCAAAAGACGAGAGAAGACCCAAGAATGGGAAGCACTCAAGTTATTCAAAATGGAAAAACCACTGCGGGGCGTCACATAGTAATATGAGATTTTCTCAGGGGATGTCAGGAATAGCGTGTCTACAATCTGTGAGCGACGTCACACGGTCGAGAAATGATGCGAAGCGCGCGAGCTCGTTTTTATTTTGCTGCAACACGAGAAGAGGAGAGAAGAGGCCACCACGGGAGATTGCTCCGGCGGGGCGTGCAGGATAGATGCGATACAGCAAGATATGAGGGTTAAACGGCCATAGCAGGAAGTGACTCGCCGCGGCCTCGGGGGATGGGAATGGTGCGAGAATTAAATAACAGGAATTGAAACGGCCATTGCGGGAAGTGACTCGCCGCGGCCTTGAGAATATAGCAGGCAGATATAGAAGCAATTCAAGATATACAAATAGAAGGACAGAATTCAAACGGCCATTGCGGGAAGTGACTCGCCGCGGCCTCGAGAATATAGCAGAATAGAGATATAACAAGATATAAAAAGAAGCAGAATTCAAACGGCCATTGTGGGAAGTGACTCGCCGCGGCCTCGAGAATATAGCAGAATAGAGATATAACAAGATATAAAAAGAAGCAGAATTCAAACGGCCATTGCGGGAAGTGACTCACCGCGGCCTCGAGAATATAGCAGAATAGAGGTAGAACAGGGTCTAATTGACATGATTTAAACGGTCATTGCGGGAAGTGACTCACCGCGGTCTCGAGAATATGGCAGGTATAAGAGCAGTTCAAGATATAATAAGGAGCAGACAGAATTCAAACGGCCATTGCAGGAAATTACTCGCCGCGGCCTCGAGACTATGATGTGATCGCCAGGGGTCGAGGACCCCAAAAATAAAGAGTGATCGCGCCTACCTCACTAGCAGGAAGTGGCGGGTTGCTTCTTCCTCCCCTTTCGGCCGGTCGACGGAGAGGGCTTTCATCAGTTACCCTTACAAAATAACAGACAGTAGATAAACGGAATTAGAAAATGGCAGTGTAGTATCAATCTCTTGCAATAAAAATGATAAAATCGTGGCAGAACACACACCTGGTTGGTGTGGTTTTAAACCTCTCTCGGACACGAGTAGGAGGGAAATGCAATGATGGATGGAATTATGCAAATAGGTACATAATAGAAGGCTCCCTTATAAAGGGAGATTGAGGATGCGAGATGATGAAGGTAAAAGAACAACGAAGAAAAGGAGAGGATTGGCTTATTGGATGTGCCGATGCGAAATCCGGCGGAGCTTCGGCAGCGTAGGGACGATGTGGAAGCACGGTGGACGAAGACGGCCTTCCTCCTGCGAGCGCGGGCACCCGAGAATCCGGCAGAACCTCCCCCTGCAAAAGACCCACGGGTTAGAAATGAGATCCGGCAGCCTGCCGGACCTCTTAGAAGCTCTCTCTCGGACTGAGGGGGGGGTCTGCTATTTATAGAGTTCTGGAGGATGGAGACGTCCAGGGGCCTGGACGCCTCCATCAATAAATTAATATATATATATATTTTTTTACTTTTTATGAAGGCGTCCAGGAGACTGGACGCCTTCATAAAAGCCCACCGGAATTCCGCTGAAAGTCGCACACGGTTTGGTACAACACGTGGTTTTGATAGGCGTCCGTGACTCATGAGTGGGCGCGTTTGGTTGGCAAGACGACTTCACATTCTTGGAGTTTTGCACAACGTCTAATCGACCGGCGGGTCGGTTTGTCCGGATGTTGGAGATTGAAGGCGTCCAGGCACCTGGATGCCTCAATGTTTTTTTGGATTTTTCCGACCCGACAGAATGATCGACGGATCGGGGGCGCCCGTGAGCCGGATAATGAAGGCGTCCAGGCACCTGGACGCCTCAAAAGGAGGCATCCAGGGCCCTGGATGCCTTCAACAATATATATATTTTTTATTTATTATTTTTTTAATTTTTTTATTTTTTGTCATTGATGAAGGCGTCCAGTCAAGTGGATGCCTTCATGAATTTTTATTTTTTATTTATTTTTTTATATTTTTATATATTTTCAAATTAATGGAGGCGTCCAGGGGCCTGGACGCCTTCATGAAGACCCCCCGGATTCCCCGAAAGGGCGTCGGTAGCCGTCCGTCGGACAATTCCTGTCTCCGAAATCTTCTGATGCGTCCGATCGGTGGTGATGCCGTCCGAATGCTGCATGATTTCCGCGACGAGGCGATTTTCGGATGCTGCAGGGGCATCACGTTACCCGCTCAAAAGACGAGAGAAGACCCAAGAATGGGAAGCACTCAAGTGATTCAAAATGCGAAAGCCACTGCGGGGCGTCACATAGTAATATGAGATTTTCTTAGGGGATGTCAAGAATAGCGTGTCTACAATCTGTGAGCGACGTCACGCGGTCGAGAAATGATGCGGAGCGTGCGGGCTCGTTCTTATTTTACTGTAACATGGGAAGAGGAGAGAAGAGGCCACCACGGGAGATTGCTCTGGCGGGGCGTGCGGGATAGATGCGATATAGCAAGATATGGGGGTTAAACGGCCATAGCGGGAAGTGACTCGCCGCGGCCTCGGGGGATGAGAATAGTGCGAGAATTAAATAACAGGAATTGAAATGGCCATTGCGGGAAGTGACTCGCCGCGGCCTCGAGAATATAGCAGGCAGATATAGAAGCAATTCAAGATATACAAATAGAAGGACAGAATTCAAACGGCCATTGCGGGAAGTGACTCGCCGCGGCCTCGAGAATATAGCAGAATAGAGATATAACAAGATATAAAAAGAAGCAGAATTCAAATGGTCATTGCGGGAAGTGACTTGCCGCGGCCTCGAGAATATAGCAGAATATAGGTATAACAGGGTCTAATTGACATGATTTAAACGGTCATTGCGGGAAGTGACTCACCGCGGTCTCGAGAATATGGCAGGTATAAGAGCAGTTCAAGATATAATAAGGAGCAGACAGAATTCAAACGGCCATTGCAGGAAATTATTCGCCGCGGCCTCGAGACTATGATGTGATCGCCAGGGGTCGAGGACCCCAAAAATAAAGAGTGATCGCGCCTACCTCACTAGCAGGAAGTGGCGGGTTACTTCTTCCTCCCCCTTCGGCCGGTCGACGGAGAGGGCTTTCTTCAGTTACCCTTGCAAAATAACAGACAGTAGATAAACGGAATTAGAAAATGACAGTGTAGTATCAATCTCTTGCAATAAAAATGACGAAATCGTGGCAGAACACACACCTGGTTGGTGTGTTTTTAAACCCCTCTCGGACACGAGTAGGAGGGAAATGCAATGATGGATGGAATTATGCAAATAGGTACATAACAGAAGGCTCCCTTATAAAGGGAGATTGAGGATGCGAGATGATGAAGGTAAAAGAACTACGAAGAAAAGGAAAGGATTGGCTTATTGGATGTGCCGATGGTGAAATCCAGCGGAGCTTCGGCAGCGTAGGGACGGCGTGGAAGCACTGTGGACGAAGACGGCCTTCCTCCTACGAGCGCGGGCACCCGAGAATCCGGCAGAACCTCCCCCTGCAAAAGACCCACGGGTTAGAAATGAGATCCGGCAGCCTGTCGGACATCTTAGAAGCTCTCTCTCGGACTGAGGGGGGTCTGCTATTTATAGAGTTCTGGAGGATGGAGGCGTCCAGGGGCCTGGACGCCTCCATCAATAAATTAATATATTTTTTATTTTTTTTTATTTTTAACTTTTTATGAAGGCGTCCAGGAGACTGGACGCCTTCATAAAAGCCCACCGGAATTCCGTCGAAAGTCACACACGGTTTGGTATAACACGTGGTTTTGATGGGCGTCCGTGACTCACGAGTGGGCGCATCTGGTTGGCAAGACGTCTTCACATTCTTGGATTTTTGCACAACGTCAAATCGACCGGCGGGTCGGTTTGTCCGGATGTTGGAGATTGAAGGCGTCCAGGCACCTGGACGCCTCAAAGTTTTTTTGGATTTTTCCGACCCGACAGAAGGATCGGCGGATCGGGGGTGCCCGTGAGCCGGATAATGAAGGCGTCCAGGCATCTGGATGCCTCAAAAGGAGGCGTCCAGGGCCCTGGACGCCTTTAACAATATATATATTTTTTATTTATTATTTTTTTTTTTTTTTTTGTCCCTGATGAAGGCATCCAGTCAAGTGGACGCCTTCATGAATTTTCATTATTTATTTATTTATTTTGTATTTTTTATATATTTTCAAATTAATGGAGGCATCCAGGGGTCTGGACGCCTTCATGAAGACCCCCTGGATTCCCCGAAAGGGCGTCGGTAGCCGTCCGTCGGATAATTCCTGTCTCCGGAATCTTCTGATGCGTCCGATCGGTGGTGATGCCGTCCGAATGCTGCATGATTTCCGCGACGAGGTGATTTTCGGATGCTGCAGGGGCGTCACGTTACCCGCTCAAAAGACGAGAGAAGGTCCAAGAATGGGAAGCACTCAAGTGATTCAAAATGCGAAAGTCACTGCGGGGCGTCACATAGTAATATGAGATTTTCTCAGGGGATGTCAGGAATAGCGTGTCTACAGAGTTATGTTGGGGCCTAGAGCCAGGGTTAGCAATTGTTCTTTGGCATAATTCATTTGGGTATGTCGTTGCAGGAGTAGCAGATCTGCCAGCGGGCGTGAGGTAGGTCCAGCCTGAGCTTCACTTTGAGACTCTGGTGTTAGAGTCATCGGATTCTCATCCTCGAGATAGTCAGGCACCGACCAGGAGTCCTCGTGTTCCCCCGATCGTCACCCAAACTCCCGCATCCATTGAGCGGGGACAACAAGAAGGGTCGGTAGGCATGTCGCAAGGGCCGCTCATCATAGGCCGGCTGCTTGACCCCTCGTTGACAACAGAAGCTATCGAAGGGCCACCTACTGCACCAGAGGGACCCTCACCTCCTCTCTTGCTCGTCATCAGCCCTCACCATGCCTCGGAGCAACAGGAGGTCCCCAGTCCCTGTGGGTCTTGCACCATGGTCAGAGAGAAATGCAGGGACCTGAACCTGGGGGACATGCTCGCTCTGGAGTGGCGTGGGAAAAGGCCGGGAGAGCCCACTCCTTCATCGGCCCAGCTAGAGCCCCATCCCCTGCCATCGGACCCTCGCTACTAGTCCGCCAGTCGCCTATTTTTTTACCTTGTGCGCCAAGAAGCTCGTTAGGTGGCAGGGCCCACCTACCCAGATGATATGAGGAGATCCTCCTAGAAACTTCCCCCTGTCGGGCCCACTGGGACTTCCTTTCAGACCTTGAAAGTGCTCGGCATCCGAGAGTGGGGGGCTAGTGAGGAAGGTAAAATCAACTCGGCCCACATGTGGCCCGTAGAGTTGGAAAAATGGTCTCCCGAACCTCGTACCATACTTTTAAGATTTGTTTGTTGGGAAAGAACGTCTAGTCGCCCGTGAAAGTCTGCAAGCACTAGGAAGAAGGCGTCAGAAGGAATTCCAGGCGTTACCCTTGGGGACAACCCTCCGATTCTTAAGTAAGGATCATGTTGTATGAGGATCAATAAAGGATGAAGAGGAGGGAGGAGATTGAGAGTAGAGTGATCAGGCCCGAGCCAGAATGTAGCTTCTGAGGGTGCTCGCCGTGTCCAACGAGCTCTTGGAGAGTGCTCGCAGGGTTTGGGACGTGCTCGGGGGAAGGCCTACACGCTTCTCTGTCTCAGTCTCTTTTTCTCTGTCCCCTTGTCATCTGATCGGAGGTCTATTTATATCAGTTGTCCTGACAGTGGAGACCCATCCCTTAACAGGGAAAGTCGTGAGTCGCGGGGTAACGTCTCCGATGATCGTGGGGAGTTTCCCGTTGTGCGCATGTTTATCTGGGCCGTGCGATCTTTAGGCGAGTCTTACGGCACCCCAGGTGTGTGCTCGCCCTTATTGGAGTAGAGGCCGACGATGGCGAGAGTAACATTCGATCGCCGGAGGGTCATCCGGTGTTCGAGATACCCCGGTCGATGCCCCTTGTGGGCTGGCTAATCCTTCGTCCATTTTTATTGGGCTGCCTGGCGTGGGCCACCAACTGTCGGGGGTCTGCTTTGCACCGTGAGGATTTTGGGCCAACTTGGACCTAGCGTTACCAGGTTGCATGTGGGCCGAATTGATTTTACCCTCCTCACAAATTAATAAACATATTATTTAATTATCATTATATAATTAATTATAACAATGTTACTTAATCTTTTTATGTTAATTAACATTATTAGTGCTGAGGAAGGGAAAATTCATCAGATCCAATGCGGCCCGATAATGCCAGGCTCATTACGTATTAGGGCGGCCAAGCCCATAACGGTCCACCTAGGCCAGTTAGTGGCTCTGTAAACGTGGCCCGATCAAGGCCCATGAAAGCTTCGCCAACCCACGGGCAGAATATTCACTTGCGTGCATTTTGAACGTCGCAGAACTCGTCAACGGATGAATGCTGGGACTCCTATTATGGGACTTACCCTAAGAGGGACCGAGTCCCACTCACACCGTCGAGATGTCCATCACGAGGCCTTCCCTCTGGGAGCGGGCGAGTGGGCGACAGATAATTCTCACGATCAAGTAGGACACTACTCCACGAACAACATCATTGCTAAGTCGGAACAACTTTGCGTCCTATATAAATAGGTCCCTAGACGGGACTATAAGGACGGAGACAAAATAGAAGGAAAAAGATGACAATGGCACAGAGACCTCCATCGCCAACCGAAAGATTTACACAGAGAGAGAGCCCCTCGCGCGCTCACGCATGCAGGTACCGAAGGAGACTCTAACAGGATAACAATGAGAGAGAGGTCCCCTCCTGATTCTTCTCTTCCTCTCTCTTCGAGCACTCTCTACCTCTCCGAGCACTTTCTGAGTATTGTCTCCACGCTACATGCTCTTAATTTTCTCCCTCTTCAACCTTCTGCCTCTTCAACTTTCTTTTGACACTCTCGTACGGTCCTGATTTAAGTATCGAAAGATTTTCCCCTGGGATCTCTCCTTGGACCCCTTATGAGGCTCTTAATGGTTGCAGGTTGCATCAAGGTGACCGGTTACTCTTCCCTATTAAACAAATATCAAAGGTATAATACGAGACTAAGAGGACATACCTTAACATCTATACGTGCTAATTAATAGTATTAATTAATATTATTAATACTAATTAATATTATTAGTGTTGCCTACTCATGCTAATCAATCTTATTAGTGTTCATTAAATAATATTATTTAATTATCATTAAACAATTATTTATTACAATGATCCTTAATCTTATTATGCTAATTAATGTTATCAATACTAATTAATTATGTTAATTAATGTTATTAATACTAATTAAGCATATAAATTAATTTTATTTATGTTAATTAATAAATACATTACATAATTGACATTAAATGATTAATTATAACCATCTCATTGTTGCCAATGAAGAATTAATCATACTAAAATTAATAATGTTAATGTTAATTATGATCATTAAGAATAAATGCATTAAATAAAATTAACAATATTAGTGTTAATTATGAGCATTAAAGAGGAATATTACTGTTAATTATAATTAATAAGAAATATAAAATAATCTTTCTCTCAGGATTAATCTCATTTATATTTTTAATTTTATCAAAATATTATATTTATATTATCATATTTATCTCTCACATCTAAATCTAATATGATAATAAAGATATAAATTAAATAACGGTGTAGCGCTCTCTCTCTCTCTCTCTCTCTCTCTCTCCTCCGGCCAGCCTATAAATCTTGCCGGGAGGGAGGGGGGTAGCTCGCTCTTCCCCGGTCTCTCACCCAAGGCAGGCGCGCCCGCAGTAGCAGTACGAGGCAACCCATCTACAATACCATGGCAAGCATCCCCACTTCGTCATCTCCTGCTGGATCATCAAGGTCGAACACTACTCCCTCTCCCTCCCGTCCTCTCTACGAACATGTCTCTCCCTTTGTCTGCAGTGTCAATTATCTGTGTCTTTGTACAGGTTATGGGGCAAAGTAGCCCTGATCACAGGTGGAGCCGGCGGCATTGGCGCCGCCACCGCACGGCTCTTCTGCCAGCACGGGGCCAAGGTCGTCGTCGCCGACGTCCAAGACGAGCTCGGCCTGTCCCTCTGCAACGAACAGCTGGGAGGCCCCTCCACCGCCACCTACGTCCACTGCGACGTCACCAAGGAGGACGACGTCAGGGGCGCCGTGGACGCCGCTGTCGCCACCTACGGCAAGCTCGACGTAATGTTCAACAACGCCGGCATGATCGACCTCGCCCAGACGCTCGCGGACGCCGACGCCGCGGGGTTCGACAGGACCGTGGCTGTCAACCTGAGGGGCGCCTTCCTGGGGGCCAAGCACGCCGCCCGCGTCATGGTGCCCGCCCGCCGCGGCAGCATCATCTTCACGACCAGTGTCGCGGCCGTGGTGGGCGGCCTCGCCTCCTACGGCTACACGGCCTCCAAGCACGGGATCCTGGGGATCATGAAGAACGCGGCGGTGGATGTGGGGAAGTACGGTGTGCGAGCCAACTGCGTGTCGCCGTACGGGGCGGCGACCGCACTCACCACGGGCTCCCGGGGTATAGAGAACGAGGCGTTCGAGAAGAGGATGAGGGACGCCGCCACCCTCAAGGGGGCGGTGCTCAAGGCGGAGGACGTCGCCATGGCGGCGCTGTACCTGGCGAGCGACGAGTCCAAGTACGTGAGCGGGCACAACCTGGTGGTGGACGGGGGTTTCACCATCGTGAACCCATTGCTCTCCGCCTTCAGCCAGTAGAGCTTGCACCTCGTCCACGCCAACAATGGCTGCTGCCGGCGGGGCCAGTGCGGCTTCCCCGACGGTGGCTCCCCGCTCCATCCCCACCCGAGTCTTGTCCACCATACATATTTTCAAACGTTATATAAATGTCGTAGCACGTGAAACAAACATGCCTAATTATGTAGTATATCTTCATAGCATTCCTCAATCATGAACAATAATAATATTAAATCGCCTTGTGGAGATGGTTCGTCCTGTCAAATCAAATACAATCTCAACAACCAAACGGAAAGCGGAATTGGGGAGAGAAAAATAGTCGATCTAGTGAATACGTCCCATCGAAAGTTTACCGCCCATTTGCCGCCCGATTTGCTTCTCACCACACATTGCCATGGCAGCAGGTAAAAGTGAGATTTTTTATAGTTTTTTCATAAATATAAATGTATCGTAATTCAAAATGAATACAGATTAAAATATACAGTCTTTCCCGAGACAATACTTCGCGTTGTTGAATTGCTAATTACGTCCCGGTTTCATATATATATATATATATATATATATATAAGGAAATTACAGCGATTTCGGGATCCAGGGGACACATGTCACACACGTCCATAGATACTACAGTTCATCAAAGAGCACACAAACTTCACCTGAATATTCACCTAACAAATCTACGTGCCCAAAAATTCCAGCATGTTTCAACTGCCAGATAGCCCAGAGCCTGTCAAAGAAAATCTTGGCAAAAAAACAAGAAAAAAAATTTGCGCTAGATCTAAATGATAATGATAATAATAATAATAGATTGCCAAGCCCTATAATAATTAATAATAAAGAAACTTTAGAGCGAGGGAGCAAGCAAGCAAGAATAGGGAGTTGCGCACTCAAACGGATGCAGGGGAACCAAAAATGAGGGCACATCCAATTTGGCGAAGACTTCAGTCGTTCAGAGAGAGCGTGCCAAGCTGGTCAGCAGGATCAGTGCCCGTGGCGCTCGCCATACGCAGGACCTCCATCGCTTCCTCTACCTTCTTCTTCAAGGCATCGGGAGACTCTACAAGGTGGAGTACCTCCGTCTGGTCCATCTCTAGGAGCATCCCCGTCACCTTACCCGCGTTAATCCTCTCGATCCTTTCAACTAGAGGGTACAGCTGCTCCCCCAGCATCTGAACCAAATTTATTCATCAAATCATATGTTAAGTGCACTGAGGAAGATGTACACGATGGCAATAAACTGGCAGGGTTTAAAAAAAAAAAGGTTTCAAGAAAACGGATTAATACTTGAACGGGGGGACGTGGGAAGTGTTAAATAAAACAGCTAAAATCCGTAGGCATTTTACTTTCAAAGAAAATCTGTAGGCAATTTACTATTTATTAGTGCAAACGGATTTTCATGAGAAAATATTTTGGGAAGGCATTAAAGCACCTGGGTGCACACAGGGCTTGCTCGTGCCATGGGCCAGCCAGCCGCCTGCAGGTTCTTCGGTCCTTTTTTTATTTTTTGGGTGTGTGTGGTGGGGGGAAGGGGGAAGACTGTAGCTTGATAAGCTCTCCTACCTCCCCTCTAACATGTAGTTCACTCAGTTTCTATAACCCTCTCAACTGGTGTTTATACATCCACAAAGAAGTGAAAAAAATGAAACTAATCTACCATAAGTCAACAGAATATTACCACTCGTTGATGCTCAGGACTTGCAGAGGCTAAAGCAGATGCAAGGGTTGTAATCGGAACAGAAAGTCGGGCTGCATCCATGGGAGCAACTAGCATTCCATTGACGTCAATTGGCAAAGGCATCATACGGCCTACAAGGCCTTGAGGTGCTATAGATGGGTCCGCCGCGTTGCGAGCATTTGGCATGTACCTGAAGCCCTGATTAGCATTACGCTAAATCAACTAGAGTTAATGGGTAGATCACAAGTAGATAGAAGCAAAAAAGAAAGAAAGTAAAGAAGTCTTGATACACAAATCTACAGACATAAATCCTTATTCAATACACACTGTATAACCACAAAATGTACCCATTGGTCCCCTAATCTTACCACTTCATGAACATGTGATTAACTGATTGGCCTCCCACCTCCATTTCCATGCCTAAAGCTGGGAAAATGCCCAGTTACTACAGTGAATGTGTTTTTGGAAAAGTCTATGAGGGGAAGCCTTGTGCAACAATGAGGCTGCTCCATTGGGACCTATGGGGCACAGCTACAGAATTGGAAAGTCTCTTTGCAAAAAAAAAAAAAGGTAATGCTACATGGTGCATATAATTCGCCCTCCCCAGACCCTATAATGGTGGGAGGCTTGTAGTATTGAGCTGCCCTTTTGTGGTTCACTGAAAACTTTGTAGTTCATCTTTTTGATAATTAAGTTGATTTTTCCCAACAGGTAGGCTCGCACAGTATGCTTTGGCAAGTGAAAGCTCTATGGGGACAATAAATGTATACAAAACAGCAAGAGAGTGGAACTTCTTAGAACCACAATCTGGAATAAATTCTGTATTGTAGTGAAAGTGATTATCAACTCTAAAGCCATGTGCACCGACAACAAATACATTTGAACAGAATAAAAGCTCATAATCCAATTCAAGAAAATTATCATTGTGACCTAGATGTGTAATTGATGCTAATCATTGGAAGTAACCAAGTACCAATGCTCTCAATTCATCAAAGACCTTGAGTGCATAATGCGCAAGAGATTGCTTTCACAATGAGTGAACGGAAATATTTATGGATCATTCAAATCTACTCCAAGTCAACACACACAGGACGTAACATGTACCTGCTGCTGCATCTGTTGTGGGGTTCCACCTCGCCTAACACCCATCCTCTGTCCTGGCTGTCCTTGCCTCTGGAGGTGGTAAGGCATCATATAGTTTGGGTTCACACCAGGCTGGATTCCTGGCATAAGTTGTTGTTGATATCCATAGGCAGCAGGTTGGGGGATGACCCCAGGAGCACCTTGACCAAAATACAATTGCTGGGGACCCAGCCTTGGTGCACCAGCGAAACCAGGGGACGGCAATGGAGGAGCCAAAGGTCCAGTAGTTCTAACTTGTGCAAAATAAGCCTGGAAATCAAAATCTAATGCATTAGGAAGAGTAAGTAAAAGGCAACGCCTAGAGGTTGATGCTGAGTAATGTTGCAAACACTAATGTACAAAGTGCTGAAAGGTGAAAGGATATCCTAACATCATCTAAGTCAAACATGTCCCACAGAAGAAGAGACAACTTGACATCCACTTTTTCTACAATGCTAAGCATGGTATTGGTGATATCTTTAGAGTGTACCATGGTCGCATGAAGGCTAAAAGAGCAAAAATCATGGACAACGGATAAAAGTTTAAAATGGTAAATATCGTAGAGAATCAATTATACACTGCCAGAATAAAATGGAACAAACAGAACGTAATGATAATGAGATAGAGAAGGGCTAGTGTGTCAACTATATCTTCAAATTCAACCCAGTTTAACAGCATATAAACCTACAAAGGACAGTATATCCTTGTCCACATGTTCAGCTACACAGCCAATGACCTTGCATTTAGTCTCCCCAAAGCATTGAGACGTGACATCCAATACCCCTTCCTGCTTCACGTTTTGCATCTCCCAACATTCCTAAAACTAAGGATCATCCTAACTTATCACCTAGTATCGACCAACAAATCTCAAAACATCAACAAAGGATCTCTCCTTTTCCATTATTTCTCCAAATAACTTTCCTCTGATTCAGTATTTCACCTTGCACCTAGTGCGTGCTCCAACTTGTTTGAGAAGACAACTGGTATGTTATCAATGACACTAGGGCTCACTTTGTTAATGGGATAGGTGAAATCGGGGTGGCGAATTCGCCGGTTGCCCCCCGGTTTCGGCGGTCCCAGCGTTGTTTGGCTTTGAAGGCACCTCGGTTAAGAGGGTAGAACAAGTAAAAGGTGAATGAAACCCTGGGTTTCCCTATTCTACCCTCCAGCGGTCGAATAAGCCGCCCGAGGGTGGCTTATTCTACCTAAAACCTATTCTAATAACAAAGAGGGCCTAGAAGATTAATAAGTCCTCTTATTATCTGAGGAATAAGAATAGTGGTTCCTGTCATGGTGTCTTAAAATTTTTAGTCTATGGTGTAATCCCCAAACCCCACAAAACTTTGTCGGGGATTATTGAACTGAAAAATTATACATGAGTTATCTTTAAAAATGCCAAAATATCAATCATGAAACACTTCAGAAAACAAAAGGTCAACAACGAGACAATAATGTACTCTGATCAGGTACAGTGAACCCATAATCTAGAAGAAATAGAAGTCTACAATATCATCTATATTTAAAGGGACAAAAGTCCTACTTCCCATTTGCTGACAGCAACGACGCTGATAAAACAGATTCCTCATCATCGGCATTCAGAGTTACTCTCCATCAAAACAACCAGAAAAAAAATATCACTTCAAATATGCTATCAAACACATGTAACAAGGATAATGGAATTTGCAGAAAAGTTAAAGTAATTCAGTCTGGCCATAGAACAGGGAGGGAATATATCATAGCAGTCTTACCTGCAACCTTGCCTTCCTTTCTTCTTTCCGCTGAGCAACAGCAACATACAAGGGTTTCTTCCCTATGATTTTCCCATGCATTGCCTTTATCTAAAACAACACCCAATAAAAACTACTTTAGGAACACAGCAAATGATTAGAAAATCTTCTAAAACCAGGTGCCTTATGAGCAGGAAGACAGCATACAGCATGACTAGCTTCCTCTGGTGTGCAAAATGCCACGAAACCAGAGCCTCGGCTTTGCCCATTGGAATCAAGCATGACCTACGACACATAAGAAACATGGCAAAATCACATCAGGAGTCCAGACATCCAACCATGGGAATGTTAGACACTAGTGTCATGCATACCTTGCATGATGTAACAGTTCCAAATTCAGAAAATAATCCTTTGAGTTTTTCATCATCAATACTGTCATCAATATTTTTTAAATACAAGTTTGCTCCTTGTAGTTTTTCCAACCTCCCATTTCTTTCCTGCTCAAATTTCGCCTTCAAGTCAGCTTCCCTTTCAGATTTCCTCTGAGCCCTCCCAACATACCAGATCTTCTCATCATTTGAAACAGCAGTTCCATTTAACTTCTCAACGGCAACAGCGGCATCATCTGGGCTCTGAAAATTGACGAAACCAAAGCCCTTAGACTTCCCATTTGCATCTTTCATCACTACTGCACTAGTGATGGGACCAAATTTACCAAAAATACTCTTCAGCTCTTCTTCAGTTATTGTCTCAGAAAAACTTTTTACATATACATTAGTGAACTTCAGGGGACCATTCGCTCGTTCTCGTTCTTGACGACGAACAAAGAGGCCAACATATACTTGTTTGTCATTAACTAACATACCATTGAGTTGTTGAATAGCCTTCTGTGCAGCTTCTTCATGTTCAAACTGTACAAAACCATAGCCTCTTGACTGGCCATTGGTGTCAGTAGCCACCTTACAAGAAAGGACGGTACCAAATGATGCAAAAATGTCATGTAATGACTTGCTGTCAATTGCTGTATCCAGATTCTTAATAAATACATTAGCATATCCACTTTTCCTTATACTAGGATCTCGATGTGAAAACATGATCCTCATAGGTTTCCCATTGACGGGAGTAAAATTTAAAACCTCCAAAGCCTGACTAGCTGCAATTAAACAGATGAAAAATGTCAACAGCAGAATACCAATGATATAGAGTCTGATCCTACCAGCATATCAAATCATGAAACCAGCTTATTATACAAGGCAAACATTAACTGCCACATTCATGTCAGGATGAATTCAATCACCTAAAGTTATCAACCAAATTTGCAGAAGATATATCAAAGATAATTGAACTTGAGAGGCTGCGCAAAGAGGGGAATGACACATGAAGAACAGCTGAACTTTTAAAACAATCCAAACTTCCCATTCAACAAGGCTCTAACCAATGAGACTGCAATGTGGAGGGAGGCTAGAGTTCCCTCCAATAACTCAGAGAGGCTACCTGCCACAAACATTACAATGAATGACAATTTCATTTTTAACATATTGACATGTCTCTACACATCTAAATTTTTATCATGCCCACAATCCTCGCATCTTCTTACATGTCCCATTTTATAAGTGTTCAAAAGAAAGATCACTAAAGTCTACATCAGGTATTCTCACCCCTAGGGTTGGAGATATAAGATAAGGAGTGTTCTCTCAAGTCTCAGGCCCATAGGCATGACAAAAATCATGCCAATGACTGCAAACAATAAGAAATGCTCTGTGCAATGCCAAGATTGAGATTAATGGATAGAACCTACGAATCCTTCTTACACTCATAGATGTATCACCAATGCCAAGTGATAATTAAATCATGCACTTCAGTAATAAAATTCAGGTGATTCCCCCTTAAAGATGGTAATGAAAACCTGAGAAATGTAGCATTTATGAGAAGTTTTCGCAGAAGACCTTGAGGCTGTAGCTATTTCAGCTCCTATGACTTGAGTTCCTCTCACCAATGGCAACCGGAGAAAACCCTCCTACCCTTGCTCCTAGAGACACCATTCCCAACCTTCCATATATCCTCTCCCATCAGTTGAGTTCCTCTCACCCATGGCAGCAGGAGAAAACCCTCCTGCCCTTGCTCCTAGAGTCCTCACTCCCAATCTTTCATATATCTTCTGTTCATGTCAGATGTTTCCTAAACCAACCATCTTCACCTCGTTTTCCTGGTAACAGTCTCCCAACTGCAGCTAAACTTTTCCTCCCTGTCTCCTCCATACAGGTGGAAAGAGCACTTGCCATGTTAAACACTGGAAAGAAAATGTACCCTTCTGTATTACATAGCAATAGAAAGAAAAAAGGTGCAAAGATAGGAAAGAAAATAGACATCTTGACTATTGACCTGTGCCCATTGATGTGCTATGGATGCACATGTGAGATCCATAGAAACTCTTGTCTTCTATAGCAAACATTTTTTCCTTCCCATTTTTCTTTTCTTGGATAAAGTTCTACTAGCCTCTACTGTAGTAACAAATTTGCATGTCACTCCAGCAACTCGAGGCTTGAATACCACAATTTACAATATGTACTCATCTTTCCTTCACTTGTTCCCCTCCTCTTCATATTCCCTCCCATTACTTTAACCAATCAAAAAAATCTCTGTCCACCTCAGTCCTTCCTACAACCCAACGCTTACTGCCATATCCATTTCCAATTCCCTGCAGCCACAATGTTCGTTAAACACATTCCAACTTACATGTCTCATTTGTTACTCTTTTCTCTGACATATATTCATTTCTCTAACATATATGTGTACAGTGCACTGACTATGAAATGCAATGAGCCTAAATCAATATTCACTCCCTAAACTTACTAATGCGTAGTCTGACATAAACTAAAAATTTCAACATCTGAATGTAGAGATCTGGTATCCAGTCACCCAATCATCTAGTGCCGCCCTATGGGAAAGGGCACAGAAGTAGAAAGGAACTATCAGTTTTATGAATATTTACCACACAGCGTTCTTAAAATTCATCAGGAAGAAATCTCTTTCCTTCCTTTTTCAAGGCCTCATTTGGACCATTTCATGTAATAAATGATAATGGTCTTATTTAGAGATAAAACGGCACTAATCAATATCTAATTTTATAATTCTTTTTCACTCCTATGGACCATTTGAGCCAGTGGGACTAAGACTGTTTTCCAAGTAAATGCACTTTGTATGGCAGAAGATTCTATGAAAAGTTGAAAACAAACAATCAGACCCTTCTAGCTTATTATCTGCAGTTTTGGCTTCCACAAAATGTTGTGGGAAAACAAGTGATGGTTCTTGGGGACTCTACCCTTTTTCTGATCTTCTGAGCAACAATGCAGGAACTCTACGCTAGTGAAGGAGTACAAATTCTATGTAAAAAAAAAAACACAAGTTTCTCTTGTTTCAATCAAAACTATGCCATTGTGGAAAAAAAGAGCCCACTTTCACCTTTTGAGCCAGGTGGGCCCTCAACATCTACATACTTCCCCCCAGTACCTAGGTATATCTGCTTATGTATGCCCTACGGGAACACATGTAAGGTAAAAACAGATTGTAAAAAGCTCGAGGATCATATCCATGTCATGACAAATGAGGCTACCACATGGACTTCATTTCATCTGCAGCGCACAGAGTATGAGTTTTCTAGAAGACCAGAACTCGGACGAATTCCCGGAAAACCTGATAATGGGCCTTTAAAATACGACAAATAGCAAGTACTGATCAATCAACCAAAACTGAACTTTTCAATGTCCGCCAAACGACGTACAGAAGAAGGCATTGCGAAGACAAAAGTACAACACAAGCAAGAAGCAATGAATAAAACACGCACAACAAGGAAGGCAAAGAAAAAAAAACACGAGATCAAACGACAACGGGACCAGTAAAACCCTAGAAAACCCAGGGGACCCCGTACCTTCCTGATGCGAGCTGTAATTGACGTAGGCGTACCCGAGCGAGACCCGCCGATGTATGTCCCTGCAAACCCTAACGGACACGACGGTGCCCATGGGGCTGAAGACGTCGAAGAGCTGCGCCTCCGTGACGGAGGCGTCGAGATCGCCCACGTACAGCGACGCCTTGTTGAAGCCGGCCCCCGCCGCCGGCCCCGCCGCCATCATCTGCTGCTGCGAGGGGGGCGCAACAACGGCGGGAAGCGGAGGGGAGCGCACCGAGTTCGCCATTGCCAGGGGAACCTCTAGGTTTTTCCCTTCCCCCCCTCCTTCCCCTCCTTTTTTTTTATGGAAGTCTCTTTGTGACAGAGGGGGACGAAATAAACAAGAGGCGAATCAGGAAAAGAGCGCACCACCCCCCCCCCCAACTGCGTCGCCTCGTGCGGGCATCCGTAAACCAACCAACCCCCGACAATTGCGTATAATAACGATTATGCCACTGCGTTGCGAAAAGTGGCGTGGCGTGCGCCACTGTCTGGATGCAGCCGGGAGCGCGTATGCACGTAACGGAAACCGTCGGCCTTGTGAAAATGTGGCGCGTTGGGTGGGGGTAATTTGGACAATTACTCCTCCGCGACGGTTACTTCCCGTTTCGCGAAAGTTGAATGGGAGCGGGAGTTATAGGCCGGCAGGAGAGTGGGTGCCAGTCAACTCACACGATGTGCGTACGCAACGAAAGGGGTGGGGCCACGCATAAGAGTTTCCCGCGTAGCACGATTCCCCGTCGACACCAGCGGCTACGCAGGAAGAACCTTCTGCAGCGACTCACCTGTACTAGCATCTCCAAGGAACTCGTGAAAAATGTTTAAAAAAAATATGCGCGACATGCACTCTCTCTCTCTCTCTCTTTCTAAAACCCTTTTTAATTATTATTACGGGAAAGTTTAAGGCATGCTCGAATGTGTACAATATTTTATAGGGATTCTTATATATATACTCCCATAAATTTTGATTTTATCAAATATATCTCTCATCTGAGTATATTATCATGAATATCCTTCATTTAGACAAAAGTATTATAGTTATATCCTTTAATTTATTATCGTCGATGAGAGGAGAATATTCCGTGAAATATGTCATCTACGGTCGTTAAATCTAGAGTATATTTAACAAAATCAAATTTTATAGAGATATATAAACAAAAATCTTACTATTTAACTCACACTTAATTTGGACTAAACACACTGGAGTTACGACGAGGTCATAATCGTGATATTATCTATATTTTAAAGATATTCATGATAATATACTTAGATGAGGAATATATTTAACAAAATCAAACTTTATAAGAATATATATAAAAAAATTCCTATTTTATGCACAAAGAAATGAGTTTATAATGGGTCAGAGACAAAAAAAATTTCGTTTCTTATGACAAGTAATAGAGATGAAAACCAACACAAAAATTAGTGTTTTCACTTCCACATCCATTCACTTATTAATTGGGAATGATTCGATATTTTATCTAATTGACTAAATTTTAAGTGTCTAAACTCTATAGATCTACACGATCTATATAATATATAAAATTGTAAATTAGTAGAAGTGTCATTATAACTTTTAAAAATAAATTTCTAACTTGCAAAACATAATGATCGTACATTACAAAAAAGTCAAAAAATAATATAGCCATACCATAGACAATATAAACTGATAAAAACCATACAATTCACTTGTAAATTTATGACCTTCAAATTGGATGTGAATAAAAAACAAGTTTAAGAATGAAGAAACACTTATTTTTGTTTTCAGCTCCGATGGTTATTGAGTATCCACCTTTCTCATTCGATAAGTTTCTAGGTGAACTGAATTAAATTTCAATATATATTATCAGATTCAAAAAATGAATTAAAATAACAAATTTTGCGTCTAACCATAAAATCCCAGGTGACAGTTTCGGGCATAACCCCGCCGACCCGCGTGTGCATACGTAACTATCTCATCCAGAGTCCAGCTTTGGAACGCGTATAGTTTTTCACGAGTCAGGAATCTGGTGTATACGTAACATTTCAGAAACATGACGTCAAAATTTGGGTTTAAAATTTAAGTTTTTTACATATAACTCCTTACAAATTGAGCGAATTGTAGAGGAGCTCCTTAATTTTGACTATTTCCTTAAAAGTCTCTATAATCTTCTAATAATTATTAAAAAAGTATGTTTTGTAAATGTAAAAAAATGAATATCTTATGAAATATTCCATCTATGAGATAACATAATAATAAAAAAGATTAAAATATCCTTCCTTAATGTGAACTCTCTCTCTCTCTCTAGTCCCACAAAGAGTGTCAACCCCCCCTCGACAGTAGTGAAAGGCTAAGGGTGTCAGAAGGAGAGAGGAGACTTACCGATCAAGGAGAGGGAGAAGGGAGGGGCATGGAGGGGAGAGGAGAGAGGACTTACCGGAGGGGGTGAAGGAGGTGTATGGAATAAGGAGGGAGGAGGGGGTTACTAGAGAGAGACGAGACATTTGGAGCAAGGAGGGGAGACATCTAGAGCAAGGAGGGGGAGAGAGATTTCCCGAGGGGGAGAGAGCAGTCTAGAACAGGGAGGGGGAAGAGGGTTTGTCAGAGGGGGAGGGGAGACATCTAGAGCAGGAAGGGGAGAGGAGGGTCCATCAGAGAGAGGCAATAAAGGGGACGTGCTTGCTTGTCAGAGGGGAGGGGACTAGGCAGAGGGGGACAGAGTGGTCTAGAACACGGAGGGGGGAGAGGGCTCGCCAGAGGGGGAGAGGGGGCATCTACAACAAGGAGGGGGTGCCTACTCATCGAAGGCGGAGGGGGTGTGTCTAGAGGATGGAGAGAGACCGAAGAGGGGTGAGAGTGAAACTCTCCTTGAGTGAGAACAAATTTAATTTTTTTAATTTTTAAAATATAAAATCACTCCGAGTGAGAGTGACTTCATATGAAAGTTGAGGAGGGTAGAATTGGCTCGGCCCATGGAGGGCCCATCTACCGCAAACCCAACTCGATTGGCGTCGCACCCAACGGGCCTCGACTAACACGGCCCATTACACGCGGCCCAAGATGACAATCCTTGGATTCGACAGTAAGAGGAGCCTTAGCCTAGGCGAAATGACCGTCGGATAAACCTCCGACGACTGACCGTTGGCCCCCACGACTCCGATCTCGACCCCACCAAGGGCGAGTACGCCCCACAGACACCGTAAAACTCGTCTAAAAATCGACCGACCTCGGGATAACCGCCTCTCAACGAGAAACTTCCGCCACGATCGCAAGAAGCCTTATCCCACAATTTACGCCCTTCCCTCGTAAGGGATCACTCACCTCCACCAGGAGGGCCCCCTATAAAAGAGACCCCAACGAAGGACAACCCACGGTGAATTTTTCTACCAAGAGCTACACCGAGATAATAGAGTACCCATCATACTACTGTGAAGAGAGGTCCCAACTATCTACTCCCTGAGAGAGGATCCTTTCTGAGCGATCCTACCACCTAGCGAGCACTCGTCGAGTGGTCACTAATTCGACAAGCACTCCCACAGAAACCCTACAACTCTCTCAGGCCCTCTATGGCGACCTCCCATCATTCTCCTTACCTCCTAATCTTCTCTGTTCATTAATTAATATCTTCTTGACTTAAACATCAAAGAGTTGTCTCTTGAGGTAACACACAAGACTCTTTCTAACGCTCTATCTTCTGGTAATTGCAAACTTCCATGGATGTCAGACGATCTTCCACAACAAATAAATAGAAAGATGTGATACATAATATAAGAACCAGATTCCTACCGCTACAAAAGTCATTACCACTTGACACAACTTCCCTTTATTTCTCTACCCACATCTTCTTTCTCTCTCTCCCTCTCTTTTTGTCTCGAATTGCCACCAGAGAGAGAGACCCCCTCTAACACCCCCCTCCCCCTCTCCCTCTATCTCGAATCATTGATGGAGAGAAAGACCCCCTCCGAGATCCCCCCTCCTCTTACTCTATCACCTCATCCTCTTTGTCTCCCTCTCTTTTCATCTCAAACCGTCACAAGAGAAAGACCCCATTTGACGTCCCCTCTCCTTGCATTCTCTCTCTCTCTTTATGCGTCTAACCATGATGGAAGGGGAGACCCTCTCTAACATCCCCCCTCCCCCTACACTCCCTCTATCACCTCATCCTCTCTCTCTATATGTTCCTCCATCTCTCTCTCTCCCCCTATCTTTCTATCTATGGCCACCGTCAAAGAGAGACTCCCTCGATATCCTCTCTCTCTCTCTTAGAGGGGGAGAACCTTCCGTCATCTCTCTCTCTCTCTCTCTACTAACTAAGACTAATTTAATATTTTATTAACTTTAGATCAAGTTAACAATAGTACGATTAATTTTCATCGAACAGAAAGAACGACTAGAACTTATTTTGTATAATACTGATGATTGTAGAGATTTTTAGAGAAATAATAAACATTGGGAGATTAATCTACGATCCACTAAATTTGTAAAGAATTATATGTAAAAATTCTTAAAATGTATAAGATTCCTTCGTGCATAACTATGAGTCTCGTTACAAGCACACACCTTTAAACTGCACAAGAATAATTTAAAGCATGCAAGTGCAGGTAATTCTTTTCAAGCCACTAAAATACGATCCATAGTAAGCGATAATCACATTGATTTAGGGTACGTTCCAAACTAACACCGAGGATGACGTACATGTTAAACACACCAAAACCAATGATTTGCTGTATTGATGTGACTCACAACGAATCAATTATAACGTATCATATGTGAGTAGAATCGAGAAGATCGACTCGATTCCGATGACTTGGTTTCTTCGAGTTAAGTTCAAATTCATATGAATCATGTCGTATCATATCGTATCGTATCTGATCTATATTAAGTCAGATAAGAATTGCCGGGTAAATACGTGATAACAATGGAACACGTCGCCGGTACTCGATCAATGTTTCATTTCTCTATTAAAAAAATATTAAAAAAAGAGAAAGAAATCTCCCATAAGGTCGAAGAGCAAGGTGAAGGTCAAATCCCCCTACCCTTAAAAAACTCAAAAACGAAGAGGCCTATTTTTCTTCTCTCCTTTATTCATAATTTAATTAATATTATAGATGGATTTCTAGATAATCTTCTATACTTTTAAATTTTTAACAATATTTTGTTGATTCCTGCGGATCAAAAAACGTCTGGAAAGTTGGAAACTTGCCAAAACCGAAAGAGAGCAGAGAGAAATCCGGAAGGTGCACTAGTGAATTTACAGGGTTTCGTGCTTGTGATCTTGTCATCGTTACAGGGGGAAATCTACCTGATGAAGCTGCTCACGTCTTAATGTGTTGGCGCGCCCCTGGATTCACGTTAAATGCGGGAGTACAGGCAACTTGAATTCCGAAACCAGCGGCTGTAATTCCAGAGAGAGAGAGAGAGAGAGAGAAGGAAACGAGGGAGATATGGCGGAGAGGATGCACGGGAACTCGTCAAAGGAAGTCCGGGTGCACCTCTTCCTCGAAACCCATGTCGATGGGTTGGCCATGGCCGTCGCCGTCGCCACCCCAGCGCACATAAGGCTCGGGAGAGTCCATTCCTTCAAAAGGGGTCTGATCGGGATCTTCTTGCAGGTACTCGCTCCATTTCGACGATGCCGCCGGCGCCGCCCTCGGGAGTTTCTTGCAGCCATCGCTCTCTGTTACAAGAGCATCAAAACCGGAAATTGGGAAACCCAAGAGCAAGCTCACCGGGGGCCATTTTTGTGGACGAGGAGGATGGTTCCATCGCCGGCGCAATCGCGATGAGTAGCCAATCCCAATCAGGGGAGGAGGAGGAGATGTGGAAGAGAAAAGTGCAGAGGGTCTTTCATGGGGCAGTGAGTGTGCATTACCTTGGGGTTGTGGATGGGGATTCTGCGGTGCCTGCTTCCGCTTTGGGAAGGATGGTTTGAAGGCATCCTTCGATTCCTTTCTCCCCGTGTCCCTGAGATTTGGTGGTCGCTTCTGGAAGGGTCGATTGAAGATTTGTGTTGGCATTTCTGTCACCACCTCCGGGTAGTCTGAGATTCCTTCGTTGGATGCTGCAACATGGTGAAAACATGATGAAAGCTACAGCAATGCAATTGCTAAATATCCAAGGCAGAAACGTATGGCAAGAAGGAGAATCATGAGATTACAGTAAGGAACAATGGAATTCGAACAGTGGGTGGGAGAATCTAAATAAGAACAAACCATCTGCCGTGGATTCCCCATCATCAGGATCTAAATACTCCGACCAGTCGGTCCTCCTCGGACGGGAATACCCATCGTTGCCAGAAGAAAGCACCGGAGGAAGGGATGCCTTGAGATCGTCCCCGATCATCGTCGGCGCCACGCTGCCCGGCCCGTCGGCCGTCATCCTGGACATGTTGAACCGCTGGACGAATCCCCGGACGTCCCTGGCGAGGTTTCCCCGGGCGAAGACCTTCCGCAGGGACTGCTTCTGGTTGCACAGCGCACAGACCCACTTGTTGCTGCTCCTCCTCTCCTGCTTCACCTGATCGGCCAGCAAGACCATGAACGCAACCAAGGAATCAGAGAGAAGCGATGGGTGGAAGAGGGAAAGATGGGATTCGTTCCGAAAACGAACCTGCATGGTGGAACATTGGCAGCACTGCAGGGCGATGAACACCTGCTGGGTCGCCATGTCTTCCCTGTAAGCACACACGAGCTCTCCGGAGGCTGGGGGCGGCGGCAAAGACAGCTTCGGCAACATAGATGGGATGAGATTTTCTGTTCTCGCGTCCGTCTCTGTTTAAACATGAACCTGAACGTGGATAAGATGCGGTGGCGCAGCATAAGATGTTGTGGTTTGGTTTTTATTTTGGGATAGGTTAAGCTAAATCCGTCGTAAGCGACACGCCAACGTCTTCTTCAGTTTTGCCGCGCACGGTTTGAAATATTTGGGACGATTGCGCATAAAATAGCGGTGACGGCGGGGGTGCCGTGTCTCGGGTCACAGATAGGGTGACCATTATTTGAGTTTAACTTAAAAACGTAAATTAAATTGAAAGATTTGATTCGATTTAGTTAGAATTAAAATTTAAAAAATTTTAATTTAAGTTTAAATTAAATCATACTAAAAATTTAATTTAGTTTCAAAAAATTGAATCGAATTGAATCGAATCATCTAAATTTAAGAATATTTTTGTCAAGTTAATATAAGTGTATACGGAACTATAAATTTTAATTCAAAAGGTTTAATTTTTGTCATTCTGATTAGATTTCTGACTCTATAAAATAGATTTCAAATTACTTTTCATTTTACTGTAATTAAAATTCTTAATTTTTTATGTGAAAATATTATGGAGCTTGTTCTTACAAGTTATAATTATTTATTTTTTAAAATATTCATTTTTTTAGAAATTCTTTTATCTTATCTTTCTCTACTTTTCTTTGAATCCAATCTAATTTCTAAAAGGAGATATGAATATTGTTCAAATCGAATCAAATTGAAATAATTCGATTTGATTTAGTTTGATTTCAAAATAGTATGATTTGGTACGAGACAACATCAGTCTTGTCATCCCTAACTCCTCGGAGGAAGTCGCAGGGAGCGAAATCAAATCAAGGGAGGGCTAGCCATCCTCGGACTCGTCCATCGGTTGACAGGGCCCATCTGCAGAGGCGACCGCAAGGGGGGCAACATCCTGGCTCTGCTCCCCTTGGAAGTTCAGGGCCAGGTTTCCAGGAGAGACAGTTACAAGCCTTCGTTTCGAGTAGGGCTGTCGATGGGCCGGGCCCAGGCCGGGTTTAGGTCAGCCCGGCCCGGGCCCGAGTTATGTCGGGACGGGCCGTGTCGGGTCCGATACTATTAAAAAATTGTAAAGCCCGACTAAGGCCCGGCCCGACAACTTAAATAAAAAATAAAAAATAATATATTTAATAATATAAAACTTATAATCTCACTAAGTTAACTAAAATTTTAATATTAATTATATGATTTGTATGAATATAGAGTTTTAAATCTTATAATTAAGTAAAATAATATAATTTGAACGAGTAGTTTTTAAATTTTGAAAGAAGTAAAAAAAAAAGAGCGGGCCGGGCCGGCCCGCAGGTGGAACTTAAAGCCCGAGCCCGGCCTGTGAGTCTAGTCAGGCCAGACTTTTAGGCCCGACTAAGGGCCCACGGGTCGGAAAAGGCTTTGTGACCCGGCCCGAAATCGGGCCAAGCCCGCGGGCCTGTCAGGCCGGCCCGACCCATTGACAGCCCTAGCTTCGAGGGCTCCTGAGGGAGCACATGGTCCCCACTAACTTGAACAGGGTCAACCAATAGCATCACTTCCTTCCCCTCCCGATCGGAGGTGCAAGGAAATTGAAGGACATTGTCGTCAGAATCCTCTACTTTCTCCGTTGTCTCCGGGGCTCGCTGACGACCCCACACCGATCCCCCAGAGCTGAAAGGAAGGGCTCCGAATAGTTTGGAGGAGGGGATACCCCCGTTGGAGGAGAAAGCTGGGACATCGGATAGGGTGCTCGCCAGTCGAGGGCTCGCTTGGGAGTGCTTCGACGCGGGGGGGGGGGGGGGGGGGGCATAGTAGTGGCTTGTCCCCGCTGGGACCGGCGCCAGGCCCCACTATAGCTAACAGGCGAGGAAGACGAAGCCCCTTGGGTCCCTCGAGCCTGGAGTCACCGAGACTCTGGGTCTCTGGTATGCTCCGGGTCTCTTGTCCTGAAGCATGACCCCGATCCACCGTATTGAACCCAGCCCACTTGCGACGCACCAGGCCCAGGCCCAGCAAGCAAAGGGCTCTACCCCGCTGGCCCATGCCCTTTAGAAATCCCGCCCAGGTTTGAATTTGAACCCCCCCGGCACAACACATGCCCTTCCCCCTCTTCATTCTTCCTCCTCACGCTTGGGGCATTGATGCCCTAGCTCATTGTGCCGCTGTCTTGCAACTCTTAACAACACCTGCACCTTGGCCACATATTGTCCCCCCTCCACGGCAAAGCAAATGACTGGAGGCACCACGACCGTGCTACAGACCCTCACCATCGACTGAATTGTTGTGAGGGTTCTCGACATGAAGAAAAAAGTGATTCCTTGAACGACTGACCCACCAAATCCCCGCACCAGAGTCTCCACCGCCTCATCCGTGCACAAGAACAATGGAAGGCCCTCGATGGCGATTGCCACCTCCACACAACAGGGGTCTGGGAAGCCCCCCCTCCTTTTCACATCCCAATGCTGGATTCAGAGGAGTGCCCCTAGCCTTCCCCCACACTATACCCCACCGCTATAGCCTCCTCGACTTGCGGATTGCCACGAAGTATGACTGATTGATTCGGTGGACCTCCCAGCCATTTCCCCACACGGCCAGCAACCGCAGAACCCTCTCCTCCACCTGCCCATCAATTGGGGCTACCCACAAGCATCTGCGCAGCCAAGAGACATGATTGAGGAGAAGCTCCCTAGGAATTTGGCCGATATCAAGTGCCTACATGCCTAGCCTAGACGGACTACGGCCCCTTGAGCGAACGACATCGTCATATAGTGGGACCTTACAAGTCCTCCGAAAATGACCCAATCTCCTGCACCGGAAGTAAACCACAGTTCGAACTAATGTGAGCCCACATGGACCCCCACCCCCACATAGAGAAACACCCCGAGTAGGGGCTATGTCGGCGACCAGGGGAGGTCGAGCTCCGAGCACATCCCCAGGAGGGCGAAACATTTTCGCTAGAGCCGTTATGAGCCTTTTATGTTTATCAATATAGTTTTTTATTTATTTAAAACTCCTTTTAATTATGTATTTTTTATTTTTTTTATGGATTGTGGAGAGGGGGATTTCTACAGCCCATTCAAAGAGCAGCCGAACTAGGCCCATCATGACCCAATAAGGCCACGCTTACCCAAGTGACAGCCTACAGGGCCCACTTAGGACAGAAAGCCCAATAAAAGATTCGCTCGAGGATACTACCTTCCTAGGCGGCCTCTAGGCTCGGAAGGCCCGAGCGTCGGTCAGGTCACAGGAAAGGTCCATGCCCGGGCCATCTCTCCGCCCAGGGGAAGAAGGCGCATGTCGACCAATCCGACCCATCTTCGTCCGAGCTAAGCCTACCGCCCGGATAGGGCTGGCCTCTCTAAGCTCGGTACGGCAAACGATTGCTTATCCATGCAGCCGTTAAGAGTCCTCTGTGGGCATGAATTTATAAAGGTGAGGGACTCCAGCTCCCCAAGGTGATAACGCTCCCACGATAAGGCAATAAAAGCCCACGTCGAAGACGTAACCCCCACCTGAAATCCCTCGACTTACAGGACTCCAGAAGATGGCGCACTATTTAACCCAAGGATACTCTCCGACGAAAGGTAAGGGCAATCACACGCTCAAAACTCCTGAGCAGGAACCACTTCACCCTTATGATGGAGAGGGATCTCGCGCAGAAGCTACTTCCTCCCTATATTGCTCCCACCATAGCTCTACTGACTTAAGCATCGGACGGTTTTCCCCAGGGACTCATCCCTGGGCCCCTAGATCCGTTTCCCTTTCTTGCAGTTCACTATCCGGTGATCCACTGCCCGCTCAGGACCAGCGCGATATCTTGCCTCTTCATCTGGCGCCGTCTGTGGGAAACGTACAAGAAGCCAGTATGGTGCGAAGGAGCTCAGGGAGGAAGTCCGCCGGCGACAGGGGAAAGGCCATGGTAGCGGCAGGGGATGGCCCCTCCCGGGCCTCACAGAACCCTCCCTCCAATGCCAGCGCCCCCGCCGACGAACCACCACCCCCTCCTGCGGCAGTAGGGCTACCGTTCAATGGTGGCGCCGAAGCCTTCTAGGCTGTCAACGCGAAACTGGATGTCCTCGTGGAACTCATGAGGACCCAGGCGGCTAGGGATGGAAGGTCCCGTGCCCCTTCAGGGAGCCCTCCCCGCGAGAATGCATCCCAGCACATCGCCAGAGGCCGATTCACTCTCCGCGGCCAGCAGATCATCCGCAACAGGACTGAAGGACCCTCGCAGGCTCCGCCTCTAGAGCAAGAGGCTTCCTCCACACCAAGGCGGGGAAAACCTGGGGCGCGCCGTCCGAACCCGGAGATCGATGTTCCCGGGGATCACCAAGACGCTCCTCCCAGCCCCACGGCACGACAACAGCCGGAGTTATCCCTCCAACTGCGAGATTTCAAGACGCGTTTCGTAGAGCAGGAGCGCGCCCTGCAGAAGACCTCTTTCCCGGAGGTTGAGGAGAAATCCCCGTTCTCCGAATACATCTTGAAGGCAGATGTAATGCCCCGGATTTTTCGAATCCTTGTTCATGGATCCCGGATCTGATTTCTCAGAGTGTCCGGCTCTGTTGTGTCCGAAATTTCGTTTTGGACATCTTTCGTTTTCGGATCGACGCGATCCGGAGTCGTTTCGGAGGCCCGGAGTGCGTCCGCGGCTTTTCCGCGTGTGTTTTCCGATTCTCGGTGTGTGTTTCGGTAATTCCTTCGGAACCTCGTTACGGGTGAACGGGGCTGTTCACCAGGGCGCGAGTGGTACCGTTGCGATCGGTGTGTTCCGAGGATCGCAGAAATGTGATTTTCTATTTTTTGGTATTTTCGGGAATTTCAGGATTTTCTATATAATAACCTCCTTTTTCTCTCTCCCCATCTCATTTCTCTCTTCCCTCCCTCTCTCTTCTCTCACGTTCTCTCCTCTCCCCCTCTCACTCCGGGCGGCCGACGGAGGCGGCGAGGGCGGGGCGGCGTGGCTCGTGGGGCGTGGAGTGACGGGTACGGGACGAGGATCGCGATGGTGGAGGCGGTTCGTGGGATCGTGAACTGGCGAGGGTTTAAGCGACGTTTTCTTCGTGGATCGGTGTCCACGGTGCGTCGAATCTTCGGTGGAGGTAGGGAGATGGACCCTCAACCCGTGTACTTCAATTCCCGCGAGTTTCGTAGGCCGTGGTGAGCCGAGCGGGCTAAACGGGGTGATTTGGGAAAAATGCATGTTTTTGGGGTGTGAGCCGAATCTTGTGTTTTGATCGTGTTTTTGGGGTTTAAATGGGTCCTCTCGGTGCCAGAGGGGTTGGGGAATGTTTCCCCCTTTGTTTCCCCATCACCCGGGGGTGATCGGAACGTGGAATGGGTTTTCCCGCCGTTTCTACCATTTTCGGACGCGGACTGAGAACGTGCTAGCTTCCAGTAGCGCGTTCTTGAGTGTCGCGCTGCCCCGACAGGACGCGTTCATCGGAGAAGATGAACATTAAGGCGATTCTTGTCGCGCTCTAGGGTCCCAGCGCGTTTTTGGTTGTCGCGCTATAGGATCATAGCGCGACCTGGTCTGGTCGCGCTATGGACCTATAGCGCGTTCTTGCTGAACGCGCTAGGTTTGCATAGCGCGCTCTTGCTTAACGCGCTATGCATGTGTAGCGCGTTCTTGGGGTGGCCTGCCGGGCTGCCCGAGGCGGACGGTCTGCGGCTGATCGTGCTCCCCTTGGGCCGTGTGTGTCCTGGACACCCCGTGGAGTTCCGTGACCGTGTCTTTGGGTGTCCAGAGGTTTGGTTTACCTCGATTAGCGTTCCCGTGAGTTTAAGGGTCTGAGTGACCTTCTAGTGTTCCGATTGTGTTGTGTTGGTCTCCGGTCGACCCGGTTGTGACCCAGTGGTCGACCTTTGGCCTTGTGAATGTCCCGGGCACCCCGTGGGTTTTGTTACCGTGTTTTAGGGTGTCTGGAGGTACCGTGCTACCTCGATAAGCATGCCCGTGGGCTTGGTGGGTCCAGGCGACCCCAGGTATTCCGAGCTTCCGTGTTCGTGCCAGATCGTGTCACCGTGTGTCGGTGTGAGTGCGGTGAGGTTTCCCCGCAAGTCGTGGCTTCTCTGGAAGGTGGCTTCCTAGTGGGCCAAGCATGTGGCCTTGGACGGTGAGTCCAGCTTCCCAGCCGGAGGCTGGGGGTTTCTTAAGTTCCCTCCTCGAGGGATGGGTCTCGGCAGTGATGAACTGCCTCGTGAGTTGTCGCATTGTGGTTTTGGACCTAGGGATTAGGCCAGATTGACGGCTCAGTGTTGTCATGTGCAACGGTCTTGACCTCGAGTCTTGTGACTCAAAGGCCGTTGAGTTGTAGGTCTAGTGGGCTGTCCAGAGTCTGGTGGCGTCGTGCCACCTGTTACTCCGTGTTACTCGTAATGAGTGCGTGCGGGGTTTCTGTGTCCACGTTCTGTGATCCTCCACTAGTCGTAGCTTCCTGCGCACGCGTGTGCGGACCCACCTGGGAGTGATGGAGAGCGCGACCCGGTGAGACGCGGTTTTTAGGCTGGTTTCCGTCGGCCCCTTGCCTTTGCCACCAGAGTCCGGTGGGGGGGAAAACCAGCTAGAGGACCAGACCTAGAGCAGATGGTCTGTGTGTGCACACGTAGTTGGGGGCTTAGGACACGTGCTGACGAGCGCGACCCCAGCTAGTCCTTGTTGTGGTACTTGTTGCGTGTCTGAGTCTCACGCCCGGGGCGTTGTAGCTAGACACTTGTGACGCGGTGTAAGACGTCAGGGGACGCATCCGGTCGTTCTTCTAGTGGGTGGTACTCCTGTCGAGTATGGAGTGACAGACTGTCAGTCTCTATGTCTTTGACCTTCGGGTTTTTGGTCGTGTTGACCGGTGAGTTCGGTTGTTTCACCTTGGACAGCGTGTCCAGGTCGGCTTTGTCCGGGGGACAGGCCTCTACGGCGTGGTTGCCGTGTGTTCTTACTTCGGTAGGTGGTGCTAGCGTGGTTCGGTAGCTTCGACTGCGTGATCGAGGTGTGCCTTCTGGCAGTAGGAGTAGCTGTAGTGCCGAGTTTTTGACCGGCCACCGGTTTGCTGTTCCTGCTGTAGTTGTAGCTTCCTTTCCGCTACCGCCGTTGTTTCCGGTTGGGGTTCCGCGGGATCCCTGCTGAGTCTCTGTTTTGGAGACTCATTCCCTGCTTTTCAGGTGAGGCGGTTCTTCTTCCTCGAGATTCGAGAGCGCGATGCAGAGGTTCTTAGTTGCCAGCTTGCTGGGCCGAGAGTTCACTTGGCACGTGGTATGTTTTACTGCTTTAGACTGTACTTTCTGTTGGACTGGACTCTGTTGTAGTTGTTTATTTATTTCTGTTAATTGTTGAATTGTCCTGTTTTATTTCCTATTTCTTTGTGCCTCCACACTCCTTTTAGCCCTTCCGAGCCCTCCCGGCTCGTGGGCGGCGGTGCGAGTCTCGGGTTATCGGGCCTTCCCGGTAATCGGATTCTCGGGTCGTTACAGCTGGTATCAGAGCAGTGGTTGTGGACGTACATAGGAATTCAAGATATTGCAGTGATCAGAGTCCGTAAGGTCCAGTACATTCAGCAGTTGGCATAGGGTTTCGTGCATGTTTTCCGCTTTGTTTCTCGCTTGAGAGTTTGAGTGCGCTGTGCGGCGCTGTGAAGGTGGTTGTTGTTCACGGCTTTCGTGCCGGCGCGGGGTCTGCGGATCGAGGTCGAGAGCCTTCTCCCTCATCGGTGGTGGCCTTGGTTGTGCTGCGTTGGGCAGAGGTTGCTGGCAGGCATGAACTTGTGGCGTGTTGCAGTTCGAGGAATTGCAGTGGTGGTGCGTCGGCTGACGCTGTGATTGTGATCCGACGGGACACTTGCCGAGTGTGTCGGAGGCGCTGACCTGATGGAAGCGATGGTTTTCCTTGGTGCTGGATGGTGCTGTTTCCAGCATGTGCGAGGTTAGGTCGAGCATGGAGTTCTTCCGTTGGTCGGAAGTGCGTTTGGCTTCTCCTTTGGTTGGAGAGATTGCGTTGGGTTAGGGTTCGTCGTCTTGCATGCTGTGTTCGGATTGGTTGGCCTTCGTGCGCCATGGAGTCCGTGCAAGACGCGTCCCGCGTTTTGGCAAGGTGGTTGTCTGTGAGAAGCGTTGCCCGTTCCCTGATGTGTAAGGGTGTTGGCGCTGTTCCAGAAGGACGAGTGCCGGCTGGGCGGTGTTTTGAGATTTGCGGTTGGTGTTGTGGTTCCCGAGGTGCGAAGGATCGGAGTCTGCGGGGTTGCAGATGGTTGTCGGGATGGTGGATCCCGAGTTGGCGTTGTGGTGGCTGTGTATGTGGATCAGAGTGCGTGGATCGTAGCGTTGGTTGTTTCGGGTGGATTTCTGAGGAAGTGTAGAGCAACGGAGGATTGGTTCATCGATGTGCGTTGTCTCCGGCGGTGTGAGACGTGTTGGTTGCTGTGCCGTTGCTTGAGATATTGTGGTTTATGGCACAGGCAGGTGGAGAGTTGGGGAAATGTGCTGGCGAGGTTGCCGCATGAGTACCCTGTCCTTGCGTTGGAGGTTGCGTTCGTGGATAAGATCGTGTTCTGGAGAAGTGTGCCGCGGGTTGTAAGAGGTTGTGTATCCCGTGGCTCTGTGATAAGAGCGGGAGTCGGGATTGGCAGGCATCCTCTTGGATTAATTGAGATGGAGATTTTGATGAGATAGGATTCGATGAGACAGGAGGGTGGTTGATGCCTGTGTGTGGAGGTCACTGATGAGACGTTGGCGTGGGATATTGATCCTCAGTCTGTGGCCAGCAAGGGAGGATTCCCCGTATGTCTGAGTCGAGTGACGTGAGGACCGCGTGGAGATGGAGTCATGTGGTTTCGCCATGCTCCCCTGAGAGGGTAGAGTTGGCGTGAGGTTTGAGATTGGAGGTGGTGTTGGTCTGTGCGTGAGTCAGCAGATGGCCTGTCATGTGTTGGATCGTGCCTGCTGGGCCGGTGGAGGTTTTCCGTTGGCGAATGTCTGGCGACCAGTGGATGGTCTTTTCAGAGACAGAAGATGCTGGTTGTAAGGGGCTCGAGAATGGAGAGAGCCGAGTGCCAGCGAGGCCTTTTGGTGGCCATTTCTGAGGTGTGAGCTGGTGGAAGCTCAGTGATTGGTTACCCCTGGTGCAGGGTGTGAGATCGATCGGCGGGTTGTGAAGCTAACGTTGGTTGGTCCGCCGGGCGTGGGCGTTGACCGGTGGATTGGTTTTCGTGGCGAGAATTGCGTTCCCTCGGTGAACGAGAGGGTGGCAGCGATGCCGTGGGTGTTTTCCGTTGTGTTTGAGGTGATACCAGACTTGTGCCCTTGTCTTATGCCTGCTCTAGTGGCCGATGTGTGTGCGGCGTGCGGAGCGTGGCGTTGTTCGTGATTATGGTCTGGCTGTATCCCTCATGATGGCGCTCTTGCGAGGATCGAGGTTTTCTGTGCTGGGGCTCTGACAGCGTTGTCAGTTGGTTCAGTGTTCTTCCCATGTGACTTTATGCTAGGTCCTGAATTTCGAGGATGAAATTCCTTTAAGGGGGGAGGGCTGTAATGCCCCGGATTTTTCGGATCCTTGTTCTTGGATCCCGGATCTGATTTCTCGGAGTGTCCGGCTTCGTTGTGTCCGAAATTTCGTTTCGGACATCTTTCGTGTTCGGATCGGCGCGATCCGGAGTCGTTTTGGAGGCCCGGAGTGCGTCCGCGGCTTTTCCGCGTGTGTTTTCCGATTCCCGGTGTGTGTTTCGGTAATTCCTTCGGAACCTCGTTACGGGTGAACGGGGCTGTTCACCAGGGCGCGAGTGGTACCGTTGCGATCGGTGTGTTCCGAGGATCGCAGAAATGTGATTTTCTATTTTTCGGTATTTTCGGGAATTTCCAGATTTTCTATATAATAACCTCCTTTTTCTCTCTCCCCATCTCATTTCTCTCTTCCCTCCCTCTCTCTTCTCTCACGTTCTCTCCTCTCCCCCTCTCACTCCGGGCGGCCGACGGAGGCGGCGAGGGCGGGGCGGCGTGGCTCGTGGGGCGTGGAGCGACGGGTACGGGACGAGGATCACGATGGTGGAGGCAGTTCGTGGGATCGTGAACCGGCGAGGGTTTAAGCGACGTTTTCTTTGTGGATCGGTGTCCACGGTGCGTCGAATCTTCGGTGGAGGTAGGGAGATGGACCCTCAACCCGTGTACTTCAATTCTCGCGAGTTTCGTAGGCCGTGGTGAGCCGAGCGGGCTAAACGGGGTGATTTGGGAAAAATACATGTTTTTGGGGTGTGAGCCGAATCTTGTGTTTTGATCGTGTTTTTGGGATTTAAATGGGTCCTCTCGGTGCCAGAGGGGTTGGGGAATGTTTCCCCCTTTGTTTCCCCATCACCCGGGGGTGATCGGGGCGTGGAATGGGTTTTCCCGCCGTTTCTACCGTTTTCGGACGCGGACAGAGAACGCGCTAGCTTCCAGTAGCGCGTTCTTGAGTGTCGCGCTGCCCCGACGGGGCGCGTTCATCGGAGAAGATGAACAGTAAGGTGGTTCTTGTCGCGCTCTAGGGTCCCAGCGCGTTTTTGGTTGTCGCGCTATAGGTCCATAGCGCGACCAGAGGTCGCGCTATGGACCTATAGCGCGTTCTTGCTGAACGCGCTAGGTTTGCATAGCGCGTTCTTGCTTAACGCGCTATGCATGTGTAGCGCGTTCTTGGGGTGGCCTGCCGGGCTGCCCGAGGCGGACGGTCTGCGGCTGATCATGCTCCCCTTGGGCCGTGTGTGTCCTGGACACCCCGTGGAGTTCCGTGACCGTGTCTTTGGGTGTCCAGAGGTTTGGTTTACCTCGATTAGCGTTCCCGTGAGTTTAAGGGTCCGAGTGACCTTCTAGTGTTCCGATTGTGTTGTGTTGGTCTCCGGTCGACCCGGTTGTGACCCAGTGGTCGACCTTTGGCCTTGTGAATGTCCCGGGCACCCCGTGGGTTTTGTTACCGTGTTTTAGGGTGTCTGGAGGTACCGTGCTACCTCGATAAGCATGCCCGTGGGCTTGGTGGGTCCAGGCGACCCCAGGTATTCCGAGCTTCCGTGTTCGTGCCAGATCGTATCACCGTGTGTCGGTGTGAGTGCGGTGAGGTTTCCCCGCAAGTCGTGGCTTCTCTGGAAGGTGGCTTCCTAGTGGGCCAAGCGTGTGGCCTTGGACGGTGAGTCCAGCTTCCCAGCCGGAGGCTGGGGGTTTCTTAAGTTCCCTCCTCGAGGGATGGGTCTCGGCAGTGATGAACTGCCTCGTGAGTTGTCGCATTGTGGTTTTGGACCTAGGGATTAGGCCAGATTGACGGCTCAGTGTTGTCATGTGCAACGGTCTTGACCTCGAGTCTTGTGACTCAAAGGCCGTTGAGTTGTAGGTCTAGTGGGTTGTCCAGAGTCTGGTGGCGTCGTGCCACCTGTTACTCCGTGTTACTCGTAATGAGTGCGTGCGGGGTTTCTGTGTCCACGTTCTGTGATCCTCCACTAGTCGTAGCTTCCTGCGCACGCGTGTGCGGACCCACCTGGGAGTGGTGGAGAGCGCGACCCGGTGAGACGCGGTTTTTAGGCTGGTTTCCGTCGGCCCCTTGCCTTTGCCACCAGAGTCCGGTGGGGGGGAAAACCAGCTAGAGGACCCGACCTAGAGCAGATGGTCTGTGTGTGCACACGTAGTTGGGGGCTTAGGACACGTGCTGACGAGCGCGACCCCAGCTAGTCCTTGTTGTGGTTCTTGTTGCGTGTCTGAGTCTCACGCCCGGGGCGTTGTAGCTAGACACTTGTGACGCGGTGTAAGACGTCAGGGGACGCATCCGGTCGTTCTTCTAGTGGGTGGTACTCCTGTCGAGTATGGAGTGACAGACTGTCAGTCTCTGTGTCTTTGACCTTCGGGTTTTTGGTCATGTTGACCGGTGAGTTCGGTTGTTTCACCTTGGACAGCGTGTCCAGGTCGGCTTTGTCCGGGGGACAGGCCTCTACGGCGTGGTTGCCGTGTGTTCTTACTTCGGTAGGTGGTGCTAGCGTGGTTCGGTAGCTTCGACTGCGTGATCGAGGTGTGCCTTCTGGCAGTAGGAGTAGCTGTAGTGCCGAGTTTTTGACCGGCCACCGGTTTGCTGTTCCTGCTGTAGTTGTAGCTTCCTTTCCGCTACCGCCGTTGTTTCCGGTTGGGGTTCCGCGGGATCCCTGCTGAGTCTCTGTTTTGGAGACTCATTCCCTACTTTTCAGGTGAGGCGGTTCTTCTTCCTCGAGGTTCGAGGGCGCGATGCGGAGGTTCTTAGTTGCCAGCTTGCCGGGCCGAGAGTTCACTTGGCACGTGGTATGTTTTACTGCTTTAGACTGGACTTTCTGTTGGACTGGACTCTGTTGTAGTTGTTTATTTATTTCTGTTAATTGTTGAATTGTCCTGCTTTATTTCCTATTTCTTTGTGCCTCCACACTCCTTTTAGCCCTTCCGAGCCCTCCCGGCTCGTGGGCGGCGGTGCGAGTCTCGGGTTATCGGGCCTTCCCGGTAATCGGATTCTCGGGTCGTTACAGCAGAGCTGTCTCCCAAAACCTCCATCCCGACCTTCAAGCTCTACGACGGCCAGGGCGACCCGGCCGATCATTACAACAGCTTCGACGCTTTGATGACCTTGCATGGAGCATCGGACGCCATCAAGTGCCGAGCGTTCGCGACCACCCTGGTCCAGGGCGCCCAGGCGTGGTTCCGGGCCCTCGTCCCCGGATCCATCCGAGACTTCAAACAATTTGGGCGAGTCTTCAAAGAGAGTTTCACCGGAAGTGCCCCCCCAAGGTCGGTAGCAGGGCTCCTGGCCCTCAAACAGGCGCAAGGGGAAAGACTCCGGGCTTATATTCACCGATTCAAGTCAGAAGCCCTGAGAATCCCCCGCCTTGATGTGGCCTCAGCCATAACCGCGCTGACTGGGGGCACCCAGGACGAGAATCTCCGCCGCGAACTTGTCCTCCACCCTCCCTCGACCCTTTCCGAGCTAGTGACTCTGGCATTACGCCACGCCGAGTGCAAAGAGGTGCTCAACGCTTGACGAGACGCAACCGGCTCGGGTCGGGAAGGGGACAAGAAGCGGGCTTCCGAGCCAAGCTCAGGTTCGGGGAAAAGGCTGAACCGCGAAGGGGAACGCAAGGAACCGTCACGGAAGTACGAGCGGTACATCCCACTAGCCGCATCGGTCTACGAGATCTACGAAGGCATCAAGGGCTCGGGCCTCCTCCGCCAACCCGAGCCAATGAGATCGAAGAACCGTAATCGCAACAAGCACTGCTTGTTCCACAGCGATCACGGGCACCACACCGTCGACTGCCACCAGCTCCAGGACGAGATTGAGCACCTCATCCGTCAGGGACATCTAGCTCGGTTCATAGTCGAGCGTAAAGAAGACCGAGGCGCCCCAGAGGAGATCGACAATGCCCCCCGCGGGGTACACATCAATGTCATCTCCGGAGGAGTGATAAGTGTCCATTTCTTATGACAATTCATTGCATGTACACCATTTTATGTGCATATAATTAGGCAATTATGCATATTTCATAGTTAACCTCAACTCCACATTTAAATTGGAGCTTTCACGTAAATTGATTAATTTGATTGTCTTATTTAATAATAAATTAAAGTTGAGGGCCATGAGCATTAATTCTCTATTGCATAATCATGAGCATTTGAGATTTATGTGCACATTGTGGTAATTTTTATGGACTAAAGTGTAATTATGTGTGTGTAGGACACCGAAGTCAATTACAAAAGAAGTCGGGGGCAAAATTGTCACCACTACTTTGACCAAGTCAAAAAGCACATATTTTGGAAGGGGGTTGTCCAAAGCCCAAGGAGGGTGTACTCACCTACTTTTTCTCTTCCCCATGCATCATATTCTACTTAAATCCTATCCATCCATCTCCTTTGATACAATCTCCACCCTCCATCTACCCAACTTTTCCTATAAATAGCCCATGACAAGAAGGAGAATGAAGTTCTTCTTTTGGTAATTTCTCTCCCAACCTTAGGCCTCCGAGTTCTCCCTTGTAAGTTCGTTTTCAGCTCATGCACTCTTCATCAAAGTTCTTTGTTTTTAGGTTCTCTACAACTTCTTCTTCTGGAGCATCTTCTAGTTCTTTCTAGTTTTTAAGCTATTTCGTATTTTTCACTGTGCTGTCCTGTTCATCTGTAAACCCATGTTTCTCTCTGTTCTTTCTCATATTTCTCCCCCTTCTCATCATTTTCTCCTCTTACTGTCTTCATGAAAGTCCTTTGTTTTTAAATGTTCTACAACTTCTTCTTCTACATCATCTTCTAATTCTCTACTGTTTTTAAGTTATAATCTCTTTTTCAAAGTGATGTCCTGTGTTTTTACTGTTCATCCGAGGTGCTAGCTTCGGTTATGTCTCCATTTTGAAGCCCTTCTTCTCTTCTTTTCTCTGTGAGTTTTTCATTTAAGTTTTTCCTCTCTTCCTCCTCTTCAACTTCTTCTTCTTGGGCATCCCCTAATTCCTCTTGGGTTCAAAGTTATTCACCCTCCAAAGATTGCTTCAACGACGAAGGTGACTTCCTCCCGGCGTAGACGATATCTTTCACAAGGTTGTTCGTGATCCAAGGCCAAGAGAGGACGGCGCTATCATCACCATTGCTGCTACCATCTCCAAACTTCAAACTCTAGACTTTTCTTGTGTTATTACTTTTGTGATATTTCACTTCATTGTAATCTCATTGTGTCATTAGTATAAACTTATTTCACATTTCATGTACTCTTTCTTTTAAGTTAATGAAAGGAGTTGTTCTCTTGATCTAGTTCTTACTCTTCTTCCCTCTCTATCTCTTTCTTCTATATCTTCTTTCCACTTCATGTAATTATTTTCTATAGCATAAGCGCATAGTCATGGTGTGTTCAATTAAGTGTTTGGTTTGTTCATCATTTCACTATTTTCTTTAAGCAAATCCAAATCACAAGTATTTTTCAAAGGACTCTAAGATTTTTAACTCTAAAAATGTCTTCTTCCCTGTGGATTCGACCTGTGCTTGCCATAGTACTACGTTCTCTTTTGATCATTTTGTGCGAGTTCGATTTTAAGATTGTTATACGCGTGTTTTAGACGACGAACTTTTGCGTTATCAATTTTTGGCGCCGTTGCCGGGGAGGAATGATGATTTTTGGTTTAAGAACTTTATTTTCCTTGTGTTTATAAGTGTACTAATATCTCTTTCTTTTTCTTATTTCTAAAGGTGAAAAAAAAAGAACGAGGGAATGCACTTCAAGAATCGAAGCTAAAAAAATCAAAAAAAAAGAAAAAAAAGAAGCAGTTAAGAGGTAAGCTCTCCTCCCTTTCCTTAGTCCTTTTGTCATTTCATTTGAAAAAAAAAGAAAAAAAGAACGAGGGAACGCTTTTCAAGTAAGTATCTAAACTTCTCCTCCTTCATTTTAATTTCATTTCTCTACATTTCATATCTTGTGGTTAGATAGGTTCACTAAATAAAAATAAAAAAATCATCACTTGAACTTCAATAAAAATCTTTATTGTAAGAGTAGAACCCACACTTCCATCTTTTAGGTCATGCATCATTTAGGATAGAATTTATTTTTCCTTGTTGTTTAATTATTGTTAATTACATTATTGAAGATTGCGGGAGGCAAGGTGAGTACTCTATTTTTTTCAAAAGCATGCTCATGCATTTCCATGCTTGCATAGAACCCCTTGTTTGAATTTCGTTTGTTGCATATCATTTCTAAAATATTCTAAGGGCAATACCCATAAGCAAGATAAGGTGGGGATTTTATCACCCTTCCTTAGCCCACAAACCACAATTCCCATGCATCTTTGCATCACCTAGACCTTAAATAAAATCCAGTAGACATTGGCCCTAGGTTCACACTGTGATTCTTGTGTTATTTGGGCTTACCCTCTTATGAAAACCGGTGCCTAAGGCAAGATGGTCGGACGGCAAACACCTTAAGCGGGCTAGTGGTTTGGCATAATTAGGTCCCTACGAAAGTAGGGGGAACCTCCCACTACCCCACCCCTTACCTGGCCGGTGAAAATATTGAGGGTGAACTTAAGTTTCACTTTAGTCATTTTGTGAAACCTAATTTGTAGGTCTAGGTCACATCTAGGGCAGTAAGTAATTTGTGTGATAACTTGTTTGTGTTTACATAAAAATAAAAACAAAAACAAAAAAATCTCATCTTCTCTCTCTTCATCCTAGTTTGTATCAAAACCAAAAAAAGAGAGAAAAAAAATAAAATAAAAAAAATTAAAATCATCTCTCTCTTCGTCCTAGTTCATGCAAGGTAGACGATCTCAACATCCAAACCTACTCGGACCTATTCAAGAAATTGAGAGAGTCTTGTATCCAGGGAACGATCTCCAACAAGATCTCATGGCCGAAAATCAAGGACCTCACCACCAAAATCTAATGGCCGAAAATCCCGATCCTCCAAAATAAATGAAGGACTATTTCTTGCCCAATCAATACCAACCGTCTTTCTATGTCCAAGCACCTCAGAACCAGGCAGTTCATTATGAAATCAAGTCTAGTACCATCCAAATGTTGCCATCTTTCTATGGAAATCCCAATGAAGACCCTTACAAACATCTTGATGAGTTCCTTCAGATCTGCTCAACTGTTAAAATCCAAAATTTCTCTGATGATGCTCTTAGGCTAACTCTCTTCCCATTCTCTTTAAAAGATAAAGCCAAATATTGGTTAGGAGCCTTGGGTAGGATCATTGATACATGGGCAGAAATACAAAAAGAATTTTTGAAGAAGTTCTATCCCATAGGGCGAACCAATACGATGAGAAGAACAATTACAGGATTCACACAAAACCTAGGGGAACATATCCATGAAGCATGGGATAGACTAAAAGATTTATTGAGGAAATGCCCCCACCATGGGTTATCAAGATGGCAAATTGTACAGGCATTCTATGAGGGTTTGGCGGAGAATTATAGACAGATGGTGGATGCATCATGTCGGGGAGCATTCATAAGTAAGAGTGAGGATGAGGCTTATGATTTATTCGAAATGCTTAGTGAAAATTCCATAAGCCATACCTCGCTTTCATCATATGAAAGAATGATTGGACCTTCTAAGAGGGGTGGACTTTATGAAGTTAAGAGCCAAGGTGAGTGTGAGAACAAGATGGATATTAATGCCATAAACCAAAAGTTGAATAAAATGGATTTGTTGGCGCAAAAGATAGAGAAGGTCGATATGGTTGCCCAAAAGCTAGACCAGTTGTTGTCCATATCTAGACAAGAACCCTCTTTCCCTTCTGCCCCTCAACCTCAACAATTCTCAACCCCAAGTCAAGAAGAAATCTGTGCTTTGTGTTCGAGCCCTAGCCATTCCGTGATTGGGTGTCCCACAGCAGCCCAACTCCCCCCATTTATCCAAGAACAAATCTTTGCTGCTCAAGGTGTCTCCAAGCCCACATATGATCCTTATTCAAACACTTACAATCCGGGCTGGAGAAATCATCCAAATTTTTCTTGGAAGTCTAACCAAGGCCCATCCACCCAATCTCATCCCTCACACCATCCAAATTCAAAACAATCATTTTCCATGCCAAGTCAGTTAAACCAAAATCTCTCTTATGAGCCTCCTTTCCATCAACAATCACCTTTCCATCAAGCTCGGGCCCCATATCCTCAAGCTCAATTTGCTCAGGGCCAATTTCAGCAATTTCTTGCACATCGTTCACATCAACCACATTATCAACCACCTCCTACTCATCCCACTTTTGATGACAAGTTTGAACAACTCTAACAACTCATCCTTACCCAAGCACAATCCATTTCCAAGTTGGAGAACCAGATAGGGTAACTTGCTGCCAATAACATGAGAAGAGAGGTAGGTCAGCTCCCTAGTCAACCGGTGGCCAACCCCCGCAATCAACAACCTCCAGGCTTCCCTCCAAGAGCTCCTATTCTTCCTCAACACAATCAGCCAAACCAACCTCAGCTGCCCCCTCCTATAGGCCCTCAATTCGAGAATGCCAAAGCCATCTCTAGCCTTAGGAGCGGGAAAATTCTTAATGACCCTTATCAGGCTAGGGATGTGGGTAGTAGTTCGGGCCAAGATGCCCACGAGGAGAGTGATAGTGAAGATGAGGAGCCAACAATTTTGCAAGAAAAGAAGAGGCAAGAGGGGGAGAAAATAAGCTGGAAAAAAGAAAAGCAAAGGTTGATGAGGGACCCCAAGAGTATGTTCCTAAGGTCCCATTCCCTGATGCATTGAAGCCTAAAGCTCAAAAGAGAAAGCCGGTCCAACAAGAAGAACTAGTGGAATTGTTTAAACAGGTGCACATCAATATTCCACTATTAGATGCGATCAAACATGTACCGGTATATGCAAAATTTTTAAAAGAGTTATGTACACCAAAAAGAGAACTAAAGGCAATAACACAAAAGGTCCGCTTGTCTGAAGATGTCAGCGTAGTTGTTATGAATCATTTACCTAAAAAATTGAAGGACCCCGGAGCTCCACTGATTTCTTGTGATATAGGTGGAATTACAATTGATAGAGCATTGCTGGACCTTGAAGCCAGTGTGAACTTGTTACCCACCTTTATATATGAGCAGTTTGATATAGGGGAGTTGAAACTGACATCTATAATCCTTCAACTGGCAGATCGATCTGTAAAGACTCCGAGGGGACTATTGGAAGATGTGATTGTGAAGGTGCATGAATGTTATTTCCCGGTGGACTTTCTTATTCTGGATATAACTTCCTCCCAGGAATTAAAGCACACACCTATCATTTTGGGACGTCTATTTCTTGCTACGGCCAAGGCCAATATAAATTGTGCCACGGGGATGATGGATATTTCCTTTGGAGGAGAGAAGGTTTCTCTGAACGTGTTCAAAGCATCTCAATATCCAGACCATGAGGAGGAATGTAATGTCATTGATGTTTTTGAAGAACTAATTGAAGAAAGTCTGGAAGTTAATGAGGAATGTTTAGAAGAGAGTAGCATGCTCCAGGATTCCCCACTTTCTAGTGCACCCCACTCTAGAGTAGAACCACTCCCTCCACTTCAAGGTGAACATATTCTTCCATCTTTGGATCAGCCGCCTAGTCTAGAATTGAAGGCTCTGCCGGATCCTTTGAAGTATGCTTATCTAGGTCCTAATCAAACTCTGCCCGTAATCATTGCTTCCAACCTCACTGCTACTCAGGAATCCCAACTCCTAGATATCCTTCAGGAGCACAATAGGGCGATAGGTTGGTCAGTGGCCGATTTGAAGGGTATCAGTCCGGATGTGTGTATGCATTACATTTACTTGGAGAATAATGCCAAACCGAGCAGAGAGATGCAGCGTCGGCTGAATCCAAATATGAAGGAGGCTGTGAAGAAAGAAGTTGTCAAATGATTGGATGCCGGGATCATATATCTCATTTCTGATAGAAAGTGGGTCAGCCCAACTCAAGTTGTTCCCAAAAAGTCAGGGCTGACAGTTGTAACAAATGAGAAAGGAGAAGAAGTTCCCACACGATTACCAACTGGATGGAGAATTTGCATTGATTACAGAAAACTAAATTCAGTCACGAAAAAAGATCATTTCCCACTCCCATTCATTGATCAGATCTTGGAGAAACTGGCTGGGCAGAAGTATTATTGCTTTCTGGATGGCTATTCTGGGTATAACCAAGTTGCAATTTTTCCAGAAGATCAAGAGAAAACAACCTTCACATGCCCCTATGGCACGTTTGCTTTCAGAAGAATGCCTTTTGGGCTCTGCAATGCCCCTGTCACATTCCAGCGATGTATGATGTCCATTTTCTCTGAAATGGTGGGGGAATACTTGGAAGTTTTTATGGATGACTTTTCAGTGTTTGGTGATTCATTTGATGACTGTTTGGGAAATTTGACTCGGGTATTGAAAATATGCATTGAGTCGAATCTAGTGTTGAGCTGGGAGAAGAGCCATTTCATGGTAAGAGAAGGGATCGTTTTAGGCCATGTAGTTTCAGAGAAGGGAATAGAGGTTGACAAGGCCAAGGTTGATGTGATTTCTAATCTTCCTCCCCCTTCTTCGGTCAAACAGATCCGTTCCTTTCTTGGCCATGCAGGATTCTACCGCAGATTCATTCAAAACTTCTCCACCATTGCTTGACCACTTACACAATTGCTCGCCAAGGACACTCCCTTTCATCTTGATGAGTCATGTCTAGAGGCGTTCAATTCTTTGAAAGCGGCTCTCACACAAGCTCCCATTCTCCAATCTCCTGATTGGTCGCTCCCTTTTGAGATCATGTGTGATGCCTCAAACAATGCTGTAGGAGCTGTCCTAGGTCAAAGAGTTGAAAAGAAACCCGTGGTGATCTACTACGCGAGCCGCACCCTCGCTGATGCCCAAGTGAACTACACCACCACGGAAAAGGAATTATTAGCTGTTGTGTTTGCCCTCGAAAAGTTTTGATCATATCTGTTAGGGGCGAAAGTCATTGTTTATTCCGATCACTCAGCATTAAAATTTTTGATGTCTAAGAAGGAAGCCAAACCCCATCTCATACGGTGGATTTTATTACTACAAGAGTTTGATTTGGAAATAAGAGACAAGAAGGGGTTGGAAAATGTTGTAGCTGATCACTTGTCTAGGATTGTAATTCCTGAAAGTGCCCCTATGTCTGATTCCTTCCCTGATGAACAAATTCTTTCCATCTCTCACACAACAACCCCTTGGTTCGCTCATATAGTCAACTACCTGGAAGTAGGGCAGATTCCCGAAAGGTGGTCTAGACAGGAGAAGGATCGATTCTTTTCTAAGGTAAGGCACTATTTTTGGGACGACCCGGAGCTATTTCATATGGGTCCAGATTAAATAATAAGAAGATGTGTCCCCGAGGAGGAGCAACAATCTGTTTTGAACTTCTGTCATAATCTCTCTTGTGGGGGGCATTTTTCAAGAAAGAAAACATCGGTGAAAGTGTTGCAGAGCGGATTCTATTGGCCCACATTATTTAAAGATGCTTATGAATTTTCCAAAATATGTTTAAGGTGCCAAGCCGTGGGAAACAATTCAAAAAGAGATATGATGCCGCTCAGTCCCATTCTCGTAGTAGAAATTTTTGATGTTTGGGGAATAGACTTTATGGGACCATTTCCACCTTCATTTGGCAATGAATACATTTTGGTGGCAGTGGACTATGTTTCAAAATGGATTGAAGCTGTTACTACTAGGACAAATGATCACAAGGTTGTGATGAAGTTTGTGAAGAAACACATTTTTCTAGATTTGGTTGTCCTAGAGCTATCATTAGTGATGGGGGCTCTCACTTTATTCATTTTCAATTCCGAACTCTACTTCACAAATATGGTATCACTCACAAGCTCGCTACCCCCTACCATCCCCAAACCAGTGGCCAGGTGGAAGTGTCAAACAGGGAGATAAAAACCATTCTGCATAAGACAGTTCGGCCAGATAGAAAAGACTGGTCCGAGAAACTAGATGATGCACTCTCGGCCTACAGAACTGCATTTAAGACTCATATTGGCATGTCACCTTACCGTCTCATTTTTGAAAAAGTCTGCCACTTGCCTGTAGAGCTTGAACATAGAGCATATTGGGCCATCAAACAAGTCAACTTTGATCTCATTCAAGCCGGGGCCCAAAGAGCTCTACAACTCAATGAATTGGAGGAACTAAGAAATGAAGCCTATGAAAATTCAAAAATCTATAAAGCCAAAATGAAAGTCTTCCATGATAAGCATATTCAAAGGAAAACTTTTCAACCAAATCAGAAAGTATGGCTTTTTAACTCTAGGCTGCGCTTGTTCCCTGGAAAGCTCAAGTCCAGATGGGATGGACCGTTTGTAGTTGTCAAAGCTTTTAACCACGGTGCCGTCAAAATTTTGAATCCTAAAAATGGTCAAATTTTCATTATCAATGGTCAAAGATTGAAATCTTATTTGAAAAATGATCAGTTGCAAAAAGAATCCATTGTCCTAAGTGGTCTGGAATAAAATCTTCGTGAGCTCTCATGCGTCTGGCTGAAGACGGAAAACTTAGCGCTTCTGGGAGGCAACCCACAGTTTTGATTGTTTTGACATTTTTTGTTTGAGTGTGTTTTAATAGTCAGGTTAAGGCCAAGGAGAGGAAGTCATCGCCGCCTATGACATTGATGGAGGTTTCGTCCCGCATATCCGGTTGTCTCTTTCCCTCTCAGAAGTATTTATTGATACATTATTCTTTTACTTTCAATTCTACATGTCATTGGGGACAATGTCATTCAAGTTGGGGGGGAGAGAAATTTTCATGATGCATATAGTACAACCTGATAGGAGTTCTGTCTTACATAAAGATGTAAACCCCATTTTGAGTTTCATGATTCATGCTTAAATTAAAAGTAATTCTGGAATAGAAAAGGCTAGGGAGAAGGATGGTGGAAAATTTAGTCAATTTAGCCATGGAAAATTGATATAAGAATCCCTTTAAAGTTCATGTGCACTAAAAAAAAATTTTTACATTACACACTAATGAAACAAGCAAGACAAGCCATCTGCTATTTTAGGTATATTGTCTGATATTCTGCACTTCTTAAGAAAAGAGATCTTTATACAAAACTTTCTGCCAAATTATCTATCAAATAAGTGCAATGGCACTATGAAAAAAAAAAGAAAAAAAAAGAAAGAAGAAAAAAAAACACCATGAAAAATGCCCTTAATCTTAGTAACCGGGCCTACTTCACCTAAGACGTGTTGAGGCTCACGTAAAATGGAAAAGGGAACATGGATCTGCGAAACTGTGCCTGCTTCTCCTAAGGCAAGAGTCGAGGTTCACGTTGAGCAGTGAAGGGTAGTGCAGCATCATGTGTGGTATAAAAGATCCCAAAGGGACAAAATAATAAGGCAAATAAAAAGCTAATATACTTAATGCTCTGATCTAAGAGGTGTAGGGTTGAAAGACATTTGCTTGGAATAGCGAATGGGGGATGCAATTGTCTAAGCTGTGGATTTGGTAGTTACACATGCACAAGTGCTATTGAGCTTTAATTTGAATTCTTAATCATGTACTATTAAGTTCCTACATAAGGCTAGTGTGCATTAATGATTCTAGATTCCTAATCTTTGGTTGATTCAATGAAGGGATAACTGGATATGAGAGCATGAATTTTGTAAACTCTTGTTAGTCCTAAAATTTAATTTATTGACATTGCTAAGGGACTAGCAATGAGTAAGTTGGGGGGTGTGATAAGTGTCTATTTCTTATGACAATTCATTACATGTACACCATTTTATGTGCATATAATTAGGTAATTATGCATATTTCATAGTTAACCTCAACTCCGCATTTAAATTGGAGCTTTCACGTAAATTGATTAATTTGATTGTCTTATTTAATAATAAATTAAAGTTGAGGGCCATGAGCATTAATTCTCTATTGCATAATCATGAGCATTTGAGATTTATGTGAACATTGTGGTAATTTTTATGGACTAAAGTGCAATTATGTGTGTGTAGGACACCGAAGGTAATTACAAAAGAAGTCGGGGGCAAAATTGTCACCACTACTTTGACCAAGTCAAAAAGCACATATTTTGGAAGGGGGTTGTCCAAAGCCCAAGGAGGGTGTACTCACCTACTTTTTCTCTTCCCCATGCATCATATTCTACTTAAATCCTATCCATCCATCTCCTTTGATACAATCTCCACCCTCCATCTACCCAACTTTTCCTATAAATAGCCCATGACAAGAAGGAGAATGTCTTCTTTTAGCAATTTCTCTCCCAACCTTAGGCCTCCGAGTTCTCCCTTGTAAGTTCATTTTCAGTTCATGCACTCTTCATCAAAGTTCTTTGTTTTTAAGTTCTCTACAACTTCTTCTTCTGGAGCATCATCTAGTTCTTTCTAGTTTTTAAGCTATTTTATATTTTTCACTGTCCTGTCCTGTTCATCTGCAAACCCATGTTTCTCTCTGTTCTTTCCCATATTTCTCCCCCTTCTCATCATTTTCTCCTCTTACTGTCTTCATGAAAGTCCTTTGTTTTTAAATTTTATACAACTTCTTCTTCTACACCATCTTCTAATTATATACTGTTTTTAAGTTATAATCTCTTTTTCAATGTGCTATCCTGTGTTTTTACTGTTCATCCGAGGTGCTAGCTTCGGTTATGTCTCCATTTTGAAGCCCTTCTTCTCTTCTTTTCTCTATGAGTTCTTCATTTAAGTTTTTCCTCTCTTCCCCCTCTTCAACTTCTTCTTCTTGGACATCCCCTAATTCCTCTTGGGTTCAAAGTTATTCACCCTCCAAAGACTGCTTCAACGACGAAGGTGACTTCCTCCCGGCGTAGACGACATCTTCCACATGGTTGTTCGTGATCCAAGGCTAAGAGAGGACGGCGCTATCATCAGCATTACTGCTACCATCTCCAAACTCCAAACTCCAGGCTTTTCTTGTGTTATTACTTTTGTGATATTTCACTTCATTGTAATCTCATTGTGTCATTAGTATAAACTTGTTTCACATTTCATGTACTCTTTCTTTTAAGTTAATGAAAGGAGTTGTTCTCTTGATCTAGTTCTTGCTCTTCTTCCCTCTCTATCTCTTTCTTCTATATCTTCTTTCCACTTCATGTAATTATTTTCTATAGCATAAGCGCATAGTCATGGTGTGTTCAATTAAGTGTTTGGTTTGTTCATCATTTCACTATTTTCTTTAAGCAAATCCAAATCACAAGTGTTTTTCAAAGGACTCTAAGGTTTTTAACTCTAAAAATCTCTTCTTCCCTGTGGATTCGACCCGTGCTTGCCATAGTACTACGTTCTCTTTTGATCATTTTGTGCGAGTTCGATTTTAAGATTGTTATACGCGTGTTTTAAACGACGAACTTTCGCGTTATCAAGGAGCAGCATCATGCAGCGAAAGCAGCCGAGGAAGGAAGCGTCATGCCGAGCGGGTGAGCCGAGCCATAGAGCCTCCCAAGGCCCCGTCGAGTGAGCCCCAGGTCATAGTCTTCTCCGACCGAGACCTGGAAGGGTTGAGCACCCCGCATGACGACGCCCTCGTGATTTCGGCTATGATAAACCATTGTAACGTAGATAGGATTCTAGTTGACAATGGGAGTGCTCCTGATGTACTGTCTTATGATTGTTTCCTTAAGATGGGGGAGGAACCATCCAAACTCCACCCGATCCGAACCCCTCTCTGCGGGTTCAATGGCCTGGCCACTTATCCCGAGGGAGCCCTAAGCCTGCCGGTTACCCTCGGCACCCCACCCAAAACCGTTACGGTCATGGTGGACTTCATAGTGATTAAAGGTATGATAGCATAAAACGCCATCTTCGGCCGGGGAATCCTCAGGCGAATAAAAGCAGTGCCGTCTACCTATCACCAGAAAATGAAGTTCTCCACCAAAAACGGGTTGGGGGAAGTCCGAGGTAACCAGGCCCCGGCCAGAAGGTGCTACAATATCTCGGTAGAGGCCACAAGGCCGGACGGGAAGGACAAGGGCCCCCGGGGAGTCGAGGATAAATCCGCAACCACCGAACCTGGTGGCGAATTGCTGGCGGTTTTCCTAAACGATGACCCGGCCCTAGGAGTAAAGGTCGGAGCCGACCTACCGTCTGCGGTTCAACAACAATATAAAAAGTTCCTTTCTGAGTACATCCAAGTTTTTGCTTGGGCTGATGATCAACTCTCGGTGATACCAGAGGAGACTGTAATGCACAAGCTCAACCTCGACCCCGCCGTGAAGCCCGTACAGCAACGCAGGAGGAAGCATGCACTGGAGAAATAGGCGATCATCAAGGCGCAGGTCACCAAGGGGCAAGAGACTGACCTTTTTAGGCCAGTCCTGTACCCGACGTGGCTAGCCAACGTCGTCCTGGTACCGAAAGCTTCAGGCAAGTGGCGGATGTGCGTGGATTTCACCGACCTGAATAAGGCCACCCCTAAGGACTGTTATCCGTTGCCGAGCATCGACCAATTGGTTGACTCAACCTCGGGCAACGAGATACTCAGCTTCCTAGACGCCTATTCATGTTACCACCAGATCAGAATGGATCCAGAATATGTCGAGAAGTTCGCCTTCATCACCGACTACGGCGTATACTGCTACACCCGGATGCCTTTCGGGTTGAAAAACGCCGGAGCCACGTACCAGAGGCTGGTCAACCACATGTTTGAAGGATAGCTAGGTCGGAACGTCGAGGCCTACATTGACGATATGCTCGTCAAGACCACCAAGGCCGAAGACCACTTCACCGACCTCGCCGAGACCTTCGACACCCTCCTGAGGTACAACATGAAGCTCAATCCTACCAAGTGTGCCTTCGAAGTGAGATCCGGGAAGTTCCTGGATTTCCTAGTCACTCAGCGTGGGATCGAGGCCAACCCCGACAAAGTCCAGGTCATCCTGGACATGCGCCCGCCCACCTGCATCAAGGACGTCCAACGCCTAACTAGGCATGTCGCCGCGCTCAGCCGGTTCCTGTCCCGTGCGGCCGAACGATGCTTGCCCTTCTTCAAGCTGTTGAGGGGGCCCAAATTGGCATCTGCTACGTTCGCATGGGATGAGGAATGCCAGAGAGCGTTCGCCGAGCTCAAGGAGTTCTTGGCCTCGCCCCCGGTGCTCTCCAAGCCCGTTCTGGGTGAAGTCTTGCTGCTCTATCTCTCGGCAACACCATCTACGGTTAGCTCGGTCCTAGTCAGGAATGACTCGGGAGTCGAGAGGCCGGTCTACTACACCAGCAAGGTGCTCAACGAGGTTGAAAGGAGGTACCCCGCAACCGAGAAACTCATGCTAGCGTTGGTTACCTCCGCCAAGCGCCTCCGGCCCTATTTCCAGGGTCACCCCATCACCGTGCTAACCGGTGAACCATTGAAGAAGATCCTGGCCCACCCCGAAGCCTCGGGACGACTCGTCAAATGGGCCATTATGCTTGGGGCCTACGATATATCCTATCAGCCGCGCTCAGCTGTGAAAGGCCAAGGGCTCGCCGACTTCATCGCCGTAAGTACCATCCCGACTGAAGAAAGAGCCCCGTCCGCGCCCGGGCCGACCTAGGAATTGTTCGTTGATGGATCCTCCAACTCGGTCGGTAGTGGTGCCGGAATCCTCCTGAAGTCCCCCGAAGGAGCAAAACTGCAATACGCCTTGAAGTTCAGCTTTCAGGCATCCAACAACGCTTCCGAGTACGAGGCCCTTATCTCGGGAGCGCGCATGGCCCGACGGTTAGGGGCTGAGCGAGTCAAAATCCATATTGACTCCCAGGTGGTTGCTAGCCAAGTCAACGGCGAGTACGAAGCTCGAGAGGCACCAATGATCAAATACCTCCAACTGGTCAGAGACCTGGCCCAACAGTTCGAGAGATTTGAGGTAGTCCGAATAGCTCGGGAGGAAAACTCCCGAGCGGACGCCCTCTCTCGGCTGGCCTCCTCTCTCGACCCCGAAGGTACCCGATCGGTCCTCCTTGAAGAGCTAGAGCGCCCGAGCATTGACTCGGAGCTCCTTACTGTTGACTCAGCCATTCCGAGCGACTGGCGCACCCCCTACCTGTCGTGGCCCCGGGACTCTCAAGAGACTTTCGACCCTCGAGAGGCCCGCAGATTGAAGTACCAAGCTCAACGCTTCGTCGTTCTAGACGACACTCTCTACCGGAGATCTTTCTCCGGTCCCCTCCTGAAGTGTCTCGGCCCCGACGAAGCCAACCGAGCTATCCAAGATATTCATGAAGGCATGTGCGGAGCGCACTCAGAAGGAAGGTCACTCACCCGGATCCTGCTACGGCAGGGTTACTGGTGGCCCACTCTACAGCACGACTGCACGGCCTACGTTCAATAGTGCGACCGATGCCAGCGATTCGACCACTTAGTCCATTAGCCGGCTACGGAGCTCGTCACCCTGACCGAGCCATACCCCTTCGCTCGGTGGGGGATCGACATTCTTGGGCCGTTCCCTATGGCTCCGGCCCAGAAGAAGTTTATCATCGTCGCCATCGACTACTTTACCAAGTGGATCGAGGCCGAAGCCACGGCGAGGATCACCGAGACAGTCGTCTGGAGTTTCGTTTGGAAGTCGATCATTTGTCGTTACGGCATCCCCCGGGTGATATTGAGCGATAACGGTCGGTAATTTGACTCTCGTTATTTCCGAGACAGATGTGCCGACCTAGGTATTCGCAACCACTTCACTTCGGTCACCCACTCTCAAGCCAACGGGCTAGTCGAGAATGCCAATAAGACTATCTTAAAAGGCATAAAGACTAGACTCGGCAAGGCCAAGGGTAACTGGCTCGAGGAACTGCCTAGCGTACTTTGGTTCCACAGAACGACTCCCAGAACGACAACCGGTGAGAGTCCTTTCCAGTTGGTATATGGCACCGAGGCCGTCATTCCGTTGGAGATCGCCAACCCCTCCCTCCGAGTCATCTGCTTCTTGCCCGAGGTAAACGAGCAAAAATTGCTCGAGAACCTCAACCTACCGGATGAACTCCGAGAGATTGCCAGCATCCAAGCGATGGAAGACCAGCGCCGCCTCGCTCGATACTACAATGCCAAAGTCCGAGACAAGCACTTCCAACCGGGAGACTTCGTCCTTAGGAAAGCCGAAGCCTCTCGACCACTAGAGGCGGCGGGTAAGCTATCCCCTAACTGGGAAGGCCCCTACCGAGTGGTCGAGACGCTTGGGAAAGTAGCATACCGGCAATCTACAATGGAAGGGGAACCCATCCCTCGGACATGGAATGCAGCCACACTACGCAAGTTCTACTTTTGAAGTTGTGCGAAAACCACGCAGGGCGTATCGACACTTTCCAACTACTGCAGATACACTGGTCAAATCACGGCAAGTACAGCAAGAAGCAAGTAAGATTTTATTTGTTACCTTATAAAGAGGAAGTCCTTTTTTGGAAAAGAAAAAGAAGCAAACAAAAGAAGGAGGCAAAACAGGACGATACATCAGGCCTAGGGCCCACTTTGAAGCTCAAAAGTGGAAGGCGCAGGTGTTTCGCCCCCGGTGCCCTGGGTGACGGCCGGCCCTGGCACTGACCCCGCCTGCGGGGGAACTGCCTCGGTCGCGAGCCCTCCCGAGGCAGCCGGAGTTGGCGACCCCGCAGGAGAAGAGCCCTCTGGATCTTCCCCGCCCGACGCAGAGGAGCTGGAAGATGACATGTCCGAGTCATAGCGCTGGCCAGAGGGGAAGTCGATTCCAGAATCTTGTTCCCTGGCATAAGCTACTGCCCGGCGGTAACCCTGCTTAAACCCCTTGCGGATGCCTCGGCGAAATGTTGACTCATAGTAGGGAAGGGCAGCTTCCTGCAGGTCGGCCCGGTAGGCCTCTGAGCCCTTGTATTGCTCGATCGCCTCCGCCCCGGCCAGTCCCATCCTGTTGGCAAGCTCGGCCTTCTCCCGCTCTGCCTCGGCCGCCCGCTCCTCGGCCTCCACCGATCGTTTCTCTGCCTCGGCTGACTTCCGTTTGGCCTCGGCCGCCCACTCCTCGGCCTTGACCGATCGCCTCTCCGCCTCAGCTCGGTTGGCCTCGGCCTCCAAACGGAGGCGCTCCGCTGCCTCCGCCCGGTCCACCAACTCGGCGCGCTCGGCCTCCCAACGGCCATCCAGTTCGAGACGAAGAAGGCTCTCCTCTTCATGGAGTTTACTTTTCCTCTCGAGCGATTCCCGGGCCTTGGTTAGTTGCTCGGTCAGCACTCCGACCTCCAGCCGGCTCGACCGCGACAACTCCCTGATTGCGGAGAACTCCCGTCGGAGCCCCTCATGCGCCTCATTGAGTCGAGCTAGTATCCTCTCACACCCTCCGAGGGTCCAAGCAAGATTCGACCGCTCTGACTCCGACCGGGCATAAGTCTCCGCCATGGTGGCCCCCATCTGGGCCATGACCAGGCCACCCTCCATAATGATGTAGAGGACCCCGGGTGGAGAATGACGCTTGTCTCCCCCTTTCATCCTCGCGAACACCTCGCGGCAAAGCTGGTATAAAGTGCTCGAGATGCCGAGCCTTTCCAGAGCCACTGGCATGGAAACCCTTTCCGCACCTGGCGCCTCGCCAGAAGGCCAAAGTCGAGCTGCGGGATCGGTCACCTCGCGCACTACGGTTGGTTGGGGTTGCGACGCCTCCGTAGGCGAACCCCCGACCTCGACCGACGCTACAAGCCTGGCCTCTCCGTGCACCACGGTCGTTTGGGGCTGCGACGCCTCTGTCGGCGAATCCCCAACCTCAACCGTCGCGGCCGCAACGTCGCCCACCTCGACCGGCGCCCCTGCCTCGGCCACGGTTGTTTCAACTTCGGCCCCCTCTGTTCCCAACGAAGGGAGAGCCGACCCGTTACCGTCACCCTCCGGGGTGCCCCTGGTCTCATCGGCCCCCTCTCTCTCAACAGATGGGAGAGCTGGCTCGGTAGGGTCGGCCCTATCTTGCCCCAGAGAGGGGAGCGCCGTAGAGTCAGAATTGCCCCCTGCGGCGGGGACGGCCCCGGCCTTCCTAGCCCGTTTCCTAGCCTTCATGGCCTCCCGCAACCTCCCCTCCACGGGATCCTTGCGCTTCACCCCGCACGGCCGAGAAGTCCCCTCGGAGGCCGCCCCTTTGCCCTTGTCTCGGGCTTGGGAGCGACCCACAGGGGCGCCCGGTTCATCAGCCGCCGAGTCGTCGCCAAGGTCAATGATCTCAGCGGCCTCCTCTAGAGGCTCCCGCCTGGTGTCTGCACAAAGAAGAAGGCGTGATCAGGAAAAGGAAAGATGACCCCCACCTCCGAAGGAAGATCTAAGTGGTGGCACCTGAGCCCGACGGATGCAACCGTGTAAGAAGACACCGCTCTATGTTCTCCGGAGTCACCAATTCCTCGGTGGACTGGCGATTCCTTAGCAGGATGGCATCATACTCCTCCACATGAGGGGAGAACTCGTCCTGTCTAGGAGGGATATTCGAGTGAAAATTGGCCATTACCTGGCACCTCCAGGTTTCCTCCACCGAGTTTATCCCCACCCAGAAAAATTGGGTCTTCCACCCTTTATGCGAAGAATCCTTCGCCGCCAGCGAAATGCAGCTCCTATTCCTCCTCGCCTGGATGAAGCAAAAACCCTTCCCAGCCGACGGGTGCTGTAACGACCCGAGAATCCGATTACCGGGAAGGCCCGATAACCCGAGACTCGCACCGCCACCCACTAGCCCGAAGACTCGGAAGGGTTAAAAGGATGGTGTGGAGACTACACAAGTATCACAAATAATTGCAGAAATTAAACAGTTATAATATTAAGTAGGAAATAAATTAACATTTTACATGGTCCACAATAGAAATCAACAACAACAACAATAGTCCACGACTAGTACAGTGACAAGAAAGGAAAGTACAGCTACACGGGGCATACCCCGGCTCTGACCTCTGGCACTACCTCTGGGCACCCGCACCACGCTGCACCCCAGACGCGCTCCCCTGGGGCGGCGCCTCACCTGAAACACGGTGAAAACACGCAGGGAATGAGTCTCGGAACAAGACTCAGTAGGGATCACTCGGACCTACCTCGTAAAACGAGAAACCACTACGCTAGCGGTAGGAAAGTACCTCGGAAGGGAAAGCCCTGTACTCTACAAGATAAGACCCTACAGCACGTAAACCGACACACGTGCCCCGGGGAGAAGACCAAAGCTCAAAGGTCGAATCGGTAAAACCCGAAGGTCGGAAACACTCGACTGACAGTCTGTCACTCCGTACTCGACAGAAGTACCACCCACTAGAAGCACAGCCGGTAGCGTCCCATGACGTCTTACACCGCACCGCAGGTGAACCGCCTGACGTGGTAGGTCCTACCCGAGGCGCAGACACTATACAAGTAACCACGAACAAGTGACTAGCTGGGGTCACGCCCGTCGACGTGGGTCCAACCCCCCCCCCCCAACCACGTGTGCACACACAGACCGCGCGTCCCTGGTCTGGCCCTCTGACCAATTTTCCCCTCAGCCGGACTCTGGCTGCAAGACGTGGGGCCCAACGGTAACCGGTCCACAAACTGTCTCTAAAGGTCGGCCAGTACACCACTCCCTGGTGCGACCAGCACACGCATACTGGTAGGCTACGACTAGTGGAGGGTCACTGAAGGAGTAGACTCTCAAGTCACAGAAAACAACGTCGCAACCACAGGTACGAGGGACGCTCCTTGCACCCACACTAACGCACGGTGACACAAACCGGAGTCACCACCTCCCGGGACCCCACGGCACCCCCACGTGTAGCCCCCACATGATGCCCCGCATCAGTCGGACTACGGGTCAGCATAGGGATCGAGACTAGCTCGTCCGGGACTCGAATTGGCAAGGGAAAGGAGTCGCGGTCACCGGAGGATCGCCTCCAGTGGTCTCGGTCGACCCAGGATCGCTACCACCTAGTCGCGGTCCTCCTGGGACCGCGACCACCCTGGTGCGCGAAACGTGAATGCGGTCGCCTGATGACCGTCTTCACCTGATAGCGATCTCCAGGAGACCGCGACCTGACTCCAACGGTCAAAAAACTATCTCGAAGATCGTGCCGGACCCCATGGTGAAAGCGGTCGCCCCCTGACCGCCACCAGCAGTCGCGGTCAGTCGCAAGACCGCGATCGCCTGCCGACAGAACAAGCCCCAAGGGTCAAAAACCCTGGTGAAGGCGGTCCCCACCCGACCGCTACCAGTGAACGCGGCCACTGGTAGACCGCTATCATCTCGAAAAACCGAGAATGGCTGGAAACGGCCAAAAACACCATCCACGCCCCCATACCTCCACCGGAGAGGGGGAAATCAAAGGGGAAGGCCCCCGGGGACCCCTAGCATGATTCTAGGCCATCAAAACGCGAATTCATGCATCAAATCCATAGATCGGGCGACTCTCCCCAAAACATGGAAAAACCCCAAGCATGCTCAAACAAGCCCCTCTCGGCCTATAAATCACGAAAAAGATCGACAAGAGGCTAAGGAACGTCACCCTACCTCGGGATTGCCCGAAACGCGGCGGATCGCCGCCGATCCTCAAGAATCGCTTGAAGCTTCACGAACTCCCCACGCTCTCACCAAGCACCGAACACCGCCGCGATCGCCACACCGCCGCCTATGCCACGACGCCGTCGCCTCGCCGCAACCGCAGCCGAAGGGGGTGGCGCCGGGGCTAGCACCGGAAGAGGGGGACGGTCACGGTGGAAACGCACGGGAGAGAAGGGAGGAAGAAGAAGAAGAAGAAAGAGAAAAGGAAGAAAAGGAAAAAGAAAATAATGGGAATATATAGGAAATTCGATTTTTCGGAAAAACCAAAAAATAGAAAAATATATTTCTGGAATCCTCGGAACGCACCGATCGCAACGGTACCACTCGTGCCTGGGGGAACCGCCCGGTTCGCCCGCAGCGAGCTTCCGAAGAAAAAGCCGAAACACACACCGGGAATCGGAAAACACACGCGAAAAAGTCGCGGAACGCCTCCGGGCCTCCGAAATGACTCCGGATCGCGTCGATCCGAACACGAAAGATGTCCGAAATAAAATTTCGGACACAATAGCGTCGGACGCTCCGAAAACCAGATCCAGGACCCACGAAGAAGGATCCGAAAGGTCCGGGATATTACAGCCCTCCCCCCTTAAGGAATTTCGTCCTCGAAATTGAGAACAACCCAAGGGAAAAGAAGAGGAAGACTCACTCAAACAGGTACGGGAACTGCTGACGCATCTCGTCCTCATGTTCCCACGAAGCCTCACCACCAGAGTGTCGTTGCCACACGACCTTTACCAAGGGAATGACCTTGTTCCGCAGGCGCTGCTCTCGCCTATCCTCCACGCGGATCGGAAACTCTGGGAGAGAAAGATCTGGAGTCACCTCAGGCCAAACACAAATCTCGAGCACATGAGAGTCATCGGGCATATACTTCCGCAACATCGAGACGTGGAACACGTCATGCACCGACGCCAACTCAGGAGGTAACTGCAATCGGTAAGCAACCTCACCGATGCGCTCCACAATCGCGAAAGGACCAATATAGCGGGGACTCAGCTTCCCACGCCGTCCAAAACGCATCACCCCCTTCATCGGAGAAACTCTCAGGAACACATGATCGCCCACGGCGAACTCGAGGGGCTGCCTCCTACGGTCAGCATAGCTCTTCTGCCGACTCTGGGCCGCCAACATGTTCTGACGAACCAGGTGCACAACATCCACACACTGCTGCACCAATTCCGGTCCCGTCAAAACACGCTCACCCACCTCGAACCAATCAAGCGGAGTCCTACACGGACGCCCATATAAGGCCTCATAGGGAGCCATACCAATGCTCGAATGATAGCTGTTGTTATAGGCAAACTCCACCAACGGTAGGTGATGAATCCAACTCCCCTGTCACTCCAGGTAGCAGGATCTCAGCATGTCCTCCAAGGTCTGAATGGTCCTCTCAGACTGACCATCTGACTGAGGATGATACGCCGAGCTAAATGCCAACTCCGTGCCAAGAGCTCGCTGGAAACTCCTTCAGAATCCATAAGTGAAGCGCGGATCCCGATCCGACACGATCGAAATGGGAACCCCATGTAACGGAACGATCCGCTCCACATACAAACGAGCCAACTTAGACACGCTCCAGCTGACCTTGACCGGTAACAACCGAGTCACCTTCGTCAGCCGATCCACCAGCAACCAAATACTGTCCTGGCCACTCGGGGTTCTCGGCAATCCCACCACAAAATCCGTGGTCACATGGTCCCACTTCCAAGCAGGAACATCCAAGGGCTGGAGAGTACCTCCTGGTCGCTGATGCTCCGCCTTTACCTGCTGACAGATCAGGCACCTGGCCACAAACTCTGCGACATCTCTCTTCATGTCAGGCCACCAGAACTGCCTTCGCAAGTTCCGATACATCTTCGTCGCACCCGGGTGCACAGTGTACCTGCTCCCATGAGCCTCGCATAACACCGCACGATGAACCTGCTCCTCCGCTGGGACGTACAGCCTGCCACGAAATCTCGCAGCACCGTCCTCGCCGAGCTCTATGTCAGCCAAAGCCAGAATCCGGGGCAACTCAGGGTCCGCATGCTGAGCCTCTGTCACCTGACGACGGATAGCAGGAGTGACAGTCAGACTCGCAAGCACTGCCAACCCTGGCTCCTGGGGAATCTTGAGCCTAAAAGATACCTCGGGCACTTGTTCCCAAAGCCTCCACTTCCTCAGCATCAAGGTACTGACTGCAACCTTCTGACTCAAGGCATCGGCGATGACATTCATCCTGCCCGGCTGATAAGACAGGGTGAAGTCATAGTCCTTCATGAACTCCATCCAACACCTTTGTCTGAGGTTCAGATCTCTCTGCGAGAACACATACCTCAAACTCTGATGGTCAGTGAACACCTCGAACTTCTCGCCGTACAGATAATGCCTCCAGATCTTCAGCGCGAAGATCACCGCCGCCAACTCAAGGTCATGGGTATGGTAGTTCTCCTCATGGGGCTTTAGCTGCCGAGATGCATAAGCCACCACTCTACCATGCTGCATCAGAACAGCACCCAATCTGACCCCGGAAGCATCTGTACACACCACGAAACCTCCCGATCCAGAAGGCAAGACCAACACCGGAGCCGAGGTGAGCAATCTCTTCAGTTCCATGAAGCTCTGCTCACACTCCTCGGACCAAACGAAAGGCACATCCTTCCGCGTGAGCCTAGTCATCGGGGCCGCAATGCGAGAAAAATCCTGGATAAACCGACGATAATAACCCGCAAGCCCTAAGAAACTCCGGATCTCCGTCACCGACCTCGGCCTCGGCCACTGCATCACTGTCTCGACCTTGGCGGGGTCCACGGAAATGCCATCACCAGAAATCACGTGCCCTAGAAAGTGCACCTCGCTGAGCCAAAACTCGCACTTACTGAGCTTCGCATACAACTGGTGATCTCGCAACGTCTGCAGCACCACACCCAAATGGTACGCGTGCTCCTCAGCAGACTGCGAATAAACAAGGATGTCGTCCACAAAGATGACCACGAATTGGTCCAAATACGGATGAAACACCCTCTGCATCAAGTCCATGAAGGCTGCAGGGGCATTGGTGAGCCCAAACGGCATCACCAGAAACTCATAATGCCCGTACCTCGTACTGAACGCAGTCTTCTCCACATCGGACTCGCGAATTCTCAGCTGATAGTAACCGGACCGCAAATCAATCCGCGAGAACACTCGCGCAGACTGAAGTTGGTCGAACAAATCATCAATCCGCGGCAACGGATATTTGTTCTTAATGGTCACTTCATTCAGCTGCCGATAGTCAATGCACAAGTGCAGACTACCGTCCTTCTTCTTCACGAACAACACGGGCGCACCCCAAGGGGAAAAACTAGGACGAATATACCCCTTGGCCAACAGTTCCTGCAACTGCGCCCTCAACTCCCTCAACTCCGCGGGGGCCATACGGTAGGGAGCCTTCGCCAAAGGTCCCGTACCAGGCACAACCTCGATCACGAAATCGATCTCCCGCTGGGGAGGTAATCCAGGCAATTCCTCGGGAAAAACGTCGGGGAACTCGCACACCACCGGAATGTCCTCGACACTCGGTTCCATCCGTTCAGACACAACCACTGACGCGAGAAAACCCTGACAACCAGAATCAAGCAACCGACGGGCTCGAATAGCAGAGATAAGGAATCGAGAAGAGGTGGAATGGATACCTTAGAAATAGAAGGTCCTCTTGCTCGGATGCTGGAAGTAGACCCTCTTCATTCCACAATCCACCCCCGCTCCATGGGTCTCGAGCCAATCCATGCCTAGAATCACATCGTAATCCCGAAGCTGCAACGCATACAACCTGCCTGGAATACTCCGCCCATCGATCCAAACCGGAACCTGATCGAAGTAATACGGAGTGATCATAAAATCACCCGAAGGTAACTCCACTGCCAAATCACAGGACAACTAGGTCACCGGCTCTTCGACGCTCGACGCGAAATCCTCCAAAATAAACGAATGAGACGCGTCAGAATCAAACAAAACCCGAGCCGCACAACCCAAAATCTGAACGGTACCTTCCACGAGCTGCGACGCCACTGCCTCTGCCCTGGTCATGTGCGTGATCTGGCCTCGAGCTCTCTGCCTGCCTCCCACACTAGCTGACCTGGGTAGCGACGGATACTGTCCCTGCTGCTGCCTCTGCTGCTGGGGAACCTGCTGCTGTGGCGGCCTCTGGGGACAGTCACGCGCCATATGCCCTGGCTGGTCACACCGAAAACAGACGATCGGTGCCGTGCACTGCCTGCCTGGGTGGGTCCCACCACACCGTGGACAAGGTCCTCGCGATCCACCCACTGATCCCTGACGCTGCAAAGGAACCGACTGCTATACACTGCCCGATGAAGCCTGCCCCTGGTCCCTGGACTTCTTCTTGCCGAACCCTTTCTTGAAGAACTTCTTGACCTTCGAGCCGAAGGATGCAGATCCTGTCACCGAAGCTGCCGATGCCGGTACTCCTGAACCACCCGACGCATGCTGGAAGAAACCCTGCTGCTGGGTAGCCGACTGCTGGCTGCGACCTGACAAGGACTGCCCCTGGCTGATCGGTCCTCGAGTCCTCTGCATATCCATCTCCAAAGAAACTACAACACGAGATGCTGTCTCTAGATCAGTGGCCCCGTTCGTGATCAAATGGTGCCTCAGCTCCAGCCTCAAGCCCTGCACAAACTGCACGGTCCTCACCCTCTCATGCTCCATGATGTGAGGTGCGTACCGACCCAGCTCGACAAATTGGGCCCTGTACTGCAACACGGACATGTCACCCTGCACCAGCTCCAGAAACTCCCGCATCCGCTGCGTGGCAACAATATCTGGATAGTACGTACGCTCGAAAGCACTGACAAAGTCATCCCACTCGATCTGCTCAAGTGGACGAAGCTGAAAGGACGTCTTCCACTCGGAAGACCACCACCTCCGAGCCGTACCCTGCAACTGGTTGTAGGCCAACACCACTCTGTCCTCGGTAGCACTCTTCGCAGAACTGAACACCCGCTCCATCTCATCGAGCCAATCACGAGCCGCATCAGGGTCTGCCTGGCCGCTAAAGTAAGGCGGATGGAACTGCATGAAGTCCCTCACCGCTCGGCCTGGCCCACCCCTGACAGACGAGCCCTCACCAGCCTCTCCGCCGAACTGCTGAGACATAAGCTGGTACATGCCACGGAAGAAATCCACGGCCCCTTGAACTCTCGCAGCATCCGCGGCCTCGGTAGCCCCCAGTGGCGCTCTGCTAAGCTCCTCCTGGTCCCTCTGGACCCCCTGCTGGATCTCCTGGCCTCCAGCCGACTGCCCCTGCTGAGAGCGAGAGCTCCTCCTCGACGCCATACTCGCTCCTGAAGCAAAAGACAGAAAACACGAAAACGGCAAGGTCAAGAAAAACACACGATGCCCAATGCCAGCGTCACCTGTACATCATCGCTGTGGACTAGTGGACCACTACAATTACCTATGATTCTCATGTAATTCCACAACCGCGCTCTGATACCAGCTGTAACGACCCGAGAATCCGATTACCGGGAAGGCCCGATAACCCGAGACTCGCACCGCCACCCACGAGCCCGAAGACTCGGAAGGGTTAAAAGGATGGTGTGGAGACTACACAAGTATCACAAATAATTACAGAAATTAAACAGTTATAATATTAAGCAGGAAATAAATTAACATTTTACATGGTCCACAATAGAAATCAACAACAACAACAATAGTCCACGACTAGTATAGTGACAAGAAAGGAAAGTACAGCTACATGGGGCATACCCCGGCTCTGACCTCTGGCACTATCTCTGGGCACCCGCACCACGCTGCACCCCAGGCGCGCTCCCCTGGGGCGGCGCCTCACCTGAAACATGGTGAAAACACGCAGGGAATGAGTCTCGGAACAAGACTCAGTAGGGATCACTCGGACCCTACCTCGTAAAACGAGAAACCACTACGCTAGCGGTAGGAAAGTACCTCGGAAGGGAAAGCCATGTACTCTACAAGACAAGACCCTACGGCACGCAAACCGACACACGTGCCCCGGGGAGAAGACCAAAGCTCAAAGGTCGAACCGATAAAACTCGAAGGTCGGAAACACTCGACTGACAGTCTGTCACTCCGTACTCGACAGGAGTACCACCCACTAGAAGCACAGCCGGTAGGGTCTCCTGACGTCTTACACCGCACCGCAGGTGAACCGCCTGACGTGGTAGGTCCTACCCGAGACGCAGACACCGTACAAGTAACCACGAACAAGTGACTACATGGGGTCACGCCCGTCGACGTGGGTCCAACCGCCCCCAACCACGTGTGCACACACAGACCGCGCGTCCCTGGTCTGGCCCTCTGACCGGTTTTCCCCTCAGCCGGACTCTGGCTGCAAGACGTGGGGCCCAACGGTAACCGGTCCACAAACCGTCTCTAAAGGTCGGCCCGTACACCACTCCCTGGTGCGACCAGCACACGCGTACTGGTAGGCTACGACTAGTGGAGGGTCACTGAAGGAGTAGACTCTCAAGTCACGGAAAACAACGTCGCAACCACAGGTACGAGGGACGCTCCTTGTACCCACACTAACGCACGGTGACACAAACCAGAGTCACCACCTCTCGGGACCCCACGGCACTGTTGACACCCGTTTTATATCGGTAATTCGAGCCGTTTCTCTTACTCCCATTAGTTGATGCCTCGAGTTGTTCATCATTCACTGGGCCATTTTGTGGCATGTCTTGAGCTCGTTTTATGGGTCGTCTCCCTCCTTGGTGCAATTCGTGGTGATTCGGGGCTTAATGGGCCTTGGCTTTGGTCAATTGAACGTATTTTACAAGAATCAAGTGCCTAAGGGCATGAACTGCTTCACATCAGCCGTTCAGAAGGTGGGCGGTTGAAGATGGGCCGTTCATATATTTTGGCTAATTTCTGAGGATTTTCGGAATATTCACCGACATGCTTTTGTGCGGTGTGATTAGGACCGTTCAATCTCATGAACGGGCCTATTCCAACCGCCTATATCTCAGAGTCCTACGCGCGCCCAGCTTCTCAGATAATTATCCAAATGATTCGAATTATCACCGGCAGGGTGAAACGGTCGTTGTTGTGCCGCCCTAAACTAAAACGGTCTCCATACAACCGTTCATATGTCAGGGTCCCACGGCGGACGTTTCGGCCAGTTCGAGAGATAGTTGGGATAATATTTTGATTATTTGAATTTCCACCGACAGGATGGATGGTCCGAATTAGACCGCCCACACATTGTGCGGTCTATCGTAAGACCGTTCAAGCCGTCGGCTGTTGATTTTCAACCGATTTTATCCCATTTATCTCATGGTTTTATCCTCAACTTATTTTGATGATTTCTCCGCGGATAATCAACCATTTTCGATGCCGTTTCGTGTGGATGGAAGATTATGATATTATCTACGAATTATCTTTTGTGAGTTCGACCCGAGAATATCTAAAAACCCCAATTCCGAGGCTGGCTTTCGAGGCTCTATAAATAGACCCTAGTGGCCGGACGTCGAAAAGGGGGGAGATTTTGGTCGACGGCGAAGCCCTGCCGCATTTTTGAGCGACCTAGCACCAAGGAGGGAGGCTCTCTACGTCCGCACGAGCCTCCGGTCAAGGGAGTAGCCCAGTCTTCGTAGTCTTTCGTTCCGCAGCTTTTGCCGTTTTCCTTCAATGCATGCATTGTTCCTTACCCGCGTACCCCCTCCTTCTCATTATCATGCATACAACCATCCCGTTTTTTGTCACCCTAGGGGTTTAAAACCCCCCAAATATTCCCCTTTTCATTTGTTCATGCTTAATTATTCTCGTTTGAATACATACTACATTGTTTAGGTCTAATCTGGGTGTTTCTTCTGTGTCTCTACATTGTTTCGCAGGTCAGCATCTAATCAGCACGAGGCCCATCCCCTCTGGCCGGCCGGAGAGGGTGGAGGTCGAACCCTTCTCAACTTGCTGAGTGAAGGTACTGAGCGGCTATCCGCCGGCCGTTCAACGGTACGCGCGGTCCCTCTAGCGCCGTCAATCTCACTGCAGCAGTTCCTCCCGCGTCCCTCGCAGCGTCCTGGGGCGGTCTATCGTAAGACCGCTCAACATAAGGCGGTCCTAAGAGAGCCGTTCATTCCTCAGCGCTGCACTAAGGCGAGTGTCTCCCCATTTTCCAAGGTACGGCGTGCCTGTCGCGTACGGCATCTTGGTGGCGATCACGGTACTTTGCTTCATTCCCTATCTTCTCTTCTTTCTCTCACTTGTCTCATGCACTTGACGCACTTTGACCCTTAGTGAAGGGGAGAGAGGAGAGAAATTTATATCTACACCCCTTTTGTGGCGATCACGGTGGGACGCCTAATGCCCATCGTGCTTTTGAGTTGCTGACCCTTTCTTAGTCGTTGTCAAGGTTTCCTTCTTGAAGTGATTTACAGGTTGAATGCGGTTTCTGTCCTCTGGAGCACCCGCGGTTCGTCCAGAGCCGCCTACCCATACGCACGGTTGATACTCCATTGCTCATATACTCTGCCATCAGGTTTATCTACCCCGGCCTTTCCTGTTACAGACGGCTCCCTGGATGCCGTCCATCCGTTTGAGCAGCTTTCACACAGCCGTCCCGCGCCCAGGCACAGGTACGCTGTACTTTTTGGGTGGCAGATACACGGCTGTGAGGCGGCGGTTCAAGTAAGTGAGCGGTTGACTATCGGCCGTCTGTCTGGTATTTCCCTTGCTTTCCTCCCATCAACTAAGGTTGGATATTAACCGCTTGTGTACTTAGAGCGGTCAGAGGAGGACCGCACATCTCCTGTTGCAGTGCATTTATTTCATCCTGCTTAGTTTTTTCGGCTGATATATATATTGCTCCTGGTGCTGTTCATTGGCTCCCCCCCTGCCATCTTATTATCATTGCATCACCATGTTTTTACTACTCATGTGTATACTCGCTCATTGATTGATAGCTGCTAGGCTAGTTTGTGCATGCACTCCGGTGCGCATAGGAGCATCGACATCTTCCCATATTAGTTGCATTCCTACCGAGGTAGGGTTTCCTCTCGTCTCCATATTCCTTGGAGCCGACTAGGGACCTTGCCGAGGACCTCCGTAAGCCCCCGTGAGCCGTGGATTCCCACACGGACGTCGGGCAGGTTGTACCGTATCCACCCCAATCTAGGGTTGCATTCGCGAGTGAGAAGTCCCAATAGGGTCATACAGTTCCTCGTTTCTCATCCCAATCAGGCACCTAGTGGTCGAGAGAATTGACATTTTCATTAATCCACTAAGGTTCGAACCCAAAGATATAAGGAACTGACGAGCATCATTTTAAGAACTTGATTGCATTACTGAGTGATTCTGCTCTCATCTCGCTCCATTGCATGCTTATTACTTGATTGGTAGATTTGATTGATTTAGTGTTGCTTGTTCTAGTAGCAAGTGTCTTGGTGTATGTGGGGCTGCCTTCTGTCCCCACGATCATCTCCTAGGGTTGACTCTTATTTCCATTCCTACTCCAACCCCTTGTTCGATTCCTCTTCTTCGTCCATGTCGTCGTATGACTTCTCTCAGGCCCACGAGGATTCCCTTCCTCGGGGTCTCCTTGAGGACCCACCTAGGGTCACCCACTTGCAAGGGGGAGAGGGGACGGCCCCTTCACTCCCGACCTCTCTGGGCGAGGGTCCCCGACCCTCTTTTTCAAACCTGCCCAATCAGAATTCAGCCAGTATGTTGTGTATGTAATTTTGATGATTACAAAATGCCTTTGTTGCTTAGCCTTGTGCGTGAATGCTCTTCACTTGAACTGGTTGTGGAAATGATCATAAACTATCTCTATTGGGATATCATCATGTGGATGCATTGTAATTCTAAAAGGATTATCATCATGTGGATGAATTATAATTCTACAAGGCTTATCATCATGTGGATGCATATGTGCTTTGAGGTTAGCACAAACAATTGCATATACATTATCTCTACACTTGGTGAGATTATTTTGAAAAACACACTTGGATAAATGTCTTTTTGAGCATCATGTCATATTGAGTCTCTCATATTAAGCATCATGTCATATTGAGCCTCATATCATGAATGTGTACTTTGGTAATGCTAAATGAATGATTGAGATGCAAATATCATTGCTTTCCCCCAAGGTAATGATCTGTGGTTTGAAAGCTTGGATGATGATTAAATTGAATGTGACTCAATATTGTTCTATGTGGCTTGACTCCTTACTCTTTGAATTCCACACATACCATCAGTCAATGGAGAATGAGATTTTGAATTTCATGACTATGTGTATGAATGATACAACCAATCAACAAGAAATGTGAATTCAGGTAAAACAATGAGGTAAGTGTTGTTATATGGATTTAAATGGTTATCTCGTTCATCATTCACTCTTGGAATAGGTTCAACAAAGCAATTTATTGTGAACATGGTCATAGTGTTAATGCTTGATGTAAAGATCTTAATTGTCAACTAACACCTTGCTTTATCATATTTTTCAGGATGAAAAATCATGGTTGATCTTTATGGGATTATGGTAACATTTAATCAATTGTTTCCCTTTGGTTTGATGGAGGTTTTAGTTATTTTTCAAACTCAAACTATCTTACAGTCTTCACCACTTTCAATCCAACCATTGGATCTCCCCATAAAAATTATATGTTGTAGCTCTGTGAGTCCTCTTTCCAACGCCTCCGGTCTTGCTTCGATCGGAGTTCGGAGCTAGGAGAATTAATTCTTGTCGCCGGAGCACTCAAAGCTGTTTTTTTTGAAACCTGCTGAAAGGGGTCGACCCTGGGGTCGACCCCTGTAACCCAGAACCTTAAAACAGGTTCTGTTTGGGTTCTGGAAGCATGAGGGTCGACCCTGGGGTCGACCCATGTAACCCAGAACCGATTTTTTGGTTCTGTTTGGCTTCGGTGTGCCCGAGGGTCGACCCTGGGGTCGACCCCTTCCGGTTGGACGCCCAGCCACCATGTTTGACCGCCGTTTTCTTGCCCCAAAAGTCCTACCAATCAATTTCTAATGCCCTATATGTCTCCCTAATTCGTGGATCTGGTCTCCAAGCTGTTCCTTGACCATTCTAAACACTTATATACAACTCTTGGGTTGTAAACCCTAAGGAAGAGGATGCTAGATCTGAAAATCGTTTTCTTCTAACCCTTGTGTGTGCAGGTCGTAGGTAGCAGCTCCAAGGCTTCTTCCACCATGTTTTGAGCTTGTGTATGAAGGGAAGAACAAGGTTTCACATCCTCATCCATTCCTCTACCACAAGCTGCGAAGAAATTCATGCTACAAGCATCATCCACGCAAGAATCAATCATTCTTCTTCAAGAACGGGTTTCATACTTCAGAAGCATTCAAATATGTTCAAAGGAGAGAAAGGGGGAGCTCTAATCACTACAACATCTTCTTCATTCTGATTTCTCGAAATCGTTGTTGTTGATAGAGCATGAATATCTGCTTTAAGACATCTTAGGATGGTTTTATAAATCTTATATCCACTCTCTCTTGCATACATATATATGAGCTGCGAATTGTGTGATTCAACAATCCTAATGCTCATGTGATCCCTGTATAGGATGAAGATGAAGAGGGGAATCTCTAAACCATTCATGTCTATATTCTTGTTTGAGATTAGCTTAAAGATTGAACTTATTATGTCTATCTACTCTTTCAGGTGAAAAGAGGAGATTGGAATAAGGATAAGAGAAGCGGCTAGAGGAAAGGAAGAAGATGATGTCAAGATTATGATCATCTGTTAAAGAGCAAGGAGGATCAGATTTTGTTGAAGAAGGGGGAGCCTTATACTTGATGCATTCTTCTAGTTTACATCTATAGAATTTGTGTGGAAGGTCATAGCATATATTTGTGATTGTTACATATACATTTGACAGAATATTTTGTGTGGGTGTTCGGAGAAAGGGGTCTCCGAGTGTGTGTGTGGTCTTATGTGTGTCGATTTGTGCGGAGTATATCCGTGTGTGTTGTTGGGAGTTTTCTCCCGTGTGTTTGTGTAGGCATTGCCCTCCGTGTGTGTGTGGACGGAGTTGTATCTCCGTGTAAGGTATATTGTTCGGGGTGTGTTCCCCAATGTGTGTGTGTGTGTGTGTGTGTGTGTGTGTGTGTGTGTGTGTGTGTGTGTGTGTGTGTGTGTGTGTGTGTGTGTGTGTGTGTGTGTGTGTGTGTGTGTGTGTGGTGCTGTGGTAGCAGTTTGAGGCAAGGCCTCGTGTGTGTGTATTGCTGCGAAAGCAGTGTGTGTGTGTTGGGGTTCGTCCCCGTGTTGCTACATTTTGTAGCGTGTAGTGAAGCCTCATCGGTTTGGTGAGGGGTGGACGTAGGGAGCCCGTCGAGGTCCCGAACCACCTTAAAAATCCCCGTGTCTTGTGGTTTGTTTCTTGTGATTGTATGTTCACTATCCTATCTGTTTGTGCAATCGTGTGAGCTCGGTGAGAATTGAGTGAATCTAGTTTAAACCTGTTTAGATCAATCTACTCAATCTTTTATATTCCGCTGTGTGCTAGTTGTGTTTTAATTGGACATAATTTTTAGTAGTAGGATCTATTCACCCCCCCTCTAGATCCGTGTTCCTGCACCACGGGACCCAACACAGTATGATCCTCAATATGATGGCCCAGTTGGACCCCACCCAACTCCATCTCATCAGACAAGCTTTGCAAGGGGGCGATGCCCCGGCCTCAGTTCCGGCTCATGCCACGGCCAGTGTCGCCACTTCATCTCCTGTGGCCGGGACCACCTCTGTGGCTCCCATTGACCTTACTCCGGTCCGCCCTCAGAACCTTCGCTATCCCAATATAGAAATGGGCCAGGCGTCCACATCGGTCCATCAGCAACTTGATAAAGGGAAATCCCCGATCCCCTCTGTTCCTTATCTTGAGCCGTACCCTACAATTTCTCCATCGCCTCAGGCCCTCATGGCCCCGGCGGACTTCGCTAGGTCACAATCAGGGGCGGCCCAGGTGGCTCATACGGATATGGGCTCTTCCTCAGCCCATTATCCCTCTTACGGGCCGCCTCCTTCGTCAGTTTATCCTTTGGTCGCCTATCCAGGTGTCGCTCCTCTTGCTCCTCCCCCTCCTTCCCGGGAACGGGAAATTCTTGACAAGTGGGCTGCTATGCAGCAACAAATTGATCTCCTCCACAAGCGGGTCGGCCCGCAATCTCTTGCCGATGTCCCTATCCCTAACTTCGGGGACCTACGTCTTCCTTCCCAGTCGGAGCTCCCCGTGTACCGCAAATACGATGGGAACGGCAACCCATTCATCCATGTCCGGGAGTTCTTGTACGAGTCTGCGCAGTTCCAGCAGGATGATCGTTTGATGGCCTATCTGTTCCGTCGGTCCCTGGAGGGGGTCGCGTTGGAATGGTTCTACACCTTGCCTATGGAGGAGGCTAAGAATTTCAAGACCATCAAGGAAAGGTTTATACAGAGGTTTCAGGATCGGGTCGGACCCGAGTACTCTTTCACTGACCTGGTGGCGGAGAGGAAGAAGACGGAGGAAGACTTCGCAACCTATGCGGACCGCTGGAGACAGATGGCCTCACGGGTGCCTGGGCAGATTCCGGAAGAGGAAAAAGTGAAGTTGTTGATTTCCAACGCTACGTCAACTTTTAGAAACATTCTGACAATGAATGACATTTCAAACATGCACCAACTATACAGCAGAGCTAGGTTTATTCAAACACAATTTAAGGACTCCCCCATCCATTCTTTATTCGAGGCCCAAAAACCCAAAGCCACCAAGAAAACCCAAGGCCCCGTCACGGAGGGAGTACAAATTAACAAGCAAGTCCAGGCCATTCAGTTCCCCCAACAAGCCGCTCCACCCCGCTTCCCACTGCCTCAGCGTAACCCCCAGTTCGCCGCTCCGCCAGTTCCCCAGCCTGCCTTCCAAGTCCCGCAATACCTTCAACAGGCACCTCCGCCACCTCAACAGCCTCAGCGGCCCCCGCAATACAATAGTGTTCCTCCACCCCCCATCTACGGCTCTGCTCGACCAGCTCCAAAAAGGGCTCATTACCCCCCTCTCCCGGAGACCTTGCCAGATATTTTCTCCGCTCTAATGTATACTGGTGACCTCCAGTTACCTCCTGAACGCCCGAACTGGAATCCGACTGCCGACCAGTCCCGATATTGTATATTCCATCGGCAACCCGGGCACACGATAGAGCGATGCTATCAGTTCAGAGACATGGTGTATGATTTGCATGAGGGCCAGAGGATTGATTGGGCCCAGATGCGCCAACTAATTGAGGATATCAAGCAGAGACAGAGACAGGCCAGGCCGCAACAGGCGGCGCCCCAGTAGCAGCAGCAGCAACAGCCCCAGCAGCAACCGCAACCTCAACCGCAGCAGCAAGACCTTGGGATCCATCAAAATCCCATGCCAATGCATCAGCCCGCTCCTCCGCAACAACAGCAACCGCCGGCACCGGCTCCAGCACAAGTGAATTTGGTCCAGCGCCCAGCCCCCAACGCTGGATGGACGTTTGATGATGAGACCCCCGCCCATCTTTTGGCCTTACACCATCACTACTCTCCCACACCTACCATCCCCTCCATCCTTAGATCCGCCGCTACACCGCCCGTCACTTCCCCCGTGTCGCCTCTTAGGCCCGCTACATTCCCCTCTACCCCGTCCGTCCTTTCACCACCACCCGCCATGCCTCCCATCATTTCCCCTAAGCTTAACCCTTCACCCATTTCCCCTCCACCAGGGCCCATCAAACCCACTTCAGTCATCCTCACCCCCATCTCCACGCCATTCACCTGCCCCACCAGGCCAAGCGGGGGTCCAGTCCAGGCCGTGCAAGCTTCGCAATGCGCCCTTCGGAGCGGGCGTCCTTTCCAAAGAATTTTTCCTTCCCCAGGTGCATCTGCACCAAACCCTACAGTTTCCTCCCCTACAGTTGAACCAGAAGAGATGGACCCGGTGCCGGGCACAAGATATGACTTATTACAGCACTTAGACCGGCTGCCGGCTAAAATCTCAGTGTTAGAACTAATCAAGAGGTCGCCACTCCACCAAGACGCCCTGAAAATCTTCCTACAGAAAGTTATGGTGAGCGAAGATGTGGCAGTGGATAGCATGCCCGCGGTCTTGGCCACGATCACAAAGGGGCCCTCTATTGCATTTGCTGAGTCAGAGCTAGCTCCCCCTGAAGCACGGCAGATGCCGTTATGTATTACCATCTCTCTAAACAAAACGACCGTGGAATCCGCCCTTGTGGACACAGGGGCATCGATAAATGTCTGCCCATTGAGTACCCTTCGTGCTTGTAATATATCAGAGGACATGCTCAAGCCGACACCAACCACAATAGCCGCATATGATAACTCCAGACGTGCTTGTCACGGGGTGGTAACTGTGCAAGCCAAGCTAGGGCCCTTGGTGATGGATGTAGAATTTTATGTGTTGGACATAGACCCAATGTTCAAAGCCATTCTGGGTCGTCCATGGTTGAATAGTTTGAACGCCGTCCCCTCGACCGCCCACCAGTGTCTGAAGTTCCCATTCCAAGGGCGAGTGGTCAAAGTGAAAAGTGTTTCCACAGTTCAAAACGTTGACGCCATAGCAGCCAAGATTCTGCCCACACTGTGGCCGAGTAACAGACCTGTTCTATCTGTCATGGACTTAAACTATTCGTGGGCATATGCGTCGCGCAAGCCCACCGCTGCACCAATCAATGTGAAGGTTAAGCCCAAGATGAGAGACTCCAAAGGGTGGCACCTAATTCTAAAATTGGGCTATCAGCCAGGCCGAGGACTCGGCGCACAACTGCAGGGCAGAACTAACCCCGTTCCCAAGGGGAGGAAGATGGGCCGCCGGGGTCTCGGCTACCATGAATCCTCCATGTCAATGCTTGGGGACTCCGGGCCGTTGACCTGGGATTACCGGCAACATTTTGTGAAGGGTCCGTTGCAGCCCGGCACCTTGAAGACCTCGCCATCCAGCCTTGAAGAAAAGATAAATGAAGCTTGTGCTGTTGCCGATCCGCCACCACCACCGCAAGAGCTAGCCGGTGACTTGGAAGACTTTGCTAATTACTTTACAAGGATGTTTTGTGAAAAAGAGGGTGACCCAAAGAAGAAGGAGACGCAACTGGTAAAGCGCCCTCCGATGCCATTGGCCCGCCAGGGGCCCCGGAAGACGGGGAGCTTCGCCACTACTTATTCTATGTCCCTATCCCGTATCGCTTCCTGGTTTCAACGGTTGGATTCTGTTCCCCGTTCCCCTCCACTCCTGGTCGACCCGTACTTTGCGGAGAGACCTGAAATTCTATTCGTTCCATGTGCTTGCGGGCGCTGCCCGCCCATTGATCTATCAACCCTATTCACTCCTCCTCCTCCAGGAGCTCAGCTCCATGAAATGTGGTTTAAGTCTTCTGACCCTTTCTTTGACTGCATCTTCCCAGAATTGTTCCCCATGCAGCTTCCTCCTCCTCCGCCTTCTTCCTCTTGTTGTGTGATCACCTCCGGCCTCCAAAAAAAAAAAATGTCAATTTCAAAATGGAGGTCTCCATGGAAGATTACGCTATGTTCTGCCCAGATCCCCAGGGGCGCGAGACCCCTGTTTCTTTTCCGGTAGATTTCTTCTCCCCTAGATTAGATGTACAGTGTACAGAGTCCTCTAGGATGGTCGAGTCAGTCAGGGTAGAGTCTAGTTCGAGTTTTGTCAGCCCGTCCACGTCTGCGGCACCTGCCGTAACGCGCCCTCCCAAAACCATCCCCGATAGGTTTCTACAAGATTTGGCTGGGAGATGTCATGCTCTGTTGAAATGTCCGGAATTTGTGGAGACCGCAATTATCTTGGAAGATGATGAGGGAATTGATAAGGTATGGAGCAAGGATGGACTAGGAGTATATGAAATTGTGAATGAGAAAGACCCAGCTGATGATGAGGAAGATGAGATGGATGACACTGCCGACCTATATGCCCAAGGCTTGAAGAAGTTCGACGAGCCTTCCGTAGCAGTGGATGAATCCACTAAAGAAATTAACCTCGGAACAATAGAGGACCCCAGGCCCATACTTATTTCCGCCAATCTCCCTCCTCCAGTCGAAGAGGAACTTATCAAAGTCTTGAGGGAGTACAGCGATTCTTTCGCCTGGTCCTACGAAGACATGCCAGGCCTTGACCCCGCATTGGTCGAACACAGGCTGATTCTCAAACCAGGGGCGATGCCCGTTAAACAGAAGGCAAGGAGATTTCACCCGCAGATGGCCTTGAGGATTAAGGAAGAAGTCGATAAATTGCATAAGGCCAGGTTCATTAGAGTGGTGTTGTACCCGCAATGGGTGACAAATATAGTCCCGGTGATGAAGAAGGATGGTAAAATTTGAATCTGTATTGACTTCAGGGACTTAAACAAGGCATGTTCGAAAGATGATTTTCCACTTCCTCACATCGACGTCTTGGTCGATAATACAGCTGGGTACGAAGCCCTCTCCTTCATAGATGGCTACTCGGGGTATAACCAAATACTTTTGGCTCCGGAGGATCAAGAAAAGACCTCGTTCACCACACCTTGGGGCACATACTGCTACGTCGTTATGCCATTTGGGTTGAAAAATACAGGTGCCACCTACCAAAGAGCGATGATGGCTATCTTCCACGATATGATGCACGTTTATTTAGAAGCTTATGTGGATGATATTTTAGTCAAATCGAGGTCACAGGAAGAGCACCCCGCCATTCTAGCCAAGGTATTACAAAGGGCTAGGGAATACAAGTTAAAGATGAATCCAAAGAAGTGTGTGTTCGGAGTTGCATCAGGGAAATTGCTCGGGTTTATAGTTAGTAAACGGGGGATTCAGATCGATCCGAACAAGGCAAAGGCCGTCATGGAAATGCCACCGCCGAAGAACGTCACTGAGCTTCGAGGTTTGATCGGGCGTTTGCAATTTATCAGGAGATTCATATCTCAGCATTCACAAAGATGCCGCCCGTTTTATGAATTGTTAAAGGCAGGCGCGAAATTTGAATGGAATGAACAATGTCAAAAGGCCTATAAGGAACTCAAGGTGTACCTCTCTAATCCCCCGATTCTACAACCACCCGTCCCCGGGAAACCCCTGATCCTGTACATTTCTGTAATTGAGGACTCCCTAGGAGCTGTTTTGGCACAGGTAGACGATGAAGGAAGAGAAAGGGCGGCGTACTATCTCTCAAGGTTATTTAATCCCGCTGAATCTAAGTACACTGCTATGGAGAAGACCTGTGCAGCACTAGTGTGGGTAGCGCAGAAGCTTAAACACTACTTTCTCGCCCACGAGGTTAGGCTCATCTCTAGAATGGACCCCGCTCGTTATCTGTTGGAAAAGCCGGTCCTTTCTAATCGACTAGCTCGCTGGCAAAGTTTCCTCTCCCAGTTCGACATCACCTTCATCGTGCAGAAAGCAATCAAGGGATATGCTATTGCCGAGCACCTGGCTCATTCTCCTATCCCTCGCACTGATTCCATACAGGATGAATTCCCCGATGAACACCTGGCGGTGATCACTCATCTTCCTTTTTGGTCCCTTCACTTCGATGGTGCCCTTAATTCCCAAGACAGCGGAGTCGGCGCCGTTCTCCTTACTCCAGAAGGGGTAACCATCCCCGTGGCATATCAACTCTCATTCCCCGCCACCAACAATATAGCCGAGTATGAGGCTCTCCTTACCGGTCTGAAGCACGCCTACATCTTGGGCGCGCGATACCTAAACATCATAGGAGACTCCCAGCTGGTGCTGCGTCAAGTTTTGTCAACCTACCGCACCCGCGATCCTAAGCTCAAACCCTACCAGGATCTGGTCACGCTCTTGGCCAGGCAATTCAGGAAACTCGTCTACATTCACACTCCTCGCTCTCAGAATATCTTGGCCGACGCCCTTGCGTCGCTCGCCTCTTCTCTATTACTCCCCCTAAGTCGCGCCACTGAGACTATTGTGGTCCAAAGGCTAGACGTTCCTTCCCTATAGGATCCCTGGTTCAACAATCTTAGGATGTCTGTAGAGAAGAAAATAGAAAGGGAGGAAATAAAAGAGGTTTCATTAACTGAGCTCGAGGAGATCATTGAAGAGGAAGAATTACCGTGGTTTTATGAGATCGAGCAATACTGTAAGGATGGTACATTTCCGGAAACGGCCAACGCTGAGCAGCGAAAAGCCATTAGAAGAGTCGCCGCCAAATACACGATCATCGCCGGTGAATTGTACAGGCGGGCCCTGAATGGAGTTCTAATGAGGTGCCTAGATGACGAAGAAGCTTGGAAAGTCGTGGAAGCAGCCCACTCCAGCGAGTGTGGAGGGCATGTAAACGGACAGGCCTTGGCAAAGAAGATTCTTAGGCAGGGCTATTACTGGCCAACTTTAGAAGAAGATTGCTCCACCTATGTCCGTAGGTGTCTTCAGTGCCAAATCCATGCCGACAAAATCCACGCCCCGGCCTCTTCTCTTCATCCTGTTACGGCCCCCTAGCCATTTTCTATGTGGGCCTTTGACATCATCGGACCCCTCGGTGATCCGAACTCTGCTGTTAAACAGAAATCCTTCATTCTGACGGCTACGGAGTACTTTACCAAGTGGGCTGAAGCTGAAGCTTATGCAGAAATCAAAGCCACCACAGTGTGCCGCTTCATCATGAAGAACATTATCTCGTGGTTCGGAGTACCAAGCAGCATCGTCACCGACAACGGGCCTCAATTCATCTCACAAGAACTCCAAGACCTCTGTAAGAAATTCAATATAGTTTTGCATCATTCATCACCATACTACCCCCAAGGTAATGGCCAGGCTGAGGCCACGAATAAGACTCTTCTCAAAATCATCAAGAAAACATGCGAATCACATAAATTTGCTGATTGGGCCGACAAATTGATAGAAGCTCTATGGGCCTACCGCACCTCCGTCCGCACTCCCACAGGGTAGACTCCCTTTGCCCTCACCTATGGAATGGAAGCGGTGCTCCCGTATGAAATTCTAATCCCTTCCCTAAGGGTGCAGCTGGATAAGGAACTTAATCTCGACGAACATCGAGAGGCGTTGCTAGTCCAACTGGAACTCTTAGACGAGAAGAGGTTGAATGCGGCCAATCATGTTTCAGTATACCAAAAGCGTGTCTCGCGATATTTTCAAAAGAAGGTCATTGAGAGGAAATTTCAAGTGGGTAATATGGTTTTAAAACGTAAATTCATCAGGTCAGCAGGCCCCAGGTCTAAGTTGCAACCCAACTGGGAAGGGCCCTTCGTAATCAAAGAAGCTTATCCAGGCAATGCGTATCGTCTAATTAACTCGGAGGGGGGGGGGGAATTGCCAAACCCGTGGAATGGGCTATATTTAAAGCGTTTTCATCCATAAAAATAAAAAACCAGTGAACGGCTCGATGGCAGGGCATACCCCACCAAATTGCGAAAGGAGGACCCAGGTCCAGCATCTCACACACTACACGACCCCGTGGTGCGATATTCTCTCATGCTACCCGACACCGTTTCTCCTTTGGCCATGCTCGGGGAAGGTGGAAATCCTTGTATTTCCTCTCTCTCTCGGTTGAAGATAGGGGCAAGTGGTGAATAAGGGGGCGAGAACTGACCCAGATTCCCCGTTAAAAAAAGGTCTCAAATAGGGTCAATCCGTTAAGACCTCACTCCGCAAAAGAAAAAAGAAGAGAAAGAAAAGGAAAGCAAAAAAAGAAAAAGAAAAAAGGAGAAAAGAACAGGGGCAAAATCAAAAGATAAAGCCGAAAGTACAAAGCCCAAAGGATGCAACTAGGCATGGCAAGAGTGGCAGTACAGTTTCCCCGCGGGACGTTATGAGCCCGGTCGCATGCGTGCCTAGAGCGGGTGAAGGTTCGATAACGGATACAAAGCCCCGGCGCAACAGACCAGATTCCTTGAAAAGGGGGTGTCCTGGAAAAGAACTCAAGCCCTAAAAACCTCTACACCTATCGTCGACTTCTCTACTCAATCTTTTTTACTTTCCCAAGGAATGAATCTCACCCCGGGTATGGCCTCAGCAGAGGCACCGTCGAGCAAAGTTGACTCCGATCACGGGCGGTCCCCCTTCCTGCTCGCGCTGAGCCTTGGAATTCCGTAGCAAGACGAGAAGGTCCCTGTTATTGAGACCCGAGCTGGCTTCAAAACCCAAAAAAAATCGAATATTTCAAAACCCAAAAAAAGCAAATATTTCAAAACCCAAAAAATCAAACCCAAAAAAATCGAATATTTCAAACCCAAAAAAATCAAATATTTCAAAACCCAAAGAATCAAATATTTCAAAACCCAAAGAAATCAAATATTTCAAAATCCAACAAAAATCAAATATTCCAAAAAAGAAACCAAAAAGCTTACATGTTTCCCTCTTGCATTCATCTGCACTTCTCACACTTTGATATTTGCCTATTTAATAAGGCTCAACCCCCTTGACCAAAAGTCAAGAAAGGGTCATCTCCTGACGTACTGCAGGCAAGGGGCTGAGCCTAAAATAGATTTAATCTGTTTCATGTTTGCATGTGTGCAGGGGCAGGTTGGAAGGGCAGTTGGCTCGGACCACATGAATATTCAATCCTCGCGTTGGCCTATGCAATCACATCACCTCATAATCGTATTACAAAGCTCAAAAAAAATCAATCTCATCAAATCTTATTCATGTCATATATCAAGCTGTCCGAATATAAAATCCTATCCCATATCATCATAAAAACAAAAGAAAATCACTCAGTCCGCCGCTGGGCATCCCCGCGAGGACGTATCTCTCTCAACTCCCTAAGATAAGCCTGTCTAGTCTCTGGAGCCTCCTTGACCTCTGCTGGTAGGGTACGCACCCTACTCACCTCCCACGTAATCAGCGCACTCCTCACCGCCTGCTCGTCCTCCTCTGTCCCGATCCTCCGTGCCTGTAGCATGGGAAGGTGGGGTAGCGTAGGTAGCACCATCCGGGGTAGTCCAATCTGCAGGTAGCATCTGTGTGGGCTGTACATCGCTAAGGTAGTGTCGCTCACGAGCCTCAAGTCCAAGCCAGCTCTCCTCAGTAGTCTGATGGTGGTATCATGGAGGAAGTCTGGGCGCATCACGAACCTATCCAGGGGCAGCCTGTTGATGTACGGGCGCCACTCGTCCCTGGTCTTCAGCTCAGCCGTCCTGCACTCAACCTGTGGAGAAAACCTGAAGGCGCCCCCTATGAAGTAAAGGGGATGGCTCCCAAAGATCCTGCTAACGGAAGTAATGTCCTCTCTCGGGGTAAACTTCATCCTAACTCCCATCCAGCACTCCAATAGGGTCATTGAACCAAAGAGAGGACCTCCTAAGGCTGCTGAAGTAAGACCCTCGTACAGGTAAGCTAAGACAGCCTGAGAGATGGAAAACCCCTGCCAAAGGCCGCTGATGGTGCTGAGTAAAGGGGTCTCTAGGACATGGTCGGCTGAAGGGAAAAGGATGGCCCCGCATAGGCAGATGGACACAGCTTTGGCTATGGCTTCAACCCACCCGCACTTATTCCGGCAATGCTCCACTACCCACTGGCTCAGAGGAAGGAGGTGGATGTGGCGAGGGCCTATAAAGGTACGAACATCCCCGCTATCAGGTATGAACCCCCCTAGGATGAGTTTTGGGTCTATAGGGGCAACGGTATGGCATATCAAGTCTTCCTCCCCCACCTTGGACCTAGGGAGCCCGAAGTATGTCTCTACCTCCTCTAGCAAGATAGTGGCCTCAAAAGATGGAAAGAGAAAAGTGTGAGTCTGAGGGTGCCAAATCTCCATCAGAGCGGAGATACTATGCCAGTCTAAAGAAAGTTTGGGGTAATTCTGACCTAGTACTAGGAGGGAGTGTAGGTGCCAGGATTTGAGAAGATGAGTCACCCCGAGGGGCAATGCACGGACCATGGGAGCCACCCACTTTAAACTAGAAAAGCGTCTCGGGCCGGGAAGAAGCTAAAAAGAAGGAGAAGGCAAGGGGTGTAAAGAGATATAAGAGGAAGATTGAAAGATGGACTCTAAGCATATTCTGATCAAACTTACCTCTCTCATAGGGGTGGCGCTGAGATGTCGAGGAATCAAGCTTAGCCGTTGAATCGCTTCCCGCTCCTTTCTAGCCGGCCGCGGTCCTTCAAACAACGCGCCCTCCGCAGGACTTCCATCATAAGCCCTCTTCATGTTGAGGTGACGAGAATCAAAGGTTTTAGGCTTCAGGAAAGGGAGGATGAGTGAGTTGAGGGTTCAGGCCTCCCTACTACTTATAGGGTTCATTAGGGAGCCTAAACATCTTAGGATTAGGCCTAGATAAGTCTAGGACGGGTTTAGATAGGGTTCTGATAAGTACAAAGCGCCTTGCCCTCGGGCTGGGGACTCTCCAGGGAATCCCCTTTCGGGCAAATAGGATGTTGGATTGGACGGTCTTACGATAGACCGTCCATACCATGTGCGGCCCACAATCAACCATTTTTCTCTCCGAGAAAGCTCGAGCCCGGTGACTTGTGCGGTCCGAAGTCCGCCATTCCAGAATTCCTACGGTTTTCATGAAACCGTTCCAACGAAATTAAGCGGCCCTTAGAGAACCGTTCTTATCTACGAATGGCTATGGGAGAACCGTCCATATGCCCTGCCCCCCAATTAACCTGCTGCACTCATGTCTCAATCATTTAGCGTCTCTCATCTCACTCAAGTCGGCATGTGCGTCTCTCATCTCACTCAGGTCGGCGTGTGCGTCGCTCATCTCTCTCAGGCTAAGCGCGCTCCTCAAACTCATTTCGCCCACTCATACATACATTCATCCACAAAACAAACGAAAAATAGAAGACATGCGTATCACTATCATATCATATCATGTACAAAGACGGGCCCAATACAACCAGTCAAGCAGCTCCCTCTCCCTGGCCCCCGTCGTTGTCTCCACCACCCTCATGCCTCTTTGGGGGAGGCATCGCTGAGGTCGCCTCATCACGCCGTCGCCGGCGCCGCTCCTCGTCCTCGTTCCTCCGATGGCCAGAGGAACTAGTGAAGTAACTCCTCACGGAGCCGTGGGTGCCGTGGCTGCCACTCGCAGTCGCCCTGCTGCGCTCCCGACTCGCCTCCTTCAGACCCTCCACCTTGCCCTCCAACCGGGCAACCTGTAGACGGGCCTGCTCTGCCTCACTCCTGTAACGCTTGGCCTCTGCCCGGTAACGGTCCGCCTCGGTAGCACCGGCCCGTAGTCGCTCTAGCTCGGCCCGGAGGAGTGCCGTCTCCACTGCGTCCAACGGTCGGCTCCGCGCAGCCTCTTCTCGCACCCGGGCTACCTCCTCCAAAGCCGCCACCCGGCTCCGCTCCAGCTCCGCCTGGAGGCGGGTCAGCTCGGACGTCTGCATTCACATATCACTATCAGTTGGTCACATTTCATACATTTCATAAGCATAAATAAGCAGGAGGAAGTGTAGAGATTCGTGTACCCTCTCCACGAGTGCCACCTCGGCCGCCTTGACCCGCTTTACCATCCGAGTGAAGTCCGCGTCCCGCTCGGCTCGGTCTGCTGGAGTCTGGACGGAGGAGGAAGAAAGAGCGTCTGGTCCCGCCCTCTGAACACCCTCGGCGCGCTGCATCCAAATACTCCAGGTCAGTTATAGGCACAAGCATAATCATATAGAACTGCATAATTTAAAAAGTCTAAGGTTTAGGAAACTCACCAGTAGGGCCAGGGCCTGTCGGGCCTCGTCTCTCTCCCGGATGGTGGAATGCAGGAGTCCCTGCAACTCTGCCACTCGTCCTGCGGGGTCAACCTACATTTTAGAAGTCCATGTGTTAGTGCATCATCATATAAGAATCATAAGCATAATAGACAAAGTTTAAGTTTAGAAGTCGTACCGGTCGGTGGGCGCCTCGGAACAACTGGTCCCGGTAGTGCCGTGCGTACGCGGTGTAGTACGCGCTGTCGCTCTCTGCTCGGGCGGTCACCACTCGCCCTCGCGCGGCCCAGTCAGTAACCTGCTCGGCGTTCCTCGCTGTCCAGTCGTACGCCTCGCGGAGTCCCCGGGTCATCCTCGTCACTCGTTCCCCCGCCTTCTCGGGCGCAGGGAACTCAACGGCCGGCTGATAGGCCCCGATGGTCCTCATCACCAACCTGAAGTGCAGTGGCTCCACCACATTCATGCAGTGAAGCCACACGTCCCGGCCAGAGAAGGCCAAGGCCTCGGTCACCCACGGCTGGCCCTCCGGGCTCTCCTCTGTGTAAGGAGTCCACCGTACCTGCAAGGACTAGGAAACTACATCAGCATCATTATAATCATGGCAGAATAGCATGCATTTAAAGAGTCTGAGTCTAGAAGCGTACCGAGGCGTACGGTAGAGTGTCCAGGTCGTCCTGTAGCTCCCAGACCTGCCTCCTCAAGGCCATCATTTCTCGGGGTGCTGTCCACCTCCGCGCGATCGGCAGGAGCCCAGGGCGGGTCTCCTCGCCTCTCCCCAACCCGCGTAGGCGCACGTAGGCCCACACATGTACCACAAGTCGTGTCAGCATTTAGTAAGCATATAGAGTTGCATAATTAAGACTAGAGAAGAGAATCGCACCTGGAGTAAGGGGGAGAAGCCCCCAAGCATCGTCCGACGCGCCGTCGAACTGAGAGTGTCGAAGAGGAAGGCGAGGACCGCCGCTCCCCAAGCATAGTCACCTACGTGCTCGAGCTCCTGGAGAAAAGGGAGGAAGCGGCAGCTCATCACGTCCGCCCGAGTGGAGAAGAGAAGCCGCCCGAACATCAGCATCAGGAACCGTCTCAGCACTCTGTCCGCCTCAGGTCCCGGCACCGCTGCGACCCTCGGTCTCGCCAGCCCCACGAGCGGCTCCAAGTGCTCCTCTGGTCGCTCGCCCACTGCAACGCCAGCTCGTCGAAGACCCAGGCTGTCCTGGAGAGCAGCCCGGGGAAGGAGGGTCGACTGCCTCTCGGGGCGCCGCAGCTGTAGGCCGAGCAGCTCCCGAGCCATCCCCCGGTAGTCAGGAAAAGTAGTCCCGCTGACCGGCGACCCGTGCACGCGTAGGCCAGTAAGCCTGGCCACGTCCTCCAATGTAGGGACCATGTGCCCCCACGGGAATAAGAACGTCCGACTCACTGGATCCCAGCGGTCGTGCAGGGCATAGAGCAGAGCTGCGTCAAAGCGACACACCTCGATACTCAGGAAGGGGGCGAACCCCATGGCAGTCAACCGCTCCCTCTGGAAGTCCGGCAGTGCGAGATACACTGCCCGAACCTGCAGCCAGGAGGTACGGGTCCTACGCTTCCCCTGCATTCATCCATCTCATTTACATTAGTCATTTAGTTTCACATTTGTTTCATATAAATAAAACGATCAAAGCCCAATTATTGATTTGAAGAACGGTTACTCACGAACCGCTCTATAGATGAGCGGCCTCCCTCAAACCGTTCTGTTTCTCAGGTTCCCCCGTTTGAACGGGCTATCCCTAGCCGTTTCTATCTTGGACGGATTACCCGGAACCGTCTGTTTGCCCGTCTTCCTAAGGAGTAACGGCCCACCTTTGGCCGTATTGTTTTGATGACGGTCCTATAAGGACCGTATTGTTTTGCTTGGTTACGTGATGGAACGGACCTATATGGTCCGTCTACCTTTTGAACGGTGATACCCTCACCGTATTGTGGTTTTAATGCCCCGTTGGCTGTGTGAGTGTGCACGGCGCTCCCTGCACCGTGCTTGTTTGAGGCGGTCCTTTGGGGACCGCATTGTTTTGCCGTACGGTTTCTGTTAAACCGTTTTACCGTCGCCGTCCCCGACGACGGTGAAGGCCCCCCGGCCGACTGGGAGACCTCCGTGGTCCCTAAACCGACCCCCCTAAGCCCCTCTAAACCCCTAAAACTAACATGCAGAGAACAAAATCAAAAGAAATGGGAGGAAAGGCGGGGAGGCCTACCTCGGGATCACGTGGTTTCTTGGCCGCCCCCGCGGGCGGTGGTCATCCGGCGACCTCCTCCTCGCCGGCAGGGGCCTCTTTGTCAGCAGCAACAATGGCGAGCTCTTGCATCGTCACCCCGGGTGTATATCCCTCCTCCGACGGCGGTGGCGGTTGCTCCGGCGGCGACGAGCCCTCACCGGCGGCCGACGGCCTGGCCGCCTGGTGCTTCGTCCTGGTCATCGGGTGGGCTGAGGGAGGTTGAGAGAGGGAGGGAGGTTGAGAAGAGAGAGTGAGAGAGGGAGAGTGAGGGCGTTTTGCCCCTTCGTTCCTTCCACCGTCGGTTACGGTGGAGGGAGACGAGGGGGTTCCTTTTTTTCGAGGTTACAGAGAAGAACGGTCTATCGTTAGACCGTTCATTGTGTGAACGGTTCGTATATAACCGTATGTATCTCTTGACCGTTAATTTCAAGTCGGTTGGAATTCTATGCTAGAGCGGTTCTCTGGGAGCCGTTCTTACGTTAAACGGTGCCGTACCAGCCGTTCGTCACTGGCAACCGGCCCTGTAAGATTTGTTCGAAGGTCAGGAAAGAACGGCTAACATAGAGCCGTTTGGAATATTGCACGGTTGAGATGAGGCCGTATATCTGGTTGGTCTATTTAAATCATGAATATTGAATATTTTCTTTGGAAATACATATCTTAACCATCTTATGCAGCATCAGTTCAGTCTGTCTCGCCATTTCGCCTGCTCAGGTAAGTCAGGTATGGCCTTCTATCCCTAAATCCCTTATTGCATTACTATATGGTATTATATTATACTATTTCGAGAGCCGGCAGGTTTCTTATGTGTCCCAGGATCTGATGTTCCCCTTCAACAAAAACAATGATGATCCAGGCTCATATACCTAACCTTCGGATAGGCCGTTAAGTTGGGATGTCACGAGGAGGACGGTTCTATCCGCACGCTGTGGTTGCGGACGGTATCTTGACTCTGATATTCCCAGCTTAATAATACTACTCTCGAATATTTTATATTTTAATCTTTCTTCGCATTCGTTTTAACGATTTCTTTTATTTTTAGCCCAGCATGCATCATACGCATCCTTTTGAGCTTTCATGCCCTATAGTCTGCTTAAGAAATGTCCCGTCAAGTGATGGTCAGCTGTGTGTCCCAATGCTTGAGTAAGGCGAACTAATTCCATTCCGAATTCGAAGGCTTTCTTTGGTCGGTTCGTTGGGGTCAGTTGACTGAAAGATCCCTGTCTGGAGCTTTAGCATCTTTTTCTTTTGTGGCCCCCTCATTGGACCGCGGGATTGTGTCCCCCATGAGGTTGGTCTTGTCGGTTGATTTCGTTTAGTTTAGTCCCTCCAGATTGGCGTCGCCTTTTGGTCAATTACTCCTAACGTTCGGTCCGGGATTTTCCGAAAGATTCTCACCGCTTGTTGGTAGAAACGGGTGTCGTTTTACCTTAACGCCCGCTTTTTCGGTCCACTCCGCTGCATTTCCGCTCCACCTCCATGTTCCATATCACCTCCGCTTCACCTCCGCTCGCTCCCCTGCAAAGAGGGCGTTAAGGAGGGGCATCTGTTGACACCCGTTTTATACCGGTAATTCGAGCCGTTTCTTTTACTCCCATTAGTTGATGCCTCGAGTTGTTCATCATTCACTGGGCCATTTTGTGACATGTCTTGGGCTCGTTTTATGGGTCGTCTCCCTCCTTGGTGCAATTCGTGGTGATTCGGGACTTAATGGGCCTTGGCTTTGGTCAATTGAACGTATTTTACGAGAATCAAGTGCCTAAGGGCATGAACGGCTTCACATCAGCCGTTCAGAAGGTGGGCGGTTGAAGATGGGCCGTTCATATATTTTGGCTAATTTCTGAGGATTTTCTGAATATTCACCGACAGGCTTTTGTGCGGTGTGATTAGGACCGTTCAATCTCATGAACGGGCCTATTCCAACCGCCTATATCTCAGAGTCCTACGCGCGCCCAGCTTCTCAGATAATTATCCAAATGATTCGAATTATCACCGACAGGGTGAAATGGTCGTTGTTGTGCCGCCCTAAACTAAAACGGTCTCCATACAACCGTTCATATGTCAGGGTCCCACGGCGGACGTTTCGGCCAGTTCGAGAGATAGTTGGGATAATATTCTGATTATTTGAATTTCCACCGACAGGATGGACGGTCCGAATTAGACCGCCCACACATTGTGCGGTCTATCGTAAGACCGTTCAAGCCGTCGGCTGTTGATTTTCAACCGATTTTATCCCATTTATCTCATGGTTTTATCCTCAACTTATTTTGATGATTTCTCCGCGGATAATCAACCATTTTCGATGCCGTTTCGTGTGGATGGAAGATTATGATATTATCTACGAATTATCTTTTGTGAGTTCGACCCGAGAATATCTAAAAACCCTAATTCCGAGGCTGGCTTTCGAGGCTCTATAAATAGACCCTAGTGGCCGGACGTCGAAAAGGGGGGAGATTTTGGTCGACGGCGAAGCCCTGCCGCATTTTTGAGCGACCTAGCACCAAGGAGGGAGGCTCTCTACGTCCGCACGAGCCTCCGGTCAAGGGAGTAGCCCAGTCTTCGTAGTCTTTCGTTCCGCAGCTTTTACCGTTTTCCTTCATTGCATGCATTGTTCCTTACCCGCGTACCCCCTCCTTCTCATTATCATGCACACAACCATCCCGTTTTTTGTCACCCTAGGGGTTTAAAACCCCCCAGGTATTCCCCTTTTCATTTGTTCATGCTTAATTATTCTCGTTTGAATACATACTACATTGTTTAGGTCTAATCTGGGTGTTTCTTCTGTGTCTCTACATTGTTTCGCAGGTCAGCATCTAATCAGCACGAGGCCCATCCCCTCTGGCCGGCCGGAGAGGGTGGAGGTCGAACCCTTCTCAACTTGCTGAGTGAAGGTACTGAGCGGCTATCCACCGGCCGTTCAACGGTACGCGCGGTGCATCACCGACCGTTCTTCCCTGGAGCGCGGTCCCTCTAGCGTCGTCCATCTCACTGCAGTAGTTCCTCCCGCGTCCCTCGCAGCGTCCTGGGGCGGTCTATCGTAAGACCGCTCAACATAAGGCGGTCCTAAGAGAGCCGTTCATTCCTCAGCGCTGCACTAAGACGAGTGTCTCCCCATTTTCCAAGGTACGGCGTGCCTGTCGCGTACGACATCTTGGTGGCGATCACGGTACTTTGCTTCATTCCCTATCTTCTCTTCTTTCTCTCACTTGTCTCATGCACTTGACGCACTTTGACCCTTAGTAAAGGGGAGAGAGGAGAGAAATTTATATCTACAGGCACCCCCACGTGTAGCCCCCACATGATGCCCCGCATCAGTCGGACTACGGGTCAGCACAGGGATCGAGACTAGCTCGTCCGGGACTCGAATTGGCAAGGGAAAGGAGTCGCGGTCACCGGAGGACCGCCTCCAGTGGTCGCGGTCGACCCAGGACCGCTACCACCTAGTCGCGGTCCTCCTGGGACCGCGACCACCCTGGTGCGCGAAACGTGAATGCGGTCGCCTGATGACCGTCTTCACCTGATAGCGATCTCCAGGAGACTGCGACCAGACTCCAACGGTCAAAAAATCGTCTCGAAGACCATGCCGGACCCCATGGTGAAAGTGGTCGCCCCCTGACCGCCACCAACAGTCGCTGTCAGTCGCAAGACCGCGACCGCCTGCCGACAGAACAGGCCCCAACGGTCAAAAACCCTGGTGAAGGCGGTCTCATCCGACCGCTACCAGTGAACGCGGCCACTGGTAGACCGCTATCATCTCAGAAAACTGAGAACGGCGGGAAACGGCCAAATACACCATCCACGCCCCCATACCTCCACCGGAGAGGGGGAAATCAAAGGGGAAGGCCCCCGGGGACCCCTAGCATGATTCTAGGCCATCAAAACGCGAATTCATGCATCAAATCCATAGATCGGGCGACTCTCCCCAAAACATGGAAAAACCCCAAGCATGCTCAAACAAGCCCCTCTCGGCCTCCCCTCGGCCTATAAATCACGGAAAAGATCGGCAAGAGGCTAAGGAACGTCACCCTACCTTGGGATTGCGCGAAACGCGGCGGATCGCCGCCGATCCTCAAGAATCGCTTGAAGCTTCACGAACTCCCCACGCCCTCACCGAGCATCGAACACCGCCGCGATCGCCACACCGCCGCCTATGCCACGACGCCGTCGCCTCGCCGCAACCGCAGCCGAAGGGGGTGGCGCCGGGGCTAGCACCGGAAGAGGGGGACGGTCACGGTGGAAACGCACGGGAGAGAAGGGAGGAAGAAGAAGAAGAAGAAAGAGAAAAGGAAGAAAAGAAAAAAGAAAAGAATGGGAATATATAGGAAATCCGATTTTTCGGAAAAATACCGAAAAATTGAAAAATACATTTCTGGAATCCTCGGAACGCACCGATCGCAACGGTACCACTTGTGCCTGGGGGAACCGCCCGGTTCGCCCGCAGCGAGCTTCCAAAGAAAAAGCCGAAACACACACCGGGAATCGGAAAACACACGCGGAAAAGCCGCGGAACGCCTCCGGGCCTCCGAAATGACTCCGGATCGCGCCTTGTCCGAAATGAAATTTCGGACACAACAGCGCCGGACGCTCCGAAAACCAGATCCGGGACCCACGAAGAAGGATCCGAAAGGTCCAGGATATTACAGGTGCGCCTTCAACTCGAAGAAATAGTGGAAGAGGTCTAAGGAAGGAGGAACCCCGCACTGACGACAGAGGATTCGGAAAGCGGAGAGGAGAAGGTACGAATTGGCTACCAACTGAATGGGTGCCAACTGGAAAAGGTTGAGAAGGGTGAGGACGAAGGGCTCGAAGGGGAAGCGAAATCCGCTCTTCCACACCAGAAGAAAGATGCAGATGTGGCCCGTGCGAGAATCCAGGCTCGTCTCATACGGGGCAGCAGCAGCAAAGCTATACTTGTGAGGCAGGCGAAACTGATGCTCCAGCCTCTTCACCTCGGCTTCCCCCAACTCGCTGCAGTTTTGGACCGGCGCTCTCACCATCGGTTCGTCGCCCCATCCCTCGGCACCCGAACGCTGGCCCGCCATAGATTCCGAGGAAGAACTTGACGAAGAATTCTCTCGAGACCTCGAAGATTCCGGGGGAGGAGGAAGCTGCCGGACCGCCTCCGCAGTTATCTTCGCCAACTCCTCAAATGCCGCCGCAAGTTTCTGCTCCTCCGCTGTGTCCTCACGGCGCATCGAAGAGCCCCAAAAAGTAAAGAAGCGAAGGAAAGCCAAAACCCTAACAACGGAAAGAGTCTGGGATGACAACCAGCGCCCAACGCCTATAAACTCACGCGGGAGGCGGCGCGTCGTTCCGACCTCCGAGAAAAGGGGGCCCCTTCATTTCAAATCCGTCAGGATTACAATTATTACGGGCCCAGGTGACCACGACATGTGGCTTCATAACACCGCCAGATCTCCACCCACCTGAGCCACGTTGGTCCAAAACCCTAAAAGGCTACTCATCCGAGCCTCCTTTGGCTCGGGAGTAGGAGGGGGACAAGTGGAGAGGGGGATTTCTGCAGCCCATTCAAAGAGCAGCCGAACTAGGCCCATCAGGACCCAACAAGGCCACGCTCGCCCAAGTGACAGCCCACAGGGCCCACTTAGGACAGAAAGTCCAATAAAAGATTCGCTCGAGGATACTACCTTCCTAGGCGGCCTCTAGGCTTGGAAGGCCCGAGCGTCGGTCAGGTCACAGGAAAGGTCCATGCCTGAGCCATCTCTCCGCCCAGGGGAAGAAGGCGCATGTCGACCAATCCGACCCATCTTCGTCCGAGCTAAGCCTACCGCCCGGATAGGGCTGGCCTCTCTGAGCTCGGTACGGCCGACGATTGCTTATCCATGCAGCCGTTAAGAGTCCTCTGTGGGCAGGAATTTATAAAGGTGAGGGACTCCAGCTCTCCAAGGTGATAACGCTCCCACGATAAGGTAATAAAAGCCCACGTCGAGGACGTAACCCCCACCTGAAATCCCTCGACTTACAGGACTCCAGAAGACGGCACACTATTTAACCCAGGGATACTCTCCGGCGAAAGGTAAGGGCAATCACACGCTCAAAACTCCTGAGCAGGAACCACTTCACCCTTCTGGTGGAGAGGGATCTCGCGCAGAAGCTACTTCCTCCCTATATTGCTCCCACCATAGCTCTACTGACTTAAGCATCGGAGGGTTTTCCCCAGGGACTCATCCCTGGGTCCCCTGATCCTTTTCCCTTTCTTGCAGTTCACTATCCGGTGATCCACTGCCCGCTCAGGACCAGCGCGAGATCTTGCCTCTTCAGATTGGATTGATTTCTTTGGATCGGCCGATTCAATCCGATCTAGATTGGGATTGGGCTTACTCAATCCAGGTGCCTGATCCTATATTACATTCTTTGAAGGAAATAGATTTGATCCTGTTAGGACCTAATAAAAAAGAAACTTAACTAGATGGGGTGGACACTGTGTACAGTATATGTGGAAAGAAGGAGGAATATCTGGATCATCTATTTCTTGATTGTGATTTTGCTTTCGAAGTCTGCCAACACATCCTTACTAAGTTCTGGCGTACCAAACCAATTGAAGACCTGGTGGAAAGGTTCATAAAAATTGGTAGGTGCAATGGGGCGCCAAGATTGACTGACAGTTGTGGTGGCTCATCCTCTGCATGCTACCTTCTGGATCATTTGGAGGGAGAGTAATGGAGGAATTTTCAGAAGAGAAGCCCACATCCTACAAAATGTATGGATCTGATTCTGTTTTCGAAAAGCCGGAGGGGGGGGACTTTTTGTAAAATTGACAAATGTAATTCTCTTATTGCACTCTTACTTCAAGGGTAGGAAGGCACTTTGCCTTTTGTACATGGGAGTTTCACTTTGCCTTTTGTATATGGGAGTTTCTGGGATTACTCCCTTCTTACTTGTATATTCTCCATTTTTTATATATGATGTGGTACCATCCACTTTCAAAAATAATAAAAATATACTTCAAGAATATTTTTAAATAGAAATGTAGTTTGCAAAAATAAAAAATATTTTATTAATGTAAAAGAATTTAATAGATACCTTACATACAAAATTACACTGCCTTTTTACTTCTAGGACTTGCTTTCATCTTCTCACTCCCAGGGTCACCCAAAAAGGTTGGGGGGGGGGGGGGACGATGAAGTGCATAGGAACCATCAGTATTGTCATTGGCTGCAGGACCAGAAACTCTTTCGTGCCAGAAGATGGACAGGGAAATTTGTTGAGTAGGATTCAAAATCCCAGCATTCTGGGGCAGGTTGATCGATGTGAATCCTAAATAGTGTGAAACATGCTGATATGCCACCCTTTTCTTTTTGGTGGCCCTGGCTGAGTTCTTGGCCTGGCCTTTTTCTTATTCCTTCCCCCGATTAAAAGAGCAGGATTGGATTTTGGGTCTGAAGTGTATCCCCAATCTTGATCCTAATCCCGGATTGGATTTCGGGGCTGAAGTGTATCCCCAATCTTGATCCTAATCCCCTTCTTGATTGGGATAATCCGATCTTGCAAACCATGCAAGATCCGTGCAGAACAACTTGCTGATGTCAGTCAGCAAACTGTTCAAATGGATTGGGTTTGGGGATCATGTTTCCATTGTCATGTCAGTCAATTTCAGATAAAGATGACTAAAGCAGCGAATTTCTGCTTTTTTGGTATGCTTGGGACAGATTGAAACTGTCCACGGAATTGGTGTGAATGTGCATTAATTATTTGTTGCTGCTGAAAATTCTGAAATTGACTGGCTTTTTGGTGGTTTGATTGTGGAGAGAGAATGTTTTTGATTGTGGCCTATAACTTGGTGTACTGCTTCTTTTCTCTCTTCAGTTCCAAATAACTAATGTTTGATTCTTAACCAAGGATTTGGTCGAAGGAACTAGTTTTCCAACATTTGCTTGTGGATTGCAACCCTGGGCTGTGTTTAACCAAGTTGACATATGCGTATCTTTGTGATGTACTGCTCGGAAAATGGCTTCGTACTGAGATTCTTTGATATGAATTTCTTAGATCTGTTGACATTGAGCAAATGGATGGTTTTCAATGTCCCTAAAGCATTGTTGATAATTCTACTCTTGGGTACATGTTTCCAAATTTTATTGCTTTTCTGCCATGTTTTGGATAGTCTACAGTTGGTTTGGTAGTTTGCCTGCTCAGAAATTGAATCATCATGTCTGTCGATATGTTCTCATGATCGGGCACTACATGTCTAGCTTGTTTTTCTGCCATTTTGTTCTAACTTCCTTTTGTGAAAAATTCAGAGATCGGGTTGGGATTGGCTGGTTTTGGAATACTGTTCTCATTCCTGGGGATCATTTTCTTCTTTGACAAAGGACTTCTCGCCATGGGAAATGTAAGTAGAGGGTCTGTCCATTGTCAATGCATCTGTCATCTTTTGATGCCAATGTGTCTTCAATTTTTTCCCTCCTGTATGGTCTATACCACCCACTTAGCCTTTTGGATTTGGTCTTTGCCAGATCCTATTTGTGTCGGGTGTGATGTTGACCATGTTGGATTTAGTGCTTTAAAAATTATCAAAGTTTGATTTCCTGTGTTGTTTTGTCCCACATTGGAAGATTGAAAAAGTTTTCATCTTCTTATTAGTTGGGACTCTTTATTACCTTGTGTACTCCTTTGGGGAGACTATGGTAGTTGGGCCATCTAACCCAGTGGGCTCCTTGGGCCTTATTCTATATCACACACACGCGTGTATTGCCTTGCGTCTCTTGGGTTTCCTCCGCGTCTCCTCGGATTCTCTCCCGAACGGGAGTGTCGGTTTCTTCTGGCACGAAATGGTTGAAAAGGCAGCGCTGTCCCTCGATCGTGCATCCGTGAAGAAATTATTTTCCAACAGACCATTGGACTGAAATCAACCATACAGTTCTTCACTAAACGGAAGAATTACAAGGTTCAGTAGTTTATCAGAGGAACCGACTTGAGTTGTTGTTGCATGATTTTCTTTTTGTCCTCTGAGACCATTTTTGATAAACTGTACAGGGCACAATCTCATTTGGCTTTGGCTTCTTTCTGGTCCTCGTTGGATGGCCTGTTTTGGGAATGATCCTGGAGTCATATGGCTTCGTCATTCTCTTCAGGTATGAAACTTCACTAGAGTTTAAAATTGTTGTTTGATGTTAAAATCTGGGCAAGTGAGAATCTGATCCCCCCTTCAAACACAAGGTGCTCCCTGTGAGTCCCCACGATGAAATCCTCTATACGGTTTCCTACAACTTTTTTGTTTCAAGGGCAATGGACACGGTCCATATGGCAACTATCCTGTGAGCATTGGTGCTTTTGCCGGCTTCAAGTTAATGCCTCGTCTCCCCTCATTGTCTGATTCTCCTTTACTGACACTGGTACACTTCGCTTGGGGGCAGTGGCTTTTGGCCCACTCTGGCCGTCTTCTTGCAGAGGATTCCTATTTATCGGATGGCTGTTCCAACAACCTTTTGTGACATCTGTAAGTCGAAACCTTCTGTGTGCTATAATGAAAAATAAAATTTCTGACATACACGCTTGTTGGACGTGACCTATCATCCTTGCCTGCAGTTCTTGGATCGCTACCGAGGGAAACGAGTGCCGGTGTGAACCACTTTCACCTGTTTGATCCTCCATAGATGCTTGGAGTCCATGCTATAGATAAAACCCTGTAAGATAGTCAGAAATCTGCTGTTGTGTAATTGTATGTATGGATGTTCACTGTTCCATGATGAGCATCTCCTTAACCGCTGGCTTGTGTAATTGAATGGCCCTCATGGTGTGCCAATCCCCCCTTCCCCCATTGAGTTTGGCTTGATGCAAACCCAAATCATTTACACACTTTGCCCCCACTTTGATTGGGGGTTAGATAAATGGAGGGATATCCTCTTTGGATTAATTAATATATCCATCCACTTATTCTCATTTATTTTGATAAGAGGGGTGGGTTAAACTGTTTCACCTATTTTGATGGGTCACACTATCCAGATTAGATGAGAGTTATCCTTCAATCTAACCCGAATATTTGTATCCCTCTATCAAACCAAAAAAGGAATAAATTGAGAGTTATCTCCGGGACAAGTGGGGGATAACCCCCTATCAAAGCCGCACTAAAAATTGTGAGGTAAGGGTCCATCTCACTTATCCGTCCGCACAATCCAATCCAATTTATTAGAAGGTCTAACAAATTCAAAAGTTTAAAAAAATTAAAAAAGTAAAGAGTGACTCCAAAAGCTGATGTGGCCCAAGAAAAAAGTGTCTGTTCTTCATTTTTTTTTTAAAAAAAATTCTTGGTTTTCCGATGGAGGGTTGGACTGTCCGAGGTGAGGACTCATCTCATTGTAATTTCACCACCCCCCAAAAAAAAGCGAAAAATTTGCAGCACACCGAAGGTTTGTAAATTGTTTGGATGTGCGGCATCTCTCTCTCTCTCCTGATAATGGAATGATGTGTGTATATATATATATTGAGACCTAGCTTTTCAGGTGACAGAGGCCCAGCTGAGGAGATGTAGTACGTAGTTGGAGCATGCATGCATATGGGTCTCTCTTCTTACTCTTCCCTGTATATATAGGGTTACGAGGAGGAGGAGGAGGAGGAGGAGGAAGAAGGAGGAGAAGAAGAGCTAGCGAGCACCGGACTAGTCATATTTTGTTTCTAAAGATTGAAAGGGTGTGTATTTATTGGGATTTATTTTTTCTTCCTATATATAAAGGGAGATTGCGCTGCAGGCTATATATCCGTTTCGGATTAATTGGGGGTATATATCAAAGAGTACTTGATGTCTTTCCTCATGGGTGACTGAGGATTGATTGATCAGTGGCATCCATGCAGCTAGGGAAAGAATCGGTTTCGTACTACTGTGATGATTTAAAGACATTGGTACTCGAATCTACGTGAAGAGCGTGAGATAATTAAGCTCAAAATCTACGACGCTCAACTCATTAATTACAAGAGTAATGTTTAGTGCACTATGTGCACTAATTATATCTATTAGTGTAATTAGTGTAATATTTGATAATTTTTTTTGAATAATTCTCACGTCTAATTAAATTGGTATGTCGGACACGTCATCGGACGATATGACGTGAGAGTCAATTAAATCAAAATTCTCAGACTCTGTGAATAGTGAAATTGACTCAATTTTACTATTTATAGAGGGATAAATTTTGATTTAATTGACTCTCACGTCACATCATCCGGTGACGTGACTGACACACCAACTTAATTAGATGTGGAGACTACTAAACAAAATTTCAAAAAAAAATTTATCGAATGTTACACTAATTATACCGATGAGTATAATTAGTGCATGGAGTGCACTAAGTATTACTCTAATTACAACTATTTCTTCAAAAAACATAATCCTCTGTGTACTGTGTAGTGATTTTAGAAATTAAGGATCTATCAAATGGAAGATTCTAGGAGGTACGGTTACTCGTGAAGTGATCAAGAGACAGCTAACGTACTCACAAGTGTTAACGGGTGGGGATTCGACAATCCTTAATGTATTAATTAAATTGCTGTATACATAATAGGCTTTAAGCTTTAAAGGGGAACGTATCAATCCGCAATTTGTAAATAGTACTGCATGGACAATTGATTTGTAGGCTTCATAGGAAAGCTAGAGAGGAGAACCCACAGCATTCAAAAGTTGCCCTCAATTACCGTGGTGCAACGATTGAGGTGGGATGTTTCTGAACATAATACTTCTAATTAATTATTCATGGTTGCCAGACCGAAGCAATATTGGCTGGCTAATTTTATGTTGCAGATTACAGCAACGAAGGAAAGAAATTAAATGACAAATATATATATATATATATTCAAGAAGCAATAGATTATTCATGTTCCCAAAAGTAAATAAAATATTTGAGGAGGGTAGAACCGACTCGGCTCACGTAAAGTCCATCTATCACAAGTCTAACATGAATCGCGGTCCACGACGAGTCCGTTGGGCCCCGACAACTGTAGCCCGACACGGTTGGCCCATGACATACCGTCCTTAGATTCGCCAAACGGGAAAAGCCCCGAGCTAGACGCAATGACCGCCGGATGATACTCCGGCGATCGATCGTTATGTCACACGACGCATGTATCGACCTCACGAAGGGTGAGCACGCTCTACGGCACCGTAAAATTTATCCAAGAATCAACCAACTCCGGAACAATCATCCCTCAACGGAAAACTCCTACTATAATAGCAGGAAGAGTTATCCCACGATCTATACCCTTCTCTATTAAAAGATAGACCTCTGGCACCGAAACAACCCCTACGTAAATGAGACTTCGACGGAAGATCAGGACACGGGAACTTCACTAAAAAATGCCCGCTAAGAGACGAGGACCATGTCAGCCCGAGTATGTGATAGGTTAGACTAGCATAGACCAGACCCATTTTCTGCTTAGAATAATTAATACTTGTTAACAATTTTTAGTTTGGCAGATTTGCCGCCAAGTCGGCCATATTCATCCATGTTCACATGATGTGATGTGGGGGGGAAGAAAGAGGTTGACTCCATATTTTCTTTATATTTTTCTCAACTAGTTTACAACAAATTTGCAAGCTTGGGTATGCGTTGAGCAAGGTTTGCCGAATCGCAACATAGGATCGTGTCGGTTATGTTCCAGTACCATCTTCATAGTACGGTGCTATGTTGCGATTGATCAAGAATATTTTTTTACCAGAAATTTTTTTTTAATAAGAACTTAAAATTTTAAGAATTAACTTTAAACTTGTAAGAATATTAGATTTAACTTATACACAACGTACTTTTTTGTTAATAGGGTTTTTTTTCTTCTTGGAGAGAGGAAAATAAGATATTAAACTCGAGACCTCCCACTTGAAAAGGGAGAGGGTGATCACTCCGCGCGGTGGACTTTTACATGACATACTTAGTTGCACTCAATTTAAAAAAATATAAAGAAACAAATGCAAGTGTCCTCAATAGATTCATCATTGATATTTAGTTATTGATAACATATAAGATCAAACATTTGAGTCACCTGACTCCCGGTCAAATGAAGATATATGTACGTAGGCTCATGAGCCGTAAATTCTACCTCTATTCTAATAGGTGGAGATAAATGTGTGTGACTTTGAATATCTTAATTTGATAATCTACATAATGTTGGGCACATGGCCCTTTTAATTTTTTTCAGCCCAGGCAATGTCCGGTCGATCGTCGCCATTGGGCCGGTCGACCGGAACAGACAGGGGTTCTGTCTGAGAATAGTCGGTCGACTACCTCCACAGGGCCGGTCGACCGGAACTGGCAGAAGGCTAGTCTTCCAGCAGCAGAGAATTTTCGGTCGACCGCCCCTGTGGGTCCGGTCGACCGCCCGCCCCGATGTAGCCTATTTTGACTTCTTTTCCCTTAGACGAAAAGAGATATTATCTCTTGTTTGTTTAATCCAAAAGTCATGGGATCTGCCAGGATTGGTGGATCTGGTTTGAGGGTTATCTCTTGACCATCCTAGATGTATAAAACATCTTATTAGGGTCTAAAACCTAAGAGATAAGGTGATTTCAAGGAGGCTATCAAGAGAGGAAGAGAGGGGTTACTGTAGCTCCGGGGAAGAAGGTGCTGCCATAGAAGAAGGTGAAGAGAAGAGAAGATCTTCATCAACTGAACAAGTTTTTCACTACAGGGAAGATCATGTTTGCAGTAGGTTCTGCTGTGATCGAGTAGGAGAGTTCAGTTCTGTTTGAATCCCGGTTATTCTCTTGTAATTCTAACTCAAGTCTTGGTAAGAGACTTTGAGTAATATGTACTTTCATTACATTCATAGTGAGGTTTCTCCTCTGGCTTACCCGTGATTTTTCCCCTTCACATTGGAGGGGTTTTTCACGTAAATTTTGTGTTCCATGTGGATGTGTTGTTTCGATTAAATTTTCTGCTGCGTTATACGGTTTCAAGATTTGTTAGTACACATAAGACAAGGGATTTTTCCCCTTCAACTGGTATCAAAACTTGTTGTTAGATCAGTTTTGATTACTTGTGTATGAACATGGAGGCCGGTAACTCATCCCGCATGATTAGTTTAAACGGAAAGAACTGGATGATATGGAAACTAAGAATGGAGGATCTCTTGTCTTGCAAGGATATGTATGGTCCATTGAAAGGAGATAGTGGAAAGCCCGCAACAACGTCACCCGATGACTGGAAAATGTTAGATCGGAAAATTGTCGGGTTTATTCGACAATGGCTTGATGACAGTGTTTTTCATCATGTCTCCACTGAGAGTTTTGCACACTCTCTATGGAAAAAGTTAGAGGGTCTTTATGAAAGAAAAACAGCTGGTAATAAGGCCTTCTTGATTAGAAAACTTGTCAATCTGAAGTTTAAAGAGGGCACTTCTATTGCTGAGCATTTGAATGAAATGCAGAGTATCACTAACCAGTTATCCTCTATGAAGATGTCTCTTGATGATGAGTTGCATGCATTGTTACTTCTCAGCTCATTGCCAAAAAGTTGGGAGACACTGGTGGTCTCTCTCAGTAATTCTGTACCAGATGGAGTTGTCTCAATGAGTCAAGTAACAAACAGTCTATTGAATAAAGAGTTGAGAAGAAAGAATTCAGGAATTTCTTACAGTGATTCACAGGCACTTGTCTCAGAGAATAGAGGAAGGTCAAAGTCCAGAGGGAGAGAACATTCACAGAAGAGCAGAAGTAAGTCAAGGCCAAAGAAGGACATTACTTGCTACAACTGTGGAGAAAAAGGGCATTTCAAGAATCAGTGCAAGCAACAGAAGAAGAACAAGAAAAAAGGAAAAGAAGTAGAGAATGCAGAGTCAAAAGATAATGTCACAGCTACAGTGCAAGGTGATGATTATATGATTTTGTCTACTTCTGATGATATTTTTTCTTGCGTATGCCAGGACCTCGAGTGGGTGATTGATACAGGTGATTCTTACCATACTACACCACGGAGGGAGTTCTTTGCTACCTACAAGGTTGGAAACTTTGGTGTTGTAAAGATGGGCAACTATGGGACAGCAGATATCATTGGCATGGGCGACATTCATATAAAGACCAATCTTGGTTGCAAGTTGATACTTAAGGATGTGAGGCATGTGGTTGATTTGAGGCTGAATTTAATTTCAGTTAAAAAGTTAGATGATGAAGACTATGATAGCAGATTTCACAAGGGTAAATGGAAGCTTAGCAAGGGTTCTCTTGTTGTTGCTACCGGAAAGAAATGTCACACCTTATACAGGTTGCAGGTTCAAGCTTGTGGTGATCAGTTGAATGCCACTGAGAAAGATTCCAGTATGGAGTTGTGGTATAGGAGACTGTGACACATGAGCGAGAAGGGATTGTAGGTTCTTTCCAAGAAAGAAGTCTTACCAGACTTCAGAGGTACACATCTGAACTCATGTATTGATTGTTTGGCTAGAAAATAACATAGAGTTTCCTTTACTAGTCCCGCATTGTCTAGAAAGATGCATGCTTTGGATCGTGTCTATACAGATGTATGTGGGCCTTTAAAAACAAAAACTCCTGGTGGATCATTTAATATTCCAGGTATCAGTGGTGCACTTTATTTTGTCACATTTATACATGATTTTTCAAGGAAAGTACAGGCTTATACTTTGAAGACTAAAGATCAGGTTATTGATATTTTCAAAGAGTTTCATGTTAGGGTTGAAAGGGAGACAGAGAGACAGCTGAAATGCATAAGGTCAGACAATGTTGGTGAGTATATAGGGTCATTTAATGCTTATTGTAGGTCACAAGGCATTCAGCATGAGATGACAGTTCCTGATACACCTCAGCACAATGCAATTACAGAGAGGATAACCGCACCATCATGAAAAAGATCAGATGTATGCTTTCACAAGCCAAGCTACCCAAAAGATTTTGGGATGAGGCATTGAGGACTACAGTTGATGTTATCAACTTGTCACCCTGTACAGCTCTAGATGGTGATGTCGCTGAACACATATGGTCAGGAAAAGATGTCTTCTATAAGCACTTGAGAGTGTTTGGCTGCCGTGCATTTGCACATGTCTCAGATATTGAAAGGTCCAAGTTGGATGGTAAGATAAAAGAATAAATTTTTCTTGGGTACTCACGTGATGAATTTGGTTACATGCTTTGGGATCCAGTAAAGCAGAAAGTATTCAGAAGCAGAGATGTGATTTTCTTTGAAGATCAAACCTTTGAAGATTTTAAGAAAAAGGTACTAGCCAAGGCTTCTAAAGAAGGCTTAGCAGATTGCGATCCAATTTCCCCTCCAGTATGTCAGGGTGATGGGGGAGATCTACAGGAAGATGATGCAGAGGCAGATGCTAACTTACCTGCAGAACATGTAGAGCAGGAAGCAGATGAGGAGCAACCCCCTATAGAACCTCAGTTGAGAAGATCTTCCAGAGAACATCAGCCTTCCAACAGGTATCCTACAGATGAGTATGTAATGCTTACTGATGCAGGTGAACCAGAGTGTTACCAAGAGGCAATGGAAAGTGAGTAGAAGAATGAGTGGTTAGAAGCTATGCAGGAAGAGATAGATGCTCTATAGAAGAACCACACCTATGATTTGGTGCAACTACCAAAGGGAAGAAAGACATTGAAGAACAAATGGGTTTTCAAATTGAAGACTCAGGAACAATGTTCTCAACCAAAATACAAGGCCAGATTGGTTGTAAACGGCTTTGGTCAAAAGCAAGGTATTGACTTTGAAGAATTTTTTTCTCCTATTGTAAAAATATCTTCTATTCGTGTTGCTCTAGATTTTGCTACTAGCTTGGACTTGGAGGTTGGGTAGCTGGATGTGAAGACAGCTTTCCTCCATGGTGATTTAAAAGAGGAAATGTATATGGAGCAACCAGAAGGATTCGAAGTCATAGGTAAAGAAAATTTTATCTGCAGATTGAGAAAGATCTTGTATGGACTGAAGCAAGCTCCAAGGCAGTGGTACAAGAAGTTTGATTCATTTATGGCTGAAAATGAATACAAAAGAACGGTTTCAGATCGTTGTGTATACATCAAATGGTTTGGTGAGAATTTCATTATTCTCTTATTATATGTTGATGACATGCTTATCCTTGTGAAAGATATGTCTATGATTGACAGGCTGAAGAAGGAACTTAGCAAGTCCTTTACAATGAAGGACATGGGGCTAGCAAAGTAAATACTGGGCATGTAGATTTCTTGTGACAGAAAAGTCAAGAAAATATGGTTGTCACATGAGAAATACATTGAGAAGGTATTGGACATGTTTAGTATGAGCAATGCAAAGCCAGTTGGGTTCTCCTTTTGTAGGTCATTTTAAGTTGTGCTCAGAGCAGAGTCCAACAAATGAAGAGGAGAAGGAGAAAATTTAGAAAGTCCCTTATGCTTCAGCAGTTGGAAGTCTGATGTATGCAATGGTATGTACGAGGCCAGACATAGCGTATGCAGTCGGTGTTGCTAGCAGATTTCTTGCAAATCCAGGAAAGGAGCATTGGGCAACAGTGAAGTGGATCCTTAGATATCTAAGGAGTAGCTTCAAAATTTGTTTAAGTTTTGGGGGTGGACCACCTGTTCTGACAGGTTACACAGATGCAGATATGGCAAGGGATATTGATACAAGGAAGTCCACATCAGGTTTTGTTCTTACTTTTGCAGGGGGAGCTGTGTCATGACAATCTAGGTTGCAAAGGTGTATTGCTCTCTCCACCACAGAGGCGGAATATATTACTGCTACAGATGTTTGCAAAGAGATGTTGTAGATGAAAGAATTCTTATATGAATTGGGGCTGAAACAAGATAGCTATGTGGTGTTCTGTGACAGCCAAAGCGCCATCCACTTGTGCAAGAACTCAACTCTTCATTCCAAGTCAAAGCACATAGATGTCAGATATCACTGGATTAGAAATGTGTTTGAAGAGAAGTAATTGAAGCTTCAGAAAGTTTACACAGATGACAATGGGGCAGACATGTTGACGAAGACTTTGCCAAAAGAAAGGCAAGAGGTTTTTCGACGACTGGTCGGCATAACTACACACTGAGAAGTCACGGGCAGCCTCCCTTATGAGCTGAAGGGGGAGATTGTTGGGCACATGGCACTTTTATTTTTTTTCAGCCCAGGCAATGTCCGGTCGACAGTCGCCACTAGGCCGGTCGACCGGAACAGACAGGGGTTCTGTATGAGAACAGCCGGTCGACTGCCTCCACAGGGCCGGTCGATCGGAACTGGCAGAAGGCCAATCTTCCAACAGCAGAGAACTACCGGTCAATCGCCCCTGTGGGTCCGATCGACCGGCCGCCCCGATGCAGCCTATTTTGACTTCTTTTCCCTTGGACGAAAAGAGATATTATCTCTTGTTTGTTTAATCCAAAAGTCATGGGATCTTCCAGGATTGGTTGATCTGGCTTGAGGGTTGTCTCTTGACCATCCTAGATGTATAAAACATCTTATTGGGGTCTAAAATATAAGAGACAAGGTGATTTCAAGGAGGCTATCAAGAGAGGAAGAGAGGGGTTACTATAGCTCCGGAGAAGAAGGTGCTGCCATAGAAGAAGGTGAAGAGAAGGGAATATCTTCATCAGTTGAACAAGTTTCTCACTACAGGGAAGATCAGGTTTGCAGTAGGTTCTGCTGTGATCGAGTAAGAGAGTTCAGTTCTGTTTGAATCTCGGTTATTCTCTTGTAATTCTAACTCAAGTCTTGGCAAGAGACTTTGAGTAATCTGTACTTTCATTACATTCATAGTGAAGTTTCTCCTCTGGCTTGCCTGTGATTTTTCCCCTTCACATTGGAGGGATTTTCCATGTAAATTTTATGTTCCATGTGGATGTGTTGTTTCGATTAAATTTTCTGCTACGTTATACGGTTTCAAGATTTGTTAGTACACATAAGATAAGGGATTTTTTCCCTTCACACAAATGATAGTGCATGTGCAACGATAGAGGATATATTAAACTCCCCAAAAAGATCTCACTACATCCACTATGCATCCCTATTGGATGTATCCCCGCGTCTTCGGCCACAAAAAAAGTCATCCCACAATGATGTTCAAAAGTGATCTTAGACATCATATTGAATTGAAGGACAAGTTTAGGACAATCTTGGCCTACTCCAGCGAGGTGTTTAGAAAATAAATGCATACTTATGACGTGATGTTGACAATAAATATAATGCACATGACAATCACCCTCAACATTGTATGCCCACACGAGGTGGCGATGTCGGTCAAGTAACATTTGCAAAGTACTAGTTCCAAATTTGTTAATTGAAGAGCAAATGTAAAAGATAAGTGCCTAACTAAATTAATAATGACTTTAAAGTGACTACACACACTACCCTAATGGGTGGGTGAGCAGAGCCACCAGTCTAGCCACTCCTATTTGGAGGCCTGAATTACTCGAGAGTGATGCAGTCCCCACCCACTTGAATCAGGGTCTTGGGGGAGAGGTTATGACCACTATGCTATAAACGCCGGTCTAATTGTTGTCTTTTGCCTTATATTCATCTTACCAAAAGCGCCCTAAGTGTTATTTTGCATGCACATATTTCCAACAACCTCTTAACTTGGTCAGTGTTCCGCACAAAAACATGTTTATTTTTTCTAGTTCTATTTGAAAAATCTATCTTTTCACACAGAGGCTTTGAGACCTTCTAGCCAATGCATCATTTGTGATAGTGTTACTCGACGAGATTACCCCCGTTATGTACATAGGTTTTTACACTAGTGAGCGTTAATGATGCAAATTAAAAATTATCTTTCTAAGAAATTATTTTCAATTAGTGTTACAGACTTATATCTTTATTTTTATCCTTAAACATTATTGCAAGTGCATACACAGTGTCTAAATTATCTCATAACGTGTTTTTGGAACTTTTATTAATAAATCTTTATAATCTTGTTTCATTACATATTAGTCCCTGAGTTCTTGAGACATCTAAATAAGTTCATGTAATTTTCACTGTTAGACATATAAGTCCCTACCATTCGTTTTCTTGGACTCGGTTAATTTGACCCAGGTGAGAGAGAGAGAGAGAGAGAGAGCGAGAGGAGCAATGCATTGGGTGAGGGGAGGGGAGGCGCTGACAGAAGGTGGGGGGAGGGGGGGTCGGCGAGGGGAGGGAGGAGGGTCGAATGACTATGGGGGGGGGGAGGGGAGAGGATGGGAGGGGGGCCCTATAACTCCTAGGATGGGAGGGGAGACTATGGTAGGGTGCGGAATGACAAGGAAATGGGGAAAATGGGAGTGTAGACGGGATGGGGGCTAGCGGTGGTTCTATGCAGGGAATAGGGCAAGAGAGGGGAGGGGGCGCGGGGTTATATATGGCGGCTCAGGCTGGGGGCACGAAAGGGTGCAACTATGACCGTGAGTAGGGTGGCTGGACTTGCGGGTGGTGACTACAGACAAGGATGCGAATGGGGTGGGCTCTAGCTAGATATCCAATTAGGTTGGAGTAATTATTAGTTTGATAGCTTATCCTAACTAAGGTCGGATAGGGTATTTTTGTGAGAGTGAAGTGAGTTAATCTCGGGTTAATGATTTTAACGCTAGCCGATCCGTTACAATAACGTTGTTACCAAACTAGATAAGGATGGATAAGCAGAATAATTCACCCTAACCGACCCTTGTTCCAATATGGGTCGTAACCCTATACTAATGGTTTCAAAGGATGCATGTCAAATATCTACATTGAGCATGCCTGGCTGATCGACTTAAGATTCTTTAGGGTCACTTTGATAACATGTTATGATAAATTATCCGAGGTGGGTCAGGGTGGTGAATTATTTCTTAGATTTTCTCTTTTTGAATTTGATAATTTACTGTTATCCTTAGAATAACTCATTCCATGTAAAATGGTAGAATGAGTTATTCCTAGAATAAGAACATTAACCTTAATCGATCTCAGATAACTTAACCTTCCTATCAAATTCGATTTTAACGTATTAGTTGGCTTGTTCGCGGTGTTGCAATAGGGCATTGACCAATGGCATCAAATAAGATTGATCATTAATCGGGGTATGCAGCGGAAGCCATTAAAGGAACATGCTACTTACACCATTTCTTAAAGTACTGAGTAAATAGTTCTCAGGTAATTGATGTTACCGTGGTATATAGGGTGTTCTTGGAAAATACTTTGTAGGTTGAACAGACGCCTAAGCAACGTACGCGAAAGACACATGTAAACATGCATGGGAGGATTTTTCAGTGGGAGTACTGTTGTCACAATTGCCTCAGGTCATTTACATGACAAAAGGAATTAAACTAGCTTATAATATTATCATGTGTGATAGTTTTCCCAAAAGAAAACTGAAAAGATATTAGATTTCTTCAAGATATAAATTTTATGGTCTAAAGAACAAAAATCATTGAACTGAAGTTTTTCTTTCCCACTGGGCATACGGTGACATGGGATATATATATATCCAAGTCATATACCTTGTGCCTGTTTCTAGTTTCCAATTTAACATACTCTTAAGACTCCAATTAAGAATATCAAAGTACCTAGCGTTAAATAGTTTAAAAATATTATTATCATGATTTAATAGTTTTGTCTCTATAAGATACACTACATGGAGGTCGTACGTGACATATATATATATATATATATATATATATATATATATGTACGTATGTATGTATGTAGTCCCTATATATAATATCATTTTGCCCTGTCATATAACATGTTATTATTAAACATGCCAATTAAATTTTACATGTTCGTCATCTCCGTATATCCAAGTTCTTATCAGTCTTGCCAGGGAACTTTACCATAAGGAGCTGTCTCGTCATATCTTCTTAATTAATTATTAAGCGACCTACATGTCAATTTAGGGGCCGGGATGCCCTTAATTAAGCCTATGTATGGAAGGAGCATCGATCTTTAACAACGTGATTTTTATTGCCATGCAAATTTCCTGGATTTCCCATAAAAACCCAGTTTTTGTTATCTTAGCTAGAGTTCAATTGGAATATTCTAATTAATTTCAATAATTTCTCACTCTTATTGTAAGTTGCAACTAATGTACAACACATGCATACAACAACACAATCCACAACCATATACATAGTATTCATTCTCTTGGAATCAAGAAATGGAGAGTCATATATAAAAGGGAAATTAAAAAGTCTCGTTGCTTTAGAAAAAGAAAAGGCATTTCCTTGCTTATAGAAATAAATTTATCTCCTTCTCCATTATTCTTAACATGCATGACATTAAATTAAGCTTGTTGGCTCAAACATTGATCAGGTCCGCCCCTGAATGAAAAGAAGATCTATACCATTCTGTCATATCTGGCTACTTCAGGTTAACAGTGATAGAGAGAGCGATCGCTGTCAATTGCAACATCACATTGTCCTCATTTGATAGAGGAGACGAGACATGCAGATCTTTAAATCCTTTCTCACAAGTGAACGGTGCATCCAGTGCAGTGCTGAACCACGTCTTGGCATCCTCAAAGCCTTTCCTCTTGACTGCATTTATGGCGTCAGTCGCAGTAGAGATGGCGTTGCCATACACTTCCTTGCAAGACTGCAGGGAGCTTTTCAGCTTCGGATCACTCGTGCCCTTCAGCAACGAATCTATCTTGGAATTGATGCTTGCTCCCTGCTTCACAGCTAGGGTTCCGGCAATCACCGCAAGAGCTTGGTTGTCTGCAGAGGCACTCCCGGGTACAGATTTAAGTGACGACACACAGAAGTCGTACTTCACACTATGACCTCCTCCGGCGGCTGTCTTGCACACATCTTCAACTGTGGCAATGGCCGAGGAGGCTAGGAGGACGAGGCTAAGGAGGGCTACGAGCAAAGCCTTGGTCGCCATGGATCGGAGGAGAAGTAATCAATCAAGACCTTGAGAAGAGTAGATGAGAGGTTGATCGAGGTTGAGGGGAAGGGGAGTTCCACGTCTAATTTATACTGCATGAGAATAAAGGGAAACGATGGGAAATTGAACAACTGTGCTTCACTTCTCAATCTTTTAGATTTTGGAAAGATTGCGCATTTAATGGCACTATTTCTTTCCGGAGACTGCACGTGGATTTTATAGGGTCATAGTTTACTCCTTCCTTCTGGTCAAGGATTTTAATTAATGCCAGATGTGTGTCGTCAACGATTGTAATTAATTAAGGATTTTTAAGACAATACATATAGTCAGATTTAATTGAGAGACCAATCAATTATCTGTCAAATTTGTGGACATCTATATGTAGAAAATCTTTTTAATTAATGTCACATGGGGATGAATCCCCCTAATTATCTCTAAGTGATCATGACAATCTCTTTGGCCGTCCTTAATTATAAGGGGAAGCTTTGAGGTGCTTTCTTGCATAATAATGTACGTATCCCCATGTGCTTTCACGCGGTGGACTATTACATGACATACTTAGCTACACAAAAATTAAAAAATATAAAGAAACAAATGCAAGTGTTCTCAATAGATTCATCATTAATTGGTATTTAGTTATTGATAACATATAATAAGGTCAAACATTTGAGTCATCATTGATAACATATAATAAGGTCAAACATTTGAGTCATCTGAACGGATAGGATCCAAGATATTGAATCATAATACGATATGATGTGTGAGATTTATCCAACATTGACAAGGGATGAGACTCCGAGCTACTGCGATAGCGGATAATATAATTCCAAAAAGACTATATGTTTACAAAAACTTCAGTATATTTAAACGGTCCATGTATCTATTCTATATAGATGAATAAAACTCCCTTGACTTGCTGAAAAAATGCTAGGGTTGTATACCTATAGAATAATCATACAAAAAATTATTTACATATACTATTATGTAAAATCTTTTAAGATCTACTACAATTAAATAATTATGTATACCCCCCTAAAATCTTAAGTATTCTACTCTATATCGTCGGATTCTTGATATTGTCATGCATGCTCTCGTATCAAAGAATATATTGTTCCGTTATACCTCTCGTGCATTAAGACTATCAAAGTTAATGAAATGTTCCATTTGTAAAATAAAAGGTTTTAAAGAGATATACAAGGTAATATGAAAGATCGTAAGGATATATAAGTTATTATTTTAAGTATGTGAGAATATTAAACAAAGATATATAGACTATGTAATGTCTCAGATTTTTCGGATCCTTCTTCTCGGGTCTCGGATCTGTGTTTTCGGTGAATCTGGCTCCGTTGTGTCCGAAGCGATGTTTCGGACATCTTTCGTGTTCGGATCGGCGCGATCCGGAGCTGTTTCGGAGACCGGAGTGCGTTCCGCGACTTTCTTTCCGCGTGTTTTCCGATTTTCGCGTGCGGGTTTCGGCAAACCCTGCGGAACTCCGTTGCGGGCGAACTGTGTCGTTCACCTGGGTACGGGTGGTACCATCACGATCGGTGCATCCAAGGACCGCGAGGGTGTGATTTTCTATTTTTTTGGAGATTTTCTGAATTTTCTCTGTATAAACCTCTTTTCTCTCTCTCCCCTCTCATTTCTCACTCACTCTCCCTCTCTCTTCTCTCACGCTCTCCTTCTCCCCTCTCTTCTCCGGCGGCCGACGGAGCGAGGTGGGGGTGAGGCGGAGGCGGTGCGGGCGAGGATGCGGGCAAGGATGGGCGAGGATCGAGGCGGTAGCGGGAGCGATCCCTCGGTGGATTCCGAGATGGCGTTGTTCATGTTCCGGGTGATTTTTGGCGTGGATTAGTCACTTCGGCGCGCGATTTCTTCGGTGGAGGTAGGGTGACGGAACACTACTGCGTCCTACTCGTTTTCCCTGCCATTACACGTCGTTCGGTGCAAAAATGGGTGCGTTTGGAGTCGTTTAGGCTAAACGGTAGTTTTCGTGGAGTTCGTAGGGTCCGTCGGAAAATGGCGACGGTTTCCAGATCGGTTATTGTCAACGGATTCCTTGGGGCGAGAGCGTTCTTTTCCCCCTGATTTCATATCGATTGGTGGTCCCGTTGGACTGGTAGGGCTCCGGGAAGCCCGGAAACCCTTTTTGGGTAACTTCGGTAGAATCGCCCGTTTTCGCAATTTGTGTGTCATTTTGACTCCGGTCGGAGTCCATGTGATTGCCAGGGTGGTTGTGGCTGTATCTCCTTCGTTTCGACATGAATGGGGCCTGGAAAGGCTGCGATCGGGCGACCCCCTGGGTTTGCTCGCCATGACGGTTGGGCGGTCCAACCAGGGCCTGCCCATCGTATGGGCGACTGGTTCTGGACTGCATGTCTCGTCTGGTTTTGGGGGTTGTGCGGTCGGACGATAGACCATACATGTGATGTGCGGCCAGGTGAGGTCCGCATGTTCCCCCCATGGGCGGCTTGTCCCCAGCCGTCTGTCTTTCCGTGGGCTTGTGCGGCCAGGCGCTGACTGCATGTCCCCGTTGTCCTTTGGTCAACAGTTGGGTGTCAGTCGGGTTGTGCGGTTTGGTCAAAACTGTTTTGACCGACACTGTAGTAGGTCGGTTCGATTGTGCGGGTGACCCTTAGCCGCACATCCCCTTGGGCGGCTCAGCCCTAACTGCCTATCCTCTTTGGGGTTCGTCCGATTAGCGCACTTGTGCGGCTCTTCCCCAGCCGCACGTCCCTTCAACGGCCCAGGATGAACCGCCCATGTGCCAATCTAACCCGGTGTTTCCGTTTTGACCGATTCGAGTCTCGGGTGTGTGATTCTTGATCCACGTGCCGACCTGTGGCCCGACGGATGCTGTGCACTTCGTTGAGGCCAAGTGTCATGGTACGGTGTGGTCCCGGGGTGTAGCGTTCTTGACTCGAGTCACCGTGCATCGGTGTGCGTGCGGTGAGAGTTCCCCGTGCGACGTCGGTTTCTCCGGAAAGTGATTCCCGAGTGGGTCTTGTGTGAGGCCTTGGGCTGCGAGCCCAGTTGTCCAATCTGGGGCTGGAGGTTTCCCGCTTCTCCCTGAGTTGGGATGCAGCTTGGCGGTGTGCGAGCTACCTTGGGAATCGTGCTCCTGTGCTTTCCGTGTGGGCCATGTGTGTGGCCTTAGTCCCTTGAGTTCCCTTTTGAGGGGATGGTCTTGGCGGCTCGTGAGCCGCTTCGGTATTTGTGCTACAGAAGTTTTAGGCCTAGGGATTAGACTAGATTGACGACCTTGTGTCATTGCATACGACGGTCTTGACCCGAGTCTTGTGACTCAAGGATCGTTGGGTGTAGTGCGTCTATAGGACAATCCAGAGTCCAGTGACTTAGCGTCACATGGGTTTTCTCGACTCTCGCGCACCGTGCGACGGTGCTGGTACGTGGGACGGTCACCGTACTTCGTCGGGTTCGGACGTTGTTTTCCATTGAATTGGGAGTCTACTCTCTCGGCGACCCTCCACTAGTCGTAGCCCACCAGTACGCGTGTGCTGGTCTCACCCGGGAGTAGGTGTACGGGCTTTGTAATGCCCCGAATTTTTCGGATCCTTCTTTGCAGGTCCCGGATCTACGTTTCCGGTGTATCTGACTCTGTTGTGTCCGAAATGATGTTTCGGACATCTTTAATATTCGGATCGGCGCGATCCGAAGCTGTTTTGGAGGCCGGAGTGCGTTCCGCGGTTTTTCCGCGTGCATTTTTCGATACCCGGCGTGTGTTTCGGTAATTCCTTCGGAACCTCGTTGCGAGTGAACCGGGCCGTTCACCTAGGTGAGTGTGGTACCGTTGCGATCGGTGCGTTCCGAGGATCGCGGAAACGTGATTTTCTATTTTTTGGTATTTTTCGGATTTTCCCTATATAAGCCCTTTCTCTCTCTCCCCTCTCATTTCTCCCGCTCTCTCTTCTCTCACGCTCTCTTTCTCCCCTCTCTTCTCTGGCGGCCGACGGAGCGAGGCGGGGGCGAGGTGGAGGCGGCGCGGGCGAGGATGCGGGCGAGGATGGGCGAGGATCGAGACGGTTGCGGGCGCGATCCCTCGATGGATTCTGAGATGGCGTCGTTCGTGTTCCGGGCAATTTTCGGCGTGGATTAGTCGCTTCGGCGTGCGATTTCTTCGGTGGAGATAGGGTGACTGAACACTACTGCGTCATGCCCGTTTTCCCTGCCATTGCACGTCGTTCGGCGTGGAAACAACTGTGTTTGGGTCCGTTCTAGCGAAACAGTGGTTTTATTGGTTTCGTAGGGTCGGTCGGGAAGCGGCGACGGTTTCCAGATTGGTTACTGTCAACGGATTCCTTGGGGTGAGAGCGTTCTTTTCCCCCTGATTTCGTCTCGATTGGTGGTCCGGTTGGACCGGTAGGGCTCCGGGAAGCTCGGAAACCCCTTTTGGGTAACTTCAATAGAATCGTCCGTTTCTCGCGATTCGTGCGTCGTTTTGACTCCGGTCGGAGTCCATGTGATTGCCAGAGTGGTTGTGGCTGTATCCCCTTTGTTTTGGCACGAACGGGGCGTGGAAAGGGCGCGATCGGGCGACCCCCTGGGTGTGCCCGCCGTGATGGTTGGGCGGTCTAACCAGGGCCCGTCCATAGTATGGGCGGTTGGCTTTGGTCCGTTTTTCTCGTTCTGGTTTTGGGGTTGTGTGGTCGGACGATAGACCACACATGCGATGTGCGGCCAGGAGAGGTCCGCATGCCCCCCCATGGGCAGCTGGTCCCCAGCCGTCTATCTCTCCGTTGGGCTTGTGCGGCCAGGCGCTGGCCGCATGTCCCAGTTGACCCTTGGTCAACAATTTTGTGTCGGTTGGGTTGTGCGGTTTGGTCAAACCCGTTTTGACCGACACTGGAGTAGGTCGGTTGGGTTGTGCGGGCGACCCTTAGCCGCACATCCCCTTGGGCGGTTCAGCCCTAACCGCCTATCCTCCATTTGGGGTTAGTCCGATTAGTGCATTGTGCAGCTTCTTCCTGGCCGCATGTCTCTTGAGCGGCTCTTCCCCAGCAGCACGTTCCTTGAGCGGCCCAGGATGAACCGCCCATGTGCCAATCTAACGCGGTGTTTCCGTTTTGACCGATTTGAGTCCCGGGTGTGTGCTTCTCGATCCACGTGCCGACCCGTGGCCTGACGGATGCTGTGCACTTTGTCGGGGCCAGGTGTCGTGGTACGGTGTGGTCCTGGGGTGTAGCGTTCTCGACTCGTGTCACCGTGTGTTGGCGTGCGTGCGGTGCGAGTCCCCGTGCATCGTCGATTTCTCCGAAAAGTGATTCCCGAGTGGGTCATGTGTGAGGCCTTGGGCTGCGAGCCCAGTTATCCAATCTGGAGCGGGAGGCTTCCCGCTTCTCCCTGAGTTGGGATGCAGCTTGGCGGTGTGCGAGCTACATTGGGAATCATGCTTCTGTGCTTTCCACGTGGGCCGTGTGTGTGGCCTTAGTCCCTTGAGTTCCCTTCCCGAGGGAATGGTCTTGGCGGCTCGTGAGCTATCTCGGTACTCATGCTACATTGGTTTTAGACCTAGAGATTGGACTAGATTGACGGTCTTGTGCTGTTGCGTACGACGGTCTTGACCCCGAGTATTGTGACTCAAGGACCGTTGGGTGTAGTGCGTCTAGAGGATTGTCCAGAGTCCAGTGGCTTAGCGTCACTTGGGTTTTCTCGACTCCCGCGCAGGGTGTGTACGTGACCGTGGACTGTGAGTCCCGTTTCTTCTCCGACTGTGGTCACCGTGCGACGGTGCCGGTACGTGGGATGGTCCCCGTACGTCGTCGGGTTCGGACGTTATTTTCCGTTGACTTGAGAGTCTACTCCGTAGTGACCCTCCACTAGTCGTAGCCTCCTTACACGTGTGTGGTCCCACCAGGGAGTGGTGGAGAGGCTACCCTTAGAGACGGTTTGTGGAACGGTTTCCGTCGGGCCCCACGTCTTGCAGCCAGAGTCCGGCTAAGGAGAAAATCAGTCAGAGGGCCCGACCAGGGACGCACGGTCTGTGTGTGCACACGTGGTTGGGGGCGGTTGGACCCACGTCGACGGACGTGACCCCAGCTAGTTACTTGTTTGTGGTTACTTGTGCGGTGTTCGTGCCTTTGGTAGGAGCTATCGCGTCATGTAGTTCACCTGCGGTACGGTGTAAGACGTCAGGAGACGCTACTGACTGTGCTTCTAGTGGGAGGTACTCCTGTCGAGTCGGGAGTGTCAGACTGTCAGTCTCTGTGACTTTGACCTTCGGGTTTTTGTCGTGTTGACCGTTGAGTTTCGGTTGTCTCGCCCTGGCACGTGCGTCGGTTCTCGTGCCGTGAGACTAGTGCTAGTAGCTTTACCGAGGTTGCGTCTTACTGTGCGGTACCCGTGACCAGGTGGTCGGGGTTGCACCTTGGACAGCGTGTCCAGGTTGGCCGTGTCCTGGGAGACAGGTGTAATGCCCCAGATTTTTTCGGATATTCATTGGATCAGGATTCGTGAGTTTCGGATCATCTTTTCGCGGGTTGCGGATCGTGTCCGAGCGAGTTTCAGACTTTTTATACTGGATTGTCGGACCCATTGGTGGTGTGCCCGTGAATCTCCTTGGGTTCGTGGCATTGTGAGGAGCACGCCGGTAATTTTTTGGAATTTTCGGAGCGCCTTTGTGGGTCCCGGGTTGCGTTTTGAGCTTTTACGCGTATTTTCCATCTGTCAGACCTTCGGAACCCCGTACAAGGTGAACCGTTGCGCTCTCCGACGCCAGGACGTTACCACAGCGATCAACGTGTTCTGAGGATCGCGGGGGTATATTTTTCTATTTTTTGGTATTTTTGAGAATTTTCAGATTTTCTATATATTAACCTCCTTTTTCTCTCTCCCCATCTCTCATTTCTCTCTTCCCTCCCTCTCTCTTCCCTCACGTTCTCTCCTCTCCCCCTCTCACTCCGGGCGGCCGACGGAGGCAGCGAGGGCGGGAAGGCGTGGCTCGTAGGACGTGGAGCACGGGCTCGGGACGAGGATCGCGATGGTGGAGGCGGTTCGTGGGATCGTGAACCTGCGAGGGTTTAAACGGCATTTCTTCGTGGATCGGCGTCCACGGCACGTCGAATCTTCTGTGGATGTACGGAGATGGACCCCCAACTCGCGTACTTCATTTTCCGCGAGTTTTATAGGCCGTGGTGAGCCGAGCGGGTTTATTCGAGGGATTTGGGGAAAATGCAGATTTTTGGGGTGTGAGCCGAATCTTGCGTTTTGATCGTGTTTTTGGGTTTAAATGGGTCTTCTCGGTACTAGAGAAGTTGGGGAATGTTTTTCCCTTTGTTTCCCCTTCACCTGGGGGTGGATGGGGCGTGGAATGGATTTCCCGCCGTTTTCCCGTTCTTCCGGTTTCGGACTGAGAACGCGCTAGTCTCAGGTAGCGCGTTCTTGAAGGTCGCCCCGCCCCGATAGGGCACGTTCATCGATGAAGATGAATAGTAATGTGGTTTTTGTCGCACTAGGGGTGAGTAGCGTGTTCAGCGTTGTCGCGCTATAGGCCTATAGCGCATTCTGTTCTGAACGCGCTATAGAAGTATAGCGCGATCTTGTTGAACGCGCTAGGTATGTATAGCGCGTTCTGCCTGAACACGCTATGCATGTGTAGCGCGTTCTTGGGGTGGCCTGTCGGGCTGCCCAGGGTGGGCAGTCTACGGCTGATCGTGCTCCCCTTGGGCCGTGTGTGTCCTGGACACCCCGTGGAGTTCCGTGACCGTGTCTTTGGGTGTCCGGAGTTCCGTTTACCTTGATTAGCGTGCCCATGGGTTTAAGGGTCCGGGTGACCTTCTAGCATTTCGATTGTGTTGTGTTGGTCTCCGGTCGACCCTGTTGTGACCCAATGGTCGACCTTTGGCCTCGTGATTGTCCCGGACACCCCGTGGGTTTCGTGACCATGTTTTTGGGGTGTCTGGAGCTACCGTGTTACCACGATAAGCGTGCCCGTGGGCTTGGCGGGTCCGGGTGACCCCAGGTGTTCCGGGCTTCCGTGTTCTTGCTAGATCGAGTCACCGTGTATCGGTGTGAGTGCGGTGAGGTTTCCCCGCAAGTCGTTGCTTCTTTGGAAGGTGGCTTCCTAGTGGGCCAAGCGTGTGGCCTTGGACGGTGAGTCTAGTCTCCCAGCCTGGGGCTGGAGGTTTCTTAGTTTCCCTTCTCGAGGGATGGGTCTCGGCAGTCGTGAACTACCTCGTGAGTCTTCCCATCATTGTTTTGGACCTCGGGATTAGGCCAGATTAACAGCTTAGTGCTATCATGTGCAACGGTCTCGACCCCGAGTCTTGTGACTCAAAGACCGTTGAGTTTAGTAGGTCTAGTGGACCATCTAGAGTCTGGTGGCGTCGTGCCACCTGTTACTCCGTGTTACTCGCAATGGGTGCATGCGTGGTTTCCAGTGTCCACGTTCTGTGACACGTCCACTAGTCGTAGCCTTCTTACGGCACGCATGTGCTGACCCACCTGGGAGTGGTGGAGCGACTGACCCGAGAGAGACGGTGAGTAGGCTGGTTACCGTAGGGCCCCCACGTACAGCCGAGTCCGGGCTTAGGAGGAATTACCAGCTAGAGGACATGCCTAGGGCGTATGGTCTGAGTGTGCACACGAGGTTGGGGGGCGTCGGACGGCGCCGGCAGGCGTGACCCCAACTAGTCCTTGTTCTGTGGTACGGGTTACTGAGTGTGTCTGAGTCTCCGCCTGGGGCGTTGTAGCTAGACACTTGTGACGCGGTGTAAGACGTCAGGGGACGCATCCCATCGTTATTCTAGTGGGTGGTGCTCCTGTCATGTGACGTGAGTTGTCGTGTACCAGGTTCTGTTTCCGTCCGCGAGACGGGACTTCGTGAGTGGTTTCGGGAGTGTTCCCGGAGTCGAGGTCTGGGGTTTCCGGTGAGCGTCACCGAGGGCCTTTCTCCAGACAGCGTTGTGTTCACGACAGTGAGGTCATGACCGTGTGGTTTTGGCTCGAGCCCTTCTATAAGAACAGGCCTCCGCTACGGAGGTATCGTGGCGTTTTCCTAGTAGCGTGGCTAGGGCGGTTCGTGTCTGGTGTTCCCCGATCGTGGAATCGGGTGGTCAGGTGCATGGGTTCGTTGTCCCCCGACGGGAGACTAGGTCATGTTTTCTGGTACAGTAGGAGTAGCTGTAGAGCCGAGGTTTTACCGATCACTGTAGTTACTTTCCTGCTTTCGTAGTTACTTCTTTCCATGCCGCCATTGTTTCTCAGTTGGGCTTCCGCGGGATCCCTACTGGGCCAGTGACATAAGGCTCACCCCTACGTTTCAGGTGCGGCAGTTCTTCCTCGAGGTTCGAGGGTGCAGTACGGAGGTTCTTAGTTGTCAGCTTGCCGGGCCGAGCGTTCACTTGGCATGTGGTACGTTTTACTGCTTTAGACTGTACTTTCTGTTGGACTGGACTCTGTTGTAGTTGTTTATTTATTTATGTTAATTGTTGAATTGTCCCGCCTTATTTCTTATTTCTTTGTACCTCCACACTCCTTTTTAGCCCTTCCAAGCCTCCTGCTCGTGGGCGGCGGGCCAAGATTCGAATGGTATCGGGCTCCTCCCGGTATCTGGATCTCGGGTCGTTACAGTTGGTATCAGAGCGTGGTTGTGGATGTACATGGGAATTCGAGATATTGCAGTGATCAGAGTCCGTAAGGTCCAGTACAGTCGGCAGCTGGCATAGGGTTTCGTGTATGTTTTCTGCTTTGTTCCTCGCTTGAGAGCTTGAGTGCGCTGTATGGCGCGGTGAGGGTGGTTGTTGTTCGCGGCTTTCGTGCCGGCGTGGGGTCTGCGGATCGAGGACGAGAGCTTTCTCCCTTGGGTGGTGGCCTTGGTCGTGTTGCGTTGGGCAGAGGTTGTCGGCGGGTGTGTTTCTACGGTGCTGTGTTCGAGGAATTTGCAACGAGGTCAGGTGGCTGGCGAGGACCGTTTGCCGTTAAGTGGCTGTGAGTGTGCTCTGAGGGAGCTGTTATTGAGTTTGGCCACTCCAGTCTGAGGATTGTCGAGCCCCTGAGGCGCTGAGGTTGTGGTTTGAGGTGTTGGAGCGGGTGCTCTGGTCGAGAATTGTGCTCGAGGGAGTGGAAGGTTTTCTGTTGAGTTGCTGATTTGTCGAGCCCGATGTCCTTGTCATGCTCTGTGGCGTCAGAAGTGACGTGTCGGTCCCGATTGTTTTATGAATTTTGAGACAGGATTGGGTTGTGGTGTCCCAGTAAGTCTTGCTCCTGCGCTCTTGTGTGCGAATGGGTTGTGTTCGCCCAGGATTTAGCTCGAGATGTGAAGGTTACGTGGCGAGTTCGGGGCTCGATGATGAGCGTTGACGGTTGTCGATTATGGCTCGCGTTGCGGCTCTTGGCATGGCGTATTGCAGTTCAGGGAATTGCAACGGTGGTGCATCGAGAGATGTTGTGATCGTGGTCCGACGGGACACTTGGTAAGTGTTGTCGGAGGAGCTGACCTGACGGAAGTGATGGTTTTTCTTGGTGCTGGAAGGTGCTGTTCCCAGCATGTGCGAGGCACGAGGTTAGGTCGAGTGTGGAGTTTTCCTTCCGTTGGTCGGAAGTGTATTGAGTTCTTCCCTTGGTTGGAGGAGACCGCGGTTGGTTAAGGTTCGTCGTCTTGCATTGTGCGTCCGGATTGGTTGGCCTTTGTGTGCCATGAAATCCGTGTGAGACGTGTTCCGTGTTTTTGGCAAGGTGGTTGCCTGTGAGAAGCGTTGCCCGTTCCCTGATGTGTAAGGGTGTTGGCGCTGTTCTAGAAGGACGAGTGCCGGCTGGGCGGTGTTTTTGAGATTTACGGTTGGTGTTGTGGTTCTCGAGGTGCGGAGGATCGGAGTCGGCGGGGTTGCAGATGGTTATCGGGTTGGTGGATCCCGAGTTGTCGATGTGGTGGCTGTGTGTGTGGATCAGAGTGCGCGGATCGTAGCGTTGGTTGCTGTGTGTGGATTTCTGAGGAAGTGTAGAGCAGCGGAGGATTGGTTCATCGATGTGGGTTGTCTCCGGCGGCATGAGACGTGTTGTTGCTGTGCTGTTGCTTGAGATCTTGTGGTTCATGGCACTGACAGGTGGAGAGTTGGGAAAATATGCTGGCGAGGTTGTCGCATGAGTACCCTGTTCTTGCGTTGGAGGTTGTGTTTGCGGATGAGATCGTATTTTGGAGAAGTGATCTCTGAGAGATTATGGGTCCCGATTGGTGGCCGTGGGTGGCTGGTCAGGTTGACCGAGGTAAGGCGTGTATTGTCTACGGACCCGTGTGCATTGGTCGTGGTGTCGTCGACCTGCTTGCTGTGGTGGCAGGCGGCACTTGTCTATTTTGGAGAAGTGTGTCGTTGATTGTAAGAGGTTGTGTGTCCCGTGGCTCTATGATAAGAGCGGGAGTCGGGATGGGCATGCGTCCTCTTGGATTAATTGAGATGGAGGTTTCGATGAGATAGGATTCGATGAGACAGGTCGGTGGACGATGCCTGTGCAAGGTCCGTGAAGAGACGTTGGCGTTGGATATTGATCCTCGGTCTGCGGCCAGCAAGGGAGGATTCCCCGTAAGTCTGAGTCGAGTGACGTGAGGACCGTGTGGAGATGGAGTCATTTGGTTTCGCCGTGCTCCCCTGAGAGGGTAGAGTTGGCATGATTATAGGTCTGGATGTGGTGTTGGTCTGTGCGTGAGTCAGCAGATGGCCTGTCATGAGTTGGATTGTGCCTGCTGGGCCGGTGGAGGTTTCCCGTTGACGAATGTTTGGTGACCAGTGGATGGTCATTCACGGACAGGAGATGCTGGTTGTAGGGGCTCGAGAATGGAGAGAGCTGCGTGCCAGCGAGGCCTTTTGGTGCCCGTTTCTGAAGTGTGAGTTGGTGGAAGCTCAGTGATGGTTGTCTGCGGTGCAGGGGGTGAGATCGATCAGCGGGTTGCGAAGCTGGTGTTTGGTTGGTCCGCCGAGCATGGGCGTTGACCGGTGGATTGGTTCTTGTGGCGAGGATTGCGTTCCCTCGGTGAGTGAGAGGGTGGCAGCGATGCCGTGAGTGGTTTCCGTTGTGTCTGAGGTGATACCAGACTTGTGCCTTTGTATTATGCCTGCCCTGGTGGCCGATGTATGTGCGGAGCATAGGCATCGTTCGTGATTATGGTCTGGCCGTATCCCTCATGATTGGTGCTTTCACGAGAATCGAGGTTTTTCTGTGCTGGGGCCCTGACAGCGTTGTCAGTTGGTCGAGGCGTTCTTCCCCAGTGGCTTGGTGCTAGTCCTGAATTTCGAGGACGAAATTTCTTTAAGGGGGCGGGCTGTAATGCCCCGGATTTTTTTGGATATTCATTGGATCAGGATCCGTGAGTTTCGGATCGTCTTTTCGCGGGTTGCGGATCGTGTCCGAGATAGTTTCAAACTTTTTATATCGGATTGTCGGACCCATTGGTGGTGTACCCGTGAATCTCCTTGGGTCCGTGGCATTGTGAGGAGCACGCCGGTAATTTTTTGGAATTTTCGGAGCGCCTTTGTGGGTCCCGAGTTGCGTTTTGGGGTTTTACGCGTGTTTTCCATCTGTCGGACCTTTGGAACCCCGTACAAGGTGAACCGTTGCGTTCTCCGACGCCGGGACGTTACCACAGCGATCAACGTGTTCCGAGGATCGCGGGGGTATATTTTTCTATTTTTTGATATTTTTGAGAATTTCTGAATTTTCTATATATTAACCTCCTTTTTCTCTCTCCCCATCTCTCATTTCTCTCTTCCCTCCCTCTCTCTTCTCTCACGTTCTCTCCTCTCCCCCTCTCACTCCGGGCGGCCGACGGAAGCAGCGAGGGCGGGGCGGCGTAGCTCGTGGGATGTGGAGCGACGGGCTCAGAACGAGGATCGCGATGGTGGAGGCGGTTCGTGGGATCGTGAACCGGCGATGGTTTAAACGGCGTTTCTTCGTGGATCGGCGTCCACGGCGCGTCGAATCTTCGGTGGAGGTAGAGAGATGGACCCCCAACTCGCGTACTTCATTTTCCGTGAGTTTTGTAGGCCATGGTGAGTCGAGCGGGCTTATTCGAGGGATTTGGGGAAAATGCAGGTTTTTGGGGTGTGAGCCGAATCTTACGTTTTGATCGTATTTTTGGGGTTTAAATGAGTCCTCTCGGTGCTAGAGAAGTTGGGGAATATTTTTCCCTTTGTTTCCCCTTCACCTGGGGGTGGATGGGGCGTGGAATAGATTTCCCGCCGTTTTCCCGTTCTTCCAGTTTCGAACTGAGAATGCGCTAGTCTCAGGTAGCGCATTCTTGAAGGTCGCGCTGCCCCGATAGGGCGCGTTCATCGAGGAAGATGAACAGTAAGACAGTTTTTATCACGCTAGGGGTGAGTAGCGCGTTCTGTGTTGTCGCGCTATAGGCCTATAGCGCGTTCAGAACCATTCTGTGTTGTCGCATTATAGGCTTATAGCGCGTTCTGTTCTGAACGTGCTATAGAAGTATAGCGCGATCTTGTTGAACGTGCTAGGTATGTGTAGCGCGTTCTGCCTCAACGCGCTATGCATGTGTAGCGCGTTCTTGGGGTGGCCTGCCGGGCTGCCCAGGGCGGGCAATCTACGGTTGATAGTGCTCCCCTTGGGCCGTGTGTGTCCCGGACATCCCGTGGAGTTCCGTGACCGTGTCTTTGGGTGTTCGGAGGTTCCGTTTACCTTGATTAGCGTGCCCGTGGGTTTAAGGGTCCGGGTGACCTTCTAGCATTCCGATTGTGTTGTGTTGGTCTCCGGTCGACCAGGTTGTGACCCAGTGGTCGACCTTTGGCCTCGTGAATGTCCCGGACACCCCGTGGGTTTCGTGACCGTGTTTTTGGGGTGTCTGGAGCTACCGTGTTACCACGATAAGCGTGCCCGTGGGCTTGGCGGGTCCGGGTGACCCCAGGTGTTCCGGGCTTCCGTGTTCTTGCTAGATCGAGTCACCGTGTATCGGTGTGAGTGCGGTGAGGTTTCCCCGCAAGTCGTTGCTTCTTTGGAAGGTGGCTTCCGAGTGGGCCAAGCGTGAGGCCTTGGACGGTGCGTCCAGTCTTCCAGCCTGGGGCTGGAGGTTTCTTAGTTTCCCTTCTCGAGGGATGGGTCTCGGCTGTAATATCCCGGACCTTTTGGATCCTTCTTTTTGGGTCCCGGATCTGGTTTTTCGGAGCGCCCGGCTCCATTGTGTCCGAAATTTCATTTCGGACATCTTTTGTGTTCGGATCGGCGCGATCCGGAGTTGTTTTGGAGGCCCGAAAGCGTTCCGCGACTTTTCCACGTGTGTTTTTCGATTTCCGGTGTGTGTTTCGGCAATTCCTTCGGAACCTCGCTGCGGGTGAACCGGGTCGTTCACCTGGGCACGAGTGGTACCGTTGCGATCGGTGCGTTCCGAGTATTCCGGAAATGTAATTTTCTTTTTTTCGATATTTTCCAGATTTTTCGGATTTTCTATAAATACCCCCCAATTTCTCTCTCTTCCCCACCTTCTCTTTCTTCTTCTTCTTCCTCCTCCGTTTCTCCCCACCGCGGCTCCCTCTCTCCCTCTCTTCCTCCCGTGCGAGCGTGGCGAGCTCCCTTCCGGCTGCTGACGGCGGCGGGGCGATGGCGTGAGGGCGTGGGTGGAGGCGAGGTGATCTCGTGGGCGTGCGGTGAGCGTGGGAAGCGCGAAGAGGTGGGGTTTCTAATAGCGTTCTTCGCGATTCGTGGACGATCCGGCGGAGCATTCGCTCCATTGAGGTAGGGTGACGATCCTCTATCTCCGTGCTGTCCTTTCCCGTGATTTCTAGGCCGGCGGGGAGCCGAGAGGGGTTCGTTTGAGCTCAGGACGGGAAATACATACTTTGGGGGTTTGAGTGCTGATCTAGAGTTTTACCGCGCCATTTGGAGTTTTGGGGGCATCATTCGATGCACTAGGGCGTGGGGACGAGTTCCCCTTTTGTTTCCCCATTGGGGCGTGGAATGGTGTTTTAGGGCGTTTCCCGGCGTTCTCGATTTTCCGAGGTGATCGCGGTCCACCAGTGACCGTTTTCACTGGTCGCGGTCAGGCGGGGACCGCTTTCAGCAGGTTTTGAACCGTTGGGGCTTTAGAGTGTCTGTGGGCGGACGCGGTCTTGCGACAGACCGCGACTATTGGTCGCGGTCTGGTGGCAACCGCGTTCACCGTGGGGATCGGCACGGACCCCGAGGCATTTTTGACCGTTGGTTTCCAGTCGCGGTCTCCTGGAGACCGCTACTGTGTGAACACGGTCACCGGGTGACCGCGTTCATTTTTCTTGCGCCAGGGTGGTCGCGGTTCCAGGAGGACCGCGACTGTGTGGTTGCGGTCCAGGGCAGACCGCTACCACAGCAGGCGGTCCTCCGGTGACCACGTCTCCCATCCCTTGCCGATTCGAGTCCCGGATGAGCGAGTCTCGATCCCTGTGCTGACCTGTGGTCCGACTGATGCTGGGCATCATGTGGGGGCCACACGTGAGGGTGCCGTGGGGTCCCGGGAGATGGTGATTTCGGCTTTTGTCACCGTGTGACGGTGTTGGTACAAGGAGCGTTCCGCGTACCTGCGATTGTGATGTTGTTTTCCGTTGACTTGAGAGTCTACTCCTTCAGTGACCCTGCACTAGTCGTAGCCTGCTTACACGCGTGTGGTCCCACCAGGGAGTGGTGGAGAGGCTACCCTGAGGATGGTTTTAGACTGGTTTCCGTCGGGCCCCTCGTCGTTAGCCAGAGTCCGGCTACGGGGGAAAACCGATCAGAGGACCAGACCTAGGGCGCATGGTATGTGTGTGCACACGTGGTTGGGGACAGTGGACGCACGTCGACGGGCGTGATCCCAGCTAGTCACTTGTTTGTGGTTACTTGTGCGGTGTTCGTGCCTTGGGTAGGTGCTACCACGTCAGGCAGTTCACCTGCGGTGCGGTGTAAGTCCTCAGGGGATGCTACCGGCTGTGCTTCTAGTGGGAGATACTCCTGTCGAGTATGGAGTGACAGACTGTCAGTCATGTGGTTCCGACCTTCGGCATTGTCGGGTCGACCGTTGAGTTTCGGTTGTCTCACCGTGCAACGTGTGCCGGTTTGCGTGCCGTAGGACCTTTGTTTGGTAGAGTACATGGCTTTCCTTTCCGAGGTACTCTCCTACCGCTAGCGTAGTTGTTTCCCGTTTTACGAGGTAGGGTTCGAGGGATCCCTACTGAGTCTTGTTCCGAGACTCATTCCCTGCGTGTTTTCACCGTGTTTCAGGTGAGGCGCCGCCCCAGGGGAGCGCGTCTGGGGTGCAGCGTGGTGCGGGTGCCTAGAGGTAGTGCCAGAGGTCAGAGCCGGGGTATGCCCCGTGTAGCTGTACTTTCTTTTCTTGTCTCTGTACTAGTTGTGGGTTACTGTTGTTGTTATTTTCTATTGTGGACCATGTAAAATGTTAACTTATTTTCTGCTTAATATTATAACTGTTTAATTTCTGCAATTACTTGTGATACTTGTGTAGTTTCCATACCATCCTTCTAACCCTTCCGAGTCTTCGGACTCGTGGGTGGCGGTGCGAGTCTCGGGTTATCGGGCATTCCCGATAATCGGATTCTCAGGTCTTTACAGCTGGTATCAGAGCGCCGGTTGTGGAATTACATGAGAATCATAGGTAATTGTAGTGGTCCACTAGTCCACAGCGATAATGTACAGGTGACGTTGGCATTGGGCACCGCGTGTTTGTTTTGACCATGCCGTTTTTGTGTTTTCTATCTTTTGCTTCAGAAGCGAGCATGACGCCGAGGAGGAGCACTCACTCTCAGCAGGGGCAGTCGGCTGGAGGTCAGGAGATCCAGCAAGGGGTCCAGAGGGACCAGGAGGAGCTTAGTAGAGCGCCACCAGGGGCCACCGAGGCCGCGGATACCGCGAGAGTTCCGGGGGCCGAGGATTTCTTCCGTGGCATGTACCAGCTTATGATTCAGCAGTTCGGCGGAGAGGCCGGTGAGGGCTCGTCAGTTAGGGGTGGGCCAGGCCGAGCAGTGAGGGACTTCTTACAGTTCCATCCACCTTACTTCAGCGGCCAGGCAGACCCTGATGCGGCTCGTGATTGGCTTGATGAGATGGAGCGGGTGTTCAGTTCTGCGAAGAGTGCTGCCGAGGATAGAGTGGTGTTGGTCTACAACCAGTTGCAGGGTACGGCTCGGAAGTGGTGATCTTCCAAGTGGAAGACGTCCTTTCAGCTTCGTCCACTTGAGCAGGTCGAGTGGGACGACTTCGTCAGTGCTTTCGAGCGTACGTACTATCCAGATTATGTTGCTACGCAGTGGATGCGGGAGTTTCTGGAGCTGGTGCAGGGCGACATGTCCGTGTTGCAGTACAGGGCCCGATTTGTCGAGCTGGGTCGGTATGCACCTCACATCATGGAGCATGAGAGGGTGAAGACTGCGCAGTTCGTCCAGAGCTTGAGGCAGGAGCTGAGGCACCATCTGATCGCGAACGGGGCCACTGATCTAGAGATAGCGTCTCGTGTTGCGGCTTCCTTGGAGATGGATATGCAGAGGACTCGAGGACCGATCAGCCAGGGGCAGTCTCTGTCAGGTCACAGCCAGCAGTCAGCTACCCAGCAGCAGGGTTCCTTCCAGCATGCGTCGGGTGGTTCGGGAGCGCCGGCTTCGACAGCATCGGTAGCAGGATCTGCGTCCTTTGGTTCGAAGGTCAAGAGGTTCTTCGGGAAGAGTTTCCGGAAGAAGAAGTCCAAGGATCAGGGGCAAGCTTCATCGGGCAGTGTACAACAGCCGATTCCTTTGCAGCGTCAGGGATCAGTGGGTGGATCGCGAGTACCGTGTTCACGGTATAGTGGATTTCACCCAGGTAGGGAGTGCACGGTGCCGATCATCTGTTTTCGGTGTGACCAGCCAAGACATATGGCGCGTGACTGTCCTCAAAGGCCGCCGTAGCAGCAGGTTCCCCAGCAGCAGAGGCAGCAGCAGCAGCATGGACAGTATCCGCCGCTACCCAGGTCAACTAGTGTGGGAGGCAGGCAGAGAGCTCGGGACCAGATCACGCACCTAACCAGGGCAGAGGTAGTGGCGTCACAGCTCGTGGAAGGTACCGTTCAGATTTTGGGTTGTGCGGCTTTGGTTTTGTTTGATTCTGGCACGTCTCATTCATTTATTTCAGAGGATTTCGCGTTGAGCATCGAGGAGCCGGTGACCCAGTTGTCCTGTGACTTGGCAGTGGAGTTGCCTTCGGGTGATTTTATGATCACTCCGTATTGCTTCGATCAGGTTCTGGTTTGGATCGATGGGCGGAGTATGCCAGGCAGGTTGTATGCGTTGCAGCTTCGGGATTACGATGTGATTCTAGGCATGGATTGGCTCGAGACTCATGGAGCGGTGGTGGATTGTGGAATGAAGAGGGTCTACTTCCAGCATCCGAGTAAGCAGACCTTCTATTTCCAAGGTATCCATTCCACCTCTTCTCGATTCCTCATCTCTGCTATTCGAGCCCGTCGATTGCTTGATTCTGGTTGTCAGGATTTTCTCGCGTCCGTGGTTGTGACCGGAACGGATGGAGCCGAGTGTCGAGGACATTCCGGTGGTGTGCGAATTTCTCGACGTTTTTCCCGAGGAATTGCCTGGATTACCTCCCCAGCGGGAGATCGATTTTGTGATCGAGGTCGTGCCTGGTACGAGACCTTTGGCGAAGGCTCCCTACCGTATGGCCCCCGCTGAGTTGAGGGAGTTGAGGGCGCAGTTGCAGGAGCTGTTGGCCAAGGGGTATGTTCGTCCTAGCTTTTCCCCTTGGGGTGCGCCCGTGTTGTTTGTGAAGAAGAAGGACGGTAATCTGCGGCTATGCATTGACTATCGGCAGCTGAATGAAGTGACCATTAAGAACAAGTATCCGTTGCCGCGGATTGATGATTTGTTCGACCAGCTTCAGTCTGCGCGAGTGTTCTCGCGGATTGATTTGCGGTCCAGTTACTATCAGCTGAGAATTCGCGAGTCCGATGTGGAGAAGAGTGCATTCAGTACGAGGTACGGGCATTACGAGTTTCTAGTGATGCCGTTTGGGCTCACCAATACCCCTGTAGCCTTCATAGACTTGATGCAGAGGGTGTTCCATCCGTATTTGGACCAGTTCGTGGTCATTTTTGTGGACGACATCCTTGTTTATTCGCGGTCTGCTGAGGAGCACGCGTACCATTTGGGTGTGGTGCTGCAGACGTTGCGAGATCACCAGTTATATGCGAAGCTCAGCAAGTGCGAGTTCTGGCTCGGCGAGGTGCACTTTCTGGGGCACGTGATTTCTGGTGATGGCATTTCCGTGGACCACGCCAAGGTCGAGGCAGTAATGCAGTGGCCGAGGGCGAGGTCGGTGACGGAGATCCGGAGTTTCTTGGGGCTTGCGGGCTATTATCGCTGGTTTATCCAGGATTTTTCTCGCATTGCGGCCCCGATGACTAGACTCACGCGGAAGGATGTGCCTTTCGTCTGGTCTGAGGAGTGTGAGCAGAGCTTCAAGGAACTGAAGAGATTGCTCACCTCGGCTCCAGTGTTGGTTTTGCCTTCTGGATCGGGAGGTTTCGTAGTGTGTACATATGCTTCGGGCGTCGGATTGGGTGCTGTATTGATGCAGCATGGTAGAGTGGTGGCTTATGCATCTCGGCAGCTAAAGCCTCACGAGGAGAACTACCCTACCCATGACCTTGAGTTGGCGGCGGTGATCTTTGCGCTGAAGATCTGGAGGCATTATCTGTACGGCGAGAAGTTCGAGGTGTTCACTGACCATCAGAGTTTGAGGTATGTGTTTACCCAAAGGGACCTGAACCTCAGGCAAAGGCGTTGGATGGAGTTCATGAAGGATTATGACTTCACCCTGTCTTATCAGCCGGGCATGATGAATGTCGTCGCCGATGCCTTGAGTCGGAAGGTTGCGGTCAGTGCCTTGATGTTGAGGAAGTGGAGGCTCTGGGAACAAGTGCCCGAAGTATCTTTCAGGCTCAAGATTCCCCAAGAGCCAGGGTTGGCGGTGCTTGCGAGTCTGACTGTCACTCCTGCTATCCGTCGTCAGGTGACAGAGGCTCAGCATGCGGACCCTGAGTTGCCCCGGATTCTGGCGATGGCCGATGTGGAGCTCGGCGAGGACGGTGCTGCGAGGTTTCGCGGCAGGCTGTACGTCCCAGCGGAGGAGCAAGTTCGTCGTGCAGTGTTGCGTGAGGCTCATGGGAGCAGGTACACCGTCCACCCGGGTGCGACGAAGATGTATCGGAACCTGCGGAGACAGTTCTGGTGGCCTGGCATGAAGAGAGATGTCGCAGAATTTGTGGCCAGGTGCCTGACCTATCAGCAGGTGAAGGCGGAGCATCAGCGACCAGGAGGTACTCTCCAGCCATTGGATGTTCCTGCATGGAAGTGGGAACACGTGACCACGGATTTTGTGGTGGGGTTGCCGAGGACCCCGAGTGGACAGGACAGTATTTGGTTGCTAGTGGATCGGCTGACGAAGGTGACGCGGTTGTTACCGGTCAAAGCCAGCTGGAGCATGTCCAAGTTGGCTCGTTTGTATGTGGAGCGGATCATTCCGTTGCATGGGAATCCCGTTTCGATCGTGTCAGATCGGGATCCGCGCTTCACTTCTGGATTCTGGAGGAGTTTCCAGCGAGCTCTTGGCACAGAGTTGGCATTTAGCTCGGCGTATCATCCTCAATCTGATGGTCAGTCAGAGAGGACTATCCAGACGTTGGAGGACATGCTGAGATCCTACTGCCTGGAGTGGCAGGGGAGTTGGATTCACCACCTACCATTGGTGGAGTTTGCCTATAACAACAGCTATCATTCGAGCATCGGCATGGCTCCTTATGAGGCTTTGTATGGGCGTCCTTGTCGGACTCCACTCGATTGGTTTGAGGTAGGTGAGCGTGTTTTGACGGGACTAGAGTTGGTGCAGTAATGTGTGGACGTTGTGCACGTGGTTCGTCAGAACATGTTGGCGGCCCAGAGTCGGCAGAAGAGCTATGCTGACCGTAGGAGGCAACCCCTCGAGTTCGCCGTGGGCGATCATGTGTTCTTGAGAGTTTCTCCAATGAAGTGGGTGATGCATTTTAGACGGCGTGGGAAGCTGTGTCCCCGCTATATTGGTCCTTTTATGATTGTGGAACGCATCGGTGAGGTCGCTTATCGGTTGCAGTTACCCCCTGATTTGGCGTCAGTGCATGACGTGTTCCACGTCTCGATGTTGCGGAAGTATATGCCCGATGACTCTCACGTGCTCGAGGATTCTGTTTGGCCTGAGGTGACTCCAGATCTTTCTCTCCCAGAGTTTCCTATCCGCGTAGAGGATAGGCGAGAGCAGCGCCAGCGGACCAAGGTCATCCCCTTGGTCAAAGTGGTGTGGCAGCGACACTCTGGTGGTGAGGCTTCTTGGGAACGTGAGGACGAGATGCGTCAGCAATTCCCGTACCTGTTTGAGTGAGTCTTCCTCTTCTTTCGCCTTCGGTTGTTCTCAATTTCGAGGACGAAATTCCTTTAAGGGGGGAGGGCTGTAATATCCCGGACCTTTTGGATCCTTCTTTTTGGGTCCCGGATCTAATTTTTCGGACGGCTCCGTTGTGTCTGAAATTTCGTTTTAGACATCTTTCGTGTTCGGATCAGCGCGATCCGGAGTTGTTTTGGAGGCCCGGAAGCGTTCCGCGGCTTTTCCACGCGTGTTTTCCTATTTCCGGTGTGTGTTTCGGCAATTCCTTTGGAACCTCGCTGCGGGTGAACCGGGTCGTTCACCTGGGCACGAGTGGTAGCGTTGCGATCGGTGGATTCCGAGGATTCCGGAAATGTAATTTTCTTTTTTTCGGTATTTTCAAATTTTCTATAAATACCCCCCCTATTTCTCTCTCTTCCCCACCTTCTCTTTCTTCTTCTTCTTCCTCCTCCGTTTCTCCCCACCGCAGCTCCCTCTATCCCTCTCTTCCTCCTGTTCGAGCGTGGCGAGCTCCCTTCCGGCTGCTGACGGCGCGAGGGCGTGGGTGGCGGCGAGGTGATCTCGTGGGCGTGCGGTGAGCGTGGGAAGCGCGAAGAGGTGGGGTTTCTAAAAGCGTTCTTCGCGATTCGTGGACGATCCGACGGAGCATTCGCTCCATTGAGGCAGGGTGACGATCCTCTATCTCCGTGCTGTCCTTTCCAGTGATTTCTAGGCCGGCGGGGAGCCGAGAGGGGTTCGTTTGAGCTCGGGACGGGAAATGCATGCTTTGGGGGTTTGAGTGCCGATCTAGAGTTTTACCGCGCCATTTGGAGTTTTGGGGGCATCATTCGATGCACTAGGGCGTGGGGACGAGTTCCCCTTTTGTTTCCCCATTGGGGCGTGGAATGGTGTTTTAGGCCGTTTCCCGCCGTTCTCGATTTTCCGAGGTGATCGCGGTCCACCAGTGACCGTTTTCACTGGTCGCGGTCAGGCGGGGACCGCTTTCAGCAGGTTTTGAATCGTTGGGGCTTTAGAGTGTCGGTGGGCAGACGCGGTCTTGCGATAGACCGCGACTGTTGGTCACGGTCTGGTGGCAACCGCGTTCACCGTGGGGACTGGCACGGACCCTGAGGCATTTTTTACCGTTGGTTTCCAGTCGCGGTCTCCTGGAGACCGCTACTGTGTGAACACGGTCACCGGGTGACCGCGTTCATTTTTCTTGCGCCAGGGTGGCCGCGGTTCCAGGAGGACCGCGACTGTGTGGTTGCGGTCTAGGGCAGACCGCTACCATAGGAGGCGGTCCTCCGGTGACCGCATCTCCCATCCCTTGCCGATTCGAGTCCCGGATGAGCGAGTCTCGATCCCTGTGCTGACCCGTGGTCTGACTGATGCTGGGCATCATGTGGGGGCCACACATGAGGGTGCCGTGGGGTCCCGGGAGATGGTGATTTCGGCTTGTGTCGCCGTGTGACGGTGTTGGTACAAGGAGCGTTCCACGTACCTGCGATTGTGACGTTATTTTCCGTTGACTTGAGAGTCTACTCCTTCAGTGACCCTCCACTAGTCGTAGCCTGCTTACACACGTGTGGTCCCACCAGGGAGTGGTGGAGAGGCTACCCTGAGGACAGTTTTAGACTGGTTTCCGTCGGGCCCCTCGTCGTTAGCCAGAGTCTGGGTACGGGGGAAAATCGGTCAGAGGACCAGACCTAAGGCACATGGTCTGTGTGTGCACACGTGGTTGGGGACAGTGGACGCACGTCGACGGGCGTGACCCCAGCTAGTCACTTGTTTGTGGTTACTTGTGCAGTGTTCGTGCCTTGGGTAGGCGCTACCACGTCAGGCAGTTCACCTGCGGTGCGCTGTAAGTCGTCAGGGGATGCTACCGGCTGTGCTTCTAGTGGGAGATACTCCTGTCGAGTACGGAGTGACAGACTGTCAGTCGTGTGGTTCTGACCTTCGGGTTTGCCGGGTCGACCGTTGAGTTTCGGTTGTCTCACTGTAGCACGTGTGCCGATTTACGTGCCGTAGGACCTTTGTTTGGTAGAGTACATGGCTTTCCTTTCCGAGATACTCTCCTATCGCTAGCGTAGTGGTTTCCTATTTTACGAGGTAGGGTTCGAGGGATCCCTACTGAGTCTTGTTCCGAGACTCGTTCCCTGCGTGTTTTCACCGTGTTTCAGGTGAGGTGCACCCCTAGGGGAGCGCGTCTGGGGTGCAGCGTGGTGCGGGTGCCCAGAGGTAGTGCCAGAGGTCAGAGCCGGGGTATGCCCCGTGTAGCTGTACTTTCTTTTCTTGTCTCTGTACTAGTTGTGAGCTACTGTTGTTGTTATTTTCTATTGTGACCATGTAAAATGTTAACTTATTTCCTGCTTAATATTATAACTGTTTAATTTCTGCAATTACTTGTGATACTTGTGTAGTTTCCACACCATCCTTCTAACCCTTCCGAGTCTTCGGACTCGTGGGTGGCGGTGCGTTTCCCGGTTATCGGGCCTTCTCTCTCCCCATCTCTCATTTCTCTCTTCCCTCCCTCTCTCTTCTCTCACGTTCTCTCCTCTCCCCCTCTCACTCCGGGCGGCCGACGGAAGCAGTGAGGGTGGGGCGGCGTGGCTCGTGGGATGTGGAGCGACGGGCTCGGGACGAGGATCGCGATGGTGGAGGCGGTTCGTGGGATCGTGAACCGGCGAGGGTTTAAATGGCATTTCTTCGTGGATCGGCGTCCACGGCGCGTCGAATCTTCGGTGAAGGTAGGGAGATGGACCCCCAACTCGCGTACTTCATTTTCCGTGAGTTTTGTAGGCCGTGGTGAGTCGAGCGGGCTTATTCGAGGGATTTGGAGAAAATACAGATTTTTGGGGTGTGAGCCGAATCTTACGTTTTGATCATGTTTTTGGGGTTTAAATGGGTCCTCTCGGTGCTAGAGAAGTTGGGGAATATTTTTCCCTTTGTTTCCCCTTCACCTGGGGGTGGATGGGGCGTGGAATGGATTTCCCACGGTTTTCTCGTTCTTCCGGTTTCGGACTGAGAACGCGCTAGTCTCAGGTAGCGCGTTCTTGAAGGTCGCGTTGCCCCGATAGGGTGCGTTCATCGAGGAAGATGAACAGTAAGGTGATTTTTGTCACGCTAGGGGTGAGTAGCGCGTTCTTTGTTGTCGCGCTATAGGCCTATAACGCGTTCAGAACCGTTCTGTGTTGTCGCGTTATAGGCCTATAACGCGTTCTGTTCTGAACGTGCTATAGAAGTATAGCGCGATCTTGTTGAACGCGCTAGGTATGTATAGCGCGTTGTGCCTGAACGCGCTATGCATGTGTAGCGCGTTCTTGGGGTGGCCTGTCGGGATGCCCAGGGCGGGCAGTCTACGGTTGATAGTGCTCCCCTTGGGCCGTGTGTGTCCTGGACATCCCGTGGAGTTCCGTGACCGTGTCTTTGGATGTTCGGAGGTTCCATTTACCTTGATTAGCGTGCCCGTGGGTTTAAGGGTCCGGGTGACCTTCTAGCATTCCGATTGTGTTGTGTTGGTTTCCGGTCGACCTGGTTTTGACCCAGTGGTTGACCTTTGGCCTCGTGAGTGTCCCGGACACCCCGTGGGTTTCGTGACCGTATTTTTGGGGTGTCTGGAGGTACTGTATTACGTCGATAAGCGTGCCCATGGGCTTGGCGGGTCCGGGTGACCCCAGGTGTTCCGGGCTTCTGTGTTCTTGCTAGATCGAGTCACCATGTATGGGTGTGAGTGCGGTGAGGTTTCCCCGCAGGTCGTTGCTTCTCTGGAAGGTGGCTTCCGAGTGGGCCAAGCGTGTGGCCTTGGACGGTGAGTCCAGTCTCCCAGCCTGGGGCTGGAGGTTTCTTAGTTTCCCTTCTCGAGGGATGGGTCTCGGCCGTCGTGAACTGCCTCGTGAGTCTTCCCATCGTTATTTTAGACCTAGGGATTAGGCCAGATTGACGGCTTAGTGCTGTCATGTGCAACGGTCTCGACCCCCGAGTCTTGTGACTCAAAGGCCGTTGAGTTTAGTAGGTCTAGTGGACCATCTAGAGTCTGGTGGCGTCGTGCCATCTGTTACTCCGTGTTACTCGCAATGGGTGTGTGCGTGGTTTCCAGTGTCCACGTTCTGTGACACGTCCACTAGTCGTAGCCTTCTTACGGCACGCGTGTGCTGACCCACCTGGGAGTGGTGGAGCGGCTGACCCGAGAGAGACGGTGAGTAGGCTGGTTACCGTAGGGCCCCCACGTACAGCCGAGTCCGGGCTTAGGGAGAATTACCATCTAGAGGACATGCCTAGGGCGTATGGTCTGAGTGTGCACATGAGGTTGGGGGGCATCGGACGGCGCCGGCAGGCGCGACCCCAACTAGTCCTTGTTCTGTGGTACGGGTTACTGAGTGTGTCTGAGTCTCCGCCTGGGGCGTTGTAGCTAGACACTTGTGACGCGGTGTAAGACGTCAGGGGACGCATCCCGTCGTTATTCTAGTGGGTGGTGCTCCTGTCACGTGACGTGAGTTGTCGTGTACCGGGTTCTGTTTCCGTCCGTGAGACGGGACTTCGTGAGTGGTTTCGGGAGTGTTCCCGGAGTCGAGGTCTGGGGTTTCCGGTGAGCGTCAGCGAGGGCCTTTCTCCAGACAGCGTTGTGTTCACGACGGTGAGGTGATGACCGTGTGGTTTTGGCTCGGGCCCTTCTATGAGGGTAGGCCTCCGCTACGGAGGTATCGTGGCATTTTCCTAGTAGCGTGGCTAGGGCGGTTTGTGTCTGGTGGTCCCCGATCGTGGAATTGGGTGGTCGGGTGCGTGGCCTGGTTGTCCCCCGACGGGAGACTAGGTCATGTTTTCTGGTACAGTAGGAGTAGCTGTAGAGCCGAGGTTTTACCGGCCACCGTGGTTACTTTCCTGCTTTTGTAGTTACTACTTTTCGTGCTGCCGTTGTTTCTCAGTTGGGGTTCCGCGGGATCCCTACTGAGCCAGTGACAGGAGGCTCACCCCTGCGTTTCAGGTGCGGCGGTTCTTCCTCGAGGTTCGAGGGTGCAGTACAGAGGTTCTTAGTTGCCAGCTTGCCGGACCGAGCGTTCACTTGGCATGTGGTACGTTTTACTGCTTTAGATTGTACTTTCTGTTAGACTGGACTCTGTTGTAGTTGTTTATTTATTTATGTTAATTGTTAAATTATCCTGCCTTATTTCCTATTTCTTTGTACCTCCACACTCCTTTTTAGCCCTTCCGAGCCTCCTGCTCGTGGGCGGCGGGCCAGGATTCGAATGGTATCGGGCTCCTCCCGGTATCCGGATCTCGGGTCGTTACAACAGGCCTCTACGGTGCGGTTACCGTGGGCTTTTACTTCGGTAGGTGGTACTCGTATGGTTCGGTAGCCTCGACTATGAGATCGGGGTTTACTTTCGGGTACAGTAGGAGTAGTTGTAGTGCCGAGTTCGACCGGCCACCGGGTTTACTGTTCTTGCTGTTACTGTTGCTCTCGTGGTTATAGCTTTCTGTGTCGCCATTTTTTCCGGGTGTGGTTCTGCGGGATCCCTGCTGAGTCTCTGTTTTGGAGACTCATTCCCTGCATTTCAGGTGTGGCGGTTCTTCCTCGAGGTTCGAGGATGTTGTTCAGAGGTTCTCAGTTGCCAGCTTGCCGGACCGAGTGTTCACTCGACATGTGATACGCTTTACTGCTTTAGACTGTACTTTCTGTTGGACTGGACTCTGTTGTAGCTGTAGTTGTTTATTTATTTCTGTTAATTGTTGAATTGTTCTGCTTTATTTCTTATTTCTTTGTGTCTCCACACTCCTTTTAGCCCTTCTGAGCCCTCCCGGCTCGTGGGCGGCGATTCGAGTCTCGGGTTATCGGGCCTTCCCAGTAATCAGATTCTCGGTCGTTATAGTTGGTATGAGAGTGGTGGTTGTGGACGTAGATAGGAATTCGAAATATTGCAGTGATCAGAGTCCATAATGTCCAGTACGGTCGGCAGCTGGCATAGGGTTTTGTGTTCGCTTTCCGCCTAGTTTCTCGCTTGAGAGCTTGAGTGCGCTGCATGGCGCTGTGAAGGTGGTTGTTGTCCGCGGCTTTCGTGCCAGCATGGGGTCTAAGGATCGAGGTCGAGAGCCTTCTCCCTCATCAGTGGTGGCCCTGGTTATGCTACGTTGGGCAGAGGTTGCTGGTAGGCGTGAGCTCGCGGTGCTGCGTTCGAGGAATCTGCAGCATGGTCAGGTGGCTGGAGAGGATTGTTCGTGGTTATGTGGCCGTGAGTGTGCTTCGAGGGAGCTGCTGTCGATTTTTGGCCACTCCAGCTTGAGGTTTGTCCAGCTCCTGAGGTGTTCTGATCAAGAGGTGTGCCCGGGTGAGCGGAATACCTTCTCGGCGAGTTGCTGTTTCGTCGAGCTTGATGCTCTTGTCGTGCTCTGTGGCGTCAGAAATGACATGTCGGTCCCGATTGTTCTGTGGATTTTGACGCATGATTTGGCAGAGATGTCCCGGTAAGTCTTTGCTCATGCGCTTCTGTCAGTGGATGGGTTGTGTTCGCCCTGGAGTTGGCTTGAGATGTGAAGGCTCCACGGTGAGTTCGGGACTTGAGGATGAGCGTCGATGGCTGTTGTTATGGCTCGTGTTGCGGCTCTTGGCGTGGTGTGTTGCAGTTCGAGGAATTGCAGCGGTGGTGCATCGAGAGATGCTATGATCGTGGTCCGACGTGACACTCGCCGAGTGTGTCGGAGGCGCTGACCTGATGGAAGCGATGGTTTTCCTTGGTGCTGGATGGTGCTGTTTCCAGCGTGCGCGAGGTTCGAGGTCAGGTCGAGCGTGGAGTCATTCCGTTGGTCGGAAGTGCGTTTGGTTTCTCCTTTAGTTGGAGAGATTGTGTTGGGCTAAGGTTCGTCGTCTTGCATTGCGTGTTCGGATTGGTTGGCCTTGTGTGCCATGAAGTCCGTGCGAGACGTGCCCCTTGTCTTGGCAAGGTGGTTGCCTGTGAGAAGTTGTGCCCTTTCCCTTGTCGTGTAAGGGTGCTGGCGCTGTTCCGGAAGGACGAGTGCCGGCTGGGTGGTGTTTCCGAGAATTTGTGGCTGTGTGCGCGTGGATCAGAGTGCGCAGCAGAAGCGTGGTGGGCTTGTGACCCACTGGTTCAGGATCGTGGCGTTGGTTGCTACGGACGGATTCCTGAGTTTGCGTTGAGCATTGGAGGATTGGTTCCTCTGTGCGAAACATGTTGTTGCCGTGTCGTTGCCCGAGATATCGTGATTCTTGGCACTGGCAGGATGAATTGTTGGGAAATGTGCTGGCTAGTGCGCCGCATGAGTACCATGTTCTAGTGTTGGAAGTCGTGTCCTCGGATGAGATCATTTTTGGAGAAGTGATCTCTGGCAGGTTGTGGGTTCCCGTTGGTAGCTGTGAGTGACTAGTAAGGCTAGTCTCGTAGCCGACCACGGTGAGATGTATGTTGCTTGGGGACCCGTGAGCATTGTTTAGGTGGTGTCCCGTGGCTTTGCGGTAAGGGCGTAATCGGGATTGGCCGGTGTCCACTTGGATTAGTTGAGAATTTGATGAGACCAGACGGAAGAGTGACGCCTGTCCTTGATGGGACGTTGGTGTCGCAATGGTTATCCCCGGTTTGGTGACCAGCATGAGATGGTTCCCCTGTGAGTCTGAGTCGAGTGAGGTGATGACTGAAGACGCCAGGATCTGTCATTCGGTTTCATCGTGCTCCCCTGAGAAGGTCGAGTTGGTGCGATGATCGAGTTTGAAGGCGGTGTCCAAGGGGAGTGTGGCTCGAGATGTGGCATCGGTCTGTATGGGAGTCGATGGATGGCTTGCCGAGGTTTGGAATGTTTCCTTCGGATCCGGTGGAGGACCAGGAAAGAAGGAAGAACCTGAGCGAGGGGTTGGTGATCGTCGGCGTGTGGTCTTTCACAGACAGAAGATGCTGGTTGTTGGGGCTCAAGCGTGGCGAGAGCCGTGTGCCAGCGAGACCTTTGGTGGTCGTTTTTGAGATGTGCCTTTCCGGATGGGGTATGGGCTCTGTCGAAGGTTGTCTTCTGAGTTCTGAAAGAGTTGGTCCCATGTTGTTGTTTGGCTTTCGGCTTGTCCGGCGTGAGGTGTTTCTTGGTGCTGAGCCGATGCTCTGGTTGCGGTCTGTTGAGATGGCTACGTGAGCTAGTGGGAGCTCGATTTTGGATGTTCCTTTATGTCGGGCGTGAGACCAGTCGGCGGGTTTGCGAAACTGGCGTCTGGGTCGTCTACCGACCATGGGTTGCATCGGTGGCTGTCTCTCGCGCGAGGGTCGTGTCTCCTCGGTGAGCGAGAAGGTAGCAGCGGTGCCATGATTGGTTTTCGTGGTGTCTGAGGTGATGCCGGACTGTGTCCTTTGGTATATGCCTGCTCTGATTGCCGGTGTGTGCGGCGCGCGGAGCGAGGTGTTCGTGATTGTAAGTCTGGCTGTGTCCCTCAGGATCGGTGTTTTCATGTGAATCGAGATTTTCTGTGCTGGGGCTCTGACAGCGTTGTCAGTGGGTTATGGCGTTCTTCCCCTGTGACTTTGTGCTAGGTCCTGAATTTCGAAGATGAAATTCCTTTAAGGGGGAGGGCTGTAATGCCCCGGATTTTTCGGATCCTTCTTTTCGGGTTCCGGATCAACGTTTCCAGTGTATCTAACTCCGTTGTGTTCGAAATGATGTTTCAGACATCTTTCGTGTTCGGATCGGCGCGATCCAGAGTTGTTTAGGAGGCCGGAGTGCGTTCCGCGGCTTTTTCGCGTGTATTTTCCGATTCCTGGCGTGTGTTTCGGTAATTCCTTCGGAACCTCGTTGCGGGTGAACCGGGCCGTTCACCTAGGCGAGTGTGATACCGTTGCGATTGGTGCGTTTCAAGAATCGCGGAAACGTGATTTTCTATTTTTCAGTATTTTCCGTCATTTCCGGATTTTCCCTATATAAGCTCTCTCTCTCTCTCTCCCCTCTCATTTCTCACCCTCTCTCTTCTCTCACGCTCTCTTTCTCCCCTCTCTTCTCTGGCGGCCGACGGAGCGAGGTGGAGGCGGCGCGGGCGAGGATGGGCGAGGATCGAGGCGGTTGCGGGCGCGATCCCTCGGTGGATTCCGAGATGGCTTCGTTCGTGTTTCGGGCGATTTTCGGCGTGGATTAGTCGCTTCGGCGCGTGGTTTCTTCGGTGGAGGTAGGGTGACAGAACACTACTGCACCGTGCCCGTTTTCCCTGCCATTGCACATCGTTCGATGCGGAAACGGCTGTGTTTGGGTCCGTTCTAGCAAAATCGTGGTTTTGTAGGTTTCGTAGGGTCGGTCGGGAAACGGCGACGGTTTCCAGATCGGTTACTGTCAACGGATTCCTTGGGGTGAGAGCGTTCTTTCCCCCCTGATTTCATCTCGATTGGTGGTCCCGTTGGACCGGTAGGGCTCCGGGAAGCTCAGAAACCCCTTTGGGTAACTTCGATAGAATCGTCTGTTTCTCGCGATTCGTGCGTCGTTTTGACTTCGGTCGGAGTCCATGTGATTGCCAGGGTGGTAGTGGCTGTATCCCCTTTGTTTTGGCACGAACGGGGCGTGGAAAGGCCGCGATCGGGCGACCCCTTAGGTGTGCCCGCCGTGATGGTTGGGCGGTCGAACAAGGGCCCGTCCATGGTATGGGCGGTTGGCTTTGGTCCATTTTTCTCGTTCTGGTTTTGGGGTTGTGCGGTTGGACGATAGACCACACATGCGATGTGCGGCCAGGAGAGGTCCGCATGTCCCCCCATGGGCGGCTGGTCCCCAGCCGTCTGTCTCTCCGTTGGGCTTGTGCGGCCAGGCGCTGGCCGCATGTCCCAGTTGACCCTTGGTCAACGATTTTGTGTCGGTTGGGTTGTGCGGTTTGGTCAAAACCGTTTTGACCGACACTGGAGTAGGTCGGTTGGGTTGTGCGGGCGACCCTTAGCCGCACATCCCCTTGGGCGATTCAGCCCTAACCGCCTATCCTCCATTTGGGGTTAGTCCGATTAGTGCATTGTGCGGCTTCTTCCTAGCCGCATGTCTCTTGAGAGGCTCTTCCCCAGCGGCACGTTCCTTGAGCAGCCCAGGATGAATTGCCCATGTGCCAGTCTAACCCGGTGTTTCCGTTTTGACCAATTTGAGTCCCGGGTGTATGGTTCTCGATCCACGTGCCGAACCGTGGCCTGACGGATGTTGTGCACTTTGTCGGGGCCAGGTGTCGTGGTACGGTGTGGTCCCGGGGTGTAGCGTTCTCGACTCGTGTCACCATGTGTTGGCGTGCGTGCAGTGAGAGTCCCCGTGCATCGCCGGTTTCTCCGGAAAGCGATTCCCGAGTGGGTCCTGTGTAAGGCCTTAGGCTGCGAGCCCAATTGTCCAGTCTGGGGCTGGAGGCTTCCCGCTTCTCCCTGAGTTGGGATGCAGCTTGGCGGTGTGCGAGTTGCCTTGGGAATCATGCTTCTGTACTTTCGGCGTGGGCCGTGTGTGTGGCCTTAGTCCCTTGAGTTCCCTTCCCGAGGGAATGGTCCCGGTGGCTCGTGAGCTGCCTCGGTACTCGTGCTACAGTGGTTTTAGACATAGAGATTGTACTAGATTGACGGCCTTGTGCTGTTGCGTACGACGGTCTTGACCCCGAGTCTTGTGACTCAAGGACCGTTGGGTGTAGTGCGTCTAGAGGACTGTCCAGAGTCCAGTGGCTTAGCGTCACTTGGGTTTTCTCGACTCTCGTGCAGGGTGTGTGCGTGGCCATGGACCGTGAGTCCTGTTTCTTTTCCGACTGTGGTCACTGTGCGACGGTGCCGGTACGTGGGATGGTCCCCGTATGTCGTCGGGTTCGGACGTTGTTTTCTGTTGACTTGAGAGTCTACTCAGTAGTGACCTTCCACTAGTTGTAACCTCCTTACACGCGTGTGGTCCCACCAGGGAGTGGTGGAGAGGCTACCCTTAGAGACGGTTTGTGGACCGATTTCCGTCGTGCCCCACATCTTACAGCCAGAGTCCGGCTGAGGGGAAAACCGGTCAGAGGGCCAGACCAGGGACGCACGGTCTATGTGTGCACACGTGGTTGGGGACAGTTGGACCCACGTTGACGGGCGTGACTCCAGCTAGTCACTTGTTTGTGGTTACTTGTACGGTGTTCGTACCTTTGGTAGGAGCTACCACATCAGGCAGTTCACCTGCGGTACGGTGCAAGACGTCAGGGGACACTACCGACTGTGCTTCTAGTGGGAGGTACTCCTGTCGAGTCGGGAGTGTCAGACTATCAGTCTCTGTGACTTTGACCTTCGGGTTTTGGTCGTGTTGACCGTTGAGTTTTGGTTGTCTCGCCGTGGCGCGTGCGTCGGTTCTCGTGCCGTGAGACTAGTGCTAGTAGCTTTACCGAGGTTGCGTCTTGCTGTGCGGTACCCGTGACCAGGCGGTCGGGGTTACACCTTGGACAGCGTGTCCGGGTTGGCAGTGTCCTGGGAGACAGGCCTCTACGGCGCGGTTGCCGTGGGCTTTTACTTCGATAGGTGGTACTAGTGTGGTTCGGTAGCCTCGACTGCGAGATTGGGGGGTGCTTTCGGGTATAGTAGGAGTAGTTGTAGTGCCGAGTTCGACCGGCCACCGGGTTTACTGTTCCTGCTGTTACTGTTGCTCTCGTGGTTACAGCTTTCTGTGCCGCCGTTGTTTCCGGGTGGGGTTCTGCGGGATCCCTGCTGAGTCTCTATTTTGGAGACTCATTCCCTGCTTTTCAGGTGTTGCGGTTCTTCCTCGAGGTTCGAGGGTGCTGTTTAGAGGTTCTCAGTTGCCAGCTTGCCGGGCCGAGTGTTCACTCGGGATGTGGTACACTTTACTGCTTTAGCTATACTTTCTGTTGGACTGGACTATGTTGTAGATGTAGTTGTTTATTTATTTCTGTTAATTGTGGAATTATCCTATTTTATTTCCTATTTCTTTGTGCCTCCACACTCCTTTTAGCCCTTCTGAGCCCTCCCGGCTCGTGGGCGGCGGTTCGAGTCTCGGGTTATCGGGCCTTCCAGGTAATCAGATTCTCGGGTCGTTACAGGCTTACCCTGAGGATGGTTTTTAGACTGGTTACCATCGGGTCCCGCGTCTAGCAACCATAGTCCGGCTGAGGGGAAAACCAGTTAGAGGCCAGGCCAGGGGCGGACAGCATGTGTGTGCACACATGGTTGGGGGCGGTTGGACCCACGATGACGGGCGTGACCCCAGCTAGTCACTTGCTTTGTGGTTACTTGTGCGGTGTCTCAGTTCCCGCTGGGCCGGAGGGAGACACCTCAGACGCGGACTAAGTCGTCAGTGGACGCATCCGGTCTTGCTTCTAGTGGGAGGTACTCCTGTTCTGGACAGAGAGTGACAGACTGTCAGCTTTAGCGACTTCGACCTTCGGGTTTTTGGTCGTGTTGACCGTTGAGTTCCGGTTGTTTTGCCGTGGCACGTGTGTCGGTTTTCGTGCCGTGTGACTAGTGCTAGTGACTTTAAAGGGGTGGCATCTTGTTGTGCGGTACCTACGACCGGATGGTCGGGGTTGCACCTTGGACAGTGTGTCCAGTTGGCAGTGTCCTGAGAGACATGCCTCTACGGTAGGGTTGCCGTAGGTTTTACTTCGGTAAGTGATGCTAGTATGGTCCGGTTCCTAACTGCGAGATCGGAACTTCTCTTTTTACTCGACCGGTATAGTAGGAGTAGTTGTAGTGCCGAGTTTTGACCGGCCACTGGGGCTACTATTCCTGCTGTTACTGTTGCTCTCGTAGTTACAACTTTCTGTGCCGCCGTTGTTCTCAGTTGGGGTTCCGTGGGATCCCTACTGAGTCTCTATTTTGGAGGCTCACCCCTACTTTTCAGGTGCGGCGGTTCTTCCTCGTGGTTCGAGGATGCTGTTCAGAGGTTCTCAGTTTTCAGCTCACCGGGTCGAGTGTTCACTTGACATGTGGTACATTTTTACTACTTTAGACTGTACTTTCTGTTGGACTGGACTCTATTGTAATTGTAGTTGTTTATTTATTTCTGTTAATTGTTGAATCATCATGTTTTATTTCCTATTTCTTTGTGTCTCCACACTCCTTTTAGCCCTTCCGAGCCCTCCCGGCTCGTGGGCGGCGGTTCGAGTCTCGGGTTATCGGGCCTTCCCGGTAATCGGATTCTCGGGTCGTTACAGAATAGTCTTTTTCTTTAGTTTTAATCTACCTAAAATTAAATTAAACAAATTGTAGGAAATGGTTGGTGAATATATGATGAAAAATAATTAATATAGGGGTATATACACTAATATGTAGAATATAGAGGTATAGAGTAGAATATGATAATTCTAAGGGTACACATGTAACTATCCCCACAATAATTTAGGTAGCTATCCTGCAAAAACACTAAATTTTAGTCAAAGAGCTTAATTATGCATGAGACAATCGATCAATCTTATACACATATATCAATTATGTTTTTTCGGCGCACACAAACAATAACCGATTTTAACACATATATGTGTGATTCTCAAACATAGTAATTACTTCAAATATTGGATGTCAGCTTGATCTAGGGATTTCAATGACTTGCATACATGTCCAACTTTGCAATGTTAAAACATGGGGTAATTGATAGTTGTCATCAACTAGCAACCTTCGTGTGACAAATTCTTACATTTATTCCATATGTTCGCCAAAGGTCGTGTCTAACATTCCCCCTCTACCCAAAGTAACATCAACGCATGGTAACTTCTACCAATCCAGCTCGCAAGCAATGGGTAGCATCCCAAAAAAAGTCCAACCATGGCCCATTAACGACTTATTGCTATTTGGTTCATTAAGGAAATGATGGCTTCTTCCACTGGCCTTCCGAGTAGAAGCTGTGCTCATGTCGATCGGGTGGCCAGTTCTTCGTACTTATGGCCGTCCAAGGTCACCATGGCTTAATCATCCCCAAGTGCATCTGCAGATTCCGTCGTCTCAGCTCGGTACTCGTAGAACTTAGAGACGATGACAAAAAAGACAAAATTCAGAACATTCAAGATGGCAAAGAAGGTGAAGTAGTAGTCCAGATGAGAAGCATTGAGATTGTTCAATATCCAGCCCTTGTGGTCGTTCCTCCCGGTGATGCGAACCGCACTGGACAGAATAATACTACTGAGAAAGTTCCCCACCCCATTGGACGTCGAGGAAAAGGAGCTGCCCAAGCTCTTCATACTCTCCGGGGCCTGGTCGTAGAAGAACTCGATCTTCCCCACCTCCAAGAAGGCATCGGCAATGCCCACAAGCAAGAATTGGGGCAGCAGCACAAAGATGGTGAGAGGCACCTGGCCCCCGGTCTGCACAACCCCAGTGTCTCTTGCAACGTGTAGCCTCCTGCGCTCGGTGAGGGAGGCTGTCACCATGATCAGGATGTGGAGGACGCAGCCGATGCCCATCCTCTGGAGGATGGTAATGCCCCTGGGGTTCTTTGTCCAGTGCCTCACGGTCCTGATAAAGATGCGATCGTAGAGGACGATGGAGATGAGCAAGGTGAGGGTGGTGAAGGCAGCGAGGCTGGCGGGAGGAAGCTTGAAGTGGGTCCCTATCTGCCCGTCCAAGGTGGCGGCCTGCTTCACGAAGAGTGTGTTGACCTGGGCTAGCATGGTGCTGGGCACGAAGGTGGCGAACAAGATGGGGATCATCCGCAACATCTGCTTCGTCTCCTCCACTTGGGTCACTGTGCACAACGTCCATGGTGACATCGAGCCAGTCCTCACTGCAGCCTTGTTGAGCAGCCTACAGTGGTGGTGTAAAGTCAAAACCCGTCATGATCATGTACATATGACAACAAGGTAGCTGCTCAGTTAGATGTTACTAACCTCAATGACGGCGTGGAGTTGATACGAAATTTTCCCTTCTTCCCATACACCTCCACATCCAACTCATGGAGCTCCTTGGGGTCACTAGGGAGAGGTACCCTCCACTTCTTTACTGCAGCAACAAGGACCCTCGCCATCCTCGTAAAGGGGCTCCCCATAGGAAGCTTGTGTCGGTAGAAAGGGGTGCCGGCGATGAAGATGGCAATGGAGACCGCGAGCCCCATCGTCGGCAGCATGTACCCCAACGTCCAGCCCACATTGTCCTGTATATAGACAAGGATGATCTTGGCGAAGAGGCTACCAATGACGATGCTGAACATCCACCAATTGAAGAAGGAGAGCTTGTGGGACTTCTCCTTGGGGTCGAACTCATCAAACTGGTCGGCGCCAATGGTGGAGATGTTGGGTTTGGTCCCACCGGTGCCCAAGGCTAGGACGTAGAGTGCGAAGAAGAAAACGCCGAGCTGTAAGGGGGAGGCCTTCTCGCAGCTGGTGAGGAGGCCGGGGTCCTTGCAGGCAGGTGGCTTCAGAGAGGGGAGGGAGACTGCTAGGGTTAGAAGACACATTCCCTGTAGTAGCAAACCAACATTAGATTTGGTCAATCATCAGGTCAAACATCACTTTGCCAGCTTAAAACATCAATGATTGACCATAAACATAAACTGTGGTTGTTGTTTTAAGCACACAAACAACAACCGTGGGCACCCCAATATACTTGTTTGTGTGCACTTAAACTAGTCAATGTCTAACTCTGCTGGAATTGTTGACTTGGAGAATCTCTCTCTCTCTCTCCCCTGCCCCCACCTCGGGACACATACATGACATGCACATGATTACCTTGACGCCTTGCAATCAGACATGGAAATCCATCTAATTAACAGTATAAAGGTGCACACAGCCACACACGAGGGTTTATCATTGACTTGTTTCCACTTGAAATATGGATTGTAGTAGGGATGGACCTAATGGCATTGTATAATGTTCGAGAGTAGGCAACCACACTTATTGGCGAACAAGTGGAATCGAATTAGCTACTCGAGGACCAAGAGCTTTATTGGTTCCATGTAATCTACTTAAAGAAGCTCGTATGGATCAGGAAACTAGCAGTATCAGTTTTAAAAGTCTTATATCTCAAGTCATAGGATCGTATGAACCCGAGCTAGAGAGTCTTTTTCCACGACCTCGTATACTACTAGTTGAACCAAAGCAAGAAGAATATGGGTCCCTAAAGGGCTCCATAAACTAAACATCAAACTTCTATTTTTTCTTTTGAGCGTCCTCCATAAGATATATCCACATATACGTATATATCCAGCAAATGAATAGTAATGTACACTGCACAGATCAGATCGATCATGAGGAGATGAGAGAATGGGTTACCAAGAGGTAGATGATAGAGCCGATGATGAAGGTCCAATACCGGCCAAGGTGGGTGTCGGCGACGTATGCGCCGAGGATTGGAGTCATCCACACGGTGCCGACCCAGTTGGTGACATTGTTGGAGGAGGTGACGGTCCCCATGTGGATCTTGTTGGTCAAATAGAAGACTAAGTTAACTGATATGCCGAAGTAGGCCATCCTCTCAAACACCTCATACACTGCACGACATAGAAGGCAAAACTTACGAGGTCATTCATAAACTCATGAATTCGGGTAAATATAAATTAATCAAGCTTGTAAAGGGAACATTTTGGTCATATGGTTAATGTGAGAAATGGGGAAGGTCACCGTTTAATTTAGTGGAATTAATGACAAACTGAGACAGCTAGCTAGCAAATTACAAGGGTTCACGAACTCATAGAACAAACGAGAAGCTCTTGGCTGCTCAAGAGAGAGATATGTTGCGATGTTAATGGAACGCTTGTGTGTGACAAATTTCATATTAATCTCTCCACAGATAACAGGAGCTCCACTTTGTAGTTGTTATATATTATTTTGTAGGTATACTTGATCTCTAAAAAAAAGGCATAGTCGAAAGAGATCACTTGATGCTGATAACCTGACCCTCGGATAGAAGCTCGCTGAAAGGGTATATTGGTATGCATATATAATAGTTTGAAGAAAAGAAGAAAAAAATGGATGATAGTCGTATACAGCTATAGTGGAGAATTGAACAAGGTAAAATTCCTACCAAAAAGGCGAAATTCGAAACATATAATTCAAAAAATTGATGTTGAAAGAGTTTGTTGATTCCTTACTTATTTAAAAGAGATTTTAATTATAAAATGAAAACCAAAATGAGAAATAACCTCAACCTCTGCACTCAACATATCTTATCATCTTCATTTCATAATTCTAGAAACAAGATATGCAAAATATGAACTAGTAGAAGCCTCTTGAAAACAATAAGAAAAATTAAAGGAAAGAAGCTAGCTTCAAAACATTATCCCTATTTCCCAACCTCTCTATTATGATGAGATGTCATGTATCAACAGTAGGAAGATTGGAAACCTTCAAAAAGATCCCCTGTAGGTTGAAGGGAGAGAGTTTTATCCTCTGTGGATTTGGTCCCCCAACAATCCCCAGAAGGCATTGTGGCAAACCTTTACTCACGTAGAAGAAACTCGATTGCTCATAAAAAGGAAAGGAGTGGTGCTTGGATCATAAGATTCTCTAGCTAGTGAAAGAAGTTGCTGACAGCAAAATAGCATGCTCATAATATTAACCAAGGGAAGTATAAGTTTATGTGGTTTAAGTAGTCAGTTAACCAGTAGCATACCTACGATGAAAGAGCAGGCAGTCCATCCCCCGCTCTTGGATCTGCGGACTGGGTTTCCCTTGAGGTCCACAGATCCATCCTTCGTGTAATCCTCCCTTCCCGTCTCATGATCCAAACCCTCTGTCATGGCTAGCTTTCTTATGTTGTTCTATGATCCCTCGGCAAGGGTAAAGGCTATCGTCTTTATAGATCTTTCACCACTATATAGTTTTGTCAATTTCTTCTAATGAAGTATGTCCCTTAGCCGGAAAAGGTCAACGTGTCACGGACAATAGAAAGTGAATCTTGTCCTCAATTCTGAACACAACTTTGGAGACCTGCATTGCACGAATGATGTTAGTTGATGATGGAAGTGTCTGTGGCATATGAGTGTCTCGAGACAATCACAAGCTTTGTTGAAAAGGCTGACGGTGCCAATTATTGATACAACACTTTTTTTTTCATTTTCCCCTTAAGTAGGTGTTGTCCAGTGTGTTGTAAATAGTGTGCAAAATAAGATAAAAACTCAGGTTTTAAAAAATGATGTTATAAAAATATATTAAACAGAATATTATTCTTACTTTGATTAACTATTTTCTCATTTTCTAATGGAGCATCTCCTTAACCAAATCAAGTGGGAGTTAAAGAGACAATAATGGTCAAGATGTCGCAATTACCCCGTATCTCAATTACCCCATAGTGCAAGTCATCCATTTTACATCCACCTAACATAGTGCCAATTTTTGTCCATTAGTACCTTTATCCTTATGTAACTAAGTGACTTTAAGAATGTGCATTCAATCAACCGTTCAAATCAATATTATAAATTATGTGCAATAAAAATATATATGATAAATCTTATGACATATAAATGCAATTGTATAATGACTTTTAAGATAACACATGCATGTAATCCTTTTAAAAATATTAAATGATGAATAAAATAATCTAATATGTATAATTCTCCTCGAGGCGCAACTTCTTCTCATAGAAAATGCAAGCAACATATATTTCATAAAATATATATCTTGCATTACACTTTGAATTCATGTAGCCACTTTAGCAAGTATGAGGTGAGAATTCACATGTTGATTCATACTCGCAAAGAATTATATTTCTTTTCAATGCTAAGATGAATGCTTCATAGAAATTTCTAGTTGAAAAATATTTATTATTTTCTTTTGATAGTCTTGCTGGGATATCAATTCTTCTTGATTCGCAAAGGATCACACACGATATTGTAAAGAAAAGAAGAGAACACGGAGTAATTAACATACCGGCCTGAGAGGACATCAAATTAAGGGAGAACAGATCTTGATGTATCGAGCAGAGGATAAGATGCTCATCAAAATCATCAAAAAAAAGGATCGAAGTAGAATGTAGGAGAAACTCACCCTTACTTTGATGTCAAGGATGGTGCCACCCAGCTTCAGTGCTCCTCAATCTTTTGAGTTCCTCGCCTTTACTCCATGCACGGACCATCCCTAATCTCAAAGATCGAGAATTCGCGATCCATGCATGCTTGTTTCATTCAGTGCAATCTGAACAAAAAGACAGCAGCTGTGCAGGGCCTGAGCCTGAGGGAAAGAAATTGCACTTTTTCCTTCTCTCGTTGATAAAAGGGGAAGGGTGTAAGTTTAATATGGGGTCTGCATATATATATATGTAACGCTTGGATTGGGCTTCTATAGGCAATGTGAATTCCGCTCACAGCCCATTGAGGAAGCCTTTATAGGTGACCCCGTGATGGGGCAGCTAAGAGTGGGAGAGGGGAAAAAAGAGAGAGGAGGGATGGGAGGAGAATTTCCGTGGGAAGGCCTTGCTGGCAACACGGGAATCTGCATGCGCACCTTCTCTGTCGACTCTCCTTAACCGACCGAGGTGAGGGAGGAAGGCAGCCCAACCCGCCTTGTCTCTCTCCTTAACCAACGGGGGTGAGGGGGAAAGCCAACCCACCTTCTCTCTTTCTCCTTAACCCACCAGGTGAGGGGGGGGGGGGGGGGGGGGGAAGCCAGCCCACCTTCCATCTCTCTCCTTGACCGACCGGGGTGAGGGGGATCTCCTCAACAGAGCGGGGTGAGGGGGATGCAAGCCAGCCCACCTTCTCTCTCTTTCTCGCCTGCATAACTGACAGGGTTGAGAGAAGATCCCCTTAACCGAGCGGGGTGAGGGGGATGGGTGAGGGGGATGCAAGCCAGCCCACCTTCTCTCTCTTTCTCCTTAGACGTCCGTGGAGGCCGGGGTGTTCAGCCTGCATAACCGACAGGGTTGAGAGAAGATCTCCTTAAGCGAGCGGGGTGAGGGGGATGCAAGCCAGCCCACCTTCTCTCTCTTTCTCCTTACACGACGTCCGTGGAGGGGCATGGGAGGCAATCGCATTCGAGGGAGCATCCCTGTGGGGATCAAGAACCTCACAAGCCTCAGCATGCTGCGCCTGTACTAGAGGAATTTCTTGACGTACGGGAAGCATTCCTGCTTCTTTTGGGAGGCTGCAGAGCTTGCAGATTCTGATGAGCTTGTCCGGTAACAGACTCTCCAGACAGATCCGTTTTCCCATCGGCAACCTCACCCGGTTAAGTGCACTCCACTTATTACAGAATAATTATGGCCTGGAGGGAGGCATTCCCCCGAGTCTTGGAATGCATGCATGGATGCCTATCAGAATAAGCTTAAAGGAACCATACCAAGCCAACTGCTTGGGGCTCGCTTCTCTCTCGAGGGGACTCTGGTTATCCCACAACTCTCTGGTCGGTTCCCTGCCATATATCAGAGGTCGGCAGCTTGAAGAATCTGTGGCAGCTGGACCTCTCCCACAACAGACTGTCGGCTGAGACGCCTGCATCTCTGGGTGACTTCCAAAGCTTGGAGTACCTGGGCATGGGGACCAATTAACCTGTTCTTAGGATCCATTCCTTCCTCTCTGAGCAAATTGAAAGGTATTCGGTAACTCTGGCCTTTTGCGCAACAAGTTGTCCAGACGAATTCCGTAGTATCTGGGAGAGCTCCATACTTTCAATGATTTTGATGGCCAGGTTCCACGTGAGGGGATCATACTTGACAACTAAAAACAACGTATTCTTTTCCAATCCAATAAACAAGCGTAGAGGAAGGTATTCAGATTTCAGAGTACAACATACAACGTCCGTTCCCACTAAAAAGAAGGTTCCGTGAGATGCTCCCCTTACGAATTACTACGCCTACTACTTTTTTTGGCTTCCTCGCCTCTCTTCGTACTCCTCTCGATCCACTTCGGCTTTCCGGCTCATCGAGTGCCTCTCTGACTCTCTTCTGGATGTTCTGTGGTCGTCAGGCTCTACCCTGGAAGAACTGCTTTTCCTGCGGCTGTCATCGCCCTCCGTCCTGGGATGATCCCGTTTCTCAGCTGGTAAAGATCTCGAGTCTTTATGCTCTAGACGGAGACTTGCGTCCCTCCTGTGACCCTTCTTCGATCGTTCCTCAAGCATGTCGTGACTCCACCTTGCATGGCACCCCAACCAGTGTCTGCACTTCTCTGGATTTCAACAGACCATAAAATAGATCAGTAAGGCAAGAACTCTATGTTTTGAGCAACTTTTACCTCCCATGAAATCAGAGGTTTCAAAATACAAAAAATGCAACCAGTCACCAAGCACAAACAAGAAACATGTGATAGGACAGACAAATAAGATGGTGATAACAACTCAGAATGCACCCATCATTTGGAGGCCATCCCCAGTGACAAAAACATTAATGGGAACAGGAGAGCGAGCACGAACTTCTGACGGGTTAATTGAAGAGAGAGAGGGAGTGGTAAAAGTTTTGAAACCTCTCTTCACAAGGTTAAAGTCGACAAATTAAGAGGAAAGAAAAAGGAAAAAATCATCATCCATCAACCTTTGTCCCCATCATATACTGATACGGCAGACGGGATACATATAGGCTTGAGCAAATTTCCAGAAGGGCCAGCCCACCATCCAATCCCCAGTGTAATATATCACAAGGTTGGATATACGGGTTGGTGAGGCAAGGGTGGACCAGCACTTTTATGTTACGCAAGAATGATAGATATAGTTATTGGGAGATAAAGAAGTACGACATCATGTTAAGGTACACAGAGACAATGAACATAAATAAGAGAGAGAGAAACGGAACAATATAAAAAAAGAAGCTGAAGTTAAGAACCCAAAAAAGAGGAAGTGAAAAAAGTTGAGCATACTAAAATGAATAAAAAAATATAAGGAATACTTAGGAGACTCAGATTTCTATCAAGGTCAGTTTTCCTTTGAGATTAACAGTTTTGAAAGTTCTCCACAAGGAACAAAATATAACCAAGGGAAAAAAATTGAAATTGAAGTCCAAACATAACAACCATAGTGTCGAAACCATACTCGAGTCAAAATTTGGGAAATCGAAGCTCTTTGTTTCAGTATATACAATATTACATGAGATTACATCATGAAGATATGGCAAAATTGTAGAGGTACCAACTCTCACGAACATGGAAACACAAAACCTACAACAATGCAAGCTGCAAGGACAGCTCTTACAATTTTATTACATATGAAACAGAAAAATAACATGCAGTAAGGAACAGCACCCCACACTTAAAGCGGAAAATGTAATTTTGGATAAGTCTAGTACCACAAGATATCAACAGCTAAAGTAAATGTCTGAATGTAGTGCTTAATCTTTCATATTTGTCAGGTACTAATACAACAAATGAAATTTTATCACATTTCAAACACAATGAAATTGTTGCTTGTGACCATCAAGAATGCTGTGTCAATCACAGGAATGAAGAACTTGGACATCGTATAGGAAAAGGTTAACAAGAACACTAAAATTGAAAATATTTTCACCACCTTCTAATTTCTAACTCCACCCTTCCACAAAGATCTTCAAAGGTAAACACTAATAATTCTATATTCCTGGTAACTAATACCATGCTAAATTTATAATGTTAAAAGGCAATCAACATGACCAAAAGGAAACATATTTTATGCAGGTTAAACACAAAAGGAAGATACACACAATGTTTGTGAGCATTTCTCATCAAATAACAGTGTAATTATGATAAATGAATCACCAGAATTTTGTCTCTTACTTGTTCATCATGTGAAAACTTGCATGAATCTCCCCGATTACATTCCCCCCTCTGGAATGCACGACAAACACCCTGTGCCTCTCTCTTCTTTTTTGTTTCCTCTTCATCTTCCTCCTCTTTCTTTTTGTAATTACTTACATGATCAACCCGGATAATTCGTCCCAGCAGCTTGGCACCATTCAAATTATCTGCAGGACAAGATTACATAAAATTTGAGCCGTGATATATTTTCCTCTGAATCAATAGGAAAGATGATACACCTAAACAAACATGTACAGCCACTGGTCAACAAACCTACGGTAAGAATTGTGCTTCTCTGGTCTTCATAGGCAAGGAAGGTAAAACCTTTTGATTTCCCGGTACCTTTTTCTCTGACAAGATTAAGGTCCACAACCTCTCCATACCTGAGTGAAAAGAATACTTATGACATGATACTGGTGGTATAAAGAATGAATCAACCGATCACTACAAACATATAACCAACAAAAGATAAGATGGCAATCGAAAGTAATGGGGATATGCACCATAAGTAGATTGATGACATGCTCTGGGCACTCCTGTCGTCCAATAAGGAAACAGAAATACAATGACAAGGTAAAATAGTGAAACCAGATTTTATCTAAGGATCCATTCAATAAAAGGCTGCTATCAATTGCTTTTATTTGAACTATTGCATATGATAAGCCTATAATATATGATCAAGAAACTACTGCATATATTAAGCCCATAATATATTTTTTTGAACGTGATTAATCCCATGATATATAATTACGCAAGTAAATATTGAACTAATTCCTAACCAGATATCATCACACGATGTTAGACAAAACTCGATCTCTAGCAACTGCCATACTTCCTCTTGAGCTTTCTTCATGGACACATCCACACATAAATTTAACTTTTGCATAAACATGATTGTGAGGACTAAACTATGAAATCATCAACAAGGTCACATGAAATCATGAATTTTGAAACAAGATAGAGAAATCAAAAGAAAGGCATTTTGACACATTACAAGTGATTGTTGGATACAAAGAATAGTGAATGTAATTTCATACTGAAGCTAATCAATGGGGTTCTTAACCACTTTTTTGTCTAAGATGGACAGCTTCACCCATAATCAGCATTACTGACAGGCCGTTAGAAAAGAAAAGATGCAAAATTGACAGAAACCATTTTGTCTCAGGCAAAACAATGAGAATGACCATTTTATACTGACACCATTTTCACCACAAAGAAAGAGCCTTTCATGATGACAATGTATCAGAATAAGTAACTTCCATCCAATCCCTTATAAATCGCCCACCAAGACAACTAGCGTCCAGCCGAGACGACTGTGGCCCTCTCACACCTAGGTGCTTTCCCAACCCTGTGCCTCTATGTTTCAGAAGTTTTTCATTGACAAAAAACTGTCATCTTGAATGGTCATTATATTTCAGTTACCCCGTGCCTCTATGTTTCAGAAGTTTTTCATTGGCAAAAAACTGTCTTCTTGAATGGTCATATTATATTTCAGTGAATTAGTCACATGTGGCCTTGAAAAATAAATGTCTCTCAAGTTTACCCATGATGGGGGATCCTCCATGTCTCCTCCACAGACTCTTTGTCATGTTGTCTCCTCACTGCAACAACATACTGTGATTGTGAAGACTAAGAGGCTCACTAGAATCTACAACCAGCAGTGACTGAAAAAAAGGTCCACCAAGATCCACAATGGGGGCCGCTGGGCTCTGGCTCAGATGATGTGGGGTAGGGCATTTGGGGGGCGCCACCCAGGTTCGAACCTGGGTGGTGAGGGTTTATTATTTATTGGTGAAGGTTTATTGTTTATATTGAACAGGCTCTGCCACTGCAGCAGATCCCCTCAAAAAAAAGATCCACAATGGGATGCCAAGATCCTTGCCGGAGTTCCGTACTCCAGAATATCTTCAACTGGCAGGGCCATGAAGATGCTCTAGACAGTGGCACAGCGACCTTTCCACACACCCCCTCCCCCACGAAAAGTGGGGCAGAGGCACACAGCAACTCTTGCTCATCAGGTGCATCATGTGTCAAGTGTTAGAATTTTTTTAGTCTCCTTACTGCTGTCACCTGCACATCATCTTCTTTCTTTCTCCTTGTTCATGCGGACTGTTATAATGCTTTGACAGTCTATCCAGCTGGTCCCAGTTCGCCTGATAGTGGAAGTGGAATAGTGGCTCCTCAGGTACATGTACTCCCCCCTCCCCCTCCCCCCCCAAAAAAAGTCTTGTTCTTCTTCTCCTCCTCCTCTCCTCTGTCACATTGCAATTGTCTCCCCCCATGGCAATCGAGGAGAACCAGAGGTTAAGAGGTCTTCCACCTCAATAAAAATATAATTTTCTCTCTTTTTGTTGTTATGATGGTTGTTCTTATAAAAGCATGATCTTCCCCCTCTGATAAAAGTATAATACATCGACATGATGTCAGAAAGTCCTTTTTAATGTATGATGTCAAAATGTTCAGATTTCAACATGCGCAATAAGCAAATTTCAGTTTTACATTACAAAAAAGCCTTTTAAAGATAGTTTACCATTTCTTTCCAAAAAATATTATACGTATTCCCTCATGCAAAAAGTTAGAAGACCATCTCCACCTTTAAACAATGTAGCTCACACCATTCTGTGCTGATTTTTTTGCCCCTTAGTTAGCCTAGTAATATCTACTACTATTACCCCTCAACCAACATGGTTCCAAAATATCTGCTACTACTCGGTGCCCCTCAACTGATATCTCTACCCTTCACTGACCTGATTAACTAGCACCAACAGCCTTTGTTGCAATGAAGACAAAGTTTGACACTCCACATTAGTTCTTCATTGCCTCCACTTCAATAATAATCTGCTTCTTGTTGGTCTTCTTAATGTTACCTCATATTCATCTTTACTTTTCCCTTTGTACGCATAGAATAGTCTCATAATCTAAGTAATAGGGCATTAAGTTGATAAGCCTATTGATATAATTCGTCATTTATGTTGTTCTTTAGATGTCCATTTAATTAACCTCTCCTGTATTTGCACTGATGGGATGTTCCAAAGTTGTGTCAGAGAACAAAATGCACAGATGGAAAACTAAGGTCGAGTCCACGACCTCATTGTGAAAACATGATCTGCTTCATCATGCTCAACAACTGTCAACATGCTTATAAGGCTATGTCCCAGAATCAACAGACATCCCCACTCAAGTATCAAAAGGACAACCCCCTTTAACGAACTGGTAAATCTAGAAAGTGAGAATAGTCATTTACCCCAAGCCTCATAACCAAGGGCCAACCAAACTAAGTTCACAGTGTACACAGCAGTCAGATGCTAAATCAACCCCATGCTCATTGCAGGGCTTTACACAATCTGATAAAGGGAAATAAGCAAGAAGGTTGCCTTGTAACCAGATGAAACAAGAAGCCTGAGACTAAGGGGAGGCAACGGAGTTCAATGTTTTACTTACTGGGCAAAGACGGCCAGGAGGTCTCCCTCGGTGAGGTCGAAGGGGATCCCTCCGACGAAGACGTAAGCCGAATCCTTGTACTTGCTGTGCCAGGAAGCGTCCTCGGAGATGCCCAGCGACGCCTCTACAGAATTAAGCTTCTGAATTCGCTTCACCTGTGTAAGGGGATTCATATCGTCCCCTTTCCCTCTCTCCCCAGTACCTAAACGAGAGGAGAATTATTAAACCAAAATGGCTAATTGTATCATTCCACATTTTCTTATAAGATAAGTAATCAATTTAACAAAATCAAAAATAAGTTACTGAGGAGATTTTGATGCAGGACAAAAACGGTTGACCCCATCAAAATAATTTGAGCTCTCATGGGCATTTGATCAAGCATATAGTATGCTACAAATCTCTGCTTTCCAACTCACAACAGACAGAATTATATGCCAGATCTTGCTCAATAAGGAGAAGAGCAATTGCAAACCGAACTAGGTGAAATACTAGTTGGGGTAGTAGTGGGGGCCACCGCAGGTGGCCAGCCGTGGGCGCACGACGAGCACAGGTGGAAGCAGCCAGGCCGGCGGTGATGAGGCCACAGCTAGCGGGCTAGCGTGATGGTGTTGCGGCCGCAGTTGTAGCAGGGGCCCGCGGTGGCGGCAGCGGACAGGAGGGCAGCAGGACCCCGCGGCGGTGCGGTGCGGGCGAAGGTGCACCGGGGGGGGGGGGGCGGCAGAAACGACGACGACGGTGGCGGGCTGCCGGCCAGAAGGGCAGCGACTGGCGCACTGCGGAGCTGGCCGGAGGGCAGTCTGGCAAGCGGCGGCGGCAGAGGGTGGCGCGGCGGAGGAACCGCACAGCCGTGCGCGGCCGAGGGCCCAGCCGCGGACGGCGACGACGGCGGCTGACCGGTGCGGTGCAGAGCCGTGGCCTGCGGCCGGGGCAGGGTGGTCTCCACGGTGGCCGTGGGCCGCGTGTGCAGACCGACCGTCGCGGACACGCGAGGATGGGGAAGAGGATCAACAGTGCCGGGAGAACGTACAGTGCTCGGGGGAAGAGGACAGCTTAATGACAGAAAAGGAAGGGAAAAAAATAAATGAAGGAGCAGTGCGAGAGGTGCTACGGTGGGAAAGACTAACGACGGGAATGTATACTTAGAATAGCAGAGATGATGGGAAAGGGGGGAACGAGAAAATAGAATCCATGAACATTAACCAGATGAATAAAAGTGAGGTTTTTTCATCTGATCTCATCGGAGAAAAAAGGGAAGGGATTAGACATCTGGTCAGAAAAAACATCACACAGTCATGTTACAAAATTTTATCTAATTTTAAATCAGATTAACTTTTATTATTTATATAGAAACATAATTATAAATATATTCAAATTTAATTTTATTTTAACATCGGTTTTATCTTGACAATTAAAAATAAATAAAAATACATAGTTGATTAAATATATTTTAAATTAAAAATAATTCAGTTTAGACTGGGAAGATATAAAAAAATAAAATATTTGTATCTTAGATGACTTCGTAGTGATCTCTATTGCCAAAGAGACAGTCAGTGTCCCTGTCGTAATATTGCTCTTGAATGACAAGGCCAAACAGAACAATGCACGAAAGGGGGGCGGGGTGGAAAGATGGCGAGAGATGAAGAAACTTATCTTGCGTGTGACCTTGGACGACGAGAGAGAGGAGCAGAACTGACTGGGGATTGAAGACCACTTCCGAGAAGTCGTACGACGACTACTGCGACGAAGGGAGGAGTGGAAGAGAAATGTATCCTTCTGCGGAGGAGGAAGCCTCAAGTCAGGAGCGTCTTGAGGGGTATCTTTGTAGATATCCCCTTGACAGATAAACATATGCAAAAAGGACCCTTGTCTGATTCATATGTGCGAAAAATCACTCAAGTTTGATCTTCATTTGCAAATAACATTATGTAAAATTTTCGTGTAATCATTCAAAGTATTTAGAAAGATTCCGATTATACATACTACAAAATAAAAAAGAAATACTGGTATCTAACGCGGCCTCTTCTCCCACCCCTCGACTTCTCTCCCTCTCCCTCTCTCTCTCTCGTATAATTAAATTCTTAAGTTGTAATCTATATTGTCAGACTTCTGTTAACGGTTATTAACTTAAATGTAGCTTAAAAAATCAAAATTAACATCGGAAAAATCATACTATGAAAGCCATCTATTTTGTGCTATGTATTAGATATTGATTCATCTCATTCTTTTACGGACCCAGAGGGCCAAAACAACAACTTAATCAAATTTAAGTCCACAAAAAGTCACATGCCAAATACCATCAAAGAAGAGGTACGTCTTAGCTAGCTTCCAAAAGAGTCATGTCCATACTGAAATAATTGAAGGCAGAATTCAGATATTTTTTTCTTTTTCATTGCACCATTTTCCAATGCCATCAGTGCATGCAGAGAAACAAACAATTGGAAAAAAAAAAAAAGAAGAAGCTTTCGTTCCACGTACTCGATCGGGCACTTGACAGTCACAAGATTATGACAATAATCAATACAATCTAGCACCTAAGGAAACTGTTGCATGCCTGAAGCAGACAGGAAAAAAAAAACGTAAAAACCCTGATTTCATGTCACAGGCTCAGACTCTTTTGGCCACACTGTCTTCGAATAGAGTGTCATATCTCAAGCCTCTGACGACATTGAAAAACTGTGCAGCTGCATCCTCCGGTGTCCTCGCAACGACACCATGTCCCAGATTTTAAGTATATGTCCCCTTGGTCCCGCACATCTTAATTACCACCCTGCCGATTTTCCTCCAATCCACAATGTAGTGAGCATGTAGTTGTAAAATTTCAGATGCACAACCTCTAGCATGTGGTTTATCATGTCATAGTAGTACTAAACCAAACATAGAACCATAGTAAATCCAGTTCTCTACCTAATGGCAGGGTTGAAATTAACAGTCCCGTGAAATTCATTATGTCAAAAGTGGAAGTTAGTTTTCTAACCAATGGCAGGAATGAAACTGACCTGTGAATTTCATCTGTTAAGATTGGAAGCGGTGAAGAAAGATAAGCAGGGTCGACATTGCCCTGGACACTGATTTTGACTACCCAATCGCCTTCTTCCATCAGCCATACCTACCGTCCAGTCAAGCCCTATAACTAGGAGTGTCAACGGGTCGGATCCTTCATGATCCGAATCCGGATCCGATAATAATGTATCCGAATATGACCCGAATCCGAATTTACACACTGTTTCGGATTCGGATCTGATCCGAATCCGAACTTAAAATTTCGGATTCGGATCTGACCCGAAATCTTATTATATACACCTTTATTAGAGAATGAGTTAGAGGATCCGAATTTTCGGATCTAATAGATCAGTTTCGGATCCACATATGAACGACATTTTCACCTTTACAGAAACTTTCTTCTTTTCTTTGTCTAAATCCAAAATTGCAGTGATTGCTTATAGTCGCTGACAGCAGTAACTATGACTACCAAGAAAATACTAAGAACAATGCCCAGCCCATCATACATACCCTTTGGCAAGCCCTCAGTTGCAAGCCCAACAACTACAGAAACAACATAACAGACCATAAGAACGATTACAGTTAAGTCCTGTAGTGTATCCCACACAACATCCAGAAACTTCTAAAATGTTTCTCAACATATTTGTTGAAGCCAAAGATAGTTTGTCAAACAGATGTATCATTTGTGTTGATGCCTTTGTTTAGTGATGAGCGGAGTTTATAATATAGGCCATTAAGATCTCCATGTGCTCTCAATCTCTTGAAATCAGGCCCATGAACAATGGATGCTAGTTCATCCGGGTGAATAGAAAAGCCAGCTCTTTTTGCCTCTTCTCAAAGTATATATTTGTGGTCTTCTCTGCTTGCAGCAGCTACAGCTGCATAGGAAAGACCAAAGAGCAATTAGGAGAGAAGTTACTTTTACCTTTACGAAAGGAAAAAAAATTAAATTGATTGGTCAAACATGTATTTTACCATCTATGAATGTTAGAGCTGCCTTCTGAACAAATAGAGTTACTCGGATTTTTTCCTGGAGAAACAACCAGACTACAAGAAAATGTGATGAAAAAGAACCGTGTAATGACTTCCACATTGCATGGTGTGGAATTGAGAATGAATATAAGGATATCCATGTGATACTCGTGACTCATTATTGTGCATTCTCTGCCAAAGATAACAGCAGCAACAGTACTGCAGAAAATGGATCAACTTTCATGCAAGATTGGTATCATTTATTTGTTAACCTTGCACAGAGGCCAGGCTAATGCTGCTAATCTTCACTCTATCATTTGGAATTATTGAATGTCTCCAAAGACAATGGTAGCATTGTTCCACCATGAGGATTAAAAATGACTAGGACTCATAAGAGATCAGCTGACGCGGCGACGACGTGGAAATGTTACTGGAGATTGACCGTCCCGTGATCATCACAGAGCTGCTGTCGTGCCAGCCCTTTACACCCAGCGGTTCTGTATAAATCGTCCACTTCTTCCCGCGGTCTGATACAGACCGTTCATCGTTGTTGGCTCAGGTACGTTGTTGTGTTTACATTCATGATTTCTGTTGATATTCCGCGGTTGTTCTAGGTCCGTTCCAGAGTCTGCGCGGTCTGTCGAAAGACTGCTCATCCAGGTACACTTCTGAGTCTCATTCCTGGGTCATGTCGACATTTTGTGATTTTTCTCTGTTTTGGCATTACTCCCTGCTACTGCACGGTCCATTCCAGACCGTTCGCTCTCCCTGAACGGTCCATTACGGGCCGTCTACACACCCTGAGCGATCTTCATCAGACCGTCCTTTACTGTTGCAGTGCACCCGAGGCTACATCTTGATCATTGATCTATATCATTACATATATATATATTGTGCTGTTTGGATCTCCCCCTGCAGTTGTTATATTGTTGCATGGTCATGTTCATGTCATTTTCTCATATTTGCTTGGTCATTATCTGCTAGATCTAGGCTAGATTTTGCATGCACTCCGGTGCGCATAGGGGCATACATACTCTTCATTAGTAGTTACATTCCTACCGAGGTAGGGTTTCCTCTTGTCTCCATACTCCTTGGAGCCGACTAGGTCACCTTGCTGAGGGCCTCCGTAAGTCCCCGTGAGCCGTGGATTCTCACACGGACGCCGGGCAGGTTGTACCGTACCACCCCCCAGTCTAGGGTTTGCATCCGCGAGAGGGAGTCCCTTTAGAGTCAGCCAATTCCCCATTTCTCACCTTGATTAGGTACCTTGTGGTTAAGTGAACTCACATCTTAATTAACCCACTAAGGTCCTACAAGGAAAGATTCATGAAATCTGTCGTGCATCATTCATAATTTGGGTGTTTACTTGGTTGTCTCTCTTCTCAGCCTTTCCCTCTCTTGTGTGCATTACTTGATTGTTGATTAGATTTTGGTTAGGATTGTTTGCTTCTTCTTCCCAGGTGCTCAGTGTATGTGGAGCTGCCTCACAACCTCAGGATCATCTCCTAAGGGTGGTTCGCCTTCTCATTCTTATTTCAATCCCTTGTTCGATTCACCTCCGATTATGTCCTCTTACAACTTCTCCCATCCCCATGAGGATTCTCTCCTTCGGGGACTTCTGGAGGACCCACCTAGGGTCGCTCATCTGCAAGGGGGAGAGGGGACTGCCCCTCCTCTCCCGACCATTGTCGTTGAAGGTGCTCAACCCTCCCTCTCATATTCATCCACTCGCGGCTCGGCCAGTCAGGTCCTCCATATGATGGCCCAGCTGGATCTTACTCAACTCCACCTGCTGAAACAGGCCTTGCAAGGGGCAGATGCCCCGCCCTCAGTACTTTCTTCTGGCATGACCATTGCCGCCACTTCCACATCCCCAGTTGTCGGATTAGGGGCCACCTCTGCAGCCCCCATCGATCTTACTCCCATCCGTCCTCAGGCTCTTCGATTCTCCACCATAGAGGCGGGCCAGGCTTCTACCTCGGCTCATCAGCCTCTTGATAAGGGGAAGGCTCAGGTCCACTCCGTTTCTTATGCTGATCCTTACACCACATTCTCTCTAGCGCCGCAGGCCCTCGTGGCCCCGACTGACTCCGTCCGTCTGCAATCAGGGGGCGCCCAGTTGGCTCATGCGGATATGGGCCCTTCCCTGGCCCATTATCTATCTTATGGGCTGCCCCCTCAGTCAGTCTATCCTTCGACTCCATACTCCGGTTCGGACCTTCCTGCCGTATCTCCTCCTTCCCGGGAACGGGAACTTCTGGACAAATGGGCTGCCATGCAGTAGCAGATCGACCTCCTCCACAAGCGGGTCGGCCCGCAATCTTTAGCTGATGTCCCCATTCCTAACTTCAGGGACATTCATTTCCCACCCCAGTCTGAGCTCCCCGTATACTAGAAATATGACGGGAATGGCAACCCGTTTATTCATGTCAGGGAGTTTCTCTACGAATCAGCGCAGTTCCAACACGACGACCGCTTGATGGCATATTTGTTCCGCCTATCCTTGGACGGGGTCGCCCTTGAATGGTTCTACACATTGTCTCTGGAGGACACAAAGAGTTTCATGACTGTGAAGGAGAAGTTTAACCAGAGATTTCAAGATCGGGTCGGTCCCGAGTATTCTTTTACAGACTTGGTAGCAGAAAAGATGAAGCTGGACGAAGACTTTGCCGCATATGTAGATCGATGGAGGCAGATGGCCTCGCGTGTGCCCGGGCAGATCCCGGAAGAAGAAAAGGTTAAATTGATGATTTCTAATGCTACCCGACATTCCGGAATATATTGGCAATGAACGACATATCTAACATGCACCAGTTGTATAGACGTGCTCGGTTCATCCAGACCCAATTTAAAGACTCCCCCATTCATTCATTGTTTGAGGCCCAGAAATCCAAAACCACCCGAAAGTCCCAAGGCCCAGTTGTCGAGGGAGTCCAAATCAATGAGCAGGTTCAGGCTGTTCAATTCCCTAACTAGTCCGCTCCACCCCCATTTCCAGCAACCTCCACGCAACCCCCAGTTCTCCGCTCCACAAGCTCCTCGACCCACTTTCCATGCTCCTTAGCACCCACAATAACCACCACCACCACAGCCACAACAGCCACCCCAGTACCACAACGTCCCTCCTCCTACTGGTTATGGGCCTGCTCGGCCGGGACCTAAGAGGGTCAACTATCCACCACTTCCAGAAACCCTCCCTGACATTTTTTCAGCTTTAATGTACACTGGTGACATTCAATTGCCTCCGGAGCGTCAGAATTGGAATCCGACAGCCGATCAGCCAAGGTATTGCATATACCATCGGCAGCCCAGGCACACGATCGAGAGATGTTATCAGTTCAGAGATTTGGTTTATGATCTACATGAGGGCCAGAGGATTGATTGGGCCCAAATGCACAAGTTGATTGAAGATATCAAGGAAAGAAGAAGACAAGCCAGGCCGCAATAGGCGGCACGCCAGCAGCAGAAGTTCCAGCAACCTCTACAACAACAACAACCCCCACAGCAACAACATCAGCACCAAGACCTCGGGATTCATCAGAATCCCATGCCAGAACACTCGCCCGCTCCACAACAACAACAGCCGCCGGCACTGGATCAAGTGAACGCAGTCCACCGTCCAGCCCCCAACGCTAGGTGGTCCTTTGATGATGAGACCCCCGCCCATCTTTTGGCCTTCCACCATACCAGTTCCCCCGCGCCTTCTGTTCCTTCCATCCTCCGACCCACCACCTTCGCTACCCTTCCGCCCACTATCCCTTCCCAACCACCTGTTTCACCCGCCACATTCCCCACCATTCCGCCAGTTCTTCCACCATCACTCGCCATACCCTCTATCACCATCCCTCTGTAGGTTTTAATGTGTCCCTTCTTTTGCAAGATGGGCTACGATGTCCAACTATGATGAAGATACGAGCCAAGTAATGAAATCAATCAACCTATGAACATGTGAACCATGAACCTAGGCAACCAGCATAAGCTCTAGCATGGGCATGCTATCTCAATCAAGACTAAACTAAGCAAAGAAAGAAAAACACACGCCGGAACGTGAAATAAGGAATAAAGAAAAACACACCGTATAGGTGGAACAAGCAAAGATAAAGAGGAAATATGATGAAAGAGAAAGCTACTGCCCAAACTAAATAAAGATGTGATCGCCACTAAGGTGAAAACAAGCCAAAGACCTGATAAATACCTTAGAATAGGAGGATGATGCACCCACCCATGAGAGAGAGAAAGCAACCGGGAAACTACAGCTCTGCAGAACGTAACGGTCGAAGACTGGTGCGCCACAGAGAGTGTGACGGTCTCACGATAGACCGCTACAAGACCCTAACGCGCCTGTGAAAGACCGTCAGAGCGTCTACAGAATAGAATTGGGAATCTTCTGATCTCCAAGCTTTCTAGCCGGCCAGAGAGCTTGGGCCTCGTGTTAGGGACTCCGTAAACCTGCAAAGAGTGTAGAACACAAGAAGAATAACCCAAATTAGCCATTTAGATAAAGTAGTATCAATAAATCAAATAACTTAAGAACATGCAAAAGGAAAGGGAAATACCAGGGAGGTTGGTTTTTTAACCCCTATGGGGTGTTTTAAAAGATGGGAGGATGTTTCAAATGAATGCAACAGATGAAAGAACGTGGAAGATGAAGAGGGACAATGCTATGATGCTCTGAAGAGGGACAAAACACTAAGAACACAACTTGACTGAACTAAACCCTTGAAAACGATACTCCCTGGACTTTGGAAGCAGATGAACGTGAGAAGCAGCTCTCCTTGGTTGGTTCTAGCTCCAGGATGCGGCAGCACTTTGACGCCAACTCCAGATGTCTCCTCTTCAAGCCATGAAGTCAAGGGTTCTATTTATAGACCCTCAAAGTCTTGGTTCGAGTTGAGGATAATCCAGCTAGAAAGTAGGACGTTTCTTAGCAAACTCTCAAAGATAATACTCCCAAGAGTCCATAGAAACAAACAGAAGGTTCTAAGGATCGGATTTGGAAGAGAAATCAAAGAAACAAACTCTTAAGTCGGTCACGGAATAGCAAAGAAAGAGCAGACCTGCCAGGACTCTCTGTTGGATGTAACGGCTGCATGATAGACCGCCACACTGATGTAACGCTCTAGGGAGGGACCGTCACATAACCCTATCCACAAGAAGATAAGATCAACGGGCGAAGTTTACAAACTCAGGACTCTGAAGGAATGTAACGGTCGAGGATAGATGCGTCACAACAAGGTAACGGTCGCTCGATAAACTGTCACACTCAACTGATAGGCTAAAAAGATAAGCTTAAAAGAAACCTTCAACATAAGAACTCTACAAGGGTGATGTAACGGACCAAGGCCCATGCGTCAGAGGATTGTAACGCACCATAAAGGACTGTTAGAGACAATGGAGTGCCAAAATGAAATAAAAGCTTGCTAAGCTTCGTCCAGTGGAAAGAGACAAGGAACCAGACTCAACCAAGGAGACATGACCCATGAAATAAACCTCAAATTGACCAAGAAGGCTCAATAAAGGGTGAACAACTCGGAGCATCATAAAAATGAACAAGGAGATGACCCAACTCATTGGTCATAAAACGGGTGTCAACAGATGCCCCTCCTTAACGTCCTCTTTGCAGGGGAGCGAGCGGAGGTGAAGCGAAAGCGAAATGGAATATGGAGATGAAGCGGAAATGAAGCGGAGCGGACTGAAAAGTGGGCGTTAAGGCAAACAACACCCGTTCTCAACCAACGAGCGATAGGAATTTTTCAGAAGACTTCAGACCAATCACAAGGAAATAGCCAACCAAATGACACATGTCTGGAGGAACTAACAACTAAGGAAAGGAAAACACGGCCAGCGACCGGAGCAACGGAAAAAGGAAAGAGATGATTAACTAAACTCCAGACATGAATCTTCAGCTAACCAAATCAAGCGAGGAGACCGAAGAAAACCTTCTAATTCAGAGTGGAATGACTCTCCTTATTCGGGAATATGAACACAGCTATTCACCATCACTGAAACACTTGGACAGATGAAGGTTCATAAAAACTCAAAGATGCGCACGATGCATGCTGGGCTAAAATAAAAGAAATCATTAAAACGAATGCAAAGAAATAACAAGATACTCAAGAATAATATTGCTAAACTAGAAAAACTAGGTCAGGACACCATCTGCAATCACGGCGTGCAAGACAGAACCATCGTCCCCAAGCTTTTCCAGCCTAACGGCTTATCCAACGATTAAACATGTGTACTTAGATCATCATCATTTTTTTTAGAGGGGAACATCAGATCCCAGAACACATGAATGACCAGCCGGTTCTCGAGATAATATCATAGATAACATATAGTAATGCATTAAGGAATAAAGGATCGAGATACTGTACCTGACTTACCTGTGCGGCGAATGGCGAAGCATGATGATTTAAATTTTACAACAAGAAAGGGTTAGCCAACAACAATAATTCATAAGCAAAGCATAGAATCAGGCATACCCGTTCAATAAGCACGAATTTGCATTAACTAGACAATCATTAAGCATGAAATTTCTGATAAATAAAGCATCATCATTCATCAAACACTCTGAAGCATTTAACGGTCTATCACGGGTGCGTTAGACGTCTCTGACGGTCCACAAGAATGCGTCAGAGTCTTGGCGGTTCACATTATTCAAGGTAGCATTTCAAATGACATAATGGTCCAACAAGGAGGCGTCAGAGAAGTGTGACGGTCTCACGATAGACCGTCACATTTCCTGAGCGTTAAAAAAAACAAAATCGAACGGTCATTCCCCCCATTCGCTCACAAATGCCCCAAACCAAAAACACCACCGAGCAAAACCCCACCGGCGAATATGACCGGCGACGAGCTCCCCCGGCCGCCCACGGCAAGGGAGAAATGGAAGAAGAGGAAGGCGATAAAAAGATTTAGGGCTCGAGTGGACCGAGAGGAGGTTCCCCCGGCGGCGACCGAGCAACCGGCGGTGATGGTGGAGCAAACGGCGGAGGAGGACCCTCCTACGGTCGAGGAAGAAGGAGAAGAGGGCACCGGTGGAGAAGAAGAAGCCATAGCCCCAGAGAAAAGGAAAAGAGGGCGTGACCATGAGGTAGGTCTTCGCCCCCAAAATTCCAAATTTTAATTTTTATGTTCATGCATGTGCGTTTGAAGGGGAGAAAATGGGTCTGGGGACCCATTGGGGATGTTTGTAGGCCATTTGGGCCATTTCCATGGGCCGGGAGAACGAAAGGGATAACACCCTACTGCAGAAGATGTGACGGTCATTGCAGTGACCATCACAGACCTGACGCACCACTCTTGGTGTGTCAGAGGACTGTGACGCGTCACCACAGGGCCGTCAGAGTGACCAGAGGCAGAAACAATTTTTTGGGATTTTTCAGTTATTCAATTTTTTTGTTATTTTCATTTCTATTAATGCTATGCAATGAATTATGATGCAATGACTAACTTATGCTCTAATCGTGCAGGGGAAAAGAAGAACGAGGATATCTTGGCTTCAGATCCGGGCAGTATACCAGGCATTGCCTGAGTACCAGCGGGAGAGATTGGCCGAGATGGGATTCGTCGAGGTGCTGAGCATCGAGGTGACGAGGACGGATACCCCGCTCTTGTATGCACTGCACAAGAGGTGGGACCCCGTGAGTCGAGCTTTCATCTTCCCCTGGGGTCACATGATCCCCACATTGGAAGACATGGCGAGGATCACCGGCTTGCGAGTCCACGGAGCTGCCGTGACCGGGTGGACATACGGAGATTATAGAGTGCTAGCCCAGAAGCTGCTGGGCTTGGACTTGATCAGACCGGGGCACACATCATCCCAGCTCTCGAGGTCAAGATTGCAGGACAGCTTGGGACTGAGAGGAGCAGCCATAGCGGTTGGCGAGCTACCCGAGCAGCACATAGACCGAGTGATCGAGCAGGTGCGCCCGCGAGTGGCGGCAGAGGCAGGACAGTAGGGAGACCGGGTCCTAAGACGATTTCTGATGCTACTGTTCGGAAAGCTACTTTTTCCGACCCGTGCAGATGTGATCAGCTGTAGGCTGCTGCCATTGTTAGAGGACTTAGGCAGAGTGGGGAAGTATGCATGGGGAGTGGCAGCGCTTGCCTTCCTCTTCGAGTCACTCAGTACTACAGACCGACGGACGATGCTGGGCGGCTTCTCACCTTTCCTTCAGGTAAACGATGAACTCTAAATGCCTTCTATATGATTATGCAAAATGACTTATGAATGCAATTTACTTATGCTCGACTCTAAATGCAGATCTGGAGCTTCATATACCTCCCGGGGATTGGGCGAGGCACTCAGATGTACCCTGAGCGGATCCCGATTGCGAAGCGATGGGTGGTGACGAGGGACACGGGATCGATCAACAGGCTGACCCGGGCCATCCAGGATGATCTAGACTCACTCCCGCACACATCGGTAAGCTCCTAAACTTAAATGTTTTGCGATGCTTCTAAATGTTTTAAATGCTTTTAAATGCTCGACAAATGCTTCTAAAATGAACTAATATGACTTTTAGGTGAGATGGACCCCATACCGAGACGAGGGCCACGAGGGACAGCCATGGGTCCAAGCCTCCTTGGCGTACAGCGGGCGAGATGTATGGCTACACTGCATCAATGTGATCGAGCCCCTGCACTACCGCCTGATCTTGAGGACATGGGGACTTCATCAGCCAGAGGTGACATTCCCCCGCAGAGATGACGAGTGCCCGGGAAAATCTTCAAAGGGCATCAGTGGTAATGTGGATTGGTGCGCCCGAAAGGCCAAGTACGTGCATGATTGGAATAGGAGAGGCCGGACAGTGAAGGAGCGGGCGGACAGCGACGAGGCCTACCTCAAGGCTTACTCGCATCGGTACGGGGACCAGGTGTTCAGGGGCACCCGACAACTGGTATGAACTTCTAAACTCAAACCCTTGTCTATTCTAAATTTTTATTCTATATGCACTGACATTGGATTCCTGAATGCAGCTAGACCCACAAGGAATGATAGTCGAGCTCGAGGGACTCCTCCATGCCACCATCCAGCAGCGGGATGAGTACCGGACTGCTTTGGAGCTTTTGGTGACTTTCTCAAGCCTTAGACTTAAATGCTTATGCTTAAATGCTAATGTGACTAACCTTGACTTGTAAATGCAGCAGGCCGAGGGAGCCCAAAGAGCAGGACTAGACGCTCCGTCTTTGTCATCACAGCCTGCCAGTCGCAGAGCTGAGCGAGATGCGGAGTTCGCTCGAGCGGTAGTTCGAGCCGAGGAGGCAGAGGCCACCCTCACGGAACGGGTAAGAAACTAATCCTTTAGACTCAAAATGCTTATGATTACGCACATGCCTAATGCTTAATGGACTGATTATGCTAAATGCAGGCGAGAGAGCTGACCGCAGCGGTAGCTGAGACGGAGCGTGCTCGGGCGGAGGCAGAGCAACTACAGGCAGAGGTTGCCCGACTGAGCGCAGGATTGGTAGATCTAGAGCGCTATCGGACCGAGGCACGCGAGGCTCGACGCCAGGCTTATGACATGAAGATTGAGCTTCGGACGATGGAGCGGACCGTGCGGATGATGGGCCGCGGGCCGGAGCGGAGTACCTCCCAGAGTGGGGCACGGAGGAGCGTTGCCCCGAGCGGATCAGTAGCAGATTTCCTTGTCAGTTCCTATGGCCAGCAGAGGAACGAGAGGGCGGAGGGGGGACAGCAACGAGAGGAGGGGAATGGCTCCATAGTGTCACCAGTGAGGAGACCCGAGGGTGGTGATGATAGCGACGGTCCGGGAGACAAGCCGGCCGAGTGACTTTGTAGTTCTTTCTTATTTCTTTGATACCCACACTTGCACATGACCTATGTGAATGAAATGGAATGATAAAAATGAATGGAAATTCTTTTTGTGTTTTGTTTTTTATGTGGATGAATGAATTGATGTGTGGATGAAATGGATGTGCAATGGATGAACGCGAGTAGAATGGATGAATGAATGTTTGGAATGAATGGATGAAATGGATGAGATGAACGGATGGAATGAATGTATGAATGGGAAAAAGTGTAAGACTGATAGGTTAGACCAAAAACCTGTAGCAGAGGATTTGACGGTCCAGGGATGGAGCGTCAGACCCATGTAACGCATCAAGATCAGACCGTCAGGGACAACAGAAGGTGGACTGAAAAACTGTGTCGCAAAAATGTGACGGTCCACTAATGGAGCGTCAAAGATAAGTAACGGTCATAGATGAGACCGTCAGACATGATAGTGAAATTGGGCTAAAACGTGTAGCAGGAAATGTGACGGTCCATTAGTGGAGCGTCAGGGATCTGTGGCGGTCCAAGATTAGACCGTTAGAGAGGACAGAGCGAGATTGAGCTAATCAACGTGTAGCAGGAAATGTGACGGTCCAGGGATGGAGCGTCAGAGAAGTGTGACGGTCTGACGATAGACCGTCAGAGAACAAATTGCACTCCAAGACGGATTCTGCCGTGAGACCCCAAGTTCGAGGCAAGGAGACCGTAATCCCTACTAGAACCCTCTTATGGTTATGATAAGGCATTCTAACCCAAATCTTATCACTGTAGAACCAAAATCAAGCCTTTAAAAGATAGAACCAAGCCCAAAAATGTAGTTTTTATTGATTCTCTGCTACAAGGGTTAAAAACTTCCATTAAAGGGCGAACACCATGAAGAGAAGCTTCGGAGCGATGGGCATGGAAGAGAGGGTCTATACTGGTCCCAAAGCAGCCAGGAAGAAGCATGGGGAGCTGCAAAGATTGACATACATCCCCAAACATCTGAGCTCAAGTGCCCAAAGAGTGGTAAGTTCCAATTGACTTTAAAAGTTCATAACTTTCTGCACTTTCCATGCTACTTATGATTCTTCCTTCTTCTCCTTCCTCCACTTTTAGCCTTTCCCTGGTCCAAGGTGTTACTCCAACTTAAAGTGGGTGGCTCCCATGGTCAAACAACTCCCATTAGAAGTCTTGTCAATCCTTAGGGCATGGCACCTCCAACCTTTGTTAGTTTTGGCCAAAAACTTCCAAAAATTGTCCTTAGATTGGGCAAGCATTTCAGCCCTCATAGAATTATGGCATCCACAAACACACACCTTCGTCTTCCCTCCCTTTGAAGCTACAGTCCTATTGGAGGAGGTAGAGACCTACCTAACCCTTGCTAAGACTAAGGTGGGGGATGAAGACCTAGTGTGCCATACGGTTGAACCTATTGACCCATCCTTGATCCTAAGCGATTTCATACACAACCTAAAGGACGTGAGGACCATGATCAGCCTAAGCCATATTCACTTGATACCCATGGCTCAATGGATAGTCTCTCATTGCAAGAACAAGTGGGAGAGATATGAAGCCATTGCCAAAGCCGTGTCGGTTTGCTTATGCGGAGTCTTCCTTTTCACGACCACCGACCACCTCTTAGATATCCAAAATCTTAGCATCATCAGCGGGTTATGGCGGGGAATGTCCATATCTCAAGCAGTCCTTTCATACCTTTATGAAGGACTCAGCTCAGCTTGCTTAGGAGGACCTCCATTGGGCTCAATGATACTCCTCGAGTGTTGGATGGGCGTGAGAATCAAGTTCCAACCCAAGGAGGACATACCTTCAACTAGCCGGATCTTCAGGAGCCACCCTTTGTTCTTCATTGGAGGTGCCTTTGGATTCCCTTCACAGGTTGAATGCCGGATGGCGGACAAGAAAACGCGGGATGAATGGCGCCTCTTCCTCAACACTTTGCCAATAGAGAAGTTCGTGATGCGACCGAGAGTTCTGCGGAACACCTTGCTCAAAGTACCCCGGCGACCAGGCCTTGATCTTCAGCTAGTGGGGAACACTACCATGGCGATCTATAACTCACACCGGTGTCATCTTCAGGTTGGGCTACCCCGTACCGTAGTTCCAGCACTTGCACACTACCCTCCCCTTCTATCTAGGAAGATGGGGACTGAGGAGGATGAGAGAGCGATCCGAAACGCACTGACCATGTGGGAGATCAGCAAAGTGCGCCCGTGGCAAGAAGAGGTGGAAGAAGACGACGAAGGACGCCGTAGCTATGTGAAGGAATTGTGCAAGATCCGCCCCCTTGCGGATAGAAATTTGAATGTAGCTTGAGCTTTTCTCTTTTGACATTTCTGAATTTGAAGTTTGTCAATCAATTTTATGTGTATTATTAGATTCAATGAAATGACATAGAAGTACCTTGGTTGATAAAATCATGAGTTTGTAACTTGACTTGGCCTGAAAACAGAGTTTATGGAGGATGTGACGGTCTTACATAGGGCCGCCACAAGCGCCTGACGGTCTTACGATGAGCCGTCAGAATGGATGAATTGAGAGAGCTGAATTCATGGGGAGGATGTAATGGTCTAACGTTAGGCCGTCAGAGTCATGTAACGGTCCATTGTGGACGCGTCAAAGCAAGTTTGCTGAAAGGCAGAGGGTTTCAACCTTCGGGAGAAGGTAACGGTCAAAGTATGAGCCGTCACAGACTGTGACGGTCTGATGATGGGGCGTCACAGACTTCGGACCTGGAAATTTGTGATTTGTAAGTCTTGGGCTTGAACCTGTGCTCTACACACATTTAGACAAGAAACAAGTTAGATCCGTTCTTAGACTGAACCCCTTGCCTAAAGCAAGTTAGAGAATGATCTTTTCTTAATATTTGGTCAAGGGGTGGAGCCTTATTAAATAGACGAGAACATAATGGAAAAAATGCAATGCATGCGATGCATATGATGGCATTTTTGGAATTTTGAAAATATTTGGATTTTTGTGAGATTTTGAAAATATCTGATGTTTTTGGATTTTGGAGTATAGAAATTTTTTTGGATTTTAAAATATGTGATTTTTTTGGATTTGAAATATATGATTTTTTTGGATTTTGAAATATATGATTTTTTTAGATTTTAAAAATATATGATTTTTTTTCGATCTTGAAATATATGATTTTTTTTCTTTTGGAATATATGATTTTTTTAGGTTTTGGAATATATGATTTTTTTAAGATTTTTTTTTGGTTTTGAAAACCAGTGCCTCCCTTAGCAACGTGGACCCTCCTTTTTCCATTGAGAGTTCCCAAGGTCGGCGTGCAATAGAGGTGACAACCCCTGGCCAGGGCCTAACTCGCATGATGGTGTCTCTGCCAAGGCCATACCCATGGTACTTGTCTTAGTCCTAAAAAAAAATAGAATACAGGGGTAAGCTTAGGCCAGATATAGAAGTTTTTTTTTAGGGCTTGAGTTCCTCTCCAGACAACCCATTCAGAGACTTGGTCTGTTGTGCCGGGGCTTTGCATCCGTCATCGAACCTTTGTCCACTCTAGGCACGCATACGATCGGGCTCATACGTCCCGCGGGGAAACTGTACTGCCACTCTTGCCATGCCTAGCTTCTTCCTTTCTTTTCTTGGAGCTTTGAGATTATGATTGATAGACTTTCGAGATAGACTTTTACTTTTGTCAAAGAAACTGCGCCTTTTCTTCCCTCTTTTCTTTTCTTGTAGCGTCAGGTCATAACAGACTGCCCTTATTTGAGACCTTCTCTTGTCAGGGTGCCTAGATCGGTCATCACCTCCTTATTTACTTCTTGCTCCTGGATTTAGCCGAAGAAAGGAATGGACATGGACTTTTGACTTTCCCCCAAGCATGGCCAAGGAGAAATGGTGTCTACAAAGTGGGAAACCCGACCAGGGATGTCATGTAGTGCGTGATTACCGCGCTCAGGGTCCTCTTTTATGGCGAAAGGGAAAGATTGCCTCGTTACCGGGGTGGCAGTGGTTAGACTCTAAGGAAAGAAACGCTTAAGATACAACCCATTCCAAGCGTGAGCGAACTCCTCACCTTCTGCGTTCACTAAGCGATAGGCATTCCCTGGGTAAGCCTCTTTGACAACGAACGACCCTTCCCAGTTAGGTTGCAATTTAGACCTAGGACCTGCAGACCGAATGAATTTGCATTTCAAAACCATATCACCTTTTTGAAATTTGCGCTCAATTACCTTATTTTGAAAATAACGCGAAATCCTCTTTTGATAAACAGAAATGTGATCGGCCGCGTTCATCCTCTTCTCGTCTAAGAGTTCCAGCTGGACGAGTAACGCCTCTCGACGTTCATCGAGATTAAGTTCCTTATCGAGCTGCACCCTTAGGGAAGGGATCAAGATCTCATATGAGAGCACCGCCTCCATCCCATAAGTGAGTGCATAGGGGGTTTACCCCATGGGAGTACGAACGGAGGTGCGGTAAGCCCATAGAGCCTCCACTAATCTTTCTGGCAAATCAGAAAATTTGTGAGATTCACATGTTTTCTTTATGATTTTGAGAAGGATTTTATTAGTGGCTTCGGCTTGACTGTTACCTTGTGGGTAATATGGAGAAGAGTGATGCAATGCAATATTGAACTTCTTACATAGGTCCTTGAGCTCTTAAGAGATGAACTGGGGTCCGTTGTCGGTGACGATGCTGCTTGGCACTCCGAACCGCGAGATGATATTCTTCATGATGAAGCGGCACACCGTGGTAGCTTTAATCTCTGCGTACGCTTCGGCTTCAGCCCACTTGGTGAAGTACTCAGTGGCGGTAAGGATGAAGGATTTCTGCTTGATCTGAGAATTGGGATCACCGAGTGGGCCAACGACGTCGAACGCCCACATGGAGAATGGCCAAGGAGCAGATAGAGGATGAAGAGACGAAGCTGGAGCGTGAATTTTATCAGCATGGAGTTTGCATTTAAGACACCTCTGAACATAGAGGGAGTAATCTTCCCCTAGAGTGGGCCAATAGTAGCCCTGCCTAAGCATCTTCTTTGCTAGAGCCTGGCCATTAACATGACCTCCACACTCACTAGAATGGGCTACTTCGGCCACCTTCCAAGCTTCATCGTCGTCTAAGCATCTCATGAGCATCCCATTGGTAGCGCGCATGTATAGCTCTCCTGCGATGATAGTGTACCTTGAGGCGACTCTTCTTATTGACTTGCGCTACTCGGCATTTGCCCTTTCTGGAAATGATCCATCTTTGCAACACAACTCAATTTCATGATACCAGGGCAATTCTTCTTTCTCTAAGATCTCTTCTAGTTCCATCAAAAACACTTACTTAAGCTCTTCCTTCTCAACCCTCGCCTCTACAGTCTTCCTAAGGTTAGTGTACCAAGGATCCTGAAGAGAGGGTGCGTCCAATCTCTGAACGACGATAGTCTCAGTACTCCGACTGAGAGGGAAAGAAAGAGAGGAAGCAAGAGATGCTAAAGCGTCAGCTAGAATGTTCTGAGATCGGGGAGTATGGATGTAGATGAGTTTCCGAAATTGCCTAGCAAGAAGCGTGACCAGATCTTGATAAGGCTTGAGCTTAGGGTCACGAGTGCGGTAAGTGGACAAAACTTGCCGCAGGATGAGCTGAGAGTCCCCTATGATATTCAAGTAATGCGCGCCTAGAAGATAGGCGTGCTTCAATCCGGCTAGGAGAGCTTCATACTCGACGATGTTGTTGGTAGCAGGAAATCAGAGTTGATAGGCAAAGGGAATGGTCACTCCTTTCGGAGTGAGTAGGACAACCCCTATCCCTCAGCCCTGGGAATTGAGTGCACCATCGAAGTGCAGAGACCAGAAGGGATGACGAGTAAGGACAGAGAGATGCTCATCAGGGAAATCGTCCTGAATAGAGTTAGTGTGAGGAATGGGGAGATAAGCGAGATGCTCAGCAATAGCGTATCCTTTGACCGCCTTCTGAACGACGAACGTGATATCAAACTGAGAGAGGAAGCTCTGCCAGCGAGCTAACCTACTAGAAAGGATAGGCTTTTCTAAGAGATAGCGGATCGGGTCCATTCTAGAGATCAACCTAACTGGGTGGGTAAGGAAGTAATGTTTGAGCTTCTGAGCTACCCACACTAAGGCTGCACAAGTCTTCTCCATAGCGGTGTATTTGGCCTCCGCCGGGTTAAACAACCTGGAAAGGTAATAAGATGCCCGCTCTTTCCCGTCATCGTCCACTTGCACTAAGACCGCCCCTAGAGAGTCCTCTATGACTGAGATGTATAGGATAAGGTGTTTCCTAGGGACAGGAGGTTACAACACCGGGGGATTGGATAGATATACCTTCAAGTCCTCATAGGCCTTTTGACACTCTTGATTCCATTCAAACTTGACCCCTACCTTGAGCAATTCATAAAACAGGCGGCACCTCTGAGAATGTTGGGATATGAATCTTCTGATGAATTGCAATCTACCAATTAGTCCTCAAAGTTCCGTAATGTTCTTTGGCGGGGGCATGTCCATGACGGCCTTTGCTTTATTATGATCAATCTGAATCCCCCCGTTTGCTAACTATAAAGCCTAGCAGCTTCCTTGAAGAGACTCCGAAAATGCACTTCTTCGGATTCATTTTAAGCTTGTACTCCCTAGCTCTCTGCAGCACCTTAGCCAGAATCGAGGGGTGTTCTTCTTTGGTTCTTGACTTCACCAAGATATCATCCACATAAGCTTCCATGTAGATATGCATCATGTCGTGGAAGATGGCCATCATTGCCCTCTGATAAGTGGCACCTGCGTTCTTTAGACCGAACGGCATAACCACGTAACAATACGTTCCCCAGGGCGTGGTGAAAGAGGTTTTCTCTTGATCTTCCGGACCGAGACGGATCTGGTTATAACCCGAGTAACCATCCATAAATGACAAAGCTTCGTACCCGGTAGTGTTATCGACCAAGACGTCTATGTGAGGCAGCGGAAAATCATCCTTGGGACATGCTTTATTAAGATCTCTGAAATCAATGTAAATGTGCACCTTTCCATCCTTCTTGATGACAGGGACTATATTCACCACCCACTGAGGATATAGAACAACTCTAATGAACTTGGCCTTATATAACTTGTCGACCTCTTCCTTAATCTTCAAGGCCATGTGGGGTTGAAATCTTCTTGATCTCTATTTTACGGGTGTTGCCCCTGGTTTAAGCACGAGACGGTGTTCCACTAAAGAGGGGTCAAGACCCGGCATGTCCTCATAAGACCAAGCGAAAGAATCACTATACTCCCTCAGAACCTTGATCAGATCTTCTTCTGCTTGCGGAGGGAGATTAGCGGCAATAATAATGGGCCTTGGGTCTTCTTCAGTTCCCAAATTTATTTCCTTCGTAGGTTCATCCACTGCCGATGATGGCTCGTCGAATCTCTTTAATCCTTGCGCATACAGATCGGCAGTGTCATCTACGCTGCTGTCCTCATCATCAATCAGGTCCTTTTCATCCAAGATGTCATAGACACCGAGTCCGTGGTTGCTACACACCCCTTCTACTTCCTCATCGTCTTCAATCATGATTGCCGTACCTACAAATTCCGGGCACTTCAAAAGAGCACGACATCGCTGAGCTAAATCCTGCGATAACCTATCAGGAATGAATTTAGAATGACGTGGAAGCGAGCGCGGTTCAGGCTCGGAAGGATTGGACGACCTAGAACATGACCCTACTTCTCTAGACCTAACTAACTCTACTTCCCTAGACTCTACGGACTCTATTCCTATCCTAGGAGAGAGAAAATCTATAGAAAAGGAAGGAGCAGGGGACTCGTGCCCCTGGGAGGAGGACGTGGACAAGATAGCGTAATCTTCCACCGAAATCTCCGTTTCAAATTTGACGTTTTTTTTTGGAGATCAGCGGAGACCTCATAGCAGGATGGATGTAACGACCCGAGAATCTGATTACCGGGAAGGCCCGATAACCCGAGACTCGCACCGCCACCCACGAGTCCGAAGACTCGGAAGGGTTAGAAGGATGGTGTGGAAACTACACAAGTATCACAAATAATTGCAGAATTAAACAGTTATATAAATAAGCAGGAAATGAATTAACATTTTACATGGTCCACAATATAATAATAAAATAACGACAATAGTCCACAACTAGTACAGAGACAAGAAAGGAAAGTACAGCTACACAGGGCATACCCCGGCTTTGACCTCTGGCACTAACGCTGGGCACCTGAACCGCGCTGAGCCTCAGACGAACTCCCCTGAAGCCTCGCCTCGCCTGAAACACGGTGAAGACACGCAGGGAATGAGTCTCGGAACAAGACTCAGTAGGGATCACTCGAACCATACCTCGCAAACGGAGAAACCGCTACGCTAGCAGTAAGCGAGTATCTCAAAAGGGAAACCCTGCCATCTACAAAGCACCGGTCTCACGGCACGAAAACCGACACACGTGCCATGGCGAAACAACCGGAACCCAACGGCCAACACGGCAGAAACTCGAAGGTCGAAGTCATAATGACTGACAGCCTAACACTCCCGACTCGACAGGAGTACCTCCCACTAGAAGCACAGCCGGTAGCGTCCCCTGATGACTTACACCGCACCGCAGGTGAACTGCCTGACGTGGTAGCGCCTACAAGAGGCACGGACACCGAACAAGAACCACAACGAGTGACTAGCTGGGGTCACGCTCGTCAGCGTAGGTCCAACCGCCCCCAACCATGTGTGCACACACAGACCATGCGTCTTAGGTCTGGCCCTCTACCCAGTTTTCCCCTCAGCCGGACTCTGGCTGCAAGACGTGGGGCCCGACAGAAATCGGTCCACAAACCGTCTCTAAGGGTAGCCTCTCCGCCACTCCCTGGTGGGACCACACGCGTGTAAGCAGGCTACGACTAGTGGAGGGTCACTGAAGGAGTAGACTCTCAAGTCAACGGAAAACCACGTTCGTATCTGACGACGTACGGGGACCACCCCAAGTACTGGCACCGTGGCACGATGACCACGGTCGGACAAGAAAATAGGACTGCGAACCGGTCGGGGCAGTCCAAGCCTGACGGTCTACCCTAGACGCATCACAGGCCTCTGACGGTCTAGGCGGGACCGTCACAGGAAGCCTAACGGTTCTTGGCTGGACCGTCACAGACACCTGACGGTTCGACGTCGGCCGTCACGGTCCCAGCGCAAAGCAAAGTGTAACGCACTTGCCTTGGCGCATTACAGGCTGTGACGCCCCCACGCAGGCACGTCACGGGGTGTGACGGTCCACACCAGGAGCGTCACACCGCCTGGGGGTTCAAACGCTCAAAAGCGCCCTAATGCGCCCACCCTGGGCCGTCACAAGGATGTGACGCGCCAGGCCTGGTGCGTCACATGCCTTGACCCCCAACGGTCAAAACAACGGTCACATGCCAACGGTCGGATGGCTCTGACGGCCCAACCCAGGCGAGTCACACGCCTGTGGCGGTCTATCGCGGGACCGTCACAGCCCCTGACCCCCAGCTGGCTAACAAGGGCCGTGACGCACCCTTCCAGGCGCGTCACGCGGTGTGACAGTCCCTGGAAGGACCGTCACACCCTCCCGACGGCGAAACGGCGGGAAAGCCCAAAAAAACCAACCACGCCCCCATGCCTCCACCGGAGAGGGGGAAATCAATGGGGAAGACCCCTGGGGACCCCTAGCATGATACTAGGCCATCAAAACGCGAAATAGCGAGCTAAAATCATAGATCGGGCGAGCTCTCCCCAAATCATGGAAAACCTCAAACCCGCTCAATCAAGCCCCTCTCGGCCTCCCCACGGCCTATAAACCACGGAAAAGAACGGTAAGGAGCTAGGGAACGTCACCCTACCTCAATGGAGCGAATGGTCCGCCGAATGGTCCGTGAACCGCGAAGAACGCTTTAGAAAACCTCGCCTCTTCACGCTTCCCACGCTCGCCGCACGCCCACGAGATCGCCTCGCCACCACCCACATCGTCGCGCCGTCGCCCCACCGCCGTCTGCAGTTGGAAGGGAGCTCGCTGCGCTCGAACGGGAGGAAGAGAGGGAGAGAGGGGGGTCACGGTGGGGAGAAACGGAGGAGGAAGAAGAAGAGGAAAGAGAAGGTGGGGGAGAGAGAGAAAATAGGGGGGTATTTATAGGAAAATTCGAAAAATCTGGAAAATGCCAAAAAATTAAAAATTATATTTTCGGGATCCTCAGAACGCACCGATCACAACGGTACCACTCGTGCCCAGGTGAACTACTCGGTTCGTCCGCAGCGAGGTTCTGAAGGAATTACCGAAACACACACCGGAAATCGAAAAACACGCGCGGAAAAGCCGCAGAACGCTTCTGGGCCTCGGAAACAACTCCGGATCGCGCCGATCCGAACACGAAAGATGTCCGAAATAGAATTTCGAACACAACGGAGTCTGACACTCCGAGAAACTAGATCCGGGACCCACGAAGAAGAATCTAAAAGGTCCGAGATATTACAGCCCTCCCCCCTTAAGGAATTTCGTCCTCGAAATTAAGAACAACCCAAGGGGAAAGAAGAGGAAGACTCACTCAAACAGATAAGGGAACTGCTGACGCATCTCGTCCTCACGTTCCCAAGAAGCCTCACCACCAGAGTGCCGCTGCCACACCGCCTTTACCAAGGGGATGACCTTGCTCCGCAGGCGTTGCTCTCGCCTATCCTCAATGCGGACGGGAAACTCTGGGAGAGAAAGATCTGGAGTCACCTCGGGCCACACAGAATCCTCAAGCACATGAGAGTCATCGAGCATATATTTTCGCAACATCGAGACGTGGAACACGTCATGCACCGACGTCAACTCAGGAGGTAACTGCAGCCGATAGGCTACCTCACCGATTCGCTCCACAATAAGGAAAGGACCGACGTAGCGGGGACTCAGCTTCCCACGCCGTCCAAAGCGCATCACCCCTTTCATTGGAGAAACTCTCAAAAACACACGATCGCCCACGGCGAACGCGAGAGGCTGCCTCCTCCAGTCAGCATAACTCTTCTGCCGACTTTGGGCTGCCAACATGTTCTGACGAACCAAGTGTACAACATCTACACATTGCTGCACCAACTCAGGTCCCGTCAAAACACGCTCACCAATCTCAAACCAATCGAGTGGAGTCCGACAAGGACGCCCATACAACGCCTCATAAGGAGCCATGCCGATGCTCGAATGATAGTTGTTGTTGTAGGCAAACTCTACCAACGGCAGATGGTGAATCCAACTCCCCTGCCACTCCAGGCAGCAGTATCTCAGCATGTCCTTCAAAGTCTGGATGGTTCTCTCTGACTGACCATCTGACTGAGGGTGATATGCCGAGCTAAAAGCCAACTCCGTGCCAAGGGCTCGCTGGAAACTCCTCCAGAATCTAGACGTGAAGTGCGGATCCCGATCCGACACAATGGAAATGGGAATCCCATGCAACGGAACGATCCGCTCCACATAAAGATGAGCCAACTTGGACACGCTCCAGCTGACCTTGACCGGTAACAACCGAGTCACCTTCGTCAGCCGATCTACCAGCAACCAAATACTATCCTGCCCACTCAGAGTCCTCGGCAATCCTACCACGAAATGCGTGGTCACGTGGTCCCACTTCCACGCGGGAACATCCAAGGGCTGAAGAGTACCTCCTGGTCGCTGATGCTTCGCCTTCACCTGCTGACAAGTCAGGCACCTGGCCACAAACTCAGCCACATCTCTCTTCATGCCAGGCCACCAGAACTGTCTCCGCAAGTTTCGATACATCTTCGTCGCACCCAGGTGTACGGTGTACCTGCTCCCATGAGCCTCACACAACACCGCACAACGAACCTGCTCCTCAGCTGGGACGTACAGCCTGCCACGAAACCTCGCAGCATCGTCCTCGCCGAGCTCCACATCAGCCATGGCCAAAATCTGGGGTAATTCATGGTCCGCATGCTGAGCCTCTGTCACTTGACGGCGGATCGCGGGAGTGACAGTCAGACTCGCAAGCACTGCTAACCCTGGCTCCTGGGGAATCTTGAGCCTGAATGAAACCTCGGGCACTTGTTCCCAGAGCCTCCACTTCTTCAACATCAAGGCACTGACCGAGACCTTCCGACTCAAAGCATCGGCGACGACGTTCATCCTGCCCGGCTGATAAGACAGGGTGAAGTCATAATTGATGTAAAACCAACATTGGACCTATTTGCAAGCATTCAAGTTTGAGCAGCGGACTCACACTAGCGAGCTTACCCGTATGGCGCACACTAGTACCCGATGGCGACTAGGCGATGTTGGAGAGGGTCCGAGGCGGGACCTTTAGGCTTCAATGGTTGGCTAGCTTGGGAAGAACCCCAAATGGGCCTAGGATGCCCAAATCAGGGGCGGCCAACACACCAAGGGTGTGGGTTAAGTGGATTCACTCTCAACTTGCCCGCGGTGGTCACTCACGGTACTGGCAATTTGAGCCGAGCTCTCACTCTCCGTCCGACGAAGTAATAGCAATAATACTAAGCTAAGCAAGTGATTAAACTAGTCAAGAGAGGGCCCGAGGCTCACCTAGCCGGCGTGAAGACACCGACTCCGGCCGGAGACGGGGGCGAGCGGGGAGGCGAGGGTATGCACCCGCACGCCGCGTCGATTGAAGCTTCAAACCTGCGACTTAATAATGACATGAACTACACCTGCAAGGGGGGGGGATCTAGGGGTGGGGATTATGTGAATTACAACCAAAACTACCTCCACGCAGGGAGAGGCCTTCAGCCGGCCAAGCGGGGTGGGGAATTATGAAGAAAACTCGATGTTCGGATTGATGCCGGTTCTGCTAATCTTCAGAATGGCTGGACAGGGGTGCGGTGATGATGCCGCCACAAATTCCACAGAGCTCAGAACTTGATGAGACTTGCGCCAAAAGCTTTCCAACGGACCAAGGATGATCTCTGAATTTTTACTGAGCTTGGTACAGTCGTTGGTGGCCAGGGCAGAGTCTGGAACTGGACTGATTGGTTCTGTCTCTATCTGGTGCAGAACAATGTGGCTGGTTTCAGAGGGTTCCACGATCACTACCAAGCTCTGATTGATATGAGACCTGAACCGTTGGAACCGTGGTCAAGTCTTCTTTCCGTCGGTGCCAACGGCGGGGTCGGAAGATGTCGGAGAAGACCGGGGTGATCAGATGAGTAGAGGGGTGTCGGTTCTGGCTTCTGTAAACTGACCTGATACACTTGGAGTAGAAAATTCGTAACTTTATATGCCAATGTCCAAATGCAGCTCTGCTTCTTGAGGATGAAATAGGACTTGAGAGGGAAGAATTCTTCTGAAGAACATTTGATCTGAATCCCAAAAGGTTCGCCGTGGCTGAGCTCCCACTCTCGCTCTGGTTCTCTGCCTGGGGTCTTCTGCGCAGTCGAGGGCGATCAGCTCCTGTGGACAGCTCCGACCTCGGATGTCGACGAAATCACCTCACCTTGAAAGCTCTATGGATGACCTTTCCAGAGATGTAGGCCTTGACACCTGGAGGACCAGGGAGCGGCCGGACCCGATGCAATCTTCAGGACCCAACTCTGCTGCCTGCGACCTGCTATCTGAAACTGCAAACTAGCAAGAATAAAGGGAGTGGAAGGGGGTTAGCTAGGCTTGTGAATGATGGCTGAAGGTTTAGGGAGAGGGGGAGGACGTGGCTAGGGCTCCAGGAGGTCAGGAGTGGCAGTGGTGGAAGGAGAGGGAGGGATGGAACTGCTAGAGGTGGAGATGGGGGAGTGGGTGTGCACAAGAGAGAGGGTGAGAAGAGAGGAGGGGGAGGAGGGCGACCAGACCAAGGGGGGGTCTGGTTTGGGTCGACCTAGGGTGTGGGAGGGATGGGAAAGGGGAGGAAAATTCGAATTTGGGCTTTGGGAGGGGTTAATTCAGCCTTGGGAAGGTGGAGAGGTGCTTAGGGAAGTGATTGGGGTAGGTGGTGGTTGGGAAGTAGGGTTTAGATTGGTGGAGAGTTGTTGGGACTAGATGGAGAGTAAAGGAGGGTTGTGGGAAGTTGTGGGGAGTTATTGGAGGTAGGTGGGGGTTGGAAGTGATTGAGAGGGGGGGAGGAGAGAGAGAATGGGGCGAATTCTTCCCCTTGAGAGAGAGAGAGAGATAAAGAGAGAGAGAGAGAGATATTGAGAGAGAAAGCTAGAGGGATTTGGAGTATATCTGGAATTCAACATTCATGCATAAGTTCTTACAAATGAGAGAGTGGTGGGGCTATTTATAGACTCCACACTTTTCCTAAGACCAAACTGACCCTGACAAACTAACTAATGACCAAACAGTCAAAGGGAGGGGCGCCCCTGGGCCTAGCCCAATGGTTTGGGCCCATTAACTAATCATACCAACATAATGACTTCAAGACTTAGGAAAATGACTCACTAACCTAGGTACATGACTCAAATAAAGGGAAAATTACATGATATTGACTCAAAGAAAATGTGAAGATTACATAACTAGACTCAAAAATACATGACTAACATAATGGTGCTAGCCGACGAACAATCCGAGTCTGGAGAAAATGTGGAGGGGCAAGGGATGCCCTCATCATACCCCCGGGGTGGGGAAAACTCGACCCCGTCGAGTATGGGTCCACCAGGGAAGTAGTTGTTTCAGCGTGTTTTTTCCTTTCCTTTTTGTTCGCGTATCGATCAACCATTTGACTAACTGGTAATCAACTGACTGATTGACGACGCGGGCGTGTCAATCACATGAGTGACGATTTTATTGTGCGCTCATTCTGACCCATGTCGGGTGAATGTGAGGTTCGGTCGGGACCAGCAGTCCGCCATACCGTAAAGGCTATGGCGTTAATTACATCCCCCACGAGGAGAGAACACCTTTGATTAATTGCCGAGATATCGGGCTGTCAAAGCCGGAATAAAGGGTACAGAGCAGGCAAGTGATCATGCAGGATGATACGATTGACTACACACGATTTATTAGGGTGGACCCTGGTACACGGCAGAGGACTTAGGCTCGAAGGCCACCTTCACGCGTAACAAAGCCTCCAATCAGGCGTAACCTGACCTTCTGGCAATGTTATTTGATATACCAAAGATGCACACATTCGGGCATGCATTAACGTGACATGAATACTCGGACCAAGACGTGACGGCAAGGATTCGAGACATATCGATTCAAGCTTGAACATGCTAATTTTATTTAGTTTATTTGGTTGAGGAGCTTGCATCCTTCTGTGATTAGCATAGGAAATCATCCCATGAGTGGGAAAAGGGTTAGAATGACGCGACGACACGATTCGGAACGAAACCGGTGCAGTGCATGCGAAGAAAGGGGCTAAAACGCTTGAAACGGCGCCCTGAAACATAGGTAAATAGTTTAAAACGGCGCCAAAACCGTAGGTAAAAGGGGGGAAACCCTGTTAAAACGGCGTGGGGAGCTGGGGCGCGCCGGGAAGGGCGCGCTGGAAAGAGCGCGCCGAAAAGGGCGCGCCGTTTTAAGGCGTTATCGCGCATGAACGCGCCGAATTAACCTGATTTCATGGAAACAGGAGCTTCGTCAGTTTATTCATGGGTTTATTAAAAGGTTTTTGGAGGATTTTGAGAATTTATTGAGTTGATTATTCATCGGATCGGTCCCGAGTCATCCAAAGGTCAAATCACGGGCTCGCGCGAGGTCCGGACCCGAGCGCGGAGATTGTTCCGAGTTTAGACTCGTTCGAGCCGGAATTTCGGCAGCATCTCCCCATCCCAAAGGATTGTCGGGGAGACGTAGGGAGTACTCACGTGGCGGAGTAAACCCCTAAAAGTCGGGTGGCGCAACGGCGACCGGCAGACCCAAACGGATAGGAAGACCCCGAGGGCTAGCCTGCTAGGGGCACCGAGTCCGTGGGTAACAGTGAGTGAGTGAGGCGACTCGATATGGGAGCGAAAACCCCGAGGGCTAGCCTACGAGGGGCACGCAACCCGAGCCACCACAACACTCGAGTCGGGACGACCTATTAGAGAAAGAAACCCCGAGGGCCAGCCTACGAGGGGCACACTCATCTCACGGCCACCACAAAGTCCATTAGGGACTGTGGATTTGAGATGTCGGGATTAAACCCGTTTACTATTCACTCATTAATCCATAGGAGATTCGTCACTGCTGGACGGTCTCTGGTTGACAGAGTGTTATCACAACGGAACAGTGGGGGATGTCCCCCCTCCCCGGGTTACTGATCCACACTAATGAAACAGTCGAACGGAGCTGTGAGATCATTCACATAACTAGTAGGCCAAAACTAATGCCTGTAGATATACATACATTCATGCATATGCATGTTCACAAATCAAAGAAGTATTCCTCAAGGAATGTTCAGAAAATAATAACGGGAGTGTGGGGACGCCCTTATTTCCCTCTGTTCATGGTTGAGAACAGAAAGGGTATTACGAGGGCGGCCCAGACAGGTTGGAGGAACCCATGTATTGACCCCCCCTTACACGGTGAAAATTCCTAGCATCCGATCGGAAGAGAAAACCCCCGGGGAGGGGAATCGATGTAGCCCTTGCCATAGCGGGGCATAAAGCGTCGGGAAGACGGAACAGGAGCAAGATCATTCAGCCAAAGAAATGCACAATGCTTTGCGTTCATCCTCCACGGCGTTGGCATCATTGTCGGACGCCGCTTCACCGGCTACAGGGAAGAAGAGGAAACAAAAAAAAAGATCTATATGAAAAGGAAAGCAGCATTCATTCATGATATAAGCAACAGGGAAAGGAAGTGCACAGAGCATCGTTTCGGCGCCGGCGTTGTCGTCCGGCCGTCGTTTTCATTAATATAAGGGACTCGGTACAAACAAAGAGGAAGAATAGAGATATTGGTGAGGGAGGGGAGGTCAGGCTCATATCATCGCCCCTCCCCTCACTCACTTACATTGTATCAGGGAAGAAAACCCAGGAAGAATAGGGGGAGGCTCCACCGGGAGGAACACGGAGACCCACCTAAATAGACAGAGAGAGAGAGAGAGACTCTTCTTCTTCTCCGACGCCGGAGGATCGAACAGAACAGAGAACGGCGATGGCGGCCTGAGAACCCTTGGAGAAAACCTTCTCCTCTCGAAACCCTCCCCTCCGAAACTCTGATTGGCAGACCTCAGATCCTTTCTATTTTCTTCTGGCTATCTCCTTTTTTTTTCTCTTCTTTCTTCTTTTCTCTTTTTTTTTTTGGATCCCCCCCTTCCTTCTCTGGCCGAAGGCAGGCTATATATGTCCTTATGGTTAATTCGGCGCCCCAGGAAGAGGCGCGCCGGATTGACGGCGTCGGGGAACACCCCCTTTGGCTTTTGCGCGCCGGGTTGATGGCGTCGGGAACACCCCCTATTGCTCTTGGCGCGCCGGTTCGACGGCGCCGTTTTAACCTGTCTACTTGGCGTATCCAGTCTGGTGGGCCCGGAGATGATTCCGGAAGCTCCCGTTGACTGTTCCTCTCACCCTGGCCATCGGAGGGCCTTGATAGGGTGTTGACGAAGCTCTTGATAGGACGAACGGCCTTAATCAAGACTTCGTGTGTGTCTGGTCCGAGCACATGGGTGTCCTGCTGATACAGCCTTCGGCACTGTGATTTGTGCTTCTGGCTAAGACGGACTCATGCTCGAAGCTTCCTTGCAGGATGACGTTACATCCTGGACAATTCCACCTTGATCGGTGATCAATCGGCCACTAACGGGCCCACTATGGCGAGAAGCCGAACCCGTGCCGGGTAATCGGGATCTTCTGCTGACAGAACCTTCGGCCCCTTGTTGCGGATGGCCGAGGACATTCTTCCTCCTTAGGAGAGTCATAAGGTAGACCGTCGTCCTTGGTCGGGCGACGGATGTGGGGTAGCGGCATGACGAGGTCGATGCCGTATCATTGGGCAGGCTTGATCGCGCTGCCGGTTGGTTGCGGGTTCACTTCGACTCTCCTGAGGTAAAGTCCCCGATGTTCCCTCCAAGGTGGCTCAGAGCTTCGTCAGCTTGAGGGGTTCTCTTGATAAGTTGATCTTTATCAGCTTCTGTGCTTCAGTGGGCCGTATCATTCATCTTTGCGGCTTGGTTGCCAAAGGATCATATTTTGAGTGCCAACAAATGCCCCCCAGACGTAGGCGGTGCAAGTGAGGCAGGAATGCGGCAAGGCCTACAGATGAGCTTCGTTTGGTTGATGGAGGCTCGAACGGCACTTAATTCTGGCGTCGGACGTTAATCCGGCGAGGCAGGAAGCCCGACGGCATCACTTAAAACGGCGCGGCATTTGCTTCGCTGGTTAAAACGGCGCCGCCTTTACGGCGCGCCCTGGACTTCGGGCATTAAAACGGCGCGGCCTACACGGCGCGCCCATTGATTAAAACGGCGCGCCCCAGGGCGCGCCGTTTTAACAGGGGTGGAGCCCCCTATATATGGCCTTCTTCTTCGTTTTTTTCTTCACATCTGTTCATTTGTGAAGATCTCTTCTCTCTCTTCATTTCACTTTCTCCTCTTCCCGCGGCGCCGAGGGGCTCTTGGGCTCGGGCGATCTCGCTTGTGAGCGGGTGAGCTGAGTGTTGCTGTGCTTTGGGTTTTGAACCTGTTCTTTGGGCCCCGGGAGGCTCTTTGTAGGACTTGTCCTCGGAGCTAGATCCCTCGGGTGTCCCCTTTGGCCTAGGCCTAATGGCTGTGGCTGCTTTTAGGGGCTGCTCCCTTTGTGGACGGCTTCCGCTTTCTTTTGGCAAACCCTCGAGCTGAGGAGATGCTGTCGAAATTTTGTCAGAAATATTGTTTCGATCCACTAATCTCTGACTTTTGTTTGTTCTTTTCCGGGTGCTATTTTGCAGATAACATGGCCTCCGGCTCTTCTTCCTCCGTATCCCGGGTCGCCGTGACATGGGGGAATGTCCATTCCCTTGATCGGGGGCTTCGACATGTAGCCGTGGTGGCTGAGTCTTCGGACTCAGAGACCGACACTGTCGACACCGGCCGTTTATTGATTCTTGACGGCAACCACTTCAGGTATGACCGAGGGGATGACATCAGACGGGACCATCCCAAAGATAAGCACCTGATGGCGTTCCTCGAGCGCTTCAACCTTGGCGGGAAGCATGATTTAATTCTGGTCCGCAGAGCTGAAGGAGCGCTACTGGCGGAGCGGGACAGCCTGACTGAGTCAGTCACCTATGGTATGCCCATGTACATCCCCGGGGAGGCCAGGAAGTGGGGGGCCGTGCTCGGAGTGCAGGAATTATCCCCCGAGGCCGGGATGCTGACGAGAGCGCCGCAGTATACACCAGCTCGCTGGAATGAAACCGCCGGCCGCGTTGACAGGGAGAAGCCCATATATGGTCTATTCCTCGCACCGCTCCATTGGGGATACCGGGACGAGCCTTTTCTTTTGGACTGCTTGGCGGTCCGGTTCAAACATCAGGTTTCAGTGGGGTGGTTTGGAGAGCTCAAAGCCACCGATGCTCATGCCTTCAGACCGGGAGCGGTTGAATTTACAGACTTTGTGTTGCGGCAATACGCCCCCATCCAGGTGCACGCCGGAGTTTATCAGAGCGTATACGCTTCCCGGTATAGATACCCGATCTCCCGAGGTCTGTGTTGCGGGATGATTGAAGTCTTCTGCCCAGAGTACAATACTTTCTACACTGCAGAAGGTGAGACTTCATTGGATCTATGGAGCCTTTCTCAGCTGAGCGGCCTGCCGATAGATGGAGAGCCGTATGAAGACGTTTGCTTCTCAGACGGGCTGAAGGACCAGACGGATGGTGAAGGCAAATACTTCATGGGCTTCGCCTACCGTTATCTGATGAAGGCGTACCGCACATTGCTGCGCCTGACACTTGACTCGCGGGAAGCGCGAAAGCCTGGTGAGAAGAGACGCGTGCGGATGGGCACGTGGCTTCAATATTTCTTTGGTGGGGAGCAGCACTATGAGGACTTCCCCACAGTGGTTCTGACAGCGGTGGCGCGGAAGAAGAGGGCTCGGCGCCAAGCAACATATCCTACTGTCTCAGGGAGAGGGCGGCAGGCCGGCCCGAATCCCACGGGGGACGCAGTTACACACTGTGCTGCGTACTTGACATATTGGCTTTGTTCATTCACCCTTCCTTAAGGAGACGAGACGGTGATCAGGCCGGAGGCGATTTACCCTGCCTGTTTGATGGCTTGGGGGACGAAGCTGTCCCTGTGCCCTGTGGCTTTATGCCTCATATACAAAATGTTGGGGGATTTGCACAAGTCACGCATCCCCAGAAATTCGCAGACAGTTGGTCCCCTCCACTTTTTTAATGCCTGGGTCTGCACCCTATTTAAAAGCAGCTCTTCGGTCAATGCAGTCAGATCATCCTTTGCCGCGGATGATCGAATTTGACAGTGCCGAACCGTCCTCACTGGCGGATCAGCTTTTCGCCATTCGGGGGAAGTTGACTACAGTTCCAACAGATTCCCCTGGCGTTCTGCATTTCTGGAGCTTGGCTGCCAGCTCTAGCCCTCTTGTCAGCCGGATGCGGCAATGCCGATTATTTGAGACAGAGGAATTTATTCATCAGCTGACCGGGTCGAAGAGCACAAGGCCCATCTTGGAGCCGGAACTGGTTGAGTGGGCGTTGTCTATTCGCCCCAGTGTTCTAGTCTTCAGGAAAAGCGGCTTGCTATGGCTGGAGCCGTATTATCCTTTCCGTTTCAGCCGGAATTTTGGGTACGACCATCAAATTCCTTCTTCTTCAGCCCGATTCAATCTGCCGAATAGACACCGGGCTGGCCAGACGGCTACTGATGAAGCCCGTGGATGGTGGGACTACTTCCATCGCCAAGAGGATGTATCATTCAGGGTGCCAACCCCGGCTCGTCTGCCCCGAGTGACTCTAGACTTCATCAAGTGGTGGAATGCACGAACGGGCTTTTATCGGAACTTCCGGAAGGACTGCTGGCATGCTGCTGAACGCCATTTTTTAGACTCCCAGCGGGAGCCCAATCTGGATGTTGATCCAGCCTACTTGAAGAGGCTGAAATCTTGGTCCAACACTGAGGTGATGGCATATGTAGAAGCCAGGAAAGTTGCAAAAGGCAAGTCGTCCCGAGCAGACCCGAAGATGCCAGAGATCCTGAGGGATGATTATATCAAGACTCTCTGGGGGCTGTGCCGGGTTAGCAGTGACCGGATTGCTCTTCAGACAATCCCCCTTCCGATGGAAGAACCTCTTCCTAGTATGGCGAGCTGGCGCCCAGAAGTCGACCATTTTCATCCCTATCGGACCTTCATCGGGAGGGAAGACAGGCGGGCTGACTTGTATACCAACACCCCCTGGATATTCGCCCTGCTTCATTCTCATGGGCTTTCAATTGCCAGTCCGTTAGAAGCCATTCGGAGCCATCAGCTTCTAATATCCTTCAAGTATGTCGACGGCTGGGGATTCGACCACTTGAGCTTATATCATTACTTGTCCTCCTGTGGCCATGAAGATTTGGCCCAACTGACGGAGAAAAGTGAAACAATTGGTGATGTGTACTGGCTGATCCGTGAGGCGGCTTCCCGGGACAAGGTGCCAGTATTGCTTTACTGGCCACTCAGTCCTCGATACACGGGGCTGCCAGGTAATGCTTGTTTTCTTCTTCAGCCCTGAAGCTGCTTCTTCTATAGTCAGTGTGCATCTTCTTACTCATGTGTTTTTGCAGCTCGCCTTTCTATGGAAGCGACCCGACACTGTAGGGAGTTGATATCTAAGGCGCAGAAGCCTTCATATTTTAATATTCCAGAGCTGGCTCCCACCACGACACCATTACCCCCTGGGGACTCGCGGAAGCGGACCAGGTCCCAGGTCAGGGAGGCCGTCAGTAGGGCTAAGAAAGCCAAGAGGGCAGAGTCCCGTGCTACTCGGGCACGTCAGAGGAAGGCTGCTGAAGAGGAGTCCGCCGCTCCACTTCCTCGGGTTCCATCATTCTCCGAATTCGAGGCCGCATGGACGGGAAGGCCTGAGGGCGAAGGTGACTCCTTATTCTTGTATTGGCTTATTTGCTTGTTTCGGCCGCCTGGGCTGACCATCTTTCTTTTCAGTAGCTGCCGGCACTATCCCCGTCATTGTTGGGTCGGAGGCGGCATCCGGAGCTGCTGCTGAGGAGAGAGGGGAAGAAGCCCCCTTGACCTCTGTTGAGGGTGACTTGCCTTCACCGACACTCCATCGAGAGACAAAAGGTAATTTGCAGCTCGCCCGTAGAGCTCAGTGGCATGTTGTGTTTTCAGTCAAGTCCTGACTGTTTATCGTCCTTTGACTCCAGTCGACATTCGACCCACACTGCTCCCTGAGGTCGGTGCCTCGGCAGGGGTCGTCATCGGAGAGCAAGGGCTTCCAAGGGACCAGCCCTTAGATATTCCGCCAACGGATGCTCCCGAGACGGAGATCGCTGAGGAGTCTCTGGATAGAGGGCCCCCCCTGGCAGCCTAGTTCCCGCTCAGGTACTTGAGGTTCGAGAACAAGCAGAAGAGTCATCCTCTTCTGAATAGGTTGATTACGATGGCGGCTCCGGCGATGATGAGGGGTTCCCCATGGTCGACACCGAGGTAGAGGACGCCGGGGCTTCTTCAGCTTATGAGAGCGACCTGCCAACGTTTAGCCCTCCGAGGCTATTGGGAGCCGAGCACGGGCCATCATACCCGGCTACAGGAGAAGGGCCAGAATCTTCATAGGCCACTTTGGGAGGCCTAAATATAGTGCCGGTTGAGGTAGGAAGTATTCTGATTCCCACTTGCAGCACTTCTTTTAATTTTCAAGCCAGCTGGCTGATGTACATATATGGAATGCAGGCTGAGGTGGTACCGCCGGCTATAATGATCCGCATACCCCTTCCAGACGTGGATATGGGTCAGTCGACCTTCCCACTAGTTGTGCGGCCCATTGCCCTGCGGCTTCCACGGACCTATGCTGCTGCAGCGGCCTCAGAGGAACCCGGTGTGACTGCCGAGGTCGGCGGCCTGCCCGAGGTTGCAGGGGCTCAAGCCCTGGTTGCCGGTGACGGGTCATTGCTGAAGCCGAGTGATCCCCCGGAAATAGAGGCAGGGGAAATTATTGAAGGCGGGGCCGATATCATTAAAGCTCTGTCGATCATAGAGGGCTCTCCTGCCTCAGCGACCGGTGAGACTGCTCAGGAAGAGCAAGCGACTTCCGTTGCCGACACGGCTGCTGCAGCCTCACCGCAACGGGCGGGCAAGGAGCTTGCCATCATGGAGGTTCCTTTAGTTGATGTAGCCGCAATAGTCGGACTGGGTGTGGGCGTCGTACAGACTATGCCGTCGACGTCCCTCAGGGTGGCCGACGACATCTGGGCCGAGGTAGATAGCAGGGTAGACTTTCAGCTCCCCGAGACTTCGCCACTGGGCCTACAATTTTCTGGAGACATGGTGTGGCAGCCTCTGGATAACCTCCAGCGGGCCATGTTAGCTTCTCCGGACCTGACTTATCTGCAGCTGAGAAGCTTGATAGATCATCTCTCCCGATCGCTTTTAGCATTCGGCTGCCCAATGGATGATTGGACCCCGCGGGTTGTGATGTTGTTAAAACACACCAACAGGCGGGAGTTCCTCAGTCGAGAGGTTTCTGATCAGCTGACTGCCGCGAAGCTGGAGAAGGCAGATTGCCGCACCGCCGTCAGTTCATTGAGGATGACCGTGGGACAGCTGAGAAATGTTGCCAGCAATATCTCGGAACGTCGGATGCTCCTCACGGCGCGGATGGACGAGTTGCGCTCGGAACTTATTAAGGTCGAAGCCGAGCTGCAGGAAGGCGAGCGCCTAGAGGTCCAGACAACGGAAGAGGTTGACCTAGCTGAAGGATAACTTGCCTCGCTAGACGAGAGGTTATCTCAGCTGACAGCCACCGAGACCCGTTTGCAAGAGTTGACACGATACCCTTCGCTGGGCCTTTTAGACTTGGCAGATATCTTCCGGCGCCCTCTGCCGTGACCTTACTTTTTTCTTTCTTTCTTTTTTGTAATGCTCCTTTTTGTCTTCGGAGCTCATGTACCCCCGGGGGATGCCCCGGGCAACAAAATGTGTTCCACCCATTCTCATTAAATGGAAATATTTCTTTTCGTCGCCATCAATCGTGACTTCTCTTCCTTCTTTCTTTTCTTTATTCCGGATAGTCACCCGAACCTAGGGATACTTGCTGATGGCGCAGGAGAGCGCTCACGCCTCCAGGGAAGGGGTGAGGTGTTCGCTCCACCGCGACGCAGGCGATCCTGGAACAGGGCCCTTGCCAGGGCGGACCATAGGTAGCGCAGGTAGATGCACCTAACGAATCTTGCCGCTAGTGATGAGAGGTGTGTTATGACCCTTGACACGGGTCAAATGTTGATGCCATGATGTTTTGTTGGTCAGCGAGGGTGGAGGGCCCAGGTTAGAGAGTAGTCAATCGATCTTGTCGATGGTGACAAGGGTCGAAAAGGGGTAAACGGTCTTGTCGATGGTGACAAGAACCGGAAGGGGTAGCGACCGGTCTTGCCGATGGTGGCAAGGGTCGAAAAGGTAGACGGTCTTGCCGATGGTGACAAAAATCGGGTAAGGGTAGCGACCGATCTTGTCGATGGTGACAAGGGTCGAAAAGGTAGACGGTCTTGCCGATGGTGACAAAAATCGGGCAAGGGTAGAGACCGATCTTGCTGATGGTAACAAGGGTTGAAAAAGGGGTAGACGGTCTTGCCGATGGTGACAAAAACCGGAAAGGTAGACGGTATTGCCGATGGTGACAAAAACCGGAAGGTAGCGACCGATCTTGCCGATGGTGGTAAGGGTCGAAAGGGGTAGACGGTATTGCCGATAGTGACAAAAACTGGATAAGGTAGCGACCGATCTTGCCGATGGTGACAAGGGTTGAAAAGGTAGATGGTCTTGCCGATGGTGACAAAAATCGGAAGGCAGCGACCGATCTTGCCGATGGTGACAAGGGTCGAAAAGGTAGATGGTCTTGCCGATGGTGACAAAAACCGGAAGGTAGCGACCGATCTTGCCGATGGTGACAAGGGTCGAAAAGGTAGACGGTATTGCCGATGGTGACAAAAACCGGATAAGGTAGCAACCGATCTTGCCGATGGTGACAAGGGTCGAAAAGGTAGATGGTCTTGCCGATGGTGACAAAAACCCGAAGGTAGCGACCGATCTTGCCGATGGTGACAAGGGTCGAAAAGGTAGATGGTCTTGCCGATGGTGACAAAAACTGGAAGGTAGCGACCGATCTTGCCGATGGTGACAAGGGTCGAAAAGGTAGATGGTTTTGCCGATGGTGACAAAAACTGGAAGGCAGCGACCGATCTTACCGATGGTGACAAGGGTCGAAAAGGTAGACGGTATTGCCGATGGTGACAAAAACCGAAAGGTAGCGACCGATCTTGCCGATGGTGACAAGGGTCAAAAAGGTAGATGGTCTTGCCGATGGTGACAAAAACCGAAAGGCAGCGACCGATCTTGCCGATGGTGACAAGGGTCGAAAAGGTAGACGGTATTGCCGATGGTGACAAAAACCAGATAAGGTAGCGACCGATCTTGCCGATGGTGACAAGGGTCGAAAAGGTAGATGGTCTTGCCGATGGTGACAAAAACCCGAAGGTAGCGACCGATCTTGCCGATGGTGACAAAAATCGGAAAGGTAGATGGTCTTGCTGATGGTGACAAAAACCGGAAGGTAGCGACCGATCTTGCCGATGGTGACAAGGGTCGTAAAGGTAGATACTGGACGTGTATAAGTGGGATATCGGATGAAGACCCTCGCCCCGACCTCGAAAATGGCCTTTTGGACGGTGGATGGTTCATCACTATTCATTATTCATTTGTATTCTCATTACTGACCTAAGCGCCCTTTCGGGTTTTCGTCGAAGCAAGCCCCCTCTTGCTTTTGCCCGCGCGCCCTTTCGGGTTTTCACGCGGCGGGGTACCCGATTTTACCTGCGACGCCCTTTCGGGTTTTCGCCACAGCTGGGTTATAGCCATTTTTGCACTTGACCTGATATAGGAGCAAGTCTGGCGGGGTATCTCTATTTTTAACCCCATTTTTTCTTTCTTTCTTTCTTTCTTTTTTTGATTCGGGGTGCGGGAAAACTGGACCGCAAAATATTGACTGACCTTGTCAATGATGACAAGGATCGAATCCTGTTTCGATTCGTCGACATTGGTTAGATGTCGAAGCAAAGGGGTATGGTCTATTAACAAGGATGTAGGATCCGAGTTAGGGATAAAGATCGAACGATCTCGCCGATGATGGCGAGAGTCGAAAAGGGTTTATTCGTCGGCATGAGTTTGTCAACAGGGACGTAAGGCCCAAGTTGAGGGTAGAGATCGACCGATCTCGTCGAGGATGACGAGGGTCGAAAAGGGTTTGTTCGTCGGCATATGTCACTGCCGAAATAAGGATGGGGTTGTTAACAGGGACGTAAGGTCCAAGTTGAGGGTAGAGATCGACCGATCTCGCCGATGATGACGAGGGTCGAAGAGGGTTTGTTAAAGGATTTCCGGCTGGACTTTGATGATTGTCCCTTTTGGAGTTTTATTGGGTGGAGAATAGGAGAGGTATTTGGAAATTACCACTTTACTGACTCAAGCGCCCTTTCGGGTTTTCGCCGAAGCCAGCCCCCTCTTGCTTTTGCCCACGCGCCCTTTCGTGTCTTCACGTGGCGGGGTACCCGATTTTGCCTGCGACGCCCTTTCGGGTTTTCGCCACAGCCGGGTTATAGCCATTTTTGCACTTGTCCCGGTGTGGGAGCAAGTCTGGCGGGGTATCTCTATTTTTAACCCCATTTTTCTTTTCCCTTCTTTCTTTTCTTTTTTATTTGGAATGCGAGCCGAGAGAGGGTAGCTTGATCAGGGCGAAATGCCGCTAACCAAGGAGAGGTAGCTTGATTAGGGCGGAGTGCCATTGACCGATGAAAAGTAGTTTGATCAGGGCGGAATGCTGCTAACCAAGGAAAGGTAGCTTGATTAGGGCGGAATGCCGCTGATCAAGGAGAAGTAGCTCGATTAGGGCGGAATGCCGCTGATCAAGGAGAAGTAGCTCGATTAGGGCGGAGTGCTGCTAACCAAGGAAAGGTAGCTTGATTAGGGCGGAATGCCGCTAACCAGGGAGAAGTAGCTCGATTAGGGCGGAATGCCGCTGATCAAGGAGAAGTAGCTCGATTAGGACGGAATGCTGCTAACCAAGGAAAGGTAGCTTGATTAGGGCGGAATGCCACTAACGAAGGAAAAGTAGCTCGATTAGGGCGGAATGCCACTAACCAAGGAAAGGTAGCTTGATTAGGGCGGAATGCCACTGATCAAGGAGAAGTAGCTCAATTAGGGCGGAATGACGCTAACCAAGGAAAGGTAGCTTGATTAGGGCGGAATGCCGCTGATCAAGGAGAGGTAGCTTGATTAGGGCGGAATGCCGCTAACCAAGGAAAAGTAGCTCGATTAGGGCGGAATGCCTGCTAACCAAGGAAAAGTAGCTCGATTAGGGCGGAATGCCACTAATCAAGGAGTGGTAGCTTGATTAGGGCGGAATGCCGCTAACCAAGGAAAAGTAGCTCGATTAGGGCGGAATGCCTGTTAACCAAGGAAAAGTAGCTCGATTAGGGCGGAATGCCACTAACGAAGGAAAAGTAGCTCGGTTGGGGCGGAGTGCCACTAAACCAAGGAGAGGGTAGCTCGGTTAGGGCGGAGTGCCACTAGACCAAGGAGAAGGGTAGCTCGGTTAGGGCGAAGTGCCTCTAGACCAAGGAGAAGGTAGCTCGGTTGGGGCGGAATGCCATTTAACCGAGGAAAGTGTGTTCCGACCGATCACTTGGGGTGTGTCGGCTGCGCTGCATGATATAGCTTAATGTGTTTTCCGTTGAGGGGAGAGAATTGGATGACTCCTTTGTGGTCTACTAGGACATAGGCACCCCCTTCATATACTCGGCGGACAATATACGGCCCGACCCAGTTTTCGACCAGCTTCCCTTTGGGGTTGGAGGCCATCACTTCTTTTCTTTTGACCATTACCAGGTCTCCTTTCTTGAATTCTCGACCCTTGACTAGCTTGTCAAAAGCACGGGCCATGCGAGCTTGGTAGAGCTGGATGTTTTGCTGTGCCCGGAGGCGTTTTCCTTCGAGCTCAATGAGCTCTTCTAATCTTCTTTCTGCATTGGTCTGCTCACCATTGACTAGTCCGTGCTGGATGGCAACTCGCAATGAAGGAACTTCAAGTTCAATCGGCACCACATCTTCTGACCCATAGACAAGGGAGAAAGGTGAACAGCCGGTTGGGGTCTTGTAGATAGTACGATCGGCCCAGAGTGCTTCGTACATCCTTTCCTCCCAATCTTTTTTATTGGACTTGACGGTCTTTGCCAGCAACGTGCACAGTGTCTTGTTAAAGGCTTCTGCGAGTCCGTTGGCCTGAGGGTTGTAGGGGGAAGATGTCCTCCAGTCAATTTTGTATTTGTCGGCCAGCCGATAAATCTTCTGATTTCTAAAATGGCTGCCATTGTCAGAGATGATTCGGCTGGGGATCCCGAACCGAAATATTACATTCTGTAGGAAGAATCTTGCAACTAGCTCTCCCGTCACATCTCTTAGTGCTATTTTTTTTTAACTAAAGTTGATACTTGCAAGGGGGGAGACGGGAGAGGGGGTTCATCTCTTCATTGCGGAAGAAGATGAAACCACTATCCCGGCCACCAGGCAAGCGATTTTCATATATGAAAGCATAAAAGAGAAAGGGGAACATAGGGGGGGAGGGGAACCGCCCGAAGAGGGCCACGAAGCGTACAAGGCCAAAGGCCCAAGAAAGCCAAAAAATGCCAAGAGAACCCAAGTGCGGGCAGAAACAGAAGCCCAAGGAACCACAGAAGAAACAAAGCCCCTACAAGTAGGCGTCTTCGTCGAAAAACCCTTCAGAGTCGGATGAGAACACAGAACGGACACCGCACAGGTGAGCAGGAGAGCCAGGCCAATCAAGAGGATCAGCCTCAGAACCGTCTGGATCGGGCACGTCCGAGCCGGAAGGCTCGATCGGCGGCGGGGGCGCCATCGAAGAAGACTGGATCCGGAGGGAACGACGGGGAGGAAGAGCAGCGTCCTCAAACATGCACTGACGATCACGCTTGGAGGAGGTGGAGTTGGAGCGCCGGAAAGAGCGCCGGGGGGCTCCGCCATCCATCCTCGAGGGCGGTCGAGAGAGGTCCAAGCCAGCGGTGCCCACGAAAGCCGTATGAGCCACCGTAAGGTCACGCAAACCCGAAGCAGGCTCAAGGCCGGGGACATGGAGAGCCTGGACGAGCTTGGGGAACCTGAGAGGCATGCCGAGGTCCGGGGGAGGCACAGCACCCACGGGAAGCACCGGGGCAGGAGGCGGGGCGGTGACTACGATCGGCCCAGGCGGGGCCCGATTGATTTTCTTCTTCAAAGCTTGAGCGAAGGAGAGGCGGGGGGCGGCCGTCGGGGAAGAGGAGGAAGCCACGAACCCTTCAACGCAAGCCGGCTCGGATGAGGGCTGCGCCCCTGGGGACCAAGCAGCCGCCCCGGCATTAAGCCCAGAGGAGGGGCCACCAAGGGGGTGAGCATCCAGCGCCGATAGGCCGAGAACCAAAGAGGAGGGCACCCGGGCCGCAGGAGGGAAGCCCGCCGGCACAACTGAGCACGGAACTGGATCGCCCTTCCCGGAAAGGAGAGCTGCCAGGGGGAAGGACGCGATGCCCATCGTCGGGGGAGATGGGGGGCAAACACCACGGTGACCACGGGCCGTAGACGGGGCGAGACCGACAAATCTCGCATGTGCTGCAGGCAAGTCTGGAAATTGAGAAATGGGCTCCAAGCCTGGCACAGAGAGCACTTGAAGAGCGGGGCGCACAGAGAATGGGAGCCCCAAAGCAGGGGCGGGGGGCCCCTCAACTCCACAGGCAGGTGAGTGAATAGCAGCAGGATTAGGCAGTGAGGGAGGAGCAGGTGGGGTTACTGCAGAAGAGCTGGTGCCCACAGGTGCAACGCGAACAGCAGTCTCGGGGGCCGAGTGCAAGGGTGCAGAAAGCGGCAATGCAGACGAGGGTGCCCCACTGCAGGCTGAGGCAGGTGCGAGCACGGGAGACGGGGAGGGGATGGCCCCTCGATGGCAGCCCAAGGGAGAGGGAACACCCGTGGGGCAGCTGGAGAGTCCCCCATGAGGGTGGGAGCCCACAGGAGCGCAAGGGCCCACGGGTGCAGCACCGAAGGCCTGCAGCTCGACCAGAGCAGGGGAGGCAGCGGCTGGCCGCGGAGCACCCACGACGCCAGCGCCAGGGAGGCCAACAGGGGGGGTGTCGACACCCAAGGGGTGGGAGTCGACACCCACGATGCCAGCGCCAAGGTGAAGTGGAGGAGCCTGCTCCGGAGCCGCAGCATCAACACGCAAGGGGAGAACCCTTGAAGTGGCAACCAAGGGGGTCGGTGCAGACAAGGTCACCACAGGTAAGGAGGTGATCTCACCTTGCATGCAGACTCCCCCCTCCCCCTGAACAGAAGAAGCATGATGCAGGGGAGCTCTTGCGCTAGCCAAAGGAGACGGGCCAACAAGTGAGGGAGCCACCGCAACAGCACCAGCGGCCGTGCCCAAAACAGGAGAAGACTGCGAGCACTCCTGGACAAGGAGGGCCTGAAGGGATGCGGCAGCCGGACCTTGTACAGGTGAAGAACCTGGGGCGGTGGGCAAAGCCTCCCCCGAGTTGACGCTGCCAGGAGCATCAGCGGGACGGCAGACCGGACCACGGGGACGAACGGCTGCCTTGGGAGCAGAGAGGGGAGGGGGCTGAGACCAGCCACCAGTAGAGGCGCTCCTAGCCCCACCCGACGGCGGGGAGAGCTTCAGCTTATAGCCATCCACCAGATGGCCCAGGTGCAAGCAACGGCTACAGAACTGAGGTGGGTCGGGGTAGACGATGGCCTGCCACGATCCTCCGCCGCCGATGCCAACCCAAACCCTTGGAGGGAGGGGCTTGGAGATGTCAAGCAGAACACACACCCTGGCGGCATGTCCACGAAGCAGGCAGGAGGTGTTACGGTCCACCTGCAGAACCGGTCCAAGGCTCCCGGTAATGGAGCGTAGCATAGCGTCGTTGTAGAAGTTGACAGGGATGGCAGGAAGCTCAAGCCACACAGGGACAATAGGGGAGTCGGCGTCTGGCGTGAAGTCAATGGACCACGCAAAGAAACGAAAAGGCCTCCCGTGGATGAGCAAAGATTCCTTGAGGAGTACCTGCAAGAAGTCCTCCCGGTTGTGGAACTATATGAGGAGGTGGCGGTTGTCCAAGGCGCAAATGAGGAAGTCTTGCCTGAAGGTGAAGCGTTGGGCCAGGTGGGTCCGGATGTCCTCAAAGGGAGGACGACCTTGCGATGTTTTGGCAATGATGGCGTGCTGGAGAGGCTTGCAAGAGAGGTGAACTTCTTCGAGAGTGAAGAAGGCCGAGGGTTCTCCACTGTCAGTGAAGGCAGGGAGGTGAACCTCTAAACCAAGAGAAGGTGGGGAGAAGGACTGTGCAAGGATTTGGGCGAAGGAAGGGGTAAGGGCAACGGTGGGGGAGACTAGAGAGCTCCCAGGAAAACGGGCAACAGCCCAGGGAGACTTCGGAGGAGGAGCTGGAGGGTGAACACTGGGGAGGGCAGAGCGAACTACAGCGGGGGGAGGAGGAGGGGGCAGTACAGGGGCCACGACGGGGGGAGGAGGAGGGGGCAGTAGAGGGGCCACGCAGGGTATAGAAGGAGAGGGAGGCAGGGTGGCCACGGCCGGCGCAAGAGGGCTAAAGGGAGTGGCAGAGGGGGGGCAAGCAACAGCCAGAGGTCCCGGGGGGTCAGCAAGAGCAAGGGGGGGAGGGGTGGGAGAGACGCCACCGGCAGGGGCAGCAGAGGGGGAGGGCGACGTCGACCGCGCGAAACAGGGGGGCCTTAGAGCGAAAATAGAGTATCGTTTTCGCCCAAGGTCCCATCAAGAGTAGGGGTGGTGGGGCCCAGAACAGGGGCAACGGACGCCTTGACTGGAGGGCAGGTCAACGCGGAGGGGCCGTGAGCGCCTGAAGATGCAGCAGGAGTTCCTTGCGTGCCCAGGTAACCAAAGACGTGTCGCCCGTCAATTGGGAGAGGAGCGGTGATGCCGACTGGAGAGGACGAAGCGTGCACAGGGCAGGCCTGCAGCGGTGGGAGCGAAAGCGCAGACGTCGCCGGAGACTCACCGGCGGTCGCCGGAGCAAAGGCACCGGTGGGCACGTCGGAGGAAGAAGTAGACGCGGCCAGCGGAGCCAGCGTGGAGGCTCGGGGTGGGTGAGGCTCAACTGGGAGACGGCGGGCACCCTCAGGAAGCGACGAAGCAAAGTGTGGAGGGGGTTGCGCATGGTCGGCGGCCAAACCAACTGGAGGAGGAGGCCCGCCAACCAAGCAGCCAGGGCCGTGAGCAGCGGCTGCCGGAGCAAGGGCGGAGGGGGAGCCTCCTGGGGGAGCACCACCGCCGGCAGAAGAGTCACCAGAGCCACCCGCGGCGAAGTTGACCTGGGCCGAGCGATGAGGACCAGTAAGGAGAACCACCGCAGCAGGGCCACCTTCAGGGAGGACCACCGGCGGGACAGAACCTGGGGGGGAGGGGGGGGGCACAGCCCTCCCCCCACCGCCGGCCATCGCCGGAGAGCAGCAGCCACAAAGAGAACCAACCAAAGGGGGGGAGGAGACCCGCGAAAGAGAGGAACGGGAGGAGGGGAAACGGGAGGAGAGAGAAACGCATGGAGATGAAATTTCTGGATGAAATTTCTCTTAGTGCTATTGCTTCTGCCCATCTGGAGAAGTAGTCTGTAGCTGCTAAGATGTATTTGCACCCTGATGAAGATGCTGGCAGCGGCCCTACCACGTCTGTGCCCCATTGAGCAAATGGCCAGCTCGGTAGGGTGGGATGCAGTGGCACTGGAGGTCTCCTTGCCACATTAGCATGTTCTTGACATTTCTGACAAGCTTTGGCAAACTTGCAGCAATCATCAAATATAGTGGGCCAATAGTAACCCAACTTTTTTATCTCAATTTTCATTTTTCGGGCCAGCCTGGTGTGCCATAATTCGGAACAAGGTCCCGCTTCTCATCTCGTAAGAATCCTTTATCCTCAGGAGCTTAATTCTCTGTTCCTTTTCTTTTAGAAGTTGCTGGTGTTGAAACCAGCGTAGGAGATGCTCTCGCCAGTCGGGCTGCTGAACCCCTTCGATGACTGCTACTTCCATCTCTTGTTCGTCGGCCAGAACCTCTGCTACGCTGGGGACCTGTCGGCGGTTGATCACTGTTATATTCAGGCTTGTGTCTGGCGGGACCGCCAATGAACTGGCCAGCTTAGCGAGGGCGTCTGCCTGAGCATTCCAGCCTCGATTGATGTGCTTGATGCTGATGAAGTAAAATCTTGACATCAGGCGAGTTGCCAACTGGTGATAGGGGAGGAGCTCTTGCTTTCGCACCTCGAACTCTCCCTCCAGCTGTTTTATAACTAGCATGGAGTCTCCGAATGCTTCCAGCATCTGAATTCCCATGGACAGAGCAATCTGTAACCCGATTACCAGGGCTTCATATTCTGCTTCATTGTTTGTGCATTGCTTGTTTATGGAACAGGATGTATGCACCACTTCTCCGTCTGGGGATTTCAGGACTATGCCTGCTCCTGCTCTGACCCTGGCTGACCCGGTGGCAGAGGTGTCAATTCTGGAAGCGCCATCAAAGTATAGTTGCCATAAGGAGGGCTGTACTTGCGTGGCTTCTAGGGTTTCATCTTCAGGAAGCTCTGGCTCCAACGGGCGATCCCCAGGCACTGGGTGCTCAGCGAAGAAGTCTGTAATAGCTTGGCCCTTGACGGCCTTGCGCGGCACGTAGGAGACATCAAACTCCATAAGGATCACCGCCCATTTGCCTAGGCGGCCTTTGAGTGCCGGCTGGGACATGATATATTTCAGGGGATCCTCCTTGGACACCAAGCTGATTTCATGCGACAACATATAATGCCGGAGCTTTTTGACTGCGAAGACTAGTGCCAGGCAGATCTTCTCAATATAAGTATATTTCTCTTCAGTTCTGACCAGTCTCCGACTGAGGTAATAGAGGGCTTGTTCTTTCCCTTCTTCATTATTCTGGGCCAGCATTGCCCCCAGAGAATTATGTGTAGCTGCTATATACAGTATCAATGGTCGTCCTTTCACCGGTGCGCCCAACACTGGAGGAGTTTTCAGGTAGTCTTTTAGCTTGTCGAAGGCTGCCTGGCAATCTTCATCTCAATAAAAGGGGACATCTTTCATCATCAACTTGTGAAAAGGCTGGCATCGCCCTGACAAATTGGAAATGAAACGCCGGATATAAGCCAAACGGCCCTGTAGTGATCTCAGCTCGGAGATGTTCCTTGGCGGGGGTAACCCCTGAATCGCCTTGATCTTTGCGGGGTCTATCTCGATTCCCCGATATCGGACGATGAAGCCCAAGAATTTTCCGCTCGACACTCCGAACGCACATTTCATAGGGTTCATTTTTAGCTCATGCTGCCTCAGCCTCTGAAAAACAATCCGGAGGTCTTGCAGATGATCTTCTTTTCTTCTGGTTTTGACCACCAGATCATCTATGTAGCACTCGACCTTGTGGTAGAGCAATTCATCAAAGATTTTGGTCATTGCGCGCTGATAGGTTGCGCCGGCATTCTTTAGTCCGAATGGCATTCTCTTGTAATGATAAATGCCTTTAGGAGTTCGGAAAGCAGTATGGACTCGGTCGCGCTCCGCAATCCAAATCTGATTGTAGCCGGAAGACCCATCCATGAATGACAGGGCTTCATGGCCGGTTGTAGCATCAATCATGACCTCGGTTATTGGTACCGGGAAATCATCTTTGGGGCAGGCTTTATTTAGATCTCGGAAGTCGACACATATCCGGATCTGTCCATTCTTCTTTTTCACGGGGACGATATTCGCCAGCCATGTGGTGTACTGGTTTTCTTCAACAAATCCCACGTCAATGAGCTTGTCGACTTCAGCGCAAATTTGGGTGATGAGCTCTGGCCTCATGCGCCGCGGTGGTTGCTTCACCGGCTCGGCTTCAGGGTTGATTGCCAGCTCATGTTGTGAGACAGCGGGGCTTAGACCTGGCATCTCTTTATAAGTCCAGGCGAAGCAATCCCGGTATTCTAGCAGTAGTTGAATGTACAGCTCCCGTTCTTCTGGGGATAGTTGGGCACTGAGGAAGGTAGGCCTAGGGTCCTTCTCATCTCCCAGGTTGACTTCTATCAGTTCATCGACTGTGGCTTGGCCTCCGTCTTCTATTTCCGGAGGCGCCGGTTGGAGGTCAACGAAGTCTGGAACGCCATCTTGAGGGTCGAGCACTTCGACTTCCTCGTCAGACACCGTCAGAGCTTCCTGAGGTTTCTTGATCTCTTGTGCTAGCGGCTGGGTGGATTGTTCTATTAGTAGATCCATTGCCGTTGCAGCTTCCAAGGATAAAAGAGCAGCCTTGCTGTTTGCAGATGAGATTACAGCCATGACAGGCTGGTAACCGTTCACTGCCCGGCTCAGACAACATGCTGATTTTGTAGCAGAAGTTGAGGAAGTTTCGCATTCTGGGACAGTTGTATCTTCCGCAGAAGTGGCTTTTTCTTCTCTGGTAGCTGGCTCCCCTTGATTGGAGTCGACCAAGGCCTCCCTGATTAGCAGAAAGGGTGTTGAAGTTGTCATTAGTAGGACCCCTGTAGAGGGAGAGACCCCTACTTCTTGAATGTCTTCGGCTTCGCTGCTGCTAGCCGTATCAAATTCGGCTTGAAAGGCCGCTTCTTCAGGGTGAACCTGCTCCCAGCATCGGCAAGGGACCGAGGTTTCTGCTTCTTGATTTCGGGATTGAACGAGTTCAAGATATTCGGCTTCCGCCGGATACTCATCAAAGGTTGCCCTCAGAGGGCTATCTTCAGTAGGATAGAAGGCGGAGATAGTATCCACCTCGTACCGCCCACTGTAATAGTAGTCTTCCAGGGTGAAGCCCAACCCTGATGTTGAGAGACACGCCTCATTTCCTCATCCAGATTTGCAGGATACCACATCTTCTGGAAAGCTTCCTTGCGTTTCTGAGACTGATCGGGAGGGATGTGTTGCTTTTGAAACATCCTGGCCGTTCGATCAGTTGTAAATGCCAGGCCCTGAACAGGAACCCGCGGGTTGGCTAGATCCTCAGGGAGGCTGCAGTCTGTGTCTTCCTGAGTGGGATGCTCCTCAGCTGTATAGAACAAGCTGCTGGGCCCATCTTCCTGTGTCACCTCCCAGGCTTTGAAAGGTTCGACAGTGGGATCATTGAGGCCGGAGACTGGCTTGGTGAGGCCGGCCGGGACTCCGATGCGATCGTGCTGTCGATCGACATGTATGTCACCCTGCCGACATTTCCAGAAGCCGTGATGTGGGAGACCACCTTCGGCTTGACATATCCACGCGGCGGTGGTGGATACCAATCGTCACCCGATCTATTCTTCGATGCCCCTACGGGGGCTTCAGCTTCAGAAACCTTCCGAGGAGACCCCATATATAGGTTGGCGTCCGCCAAGTGACATTCAAACACCTCGAATGGGTGGATGTCAGCAAATATCCTCTCCTCCTTCCCCTGGAGGCTGTATTTGATGCATTGGTGGAGCGTGGAGGGCACCACCATATTTTCATGCAGCCATGGGCGGCCGAGCAGTGCTTTGTAGGAGGTGCGAGAGTCAATGACATGAAACTGCACCGTTGTAGTGAAATCTGCCAGGGTCAGTGTGAACTCTGCCACCCCCATAGATACTTCACATTTTTGGTTGAAGCCAGCGATACGCATATCCCCGACTTTCTCGAGATGCACATTAAAGTGGTACCTCTCGTATATTCTGTATGGCAGGATGTTGACTGCTGCACCAGGATCGATCAGAATCCGGTTCAGTTCTCTTCCATTCAGATGCCCTTTCATATATAGCGGCCTGTTGTGGCTGGCAGTAGGCAGTAGCATGTCTTCTGGAGAGAAGGTCATACTGGCTTCTGGTATAGCCTCAGCTACGCAGGCTTCAAAATGAGCAGGCGTCTGCAGAGCAGTGATGATCGCCTGTCGAGTTTCTTCACTCAAGGAGAGAATTTCCCAGATCGTAAATCGAGCGGGGAGCTTCTTGAGCAACTTCATTATTCGGCTCCCAGCCCGGACATTGGCGAGCTTCATCTCTTCAGCCCATCTGGGCTTGGGGAGGTTTTGATTTGTGGGTCCAGACGGACCTGCTTCATCTTCCTCGGACTCGGCACCCTCTTGACTGGCACCGGCTGTCGGGTCTTCTTTATTAGCTGCTGTAGGGCAAGCTCCATCTGCATTTGCATCCTCAGTAGATTGCGCTGGCTGCGGGTGAATGACCCCGGGTGTAGGGTTAGCCTCTTGGCAGGGCTGCTTCCCTTTTGACATCTTCATAAATTCAAGGAATGAAGGGACTGACTTGCCCCCACTCTTGTTGTATAGGCCTGACGGAGGAGGGATTTGGGCTCCCTTAACTTCCGGCGGAGGCGTCTTGTAGGGTTGCTCCCCTCTGAACATAATGTTGTGATTGGGTGGTGGCTGGCGCCCCCATTTTCGGCCTGACCGAGTGGCATGCGCAGCAGTTGCGGCCTCGGCCTTGCCTCCCCCAGCATGGGGTGTGAAGCAAATTTCTTCTTCTTCCTCTTCTCCGGGTAGGTTGAAGAGTGCTGACAGGGTATTGCAGGAGACGACCTGTATTTTATGGGCCCCAGCGGCCTTTCTTTTCTTCTTCTTTTGCTTTTTCTTCTTTTTGGTTTCTGCAGGTGCTTGCCCCCAGAACAGGTTGCTCTCTTGAGGTGGTGCTGCTTCAGCTTCCTCCCCTTGCTTGAGTGAGAGTTGCTCCAGCTCTTGCCATGGGACGTGGTCCCGTACCAGCAGAGGTTTCAGTTCGGGCTGCACATATTCATCCAGCCCTTCAATTAGGTGTTGCAGTCGAAGGACTCCAGGATTGGTTTCCTTGATTACTGGCAGCGGAGTTTGTCTCCTCCTGTTAGGTGTATGTATTCTGACAGCTGTAGGTGGAGTGACCCATACGGGTGCTACCACTGGCGGAGCAGGCCGGGGTGTAATGCCACGGATATGTGCCCCCTCTTTTGGGCGAGGTGCCCTCTTCTTCTTGTGCTTCACAGGGATTTGCTGCCACCCCTGTTGTTCTTTCACGGGCTCCAGGAAATGGATTTCGTAGGTGCTCCGTGTGCTTGCTTCAGAGATCTCCTCAGGTAATGCCTAGTAGAGGGAGATCATGTTGATTGCTGCCCTCCTAAAAGGGGCTTCATGTGGCTGAGGAGGGTCTACTTTGTACTCTCCCAGCTCTATCTCATTCTTTTTCACCATCCCTTCGATGACGTCTTTGAAAACATAGCAGTCTTCGATTGGATGTCCCAACATCTGGTGGTAGGGGCAGAATCTCGGACTGTCTTTTCTTTTCAGGTCCTCCGGCCTCCTTGGTTCGGGCAGAGTGACCATGCTGTATTCTGTTACCCAGTCGAACAGGACTCGGGTCTTGTCTTTTGGAAAGGAATAAGCTTTTTTCATTTTGTCCCTCAGCGAAGGACCTTCTTTATCATCTGGAGCTTTCGCAGGTTGCGGGGGAGCCGCTTTCTTGCCTTTCTCCTTCTGTTGTTCGAACGCCTTGATATCAAGCGCATTCGCTTCTTTAGGTGTGGGACGCCGTTCCGCAGCCTTGCCTTTCTGGGCTGTGCTGGCAGTCGACGTCGGGACAGGCTTGGCTAGAAAAGCCTCCACCTCAGCCACCACATTATTCAGCCGGTCGAACGACCGAATTTCCATACCAATCATCTTTTCCAGGACCTCCCTCCTGAGGTTTTGTTTACATATTTGCACAGCGTCCTCCTGATGCGGGGGCCGCTTGCACCTCATTCCGAGGTTCCTCCACCTCTTGATGTAATCAAGGGCTGTTTCATCTGCCCTTTGTTTTGTTGAGTAGAGTTCGGCCACTGTGACCTCCCTCTCTGTGACATGGAATCTTTCTCTGAACTTCCTCTGCATATCCGACCAGTCATTAATTGACCCGGCCGAAAGGCTGGAGTACCATTCAAATGCGAGCCCCGTCAGCGAGGACCCGAAGAATTTCAGCAGATATGACTCGTCGGTGGCCAGATCACCCATAACGGTCATATAGTAAGCAATATGTTCTTTAGGGGATCCTTTCCCGTTGAATTTGTCAAATTTAGGCGGCTTGTTGACCCCCGGGGGCAGTCGTTTAGCCGCATGGTGTTGTGGGTAGGGCACCCGATAGGCATCGAACGCGACGTAGTCGCCTTCACTCTTCTCTGCGAGCTTCAGCTCAATCATCCTTTCCACCATCATCCGGTTCACGACCGTGGGGTCAACCGGTTCTGGATAGAAGTGTGCTGGCTGCAGGTACGGGGTGACCAGGGTGGTCGCCTGTGGAGGACGCAGCAGCGGGGGTGTCGGGTGCACCTGGGGGAGCACTGGAGGTAGCAGCGGCTGAGGCTGTGGCGGCCGCTGTTGTGCAGTCGCCATGCTTGGTTCTGACGGCTGGGACAGTGCGTAGAGCGGTGGAGGGTCGTCTCGACGAGCCGCTCCCCGGGATGATTCACCCTGGATTTCGGGTGGTTTAGAAGCTGATGAGTGCTCAGTCTTTTCTATCAGCTGTTTCTTCAGGGAATCTATTTCCCGTTGATATTTTTGCAGCAGCATCAGAACTGATGGATCTATAGTGGTGGGGACACCCTCTGTTGTTTCCCCGGACGTACCCTCAGGCAGGATGTCGAGGAGTACGTCGTCTTCTTCTTCCGTCGTCACCACATTAGCGGTCAAGACGGGGGCTTTATCATCCCAGTGGAGGTAGACCTGGGGTTGTTTCCCTCTCATGGTTGCCAGAAGCTCTCTTGCCGCTTCTGTTCTGCGGGTAGCTGGCCCGGGCCGTACGGCCAATTGAGCCAGTTCTTGGGAGTCTTCAGGAAGCCCCCCATATCGGCTAGATATACCGGCCATGTTGCAAGTAAAGACCTGCATCCTTCTTCTCTGTCGATGGACCCTCCGTCTGGCTTGTTGCGGAAAGGTCAGCCTATCGAACACAGAAACTCTTCTTCTTTCTTCCCGCTCGGGGAAGGCTTCATCGGCTTCGATCTCAAAGCCGTCATCGTATCCGTTGTCGTCGACCGACGACAGCATCATACTATCTTCCATCTCTTCTTCATGTGCTGCCGATGGGCAGTACTCTTCCTCAGTGGCGATTGTTTGCATCAACCGCTGCTGTCCGAGTGAGGGGTTGCCTAAACCTCGGAAATAGCTTCTGACTAAACAGGTCATTTCTTCTCGACCCCGTTCTGGGTGTAGTACGGGGGATAGTGGTCGGCCTCCCGCAGGAGGAATGTAGGCCAGTCGAGCTCTGTCGGCTGGCTGTTGGAATCTTCGCCCCGTGGCAGGGACGTTGACTTGACGGGCCGTAGCCCGGAAACTTCTGTGGCGCGGAGGATCCGCAACCACCTCTTCTTCCATCTTCGGGGGTAGGCCCCTTTCTCTTATCACTTCCGCATCATCATTCACAGGATGGCGGCGGATGGGTGTCAGCTGGTGGACAGGTCGGGTCCGTTTGGGAACCCACACCTGTTTGAACTTCCTCGGCTTGAGTGCCGGGTTTCCTTGGCCATGGTGGCCGGCTTCTTCCATTTCTGCCCTCCTTCCAGTAAGGGCTTGATATGTGTTGTGGACAGGAACGTTGGGGATGACTCGGTCCGGGGTCACCCGTGCCGTACGTCCGTTGAGGAAGACGCGCATGCCTCCAACCAGCATTGATTTCCCGGACTGAGACACAGTTCCGGTGATCACAGTAGCGTTCCTGCGGACCTGGCGACGCTGACGTCCTCCAGGGTGTTTGTTGGCGACAGCGGGGTGCATCCCACGTACAACGTGGTGCACCATGCAGCTAGCGGCCGGGGCCGGATTCTTGAGCAAGTCGTCGCAGCGGGGGACCTTCAGAGGCTCCATCTTCTCCGCGACTTCCTCGGCAGGTTCTGGGCTTCGACCTCCAGGATATCGACGAAGGCTAACCCAAGAAGTTGGGGAAGCCTACCGCGGCAGGGAAGCTGCCGAATTCCATGGGTACCGCCAGGTACCCTTGCGCGTGTCCAGCGACTATCGACTGATCGAAGTCGACGCCAGCTATTCCATGAGTTGTCATTGTTTGCCTACAAAGACAAACAGGGAAATAATCAGTAGCCTTTGAAAGGGCTTCGAAGCCCGGATATCTCGGCAAAGAGATGAAAGGTGACACTGGTCCCACCGGGCGTGCCAGACTTGTTTCAGCGTGTTTTTTCCTTTCCTTTTCGTTCGCGTATCGATCAACCATTTGACTAACTGGTAATCAACTGACTGATTGACGACGCGGGCGTGCCAGTCACATGAGTGACGATTTTATTGTGCGCTCATTCTGACCCATGTCGGGCGAATGTGAGGTTCGGTCGGGACCAGCAGTCCGCCATACCATAAAGGCTATGGCGTTAATTACATCCCCCACGAGGAGGGAACACCTTTGATTAATTGCCGAGATATCGGGCTGTCAAAGCCGGAATAAAGGGTACAGAGCAGGCAAGTGATCATGCAGGATGATACGATTGACTACACACGATTTATTAGGGTGGACCCTGGTACACGGCGGAGGACTTAGGCTCGAAGGCCACCTTCACGCGTAACAAAGCCTCCAATCAGGCGTAACCTGACCTTCTGGCAATGTTATTTGATATACCAAAGATGCACACATTCGGGCATGCATTAACGTGACATGAATACTCGGACCAAGACGTGACGGCAAGGATTCGAGACATATCGATTCAAGCTTGAACATGCTAATTTTATTTAGTTTATTTGGTTGAGGAGCTTGCATCCTTCTATGATTAGCATAGAAAATCATCCCATGAGTGGGAAAAGGGTTAGAATGACGCGACGACACGATTCGGAACGAAACCGGTGCAGTGCATGCGAAGAAAGGGGCTAAAACGCTTGAAACGGCGCCCTGAAACGTAGGTAAAAGGTTTAAAACGGCGCCAGAACCGTAGGTAAAAGGGGGGAAACCCTGTTAAAACGGCGTGGGGAGCTGGGGCGCGCCGAGAAGGGCGCGCCGGAAAGAGCGCGCCGTTTTAAGGCGTTATTGCGCATGAACGCGCCGAATTAACCCGATTTCATGGAAACAGGAGCTTCGTCAGTTTATTCATGGGTTTATTAAAAGGTTTTTGGAGGATTTTGAGAATTTATTGAGTTGATTATTCATCGGATCGGTCCCGAGTCATCCAAAGGTCAAATCACGGGCTCGCGCGAGGTCCGGACCCGAGCGCGGCGATTGTTCCGAGTTTAGACTCGTTCGAGCTGGAATTTCGGCAGCATCTCCCCATCCCAAAGGATTGTCGGGGAGACGCAGGGAGTACTCACGTGGCGGAGTAAACCCCTAAAAGCCGGGTGGCGCAACGGCGACCGGCAGACCCAAACGGATAGGAAGACCCCGAGGGCTAGCCTGCTAGGGGCACCGAGTCCGTGGGTAACAGTGAGTGAGTGAGGCGACTCGATATGGGAGCGAAAACCCCGAGGGCTAGCCTACGAGGGGCACGCGACCCGAGCCACCACAACACTCGAGTCGGGACGACCGATTAGAGAAGGAAACCCCGAGGGCCAGCCTACGAGGGGCACACTCATCTCACGGCCACCACAAAGTCCATTAGGGACTGTGGATTTGAGATGTCGGGATTAAACCCGTTTACTATTCACTCATTAATCCATAGGAGATTCGTCACTGCTGGACGGTCTCTGGTGGACAGAGTGTTATCACAACGGAACAGTGGGGGATGTTCCCCCTCCCCGGGTTACTGATCCACACTAATGAAACAGTCGAACGGAGCTGTGAGATCATTCGCATAACCAGTAGGCCAAAACTAATGCCTGTAGATATACATACGTTCATGCATATGCATGTTCACAAATCAAAGAAGTATTCGTCAAGGAATGTTCAGAAAATAATAACGGGAGTGTGGGGACGCCCTTATTTCCCTCTGTTCATGGTCGAGAACAGAAAGGGTATTACGAGGGCGGCCCAGACAGGTTGGAGGAACCCATGTATTGACCCCCCCTTACACGGTGAAAATTCCTAGCATCCGATCGGAAGAGAAAACCCCCGGGGAGGGGAATCGATGTAGCCCTTGCCATAGCGGGGCATAAAGCGTCGGGAAGATGGAACAGGAGCAAGATCATTCGGCCAAAGAAATGCACAATGCTTTGCGTTCATCCTCCACGGCGCCGGCATCATTGTCGGACGCCGCTTCACCGGCTACAGGGAAGAAGAGGAAACAAAAAAAAGATCTATATGAAAAGGAAAGCAGCATTCATTCATGATATAAGCAACAGGGAAAGGAAGTGCACAGAGCATCGTTTCGGCGCCGGCGTTGTCGTCCGGCCGCCGTTTTCATTAATATAAGGGACTCGGTACAAACAGAGAGGAAGAATAGAGATATTGGTGAGGGAGGGGAGGTCAGGCTCATATCATCGCCCCTCCCCTCACTCACTTACATTGTATCAGGGAAGAAAACCCAGGAAGAATAGGGGGAGGCTCCACCGGGAGGAACACGGAGACCCACCTAAATAGACAGAGAGAGAGAGAGAGACTCTTCTTCTTCTCCGACGCCGGAGGATCGAACAGAACAGAGAACGGCGGTGGCGGCCTGAGAACCCTTGGAGAAAACCTTCTCCTCTCGAAACCCTCCCCTCCGAAGCTCTGATTGGCGGACCTCAGATCCTTTCTATTTTCTTCTGGCTATCTCCTTTTTTTTCTCTTCTTTCTTCTTTTCTCTTTTTTTTTTTTGGATCCCCCCACGCTTCTCTGGCCGAAGGCAGGCTATATATGGCCTTATGGTTAATTCGGCGCCCCAGGAAGAGGCGCGCCGGATTGACGGCGCCGGGAAGAAGCCCCATTTGGCTTTTGCGCGCCGAGTTGATGGCCCCGGGGAACACCCCCTTTGGCTTTTGCGCGCCGGGTTGATGGCGCCGGGAACACCCCCTATTGCTCTTGGCGCGCCAGTTCGACGGAGCCGTTTTAACCTGTCTACTTGGCGTATCCAGTCCGGTGGGCCCGGAGATGATTCCGGAAGCTCCCGTTGACTGTTCCTCTCACCCTGGCCATCGGAGGGCCTTGATAGGGTGTTGACGAAGCTCTTGATAGGACGAACGGCCTTAATCAAGACTTCGTGTGTGTCTGGTCCGAGCACACGGGTGTCCTACTGATACAGCCTTCGGCACTGTGATTTGTGCTTCTGGCTAAGACGGACTCGTGCTCGAAGCTTCCTTGCAGGATGACGTTACATCCTGGACAATTCCACCTTGAACGGTGATCAATCGGCCACTAACGGGCCCACTATGGCGAGAAGCCGAACCCGTGCCGGGTAATCGGGATCTTCTGCTGACAGAACCTTCGGCCCCTTGTTGCGGATGGCCGAGGACATTCTTCCTCCTTAGGAGAGTCATAAGGTAGACCGTCGTCCTTGGTCGGGCGACGGATGTGGGGTAGCGGCATGACGAGGTCGATGCCGTATCATTGGGCATGCTTGATCGCGCTGCCGGTTGGTTGCGGGTTCACTTCGACTCTCCTGAGGTAAAGTCCCCGATGTTCCCTCCAAGGTGGCTCAGAGCTTCGTCAGCTTGAGGGGTTCTCTTGATAAGTTGATCTTTATCGGCTTCTGTGCTTCAGTGGGCCGTATCATTCATCTTTGCGGCTTGGTTGCCAAAGGATCATATTTTGAGTGCCAACAGTAGTACATCGAACTGCGGCTCTGGGCGATCCACGATCTCCATACTCAACCCGCGACCATAGTCCGGGAACGGTGCTTCAGCCTTTCGAAGTGGCCCGGACACACCCTCATGCTGGCTATGATGTCTTGCTTGCTTAGTATTGCTGCCGTGTGGTCACGTCGGGCTCTCGGGCTAATTTGTGGTGGTACTCCGAAGGTGTCCCTCGCAAGGATAGGTGTAAGCTCAAGGCACTCACTAGGATCCACCGTGGTGCCCTTAGTGGGTGTTGGATCCGCTATATGAGAAATGGGGAGAATCTCAAAACCCTTTTGGAAGTTCAACCCATAAGCCGGGTTGCCAAAGCCACTCGGAACTTGGCAAGGTCCAAGTCCTCGTGCCCTCGATTTGGAGGTGACCCCAGGGTAGAGCCACTCCAAAGTCATCATCGTCAAGTTACCAACTTGGAATTTCAAGTGGCGCACACAAGTTTTTGCTTGCTTATTATGAATCTCACCGCTTGCTACTTGATATTTGCTTGGATGCATATGCCATGCTTTATGATGCGGTGTGAGTGGACAATGTATGGTATGCAAAGGTGGTCCGGGGCAGCCAAATGTAGTTCGATCATGCTTTGATGCCATGAAGACTGTGACAGACTTAGGGGGCCCGGGACATCCAGAGATGAACCTTTTATGTATGGGTAAGACAAATGTCGGGGGACCCGGACGTCCATGTATGCTCTTCTCATGTTTAAGACTCATGATTAATGAAGGTGGGCCAATATATCCAAATATGGTCCACTTATACTTCCTACTTGACATGTGGGTGATGTGAATGAATGTTCCCGACTTATGAATCATGCTAAGTGGTGTTGTATGCCAAGACTTATGCACTCTTGTGACAAAGATGTCTCCTATGTGTGGGCTTTTGGACTTCCATTGGAATGGGTCAAAGGGGTCTAGGAAGGTGGTTATGGGGTGGGGCATTTCCTCAATCCCGAGGTGTTTGTTGCCTAAGGTCAATGCTCTCATGGTGTAACCCAATTCTAGTAAGGGAGGAGTTTGGGTCAACATGGACGGTATGGGTAGGGTGAAGTGGGTGGTGAATAGGGGGAGTGGGTTACATGGAGATTTAGGCTCCCATAGAAAAGGGTCAAAGGGATCATGGTAAGGGTCATCTTGGTAGGGGTACTCTATGCTCTCAAGGTCCTCGAATGGTGAGTCATCCTCCTCAATAATTGGGCCAAGGTTGCTAATGGGTTGGCCGATCAAAGCACTTGGGATCTCAATGGTTGGGGAGTGGACTAGGATAGGTTCTTCCTCCATGGGAAGAAGGAGGATGATCTCACTTGTAACTTGGCCATTAGTGTAGATGGAAGTGATGGAGCCAATGGTGGGATATGCTAGGCTAATGGTGTTAGTTTCGGGCGGCCTCATGGCTAGCATATTGGTCAAGTGAATTTACCAATGTAGGTAGTTCACTAAGTCTTCCAAATCTTCCACACAATAGGAAGTTTGAAAAGTGACATGTGGTTGAATGGGAATGATTTGGGATTGATATCCCATGGGTAGGTGGCATGGTTGTGAACTAGGAATGGAGAGACCTTTCTTGAGCCATTGGAGTATGGACTTATCTATGGTGAGGTTGGGTATTTCTAGAGGAGCTAGGCTAGAGGTGTGTGAGTTGTTTGGCCTTTGGATTTCCTCTATGTTGGGAGGTGGATTCGGATGGGCATCGTTCTCCACTTGGGTAGGTGTGTGGATAGCAACTTCTATTGCTAATAGAGTAGGGGGATCTAGGGTGGGTGGTTGGGTGATAGCTAGCGTATGACACACCCGGGGTGGTGAACAAGCATGGGCTTAGCTTGGGATAGGAAGGGGAAGTAGAGGAGGCCTAGGTTGGAGAAAGATTGGTGTAGGAAGTGGGAGGTGGGTTGGGTGAGGGGTTTTGGGTTCGGGGGTGGTGGCCATTATGGGATTAGGTGGGGAGGTGGAGGCCTTGGCCACTTGGATTCTAGTGGTAAGGGTTTGGATGGGTGGGGTTGGAGGAGTGGGAGTGCTCCTCGAGTTTTGGTAACCCGGGTAGGAAGGGGACATATATTTTGCTCTAAGTTGCTCCTTCATGTCCTTCCAAGTGGTGATGGGAGTTTCCCTTCTAAGTACCTTTAGCCCGAAAATTTGTATCCAATAAGTTTCGGCCCGTTTGGTAAGTTGTATTTTAGCAACCCATGCCTTTTCATCCTCGGACATAGGATACAAAGTGAAGTATTGATCCATTGTAGCTTCCCAATCTAAATATTCTCTAGGAGAGGTTCCATCAAAGGTGGGAAGTGGGAAAGGGGCCATCCTATTGTCCGTCCTTGGGGCGGGCCTATTTTCTCCAAGTTGGTTGAGTCGGCCTGATATGTTATCAAGCCGCTCATTAGCATAGGTCAAGGCTTTCATGAAGTAGTTGACATGGCCCGGGAAGTTATGGATGTTAGTGGTAGGCATCTCTTGGTGGCTTGGACTTATGGAGTGGGCTGATTGGTAAGGTCGATATGAGGTGGCCATATTAGGGGACAAAAGTGATGCACTTGAAGACTCTAAATACATAGACATGCCATAGGACCAACTTGATAGAGACAAGTTGTGAACTTGCTCTGATACCACTTGATGTAAAACCAACCTTGGACCTATTTGCAAGCATTCAAGTTTGAGCAGCGGACTCACACTAGCGAGCTTACCCGTATGGCACACACTAGTACCCGATGGCGACTAGGCGATGTTGGAGAGGGTCTGAGGCGGGACCTTTAGGCTCCAATGGTTGGCTAGCTTGGGAAGAACCCCAAATGGGCCTAGGATGCCCAAATCAGGGGCGGCCAACACACCAAGGGTGTGGGTTAAGTGGATTCACTCTCAACTTGCCCGCGGTGGTCACTCGCGGTACTAGCAATTTGAGCCGAGCTCTCACTCTCCGTCCGACGAAGTAATAGCAATAATACTAAGCTAAGTAAGTGATTAAACCAGTCAAGAGAGGGCCCGAGGCTCACCTAGCCGGCGTGAAGACACCGACTCCGGCCGGAGACGGGGGCGAGCGGGGAGGTGAGGGTATGCACCCGCACGCCGTGTCGATTGAAGCTTCAAACCTGCGACTTAATAATGACATGAACTACACCCCATGCAAGGGGGGGGGGGGATCTAGGGGTGGGGATTATGTGAATTACAGCCAAAACTACCTCCACGCAGGGAGGGGCCTTCATCCGGCCAAGCGGGGTGGGGAATTATGAAGAAAACTCGACGTTCGGATTGATGCCGGTTCTGCCAATCTTCAGAATGGCTGGACAGGGGTGCGGTGATGATGCCGCCACAAATTCCACAGAGCTCAGAACTTGATGAGACTTGTGCCAAAAGCTTTCCAACGGACCAAGGATGATCTCTGAATTTTTGCTGAGCTTGGTACAGTCGTTGCTGGCCGGGGCAGAGTCTGGAATCGGACTGATTGGTTCTGTCTCTGTCTGGTGCAGAACAATGTGGCTGGTTGCAGAGGGTGCCACGATCACTACCAAGCTCTGATTGAGACGAGACCTGAACCGTTGGAACCGTGGTCGAGTCTTCTTTCTGTCGGCGCCAACAGCGGGGTCGGAAGATGTCGGAGAAGACCGGGGTGATCAGATGAGTAGAGAGGTGTTGGTTCTGGCTTCTGTAAACTAACTTGACACACTTGGAGTAGAAAATTCGTAACTTTATATGCCAATGTCCAAATGCAGCTCTGCTTATTGAGGATGAAAGAGGACTTGGGAGGGAAGAATTCTTATGAAGAACACTTGATCTGAATCCCAACAGGTTCGCCGTGGCCGAGCTCCCACTCTCGCTCTGGTTCTCTGCCTGGGGTCTTCTGCGCAGTCGAGGGAGATCGGCTACTGTGGACAGCTCCGACCTCGGATGTCGATGAAATCACCTCGCCTTGAAAGCTCTCTGGATGACCTTTCCATAGATGTAGGCTTTGACACCTGGAGGACCAGGGAGCGGCTGGACCCGATGCAATCTTCAGGACCCAACTCTGCTGCCTGTGACCTGCTATCTGAAACTGCAAACTAGCAAGAATAAAGGGAGTGGAAGGGGGTTAGCTAGGCTTGTGAATGATGGCTGAGGGTTTAGGGAGAGGGGGAGGACGTGTCTAGGGCTCCAGTAGGTTAGGAGTGGCAGTGGTGGAAGGAGAGGGAGGGATGGAACTGCTAGAGGTGGAGATGGGGGAGTTGGTGTGCACAAGAGAGAGGGTGAGAAGAGAGGAGGGGGAGGAGGGCGACCAGACCAAGGGGGGGTCTGGTTTGGGTTGACCTAGGGTGTGGGAGGGATGGGAAAGGGGAGGGAAATTCGAATTTGGGCTTTGGGAGGGGTTAATTCAGCCTTGGGAAGGTGGAGAGGTGCTTAGGGAAGTGATTGGGGTAGGTGGTGGTTGGGAAGTAGGGTTTAGATTGGTGGAGGGTTGTTGGGGCTAGATGGAGAGTAAAGGAGGGTTGTGGGAAGTTGTGGGGAGTTATTGGAGGTTGGTGGGGGTTGGAAGTGATTGAGAGGGGGGGAGGAGAGAGAGAATGGGGCGAATTCTTCCCCTTGAGAGAGAGAGAGAGATAAAGAGAGAGAGAGAGATATTGAGAGAGAAAGCTAGAGGGATTTGGAGTATATATGGAATTCAATATTCATGCATAAGTTCTTACAAATGAGAGAGGGGTGGGGCTATTTATAGACTCCACACTTTTTCTAAGATCAAACTGACCCTGACAAACTAACTAATGACCAAACAGTCCAAGGGAGGGGCGCCCCTAGGCCTAGCCCAATGGTTTGGGCCCATTAACTAATCATACCAACATAATGACTTCAAGACTTAGGAAAATGACTCACTAACCTAGGTACATGACTCAAATAAAAAGAAAATTACATGATATTGACTCAAAGAAAATGTGAAGATTACATAACTAGACTCAAAAATACATGACTAACATAATGGCGCTAGCCGACGAACAATCCTAATCTGGAGAAAATGTGGAGGGGCAAGGGATGCCCTCATCAATAATCCTTCATGAACTCCATCCAACGCCTCTACCTGAGGTTAAGGTCCCTCTGCGAGAACACATACCTCAAACTCTGATGGTCAGTGAACACCTCGAACTTCTCACCGTACATATAATGCCTCCAGATCTTCAACGCGAAGATCACAGCCGCCAACTCAAGGTCATCGGTAGGGTAGTTCTCTTCGTGGGGCTTTAGCTGCCGAGATGCATAGGCCACCACTCTACCATGCTGCATCAACACAGCACCCAACCCAACCCTAGAAGCATCTATACAAACCACAAAACCTCCCGATCCAGAAGGTAAAACCAACACCGGAGCCGAGGTGAGCAATCTCTTCAGTTCCCTGAAACTCTACTCACACTCCTCAGACCAGACGAAAGGCACATCCTTCTGCGTAAGTCTAGTCATCGGGGCCTCAATGCGAGAAAAATCCCGGATAAACCGACGATATATAATAGCCCGCAAGCCCCAAGAAACTCCGAATCACCGTCACAGACCTCGGCCTCGACCACTGCATTACTGCCTCGACCTTGGCGGGGTCCACAGAAACACCATCACCAGAAATCACGTGCCCCAAAAAGTGCACCTCATGAAGCCAGAACTCGCACTTACTGAGCTTCGCATACAACTGGTGATCTCGCAGTGTCTGTAGCACCACACCCAAATGGTACGCATGCTCCTCAACAGACCGCGAATAAACAAGGATGTCGTCCACAAATACAACCACGAACTGGTCCAAATACGGACGAAACACCCTCTGCATCAAGTCCATGAAGGCTGCGGGGGCATTGGTGAGCCCGAACGGCATCACCAAGAACTCATAATGCCCGTACCTCGAGCTAAACGCAGTCTTCTCCACGTCAGACTCGTGAATCCTCACCTGATAGTAACCAGACCGCAAATCAATCTGCAAGAACACTCGAGCAGACTGAAGCTGGTCGAACAAATCATCAATCCGCAGTAACGGATACTTGTTCTTGATGGTCACATCATTCAGCTGCCGGTAGTCAATGCACAACCGCAAGCTACCGTCCTTCTTCTTCACAAACAACACGGGCGCACCCCAAGGGGAAAAGCTAGGATGAATATACACCTTGGCCAGCAACTCTTGCAACTGTACCCGCAACTCCCTCAACTCAGCGGGGGCCATACGGTAGGGAGCCTTCGCCAAAGGTCCCGTACCTGGTACCACCTCGATAACAAAATCGATTTCCCGCTGGGGAGGAAATCCACATAAGTCCTCCGAAAACACATCGGGAAACTCGCACACCACCGGAATGTCCTCGACATCCGGCTCCACGCGGTCAGTCACAACCACGGAGGCGAGAAAACCCTGACAACCCGCATCAAGCAAATGACAAGCTCGAATCGCAGAAATAAGGAAACGGGAAGAGGAAGACCTAATACCTTGGAAATAGAAGGTGGGTCCACGAAGTCGCCGAAAATAAACCCTCTTCGAGGCACAATCCACCAACGCATGATGTGTCTCGAGCCAATCCATGCCCAAAATCACATCAAAGTCCTGAAGCGGCAACGCATAGAGCCTAGATGGCAAACTCCGCCCATCCACCCACACGGAAACCTCATCGAAGCAATACGGAGTGATCATAAAATCACCCGAAGGTAACTCCACTACCAAATCACAGGACAACTGGGTCACCGGCTCCTCGATACTCAGCGCGAAATCCTCCGAAATGAACGAATGAGGCGCGCCAGAATCAAACAAAACCCGAGCCGCACAACCCAAAATCTGAACGGTACCTTCCACGAGCTGTGACGCCACTGCCTCTGCCCTGGTCATATGTATAATCTGGCCTCGAGCTCTCTGCCTACCTCCCACACTAGCTGACCTGGGTAGCGGCGGGTACTGTCCCTGCTGCTGCTGCTGCCTCTGCTGCTGGGGAACCTACTGCTGCTGAGGAAATTGCTGCTGCTGCCTCTGAGGATAGTCACACGTCATGTGCCCTGGCTGGTCACACCGAAAATAGATAATCGGCGCCGTGCACTACCTCCCTGGGTGAAACCCTCTACACCATGGACACGGTCCTTGCGATCCACCCATTGACCCATCCCGCTGCAAAGGTGCCGGCTGCTGTACACTGCCCGATGATGCCTGCCCCTGACCCTTGGACTTCTTCTTACCGAACCCCTTCTTGAAGAACTTCTTGACCTTCGAGCCGAAAGACACGGATCCTGTCGCTAACGCTGCCGGTGCCGGCGCTCCCAAACCACCCGATGCAAGCTGGAAGGAACCCTGCTGCTGGGTAGCCGACTGCTGGCTACGACCTGACAAAGACTGTCCCTGGCTAATCGGTCCTCGAGTCCTCTGCATATCCATCTCCAAAGAAGCCGCAACACGAGACGCTGTCTCCAAATCGGTGGCAGCATTCGCGATCAAATGGTGCCTCAGCTCCAGCCTTAAGCCCTGAACGAACTGTGTGGTCTTCACCTTCTCATGCTCCATGGTGTGAGGTGCATACCGACCTAGCTCAACAAATCGGACCCTGTACTGCAATACGTAAGCCCTGAACCAGGTCCAAGAACTCACGCATCCGCTGCGTAGCAATGTACTCTGGACAGTACGTACGCTCAAAAGTACTAATGAAGTCGCTCCACGCCATCTGCTCAAGGGGACGTGACTGAAAAGACGTCTTCCACTCGGAAGACCACCATGCTCGAGCCGTACCCTGCAACTGGTTACAGGCCAATGTCACCCTATCCTCTACAGCACACCGTGCGGAACTGAACACCCGCTCCATCTCGTCGAGCCAATCACGAGCCGCATCGGGGTCTGGCTGACCGCCATAGTAAGGAGGGTGCAACTACTTGAAATCCCTCACCGCTCAACCCAGCCCACCCCTGGTCGACGAGCCCTCACCAGCCTCTCCGCCGAACTGCTACGACATAAGCTGGTACATGCCACGAAAGAAATCCTCGGCCCCCGGAAACCTCGCAGCATCCACTGCCTCGGTGGCCGCAGGTGGCACTCTGCTCTGCTCCTCCTACTCCTGCTGAACCTCCTGCTGGATCTCCTAACCTCTAGCCGACTGCCCCTGCTGAGAGCGAGTCGCCCGCCTAGGCGCCATACTCGCACCTGAAGCAAAGATAGAAAACACGGAACATCAAGGTTAAGGAAAACACACGATGCCCAATGCCAGAGTCAACTGTACATCATCGCTGTGGACTAGTGGACCACTACAACCATATGTGATTCTCGTATAATTCCACAACCGCGCTCTGATACCAGTTATAACGACCCGAGAATCCGATTACCGGGAAGGCCCGATAACCCGAGACTCGCACCGCCACCCACGAGTCCGAAGACTCGGAAGGGTTAGAAGGATGGTGTGGAAACTGCACAAGTATCACAAATAATTGTAGAATTAAACAGTTATATAAATAAGCAGGAAATGAATTAACATTTTACATGGTCCACAATATAACAATAAAATAACGACAGTAGTCCACAACTAGTACAGAGACAAGAAAGGAAAGTACAGCTACACGGGGCATACCCTGGCTCTGACCTCTGGCACTAACGCTGGGCACCTGAACCGCGCTGAGCCTCAAACGAACTCCCCTGAAGCCTCGCCTCGCCTGAAACACGGTGAAAACACGCAGGGAATGAGTCTCAGAACAAGACTCAGTAGGGATCACTCGAACCCTACCTCGCAAACGGAGAAACCGCTACGCTAGCAGTAAGCAAGTACCTCAAAAAGGAAACCCTGCCATCTACAAAGCACCGGTCTCACGGCACGAACACCGACACACGTGCCACGGCGAAACAACCGGAACCCAACGGCCAACACGGTAGAAACCCGAAGGTCGAAGTCGTAACGACTGACAGCCTAACACTCCCGACTCGACAGGAGTACCTCCCACTAGAAGCACAGCCGGTAGCGTCCCCTGACGACTTACACCGCACCGTAGGTGAACTACCTGACGTGGTAGCGCCTACCAGAGGCACGAACATCGAACAAGAACCACAATGAGTGACTAGCTGGGGTCACGCTCGTCAGCGTAGGTCCAACCGCCCCCAACCACGTGTGCACACACAGACCATGTGTCCTAGGTCTGGCCCTCTAACCGGTTTTCCCCTTAGCCGGACTCTAGCAGCAAGACGTGGGGCTCGACCGAAACCGGTCCACAAACCGTCTCTAAGGGTAGCCTCTCCGCCACTCCCTGTTGGGACCACAGGCGTGTAAGTAGGCTACGACTAGTGGAGGGTCACTGAAGGAGTAGACTCTCAAGTAAATGAAAAATCACGTCCGTATCCGACGACGTACGGGGACCACCCCAAGTACTGGCACCGTCGCACGGCAACCACGGTCGGACAAGAAAATAGGACTGCGAACCGCTCGGGGTAGTCCAAGCCTGACGGTCTACCCTAGACGCGTCACATGCCTCTGACGGTCTAGGCGGGACCGTCACAGGAAGCCTGATGGTTCTTGGCTGGACCGTCACAGACACCTGACGGTCCGACGCCGGCCGTCACGCTCCCAGCGCAAAGCAAAGTGTAACGCACCTGCCTTGGCGCGTTACAGGCTGTGACGCCCCCACGCAGGCGCGTCACGGGGTGTGACGGTCCACACCAGGAGCGTCACACCGCCTGGGAGTTCAAACGCTCAGAAGCGCCCTGACGCGCCCACCCTGGGCCGTCACAAGGATGTGACGCGCCAGGCCTGGTGCGTCACATGCCTTGACCCCCAACGGTCAAAACAACGGTCACATGCCAACGGTCGGATGCCTCTGACGGCCCAACCCAGGCGCGTCACACGCCTGTGGCGGTCTATCGCGGGACCGTCACAGCCCCTGACCCCCAGCTGGCTAACAAGGGCCGTGACGCACCCTTCCAAGTGCGTCACGCGGTGTGACGGTCCCGACGGTGAAACGGCGGGAAAGCCCAAAAAAACCAACCACGCCCCCATGCCTCCACCGGAGAGGGGGAAATCAACGGGGAAGACCCCTGGGGACCCCTAGCATGATACTAGGCCATCAAAACGTGAAATAGCGGGCTAAAATCATAGATCGGGCGAGCTCTCCCCAAATCATGGAAAACCCCAAACCCGCTCAATCAAGCCCCTCTCGGCCTCCCCACGGCCTATAAACTACGGAAAAGAATGGCAAGGAGCTAGGGAACGTCACCCTACCTCAATGGAGCGAATGGTTCGCCGAATGGTCCGTGAACCGCGAAGATTGCTTTAGAAAACCTCGCCTCTTCACGCTTCCCACACTCGCCGCACGGCCACGAGATCGCCTCGCCACCACCCACGTCGTCGCGGCGTCGCCCCACCGCCATCTGCAGCCGGAAGGGAGCTCGCCGCGCTCGAACGGGAGGAAGAGAGGGAGAGAGGGGGGTCGCGGTGGGGAGAAACGGAGGAGGAAGAAGAAGAGGAAAGAGAAGGTGGGGGAGAGAGAGAAAATAGGGGGGTATTTATAGGAAAATCTGGAAAATACCAAAAAATTAAAAATTACATTTTCGGGATCCTCTGAACGCACCGATCACAATGGTACCACTCGTGCCTAGGTGAGCGACTTGGTTCGTTCGCAGCGAGGTTCCGAAAGAATTACCGAAACACACACCGGAAATCGGAAAACACGTGCGAAAAAGCCGCAGAACGCTTCCGGGTCTCCGAAACAACTCCGGATAGCGCCGATCCGAACACGAAAGATGTCCGAAATAGAATTTTGAACACAACAGAGCCTGACACTCCGAGAAACCAGATCTGGGACCCACGAAGAAGAATCCGAAAGGTCCGGGATATTACAATGGAGGAGGAGGAAGTTGCATGGGAAATAGAGAGGGGAAGATGCAATCGAAGAAGGGGTCGGAAGATGAAAACCACATCTTGTAGAGTTCGGCAGTGGGGGAAGGAGGAGTGAATAGAGTTGACAGATCAATGGGAGGGCAGCGCCCACATGTACATGGAATAAACAAGATTTTAGGTGATCTTTCCATAAAATACGAATCGACCATAATCGTGGGAGAACGGGGTTTGGATTCCAATTGTTGAAAGAGAGATGTGAGGCGGGAGGGAGACCAAAGCCCTAAAAATCTCTTTATTTTCCAAGGAATGAATCCCACCCCGGATATGGCCTCGATAGATGCACTGTTAAGCAAAATTGGCCCCGGCCACGAGCGGTCCTTTATAGCACACGTTGAACCTAGGAGACCCCTAATGAGATGTGAGGTTCCCCGTCATCAGGCTTGAGCTGGTTTCAAAAAAAATCAAATGTTTCAAAAAAAAATCAAATATTTTAAAATTCAAAAAAAATCAAATATTGTAAAGTCTAAAAAAAATTAAATATTTCAAAATCCAAAAAAAGTCTAAATATTTTCAAAATCATAAAAAAAGGATTTTCATCATCATGATTTGCATTCCATGACATGCATTGCATTCATTTTCATTTTGTCATTTACCTCTTTGATAAGGCTTACCCCCTTGACCAAAAATCAAGAACTGGTCATTTCCTAACTTGCTATAGGCAAGGGGTTAAGCCTAAAACATATTTAATCTGTTTTCTTTGTTTGTGTGTGTGCAAGGGCAGGTTGAAGTTGAAGGTTTAGTCAGTCCATGACCGTGTCCATCTTAAAATCATATCCCAACTCACTCAATCACACAAGAAAGCCCAAACTCAAACCAATCAAATCATCAATTTCATTCATCTATCAAGCATAAGTCTCTACATCAACCTCAAGGAAGAAAAGGAAAAAATCACTCGGTCCTCCGCTGGGCATCCCCGCGGGGACGTATCTCTCTCAGCTCTCTAACGTAAGCCTGACGCGTCGTCGAAATCTCTGCAACCTCCGCTGGAAGGGTAAGCACCCTGCTCACCTCCCACATGATCAGGGCACTCCTAACCGCCTGCTCATCCTCCTCTGTACCGATCCTCCTCACCTGTAACGCGGAAAGGTGGGATAGTACTGGTAGAACAGTCCCGGGAAGCCCAACCTGTAGGTAGCACCGGTGCGGGCTGTACATCGCCAGTGCGGTATCCCTCACGAGCCTCAGATCCCAACCTGGCCTCCTAGGTACCCTGACAGTGGTATCGCGGAGGAAGTCAGTGCGCATCACGAACCAATCCCGGGGCAGCCTGTTGATGTGTAGTCGCCACTCATCCCTGGTCTTCTTTTCCGTTGTCCTGCACTCTACCTATGGAGAGAACCCAAAGGCGCCGCCTATGAAGAAGAGGGGGTGGCTCCCGAAGATCGTGATAGCTAAAGTAACATCCTCCTTATGAATGAATTTCATCCTGACACCCATCCAGCACTCTAAGAGCATCATGGAGCCAAAGAGAGGACCCCCTAGAGCTGCTGAGGTAAGGCCCTCTTACAAGTAGGAAAGGACGGCCTGGGAGATAGAAAGACCCTGCCACAGGCCACTGATGGTACTAAGGAGGGGAGTCTCTAGCACATGGTCAACTGAGGGGAACAAGATAGCCCCGCATAGGCAAATAGACGCGGCCTTGGCTATGGCCTCATCCCACCCACACCTATTCTTACAATGTTCAACTACCCACTGGCTAAGAGGAAGAAGGTGGATCTGACGTGGGCCTATGAAGGTATGGATGTCCCTACTATCTGGCATAAACCCTCCCAAGATAAGCCTAGGATCTATAGGGGCAACGGTGTGACACATTAAGTCTTCCTCACCCACCTTAGACCTAGGAAAAGAGAAGTAGGTCTCTACCTCTTCTAGTAGGATAGTGGCCTCAAACGATGAGAAAATAACGTATGGGTCTGAGGGTGCCAGATTTCCACCAAGGCCGAGATGCTGTGCCAATCAAGAGAGAGTTTTGGGTAATTTTGGCCTAGTACCAAGAGTGGATGTAGGTACCAAGATCTCGGGATGGATGTCACTCCAAGGGGCAATGCACGGACCATGGGGGCCATCCACTTCAAAGTGGAATAGCGCCTGGAGCCAGGGAGAAGCTGAGATGGAGGGAAGAAAAAGAAAAGGAGAAAGGAAGGAAGAGTGTGTAAGTGAATAAAAAGATTGACTTAAATGAAATCACGCTAACATACCTCTCTCAAAGGGCTCGAGCTGAGATGACGAGGGATCGTAGTCAGCCATTGGAGAACTTCACGCTCCTTCCTGGCCGGCTTTGGCCCTTCATAAACTGCCCCCTCCATGGAACTCCCCTCAAAGGACCTTTTCATGACGATTGGATGAAGAATAACCAAGGTTTAGGGCCTAGAAAGAGAGGTGTGGTGTGAATTGCGAATTTAGAGCCCCCTCCTACTTATAGGGCTTAGATAGAGGCCTAAACCCACTAGGAGTGAGGTAGGATAGGCCTAGATCGAGTTGGGATAGAGTTGGGGATGATTTAGGATGCCTATCATCGGGTTGGGACTCTCCAAGAGAGTCCCGTTCAAACTCTCAGGTCGTATCATTGAGCGGTCTAGCGATAGACCGCCCTAACACTTCGACGGTCTTCTTGAGACCATTCGTAAGCTTCCACACAATTCGAATCCTGGAAGTTAAGCGGTCTAGAACGGACCGTTCTATCAATCACACGGTCATTAAGGAACAGTCCTATCCTTGGAGCGGCTAATTCTGAACCATTTTCGCTTCTTGGCTCTGAACGGTCTAGGAGAAGACCGTGTAGCATGTTGGAACGGTCCCCTCTCGACCGTTTGGGTGTCTGAATCCCTGTTTTAACCTGTTCTCACCTGTATCACTCGAGCCATGGCCGCATATCTCTCCCTCACTCCGTTTAAAGTCTCTCTCTCACTCAGTTTGGGCGTCTCTATAATGACCCGAGAATCTGATTACCGAGAAGGCCCAATAAGCCGAGACTCGAACCGCCGCCCACGAGCCGAGAGGGCTCGGAAGGGCTAAAAGGAGTGTGGAGGCACAAAGAAATAGGAAATAAAACAGAACAAATCAACAATTAATAGAAATAAATAACTATAACAACAGAGTCTAGTCCAACAGAAAGAACAGTCTAAAGCAGTAAAAACGTACCACATGCCGAGTGAACACTCGGCCCGACGAGCGGGCAACTGAGAACCTCTGAACAACATCCTCGAACCACGAGGAAGAACCGCCACACCTGAAAAGCAGGGGTGAACCTCCTGTCACTGGCCCAGTAAGGATCCCACGGAACCCCAACTGAGAACAACGACGGCACGGAAAGCTGTAACTACAAGAGAAACAGTAACAGCAGGAACAGTAAACCCGGTGGCCGGTCAAAACTCGGCACTACAACTACTCCTACTATACCGGTCAAGCAGAAAGAAAAGTCCCGATCTCACAGTCGGGAACCGGACCACACTAGCACCACTTACCGAAGTAAAAACCCACGGCAACCCCGCCGTAGAGGCCTGTCTCCCAGGACACGGCCAACCTGGACAAGCTGTCCATGGTGCAACCCCGACCACCCGGTCGCGGGTATTGCACAACAAGACGCAACCTCGGTAAAGCTATTAGCACTAGTCTCGCGGCACGAAAATCGATGCACGTGCCACGGCGAAACACCCGGAACTCAATGGTCAACGCGACAAAAACACGAAGGTCGAAGTCACATAGACTGACTGACAGTCTGTCACTCCCGACTCGACAGGAGTACCTCCCACAAGAAGCACAGTCGGTAGCATCCCCTAACGTCTTACACCGCACCGCAGGTGAACTGCCTGGTGTGGTAGCACCTACTAGAGGCACGGACACCGAACAAGAAACACAGACCAGTGACTAGCTGGGGTCACGCCCGTCGGCGTGGGTCCAACCGCCCCCAACTATGTGTGCACACACAGACCATGCGTCCTAGGTCTGGCCCTCTGACCGGTTTTCCCCTTGAGCCGGACTCTGGCTACAGACGAGGGGCCCGACGGAAACTAGTCTAAAAACCATCCCCAGAGTAGCCTCTCCACCACTCCCTGGTGGGACCACACGCGCATAAGCAGGCTACGTGTGACGACCCGGATCCCGGATACCAGATATACCCGATAGGACTACCGGATACACCTGATACCACTTGAAACCCGCGTGGCTTCCCAAGAGCTGTAAAGCTCCGAAGGGATAAAAGGATTGTCGTGCAGTACATTGAAGCCACAGAGATATAACAGTAAGTAATTAAATTTCATTAGATCGGTTTGCTAAAGTAGCTGAAATAAAATTACCTTTTAATTAACAATTTCAATTTAACAATTATACCAGAGTCCAGTCCAAGAAATTAAAGACAAGTACATGCCACAAGAAAAGCACGTACACTAAGGTCGGGGGAAACCCGACGCAGGTGCCGCTGGCAGCTACAGACGCGTCACACCAGGAACCACGAACAGAGACGGCGCCACCCACCTGAAAAGCAGGGGTGAGTCTCCAAACAGAGACTCAGTAGGGGTCACGCGGATCCCCACTGAAAAACATGCAGCACACGGAACAGAAAGCAACAGTAGTAGCAAGGCAGGAAAAGCTACACTACAAAGCGGTAAAAAGAACAGGAACAGCAGGAGTAGGGAATAGGCTAAGAGCAAGGGAACCTAAAAGGAAAGGGAAAAGCGGGGCCGTAAAACTCGGAACACGGCCACCGAGAGGAACTCGGCTCCCTAAGCTACTCCAAGCCGTGACAGAAGGGCGACTCTGATCTGACAAAGTCAGGAGCTATCGATCTGCCGACAAGACGCCCGGCCAAAGACGAAGACCTGGAAGGACAGACAAAAGTCTAGAAAAGATCTAGACGGACGACAGACAGACTCGACGACACACACGACTAGAACGTCGTGTACGCAACACAACAATGACCTCGAGTAGGGCCACGAGAGGGCTAACTAAGAAAGGTCACGACACACAAGAAACGCGAAGAGTCACGTGTCACGTGACGGAAGCACATCCTCATCAGAAGAACAGCTGGCTGCGTCCACTGACGTCTTACACTGCGCCACAAGTGTCTCCCCTACGGTACCGCCAAAGCCACGGCAGAGTCGCAGACACGCACTGAACCAAATAGGAACTACAACAATGAGTAACTCGTCAGGGTTAGGCCCGTCGAACTAAGTTCTCAGCCCCTGACCACGTGTGCACACACTGGCTCTTGCCTAAGCCAGGCCCTCTAGCTAGTTTTCTCCCTCGGTAGGACGCTACCGCTGGCCGGGAGCCCACGGAACTAGCTTACAAACCGTATTACGGGAACTACCCTTTCCACCACTCCGAGGTGGGTCAACACACTGGATCGCGTGCGTCGACAGGCTACGACTAGTGGAGGCTCACAAGACACCAAACTCAGAAACACAAGTGCTAGAGTACAAATAAGCTAGAACGTGCTGTCACATGTACTACTAGGCACCACTGGCAGTACGACTACTGCCAACAGATTCAGGACTAGGCAACTAGACATACAACGTAACGATCCTTGAGTCGGACGACTCAAACCAAAGATCGTCACTGATAGCGGAACAAGCCACCAATCGGTCTAATCCTAAGCCATCGGAAATGACGCTCTGCAGAAAATGACTCACGGAGACTTGAGGGAACACCGAGGACTCTCAACACGCCTGGACACGCAAACCAAGGTAAAACGGCACCTCGAGATGTCCAGAACCAAAGTCTTGGACTGGACAAAACTGCCGAAACACACACACAAGGTCACCCGTCAACCACTGGGTCACCCCGGGTGGACCGGAACCCAACAAAGACACGCAAGCACAAACCCTCTTGGCCACCTCGGAATACGGTTACAGCCCTCAGGACATCGGGTGATGTCCGCGTGACAATGGTGAACCCCAAGGTCAAGCCAAGATACGGGAAACCAATCCACCGGTAGACCACTCTCTGGCGTAGGCTATCCATCACTCAGCCACTAGGTAAACCAAGCAGTCAAGGAGGAATCACCACGCAACCAGAGGCAAAGACACTGGTGGTCCTAGAATAAGTCGCTCGGAGAAACTATAGCAGTCAAGGAATAGACCACACACAATTCACCTGAACCGACCGCTCCAGAGAACCACCAGACAGGCAAACCAACACTAGCAGTCCAGGATAGGACCACTAGAAACACCGCCCTAAATCACGTAGACGACCGACATGAAACAGACAGGACATACGGAGACTTGGGGGAACGCCGACACCCTCAAGGCACCTGGGCACACAAACCATGGTCAAATCGTACCTCTAGGTGTCCAGAACCACATCTCGAGCTGGACAAATCCATCGAGACACAGGCAAGGTCGCATATCGACCATTGGATCACACCGGGTCGACCAGACCAGAGCAATGACTCTAACACGACAGATGCGGGACGAGACACAGACACGACAAGCTCGCGATCGTCCCTTAACGAGGGAAGCGTCGGACGTGCGCGGTTGAGAAACCGGCAAGAGCTAGGGTGGTCGGCTTGCACTTTCGTGCCCGGATCGGGTCACGGGACGGCTTCACTCTCTCTCGCAGCAGCGGTGATATGAAAATATATCGAGCTAGATATCCCTACACATGCTCTCTAGCAGCGGCATAAACAAGCATATATGAAATAAGCGAAATGCCAAGTGTAGGAGCGAAGACGATACCTCCACGCGCTCGGCGTGGGGAAGACGGACCCGGCCGAAGTCGTACTCCCAGAACAATTATACACGGATATTACAGAAATGCAACTCGCTGCCCACTCCACGCAGGGTGGTAAAGGGCTACACAATGGGGTCCGGGAGGACCGAATTCGGGTTGACGGGCGGCTTCTCGCGTTGATTCGGCAACACCCGAACACGTGACAGTGGGGCCCACGTGCTGTCCGGAGGGGCCGTGTGGGACCCGGTGGCACCGCTGTAGTGGTAGATGCCCGGAGGGTCGCTCCTTGGGATGGCGGCACGCTGGTTCTCCGGTCGGAGGCCCGGCGGCTCCGTTCGGCACCGGTCGGAAAACCCGATCGGAAATCTGCAGGTTCTGTATTTCGGCGCGCGCTCCGGCGAGAATGGGCGCTGCGATCAGCCCCGATGTCGGATCGACACGAGACTGGCACCGTTGGAAAGCTAGCTTGAAGCTCTTCAACCTAGACCCAAAGATCTGGCCTGGATCTGCTCGGATCTTGACTTATGGAATTTTCAATCTCCTGTTGTATAGTAACCGAAGACTCAGACCTGCAGAGAACTTGACTATGAATTGCCTTTGACCGCGAGGTAGACGTCCGAATCTGGGGTTATGTTCTTCAGAGAAATTGTTGGAAATGGAGTTGGGAAGACAGCAAAATTTGTTTGGACACGTTTAGATGTGTCTATGATTTTATGTGATTTGTTTACTGGACGAAGGTCGGATCTGGGATCTGACTGAAAGTACTGTAGCTCCGGTAGAACATGAATTATTAAAAATAGGTAGAAGGATGATAAAAATTTATGAAACATTGTGGTGGTAGGGGACGATGGACAAAACACCCAGTTAAATTGGGAGGTCTAACATAAATCAAAAGGGTGGTCGAAGGTGGAGAACTCAGGGCTACTATCACTGTAGACAGTGACAGAACAGATCTGAGATAGAGGGTTGAACGAAATGGTAAAAATATGAAACGGTGGCTTTTGAACCTGGATTGTTTTGTGGAGAATGGGATAGAAGATAGGAACCAACCCTCAAAATTTCAAATCGATCTGAGCTTGTGGCTGGCTTCAGGAATTCACGAACTGCACCTCTGTCCAGCAGGACAGAAAACCGAAGACGATCCCGTGGCGGCTCGAAGGCGGCACGAACGGCGGCGGCGGCAGCATAAACGATCACCGGAGGTTGAGAGGGGATGATAGAAGGGGAATACACTCTAGATCTGGGGTTGGGGAAGAGGAAACCAGAGGGAGAGAGGAAGGGGGCGCACCAAGCTCCAAGAACACTCACAAATTTTCTGATTTTTCCATCAATTTTCTCTTCATTTCTTCATTAATCTCTAATGACACTATACATAGGCTTATATAGAAAATGGCAAGGGGTGGGGGGCTGGGAATTTCATGGGAAATAAGTCATTTTCTTCCCCCATGTGGTCAAAACTCAAAAAAAATAAATTACATATGAATGGAGCACTCCTTTGACTAGGTAGGTAAGGTAGGTGGCCAACCTTTGAAATTTTAACCCCTTTGTCTCCCATGTGGTCAATTAGCATTCAAACCTTCTAGATGTCCACCTAGGATGGTTGACCAGCCCCACATAGATGAGGTGGACCAATGGGGAAGGGGAGGGGGCCCCCTAACTGGACCTACTACACATTTGCACAAAAACCCACACAATCCATGGGAATGACGCATTGGCTTATAAAGCCGTACAATTGCGCATATACTTTCCCAAGGATATAACACAAACTAAAAGGACACAAATGTAAAAGTAAATGTACATGCTCGGCGTCGATTCCCATCAACTCTCCCCGGGTGGGAGGAACTCGACCCCGTCGAGTAGGGGTATGGATGCTCGGGTACTCCGATGGATCCGTCACCGTGCCAAGTAACGCGGGTACACTCCACTCCAAGTGATCGTCACCTGCTCATTCCATATATACTCGATATGCGCAAGCTGCCATGGGCTAGTGGTGGACACTCCGGGTGGGGCACTCTCAAAGGGGGAGGTGGCGGCTCGAACACTCACTAGGAATCACCGCTGAGTCCCTGTAGGTGACTAGATCCGGGTGTAGATATAGAACCGATCCCATACTCATCGAATGAGTCCACTCGCCTCTTACTCATAAGAGAACGACAACGAGCTTGCACAAGACACATGCAGACAAATAAACGACACACAAACCATGCAAACAAACCACACAAAGAAGAGACAATACCGACTCATATATGACCCTAGACATACCTAATGTTAGTCCGACCCGTACATGGGTGACGGCGGACCAGGACACCCGAATGTGTGCCATGCATGCATCTGACGTAACCGGTGGTTGACATCATGCGGAAATCCTAGACCTCCTAAGGTGGGCCATTCATGCATATGGGATGTGGATGTGGGAGGCCCAAGAGTATCTCCCCTAGATGATGGTGTATCTTGTAAGGGTACGGGCTTGGTGGGCATAGACGACCCGGCCCGTGGGGAAGGGGTGTGGTAGCGGACTCCCTCGAAGAAGTGAAGTGAATGTGGAGGGTCTAAGGATCCACTAGGGAGTGGGTCAAAGGGATCAAAGAAGGTATGACCCCTTATGGTGGGTTCCCACAAGTCACGGTCCCACGTGTAGAAGTTTTGAAGGTGTGGATAGTCACCTTCTTGAATTATGACGGGTGGGACGGGGATCATAGGCAAGAAGTATGATTCCTCCCTCGGACAAAAGGGTATGAATTCGGGCTCGTTCGGTAGTGGGAGAAGTAGAAGAACCTCCGTGGTGACACAACCCACGGTGCACTCGGAGGTAATGGACCCGAAGGCCGGATGGGTGAAGCTAAGACTAGCGGGTTGGTCAAAGCCTCGGGCCAAAAGATGCGTCAACTCCCATTGTGAATCTAATCCCATGACAAGATCATCCAACGTATCAACATGGTGACGAGATCGAAATGTGGTATGGAATGAGTTGACCGGCACTATAGGTGGGATGGGGTCCATGGATTGAAAGGGAGGTGGGACCAAGCCATCCTTGAGCCAACTAAGAAGTGGCTTGGCTATGTAAAGTGTTCCCATAAGAAACACGGGTGGCTCGGGCTTTGGTAGCTCCAAAGAAGAAGGTTCCGAATAGAGCTCGGAAGGAGCCGGTGGTGATGGAGCACCTACGAGAGGTGAAGAAGCACTTATCCTTTCCAACAAATCCGAAATCATTTTCTTGCATTCCTCAAAGGAGCGGGTTGGAGTAGGGACCTTGGGGTGGACTCGCTCCTCGTCCCTCGACCTAGGTGTGGTCCTAGGTTCAGCTATAAGCGGGGCTTCCACTCGGTTGGAGGTACTTGAGTGGGTTGGGATGGGGGTGCCAAGGGGAGGTTGGTTGGAGGTGCTTGGGCGGGCCACTAGATTGGGGTAGCTTTGTTGGGCTTGGACGGCGGTGAAGGGGTGGGATTGGGTAGCGGTGTGGCCCACTTGGTTGTGGGTGAGTTGGTGGGGTGGGTGAGTGGTATGACCTCCGTGGTTGGAGGTAGGTGGGCGGGGCAAGTAGGCCCTCCTAAGCGCTCTCTTCATTTCCCACCATGACTCGATGGGCCTTAGATTCCTATCCTCCCTCCAGTATTTGATGTTCCTCCAAGTTGCGGCGGCTTCACCAAAAAGTCGCCTTTTGGCAACATCGACTTGCATGGGCCCGTACATAATGTACACCTCGAAGTAATCGTCCATGATGGCTTCCCATTCTAGATAGACACTCGGGTCATCGGACCCGTAGAAGTCCCGGGTCTCGGGCCTCGTGGGGTGGTTCGGGTGGTCCTTCCATTTGAGATAGTATCGCCACCATCCGGGCATTTGGGAGTCCATGGGTGATTGGGGACTAGTGGGTGGACATGTCGACACTAGTAGATAAATCAACTAGACAATGGACTACAACTCTAGACATGATGACCAAGACTCGGTACGTGGCGGAGATAACTGATCCGAAGATCACTCGCGCAAGTGTGCGGCCTTCCCGATAGGCGTAGCCTAACGTTCGGACAACACCTTTTGATATACCGAGTAAAGGGATGCAAATGCAAAAAGACACTTTTTTTTTTGGTTTAAAACAATGATGATCCTAGACTCGACTTAAACCGACTAATGACTAGACGTACATGACACTCTTTTTTTTTGTTGACACCCTAGACTCAACTCGCTCTGATACCAAATTGATGCGGGACGAGACACGGACACGACAAGCTCGCGATCGTCCCTTAACGAGGGAAGCGTCGGACTTGCGCGGCTGAGAAACCGGCAAGAGCTACGGTGGTCGGCTCGCACTTTCGTGCCCGGATCGGGTCACGGGACGGCATCACTCTCTCTCGCAGCAGCGGTGATATGAAAATATATCGAGCTAGATATCCCTACACATGCTCTCTAGCAGCGGCATAAACAAGCATATATGAAATAAGCGAAATGCCAAGTGTAGGAGCGAAGACGATACCTCCACGCGCTCGGCGTGGGGAAGACGGACCCGGCCGAAGTCGTACTCCCAGAACAATTATACACGGATATTACAGAAATGCAACTCGCTGCCCACTCCACGCAGGGAGGTAAAGGGCTACACAATGGGGTCCGGGAGGACCGAATTCGGGTTGACGGGCGGCTTCTCGCGTTGATTCGGCAACACCCGAACACGTGACGGTGGGGCCCACGTGCTGTCCGGAGGGGCCGTGTGAGACCCGGTGGCACCGCTGTAGTGGTAGATGCCCGGAGGGTCACTCCTTGGGATGGCGGCACGCTGGTTCGCCGGCCGGAGGCCCGGCGGCTCCGTTCGGCACCGGTCGGAAAATCCGATCGGAAATCTGCCGGTTCTGTATTTCGGCGCGCGCTCCGGCGAGAATGGGCGCTGCGATCAGCCCTGATGTCGGATCGACACGAGACTGGCGCCGTTGGAAAGCTAGCTTGAAGCTCTTCAACCTAGGCCCAAAGATCTGGCCTGGATCTGCTCGGATCTTGACTTATGAAATTTTCAATCTCCTGTTGTACAGTAACCGAAGACTCAGACCTGCAGAGAACTTGACTATGGATTGCCTTTGACCGCGAGGTAGATGTCCGAATCTGGGGTTGTGTTCTTCAGAGAAGTTGTTGGAAATGGAGTTGGGAAGACAGCAAAATTTGTTTGGACACGTTTGGATGTGTCTATGATTTTATGTGATTTGTTTACTGGACGATGGTCGGATCTGGGATCTGACTGAAAGTACTGTAGCTCCGGTAGAACATGAATTATTAAAAATAGGTAGAAGGATGATAAAAATTTATGAAACATTTTGGTGGTAGGGGACGATGGACAGAACACCCAGTTAAATTGGGAGGTCTAACATAAATCAAAAGGGTGGTCGAAGGTGGAGAACTCAGGGCTACTGTCACTGTAGACAGTGAGAACAGATCTGAGATAGAGGGTTGAACGAAATGGTAAAAATATGAAACGGTGGCTTTTGTACCTGGATTGTTTTGTGGAGAATGGGATAGAAGATAGGAACCAACCCTCAAAATTTCAAATCAATCTGAGCTTGTGGCTGGCTTCAGGAATTCACGAACTGCACCTCTGTCCAGCAGGACAGAAAACCGAAGACGATCCCGTGGCGGCTCGAAGGCGGCACGAACGGTGGCGGCGGCGGCACAAACGATCACCGGAGGTTGAGAGGGGATGATAGAAGGGGAATACACTCTAGATCTGGGGTTGGGGAAGAGGAAACCAGGGGGAGAGAGGAAGGGGGCGCACCAAGCTCCAAGAACACTCATAAATTTTCTGATTTTTCCATCAATTTTCTCTTCATTTCTTCATTAATCTCTAATGACACTATACGTAGGCTTATATAGAAAATGGCAAGGGGTGGGGGGCTGGAAATTTCATGGGAAATAAGTCATTTTCTTCCCCCATGTGGTCAAAACTCAAAAAAAATAAATTACATATGAATGGAGCACTCCTTTGACTAGGTAGGTAAGGTAGGTGGCCAACCTTTGAAATTTTAACCTCTTTGTCTCCCATGTGGTCAATTAGCATTCGAACCTTCTAGATGGCTACCTAGGATGGTTGACCAGCCCCACATGGATGAGGTGGACCAATGGGGAAGGGGAGGGGGCCCCTTAACTGGACCTACTACACATTTGCACAAAAACCCACACAATCTATGGGAATGACGCATTGGCTTATAAAGCCGTACAATTGCGCATATACTTTCCCAAGGATATAACACAAACTAAAAGGACATAAATGTAAAAGTAAATGTACATGCTCGGCGTCGATTCCCATCACACGACACCGGGAGAAGCCATCAGGGCCAACCGGTAAAACATCGGGGATGAGCGGTTCAGAATGGACCACTCAACAGGATGGAGGGTCCGAAAATGACCACATAAAGGGGTTGAACGGTCCGGAGCTGACCGCACAACTCCAAGGGATGGATGGTCACAAAGGGACCACACAACTAGATAAACGGTCCGAACTGGACCGCACAACGGGATGGACGGTCCGAACCTGACCGCACAACTCCAAGGGGATATGTGGTCTACCAGACGACCACACAAGGGGATATGTGGTCTAGCAGACGACCACACAACCCAAACCAACATAAGATGGACGGTCCACGACCAACCGCCCAAGGGGGATGTGTGGTCTATCGTAAGACCACACAACCACAACTGACAAAGGATAAACGGTCCAGGGATGGCCGCCCTTATACATGAACGGTCCGGAACTGACCGTTCAAGCGTCACGACGAGCAAACCATGGGTTCGGCCCGACGGAGGCCTTTCCACGCCCCGTTCATCCCGAGACGAAGGGGATACAGCCATGAACCTGCTGGCAATCACATAGACTCCGTCCGGAGTCAAAACGACGCATGGATCGCAAGAAACGGGCGATTATAACAAAATCACCCAAAAAGGGTTTCCGGACTTCCCAGAGCCCTAGCGGTCAAACGGGACCACCAAACGAAACGAGATCAGTGACTATGGAACGTTGACATCCTAGGGAGTCTATTGACAGTAACTGATCTAAAAATGGTTGCCGTTTTTCGGCGAACCCTACAAAACCCGAAAATCATGATTTAGGCTAAACAAGCCAAAACTCGACCATTTTCGCACCGAACAACGTGCAATGGCAGGGAAAATGGGCAGGGAGAAGTGGTGATCTGTCACCCTACCTCCACCGAAGAAACCGTGCCCTTAAGGGACTAAACCGCGCCGAAAACTGTGCCGCGAGCTCAAACGCCGGCTTTGAATCCACCGTTTGGGATCGCGCCAAAATCGCTCTATCCTCGCCCCGTCGCGCACCCAGCCAGCTCCACAGCGTCCCAAGCACTCGCCCCTAGGTCTTCCGTCTGCAGCCGGAGCCAAGAAGGTGAAACGGGAGAGAAATGGGAGAGAGAGAGAGAGGGTGGCGGCGTGAAATGAGAAGGAGGAGAGAGGAAAGGAAAAGAAATAGAAAAGAAATTAGGGATTTTCCTAATTTCTGAAAATCCGATTTTTGGACCTATCTCAGAAAAATACGCAAAAATAGTCAAAACGACCGGCTCGGAGAGTACATCGTCGCTGCAGCATCCTCGAGTCGATGAACTGACAACTAAAGTCACTGTAGGGTTCCGTAACTAGTACGAGAGAAAAACCCACACGGATCGTAAAACTCAACTCAGTAGCCACAAAAGTGACCCGAAACTCACCGAAATAGATCTGGAAGATCCAATAAAGATCCAATAAGACCTACTAAGGATCCAGGGCATTACATCCTCCCCTCCTTTAAGAAATTTCATCCTCAAAATTTAAGGACTAATAATGGAGATGCAAGGGAAGAACAACCCAACATGGCTATGCACACTACGCATCAGCCAACAACAATGCCGAGAACACGGTAACACAAATCTCGAGAAACACGGCTCAGAGGAACATTGTCAGACCATAATCACGAGCACACGCTCTGGATCGAGCACGACACAAGTGGACACAAGTCTGACACCTCCGAAACAAGGCAACGTCGCTTATGTCTCACCAGAAATGGAGACATGACTGCCACAAGGAGAGATACCGGAAAAAACAAAAACACAAACACAAACGCAGCAAGCGTCAGCTTACACAAGGAAACACATTCCTCACAGCTGATAGCTCGACAACATCATCGGCTCCAACGCCAAAGGTGGTAGAGAACACCTGGCACACAGGACGCCAACGACAACAGCACTTGTAGGATTTCGACTCCATATAGAACAGAGAACCATGGAACTCAACTGCAAGCTGGGTCACATCAAGGCACAACAATAGCTGAACACACGACTATAGGGGACTAGTCATGCATCGAACAGCTCACCAAGGAAAGACCCACGACAACGAGAAACGACAATCTCAGGGAACGCACCTCAAGGACCACGATTACGCCTCGAGAGCACAACACCCAAGAGAAGGAATGCAGAACAGAGGGTACTCTACCAGCAAGGAATGCCGATAGATTCCCCAACACTCGCAAATGCCAATGCCAACACCAGAATAGCTCTAGTAACAGCACGGCAACAGGCAACATCAAGGCACAGGAAGCCAAGATGAAGTCACATCGAGAAAGAACAAACCTCTCGACCCGTGGGTAATCAGCCCACACGCTTCAGCTGCACACTCATAAAATGCACACAGGCATCAAAAAATATCTCGGTATCTGCATCCCAGCACACATACGGCGACATCGCAATTCATGAAAATCACAATATAACACGCGACGAGTACTGATCCAGCGAACAACCGATCGCAAGAAGCCTAAGTGCAAAGAAGAGGAGTACCAGCTTCAGCACAAGGCCCAAGGAAAAGGCTAATCTCAGCTTACCTTCATGTCTTGAAAATGGTAAATGAGCCTTCACAATACATCGGCCGCTGGGCACGGCACGACAAATACGGTACGTAACAACTCTTAACACCATGATGGAGTCCAAAGCCAAGCAACCGTATAACAAAGAGCAGATCAGGCTCAAAACAAAGCTGTCCACGCTTAAGCAGACATAGGGCAAAGGCATCACTAAGACAGCAATCCCAAGGAAAACCTCGAAAAGATTCCACCAGAAGGGACGAGAAGCAATAAGCTCAACCACGAAAGCTCACCAGGAAGGGAAAATCCTAGCTTACCTGAGCAACTTCTCAAACACGGAATCAAATCGAGCACTTCAATAGAAGCGAGACACATCAGGAGCTGAACAGACTCAAACCGAGACGACCAAAACAACGTGAGAATGTGTACGGTCATCATACCAAGGCCAAAGGTCAACAGCAACCTGAACAACACACGGAGAAAACCTCGAACAACGTACTACAGATTCAAGCCTTCCGGCGTACACTGCCACGTACGACAAGATCGAGACAAACACCACGATAGAAAGAAGCGTCTCATCACATCCTGACGAGAACAAAAATCACCTTTCGCAGTGCCAGAACAGCACGCTCAAGACCACATATGAAGAAAACAACGCGACAAATCATCACAACACCTAAGCCAGTAAATGCCTGTACTAGACTTTAAGGATTCTGGATACTACAATATCTCGGATTCCCATGTACTTCATACAATAATGCTCTGATACCAACTGTGACGACCCGGATCCCAGATACCAGATATACCCAATAGGACTATCGGATACACCTGATACCACTTGGAACCCGCGAGGCCTCCCAAGAGCGGTAAAGCTCCGAAGGGATAAAAGGATTGTCGTGTAGTACATTGAAGCCACAGAGATATAACAGTAAGCAATTAAATTTCATTAGATCGGTTTGCTAAAGTAGCTGAAATAAAATTACCTTTTAATTAACAATTTCAATTTAACAATAATACCAGAGTCCAGTCCAAGAAATTAAAGACAAGTACATGCCACAGGAAAAGAACGTACACTGAGGTCGGGGGAAACCTGACGCAGGTACCGCTGGCAGCTACAGACGCGCCACACCATGAACCACGAACAGAGACGGCGCCACCCACCTGAAAAGCAGGGGTGAGTCTCCAAACAGAGACTCAGTAGGGGTCACGCGGATCCCCACTGAAAAACACATAGCACACGGAACAGAAAGCAACAGTAGTAGCAAGGTAGGAAAAGCTACACTACAAAGTTGTAAAAAGAACAGGAACAGCAGGAGTAGGGAACATGCTAAGAGTAAGGGAAGCTAAAAGGAAAGGGAAAAGCGGGGCCGTAAAACTCGGAACACGGCCACCGAGAGGAACTCGGCTCCCTAAGCTACTTCAAGCCGCGACAGAAGGGCGACTCTGATATGACAAAGTCAGGAGTTACCGATCTGCTGACACGACGCCAGGCCTAAGATGAAGACCTGCAAGGACAGATAAAAGTCTAGAAAAGATCTATACGGACGACAGACAGACTCGATGACACACCCGACTAGAACATCGTGCACGCAACACAACACTGACCTCGAGTAGGGCCACGAGAGGGCTAACTCAGAAAGGTCACGACGCACAAGAAACGCGAAGAGTCACGTGTCACGTGACGGAAGCACCTCCTCATCAGAAGAACAGCCGGCTGCATCCACTGACGTCTTACACTGCGCCACGAGTGTCTCACCTATGGTACCGCCAAAGCCATGGTAGAGTCGCAGACACGCGCTGAACCAAACAGGAACTACAACAACGAGTAACTCGTCAGGGTTATGCCCGTCGACGTAAGTCCTCAGCCCCTGACCACGTGTGCACACATTGGCTCTTGCCTAAGCCAGACCCTCTAGCTAGTTTCCTCCCTCGGTAGGACGCTACCGCTGACCGGGAGCCCACGGAACTAGCTTACAAACCGTATTACGAGAACTACCCTTTCCACCACTCTGAGGTGGGTCAACACACTGGATCGCGTGCATCAACAGGCTACGACTAGTGGAGGCTTACAAGACACCAGACTCAGAAACACAAGTGCTAGAGTACAGACAAGCTAGAACGTGCTGTCACACATACTACTAGGCACCACTGGCAGTACGACTATTGCCAACAGATTCAGGACTAGGCAACTAGACCTACAACGTAACGATCCTTGAGTCGAACGACTCAAACGCAAGATCGTCACTGACAGCGGAACAAGCCGCCAATCGGTCTAATCCTAAGCGACGGGAAATGACGCTCCGTAGAAAATGACTCACGGAGACCTGCAGGAACACCGAGGACCCTCAACACACCTGAACACATAAACCAAGGTAAAACGGTACCTAAGATGTCAAGAACCAAAGTCTCGGACTGGACAAAACTGTCGAGACACACACACAAGGTCATCCGTCAACCACTGGGTCACCCAGGGTTGACCGGAACCCAACAAAGACACGCAAGCACAAACCCTCTTGGCCACATCGGAACACGGTTACAGCCCTCATAGGACATCAGGTGATGTCCGCGTGACAATGGTGAACCCCAAGGTCAAGCCAAGATATCGGAAACCAATCTACCGGTAGACCACTCTCTGGCGTAGGCTATCCATCACTCAGCCGCTAGGTAATCCAAGCAGTTAAGGAGGAATCGCCACGCAACCAGAGGCAAAGACACTGGTGGTCCTAGATTAAGTCGCTCGGAGAAACTATAGCAGTCAAGGAATAGACCGCACACAATTCACCCGAACTGACCGCTACAGAGAACCACCAGACAGGCAAACCAACACTAGCAGTCCAGGATAGGACCACTAGAAACACCGCCCTAACTCACGTAGACGACCGACATGAAATAGACAGGACATACGGAGACTTGGGGGAACTCCGACACCCTCAAGGCACCTGGACACACAAATCGAGGTCAAATCGTACCTCTAGGTATCCAGAACCACGTCTCGAGCTGGACAAATCCATCGAGACACAGGCAAGGTCGCATGTCAACCATTGGATCACACCGGGTCGACCAGACCAGAGCAATGACTCTAACACGACACCGGGAGAAGCCATCACGGCCAACCGGTAAAACATCGGGGATGAGCGGTTCAGAATGGACCACTCAACAGGATGAACGGTCCGAAACTAACTGGTGCAGACACCCGAGCGATTGAGAAGCACGATAGGCCGAGCCACCGCTACCGTACGTGGAGCACCACCTGAGCCACTTCGGCATCCATCTGGCTCGGAGACAGTCTGGAGACTCCCCCTTGAGTCTCGGCATTTATCACATTTATTTGGACTTTATTTGTGTGTCATGTGTGTTTATTTAGTTTTATTCGGTTTGTAATTTGGATTGTAAGAGGGGTTTATGTGTAATTTGGGACCACCCGGGTCCCGCGGGCCCCCCCAACCCTCCTCCCATTGATCCACCTCATCCCTAGGGCCCATGTGGGGTCAGTCAACCTTCTAATGGTGGGCTTCTAGAAGGGTGGGCCAAGTGGGGGACAAAGGACTTAAAAAGTCCATGAAGGAGGCCTAATGGTCCAAGGGGTGCCCCCTTCCTTTAGAATAAATTAGGAAAAGATTGTAATTTCTTTATTTTGGTCCAAAGCACATGGGATAATTAATTTGTTGACTCCCAAGTTTACCCCCCCCCCCCCAAATCTAGATCCAGGGTTATTTTGAGTCTTTTTGTATTTCATATAAAACCCTTGTATTTCCAATTGATTAGAATTAATGAACACAAAATTTAGTCTTTTTTGTTGGAGCAGCAAGGGCCGCCCCCTACTCTCTCTCCTCTCTCTTCTTCTTACAGCTGGGAAGGTTGCCTTCTGACGTGGGAAGCCTCACATATCAGTTTCGGTGATCGCCGCCGCCGCCATCGTGCCGCCATCGCACCGCCACCATCGTCACCGGTATTCTGTCCATCCAGGACAGAGCCTCCATCCACGAATTTCTGCTCTCCACCCCGAGATCTTCTTGAGCTCAAATCTTCAGAGTGTATTCCAGAGGTGTCTCCCACGCTCCAAAAAAATTGGTTGGCCTTCTAGCTTCCATTTCATATTTTTTTATTTTCGTCCATCTTTTCTATCCAGATCTGCCTATTTTCAGTCCAGATCAACAACCACCCTGAGTTTCCCATCTCCGGACCACTTTTTGATTTTTTCTGGAACCCCCAAAATTACTGGCGGTTTTACCCACCATCCCCTCCACCCACGTAATTTTCGTGGAATTTCTAAAGGCCTTCATATATTTTCTAAAATTCACTTTCAGGTCCCTCTACAGTTCTGTCTGCCAGTGTCCAAATCCGACCCCCAGTCAGTATAAAATCCCTAATAAATCGAAACCTGCTGTGCCGAGAGCTCAGTAACCTGCTCAGCAACCTGCTGTGCCGAGAGCTCAGGCGGTAGATGTTGGGAGGCAACAGGTGCATGTGGTGGATGATTATGCATCTGATAATGAGCAAGGGGGTTACGGTCGTTGGAATCAACGACGGAATCGTGATGACGATGATGACGACCGCATTCTTAGGGGCGTACGTGCGGACCCTCCCACTTTTAGCGGGTCCTTGGACCCGAAGGTCTATTTAGATTGGGAGGTCGGCATGGACCGGTACTTCGAGTGGTTTGAGATGACGGACCACCGAAGAGTTCGATACGCGAAGATGAAGCTGCATGGGCAGGCCCAAACTTATTGGACCAATGTGGAGAGCCTGCTAAATCAGCGACGTCAACCCCCGATCGGCACTTGGGATGACATGAAAATGAAGTTGAAGGAGAAGTACCTTCCTGCCTCATATCGCCAACGTCTTATAGACAAATGACAAAGTCTCTCCCAAGGGAATCGATCCGTGACCGAGTACACCTCCGAGTTTGATGAGTAGTATTTACGGTGTGGAGTTACGGAAGAGAGCACCATGACCATATCACGCTTTCGGAGAGGTCTGCGGCCAAACTATCAATACAAACTTTTTCGCCGCAATGCGACCACTTTGGAACAAGCGTATCAGGTTGCTCTCGAATTGGAGCAATTCGAGGTCGAGTTCGAGTCTCCCCATCGGTTGGGCTCCTTTCCCCTTCGTAGTGTCGAGCCCCGTGGCTCTTCTGGCACGTATCCGAGGGACCCCATGGCCCGACCTTAGGAGCCCACTCGTCCCGAGCCTTTCGCTCCTAGGCCTCGCCCTCCACCCCCGAGGGACCTTCCTCGTCCCCAACATCTTACGGCACCCACAGCCCGTCCACCGGCACCCGCACCTCCTGCCCGTCCTTTGTTACCTTCACCTCCTACCCGTCGGGAGGATAAAGGGAAAGGACCCATGATTGGGGAGCCTAGTGGATCACGGCAGCAGTGTTATAGCTGCAATGGGTTTGGCCATTTTGCCAACCAGTGTCCCACCCGCCAGTCTCTTGTCATTGGGGACACACAGGCCGAGGATACCACCCCTACGGACCTCGAGCTAGTCAGCTATGAAGCAGATCCGGAGCTAGCTGACGAGTACTATGAGGCCGAAGGTAATGGCCAGGATGCCCAGCATCCGGACGATACCCACGTGGGGGTCGTCAGGTGTATTCTCACCCAGCCACAGGCCAGTGATGACTAGCGACGGACCACTATCTTTCATACATTCTGTCGGCTGGGCAAGCAAGTTTGTAAGGTGATCATCGATAGTGGGAGTTGCATCAATGCAATCTCCACGGGCACTGTCTCCAGCCTTGGTCTTACACACGTGGATCATCCTTGCCCCTATCGAGTATCATGGGTGGATTCCACCTCCATTCCGATCAGGCTGCGGTGTCTGGTTCCACTGTAGTTCCATGCCTACCATGATGATATCTGGTGTGATGTCCTCCTGTGGACGCACTTATTTTCACTTATTATGTTATTCGTTTATTTAAGTGCATGGGTGTGCCAGTCACAGAGTGATGATTTGTTTAGGTCCCGAGGAGCCATGGGTACGCTCGATCTGACTCAGTCAGGCGTGTTGTGACTCCTATGTGTTGATGGTGTTGACATGTAACTTTACTTCATATGGCAACACATTGTTTTGATGAATTGGCAACACTGTTTATGTTTTGATGAAATCACTTTATCAGATTGTCTGTGTGTTATATGCATTTAATCTTATCTTAACACTGAACACACACTCATAGTCTCAATGTCTATACATCGCTGTTGGGCATCAATGTCTGCATATGAGCATCAGGCACCAAGTGTGTACATTGCATAGCATGCAGGCGTCAAAGTCCATACATCCACAGTGCAGTGGCCAAGTCCATACACTGTCCGTCTCATTTAGAGTCTAAGGTGAAGTCTGTACATTGAGCGTCTCACGCAAAGTCCACACATTGGCCTTCAGGTTTGAAAGTCTGTACATCGGTCTTTCAGCAAGTCTGAACATTGTCCATACAGTAGTGCGTCAACTCCTTGAGCTGATGCGTCGACGCTTCAGTTCAGTTTCTTCAGTTGTTAAAGTCTATACATCCACAGTGGACTTTGAAGTCTATACATTGGGCCTTACATTCCAACTCTATACACTGAACCTTCGTTCATCAAAGCCTCAAGTCTGTACAGCGTGAAGTCTACATTTTGGCTTCACATTTTCAATGTATGTACAGTGGCTTTCGCATAGGCAAGTCTGTACATCGGGCTCCTTCTAACTAAGTCTATACACTCCCTCACACTGTACACACTCAGTCTATACAGCATGATCGTCTTTTCAAGTTTATACAGAGTTCTTCACTTAAACTGATGACTTATCCGATACTCTGTCTGACAAGTGTTCTGATCGTGAAGCTTATGGAGGGCACGTGATTCGAGGCTGGAAGGGCAGACAGGCTTGTGACACGTGTGCTGAAGCTGGCTGAGAGGCTGACACGTGGACACAACAAATCAAGAAAGAAGCTCCTGGATTATTCTGGTGCGTCAACGCATTGAGCAAGTAGCGTCGACGCAGCAGTTACAAAAAGAGAACCAATGGGTTACTGGGTTACTCAGATGCGTCAACGCCACCCACTGGCAGCGTGGACGCAGCAGTTCAAGTAACTCCTTGCAACCTCTGGAGTACCCTGGCAGCGTCAACGTTGTAGCTCGTTGGGTCGACGCAGCAGGTTGATGGAACGACACCTTTTAGCTGCTAGTACACACCGATGTGTCAACACAGCAGTGAAGCGGCGTCGACGCAGCACGCCCATCTGCCGAAGACATGATCACTGGATCATCGATGCGTCAACGCCATGGGCTGATGGAGTCAACGCAGCAGTCTTGAGTTTTGCTGATCAAACGTCTTTGAATTGTAGGGCACGTGATCCAAGGTGCCTGGCTCGTGAACCAAATGCTGACACGTGGATGGAATTGTCTCGAAGCTGGCGGATTCCATTGGGCGGGAAAGCATGGAAGCCACGCGCCCTTATCCACCTGCTGATGTTATATATATTAGTCTTCATCTTCTGTATAGGCTGATCGAGATTGGAAAAGTCTGTACATCCTGCTTGAAGCAGCAGCCACCGAGATCCACTGTGAGAATAAAGAAGAAAGGCAGAGAAGAAGAAAAAGAGAGATGAGTTGAGAGAGAGTTATTGTGAGAGCTTGTGAATCAGTCTCTTGGTCCAGTTACCAGAGCTGACATTGCTCAACCTTGAGCTACAGTCGTTTTGGTTTTCTTCCATTCGATTGTGTGTTTCGTTTGTTTTCAGTCTTTGTTATTTTCCTTTGAAAAACTCTTGTTCTATCAAGTTGTTAGTCAGCGGGATCAAGCTGTGAGGCAGCGGGTTGCAGAGGTGTTCCTCTGGTCGGCTAAGCTGTAGTGCCCAGCAGAGCAAGCTGTGATGCTCAGCTGTTGCAGAGGATGTTCCTCTGGTCGGGATAAGCTGTAAGCCCCAGCCGTTGTTGGCAAGCTGTAGAGCCCAGCAGTTTGAAGCTGTGTATCAGCAGTAATCCACATTCGAGTTGAATGTGGGGTGGACGTAGGTTGGATTGACCGAACCACCTAAAAGCCTTGTGCCTCTCGTGTGTTTGATTGCTTGTTCAGCAGATTTTTTTAACTAAAGGTGATACTTGCAAGGGGGGGAGATGGGAGAGAGGGTTCATCTCTTCATTGCGGAAGAAGATGAAACCACTATCCCGGCCACCAGGCAAGCGATTTTCATATATGAAAGCATAAAGAGAAAGGGGTACAGAGGGGGGGGAGGGGAAATGGCCAAAGAGGGCCAAGAAGGGTACAAGGCCCAAGGCCCAAAGAAACAACAACGAGGCCAAACAACCCGAGCGAGGGCAGCAACAGAAGGCTGAGAACCCACAGAGAAAACCAAATCCCTACAAATAGGAGTCTTCGTCGAAGACCCCTTCAGAATCAGACGAGAACACAGAACGGACACCTCGGTGACGACCCGGAGAGGAAGGCCAGTCAAGAGGATCAACCTCCGAACCGTCGGTATCGGGCACCTCCGGGAAGGAAGAGGCGGCCGGCGGCGGGGGCGCCATCGAAGAAGACTGGAGCCGAAGAGAGCGACGGGGAGGGAGAGCAGCATCCTCAAACATGCATTGACGATCGCGCGAGGAGGAGGTGGAGTTGGACCGCCGAAAGGTACGCCAAGGAGCATCGCCCACCACCCTGGAGGGCGGCCGAGAGCGGTCCTGACTAGAGGAGCCCACAAACGCCGTGTGAGCCGCCGTAGATCCGAGGGACCCCGAAGCCGGCTCAAGCCCGGGGACATGGAGAGCCTGGACGAGCAAGGGGAACCGGAGAGGCATGGCAAGATCCGGGGGCGGCACAACACCCACGGGATGCACCGGAACAGGAGGTGGGGCGGAGTCAACGAACGGCCCGGGAGGGGCCCGATTAATCTTCTTCTTCAAAGCTTGGGCGAAGGAGAGGCGAGGGGCGGCCGTCTAAGGAGAGGAGTGAACGGTGCCCGCCAGGGAGGTGGGCTGCGCCGCTGGGGACCAAGCAACCCTACTGGCATTAAGCCCAGAAGAGAGGCCGCCAAGGGGGTGCGCATCCGGAGCCGGGAGGCCAAGGACCAAAGATGAGGACATCCGGCCAACAGTAGGGACAGCCACGGGTGCATCAGTGCACGGAGAGGGGGCGCCCATCCCGGACGGAGAGACTGCTGGGGGGGAGGCCGCGATGCCCGCTGTCGATGGGGAGAGACCGACAAAGCGGGCATGTGCAACTGGGAGAGGTGGAAACGGCTCCAAGCATGACATAGAAGCGGCTGGTGGAGCTCAGGCAGCAATAGAGGGCCCGAGCACGACCATAGCAGCTCCAGAGGAGGAGGCAGAGAGGCAGTCAACCATTCCGGCTGTAGGAAGGGGGCTGCCAGCCAAGACAGAGCCACCTATGCCAGGAGGGCATGGGGGGGGCAGCTTGAGAGAGACCGCCTCCAAACCAGATCGGTCCACGGGAGCACCACCAGCCAATGGCACTGCAGGGGGCAGCACCAAGGAGGCTACGGTCGGAAGTGGAACCGTAGGTAAGTAGTCAACTCCTTGGAGAAAGGCGTCAGTCTCCACGGAGACACCATCCGGGGGCATGAGCACCGGAGCATAACGCGAAGACACAGCAGCAGCATCAAGGGAGGGCAAAGGAGCAAGCATGGGCAGGGAGGGCTGAAGCTCCGAAGCCGTAGCGGCAACAGGCAGAGAGAGGGCCCGAGAAACGGCAACCAAGGGGGACGGAGCCGACAAGACGACCGCTGGCACGGAGGCGATCGCACCCAGTGGGTCAGCGCAGGCAGCAGGATGAGTGCCCAGGACCGAAGAAGCCTGCTCCTCCGCAGGCGGCCGCGATGAAGCGGCCCCGGGCCCAGGGACAGCAATGACTGAAACCGCGCATGGGTGGTGGTCAGCAGGACCAGAGACGAGTCCCTGGGGCTGGGAGAAGGCCTCCACGTAGCCGCAGGCACCCGCGGGCTGGGAACAGGGCAAGGGCAGGGGCCCGTGTGAGGCCAAGGGCACCACGGCCGCCGTTCCTGTGGGCAGAGGGGCAGGCCCAAGCGAGCAGCCAGCCACCAAAGGAGAAGCCAGAGATGCTGGCAAGGCAGTGCCAGGAAGGTCCGCAGGCGGGCAGGCACCGGAAGTCTCCTGAGCTGAACGCCGAGCTGGCTTGGGCGGGGGACCCGCGGGAGGCCTCGCAGGAGGCTTGGAGCAATGGTGGGAAACGTGGCCCAACCGTCTGCAGGCGGTGCAAAAGGAAGGGAGACCTGCATAAGCCAGGGGCTGCCAGAAACCACTACCGCCATAGCCAACCCAAGCACGTAACGGGGGGGCTTTAGTTAGATCTAGCAAGACACAGACCCTTGCCGCATGGGAGCGGGTGCGACAGAGGGTGTTGCGGTCCACCTTCAGGGAGGGGCCAATGCCTCCGGCGATAGAGAGAAGCATGGCCTCATTGAAGAAGTTAGCAGGCAACCCCGGCAACTCGACCCAGACTGGAACCAATGGGGAGTCCTCATCGCAAGAGAAGTTGATGGACCACTTGAAGAAGAAGAAGGGTCTTCCTTTGACGAAGAGGGTGTCTTTGAGGAGAACTTGGAGGAAGTCCTCCTTGTTGCTGAAGCATAAGAGGAGGTGGCGGCGATCCAAAGAGCTCAGGAGGAAGTCCTCTTTGACGTGGAACCGTTGGGCCAGATGGGCACGGATCTCCTGGAAGGGAGAACGCCCCTTGGGAGTTCTGGCAATAACAGCAAACTCTAGTGGCCTACAGGAGATTTGAATCTCGTCCATGCTGAAGAAAGTGGCGGGTTCCCCGCCATCCGTGAACGCCGGAGTATGGACTGACAATGGGAGAGTCGGGGGGGCAATGCTCTGGAGAAGCACATGGGCAAAGGAGGGGGCGCTCGTAGCAGCAGGATGGAGGCTCGGCAGCTCCACAACAGGAAAGGCAGAGGCAGCCCCCCCGGGCGCAGGTGGGCGGGCAGGCCCGGACCACGGTGATATGGCCGGCAGGGAAGGGCCTGCAGGAGGTGTCAAAGAGGGTCCGCTTGGCCGGGGACGTCCGAAGGACGGCTGCACGGGAGACGGGGCAGCCCCACAGGTAGGAGCACCGGGACGATGACCACCTGCCACGCCGGGGTCAAGCCCGGGCAGGGGCTGGGAGACGCGATCCGCCGTTGGGGGGGAGGTGGCCGTCGAGCGGGCAACGACACTGGCCGGCAGGGGGGGCGGGGCTCCACCTCCGCGAGCAGCCGGCAGCGGGAGTGAAAAGAGGCCATCGCCACGGTCCAGGGGAGTCGCCGGAGTGACGCCGCAAGACAGGGGAGGGGGGGCTGGAATGTCGGAGGGAGAGGGTGGGGCGCTGGGCAAAAATAGAGCACCGTTTTTGCCCAGCGTCCCATCCGAAGGTGGTGACGTGGCGGCCAGAGGCAGAGGAGACGGGTGGGAGATAGGTTTGGTCAACGCAGGGGAGAGGGTTGACAGGGATATGTGGCAGGCGAGGGGGGCTTGCGAGAGGGGGAGATGGGCGATCGACGGAGGATGGGCAGAACCGGGGAGTGACGTGGGGTGGTGGGTAAAAACGTGAGAGGAGGGTTAGAAGGTATCATGGCCAGGATCCGACGCTTGCGTGGGCAGTGAAGGAAAGATGAACGGTTGGGATGAGGCCTCGATAGATGGCGTGGGAGAGAGGGCAAAAACATGGCACCCGGAGAGAGGAGGAGAGGCTGAAGGAAGCTCGCATACGTCGCCGGCGGGAAGCGGAGGAGCAGGGCCGCCGGGAGCGCGGATAACCGGCGTCAAAGCAGCAGGAGGATCGGTAGCAGGGCGAAGGGCACCGCCAAGATAGGAGCCAGCTTCCAAGCAAGGAGCACCGCCAAGGGGAGAGCCTGTTGCCAAGCAGTCCACAGCAAGACGGGAACAAGCATGGGCGAGCTTGACCGCTGCGGGGCCACTGACGGAGGGAGCCACCAAGAGGGAGGCAGGATAGGTGGAGGGGGGAGGCAGCAGGCCTCCCCCCCCACAGCCGGCCATCGCCTGAAGTCACCAGCCACGGCAGGAACTTGTTCAGCAGATCTTGTGTGTTTCATTCGGTGCATTGGCTGTGTTCGTCTAGTGTTCTTCTAATTCCGCATTTGATTCTATGCCAAATTTTTAAATATCCAGTTGATCTATTCACCCCCCCTCTAGATCCACATCCTGTGGTGATAGAGCCTTCCATCTAACTTCAACACTTGGTATCAGAGCTAGACTCTTCTACAAGGACTTACCGCCCGAAGAGGATAAGCACAGATGGACGGAAGAGGGATGATAGCTGAAGGACACTCCACATCCAAGCCCCCATACTTCGATGGAACCAACTACGCATACTGGAAGCACCGTATGCAGGTATTCTTGAGGGCTAAAGATTATGAAATTTGGAAGGTGGTTAGCAAGGGACCTTTCGAGCTGTCTCCAAATGAAGATGTATGGACTAAGGAAGAAATCAGAAGGTCCACGCTCAACTGGAGTGCAATCAATGCAATCCAGTGTTCTCTGCATCCCACCGAGTTCTCACGAATATCTGCCTGCTCCTCAGCGAAGGAAATGTGGGATGCACTTGAAGTCATCTATGAGGGAACTTCACAAGTCAGAGAGACTAAGACTAATCTACTAGTCCCAGAATACGAAGCCTTCAAGATGAAGCCTAATGAGACGATCAAGGAAATGTATGCTCGGCTGACCATTATCACAAATGGTCTCAGAGGCTTCGGGAAAAAATATTCTGAGTACGATGTAGTCAGGAAGATCTTGCGATCCTTAACTCCAATGTGGCACACCAAGGCCACAGTTATGGAAGAGTCAAGAGATCTGCATAATACTAAGGCAGATGAGCTGATCGGATCTCTAATGGCTTATGAGATGACTATGCCAAAGATAGAGGAGGCTGACAGAAAGAGGAAGCCTATAGCTCTGAAGGCTGGTGCTAGCAGATCCAGTCGATCCAGCCCCAACGGATCATCAATTGAAGAGAGCTTGTCTGAAGAAGAAGTGGCAAATGCTGATATTACCATGATTACTAGGGAATTCTGGAGATTTCTTAAGAAGGAAGGAAGAAGATTCAGCCGAAAAATCCCAACAGTGGCCGCCGAGACACAAGGTATAAATCAAACCCTGCAAAGAAAGCTGAAACTAATGTTTGCTATCAATGCAGGAAGGCGGGTCACTTTAAAGCTGAATGTCCGACAAATCAGAATCTCAAGGACAAGTTGGTGAGGACACGCGCCGCTTCACTCGACGGAGCACACGGAGCACGCCGGCATCCCTTTGGCTCGGCGATCATTTAGCAGACTAGCAGAGTTATCCCCATTTATTTCATGCTTTAGGCCATGTTGGGCCTTGGATTAGTCCCTGCGTGGACACTTCTATCTAGTTGTAGGCCTTTGTAGGCCAATTAGACATCTTTTGTGCTTTGTAGGCTTATTTAGAGGGCAAAGGGGTTAGTGGGCCATCTTGTGCTCCACTTCTCTTGGCCCATTTGGGGTTTGCGCACCCAACCCCTAGGGTTAGGGTTTTGGGCGCACCTCTCACCTCCTCCAAGTGGAAGAGGTGGCAGCCGCCTTCCCCTTTCTCCACTCCCTCCTTTGGCCGCCCCTTCCTTTGATCCCTCCTTGATTGGAGGAACCTCCTTGATTGAAGGAGAGATTCCCTCCTTGATGGGAGGAGAGCTGGCCGCCCCTACCCCCTCCCATTTGCGCCCCCATCTCCCCATTTGGTGGTAGAAACCCTAGCTCCCCTCCCCAACTATATAGTCTTAGCATTTTCTTTGGAAGAAATTAATTAATACATGAAATATTTTGATTGAGCAGCCATTTGCGCAGCCACCCCTTGGAGAGGGCGACCCTCTCTTCCTCCTCTGCTCCTGCGATGGGAGCAACCCCGGGGTGCGACTCCCCATCCCCTCGGTGCGACGCCGAGGTTCTCCCTCCCTTCTACTTCGTCTCCGGTTCGAGTTCGCGTGTTTCAGATTCGGCCCCGAATTTCAGCGGCGTCCCCATCCGGTGCGGGTCAAATCCGAGCCCCTCCTTTTTTTTGTGGATACTTCTACGAGTCGGCAGCGCGTGGGCTTTGGTTTCGCCTCGATCCGAGGTCGGCACCACCCGTGGCGAGTTTTCTCGTGAGCTAGCACAGGAGCCTCCCTCTCTGCGCGCCCAGATCCACCCTCCTTCTTGCGAAAATCCCACAGGACGGACAACTCCGAGTTTGGAGCTGATTTCTTCAGAGTTTGTACCTCTCGTCGTCCTCTTTCCAACGCCGCCAACCTCGTCTCGTTCCGACGTCCGAGCTGTTCGTGGCGTCCGTTCCCGTGAGGTCGCGCGGGTCTGCCCAGTCCACCCGGTGCCAGGACAACCGGCGATTTCCAAAGTTCACAGCGTCCAACCCTGACCAGATCTGATCGAGCTCTTTGGTCCGGACCTGCTGCTCTGCGTCCCCGACGTCCTCCCACAAGCGGGGCCTCGTTCGCCTACCGGAGCAGCGAGTTACCATTTTCCCCGCTCGACAGCGCAGTTCTGGGAGCAGATTCCTTGTCCCCACTTGCAGGTGTGGCCACGGCTTCCACGGACGGAATCTGAGCACGCCTTTTGGCCGAGGCTTCCTCCTACGACCTAACTACGCGCCCTCGCTGACGGCGCCCCAATCAGACTCCGGATCCATTCGTGGGAACGTTTACCACCGAGTCGCGCGTTGCTGCGATTCTGCCGATCGTCATCCGGACCCTCCTCGTGGCCAACCCTTCACCGAGTGCCGCCCGTCAGCCCGTGTATCGGCCGCCCCGAATGGAATTGTTGTAGCCTGTTATCTCCCTGCGAGGAGTGGGCACCATTGCTGGCTTGTACCTATTCTTTCATTGTGTGTATCGGGGTTGTCGGTCTCGGCCGGGGTTCCTTCCCCACGCCTAGGCGTGGAGGTACGTGCGACGCTCCCCCCCCCCTTGGCAGTTTGCTTTACTAGTATGTGATCTTGTATGCCGCGTGAGAGTGTAGGGATCCTAGCTAGCATTCAACACCGCGAGATCGTGAGTGAGAGTATCCCATTCCGTGGCCCTAGTCGAGCACCGAGCTCGGACTAGACTCCTATAGTTGCGCGTCGGCTCCTTTGCCGCTTTGATCCACTCGCTTCCCTCATAGGGACGACCGTGGACTTGGGTTTCTTGTTGAGAGACGCCTCTCTTCGGAGGAATAGTACGGAGGTCGATCACTCGGCTTGCCTTGTCACGTGTGAGTGCTGGCCGCACTTGGTCTTCATCATAGGTTTAGTCCATTTGTCAGTTCCGTCCCGCATCAAATTTGGTATCAGAGCTTAGGGAACCAGTTTGTTCTAACAAATTGGGGTCTTAGGTCATTCGAGTCTTTAGGTTGTCTAGGGTGCAATTGAGGCCTTAGAGTTATCTAGGTTGCATTGAGTCTCTTAGTTCATCTAGGTAACCCACCATTGCATTAGGTTTGTGTCTAGTTTGAGTTTTGTCCTTGTCTCGTTGAGTCTTGCATGTCCAGCTCCGCGCCAACCCCATGGTGGTTCCTCGAGCCCACATGTCAGATTAGTCATCCCTATTGGCCCGATTCGATGCTCTTATGGTATGACCCCTAAGTGTCGCCCCTACCACTCAGTCGTCGGGAGACCCGATCCCTATACCGATGACCGAGTCATTCCAGCGCCCTGTCATGTCCACTGCCATCCTACCTAATGGGAAGCATACGGAGATCGACTTCATCAGTAGGGTGTCGTCTAACTGTGTCTCACAAGACATTATTGAGTCACTCTCTAAGACTGGGGAGATTGTTCTCCGTGATGGTTTAGCTTTTATCGAGTTTCAACGGTGGTTTGGCCCCGTTAAATATTCCGATGGCGCTTGGTGCAAGATCAGCACACTTGCTGGTCCATGCATCATTTTAGGGCGAACTTGGTTGGAGGAAAGAAGTGCGACCATCGACCTGGATAGGAGGACCTGCACCTTACACCCATCTCACCTTCCCGGTGAGTTTGTCTTCCATGACGACGTTACGCCGACCACCTCCATGTCATCACCTGGGTTTGTTCCAGTGAGTTACGAGGCTGAACAGGAGTTGATTGAGGAGTACCTAACTGAGGTTGAGGAGTTAGGGAGTGATCCCCTCCACATCATAGAGGACTCCGTTTCCACTCCCGAGAGAGAGGCTTCACCCTTAGACCCTCATATAGAGACATTCTTACCTTCCGAGGGTGAACTGGTCATTGGTGAGTCTTTAGCTAGCTGGCTAAGGGAGGGTCCACTTCTAGATGTCTCCATTCCTTGCTATACACCCATGGGACCAGCCCTCCCAATAATACCCCTTAACTCCTTTCACACCACTTTTCGGTCCTTCTGCTTTCTTGAAAATGTGAAGGACTTCCTTAGGAGTTTAGATTATCAATGGGAGTTGACTTATATGTTGACCTTAGGGTCTGACCAACCCTATAGTCATAGCTTTACACTCCCTACTTTGGGGTCTATTACCTCGGTCTACACCATAGGACATATCACATCCGAGGTCCTTTTATTATTTCCCATACCCGTGGAGGTTGATTTTGTCCCCGCTTATGGTTTCACGGTCCCGAGGGAGGAACCTTGCCTTCCTTGCCTTCCTCATGAGCCTCTTGCCCCATATATGAGAGTGCCTGAAGGTGATTATCTGCACCTGGGCGAATGTCGCACATGGGCAAGTATAGTGAAGGGACCTGTCGGGAGGGGTCATCATTTCTCTGACCCTTTCGATCCCCTCCCTAGTGAGCCTCTCGACCCATATTCTTTTCCCCACCTTGTCGAGGAGGTCCACTATCATACACCACCTAGGCCTTCTAGTCAACACCTCACCTTACCGGCATCCAGATGCCCGAGCTTAGGAGGCCAGGGACACATGTCTCTTCCCCATGTTTCTTCATGTCCACCATCATATAGGGGTTTGTCTCATATAGGGAATGTCATGAGTGAGTTTGGGCAATTTAGTCCCCATGAGTCTACCACATTCCGTAGGACACCCATGCATGATAGATACAACTTTGGTTGTCCTGGTCCTCCCCGTGTTGTCCAGTCATGTAGGCGTCATAGACATGCTGGGTCTATGTTTGGATGCCCTGGGCCACCCATGCATTCATATCGGTATGAGTCCACGCCACTAGTTTGGAGTCTACATCATCATCACCCCCTCGAGGCCAGCAACGCACGTTATAAGGATCTAGCTGATGCGCATCGACGCACCCGTGAGTTCCAAGTGGGAGAGTACGTCATGATCAGGGTTAGACCTGAACGGTTCCCTTCGGGGGCCATGAAGAAACTCCAGGACCGCGGTGCAGGACCCTTCCGAGTTCTGAAGCGAATAGGGTCGAATGCGTATGAGATTGAGCTACCAGACGACTATGGGATCAGTTCGACGTTCAATGTCTCTGATCTGATGGCATATCGGGATCCCGCGGTGATTCCCAGTGAGCTTTTTGGGCCTACCCCTCCTGTTGAGAGCATTACACCATCTGAGCGTCCACCTCCTCCAGCCCCATTACAGACACGCGAGCATATAGATTGCATACTGGATGAGCAGGTGACCACGACCAGGAGCGGAGCCTACCAGCGCTTTCTAGTGCGTTGGAGAGGGCACCCTGCGACAGACGACACCTGGATCACACGTGGAGAGCTGGAGCAGATCGACCCGGACCTGCTGGAGCGTTACTTGAGCGACCGTGACCCTTACTCGACGGGGTCGAGTTCTTCCCACCCGGGGAGAATTAGTGAGGACACGCGCCGCTTCACTCGGCGGAGCACACGGAGCACGCCGGCATCCCTTTGGCTCGGCGATCATTTAGCAGACTAGCAGAGTTATCCCCATTTATTTCATGCTTTAGGCCATGTTGGGCCTTGGATTAGTCCCTGCGTGGACACTTCTATCTAGTTGTAGGCCTTTGTAGGCCAATTAGACATCTTTTGTGCTTTGTAGGCTTATTTAGAGGGCAAAGGGGTTAGTGGGCCATCTTGTGCTCCACTTCTCTTGGCCCATTTGGGGTTTGCGCACCCAACCCCTAGGGTTAGGGTTTTGGGCGCACCTCTCACCTCCTCCAAGTGGAAGAGGTGGCAGCCGCCTTCCCCTTTCTCCACTCCCTCCTTTGGCCGCCCCTTCCTTTGATCCCTCCTTGATTGGAGGAACCTCCTTGATTGAAGGAGAGATTCCCTCCTTGATGGGAGGAGAGCTGGCCGCCCCTACCCCCTCCCATTTGCGCCCCCATCTCCCCATTTGGTGGTAGAAACCCTAGCTCCCCTCCCCAACTATATAGTCTTAGCATTTTCTTTGGAAGAAATTAATTAATACATGAAATATTTTGATTGAGCAGCCATTTGCGCAGCCACCCCTTGGAGAGGGCGACCCTCTCTTCCTCCTCTGCTCCTGCGACGGGAGCAACCCCGGGGTGCGACTCCCCATCCCCTCGGTGCGACGCCGAGGTTCTCCCTCCCTTCTACTTCGTCTCCGGTTCGAGTTCGCGTGTTCCAGATTCGGCCCCGAATTGCAGCGGCGTCCCCATCCGGTGCGGGTCGAATCCGAGCCCCTCCTTTTTTTTGTGGATACTTCTACGAGTCGGCAGCGCGTGGGCTTTGGTTTCGCCTCGATCCGAGGTCGGCACCACCCGTGGCGAGTTTTCTCGTGAGCTAGCACAGGAGCCTCCCTCTCTACGCGCCCAGATCCACCCTCCTTCTTGCGAAAATCCCACAGGACGGACAACTCCGAGTTTGGAGCTGATTTCGTCAGAGTTTGTACCTCTCGTCGTCCTCTTTCCAACGCCGCCAACCTCGTCTCGTTCCGACGTCCGAGCTGTTCGTGGCGTCCGTTCCCGTGAGGTCGCGCGGGTCTGCCCAGTCCACCCGGTGCCAGGACAACCGGCGATTTCCAAAGTTCACAGCGTCCAACCCCGACCAGATCTGATCGAGCTCTTTGGTCCGGACCTGCTGCTCTGCGTCCCCGACGTCCTCCCACAAGCGGGGCCTCGTTCGCCTACCGGAGCAGCGAGTTACCATTTTCCCCGCTCGACAGCGCAGTTCTGGGAGCAGATTCCTTGTCCCCACTTGCAGGTGCGGCCACGGCTTCCACAGACGGAATCTGAGCACGCCTTTTGGCCGAGGCTTCCTCCTGCGACCTAACTACGCGCCCTCGCTGACGGCGCCCCAATCGGACTCCGGATCCATTCGTGGGAACGTTTACCACCGAGTCGCGCGTTGCTGCGATTCTGCCGATCGTCATCCGGACCCTCCTCGTGGCCAACCCTTCACCGAGTGCCGCCCGTCAGCCCGTGTATCGGCCGCCCCGAATGGAATTGTTGTAGCCTGTTATCTCCCTGCGAGGAGTGGGCACCATTCCTGGCTTGTATCTATTCTTTCATTATGTGTATCGGGGTTGTCGGTCTCGGCCGGGGTTCCTTCCCCACGCCTAGGCGTGGAGGTACGTGCGACGCTCCCCCCCCCCTTGGCAGTTTGCTTTACTAGTATGTGATCTTGTATGCCGCGTGAGAGTGTAGGGATCCTAGCTAGCATTCAACACCGCGAGATCGTGAGTGAGAGTATCCCATTCCGTGGCCCTAGTCGAGCACCGAGCTCGGACTAGACTCCTATAGTTGCGCGTCGGCTCCTTTGCCGCTTTGATCCACTCGCTTCCCTCATAGGGACGACCGTGGACTTGGGTTTCTTGTTGAGAGACGCCTCTCTTCGGAGGAATAGTACGGAGGTCGATCACTCGGCTGAACAGGAGTTGATTGAGGAGTACCTAACTGAGGTTGAGGAGTTAGGGAGTGATCCCCTCCACATCATAGAGGACTCCGTTTCCACTCCCGAGAGAGAGGCTTCACCCTTAGACCCTCATATAGAGACATTCTTACCTTCCGAGGGTGAACTGGTCATTGGTGAGTCTTTAGCTAGCTGGCTAAGGGAGGGTCCACTTCTAGATGTCTCCATTCCTTGCTATACACCCATGGGACCAGCCCTCCCAATAATACCCCTTAACTCCTTTCACACCACTTTTCGGTCCTTCTGCTTTCTTGAAAATGTGAAGGACTTCCTTAGGAGTTTAGATTATCAATGGGAGTTGACTTATATGTTGACCTTAGGGTCTGACCAACCCTATAGTCATAGCTTTACACTCCCTGCTTTGGGGTCTATTACCTCGGTCTACACCATAGGACATATCACATCCGAGGTCCTTTTATTATTTCCCATACCCGTGGAGGTTGATTTTGTCCCCGCTTATGGTTTCACGGTCCCGAGGGAGGAACCTTGCCTTCCTTGCCTTCCTCATGAGCCTCTTGCCCCATACATGAGAGTGCCTGAAGGTGATTATCTGCACCTGGGCGAATGTCGCACATGGGCAAGTATAGTGAAGGGACCTGTCGGGAGGGGTCATCATTTCTCTGACCCTTTCGATCCCCTCCCTAGTGAGCCTCTCGACCCATATTCTTTTCCCCACCTTGTCGAGGAGGTCCACTATCATACACCACCTAGGCCTTCTAGTCAACACCTCACCTTACCGGCATCCAGATGCCCGAGCTTAGGAGGCCAGGGACACATGTCTCTTCCCCATGTTTCTTCATGTCCACCATCATATAGGGGTTTGTATCATATAGGGAATGTCATGAGTGAGTTTGGGCAATTTAGTCCCCATGAGTCTACCACATTCCGTAGGACACCCATGCATGATAGATACAACTTTGGTTGTCCTGGTCCTCCCCGTGTTGTCCAGTCATGTAGGCGTCATAGACATGCTGGGTCTATGTTTGGATGCCCTGGGCCACCCATGCATTCATATCGGTATGAGTCCACGCCACTAGTTTGGAGTCTACATCATCATCACCCCCTCGAGGCCAGCAACGCACGTTATAAGGATCTAGCTGATGCGCATCGACGCACCCGTGAGTTCCAAGTGGGAGAGTACGTCATGATCAGGGTTAGACCTGAACGGTTCCCTTCGGGGGCCGTGAAGAAACTCCAGGACCGCGGTGCAGGACCCTTCCGAGTTCTGAAGCGAATAGGGTCGAATGCGTATGAGATTGAGCTACCAGACGACTATGGGATCAGTTCGACGTTCAATGTCTCTGATCTGGTGGCATATCGGGATCCCGCGGTGATTCCCAGTGAGCTTTTTGGGCCTACCCCTCCTGTTGAGAGCATTACACCATCTGAGCGTCCACCTCCTCCAGCCCCATTACAGACACGCGAGCATATAGATTGCATACTGGATGAGCAGGTGACCACGATCAGGAGCGGAGCCTACCAGCGCTTTCTAGTGCGTTGGAGAGGGCACCCTGCGACAGACGACACCTGGATCACACGTGGAGAGCTGGAGCAGATCGACCCGGACCTGCTGGAGCGTTACTTGAGCGACCGTGACCCTTACTCGACGGGGTCGAGTTCTTCCCACCCGGGGAGAATTGGTGAGGACACGCGCCGCTTCACTCGACGGAGCACACGGAGCACGCCGGCATCCCTTTGGCTCGGCGATCATTTAGCAGACTAGCAGAGTTATCCCCATTTATTTCATGCTTTAGGCCATGTTGGGCCTTGGATTAGTCCCTGCGTGGACACTTCTATCTAGTTGTAGGCCTTTGTAGGCCAATTAGACATCTTTTGTGCTTTGTAGGCTTATTTAGAGGGCAAAGGGGTTAGTGGGCCATCTTGTGCTCCACTTCTCTTGGCCCATTTGGGGTTTGCGCACCCAACCCCTAGGGTTAGGGTTTTGGGCGCACCTCTCACCTCCTCCAAGTGGAAGAGGTGGCAGCCGCCTTCCCCTTTCTCCACTCCCTCCTTTGGCCGCCCCTTCCTTTGATCCCTCCTTGATTGGAGGAACCTCCTTGATTGAAGGAGAGATTCCCTCCTTGATGGGAGGAGAGCTGGCCGCCCCTACCCCCTCCCATTTGCGCCCCCATCTCCCCATTTGGTGGTAGAAACCCTAGCTCCCCTCCCCAACTATATAGTCTTAGCATTTTCTTTGGAAGAAATTAATTAATACATGAAATATTTTGATTGAGCAGCCATTTGTGCAGCCACCCCTTGGAGAGGGTGACCCTCTCTTCCTCCTCTGCTCCTGCGACGGGAGCAACCCCGGGGTGCGACTCCCCATCCCCTCGGTGCGACGCCGAGGTTCTCCCTCCCTTCTACTTCGTCTCCGGTTCGAGTTCGCGTGTTCCAGATTCGGCCCCGAATTGCAGCGGCGTCCCCATCCGGTTCGGGTCGAATCCGAGCCCCTCCTTTTTTTGGTGGATACTTCTACGAGTCGGCAGCGCGTGGGCTTTGGTTTCGCCTCGATCCGAGGTCGGCACCACCCGTGGCGAGTTTTCTCGTGAGCTAGCGCAGGAGCCTCCCTCTCTGCGCGCCCAGATCCACCCTCCTTCTTGCGAAAATCTCACAGGACGGACATCTCCGAGTTTGGAGCTGATTTCTTCAGAGTTTGTACCTCTCGTCGTCCTCTTTCCAACGCCGCCAACCTCGTCTCGTTCCGACGTCCGAGCTGTTTGTGGCGTCCGTTCCCGTGAGGTCGCGCGGGTCTGCCCAGTCCACCCGGTGCCAGGACAACCGGCGATTTCCAAAGTTCACAGCGTCCAACCCTACCAGATCTGATCGAGCTCTTTGGTCCGAACCTGCTGCTCTGCGTCCCCGACGTCCTCCAACAAGCGGGGCCTCGTTCGCCTACCGGAGCAGCGAGTTACCATTTTCCCCGCTCGACAGCGCAGTTCTGGGAGCAGATTCCTTGTCCCCACTTGCAGGTGCGGCCACGGCTTCCACGGACGGAATCTGAGCACGCCTTTTGGTCGAGGCTTCCTCCTGCGACCTAACTACGCGCCCTCGCTGACAGCGCCCCAATCGGACTCCGGATCCATTCGTGGGAACGTTTACCACCGAGTCGCGCGTTGCTGCGATTCTGCCGATCGTCATCCGGACCCTCCTCGTGGCCAACCCTTCACCGAGTGCCGCCCGTCAGCCCGTGTATCGGCCGCCCCGAATGGAATTGTTGTAGCCTGTTATCTCCCTGCGAGGAGTGGGCACCATTGCTGGCTTGTACCTATTCTTTCATTGTGTGTATCGGGGTTGTCGGTCTCGGCCGGGGTTCCTTCCCCACGCCTAGGCGTGGAGGTACGTGCGACGCTCCCCCCCCCTTGGCAGTTTGCTTTACTAGTATGTGATCTTGTATGCTGCGTGAGAGTGTAGGGATCCTAGCTAGCATTCAACACCGCGAGATCGTGAGTGAGAGTATCCTATTCCGTGGCCCTAGTCGAGCACCGAGCTCGGACTAGACTCCTATAGTTGCGCGTCGGCTCCTTTGCCGCTTTGATCCACTCGCTTCCCTCATAGGGACGACCGTGGACTTGGGTTTCTTGTTGAGAGACGCCTCTCTTCGGAGGAATAGTACGGAGGTCGATCACTCGGCTTGCCTTGTCACGTGTGAGTGCTGGCCGCACTTGGTCTTCATCATAGGTTTAGTCCATTTGTCAGTTCCGTCCCGCATCACAAGTCCAAGAAGAAGAACACAAAAGGGAAAGCTCTGGTGAGTACCTGGAGTGATGAGGACGAGGGATCTTTGAGCGTCACTTCGGACAGTGAAGTTGAAGCTGAGAAGCCAATCTGTCTCATGGCAACCAGCTCAGAAGATAGAGAGGAAGAATCTGATGAGGTATCCTCTTGCTATGAAAATTTTACTATTACTGATTGGATGGTTGCCTATGATGAACTTACTGACAGAGTAGATGAGGTCAGAAAAAAAAACAGGCATCTTCGAAGAAAAATTAAAATCATGCAAAATGATACTTCATTGTCTGATAAAATTGCCTGCTTAGAAACTGAAAACAGTAAGCTGAAACTCACATGTTCTGAATTTGAAGAAATCAATAAAGAACTGAAAATGTCTAAGGAAGAAAATGTGAGATTAGACAATGAAATTGATGCAAGGAAACTGAAAATTTAGAATTATGAAAATGAGATAAAGATTATTTCTGAAAAATATGAAGCTGTCCTCAATGTGAATAATGAGTTAAAAAAATCTATTGATGAAGTTCAGAAAGATAATGAGGATAAGATAAAAATAATTGAGAAAATGACCCAAGGATCTGAAAATTTAGATGCATTATTGGGGTCAAAAGTAAATTTCAGAAGAGAGGGCTTAGGATTCAACTCTAGTGCAACCAAAAGCTTTGGAATGAAAACTATTTCCTTTGTTGCACAAAAGGAGAAAGGACCTCTGATCAACATGAATTCTAATAATGCTATAAAAACACATTTGAATCTGAAAAGGCTGAATGCAGAGGAGAAGGGCAAACAGAAAGTAGGTGAGCCTAGTAGAATTGGCACTTCCAAACCTAGCTCTAGTGCTCAACCCAAGGTTAGGGGTCAGTCTGTTCAGATAAACAAACCTCATATCAATGATTCAATGCCAAAAAGTCTTCACCACCACCATCACTGAAAAGGACCCAACCAAAACCTATGAATAGGTCAACAGGGTCAAGGGTGCAGGGAAGACAAAACATTTTCAGAAGTCAGCCCAACAAATTCAATTCACCTAGAGTTCAGCCCTACTACCCCAAACAACCAATCTATCCTAATGGGTATGGGTGGACTAGAACTCAAGGGATGTATACAGGGTATGTTCATCAACCTACACACTTTTACAGACCCTATGTCAGAAATTGGGAAAATGGGTGTGGTAGTCGGATGCCTAGGAATTACCAATATTTCCACAGCCAGTCTAGGAACTACCATGGCCAAAACTTTATGAATGCAACCTGGCCAAAGTATTAGCACAATAACAAAAATTCTGTGAATAACTTTGTTGGTGCATATAAGAAGAAAGTCAACAAGAAAAAGCAAAACAAAAGGAAATCTGGAAAATCCACTGAACAGAACTGCTTCAAACAAATGTGGATTCCCAAAACCATGCTTTCTTTCTTTACTTGCACTTCATCTGCATTGGAGCCCAATCAGACTTGGGTTCCAAACTCTTTGCCCTAATTGTGTGTGCAGGTATGCCTGGCAGCCAAGAGCAACTGGTGGTACTTGGACAGTGGCTGCTCCAGGCATATGACAGGAGATAAGGCCAAGTTTTGTATGCTAACTGAAAAGCTAGGATGCCTTGTCACCTTTGGAAGCAACACAAAGGGTAGGATCATTGGATCAGGTAAGGTAGGTAAGTGCTCTACCTGCTGCATTGATGATGTTATGCTGGTTGAAGGGTTAGCTTACAATTTACTTAGTATCAGCCAGTTGTGTGATAAGGGTCATAAGGTTTTATTTGATTCTCAATGCTGCAAGGTTTTTGAACCTGATTCAGAAATTATAAAATTCTCTGGAAAAAGAATAAATAACACATACATGATAGATCTAGATGATATTCAACATTCTAACCTATGTCTTACTACCAATAGAGTAGATTTAGCATTTTTATGGCATCGTAGGTTAGGCCATGCTAGTTATACCATTTTGCATAAACTGAACAAGCATAGCATGGTTAGAGGACTTCCTGAAGTTTCCTTCAAGAAAGAAAATAAAATCTGTGATGCATGCACTCAATCAAAGATAACTAGAAAGTCATTTAAGTCTAGAATTGAAAATCTGTCTTCCAAACCCTATGAGCTGATACACATGGATCTCTTTGGGCCAACCAGATCTGTCAGCTTATCAGGAAGGAGTTATGGGTTTGTCATGGTAGATGACTTTTCTAGGTATACTTGGGTTTATTTCTTATCTAATAAGAGTGATGCTTTCTCAGAATTTCAGGAGTTTTATGTTAAAATAAATTAGAAAATTGAAAATATTTTGACTGATCATGGAGGTGAGTTTGAAAACTCACAGTTTGATGAACTCTGCAGGTCAAATGGAATCAACCATAGGTACTCCTCACCAAGGACACCTGAGCAGAATGGGGTTGTGGAGAGAAGGAACAGAACCCTAGTGGAGATGGGTCGTACACTTCTTACTGAAGGTGGTATACCAAGGAAATTTTGGGCTGAAGCAGTGAACACTGCCTGTTATGTAATTAACAGAGTCATGGTAAGACCTTCTACCCAGCAAACACCATATGAGATCTTAAAGGGTAAGAAACCTTCTATTGCTCATTTCAAGGTTTTTGGTTGCAAATATTTTATTCATATAAATGATAAAAGAGACCTTGATAAATTTGAACCTAAAGGTGAACCAGGAATCTTTCTTGGTTATTCTGAAAACACACGAGCATATAGAGTGTACAATCTGAACTCTAAAACTGTTGAAGAATCTCCACACATAATTTTTGATGAATCCTTGATAAATTCTAACGTTGGTCAATGCAGGAATGAAGACAATGGTGAAATCTTGAAGGAAGGAGATCCTGAAGACAATTCAGAGGATGAAGAAGGACATACAGAACTTAATGAAGAGGAGTCTACAGTTCAGGGGGAGGTAAATCAATCACATGACAATTCAATTGTTAACATTAGATATCTTAAAGATCATCCTGTAGATAATATAATTGGAAATCTGCATGACCCCCCTAGGACTAGAGGTCTCCTGAGAATTCAACATGAATTAAATGCATATGCTCTTGTCTCTCAAATTGAACCCAAGTCCATTGACTGTGCCCTCAAGGATATGCATTGGATTAATGCCATGCATGAGGAACTTAATCAGTTCGACAGGAACAATGTGTGGCACTTGGTTCCACCTCCTGACCATGGAACAATCATAGGGACTAGGTGGGTCTTCAGGAATAAATCTGATGAATTAGGGAATATTATTAAAAATAAAGCCAGACTTGTTGCTCAGGGGTACAACCAGGAGTTTGGTATTGACTTTGAAGAGTCATTTGCCCCTGTAGCCAGATTAGAAGCTGTTAGAATTTTATTAGCTTATGCATGTTCCCTAGGTATAATCCTCCAGCACATGGATGTAAAATCTACATTCTTGAATGGGGAAATTAATGAGGATGTCTATGTTAGACAGCCCCCTGGATTTGAATGTTTAGATTTCCCTAATCATGTTTACAAATTAAATAAAGCTCTCTATGGTCTTAAGCAAGCTCCCAGAGCTTGGTACGACAGGTTGAGCAAGTTCCTCACTGATCAAAATTTCACTAGAGGGGTAGTTGATCAGACCTTGTTTACAAAGGTGAGTCATTCTGAAATTCTTATTGTACAGATTTATGTGAATGATATCATTTTTGGGTCAACTAACCCCAAATTATGTGAGGAATTTTCTGAAACAATGACTAATGAGTTTGAAATGAGCTCAATGGGTGAGCTCAAATTGTTTCTTGGACTGCAGGTTACACAAACAAAGGATGGAATGTTTATCACTCAGTCCAAGTACACAAGGGATCTACTCAAGAAATACAAGATGAATAACCTTAAAGAGATAGCTTCTCCAATGGGTACTTCTACAAGCTTGGATGAAGACACTAAAGGTAACCCATTTGACCAGAAATTATACAGAGGTATGATCGGATCCCTTCTCTACTTAACAGCATCTAGGCCTGATATTCAATTCGCTGTAGGATTATGTGCTAGGTTTCAGGCCAGTCCTAAAGAAAATTATTTTAAAGCAGTGAAAAAGATTTTTAGATATCTGCTAGGCACCCAAGAGCTAGGATTATGGTATCCTGCTATGTGTGAGTTAGAGCTTCTAGCTTACACTGATGCTGATTATGCTGGGTGTCGAGTAGATAGAAAAAGCACTAGTGGCTACTGTCAATTCCTTGGTGGCTGTCTAGTATCTTGGGCATCTAAGAAGCAACACACTGTAGCCTTGTATACAGCTGAGGCTGAATATGTTGCAGCAGGTAATTGTGCTGCCAAAGTACTTTGGATTAAGCACCAACTAGATGATTATCAGATAAAATTGGAATGTATTCCAATTCTATGTGATAATACTAGTGCCATATGCCTTGCTAAAAATCCTGTTCATCATTCTAGGACTAAGCACATAGAAATAAAACATCATTTTCTAAGAGATGCTGTGAACAAAAAGGAAATTGAACTGGACTTCATTGAAACAGACAAACAAGTTGCTGATATTTTTACTAAGCCACTTGGAAATGAAAATTTTAAATTTTTTAGAAGAGAACTTGGCTTGTGTAAATTTCAGCATAATGAATAAACTCTTTGTTAACTTGAATAAAACATTTGAGCTGCTTTGAATAAACTTCAGATTTGGATTTGCTGTTGATAGATTGAATAAACATTGTGCAACAGACGTATGATAATGCATGACTCTTATATATTTTTATTGCACTCATGATCATCATGCATATAGACAGGGGGAGTCTTGTCAGTTGTCAAGGTGAACTGCTGCGTCGACGCTGCTACAATGTGGGGTTGACGCAATGAACTAGATCTGGAAATATTTCTGTTTCACTATTCTGATGAGTTGACGCTGCAATAGCATGGAGTCAATGCAATGTCACTATCTTAGTATCTTATACTGTTTGTCTCTTCATCTGATGCGTAGACGCCTTGAACTCCAGCGTTGGCGTTGTCTATTCAATCCTTGATTCTGAATGATTTAGTCTGACAATATGGCAATCTTTTAGTCAGTTCTAATATTAAGCAATAGAAAACATATTTCTTCTTTCATAAGAACGTTAATTGCTTAAAGACTGACTTAATGGTTTAAAATTTGTAATCTTTAGAGTTGAAAGACTACAATCAGTAAATAAGGATGCTGAAAATTGATAAAGCTCTCAACCCTTATCTTATTTCATGTCAGACAAAGCTAATTATATCTGAAATCTGAAAATTCATCTGAAATCATGTTAGAGAAGCTAAGTATGTGTATTGTCCTTGAACAAGTCATTCTGAAACAAATAAAGGGCAGCTAATAAAGATATTGAAAAACATTGAAAATCATTTGAGTAATAGCATTGACAGAGCAATGACTGGTAAATCACTGAGAAACTGAGTGATCCATCAAAGAAGTGGACACCACTCATGTCATGAGATGTATCAGCTATCTCTGTATAAATGATCAAAACAGTAGGTTGTTTTCACTGAGTACCTGGGGGTAACTGGCATCTAATAAACGTGTACCCTCACACAAAGAGGTGTCAATCAATTCTATTGAATTTGATCATAGGCAAGATGGTCCATCATGTTGAGTATCTAGGGGTATTGGCGTCTGATAAACGTATACCCTTACGCAAAAAGACTTTTGGTACCTGAATGCCCTAAATGAAACAATATTGAAAATGTTGTTCCTTAGAAGAAATTTCATGGATGTCAATTGTTTAATTTCAATACATGACCTGATTTCTCTTAACACATATTACTGAGTCTATTAAAGTAAGATATTCTGAAACTGAATCTCTCATGTAAATATGACTCTGGTTTATTGTTTTATCATGAACATCTACCTTATCCAATGAATGTGGTGAGGACACGCGCCGCATCACTCGACGGAGCACACGGAGCACGCCAACATCCCTTTGGCTAGGCGACTACGGCATCTATTAGTGGATCTTCCTTCTCATTTGAGGCCATGTTGGGCCTAGGTTTGGTCCCTGTGTGGACACGTTATCTAGTTCTTTATATTATCAGACTATGTGTAGAGGGAGTAGTGGGCTGTCTTCTTTTATTATTGGGCTTGGCCTTGGCCCATAATTGGTTGGTTTGGGGTTAGGGTTTGGGGCGCATCCCTCAGCCCTCATCCTGGGTGGCTGCGCCACCTTCCCCCCCTTGCCCCCTCCACTTGCCTTTTTGGGCGCCCCCCTTGCCCCATTCCATCTCCCTCCCCTTTCCCCCTTGGGCGCCCCCTCCCTTTGATCCCTCCTTGATTGAAGGAGGGATGGCCGCACCCCCCCTTGAATGGAGAAGGGCTGGGTCCACCCCCCCTTCCATTTGCGCCCCCCCCGCCTCCATGTGGCAAGGGTGAAACCCTAGCATTCCCCCTCCCCATATAAAACATCTCATGTATTTTCTTTGAAAGATGATTGAATAGAATTGAAAGAGCATTTGCTGAAGGTGGCTGCACCCCCTCCTCTGTTCCTCCTTGCTCCTGCGACGGGAGCAAACCCGGGGTGTGACTCCCCATCCCTCGGTGCGACGCCGAGGGCCCCTTTCTCTTCTATCCCTTCTCAAGTTCTAGTTCGGTGCGCCCGGACTTCTCTTCCAAGAGCAGCGATGATCACCCCCTGTTCGTGAAGACCTTGGGCGACCAGCCCATTTTTGGGTGACTCTTCTGCGAGTCGCCAACGCGTGCGAGGTGGTTTCGCCTCATTTGGAGATCGGCATCACCCGTGGCGATTTTCTTCGTGAGCACGCGCAGGACCTCCTCTCCCTGCGAGCCAGATTCTGTCCGCCCCCTTGAAAAATTCCTACAGGACGGACGTCTGCGAGTTTGGACGTGGGATCTTCACCGGTCGTACCTCTCTTCGTCCTCTGTCCAACGCCGCCGACCTCGCCTCGTTCCGACGTCCGAGCTGTTCGTGGCGTCCATTCTCGTGAGGTCGCGCAGGTCTGCCCTGTCCACCCGGCGCCAGGGCCACCGGCGGATTCCAGAGCCTACTGCTCTCAGCCACGACCAGACCTGATCGAACCCTTCGATCGGGACCTGCTTCTCTGCGTCCTCTTCGTCCTCCAACAAGCGGAGCTCCGTTCGCCCTTCGGATCTAATTCTTCCTAATTTTCCTGCTCGAGCACGCAGTTCTGGGAGCAGAATCCAGTCGCAACTTACAGGTGCGCCCCCGGCTTCCACGGACGGAATCTGTGCGCCCACTTTGGCCGAGACTTCCTCCCGTGACCCAGCTACGCGCCATCGCTGACGGTGCCTCATTCAGAGGCCGGATCAGGTCGTGGGAGCTTTCACCGCCGAGTCACGCATTGCTGCGAATCTGCCGACCACTGTTCGGATCCTCCTCGCGGCCAACCCTTCACCGAGTGCTGCCCGTCAGCCCGTACTTCGACAGCCCCGAATCTCTTTATGTAGCCTGTTATCTCCCTGCGAGGAGTGGGCATTTGTGGTTGGGTTGTACTATTGTTCGTCCTTGTGTATCGGGGTTGTCGATCTCGGCCGGGGTTCCTTCCCCACGCCTAGGCGTGGAGGTACGTGCGAAGCTCCTCACTGTTGGCATTTTGCTTTACTAGTATACTTTCTAGCATGCCGCGTGAAGTGCGTATAAGTTCCTAGCTATTTTGCTATTCACCGCGTGGTTGAGAGTTGAGAGCACCCATTCCGTGGCCCTAGTCGAGCGCCGAGCTCGGACTAGATTCCCATATACGCACGGCGGCTTCTTAGTCGCTGAGATCCCCGCGCTTCCCTCATAGGGACGGTCGTTGGGCTTGGATTTCTTGTTGAGAGACGCCTCCACCCGGAGGAACGGCACGGAGGTCGGCCGCCCGGCTTACCTTTGGCGTGCGAGTGCTGGCCGCACTTGTTGCATTCGTAGGTCTTAGCCCATTTCAGTCCTGTCCCGCATCAAAGTGGTATCAGAGCCTAGGGAACCAGTTTGTTCTAATAAATTGGGGTCTTAGGTCATTTAAGTCTTTAGGTTGTCTAGTGTGCAATTGAGGCATTAGATTTGTCTAAGTTGCATGTGAGTCATTAGGTTTGTTTTAGATGCATTTGAGTCCTCATTCTTCCCCTTTTTTTTCATCTCCATTTTGAGTCGTGTCTAGTCCCATCCCTTAGTTGTCCTACATGTCCCTTCCATAGTCCTAGGGCGTGCATGTGTATTTAGAGTCCTCAGGTGTATCTTTATGGCTATCCCTACTTGGTCAACTCCATACAACTCGGCCCTCCACAAGGGTCCGACCGACCCTCTAGTCCTGGACATCATTCTAGATGCGGACCTTCGCTTTGATGGATCGAGCCCTAGAGCCTATCTAAGGTGGGAGGCTAGCATGGGAAAATACTTTGAGAAGAATTGGATATATGGTTCCGTGAGAGTCAACATTGCCGAGGGACAACTTTCACCTCAAGCCATGGAAGCGTGGAATCACATAGTGAGTCTTAGGGCAGGTTGGAGGTAAGAGCCCATACACTCTTGGGAGGAGATGAAGGTAGAACTTAGGAAGATCTACACTCCCCAACGCTTCCCCTCCTACTCGGAGACCCATAGCTCGAGGAGCACTACCACTCCTCCTTTCTCTCTCGGCCAGTCTAAGGCCACTATAAGGGCCCAACCTCTGCAACGCCCATCACCTCTTACCCCCAACCGAGCACATCATAGTTGGAGGAGCAAGGTGCCACCTGTGTGTGAGTTTAGGCCCGAGAATAAATCTCATGGTTACCAGCAAGTCTCCCCGAATGCCCTTAACTTGAGAGATTCCCCCTCGCAGAACTCCTGCAACTCTTTAGGGAGAAACTTGAAAGGATGGGCACTCCTATGGGATCATCGACTTCCCCTGGCCCACCCTCGAGCCAGGACGAAGTCGTGCCAGAACCTACAGGGGTTAGGGTCGACACTCTTAGCCCAACACCCATGATCGAGAGCCAAGGTCCCATCTACTTCATAGAGGATTCCCTTTCCCCACCTGAGGGAGATGCTTCGCCCTTCGACCCTCATCTAGGGCCTTTCTTGTCTCCTGAGGGCAAACTTGTCATGGGAGAGCCTCTAGCTAGCTGGTTAAGGAAGGGTCCCACTCTAGATGCTTCGATTCCTTGTTACCCACCCATGGAACCAGCTCTACCGGTAGTACCCCTTAACTCCTTTCACACCACTTTTCGATCCTTCTGCTTTCTTGAAAATGTGAAGGACTTCCTTAGGAGTTTAGATTATCAATGGGAGTTGACTTATATGTTGACCTTAGGGTCTGACCAACTCTATAGTCATAGCTTCACGCTCCCTGCTTTGGGGTCTATTACCTCGGTCTACACCATAGGACATATCACCTCCGAGATCCTTTTATTCTTTCCCATACCCGTGGATGTTGATTTTGTCCCCTCTTATGGTATCACGGTCCCGAGGGAGGAACCTTGCCTTCCTTACCTTCCTCATAAGCCTCTTGCCCCATACATTAGAGCGCCTGAAGGTGATCATCTGCACCTGGGCGAATGTCGCACATGGGCAAGTATTGTGAAGGGACCTGTCGAGAGGGTTCATCATTTCTTTGACCCATTCGATCCCCTCCCTAGTGAGCCTCTCGACCCATATTCTTTTCCCCACCTTGTCGAGGAGGTCCACTATCATACACCACCTAGGCCTTCTAGTCAACACCTCACCTTGCAGGCATCCAGATGCCCGAGCTTAGGAGGCCAGGGACACATGTCTCTTCCCCATGTTTCACCATGTCCATCGTCATATAGGGGAGATGTCATGAGTAAGCTTGGGATTATTCATCCTTCTGAGTCTACCATATGTCATAGGACACCCATGCATGATAGATACAACTTTGGTTGTCCAGGTCCTCCCCGTGTTGTCCAATCATGTAGGAGTCATAGGCATGCTAGGTCTGTGTTTGGATGTCCAGGACCACCACTGCATTCACATAGATATGAGTCAACACAGCTAGTTCGGAGTCTGCATCATCATCACCATATTGAGACTAGCAACACGCGATCTAGAGAATGGGCTGATGCTCATAGACACCCCTGTGAGTTCCAGGAGGGAGATTACGTCATGATCCGGGTTAGACCGGAACGGTTTCCTTCTGGAGCCGTGAAGAAGTTACAAGCTCGTGGTGCTGGCCCTTTTAGAGTCGTGAGGCGAGTCGGATCCAATGCATACGTTGTAGACTTGCTAGAGGACTATGGTATTAGCTCCACATTCAACATCTCGGACCTAGTCGCATATAGGGACCCAGCAGTGATCCCCCGTGAGTTATTTGGGCCTTCTCCACCTCTTGTGAGCGAGCCACCCCCTGAGAGTCCACTTCCAGCCTTGTCACCTCAGCAGCGTGAGCGGATAGAGTCTATACTCGATGAGCAGGTGACTACCACCAGGAGTGGCGCGTACCACCGCTACTTGGTTCGTTGGAGAGGATGGCCCGCGTCTGAGGACACCTGGATCACCGGGGCAGAGCTTGAGAGGATAGATCAAGACTTGCTCGAGTGGTACCTTAGCGACACCGACCCTTACTCGACGGGGTCGAGTTTCTCCCGCCCGGGGAGAATTGGTGAGGACACCCGAGCTAGAGATCGACGCGATGCAGCAGAGCGACATTTTAGATCGTGTGGCATTGTTCGGGACTCGCAGACTTCGCTATGGCTTGGATATGACCTGGAGATCTAGCCAGGAGCTTTGGATCTTTTATTTACTTCATTCTGGATCTTTTGTAGGCCATTTTGAGGCCAATCAGACTCCATTTGGACCTTATTAAGCTTATTAGGCTAATAGGGAGGTTAGTGGGCCACCTTGGTTCACTCTTCAAGCCCATTTGGGCTAGGCGCCTAGGAGAAAGCCCATATTGGGCCTTTTTCTCCTTGCTCCACTACCCAGACCCGTTATCTGGGGATCCATTAGGGTTGGAGAAGGAGGAGGGCGCACCCACCCTTCCCACCTCATGGGAGGTGCGCCCCCCCCCCCCACCTTCCCTCCTTTCTTTTAGGAGGCAAGTGCGCCCCCTCCCCTATTTTGTAGGATTTGAATTTATTCCCCCCTTTTTTGTGTATTTCTTTTAGGCAAGTAATTAGGGTTTCTTTTCCATGTACTTAAGGGGTCTTGTAATTCATTTTGGAGGTTAGAAAATTGAAGAAAGAAATTGAGTTTTTGTGAGAAGAGGTCGCAGCCTCCTTCCCACCTCCTTGAGGGTGCGACGCCTTCCCCATCTTCCTCTCTTTTTCCTTGGGGTGCGACTCCCCTCTTCTTCCACCTTTCTTCCATCTAGGGTGCGACGCCCTAGATCCCATTCCTAGAGGCTGCTGCTGCTGGTCAGAGTGGAGGCGACCTCCCTCCTACATCCAGCAAGACTCGGCTTCCGTTCGTGGTGGTGTGGTGTCGATGGGGTGGACCTTCACCTCTTGCTGTCTTGGGCGCTGGATGAGCATCTGCTAGCAGGATTTGTGCTTGAAAGACAAGGTTGGAACTATTGCGTCCGAACCCCATCTCCCTTCCATCCCTTCTAGACTTTTCTTCATCTTCCAGTCCCCAGAACGCCAGAAAAAACCTCGTGTCAAAATTCATCCGGGAGCGAACGTTGCCTTTGTAGGCCTTTTCGCTGCTCTGGACGCTCCTGGAATAGGCCCGCCTGAACCAGAGCCGCAAAGATCCACCCATAACGCCACCTTCCCCGCCTCAAACCATTCGAACCTCTTCATAACATATCTTCCCCTCCCTGTCCCCGAACTAGCTGCGCAGGTCTCATCCCAAAACTCGCCCATAATAAAAAGTTCCCTTTGGAACCACTTTCATCGCGCGATCTGCGTCTACAGTGTCGCCGCGGGACAGAAACACAAACCCTCCAAAGGGGCACCCTTCAAAACTCCAATAACTGGCCTGGGGTTTTGGGAACCATTCCTCCATATATTAAACCTTCTCCAGAAATTTTCCCACGCCCAAAAGACCAGTTTCCCCTTGGTGACCATCTCCCCTAGCTTGGGTTCCGGCTCTGACTGCACTGAAGTGCAGAGCTGAACCCCCACTTCCACTGCTGCCCACGCCCAAAGTTCCCTCTGCACGCCGCCCTGCCACTGTCATCCCTTCACCCCACGCCCCTCAGCTAACCACCAGAGAAAACCCAGACACAATAGACCCTCGGACGCCTTGGTTCCACCCACACTTGTCCGCCTTTGTCCTGCTGCTAGCGCACCGACCAGACAGCACAGGTCCGGCTAAATAAATCGCCACGGCTCCGACGATGCACGATGACTGACGCCGTTTCAGAGGTGTCATTGGGACATCCCTGTTGACGACCCCGCCAAGCTTCGTGAGTAGAGAACACGCTGAAGGTGGTGCTCAGGCTCGCCTCCCTGCGGCTCTCCCTACGCGCGCGCTGACCGAGCAGCACCCAGCCCGCCGGTTGGGTACTTCGGAGTTCCGCACCGGTGACGACGACGTCCCTCGTCCTCCAGGGGGCTCGGCATCCACTACTACCTCCCACCAGGACGTCAGTACCTCCCACGCAGCCCGTGGTTCGCCGTCCTTGCAGCAGCTCGCAGCGGTACCGTGGGCGACGAGCGACACCGACCCCGTGCCCGTCACCCCTCGTCGCACGATCACCGGATTCTCTTGTGTAGCCTGTTACCTCCCTGCGAGGAGTGGGCATATTGTGGATTGTACTTAAAAGTTTCTGTACCGGTGGTTGTGTGACTTGGCCGGGCCTCTTCCCCACGCCCCGAGCGTGGAGGTATGCGCTTACTCTTCCCTGGGTCGTGCTTGCTCTTTTAGTATCTTCTCTAGACGCCGCTGCTTGAGTGCTTGTTAGGACCCTAGCTCGTTTACTTTTATCACTGCTGCGGTGAGGGAGTGAGACCGTCCCGTGGCTCATCCGAGTCACGAGTGTGGAGTCGACTACCATAGCCCACGCCGGTTGTCTCGGCCGTGCGGATCGGCGTGCTTCCCTCTTTTGGGGCACTCATGAGTCTCAGTTTCTGGTTCCTTTGGCATAATCCCACCTTGGGAAACTTGAGGTGTCGAGTCACGCTATTCTATCAACGCCAATTGCTAGTCTCTTTTTTTCTGTCTGGTCGCATTTCCATTTAGTGCCCTAGCTTCCTAGGCGTCCCGAGCCTACCAACGCTTCCTAGTGCGTTGGAGAGGGCGCCCAGCGACAGACGACGCCTGGATCACACGTGGAGAGCTGGAGAGGATCGACCCGGACCTGCTGGAGCGATACCTGAGCGACTGTGACCCTTACTCGACGGGGTCGAGTTCTTCCCACCCGGGGAGAATTGGTGAGGACACGCGCCGCATCACTCGACGGAGCACACGGAGCACGCCAACATCCCTTTGGCTAGGCGACTACGGCATCTATTAGTGGATCTTCCTTCTCATTTGAGGCCATGTTGGGCCTAGGTTTGGTCCCTGTGTGGACACGTTATCTAGTTCTTTATATTATCAGACTATGTGTAGAGGGAGTAGTGGGCTGTCTTCTTTTATTATTGGGCTTGGCCTTGGCCCATAATTGGTTGGTTTGGGGTTAGGGTTTGGGGCGCATCCCTCAGCCCTCATCCTGGGTGGCTGTGCCACTTTCCCCCCTTGCCCCCTCCACTTGCCTTTTTGGGCGCCCCCCTTGCCCCATTCCATCTCCCTCCCCTTTCCCCCTTGGGCGCCCCCTCCCTTTGATCCCTCCTTGATTGGAGGAGGGATGGCCGCACCCCCCCTTGAATGGAGAAGGGCTGGGTCGCACCCCCCCTTCCATTTGCGCCCCCCCCGCCTCCATGTGGCAAGGGTGAAACCCTAGCATTCCCCCTCCCCATATAAAACATCTCATGTATTTTCTTTGAAAGATGATTGAATAGAATTGAAAGAGCATTTGCTGAAGGTGGCTGCACCCCCTCCTTTGTTCCTCCTTGCTCCTGCGACGGGAGCAAACCCGGGGTGTGACTCCCCATCCCTCGGTGCGACGCCGAGGGCCCCTTTCTCTTCTATCCCTTCTCAAGTTCTAGTTCGGTGCGCCCGAACTTCTCCTCCAAGAGCAGCGATGATCACCCCCTGTTCGTGAAGACCTTGGGCGACCAGCCCATTTTTGGGTGACTCTTCTGCGAGTCGCCAACGCGTGCGAGGTGGTTTCGCCTCATTTGGAGATCGGCATCACCCGTGGCGATTTTCTTCGTGAGCACGCGCAGGACCTCCTCTCCCTGCGAGCCAGATTCTGTCCGCCCCCTTGAAAAATTCCTACAGGACGGACGTCTGCGAGTTTGGACGTGGGATCTTCACCGGTCGTACCTCTCTTCGTCCTCTGTCCAACGCCGCCGACCTCGCCTCGTTCCGACGTCCGAGCTGTTCGTGGCGTCCATTCCCGTGAGGTCGCGCAGGTCTGCCCTGTCCACCCGGCGCCAGGGCCACCGGCGGATTCCAGAGCCTACTGCTCTCAGCCACGACCAGACCTGATCGAACCCTTCGATCGGGACCTGCTTCTCTGCGTCCTCTTCGTCCTCCAACAAGCGGAGCTCCGTTCGCCCTTCGGATCTAATTCTTCCTAATTTTCCCGCTCGAGCACGTAGTTCTGGGAGCAGAATCCAGTCGCAACTTACAGGTGCGCCCCCGGCTTCCACGGACGGAATCTGTGCGCCCACTTGGGCCGAGACTTCCTCCCGTGACCCAGCTACGCGCCATCGCTGACGGTGCCTCATTCAGACGCCGGATCAGGTCGTGGGAGCTTTCACCGCCGAGTCACGTATTGCTGCGAATCTGCCGACCACTGTTCGGATCCTCCTCGCGGCCAACCCTTTACCGAGTGCTGCCCGTCAGCCCGTACTTCGACAGCCCCGAATCTCTTTGTGTAGCCTGTTATCTCCCTGCGAGGAGTGGGCATTTGTGGTTGGGTTGTACTATTGTTCGTCCTTGTGTATCGGGGTTGTCGATCTCGGCCGGGGTTCCTTCCCCACGCCTAGGCGTGGAGGTACGTGCGAAGCTCCTCACTGTTGGCATTTTGCTTTACTAGTATACTTTCTAGCATGCCGCGTGAAGTGCGTATAAGTTCCTAGCTATTTTGCTATTCACCGCGTGGTTGAGAGTTGAGAGCACCCATTCCGTGGCCCTAGTCGAGCGCCGAGCTCGGACTAGATTCCCATAGACGCACGGCGGCTTCTTAGTCGCTGAGATCCCCATGCTTCCCTCATAGGGACGGTCGTTGGGCATGGATTTCTTGTTGAGAGACGCCTCCACCCGGAGGAACGGCACGGAGGTCGGCCGCCCGGCTTACCTTTGGCGTGCGAGTGCTGGCCGCACTTGTTGCATTCGTAGGTCTTAGCCCATTTCAGTCCTGTCCCGCATCAGAATGTAGTGCATGAACTTTCTTTTTTATAACCTTTAAACTAGAAATTCAATTTCTAAGCCATTTCTAGGTTCATATGACTGAAGGTTTTGTGCTTTGGTTACTTAATTTCTGAACTACTTACTAAGAATGCCAGTCAGCTGAACTTTCTTTCTCTTCGCTTCTATTCACTTTCCCTCCTATTTGTTGATGACAAAGGGGGAGAATATTGTCTGAATTCATTTCTTCAGTTTAGGGGGAGAATTCTGATTCAGGGGAGGTATGGCAGGGAGTATGGCAGGGAGTTGCTTAAATTTTGTAGCATGCAGCATGTCATCATAGCATATACGTGCACCTGCATAACAATCTGAATAACAAATCATGTCTTTCATCAAAAATGCATCTGTATGACAGGATGTTGCCACTCTACATGATAGGGGGTTGCCATCATCAAAAAGGGGGAGATTGTTGTGACTCCTATGTGTTGATGGTGTTGACATGTAACTTTACTTCATATGGCAACACATTGTTTTGATGAATTGGCAACACTGTTTATGTTTTGATGAAATCACTTTATCAGATTGTCTGTGTGTTATATGCATTTGATCTTATCTTAACACTGAACACACACTCATAGTCTCAATGTCTATACATCGCTGTTGGGCATCAATGTCTGCATATGAGCATCAGGCACCAAGTGTGTACATTGCATAGCATGCAGGCGTCAAAGTCCATACATCCACAGTGCAGTGGCCAAGTCCATACACTGTCCGTCTCATTTAGAGTCTAAGGTGAAGTCTGTACATTGAGCGTCTCACGCAAAGTCCACACATTGGCCTTCAGGTTTGAAAGTCTGTACATCGATCTTTCAGCAAGTCTGAACATTGTCCATACAGTAGTGCGTCAACTCCTTGAGCTGATGCGTCGACGCTTCAGTTCAGTTTCTTCAGTTGTTAAAGTCTATACATCCACAGTGGACTTTGAAGTCTATACATTGGGCCTTACATTCCAACTCTATACACTGAACCTTCGTTCATCAAAGCCTCAAGTCTGTACAGCGTGAAGTCTACATTTTGGCTTCACGTTTTCAATATATGTACAGTGGCTTTCGCATAGACAAGTCTGTACATCGGGCTCCTTCTAACTAAGTCTATACACTCCCTTACACTGTACACACTCAGTCTATACAGCATGATCGTCTTTTCAAGTCTATACAGACTTCTTCACTTAAACTGATGACTTATCTGATACTCTGTCTGACAAGTGTTCTGATCGTGAAGCTTATGGAGGGCACGTGATTCGAGGCTGGAAGGGCAGACAGGCTTGTGACACGTGTGCTGAAGCTGGCTGAGAGGCTGACACATGGACACAGCAAATCAAGAAAGAAGCTCCTGGATTATTCTGGTGCGTCAACGCATTGAGTAAGTAGCGTCGACGCAGCAGTTACAAAAAGAGAACCAATGGGTTACTGGGTTACTCAGATGCGTCAACGCCACCCACTGGCAGCGTGGACGCAGCAGTTCAAGTAACTCCTTGCAACCTCTGGAGTACCCTGGCAGCGTCAACGTTGTAGCTCGTTGGGTCGACGCAGCAGGTTGATGGAACGACACCTTTTAGCTGCTAGTACACACCGATGTGTCAACACAGCAGTGAAGCGGCGTCGACGCAGCACGCCCATCTGCCGAAGACATGATCACTGGATCATCGATGCGTCAACGCCATGGGCTGATGGAGTCAACGCAGCAGTCTTGACTTTTACTGATCAAACGTCTTTGAATTGTAGGGCACGTGATCCAAGGTGCCTGGCTCGTGAACCAAATGCTGACACGTGGATGGAATTGTCTCGAAGCTGGCGGATTCCATTGGGCGGGAAAGCATGGAAGCCACGCGCCCTTATCCACCTGCTGCTGTTATATATATTAGTCTTCATCTTCTGTATAGGCTGATCGAGATTGGAAAAGTCTGTACATCCTGCTTGAAGCAGCAGCCACCGAGATCCACTGTGAGAATAAAGAAGAAAGGCAGAGAAGAAGAAAAAGAGAGATGAGTTGAGAGAGAGTTATTGTGAGAGCTTGTGAATCAGTCTCTTGGTCCAGTTACCAGAGCTGACATTGCTCAACCTTGAGCTACAGTCGTTTTGGTTTTCTTCCATTCGATTGTGTGTTTCGTTTGTTTTCAGTCTTTGTTATTTTCCTTTGAAAAACTCTTGTTCTATCAAGCTGTTAGTCAGCGGGATCAAGTTGTGAGGCAGCGGGTTGCAGAGGTGTTCCTCTGGTCGGCTAAGCTGTAGTGCCCAGCAGAGCAAGCTGTGATGCTCAGCTGTTGCAGAGGATGTTCCTCTGGTCGGGATAAGCTGTAAGCCCCAGCCGTTGTTGGCAAGCTGTAGAGCCCAGCAGTTTGAAGCTGTGTATCAGCAGTAATCCACATTCGAGTTGAATGTGGGGTGGACGTAGGTTGGATTGACCGAACCACCTAAAAGCCTTGTGCCTCTCGTGTGTTTGATTGCTTGTTCAGTAGATCTTGTGTGTTTCATTCGGTGCATTGGCTGTGTTCGTCTAGTGTTCTTCTAATTCCGCATTTGATTCTAGGCCAAATTTTTAAGTAGCCAGTTGATCTATTCACCCCCCCTCTAGATCCACATCATGTGGTGATAGAGCCTTCCATCTAACTTCAACAAGGCGATTGTGTGGTTCGGGTCGGGACTGAGACCCGTTGTGCCGTAAAGGTCATAACGTCATTTACATCCCCTCGGAGAGGGGAATACCCTTGATTAATTGCCAGAAATAAGAGCTCCACGGCCGAAAGAAATACTAATTAATGCAGGAAGGACACAGCCGTCAGGCTATGCGGTGAGCCCGAGGTGAGGGCATGAATACTCGGATTATGTCAGTCACCGATGGACCACTCCATGTTTGGACAAAAGTTCATACGAAAAATAAGACGGTAACAGGGGACGAATCCGTGCGAATGTCTGCCGAAGGATGGCAATTTTAATACAGGGAGGAAAGTCAGATCCCGGTGAGGGAGGGGACCCTGATGAGATATTGGCCCGAGGTAAGGCCGAGCGGTCACCATGACGAGAGAGAGAACTCCCGAGGGTGAAGTTCGGCTTACAAGAGCGTCATCAATATTCCCGGATTCGAAATCTAAGAAGGGGAGACGAAGACCATGTCGTTATGTTCGTGAGTTGCCTTGAGTGACATGTACCATTACCGCTCATTTATTAGAATTACTCCCTCTATTTTATCACCATTACTATTATTTATTGTTCCTTTTATTATGAATTTTTTATTATATGTGTGTATTTGTTGAAGGGATGATGAGGTGTACCGCTGGGGGATTTAGGAGTGTGCCACTGAAAGTTGAAGGTGAGCGTACCGCTGAAGGGTGAAGGATATGTACCGTTCAGGAGGCAAGGAAGAGCGTACCAATGGGGAATTTAGGAGTGTGCTGCTGGAGGTTGAAGATGGGCGTACCGCTGAAGGGTGAAGGATGTGTACTGTTCAGAGGGCAAAGAAGAGTGTACCGCTGGGGAATTTAGGAGTGTGCCGCTAAAGGGATGGCCCAGAGTTTAAGAGAAGGTCCCTTGCCCAGCTCATGTCTAATGGAGGGTCCCAAATGGTTACGCTTTCAATTCCCTGTCATGAAATTGAGCCCCAAGTCATGCTCAGTAGTGCAGTTCTTGGAGTCTTGTTCAGCCAATCCTTGGAGCTTTACACGGTTCTCTTAGTTGATTAGAATGTTTTATTGTTGCTTAGCCTCATTTGTTTGTTGCTTCCTTTTGTCTTTTAACTTATTATTATTTCTGACAAAAATTCAGCAGCATCTCCCCTTGACCCGGACGGTAAGGGCATACAAGGGACATGTCCACAGGGAGTGACATGAACCAACAACTGAGGTGTGTGCCTAAGCAGCCACCTTTGGGGAAACTTCGGAAAACTCAAAGAAAACGCCGAACGAGGAACCAGTAGACTGAGGCAAGCTACGAGTACACCGGAGAAATGATGGCCAAGGGGTGCCAGGCTGACAGTCCAAGGGTGTGCCACTGGGCAGGCCAATGGAGGAGGTGTGCCGCTGAGGCAGCCAAGGGTGTACCGCTGGCAGCTGAAGGGAGTGTGCCGCAGAGCAAAGGAGGGGGGAGTGTACCACCAGGTAGACGAATGGAAAAAGGGGGGTACCGCTGAGCAAACCCAGGGAGGAGCGTGCCGCTGGGCGGACTCAAGGAGGTGTACCGCTGGGCGAAAGAAAATAATGTTAAGAGTGTGCCGCTGGGGAACTAAGAAGCGTGCCATTGAGGGGCCTTAGCAACGTAGTGACTAAGGGCTTGGAAGGGTGTGTGTGTACCGCAGACTCTGAAGGAAGGGAAAAGGAGCCTCCTGACCATTAGATGAGTTCCAACAGCTAGGCAGGGATGGCGGGTGCTAACTAACCCACAGGTGGGGGCAATGGGATAATACTCATGCCGTGGGGAGCCATCAGAAGGAGGGGAGCCAGCCCTACGTCATCAACCCAGGAATGTTGGTCGTCTGTCCAAGCAGACCAATGATAGGGGAAAGCCAGTAAAGCAGAGAGCTAGGAGATTGAGGGAACACACCGAAGAAATCAAAGGCCAACGGTGGGGAGAAGACAACAAAACATAACAAGGGTTAACACCCCAAACAGGCACTTTTATTCATGAAAGACTCCAAATATCAAAGACCATGTGTGACGACCCGGATCCCGGATACCAGATATACCCGGTAGGACTACCGAATACACCTGATACCACCCGGAACCCGCGAGGCCTCCCAAGAGCGGTAAAGCTCCGAAGGGAAAAAGGATTGTCGTGTAGTACATTGAAGCCACAGAGATAGTACAGTAAGCAATTACATTTCATTAGATCGGTTTGCTAAAGTAGCAGAAATAAAATTACTTTTTATTAACAATTCAATTTAACAATTACCTCAGAGTCCAGTCCAAAATGCTTAAAGTCCCGTACAGGCATTTGCTGGCTTAGGTGTTGCGATGATTTGTCGTGTTGTTTTCTTCGTATGTGGTCTTGTGCGTGCTGTTCTGGCACTGCGCAAGGCGATTTTTTGCTCCCGACAGCATGTGACGAGACGCTTCTTTCAATCGTGGTGTTTGTCTCGATCTTGTCGTACGTGGCAGTGTTCGCCGGAAGGCTTGAATCTACAGTACGTGGTTCGAGGTTTTCTTCGTGTGTTGTTCAGGTTGCTGTTGACCTTTGGCCTTGGTCTGATGACCGTACACATTCTCACGTTGTTTTGGTCGTCCCGGCTTGAGTCTGATCAGCTCCTGATGTGTCTCGCTTCTGTTAAGGTGCTTGATTAGATTCCGTGTTTGAGAAGTTGCTCAGGCAAGCTAGGATTTTCTCTTCCTGGTGAGCTTTCATGGTTGAGCTTATTGCTTCTCGTTCCTTCTGGTGGAATCATTTCGAGGTTTTCCTTGGAATTGCTGTCTTAGTGATGCCTTTGTCCTGTGTCTGCTTAAGTGTGGACAGCTTTGTTCTGAGCCTGATCTGCCCTTTGCTATACGGTTGCTTGGCTTTGGACTCCATCATGGTGTTAAGAGCTGTCGCGTACCGTATTTGTCGCGCCGTGTCCAGCGGCCGATGTATTGTGAAGGCTCGATAATTGTTTTAGGACGTGAAGGTAAGATGAGATTAGTATTCGTCCGTGCTTTGTGCTGAAGCTGGTGCTCTCCGTGATTGGCACTTTCGCTGGATCAATACTCGTCGCGTGTTATATTGCAATTTTCATGAATTGTGATGTCGCCGTACGTGTGCTGGGATGCGGATACCGAGATATTCCCTGATGCCTGTGTGCATTTTCTGAGTGCGCAGCTGAAGCGTGTGGGCCGGTTACCCACGGGCTCATGATCGTTGGTGGTGAGATTCTGGCCAGTCGAGAGGTTTACTGTTCTCAATGTAACTTTATCTTGGCTTCCTGTGCATTGACGTTGATGTTGCCTGTTGCCGTGCTGTTGTTGGAGGCATTTCTGGCGTTGGCATTGGCATTTGTGAGTGTTGGGGAATCTGTCGGCATTCCTTGCTGATTGAGTACCCTCTGCTCCGCATGTGTATTCTTGGGTGTTGTGCTCTCGAGTCGTGTTCGTGGTCCTTGAGATGCGTCCCCGAGATTGTTGTCATTTTTCATTGTCGTGGGTCTTTTCTTGGTGAGCTGCTCGATGCATGGCTAGTCCCTTGTAGTCGTGCGTTTAGATGTCGTTATGCCTTGATGTGACCCAGCTTGCAGTTGTGTTCCGTGGTTCTGTGTCAAGTACGGAGCTAAAATTCTGCAACTGCTGTTGTTGCTGTCATTTTAGTGCTGTTTCTCCATGATTTTGTGTCTCTGTCTTGGACCATTGTCTTGTTAGTTAGCGGTGCCGTACTCTCTTTTCCCGGTAAGAGTTGGCATGCGACTCGATCAGAGGTAATATCTAAGTGAGAACTGACTTGACCGTGTTTGTGGTCCGGTGCTGTTGTCGTTGGCGTCCTGTGTGCCAGGTGTTCTCTGCCACCTTTGGCACTGGAACCGATGATGTGGTCGAGCTGTTAGCTGAGAGGACTGTGTCTCCTTGTGTAAGATGTTGCTTGCCGTGCCGTCGTTGTGTTCCTTGGTATCGGTTGTCTGTTGTTGTGGCAGTCGTGTCTGAATTTCTGATGAGATGTAAGCGACGTTGCCTTGTGTCGGAGGTGTCAGACTTGTGTCCACTTGCGTCATGCTCACTCCCCGCTAGAGCCCGAAGACTCCGAAGGAGGAGGAAGCTGTCGGATCACCTCCGCGGTTACGCGCGCCAACTCCTCAAATGCCGCCCCAAGGGTTTGCTCCCCCGCTGTATCTTCACGGCGCATCAAGGAGCCCCAGAAGCAGAGAAATGGAGGAAAGGCCGATAACCCTGAAAAGACTGGGAAGAACGAGCAGCGCCCTACGCCTATAAACCCTCGCGGGAGGCAGCGCGCCGTTTCAACCTCCGAGAAAAAGGGGGCCCCTTCGTTTCAAAATCCGTCAGGATCATTATTACTATGGGCCCAGGCGACCACTACACGTGACACCATCACGCCAACAGGATTCCACCCACTCGAGCCACGCCGGTCCAAAGCCTCAAAAAGACTACTCAATCGAGCCTCCTTGGCTCGGGAGTAGGAGGGGGACAAGTGGAGAGGGGGATTCCTACAGCCCAGTCAAAGAGCAGACCCAACTAGGCCGAACAAGGCCCAACGAGGCAAGCTCGCCCAAGTGACAGCCCACAGGGCCCACTCAGAAAAGCCCAATAAAACAATGCTCGAGGAAAAAACTCTCCTAGGCAGCCCCAAGGCTCGGAGAGCCCGAGCCTCGGTCAGGTCACAAGAAGACCCGTGCACGAGCTACCCCTCCGCCCGAAGGGGGGAAGCGCTAGCCGGTCTATCCGACCCACCTCCTCACCGAGCTAGGCCTATCGCCCGATAGGGCCGGCCCCCTTAAGCTCGGGACGACCGATGAAATGTTCATCATTGCAGCCGTTAGAGTCCACAGCGGGCCAAACGCTAAGAAGTCCAGGAGCTCCGGTTTCCCCGCGAGGATAACGCCCCCACGATGAGGCCATCAAAGCCCACAACGGAGACGTAACCTCCACCGGAGACCTCTCAGCTTGCAGGGCTCCAGAAGGTGGCGCACTATAAAAACCTGGGATACCCTCCGGCGAAAGACAAGTCAAGAAGGGTATGATTCCACCCCCGAACTCCTGAGCAAGGATCACTTCACCCCATCGGTGGAGAGGGATCTCGCGCCCTCATCTCTCCCTCCCTATCGCTGTTCCCACCATTGCTCTACTGACTTGAGCGTCGGAGGATTTTACCCCAGGGAATCCCCCTGGGCCCAATGACCCGTTTCCCTGTCTTGCAGTTCATTATCTTGGTGATTACCAGCCAGCTCAGGAACTAGCGCGAGATTTCACCTCTTCAGATCATGAAACTCAACTCGGAAGCCACAAAAGTAAACCGAAACTCACCGAAACAGATCCGAAAGATCTAATAAAGATCCAATAAGACCCATTAAGGATCCAACGAAGATCCGATACATTACATCCTCCCCTCCTTTAAGAAATTTCGTCCTCAAAATTTAAGGACTAACAAGGGTAAGCAGGGAAGAACAACCCAACATACGATAACACAATCTCGAGAAACACAGCTCAGAGGGACACTGTCAGACTATAATCACAAGTACACGCTCGAAGGTTCTTCTTCCAGCTCGATGGCGGATCTGCGCTCAGAAATCGAGCAGGTGAGGCGGGAGCCCGTCCCCAATCGCAGTGAGTTGGGGGAGGCTGACGTGAAGAAATTGGAGCATCGGTTTCGCCTGCCTCTCCGGTATAGCTTCGTAGTTGCTGCCCCGTATGAGACGAGTTTGGACAGCCGCACGGGCCATATTTGTACTTTTCTCCTGGCGTGGAAGAGCGGATTCTGCCTCCCCTTCGAGCCTTTCATCTTGAAGCTCCTCAATTTTTTCGTGTTGGCGCCTGTTCAGCTGGTGTCCAACTCGTATCTCCTGCTTTCTGCTTTTCGGATCCTCTGTCGCCTGCAGAAGGTTCCTCCGTCCCTGGATCTTTTTCATTATTTCTTCGAGCTGAAGGCACATCCATCGGCGGGGAAAGGCTTCTATTTTATCTAGGCGCACAGGAATCGAAGTTGTACTCCGCTGGCGGCGAAGGATTCTTCGCACAAAGGGTGGAAGAGGTAATTTTTCTGGGTGACAGCGGAAGCAGTGGATGAATCCTGGAGGTGCCAGGTTATGCCCAACTTCCATCCGAATCTTCCCCTGCGGCAGGAGGAGTTCCCCGCCGATGTGGAGGAATACGCTGCTCGTTTGTTGACAAATCGCCGGTCGACTGAGGAGCTGGTGACGCTGGAGAACGTGGAGCGGTATCTGCTTACACAGCTCAGGCCATCAGGTGCCATTCTTCGGATTCTGCTGCGGGGTCGGAGGGTCAACTTTTCATTTCCTAACCGAATCCTCTTCTTCATTGTAGACATTCGGCGGGAGCCCTTGGCAGAGGTCACCGAGGTCGTCGATCTTGGGGATGATTCGGCGGCCGATGAACCTGTTGCTCCCGCGGGTCATTCCCAAGCCCGGGATAAGGGCAAGGGGGCGGCTTCCGAGGGATCTTCGCGGTCAAGCGGGGTGAAGCGCAAGGATCCCCTGGAAGGAAGGTTATGGGAAGCCGCGAAGGCCAAGAAACGGGCCAAGAAGGCCGGCCACCCTACCGCCGCAGGGGGTGATTCAGGCTAGACGGCGCTCCCTTCTCGGGGGCAAGATGGGGCCGACCCTTCAGGGCCAGCTCCCCCACCTACCAGGCGAGAGGGGGCCGAGGAGACCAGGGGCCCCTCAGAGGGCGGAGATAGGTCGGTTCTCCCCTCCCCGGGGATGGAGGGGACCGATGCCGAAGTGGCCGTCGCCGAGACCAGGAGACCGGTCGAGGTCGGCGATGTCTCGGGCAGCGAGGCACGGGCCGAGACAGATAGGGATGGGGGTCCACCCGCGAGGGAGTCGCAGCCCCCAGTGCTCGAAGTTCCTGGTGCGGTCGATCCTGCGGCGTCGGTCGAGGTTGGGGGTTCGCCCGGAGAGGCGTCGCAACCCCAACCGACCTCGGCGTACGGGGTGGTCAGCCCCGTTGTTCGACCCGAACCTTCTGGCGGGGCGTCCGGTGGGGAGCGGGTCTCCATGTCGGAGGCCTTGGAAAGGCTTGGTGTTTCGAGCGACTTGTATCGGGTTTGCTGAGAGGTTGCCGCGAAGACGAGGGGGGGAGACAAGCGCTATTCCCCCGCTGGAATCCTCGACGTCCTCATGGAGGGCGGCCTAGTCATAGCTCGGACGGCGGCCTTGATGGCGGAGACGTACGCTCGGGCGGAGGCGGAACGGTCGAATCTTGCCTGGACCCTCAGGGGGTGCGAGAGGAAACTAGCCCGCCTCAGCGAGGAACATGAGGGGCTCCGACGGGAATTCTCCGCGTTCAGGGACTTGGCACGGGCGAGCCGGCTAGAAACCGAGGCGCTGGCTGAGCAGTTGGCTAAGGCCCGGGGGTCGCTCGAGAGGAAAAGTAAACTCTTGAAAGAGGAGCGTCTGCGTCACTTCGAGCTGGACGGCTGCTGGGAGCTCGAACGGGCCGAGTTACTGGACCGGGCGGAGGTAGCGGAGCGCCTTCGTTCCGTGGCCAAGGCGGACTGAGTCCGGGCGGAGAGGTGGTCGAGCGAGGCGGAACGAAGGATGGTTGCGGCAGAGGAACGCCTAGCGGGAGCAGAGGAGCGTGGGCCGAGGCGGAGCGGGCTCGAGTCGTGCTCGTTGGAAGGACGGAGCAGATCGAGGCGGAGGCGGTCGAGTGATATAGAAGCTCGGATGCTTACTCAGCCGACCTAGAGAGAGCCGCCCTACCATATTACGAGGTAGCACATCACTGTGGCGCCCGAAAGGGGTTTAAGCAAGGTTATCGCCGGGCGGTGGACTACGCCTTCGATCGAGACTCCGGTATCGAGTTCCCTTTGGGCCAGGCTTATGACTCAGATGAGTCGGTTTCTAGTTCCTCTGCGTCGAGCGGGGAGGATCCAGGGGGGTCTCCCTCGGCGGGGTCACCAACTCCAGACGCCTCGGGAGGGCTCGCGACCGAGACAGTTCTCGCACAGGCGAGGTCAGTGCCCGGGTCGGCCGTCACCGAAGGTGCTGAGGGTAACACGCCTACTTCCGTTGTTTCCAAGTGTCAAAGTGGGTCCGAGGCCTGATGTATTTTGCCTTATTTTACCCCATTCTCTCATTTGTCTCTCTTTCCTCCTTTAGGGAGTTTCCTCTTTATGAGATAATAAATGACTTACTTGTTTGATCGCCATCCTTGCTGTGATTTGGTTGGCGTATCAGAAGTAGTTGGAAAGTGCCGATATGTCCTGCGTGGTTTTCGCATGCTGATTTGGTAGGCTTCTGACGGGGCGTCCTTCCGTTCCCTCATGCTTTGAATGTTATGCCGCTTCGTGAATCCCGCTAGGCGGGAAACGAGGAGTTGGAGGTGACTGTTCGGGGGAGAAATCCTTTGACGTGTTTTCGAGGGGGGGTCATTTAAGGCGTGTGGCCTCCTTTGGCCTATAAGAAGGACCGAAAGGTGCCGTTTCCTCTTTACTGCTTGGGATTTTCTTTAACAGTCTTTCCTCACTCCTTCCTCTTCACTCTGCATTGTGCCGTTGCATTCGGAGCATGGAGGATCCTTCGGAGGGCGACGCCGCCGACGACGGGGAGCAGAGGGTCTTTGCCGTCCCAGCTTGTTGGATGGGTCCCACGGTCGCCACGCGGGTTTGAGACGGGTCCCACGGTCGCCGTGCGGATCTGGAGAGGGCTTCGACGTGTGAGGGCACGGCTCTTGCCCTTTCTCAGTTCCGGCGTGGCTTCCGGGCGGGCGCCGAGGCGGAGGACGGATGGGGGTATTAGGGAAACCTGCCGTCACTCCCCCTCTGCATGGGGGGGGAAGGCGCATCAAGTTCCCTCCTCACCAAAGCCTTCCTCCGTCTGCAGCCTCTTTTTCCCTCTTCTGCTCTTCATTTCTTTCACTCTTCGAAGGCTGCTTGCTCTCTGTTTCCTTCCAAGGAGTTTGGCGGGTTGGAAAAAAAAGGGCTTCATGGTGCTTCTTCTCCCTCACCTCCATCAACTTGGAAGGTAGCCTTCTCCAACTTTAGAAGGTGGCTATCTTCTCTACAGTCCCTCTATCACCGTTGGGGGTCGTCGGAATCAACTGGATCGACCCCCTCTTGTCCGAGCCAGTTTCTACGCGAGGTAGAGTCAGTGGCTGGATGCGAGGAGATCGAGATCGAGTCAACCGAGCGATGCCCCCTTGCAGCGGTGGTAGACAGATTTTCTTACTTTTTGTCATGCAATGTACTGGCCTTTGCCTTTCTGATGTATCAATAGTTTGCAATGAAAAGAAAAAGGGATTTATTCCGTCCATCTTGCTGTACAATTTCAAAAATAGAATTTGCGTAATGCGGCTGCGTTCCATGTCCGAGGAATGGCTTCCCCTTCCATTGTTGCTAACCTGTACGCACCTTTCCCGAGCGTCTCGACCACTCGGTAGGGGCCTTCCCAGTTAGGGGACAGCTTGCCCGCCGCCTCTAGTGGTCAAGAGGCTTCATCTTTCCTGAGGACGAAGTCTCCCGGTCGGAAGTGCCTGCTTCGGACTCTGGCGTTGTAGTATCGAGTGAGGCGTCGCTGGTATTCCGTCGCTCGAATGCTGGCAATGTCCCAGAGTTCATTTGCTAGGTCGAGGTTCTCGAGTAACTTTTGGTTGTTTTCCTCGGTCGAGTAGCGGATGACTCGGAGAGACGGGTTGGCGATCTCCAATGGAATGACGGCCTCGGTGCCGTACACCAACTGAAAGGGGCTTTCACCGGTTGCCGTCCTGGGAGTCGTTCGATGTGACCATAGTACGCTAGGCAATTCTTCGAGCCAACTTCCCTTGGCTTTGCCGAGTCTGGTCTTTATGCCTTTCAAGATAGTCTTATTGGCATTTTTGACCAGCCCGTTGGCCTGAGGGTGGGCGACCGAAGTGAAGTGGTTGCGGATGTCTAGGTCGGCGCATCTATCTCGGAAATATCGAGAATCGAATTGCCGACTGTTATCGCTCACTATCACTCGGGGGATGCCGAAGCGACAAATGATCGATTTCCAGACAAAACTCCAGACTACTGTCTCGGTGATCCTTGCAGTGGCTTCGGCCTCGATCCATTTAGTGAAGTAATCGATGGCGATGATGATGAACTTTTTCTGGGACTGAGCCATGGGGAATGGTCCGAGAATGTCGATCCCCCACCGAGCGAAGGGATAAGGCGCGGCGAGGGTGACGAGTTCTATGGCCGGCCGATGGACCAAGTGGTCGAACCGCTGGCATCAGTCGCACTGTCGAGCATAGGCCGAGCAGTCGCGCTGTAGGGTGGGCCACCAGTACCCCTGTCGTAACAGGATTCTGGCCAGTGACCTTGCCCCTGAGTGCGCTCCGCACAGGCCTTCATGAACCTCTCGAATGGCTCGGCTGGCGTCGTCGGGGCTGAGGCACTTCAGGAGAGGGCCGGCGAAGGACCTTTGGTAGAGTGTGTCGTCCAGGACGACGAAGCGCCGGGCTTGGTACTTCATTCGGCGTGCTTCCCGAGGGTCGGAGGGCTCTTGGGAGTCTCGAAGCCAAGACAGGTAGGGGGTGCGCCAATCGCTCGGGACGGCCAAGTCAACAGCGAGGATGATGCGGGACGAGACACGGACACGACAAGCTCGCGATCGTCCCTTAACGAGGGAAGCGTCGGACGTGCACGGTTGAGAAACCGGCAAGAGCTAGGGTGGTCGGCTAGCACTTTCGTGCCCGGATCGGGTCACGGGACGGTCTCGCACTCTCTCGCAGCAGCAGTGATATGAAAATAAAGCAAGCTAGATATCCCTACACATGCTCTCTAGCAGCGGCATAAACAAGCATATATAGAAATAAGCGAAATGCCAAGCAAGGAGCGAATACGATACCTCCACGCGCTCGGCGTGGGGACGACGGACCCGGCCGATCTCGTACTCCCGGGACAGTTATTATATAAAGATTACAGCAATGATGTAAAGCCCACTCCACGCAGGGAGGTAAAGGGTGACACAATGGAGCCCGGGAGGGCCGATTTCGGCTTGACGGGCGGCTTTCCGCGTAGCTTCGGCAGCACCCGAACTAATGACGGTGGGGCCCACGTGCTGTCCGGAGGGGCCGTGTGGGACCCGGTGTCACCGCTGTGGTGGGGGACACTGATGGAAGTGATCCCCGGGCTGGCGGCACGTTGGAACGACGATCGGAGGCCGGGCGGCTCCGGCCGGCGCCCGTCGGGAAAACTTCCCACGGATCTGCAGCTTCTGGTTTTCAGCGCGCTGTCCGGCGAGAACGGACGCTGAGATCAGATCCGATGTCGGATTGACACGAAATTAGCGCCGTTGGAAAGCTGACTCGAAATACTTCAATGTAGGCCTATAGATCTGGCCTGGATCTTCGCTGATCTGGACTTATGGAATTTACAACCTCCTGTTGTACAGTAACTGAACACTCAGATCTGCAGAGCTGATCTCTGATAACTGCCGTTGACCGCTAGGAAGACCTTAGATTCCGACTTCGACTTCTTCATGAAAGTTGTAGAATTTTGAGTTGGGAAGATGGCAAAGTTAGTTTGGACACGTTTGGATGTGTATATGAATTGCTATGATTTGTTTACTGGAAGAAGGTCGGATCTGAGATCTGGCTAGAAGTACTGTAGCTCCGGTAGAACATGAATTTTGAAAAATAGGTAAAAGACTCAAAAAAAATTAATAAAAATTGTGGAGGTAGGGAAAAATGGACAGAACTCCCAGTTAAATTGGGAGGTCTAACAAAATTTAAAAGGGTGGTAGAAGAGGACGAACTCAAAGGGTTTGTCACTGTAGACAGAGACAGATCTGATCTGAGTTTGGGGAATGAACGAAGTGGAAACACTATGAAACGGGGGAATTTGGACCTGAATTTTTTTGTGGAGAAGGGGCTATAAGATAGAAACCAACCCTCCAAATTTCATGTCTATTGGAACTCGTGGCTGTCTTGAGGAATTTTCGAGCTGCACCTCTGTCCAGCAGGACAGAACACCGAAGATGATCCCGTGGCGGCTCGAAGGCGGCACGAACGGCGGCGGCGGCGGCACCGGAGGTGGGGGAAAGGTGATACCACTCTAGAATGGAGGTTTGGGAAGAGAGAAACCAGAGGGAGAGGAGCTGGGGGCGCAGCTAGCTTCACAATTTTACAAAATTTTCTGATTTTCATTGATTTTCACATAAAAATACAATCTTTTATATGATTCCAACCAAATCAATTGTCCACCCTTAGATCTAGGGATGGGGATTGAAGGGCTGGGATGGCATGTCACAAACACAAAAAAAACATTAAAAAATGAAGGGGGGGGGGCCTATTGACTATGGGTAGGTTTTGAATGTAAGGTTGAATGGAAGGTTGAATGGTTGGTGGCCTACCTTGGAAAAATATGACCACTTGTCTCCCATGTGGTCAATTGGCATTCCAACCTTCTAGATGGCCACCTAGGATGGTTGACCAGCCCCACATGGATGACATGGACCAATGTGAGAGGGCTGAGGGCCCCCTTGCTGGTCCTACTGATAAATTACATAGAAACCCAAACAATCCGTGGGAATGACGCATTGGCTTATAAAGCCGTACAATTGCGCATATACTTTCCCATGGATATACAAATAAACTAAAGGACATAAATGTAATATGAGAAGTACTAGCTTGGTGTCGATTCCCATCAGAGGAGCTCCGAGTTGATGCTCGGGCGCTCTAGCTCTTCGAGGAGGACCGATCGGGTACCTTCTGGGTCTAGGGAGGAGGCCAATCGAGAGAGGGCGTCCGCTCGGGAGTTTTCTTCTCAGGCTATTCGGACTACCTCGAATCCCTCGAATCGTTGGGCCAAGCTCCTGACCAGCTGGATGTATTTGATCATGGGTGCCTCTCGAGCTTCGTACTCACCGTTGACTTGGCTCGCGACCAGTTGAGAGTCGATGTGGATCCTGACTCACTCAGCCCCCAGCCGCCGGGCCATACGTGCTCCCGATATAAGGGCCTCGTACTCGGAAGCGTTGTTGGATGCCTGGAAGTTGAATTTCAAGGCGTACTGTAGCTCTACTCCTTCGGGGGATCTTAGGAGGATCCCAGCACCGCTACCGACCGAGTTGGAGGAACCGTCGACGTAGAGTTCCCAGGTTGGCCCGGGCATGGTCAGTAACCTCCCTTCGGCCGGGATAGTGCTCTCGGTGATGAAGTCAGTGAGCGCTTGACCTTTTATAGCTGCGCGCGGGCGATACGAGATGTCGTAGGCCCCAAGCATAAGGGCCCACTTGACGAGTCGCCCCGAGGCCTCGGGGTGGGCCAAGATCTTCTTCAACGGTTCGCCGGTTAGCACAGTGATGGGGTGTCCCTTGAAGTAGGGTTGGAGGCGTTTCGCGGAGGTAACCAGCGCTAGCACGAGCTTCTCGATTGCGGGGTACCTCCTCTCGGCCTCGCTAAGCACCTTGCTTGTATAGTAGACTGGTCTTTCGATTACCGAGTCATTTCTGACCAGGACCGACGTCGCGGAGAGATAGAGTAGCAAAGCTTCACCCGGCACGGGCCTGGAGAGCACCGGGGGTGAAGCCAGGAACTCCTTAAGCTCAGCGAATGCTTTCTGGCATTCCTCATCCCATGCGAACGTGGCAGATGCCCACTTGGGCCCCTTCAATAGTTTAAAAAAGGGCAAGCATCGTTCGGCCGCACGGGATAGGAAACGGCTCAGAGCGGCGATACGCCCTGTCAGACGCTGAACGTCCTTGATGCAGGCGGGCGGGCGCATGTCCAGGATGGCCTGGACCTTGTCAGGGTTAGCTTCGATCCCACGCTGAGTGACCAGGAAACCCAGGAACTTCCCGGATCTTACTCCGAAGGCACACTTGGCAAGATTGAGCTTCATATTGTACTTCAGGAGGACGCCGAAGGCTTCGGCGAGGTCGGTGAAGTGGTCCTGGGCCTTGGGGGTCTTGACGAGCATGTCGTCAATGCAGGCCTCGACGTTCCGACCTAGCTGTTCCTCAAACATGTGGTTGACCAGTCTTTGGTATGTGGCTCCAGCGTTCTTCAACCAGAAAGGCATCCGGGTATAGCAGTACACGCCATAGTCGGTGATGAAGGCGGTCTTCTCGATGTCTCCAGGGTTCATCCTGATCTAATGGTAACCCGAATAGGTGTCCAGGAAGCTGAGCATCTCGTTTCTCGATGTCGAGTCGACTAGTTGGTCGATGCTGGGTAAGGGATAGCAGTCTTTAGGGGTCGCCTTATTCAAGTCGGTGAAGTCCACGCACATCCGCCACTCGCCGGAAGACTTTGGTACCAGGACGACATTGGCTAGCCACGTCGGGTACAGGATCGGTCTAAAAAGACCAGTCTCTTGCCCCTTGGTGACCTGCGCCTTGATGATCGTCTGTTTCTCTGGTGCGTGCTTCCTTCGGCGCTGCTGCACGGGCTTCACGGTGGGGTTGAGGTTGAGTTGGTGTAGCACGGTCTCCTCAGGTATTCCAGGGAGCTGATCGTCGGACCAAGCGAATACTCGGATGTACTCAGAAATAAAATTCTTATATTGCTGATGTTCCTCGAGTGGTAGGTCGGCTCCGATCCTTACTCCTAGGGTCGGGTCATCGTTTAGGAAGATCGTCAGCAACTCGCCTCCTGGCTTAGTAGCTGCGGACTTTTCCTCGACTTCCCGGGGGCCCTTATTATTCCCGTCCGGCCGCGTGGCCTCCACCGAGATGTTGTAGCACCTTCGGGCCGTGGCCTGGTTACCTCAGATTTCCCCAACCCCGTTCTTGGTGGGGAACTTCATTTTCTGGTGATAGGTAGATGGTACTACCTTGATCCGGCTGAGGATTCCCCGACCGAAAATGGCGTTGTACGCTATCATCCCTTTGATCACCATGAAGTCTACCATGACCGTAATGGTTTTGGGTGGGGTGCCGAAGGTAACCGGCAGGCTTAGGGCTCCCTCGGGGAGAGTGGCCAGGGCATTGAACCCACAGAGGGGTGTCCGGATCGGGCGGAGTTTGGATGGACTCTCTCCCATCTTGAGGAAATAGTCATAAGACAACACATCAGGGGCACTTCCTTTGTCCACAAGAATCCGATCTACGTTACAATGGTTTATAGTGGCCGAGATTACGTGGGCGTCATCGTGCAGGGTGCTCAGCCCCTCCAGGTCTTGATTAGAGAAGACTATGACCTAGGGCGGGACCTTGGGTGGCTCTGGGGCTCGGCTCGCCCGCTCGGCATGACGCTTCCTTCCACGGCTGCTGTTGCCTCCTGATGCTATTCCTCCAGAGATGACGTTGATGTGGACCCCTCGGGGGGCGTTGTCAATCTCCTCTGCGGCGCCTTGATCTTCTCTGCGCTCGGCAGTGAACCGAGCCAGATGCCCTAGGCGGACGAGGTGCTCGATCTCGTCTTGGAGCTGGTGGCAATCACCGGTGTGATGCCCGTGATCGCCGTGGAATAGACAATGTCTGTCTCGCTTGCGGTTCTTCGACCTCATCGGCTCGGGCCGATGGAGAAGTCCCGAGTCTTTGATGTCCTCATAGATTTCACAGACCGGGGCGGTTAATGGGGTGTACCGCTCGTACTTCCGCTTGCGCTCTCCATCTCGATCCCGCTTCTTTCCCGAGCTAGGACTTGGCTTGGGGCCCCGCTTCTTGTCCCCCTCCCGACCCGAGCCGGTTGCATCTCGGCAAGCGCTGAGCACTTCCTCGCACTCGGCGTGGCGCAGAGCCAGAGTCACTAGCTCGGCAAGGGTCGAGGGAGGGTGGAGGATGAGTTCGCGGCGAAGGTTCTTATCCCGGGTACCCCCGGTCAGTGCGGTTGTGGCCGAGGCCACATCCAGGTGGGGGATTCGGAGGGCTTTCGATTTAAACCGGTGGACGTAAGCCCGGAGCCTTTCCCCTTGCGCCTGTTTGAGGGCCAAGAGCCCCGCCACCGACCTTGGGGGGGCACTTCCGGCGAAGCTCTCCTTGAAGGCTCGCCCGAACTGCTTGAAGTCTCGGATGGATCTGGGGGCGAGGGCCCGGAACCATGCTTGAGCGCCCTGGATCAGAGTGGTCACGAAGGCTCGGCACTTGATGGGGTCCGACGCCCCGTGCAGAGTCATCAGGGCGTCGAAGCTATCGTAATGATCGGCTGGGTCGCCTTGGCCGTCGTAAAGCTTGAAGGTTGGTATGAGGGCTCTGGGAGATACCTCCGCCTTCAAGATATACTCGGAGAACGGGGATTTCTCCTCGTCTTCCGGGGAAGAGGCCTTCTGCAGGGCGCGAAGGGCGTGCTTCTGCTCAGCGAAGCGCCTTTCGAAGTCTCGCAGCCGGAGGGATAGCTCTGGTTGCTGACGTGCCGCGAGGCTAGGGACGTGCCGCGAGGCTAGGGGGGTGCCTTGGCAGTCTCCGAGGGCGTTGGCTTCCGGATCGGGCCATTGCACCCCCTGCCTTCCTTTCCTTGGTGTGGAGGAGGCCTCTTGCTCCGGAGGCGGAGCTTGCGAGGGTCCTCCGACCCTGTTACGGATGAGCTGCTGGCCGCGGAGGGTGAAGCGGCCCCCAGTGGTGTGCTGGGATGTACTCCTGCGGGGGGGGGGGCTCCCTGACGGGGCGCGGGACCTTGTATCCCTGGCCGCCTGGGTCTTCATGAGATCCACGAGGACATCCAGTTTGGCGTTGAGGGCCTGGAAGGCTTCGGTGCCACCGTAGGGGGGTAGCCCCGCTGTCGCGGGGGGGGGGGGGGGGGTGGTGGTGGTCCGTCGACCGGGAGGCTAGCGTTGGAGGGAGGGTTCTGTGAGGCCCTGGAAGGGCCATCCCCTGCCGCTACCACGGCCTTACCCCTTTCGCCGGCGGACCTCCTCCCTGAGCTCCTCCTCACCATGTTGGCCCTTCGTGCGTTTCCCACAGACGGCGCCAGATGAAGAGGCGAAATCTCGTGCTGGTTCCTGAGCTGGCTGGTAATCACCAAGTGATGCGGGACAGGACTGAAATGGGCTAAGACCTACGAATGCAACAAGTGCGGCCAGCACTCGCACGCTAAAGGCAAGCCGGGCGGCTGACCTCCGTAGCGTTCCTCCGGGTGGAGGCGTCTCTCAACAAGAAACTCAAGCCCAACGACCGTCCCTATGAGGGAAGTGCGGGGATCTCAGCGACTAAGGAGCCGCCGTGCGCCTATGGGAATCTAGTCCGAGCTCGGCGCTCGACTAGGGCCACGGAATGGGTGCTCTCAACTCACAACCACGCGGTGAATAATAAGCTAGCTAGGAACCTACACACACTCACGCGGCATGCTAGAAAGTATACTAGTAAAGCAAATGCCAACAAAGGGAGCGTCGCACGTACCTCCACGCCTAGGCGTGGGGAAGAAACCCCGGCCGAGATCGACAACCCCGATACACAAGGACGAACAATAATACAAACTCAACCACCAACGCCCACACCTCGCAGGGAGATAACAGGCTACACAAAGAGATTCAGGGCTGCCGATGTACGGGCTGACGGGTGGCACTCGGTGAAGGGTTGGCCGCGAGGAGGATCCGAACGGTGGTCGGCAGATTCGCAGCAATGCGTGACTCCGCGGTGAAAGCTCCCACGACCTGGTCCGGTGTCCGATCGAGGCGCCGTCAGCGATGGCGCGTAGCCAGGTCACGGGAGGAAGCCTCGGCCAAAGGGGGCACGCACATTCCGTCCGTGGAAGCCGGGGGCGCACCTGCAACTTGTGACAGGATTCTACTCCCAGAACCGCGCGCTCGAGCGAGAAAAATCAGCAGAAATAGCTCCGAAGGGCGAACGGAGCTCTGCTTGTTGGAGGATGAAGAGGACGCAGAGCAGCAGGTCCCGACCGAAGGAATCGATCAGATCTGGTCGTGGCTGAGAGCAGCAAGCTCTGGAATCCGCAGGTGGTTCTGGCACCGGGTGGACAGGGCAGACCTGTGCGACTTCACGGGAATGGACGCCACGAGCAGCTCGGACGTCGGAACGAGGCGAGATCAGCGGCGTTGGAAAGAGGTCAAAGAGAGGTACGACCGGTGAATATCCCACATCCAAACTCACAGACATCCGTCCCGTGGGATTTTTGCAAGGGGGCGAACAGAACCAGGCTCGCAGGGAGAGGGGGTCCTGCGCGCGCTCACGAAGAAAATCACCACGGGTGATGCCGAACTCCGAATGAGGCGAAACCACCTCGCACGGGTCGACGACTCGTAGCAGAATCAGCCAAAAATGGGATGGTCGCCCACAGTCACCAAGAACAGAGGAGGACGTCGCAGCTCTTGGAGATGAAATATGGTTGCAACGAGCTTGAATCTGTGAAGAGATAGAAGAGAGGGGGAACCTCGGCGTCGCACCGAGGGGATGGGGAGTCACACCCCAGGCTTGCTCCCGTCGCAGGAGCAAGGAGGAAAAGAGGGGGGCGCAGCCACCTTCAGAGCAATAGCAAAATTCTTTTCAATTCATTCAATAATTCCAAAATAAAAATTACAAGCCTTTATATCGGGGGGGGGGGGAAGCTAGGGTTTCACCGTTGCCACATGGAGGGGGGGGGCGCAAATGGAAGGGGGGGTGCGACCCAGCCCTTCCCCATTCAAGGGGGGTGCGGCCATCCCTCCTCCAATCAAGGAGGGATCAAAGGGAAGGGGGCGCCCAAGGGGGAAGGGGGAGGGAGATGGAATGGGGCAAGGGGGGCGCCCAAAAAGGCAAGTGGAGGGGGCAAGGGGGGGAAGGTGGCGCAGCCACCCAGGGTGAGGGATGAGGGATGCGCCCCAAACCCTAACCCTAGACCAACCAATTATGGGCCAAGGCCAAGCCCAATAATAAAAGAAGATAGCCCACTACTCCCTCTACACATAGTCTGATAATATAAAGAACTAGATAACGTGTCCACGCAGGGACCAAACCTAGGCCCAACATGGCCTCAAATGAGAAGGAAGATCCACTAATAGATGCCGTAGTCGCCTAGCCAAAGAGATGTCGGCGTGCTCCGTGTGCTCCGTCGAGTGATGCGGCGCGTGTCCTCACCAATTCTCCCCGGGTGGGAAGAACTCGACCCCGTCGAGTAAGGGTCACGGTCGCTCAGGTAGCGCTCCAGCAGGTCCTGGTCGATCCTCTCCAGCTCTCCACGTGTGATCTAGGCGTCGTCTGTCGTAGGGCGCCCTCTCCAACGCACTAGGAAGCATTGGTAGGCTCCGCTCCTGGTCGTGGTCACCTGCTCATCCAGTATACAATCTATATGCTCGCGTTTCTGTAATGGGGCTGGAAGAGGTGGGCGCTCAGAAGGTGTACTACTCTCAACAGGAGGGGAGGGCCCAAAAAGCTCACTGGGAATCACCGCGGGATCCCGATATGCCACCGGATCTGAGACATTGAACGTCGAACAGATCCCATAGTCGTCTGGCAGCTCAATCTCATACGCATTCCACCCGATTCACCTCAAGACTCGAAAGGGTCCAGCACCGCGGGCCTGGAGTTTCTTCACGGCCCCCGAAGGAAACCGTTCAGGTCTGACCCTGATCATGACGTACTCTCCCTCTCGGAACTCACGGGTGCGTCGATGCGCATCAGCTAACTCCTTATAACGTGCGTTGCTGGCCTCTATATGATGACGTACATGCTCATGCAACTGCCTAATACGCTCTGCAAAGGACTCAGCTGACTCAGAAACACGGGCCTGGATGGGAGATGGAACCAAGTCTATCGGCTTCCTAGGTCTATGACCAGTAACAATCTCAAAGGGGCTCAGACCTGTAGACCTATTGACCGAGTCATTATATGCAAACTCTGCTAGAGGTAGAACCAAGTCCCAATCCCCGACACGATCACGCACTAAGCACCTAAGAAGATCCCCTAGACTCCTATTGACTACCTCCGTCTGACCATCGGTCTGGGGGTGATAGGCGGTAGAGAACTTCAACTGGGTGCCCATCATGTGCCACAGGGTTTTCCAGAAATAGCTGGTAAAGCGCACATCCCTATCAGACACTATAGTACGTGTAAGCCCAAACCTGGAGACACAGTGAGTAAAGAACAGACGGGCAACTCTAGAGGCGTCTGAGGTCTTGGAACAGGGAATGAACAAAGCCATCTTAGAGAACCTGTCTACCACCACAAAAATGGAGTCATGCCGACGGAGGGTACGAGGCAATCCTAACACGAAGTCCATGCTAATGTCCTGCCATGGACTGTCCGGGACAGGGAGGGGAGTATAAAGGCCGGTGTTCTGCTTCCTCTGCTTGGCCATAGTGCAAGTGTGGCACTGAGCCACGATGCGAGCAACATCCCTCTTCAAACTAGGCCAATAGAACCTATGCTCGACGGCCTCAATGGTCTTGTTCCGGCCGAAATGGCCAGCGAGACCCCCTGCATGCAACTCCTAAGTGAGAAAATCACGAACAGACGTCCGTGGGATGCACAACCTACCACCCTGGAATAAATAACCCTCCTGAAGGACAAACTCACTATAGTCACGGGAGGGGCCCGACTGAAGGGCAGCATGGATCGGGCCGAAGTCCGGGCAATCGACATAAGCCTCTTTCAGCCTCTCCAATCCCACCACCTCTACTCCCATGGTGGACAACATCATCATCCACCGACTCAGCGCATCGGCCACCTTATTCTCGGCCCCCTCCTTGTGCCTAAGCACAAAGGTATACTCCTGAAGGTACTCCACCCACCGACTATGACGCGCATTCAGCTTCTTCTGAGTGTGGAGAAACCTCAACGCCTCGTGATCAGAAAAGAGCACAAACTCCTGGTGTAGGAGATAGTGCCGCCAATATCTCAATGCCTGGACGACTGCATAAAACTCCTTGTCATACGTGGAATACCGCAGTTTGGCATCGTTCAGCTTCTCGCTGAAAAAGGCAATGGGATGAGACTCCTGACTCAAGACTCCCCCTATACCCACTCCAGAAGCGTCGCAGGTGACCTCGAACACCTTAGAAAAATCAGGTAAGGTAAGAATAGGCACTTGGGTCATGCGCTCCTTGATGCTCTGAAAGGCCGTGGCTGCGGCCTTAGTCCATGTGAATGCCCCCTTCCTAATGCAATCCGTGATCGGGGCAGTGATGGAACTGAAGCCACGAATGAAGCGACGATAGAACGTCGCTAGGCCATGAAAGCTCCGAACATCGTGGAGGGTGCGGGGCTCAGGCCATTCCTGAATGGCGCGTATCTTCTCCGGATCAGCGGAGACCCCGTCGCGAGACACTATGAACCCAAGGAAGGAAACCTGATCGGTCATGAAAGCACACTTCTTCGGGTTGGCGAATAAGCACTCTCACCTCAGAACAATGCAGACCTGCCTGAGGTGGTCTAAGTGGTGCTCCCTAGTGCGGCTATAAATAAGGATGTCATTGAAGTAGACGACCAAAAAGACCCCTATCATAGGGCGCAAGACCTGGGTCATCAACCGCATGAATGTACTTGGGGCATTAGATAGCCCAAAAGGCATCACTAACCACTCATGCAGACCATCCTTGGTCTTGAATGCAGTTTTCCACTCATCTCCAGGCCTGATCCTAACCTGGTGATAGCCACTTCGAAGATCAATTTTAGAAAAAATAGTGGCTCCCGACATCATATCTAGCAAATCATCCAGTCGGGGAATAGGAAAACGATATTTCACCGTGATCTTATTGATCGCACGGCTATCGATGCACATCCTCCATGTGCCATCTTTCTTCGGGGCTAGCAAAGCGGGGACAGCGCAAGGGCTCTTGCTGTCCCTGAGGGATCCCCTACTCATCAACTCCTCGACCTGCCTCTGCAACTCGGCGTGGTCCACCGGGCTCATCCTATAGTGAGGGAGGTTAGGCAATGAAGAGCCCGGGACAAGGTCGATCTCATTCTGGATGTCACGCATAGGTGGAAGGCCTCCAGGGAGGTCCTCCGGGAAGATATCAGAAAACTCACGTAAAATCGCAGCCACCTCGGGGTTTAGCTCACCCTCGGACTCTGAGATGACATCACTCACCTCTCGAACAACAACAGCAAAGAGGGGACTACCACTAGTGAACTCTCTCTCCATCTCACGGGGACTAATCACCATCAATCTCCTAGTAGAAGGCTCCCCTAGGGTGAGGGTAGTGGAGGTGGCAGTAGCAGGCACCAAGGGTGGGGTAGGAGGGTCGACCTTCCCCTGACGAGGGGTGTTCGTGGCACTGGGGCCGGCTGGCCCGCGAACGGCAGGATCCCTAGGCTGGGTGGGGTGAAGAGTGATCCTATGGCCACCATGGTCGAAGATGCAAGTGTTCGACCGACCATGGAGGGTGGCATCCCTATCGAAGAGCCAAGGCCTACCTAGAATAATACTACCCACCTCCATAGGTAGCACGTCACACCAAATCTCATCATGGTAGGTCTGAAACTGCAATGGCACTAGACAACGAAGCCTAACCGGGATAGAGGTAGAATCTACCCAGGATACCCGATAAGGAGCAGGGTGGTCCATAGGTGTCAACCCAAGACGAGTAACCGTACCGGTGGATATGGCATTAATGCAGCTCCCACTGTCAATGATCACCTTGCAGGCCTTCCCTCCAAGCCTACAAAAGGTGTGAAAGATGGTGGTACGACGCCAGTCGTCACTCACCTGGGGCTGGGTAAGGATACACCGGACTACCCCTAACTGCGCATCGCCCTGATACTGAGTATCAGGGACATCGTCCTGCTCTCCCTCAAGCAACTCATCAAAGAACTCCTCTGCCAACTCCTGGTCGGCCTCATAGCTGACTGGCAGAAGCTCAGCCGTGGGATCAGTGGGTGAGGGGTCTGTCACAACAAGCGACTCTCTAGTGGGGCATTTGTTAGCATAATGGCCGACTCCACCACACCTATAACAATTGTTACGTGCCCCTGTGCTAGGAGATGCTCCACCGGTCATCGGCCCTTTCCCCTTGTCATCATGACGGGCCGGGGGTGGTGGTAGCTGGGGTCGGGTAGGGAACGCGGGCGGCTGAGGGAGTGAGGTGGGGTAAGGTGGCTGCTGGCGAGGGGGAGGGAGAGTGTCCCTCGGCAGGGGAGGGCGAGGCCTAGGAACAGTGGGGTCCTGGCGAGGGGATTCCGAGGGCCGAGCTGTCGGAAACTGACTATAGGAACTAGGTGCGGTGCGTGGGTCGAACCCCCGCTGACTGGTGGTCCCCTGACGTTGAGTAGGAGCGAACTCCGCCTCAAACTGCTCTAGCTCCATAGCAACCTGATACGCGAGCTCTAAGGTGTTCACATTACGGCGAAATAACTCATACTGGTAATGGGGCCGTAGACCACGACGGAAACGAGAGATGGGCATGGCGCTCTCCTCACTGACTCCACATCGCAAGAAATACTCGTTGAACTCTGCGATGTACTCGGACACGGTCCTATCTCCCTGGCTAAGACTCTGCCATCTGTCAATGAGCCTCTGGCGATATGAGGGAGGCAGGTACTTGTCTCGGAGTTTGACCTTCATCTCACTCCAAAACTCGACCTGGGGGTCCTGACGCTGAAATAGCAGACTCTCCAGGTTCCTCCAATATGTTTATGCCCGACCTAGTAACTTCATCTTGGCAAACTTAACTTGCCGGTGGTCAGACATCTCAACCCACTCAAAGTACCTGTCCATGCTAGCCTCCCAGTCTAGGTAGATCTTCGGGTCCAGGGACCCGTCAAAAGTGGGAGAGTCCGCGCGAACGGTCCTAAGGGCCCGATCATCCTCGTCATCCCTCTGTGGTCGGTGACCACGGTGGCGTCGGCCATTCCCCTCATAATCATTGTTGGATCCGTAATCCTCAAAGTCGGGGACTCGTGGCCGTCGCTCCTCAGCCCGATATGGTGGGGGCTGGGCAGCTGCCGCCTGTGGGGCACGATCAACTCTAGGGGGGTCCTGATGGGGCACTTCCTCTACCCTCCCTATCCGCCCGATCAGACCTTGGATAGATCGGTCAGAAACCTCAGCGCGGTCCTCTATGGCCTTGAGTCGGCCCTCCAGATGGTTGGTCAGGTCCTTAGTGGCTTGTTCAGAACTAGCCAAGCGCTCCATGACTTCGGCCATGAAATCCTCTAGAGAGGGGCCTCCCTGGGTGGTACCACGGGGGTCGCCCATCGTGTCCGAGCGATGGTAGTGGGTGCCACCCCGAGTGGGCATGCAAAGGGACCTAAAGGGGCTAAGGGGGACACACTAGACCTATATGGGTGGACATATGCTAAATGGAATGCAAGACTCAACCCTAGACGCAAACCTATATGCTCTGATACCACTTTGATGCGGGACAGGACTGAAATGGGCTAAGACCTACGAATGGAACAAGTGCGGCCAGCACTCGCACGCTAAAGGCAAGCCGGGCGGCTGACCTCCATAGCGTTCCTCCGGGTGGAGGCATCTCTCAACAAGAAACTCAAGCCCAACGACCGTCCCTATGAGGGAAGTGCGGGGATCTCAGCGACTAAGGAGCCGCCGTGCGCCTATGGGAATCTAGTCCGAGCTCGGCGCTCGACTAGGGCCACGGAATGGGTGCTCTCAACTCACAACCACGCGGTGAATAATAAGCTAGCTAGGAACCTACACACACTCACGCGGCATGCTAGAAAGTATACTAGTAAAGCAAATGCCAACAAAGGGAGCGTCGCACGTACCTCCACGCCTAGGCGTGGGGAAGAAACCCCGGCCGAGATCGACAACCCCGATACACAAGGACGAACAATAATACAAACTCAACCACCAACGCCCACTCCTCGCAGGGAGATAACAGGCTACACAAAGAGATTCGGGGCTGCCGATGTACGGGCTGACGGGCGGCACTCGGTGAAGGGTTGGCCGCGAGGAGGATCCGAACGGTGGTCGGCAGATTCGCAGCAATGCGTGACTCCGCGGTGAAAGCTCCCACGACCTGGTCCGGTTTCCGATCGAGGCGCCGTCAGCGATGGCACGTAGCCAGGTCACGGGAGGAAGCCTCGGCCAAAGGGGGCGCGCAGATTCCATCCGTGGAAGCCGGGGGCGCACCTGCAAGTTGCCACAGGATTCTGCTCCCAGAACCGCGCGCTCGAACGGGAAAAATCAGCAGAAATAGCTCCGAAGGGCGAACGGAGCTCTGCTTGTTGGAGGATGAAGAGGACGCAGAGCAGCAGGTCCCGACCGAAGGAATCCTTCAGATCTGGTCGTGGCTGAGAGCAGCAAGCTCTGGAATCCGCAGGTGGTTCTGGCACCGGGTGGACAGGGCAGACCTGCGCGACTTCACAGGAATGGACGCCACGAGCAGCTCGGACGTCAGAACGAGGCGAGATCAGCGGCGTTGGACAGAGGTCAAAGAGAGGTACGACCGGTGAAGATCCCACGTCCAAACTCACAGACGTCCGTCCCGTGGGATTTTTGCAAGGGGGCGAACAGAACCAGGATCGCAGGGAGAGGGGGTCCTGCGCGCGCTCACGAAGAAAATCACCACGGGTGATGCCGAACTCCGAATGAGGCGAAACCACCTCGCACGCGTCGGAGACTCGTAGTAGAATCACCCAAAAATGGGCTGGTCGCCCACAGTCACCAAGAACAGAGGAGGACGTCGCAGCTCTTGGAGACGAAATCTGGTTGCAACGAGCTTGAATCTGTGAAGAGATAGAAGAGAGGGGGAACCTCGGCGTCGCACCGAGGGGATGGGGAGTCACACCCCAGGCTTGCTCCCGTCGCAGGAGCAAGGAGGAACAGAGGGGGGCGCAGCCACCTTCAGAGTAATAGCAAAATTCTTTTCAATTCATTCAATAATTCCAAAATAAAAATTACAAGCCTTTATATCGGGGGGGGGGGGGGGAAGCTAGGGTTTCACCCTTGCCACATGGAGGGGGGGGCGCAAATGGAAGGGGGGGTGCGACCCAGCCCTTCCCCATTCAAGGGGGGGTGCGGCCATCCCTCCTCCAATCAAGGAGGGATCAAAGGGAAGGGGGCGCCCAAGGGGGAAGGGGGAGGGAGATGGAATGGGGCAAGGGGGGCGCCCAAAAAGGCAAGTGGTGGGGGCAAGGGGGGGAAGGTGGCGCAGCCAACCAGGGTGAGGGATGAGGGATGCGCCCCAAATCCTAACCCTAGACCAACCAATTATGGGCCAAGGCCAAGCCCAATAATAAAAGAAGATAGCCCACTACTCCCTCTACACATAGTCTGATAATATAAAGAACTAGATAACGTGTCCACGCAGGGACCAAACCTAGGCCCAACATGGCCTCAAATGAGAAGGAAGATCCACTAATAGATGCCGTAGTCGCCTAGCCAAAGAGATGTCGGCGTGCTCCGTGTGCTCCGTCGAGTGATGCGGCGCGTGTCCTCACCACCAAGATAATGAACTGTAAGACAGGGAAACGAGTCAGAGGGCCCAGGAGGATTCCCTGGGGTAAAATCCTCCGACGCTCAAGTCAGTAGAGCAATGGTGGGAACAGCGATAGGGAGGGAGAGATGAGGGCGCGAGATCCCTCTCCACCAATGGAGTGAAGTGATCCTTACTCAGGAGTTTGGGGGTGGAATCATACCCTTCTTGACTTGCCTTTCGCCGGAGGGTATCCCAGGTTTTTATAGTGTGTCGCCTTCTGGAGCCCTGCAAGCTGAGAGGTCTCCGGTGGAGGTTACGTCTCCGTCGTGGGCTTTGATGGCCTCATCATGGGGGCGTTATCCTCGCGGGGAAATCGGAGCTCCTGGACTTCTTAGCGTTTGGCCCGCTGTGGACTCTAACGGCTGCAATGATGAACATTTCATCGGTCGTCCCGAGCTTAAGGGGGCCGGCCCTATCGGGCGATAGGCCTAGCTCGGTGAGGAGCTGGGTCGGATAGACCGGCTAGCGCTTCCCCCCTTCGGGCGGAGGGGTAGCTCGTGCGCGGGTCTTCCTGTGACCTGACCGAGGCTCGGGCTCTCCGAGCCTTGGGGCCGCCTAGGAGAGTTGTTTCCTCGAGCATTGTTTTATTGGGCTTTTCCGAGTGGGCCCTGTGTGCTGTCACTTGGGGGAGCTTGCCTCGTTGGGCCTTATTGGGCCTAGTTGGGTCTGCTCTTTGAGTGGGCTGCAGGAATCACCCTCTCCACGATCCATGTGAGTTTTTCTCTCGTACTAGTTACGGAACCCTACGGTGAGTTTATTTGTCAGTTCATCGACTCGAGGATGCTGCAGCAACGATGTACTCTCCGAGCTGGTCGTTTTGACTATTTTTGCGTATTTTTCTGAGTTAGGGCCAAAAATCGGATTTTTCAGAAATTAGGAAAATTCCTAATTTCTTTTCCTATTTCTTTTCCTTTCCTCTCTCCTCCGTCTCATTTCGCCGCCACCCTCTCTCACTCCCGTTTCTCTCCCGTTTCACCTCCTCGCCTCCGACTGCAGACGGAGGACATAGGGGCGAGTGCTGGGGACGCTGTGGAGCTGGCTGGGTGCGCGACGGGGCAAGGATGGAATGGTTTTGGCGCGATCCCGAACGGTGGATTCAAAGTCGGCGTTTGAGCTCACGGCACAATTTTCGGTGCGGTTTAGTCCCTTCGGGGCACGGTTTCTTCGGTGGAGGTAGGGTGACAGATCTTCACTTCTTCCCGCACGTTTTTCCCTGCCATTGCACGTCGTTCGGCACGAAAATGGCTCTATTTAGGCTTGTTTAGCCTAAATCGTGATTTTCAAATTTTGTAGGGTTCGCCGAAAAACGGCAACCATTTTTAGATCAGTTACTATCAATGGACTCCCTGGGACGTCAGTGTTCCATAGTCACTGATTTTGTCTTGTTTGGTGGTCCCGTTTGACCGCTAGAGCTCCGGGAAGCTCTATAGCCCTTTTTGGGTGATTTCATTAGAATCGTCTGTTTCTTGCGATTCGTGCGTCGTTTTGAATCCGGTCGGAGTCTATGTGATTGCCTGCTGGTCCATGGTTGTATCCCCTTCGTCTCGGGACGAACGGGCCGTGGAAAGGCCTCCGTTGGGCCGAACCCATGGTTTCCCCGCCGTGAGAGTTGAGCGGTCGGACTAAGACTGTCTATCCCCATGGGCGGCCCTGTCTTAACCGTTCATCTGCTCGGCGCGCTCTGTTTGGCTTGGCGCGCAGGGAGGGTTGTGCGGTCTATCGTAAGACCGTATAACTCAGGTGCGTCCAGGGCTGAACCATTTTTCCCCTTCGGTTTGGACCGTTGTTGGGCTGTGTGGCTGGGGTCTAGCCCCCTGTCCCTTTTGTACGGCTAGTATCTAACCGTACATCCTTGGTGCCGGTGGCTGTTGTGCGGCCCGAAGTTGACCGCACAAGCCCTGGTGCGGTGAGGACCTAGCCGTCTGTTCCCCTGCGCGGCTAGGGGTGAACCGCACGCGTGTTTCCTGTTTTAGGCTGTTATGCCATTGTGCGGTCCAGTCCGGACCGTCTTTCTGGTTGGGTGGTCTCTTTGTGACCGTCCATCTTTGTTGGTGGTTGGGGTTGTGCGGCTAGTCTCTGACTGTTCAACCCTTTGTGTGGATGGTTCCGAACCGTCCATCCTCCTTTTTGTGGTTAGTTTTGGACCGTCCATCCTGTGGAGTGGTCCATTCTGAACCGCTCATCCCCGAGGTGTCATCGGTTTACCGTGGTGGCTTCTCCCGGTGTCGTGTTAGAGTCATTACTCTGGTCCGGTCGACCCGGTGTGATCCAATGGTCGACATGCGACCTTGCCTGTGTCTCGATGGATCTGTCCAGCTCCAGACGTGGTTCTGGACACCTAGAGGTACGATTTGGCCTCAGTTTACGTGTCCAGGTGCCTTGAGGATGTCGGAGTTCTCCCAAGTCTCCGTATGTCCTGTCTGTTTCGTGTCGGTCGCCTACGTGAGTTAGGGCGATGTTTCTAGTGGTCCTATCATGAACTGCTAATGTTGATTTGTCTGTTCGGTGGTTCCCTCGATCGGTCAGTTCAGGTGAATTGTGTGCGGTCTATTCTTTGACTGCTATAGTTTCTCCGAGCGACTTAATCTAGGACCGCCAGCGTCTTTGCCTCTGGTTGCGTGGCGAGTCCTCCTTGACTGCTTGGTTGACCTAGCGGCCGAGTGATGGATAGCCTAGGCCCAGAGAGTGGTTTATCGGTGGTTTAGTTTCCAGTATCTTGGCTTGACCTTGGGGTTTGCCATTGTCACCCGGACATCATCTGATGTCCTGTGAGGGCTGTAACCGTGTTCTGAGGTGGCCAAGAGGGTTTGTGCTTGTGTGTCTTTGCCTGGTTCCGGTCAACCTGGGGTCACCCAGTGGTTGATAGGTAGCCTTATGTGTCTCGATGGTTCTGTCCAGTTCGAGACATGGTTCTGGATGCTTCGAGGTATCATCCTACCTCGATCTGCATGTCCAGGCGTATCTGAGGGTCCTCGGTGTTCCCTCAGGTCTTCGTGAGTCGTTTTCTGCGGAGTGTCGTTTCGCGTGGCTTAGGATTAGACCGATTGGCGGCTTGTTCTGCTGTCAGTGACGATCTTGCCTTTGAGTCATCCGGCTCAAGGATCGTTACGTAGTAGGTCTAGTCACCTTGTCCTGAGTCTGTTGGCAGTTATCTTGCTGCCTTGGTGCTTCGTAGTACGTGCGACAATGCTTATTTGCCTATTTGTACTACATCACTCTGGTTTCAGAGTCTCTGTGTCTAGTGAGCCTCCAATTGTTGTAGCCCTAAGGCCTTGAGTTGCCGACCCGCCTGGGAATGGCGGAGGGGTGTTCCCGTTATACGGTTTGTAAGCTAGTTTCCGTGGGCTCCCGCTGTACAGTGGCGTCCTGCTGGGTGGGGAAAACTAGCTAGAGGCCTGGCTCTCCAGCAAGAGTCAGTGTGTGCACACGTGGTCAGGGGCTTTGGACTGACGCCGACGGGCGTGACCCTGACTAGTACTTGTATAGTGGTTCCGCGTGGGTCTGCGACTCGGTCGTGCCTGTGTTGGTCACGCTCGGTGGGTAGTCGAGACACTTGTGATGTGTGTTGCGGCGCAGCATAAGACGTCAGTGGACGCAGCTGGCTGTTCTTCTAGTGAGGAGGTGTTTCCCTCACATGACACGTGACTCTTCGTGTTCTTCACATTTCTTGCACGTCGTGACCTTTCCGGGTTAGCCCTCTCGTGGCCCTACTCGAGGTCAGTGTTGTGTTGTGTGAACGACGTTCTAGTCGTGGTCTGCCCGTCGTCTGTCTGTCTTTTCTAGACTTTTTTATCTATCCTTGCAGGTCTTCGTCTTAGGCCTGGCGTCGTGTCGACAGATCGGTGACTCCTGACTTTGTCAGATCAGAGCCGCCCTTCTGTCGCTGCTTGGGGTAGCTTAGGGAGCCGAGTTCCTCTCGATGGCCGTGTTCTGAGTTTTACGGCCTCACTTTTTCCCTTTCCTTTTAGCTTCCCTTGCTCTTAGCCTGTTCCCTACTCCTGCTGTTCCCGTTCTTTTTACAGCTTGGTAGTGTAGCTTTTCCTGCTTTGCTACTACTGTTGCTTTCTGTTCCGTGTACTGCGCAGTTTTCAGTGGGGATCCACATGACCCCTACTGAGCCTCTGTTTGGAGACTCACCCCTGCTTTTCAGGTGGGTGGTGTCGCCCCTGTTTGTGGTTCCTGGAGTGGCGCGTCCGTAGCTGCCAGCGGTACCTGCGTCGGGTTTCCCCCGACCTCAGTGTACGTTCTTTTCCTGTGGCCTGTACTTGTCTTTAATTCTCTGGACTGGACTCTGAGGTAATTGTTAAATTGAATTGTTAATAAAAAGTAATTTTATTTCTGCTACTTTAGCAAACCGATCTAATGAAATTTAATTGCTTACTATACTATCTCTGTGGCTTCAATGTACTACACGACAATCCTTTTTCCCTTCGGAGCTTTACCGCTCTTGGGAGGCCTCGCGGGTTCCGGGTGGTATCAGGTGTATTCGGTAGTCCTATCGGGTATATATGGTATCCGGGATCCGGGTCGTCACACCATGGCCCGAAGGCCAACTGCATTACAACACACTCCAAAATAGAGGGAAGAGAGGATAAAACTAAAAGGAAGGAAGAGCAAAAAAAAAGCTGGGGGAGAGTTGGAATGAGGGAGGGTGTGATGGGGTCATCACCATCCGTCCTGACACTCTCGACCATTCTCGTCACCCCGGAGGCGTACATCATGGTCTAGTCATTTATTTTGAGTCCTATGTATGTTTCTTTATTTTATTTGAGTCATATCATTGTAATTTCCCTTTTATTTGAGTCATGTCCCTAGGTCTTGTGCTTATTTTCCTATGTTTGAGTGTCATTAGGTTTATTAGTTAGCTATTGGGCCCAATTCATTGGGCTTGGCCCATGGGCGCCCCTATCTTATTGGTTATTAGTCAATGTGTCAAAAGTCAGGGTCTTATTGTAAATTGTGGGATCCCTATAAATAGGACCCCACTCTCTCCATTTTGAGGTAATGAATCAATGAATGAAAAACTTGCCATTTTGAGAGTTCAAACTTCTTATCTAGTGGAGAGATTCCATTATTTGGGTGAGAGACCCTAGGGGAGAGATTCCCCACCCATCCCTCTCTTAATCTCTCTCTTTCACTCCCCTTTCTCTCTCCTCCACACCCAATTTTAAAATTTTTCTCTCCTCCCTTCCCAACCACCACTCTCCCACCTACCCCCATTAAAGGTCACTCCCCTTCCCCACACATCCCATTACTCAACCCCCTAGTCCCAAGAGAGATTCCACCAATACTAGCTCCACCTCCCAACCCCCAACTACCCCACCCACTTCCCCAAGCACCCTTCCCACTACCCCAAGCACCCCTTTCCTTCCCCAACACAACCCCTCCCATCCCCAAGACCACCATTGAATACCCTCATTAAGGAAAATTCAAACTCACCTTCCCTCCACCCACTTGTGCCCCCCTCACCTTCCCCTCTCCCTCCAAGCCTAAATTCGCAGCTCCTCTCTCACCCATAGCAAACACTTCCTTCCAGCCCCCATTCTCCCTTTCCCACACCTTGAAACCCCCCCTCCTAGACCCCCTCACAGCTGGGGGTTGCCCCTACACACAACCACCTCATTTCCCCTCCCATCTACCCCATTCCCCATTACCTATCTCCACCCTCTCAAGTTCTGGTTGCAGGCAGCAGATTGGCCGTAGGTTGCAGAGGCCACCCCGTCGTCCCCTGGGAGCTTCAGGTGGCATACCATATACCGACGGAAGCGTCCGCCTGTCTTCTTCGCAACGGTGGTGGTCCCGTCCCATTCCGAGTTCGAGATCGACCAGGAGAGCCATTTTCCCACAACTACGCAGATCCCCCCTGGCAGGAGACCAGAGCCGGATTGGAAGCTCGACTGCGACGATCGTGTTGGGAATCGGATCAAGAGTTCTTCTTCAAACATCTTCTACTACGAGTCTTCTAACATCTCCAAGAAGCAGAGCCCCATTTGGCGACGGGACCTGAAAGTTATCAATTTTCTCCCTCGGGTGCTCGGTTCTTCTTCCACTTAGGCTGCACCGACCCCTCCTCAGTGTTTAGAGCCTATCGGTCGACCCCGACATCAGCTGGCATCCCCGTTGGTCTTGCTTCGAAGAAGACTCGTCAACGGTTCCAACAACTCTAGCGGCACCTAATTCTGAGCTTGGGAGAGACCGTGGCAACCTCTGCTTCTTGATGTTGGGAACCTGAAGCTGTCAGATCTGAGGATCTGCCACCCTGTTCAAGCCCATACCCCGACCAGCAGCGGTGCCCGAAGAAATTTACAAAATTCAAGCATCATTCAGATCCAGCTACGAAGAATCTCCGAGTGGTTTCGTCTACAGAAAAATTCGGGGTGACCACAGCATCCAAATACCTGACGGTCTGTCCTAAGACACAGTCAGCGGGCAGATTCAGCTTCGACTTCCCTCTCTTCACTTCTAGCTCGAATTCCCCTCCCCGCTTGGCCGGCTGAAGGCCCCTCCCTACGTGGAGGTCGTATTGAGTGTATTCATTGGCTTCCCTTCCCCGAGATCCCCCCCCCTTGCATGGGGGTAGTTCATGTATTATTTACACTCACAGGTTTGAAGCTTCATCGACGCGGCGTGCAGGTGCTTCCCCTCGCCTCCCCGCTCGCCCCCGTCTCCGACCGGAGTCGGTTTCTTCAAACCGGCTAGGTGAGAACTCGTCCCTTGCTCTCAATTATTCTTATTCATTTAATATTCTCCAATTGCGCCGTCGGTAAGGAAGAGAGCGCCCGATCTTAAGGCTCCACCGCACTTGTGCGACCCCCGTGGGTGTGAGTGAGTGATCCGCGTCCCTCGGCCAAGGTTAACACATTGAGTTGAATATCCGCACCTCAAGGGGAGGTTTGACTTAGACTTTGCTGGCCCTCTACCAGTAAGGGGCTTGTCCCATTTCCTCGACTCGGCATCCCCGAGTTACCCCCGGGTTAAGTGTGTGCGCCATACGAAGGTCCGCTTGCGTAGGCTTCATAGCCTTGTGGTTGTGCTTGTTAAATTAGGTCTGAGGTTGTGTCACATCAGGGTGCCTCCCTTTATCCCATTCCTCCCTTCCCCTTTACATACATCACTCTCCTCTCTCTTTCTCCATATCTCTTCTACCTTCTTCTTCTCTTCTTCTTCTTCCTCTTCTGCTACTCTCTTCGTGGGTGTCTTTCGCATGCCCTTCTTCTTTTCCCTGTGAGAGCCTTTTATACGTGGGCCGTTGACGGGGAACCTCATGATGGCACTGCCATCCGAGGTTGACCCGAATCTTGCCTTCGTCAGGTGAAAGTCTCCTTCATCCAACCGGAGGACGACACCTGAGCTTGGGGTTAGCTGGCGTTGACATGGCCACACTGCGCACCAAGGGGCCCCTCTAATGACCATTGTGTATCTTGTCGGTTTGTGCCGTTCGGGGGAGTTCACCACTGTGCCGCTGGAGGCTGAGGGGTTGTGCCGTTGAGGGGGGCAGAACACCTGTGCCGCTGGGGGACATGATGATTGTGCCGCTGACGGGGCACAACTACTGTGCCGTTGGAAGGGCATTGGGGCATTGTGCCGTTGAAAGGGGCTTCCAAGGCGTGTGCCACTGGAGGGCACCAAGAATGTGTGCTGCTGGGAGCACGCCCATAGAGTGTGCCGCTGGGGCAACTTGCAGAGGGGGTGTGCCGCTGGGGCCTTGCAGTGTGTGCCGCTGGGGCACTTCAGGGTGTGCCGCTGGGGCACTTCAGGGGGGTGTGCCGCTGGGGCCTCGCAGGGTAGTGCCGCTGAAAGGGGCACCAGCTCTGGCTTCAGGAACTTACAGTTGTGCATTCTTTGGGATATTTCTTCACCGTTAGGGACCCGAGGGTGGGTTCATAGCAGTCTATCAATTCAGGAGGGCATCCTGTGCTTTCTTGGTCTCTTAATGCGCCCGTGCAAATGTGGGGATTTACCGGACGATAGTATTCTCCCGGAGCCCTGGATGGCCAGTCTCTCCGAGTCTTTGACTTTGACATCAGTGCGGGGGCTTGGCGGGACATATGGATGCGTGATTTTACATGTCCACAAATGCCGCCCACCCACGGACAGCGCGGGCGAAGGATGAGCCAGACGGTGCTCGTGGGTGCATTCGTGGAAATAACGTACATTATTGGGCGTACGTTCATAAGATATGTGACGTAGATATTATTATATATATTTATTATATCATTATCATTTATATATATATATATGTATATATATATATATATTCTTTTCCTTCCCTCTTTTTCCTCTTCTTCTTTTTTTCTTTTTTTTTCTTTCTTTTTTTTCTTTCTTTTTTTTCTATTTTTTCTTTCTCTCTCTTTATTTTCTGTCTTTTTCTTTCTATTCTTTTGTTTTTTTTCTCTCTTTTCCTTTCTTTTCTTTCCCTCTTTTGAAGCCACTATAAGAGGGGCGGGGGAGTTCAAAACTCCCCCCTTTTTCTCTTTCGAGTTCTCTCCCTCTCTCTCTTTGTCTCTTCGTCTCCCACCTCCCCTTTTCTCTTTCTCTTCACCGCCGAAGACCGCCGCCGCTCGCCGTCGTCTTTCTCCTCCGGTGTCTCAGGGTGAGGAGGCCGCCGTGGGGGCTCTTCTCTCCTTCTCTCTTCCTCCTCTTCCTCTCTTCCTCCTCTTCTCCTCTTTCTCTTCTTCTTTTCCTCTTCCTTTTCCTTCTTCTTCTCGTTCTCTCTTCGCTCGGGGGACGACGGAGCCCTAGGCTCCTCGTCTTCCTCTTCCTTCTTCTTCTTCTCTTTCTTCTCGTCTTCTCCCTCTTCGTCTTCTTCTTCCCCTTCGTCTATTCTCCTTCTTCCCTTCGGCATCGGGGCGATCATGGTGCCGGGGCGTGCCGCTAGGGGGTTGGCGCGGGTGTGCCGCTGGGGAAGGGCACGGGTGTGCCACTGAGAGGTGGGGCGGCACGAGTGTGCCGCTGGAGTGAGGGCATGGGTGTGCCGCTGAGAGGGGGGCACTCGTGAGGGCACGGGTGTGCCGTTGAGCGGAGGGGGCACGAGTGTGCCGCTGGAGTGAGGGCACGGGTGTGCCGCTGAGAGGGGGGGCACGAGTGTGCCGCTGGAGTGAGGGCACGGGTGTGCCGCTGAGCGGGGGGGGCACGAGTGTGCCGCTGGAGGAGCTCGGCCTGGGTGTGCCGCTGAGAGGCTCGGCCTGGGTGTGCCGCTGAAGGGAGGCACGGGTGTGCCGCTGAAGGGGAGAAGAAGACTTCTTCAACCGGAGGACCTTCGGTGTCGCCCTTGGGCACACCGTGACTTTGTTGGGGCCGTCACTCCTTGTGGACATGCACCCGTGTTTTTCCCTTACGCCTCAGGCCTAGGGGAAACTCTGCCAAAATTTCGTCAGAAATTATTGACATTCTTTTTAATTTGATTGTAGCATAGTCCCTTCATAATTTTCTTTATTCTTCCTTTTCGTTTGTGTCTTATTCTGACCCGAGCTATCTTGCACTTTGCAGAGAGATGGCTGCCCCAAGAGATTCTGCTGCTTCCGGTGCTGAGCACGTTCCCCCCCCCCCAGTGCCGGCGGTTACATGGTTTAACGTGGAGGACTTGGACAGGGAGCATGCCGAGATAGCGGCGCTGGCCGGATCGTCGGGCTCCGACACTGAGACGATGGATTTCCCCAAGCTTACTCGGGTTGAAGGCATCATGACTTTTGACCGGGCTACGGGGGAGTACCGGAAGGACTTCCCGAAGGACCGGCATCTCATCCATTTTCTGAAGCATCTCAGTCACCAGGAGAGGCGGAAATTCTGAGTTGTCAAGGAGGCCGAGCAAGCGATTTTGCGGTCCCGGGATAGCATGCTCTACAGTGTTCCGAGGAGTATTCTGATGTATTTGGTGGGAGAGGCTCGGGAATGGAAACCCATCTTGGGACTTGAAGCCGTGCTGCCGACAGAAGATAAATTAGTGCGGGCACCTCAATTTACCCCTGCTCGGTAGGACACATCCGCTGGGCGAGTCCAGGGCGAACATCCCCGGTTTGGTCTATTTCTGGCTCCAATAAAGTGCGGGTACAGAGAAGAACCCTTCTTGCTGGATTGCTTGGCCATCCGGTTCAAGCACGAACTGGCGTTGGGCTGGTTCGGGGAGCTCCGGCTTAAGGACGCGCATAGCTTTCGGGAAGGGGGCGTGGAATTCACAGAGTATGTGCTATTGAATTACGCCCCTATCCTTATCCGGGACGGCGTTTATCACAGTGTCTACGCCTCCCGGTATAGCTACCCCATTTCCAGGGGCCTCTACTGCGGGATGATTGAAGTGTTCAATGCAGAGACTAATACCTTTTATACGGCAGAGGGCGAGACTTCATTGGACTTGTGGAGTCTCAGTCAGCTCAGTGGCTTGCCTATTGACGGGGAGCCTTATGAAGAAGTTTGCCTCCCAGATCTAATCAAGGATGAGACCAACGGGGACGGCTACTACTCCCTCGGCTATTCATACAGGTATCTTATGAAGGCGTACCGGGACCTATATCAGTTGGCACATGGCGGGAAGCAACCCCCCCGTGGAGACCGGAAGAGAGTCCGCATGGTCTTGTGGCTGCAGTACTTCTACGACGACCTGAAACAATACAAAGACTTCCCGCACATAGGCACTGCCACCGCCAGCAAGAAGCGTACTAAGGCTAAGGCTGATGTTAAGATCTCCTCCCGAGGGCACCGAAGCGGGCTCAATCTGGCAGGGGTCGACCCGCTGACGCATTGTGCAGCGTTCCTGACTTACTGACTGTGCTCGTTCGCCATGACGTATGGAGACGAGACCGTCATCCGACCGGATGCGATCTACCCGGCCTGTCAGATGGCCTGGGGTATCAAGCTGTCTCTATGTCCAGCTACCCAGTGTCTGATATACAAGGCGCTGGGGGATGTCAGCGCTCACCAATTACCGCGGCAGGCGTGGTATGTGTGCCCACTGCATTTCTTCAACGCGTGGGTCTGTTCCCTGTTTCCAGAGTTCGCCCCATGCATCATTCAAGGCTGGGGGATAGTTCCACGGATGTTGGAGTTCGCGAGTGTGGCGTCAAGCTCGACGTCCATGCAGTTGTATGACATCCGGGGCAGGCTGACGACGGTGCCCCTTGATAGTGTAGGCACTATTCATTTCTGGACCCTGGCCGCTCACTCCAGTCCGCTAGTAAACAGCAACCGGGAATGCAGAGATGACCAAGTGGAGAAATATGTACACCCGATCAGCCAGGAGAACGTGGTTCACCCGCTATTGGAGCCAGAGCTCAGGGCCTGGGCGCTGTCCATTCGTCCCAGTGTGCTGGCTTTCCGCAAAGGGGACAGTCTGCTGCTGGAGCCGTACTATCCCTTTCGCTTCGGCAGGAATTTCGGGTATGATCAACATATCCCGGCATATAGTGCTTGCTTTGACCTACCGGTGTGAAATCTTCGGGGGAGCCCCACTACTGAGACTGCCCGAACCTTGTGGGATTTCTTTAATCGGGCAGACACTGCCAATTTCAGGGTGCCAGCCCCGGGTCAAATTCCACGGGTGACCCCGGAATATGTGAAGTGGTGGAACGCCCGGACATCCTTTTACCGATTATCCCAGACCGACTACTGGGATGGGGCAGAGAGGAGGTTTCTGAGCCGGCAGCCAGTGCCGATCCTTGATATTGACCCTGAGCACCTCCTCCGGTTGAGGCAGGGCAAGGAGCAGGAAGTGGCCGCGTACATGATCGCGCGCAAGAGGGCTCGAGAGGACAAGCCGGCACCGCAGGCTAAACTACCTCCTGTAGCGAAGGATGATTTTAAGAAGACCTTGCGGGACCTTTGCCACATCGGGGGTGACCACCTGGAGCTGATCAACTATCCCTTTCCCATGGAGGAAGAAGGCACCCCAGCGAGGAGCTGGCGCCCGGAGAGGGACCCACTTTGTCCCTATCGCACCTTTGTTAGGAGGGAGGAACGGAAGCCATACAACTATAAGGACACCACATGGCTCTACGTCCTCCTCCGAGTACATGGGTTGAAGATTGAAGATCCGGGGGCGGCCATCTTGGGCAAGCGCCTCCATATCACCTATTATTACGCCGAGGGGTGGGGGATGGACCACTTCAACCTCTTCTGCCACTTAGCCGCCAAGAAGCATGCGGACCTGGCCGCCCTCGCCGATCGCTGCCAAAAGATTAAAGATGTATGCTGGCTGGTCCGAGAGGTGACTCGTCGGGACAAGGATCCGTCCCATAATTATTGGCCGATAACGCTGCGGCTGTACACTGGCCCACATGGTACTTAGTGTTCCCTTCTTTCCCTTGTGTTCTTCAATGCTGACCTTTCTTGAATACTGGACGTTGATCGGGTCTTTTTTTTTCTTTCTTTTCTTTGAACAGACCACCCTGACAGTGTCCAGACGTCGACGTATCACAATCTTCTGCGGCAGGCAGGGAAACCTGCTTACTTCGAGGAGGCGCCAGCGGCTCCGACCATGACTCCCCTACCTCCGCCTGCGAAGAGGCCCCGGGCAAAATTGCCCGTGAAGACAGCGGTAGATGCTGCCAAGGCGGCCGGGCGGCGGGAGGCAAAGCGACGAAAGACGGAGGCCGCCAAAGCTACGTCGACCGTTCCCCCGGCACATGTGATCTCTTCATTCGAGGAGTTCGAAGCTACTCGAACCGAGCCGAGTCGGCCTGCAGGTCGGGTTTCTTCTTCTTTGAGGCTCTCTGGGATGTATTCAAACATTAAGAGGGGCGTTTCTCGTAACACACATGTTTTGTTCCAGCTGTCGCCGAGAGGCCTGCGCCCGTATCCATCCCAGGCGTGGGTGAAGATATGACCCGCGGGGCCATGGAATTTGTCGAAGAGACCTTCTTCGCCCCAACTCCCGCCATCGAAGTTGAAGGAGGTATATCACTTTCTTTGCTAGTCGCTTCGATTAAAAATTTTGAAACTTTGCGGGCCTGACTAAACCCGGATCTTGCTTTGCTTGGCAGGAGCTGATGTGACAGCCCCTCAACCGGACGTGATCTCTGCAACATCCCGGTTTGAACAGACGTACAAGAGAAAGGGGCGGCGGTCAGGGAAGTCGTGGCTGCTTGTCCAGCGTGATGACGAGCCGACCCCGGATGTTGGGACGGGGGCCGTCTTGACAAGCAAAGAGGTGCCCACTAGCACTAAATCTTCGTCCGGTGAAAAGGTAGATTACGGCTACTCATCTGACGAAATGCCTTCAACTGAGGGTGTACCCGGGGAGCCCAGCTTTCAAGTTCCTACCTGGAAAGCCCCGGTACTACCTATTTCTCTTAGCCTGGTGAAGCGGGCGCCTATAAGTGCGAACCTGTTAATTCAGGTTTCTTTCTTGAGGCCATTAACTAACCTCCTCAATTTTATTGTCTTCGGCTCCCAACAGGAATAGGTCCCGCCAGAAGATGCAGAGATCCACGTCCCGGGGTCAGAAGCTACCAGGCGAGAGACACCTGCCGCGGCTTTGGACGAATTGGCGTCCCTAGCCGAGGCTATGCGGCGTGAAGAGCCCGCGGCGAGCTCGGGTGCTTCCGCCTCGACATCCGAGGTCCTGCTCCGGGAAGGAGTGGTAGTGGCTGTAAGCGCAGGTCTTCCTCCCTTTTCTCTTATCCTATCCTCGAGCTTTCCCTCGAGGTCACTGATTCATTTGAGGTAATACAGGCTCATGCCTCGAAAGGAGCTATGGAGGTTGCTATCCCAGCCACCGAAGCCCTGGAGGAGGGGGAGATAGCACCGGAGATCGAGGTGCAAGTGCCGGTAGTATCTGAAGCCGAGACTCGGGAGGGAGGGGAGGTAGTACCGGCAGCGGAGACCTGTGGGGAGACAGTTTCTGAAGTTGACGCCCGGGGAGAGATAACGCCGGAGAGCAGCATAGTGTCGGTGGGCGAGGTAAGCAGGGGGGATCCATTCGGCTTCCTTAAGAATTCAACGATTTATTCCACTTGGCAAGCGGCTGACCTTTCTTTACATGGTCAGGTAACAACAACGCCCCGCGGAGCCCGTGCACCTCGGGTTCGTAAAGCCGTCCCCAGGTGGAGCTCATCCTTCCGCGTGCACACGGCTAAAAGATTGAAGATGCTTCTGGGGCCGGACGCGGGGTCCTTGACGTCTCTTCTGCATATGGGGGCCGTCCCACGGCTGGTGATCCCACTGCCACCGATCCCGACGCCAGTCGTACCCGAGGAAGCCCGACTCCTGGGGAGGATATTGGTGATCCTTAATGAACATTCTGGGGAATTACTGGCAGGAGGAGATGAGGACTTCCCGGGAACGACATCGGACCCGCCCACCATCGATACTTTGTCTGCCGAGGCGGCAGAGGCCGAAGCAACTTTGTCTGCTGCGGCACCAGATCCGGCATCTGTGACCATCCATTCTCTCGGCAGGGCCGCGGCTCTAGTTTTGATGGAGGAGGCGGCATTGTCGGGCTCGGAACCTGCCCGGTCGATGGAGCTAGGGCAACCGCTCATCATGGCGGTGCCAGACATCTCCGTTATGGTCTCTCCCTTACCTATGGTGGTAGCTGGCCAGGGGTCGACCTCAGAACCCGCGAGGTCCCTCCTTTCGACCCTGACCCTTCCGGGTAGCTCGGCCGTGGTTGACGCAGAGCTGTGGGCGGTCATGGATAGCGAAGTTAGCTTCGACCCACCAGCCATCCCTTCTATCGGCCACGTGAGTTCGGATCTGCCAGTCCGCCAGACCCTGTTGGTATTGCGCTCTATGGTCATTACCGACCCAACGCTCACATATCGAGACGCAAGGGATATCGTGGAGCAGCTGACCAAAGCACTACAGATGATGGGCTGCCCGTTGGAAGAGTGGTCACGACGCGTTCTGTTATTATTGAAGTACGTAAACCGTCGCGCATTCCTCGAGAAGCAGGCCCCAACTGAGCTTACAGCTATCGGTGCTCAGAGGGATGAATATCTGGAGGCTCTGGCGACGCGGAGGGATAGCAGGGAGCTACACCGGGGGGCCTTGGATGGGTGCAATGCCAACATCCACACCTTGGAGAACCGGATAGAGGAACTCCGGGGTGGGCTTGCCCAGGCTGAGTTTGACCTGCTCGAGGCCGAGACGGACAAGACCCGGGAAACATAAGAGCTGGCCATCGCCGAAACAGCGGTGGCCTCTGTGACGACAGAGTTGGAACGCCTCGACGCGTAGGAATACCGTCTGCGTGAGACGATGAGCTTCCCTTGCGTCGGGATCCTCCCTTTTGAGGACATCTTCCGGGGGCTAGACTAGCTGTCAGTCCCCCTTCCATCCCCTTTTTGCATGTAACACCGGGGTATGCCCTGAGGCCAGTGTAATTCTCTTTTTTATATAACAGGAATACAATGCAATTATCCCACTTGCCTCCTGTATGTGTGTGGTGTTGAGCAGTCTCTTCCTCCCTTTTCTCTTTTCTTTTCCTTGCTATATGATGGGACACAAGTCCACACTAACAGCTTACCCGAGGAGAACCCGGTGAGGTTCGCAAAGGAGCATAGGAGAGTGCTAGCCCCTTCCAAAGGAGGGACGAGGGGACCACTCCACCATGTCCATCAAGTGACTCATCCGAATGATGTCACCGGTATGTTTGACCCGACTAGGTTGATCCAACCTTGGAAGGGCAGAGAGAAGAGTTTGTTCATTCAATGACCCTGACGGGAGGTCTTGGTCAAAAGAGGGTTGTTTGTTTATGCCAACAGAGTGCCGGGACAGGTGTGGTTTATTTGTCTCTTGGTGTGTGCGTCGGTACGGGTGGGTGCCAATGCAAGGAGAAGGGTTGATTCCCCGATCCCGGGTAAAAGGTCCGGCTGGGGTATTCTTCGCCAGTGCCGACAGAATGTCAATGGCTGACAGGGTTGATTCGTTTATTAAAATATTCGTTGGTACGGGTGAGTGCCAACGCAAGGAGAAGGGTTGATTCCCCGATCCCGGGTGAAAGGTCCGGTTGGGGTATTCTTCACCAATGCCGACAGAATCTCAAGGGCTGACAGGGTTGATTCGTTTATTAAAAATGTTCGTTGGTACGGGTGAGTGCCAACGCAAGGAGAAGGGTTGATTCTCCGATCCCGGGCAAAAGGTCCGGCTGGGGTATTCTTTGCCAGTGCCGACAGGATGTCAAGGGCTGACAGAGTTGATTCGTTTATTAAAATGTTCATTGGTACGGGTGAGTGCCAACGCAAGGAGAAGGGTTGATTCCCCGATCCCGGGCGAAAGGTCCGGTTGGGGTATTCTTCGCCAGTGTCGACAGAATGTCAACGACTGACATGGTTGATTCGTTTATTAAAATGTTCGTTGGTACGGGTGAGGACTAGTAAAGAAGGGCTGGCTCCTCCTTCTTTACTTCCCCTCTTTTTCCTCTTTTCCTTCCTTTTCTTTTCTTTTCTTTTCTTTTCTTTTCTTTTCTTTTCTTTCCTTTTCTTTTCTTCTCTTCTCTTCTCTTCTCTTCTCTTTTCTTTTCTTTTCTTCTCTTTTCTTTTCTTCTTCTGATGAGAACATCACCTCCTATTTCATCCGGCATGGTCTAGCCATTTAATTTTGAGTCCAATGTAATTTTTATTTGAGTCATTGATGTAATTTTAATTTTATTAGAGTCATGTCCCTAGGTCTAGCATTTATTTTCCTATGTTTGAGTGTCATTAGAATGTGTAATGTGCTAATTGGGCCCATTTCTTCGGGCTTAGCCCAATGAGCTCCCCTACCCCTTCGGTTATTTGTCAATGAGTCTTTTGTCAGGGTCTTTTGTAGAAATGTGGGTTTCCTATATATAGGACCCCATTTCCTCCATTTGAACTTAATGAATGAATGAATACAAAGCCTTCTATTTGAGTGTTCAAATCTAGTTTAAGGAGTGATTCCTCTAGTTTTTTGGGTGAGAGACCCTAGGGGAGAGATTCCCCACCCATTCCCCTCTTAATCTCTCTATTTCACCCCTCTTTCTCTCTCCTCCAACCCCAATTTCGAATTTCCTTCTCTCTCCTCCCCTCCCCAACCACCTCCACTAGCTACCCACCTCATTCAATACCCCTCCACTTCCCCAAGTTGCCATTACTCCACTTCCATTGTCCCTAGGTGGCATCTCCTCCACTTCCAACATAATCTCCTCCCTCCCAATGCAATGCCACTAGTTCCCACACAACCCTCCACCTCCCTAGGCCAATTCAAATTTGAAATCCACCTTCCCTCCATGTTTTGGCCGCCCCCCTCTCCTCCCTTCTAGTCTTGGTCGCCCCTCTCATCTCCCTCCATTCACCTCCATTGACTCCACCTTCCCCTACCTCCAGCTGAGGACCTGCCCCACTGCCCCTCCCATCCTCTTCCTATCTCCATTAGCATTCCCCATCCCTCCATACACACTACTTCTTCCACCCCATCACCCCTCTCATACATACACCTCCCCCATCTCCTTCTTTAGAAGCCAACACAAGAGCTGCAGGTTGCTGTCCACAGGTTACAGACAAATCAGTCTGTTGCAGCGACCACCACGACGCCATCCGGACGAGTTTGAAGACACAAGAGCCATCGTTGGAAGCGTCTCCGGGTCTTCTTCGCAACAGAAGTGGTTTCGTCTTCATCGGAGCTCGGGGCTGTTCAGAAACTCCGTTCTCCCCCGACTGCGCGGAACAGATCCTGCTGAGCAACAGAACCGGATTGAGAGTCCTGCCACGTCAAACCTCGGAGGAATCAGTCTACCATTTCTTCTACAAAGTTCTACTTCTCCCTGTCTATTTTCAGAATCAGGAAGCGGAGTTCCATTTGGCCTCCGGTGGCCGAAGTTACCATTTTTTTCCCTCTGCTGCATCGCTCTGCTACAACACAGTCTGCTTCGACCTGTCAGCAGTGTTCGGCGTCCTCAGACCTCCCCCGACATCGGAAGGCTTCCCCGTCAGTTTTTCTGCGAAGAGAACTTGACTACGATTCCAACGACTCTGACGGCGCCTGATTTCAACAACGGGAGCGGCCGAAGTACCCTCTGCATCCTACTGTTGGAAGTCAGTCCCTGCTAGTCCGAGAAACAGAGGTCCTGTTCCATCTTCTGCCCCGATCGGTAGCTTCTCCAGAAGAAATCACAAAAATTCTGAAGCATTCCCCTTCCTGTTACGAAGCTTTTGCCACTGACCTCGCCATCAGCGAAATTCGTGAGTGGAATCTATAGCTGCAACACCAACCCACTATCTCTGTTCATAGATAGTTGGCAGACTCGGCATCCACTATTAGTCGTTGTTCTTGCCTCGCCTTCCCCATCCCGCTTGGCCGGCTGAAGGCCCCTCCCTGCGTGGAGGTAGTATTATTTGTAATTGCTTTAATCCCCACCCCAAGATCCCCCTCCTGCGAGAGGTGTAGTGGTGTACTTTGTTTGGGCAGATCAAGCTTCCCCGGCGCGGCGTGTGGGGAACCCACGCTTCCCCGCTCGCCCACGTCTCCGACTCGGGGCCGGTGTCCTCACACCGGTCAGGTATAAGCTGAACCCTCCCTGAATATTTGTGTTTTATTAGTATCATCTCTTAGTTCAGCCGGCAAGGAAGAGAGTGCCCGATCCCGTGATTCCCGATCGCGAGTGGCCACCGCGGATTGAGTGAGGAGAGACCCCCGTACCCTCAAGGCACGGCGTCCGCCCCACTGATGTGGGTGCTCCGATCCAAGGGAGGGGAACTCATTGGCCAAGTCAATCACCCTAAGCAGCATGGTTTAGACTCTCAAATCCACCCTACCATCATTTAGTCACCACGGGAAAAGGGTTGTGTTGCGATATCGGTCCGCCAACATCGAGTCCGCCAATTTGTAAGTGGGCTTGCAAGTCTAGGTCCAAGGTTCATTTGGTTGTTACTAGTACACCCTTAGGTCGTGTCACATCAAGTGGTATCAGAGCAAGTCATTGACTTGTCTCTATCAAGTCAAGTCCATGGGCACGCTTGCATTAGAGTTCTCATCAGATCGTTCCATGCATTATCCACCTCCCATTGTCATTGAGTCTACAGACCAAAAGGCCCAAATTCCCATCATATCCCAAGCATACCTACCTAATGGGAGCCCCACAGAAATTGACTTCATCTACATGGTAGAAGATAATTGGGTATCCCCCGAAATTGTAGCCACCCTCTCTACGACCGGACAAATTGTGCACAACGGAGACCTAGTCTTCGTTGAATTTCATAAATGGTTTGGAGAGATCAAATACTTTGATGGAGCTTGGTGTCAAATTGGTACTTTGAAAGGCCCTTGCATAATCCTAGGAAAACAATGGCTTGATGAACGGAATACCACCTTCCACCCATTGCGTTGGTCTTGCCTAGTTCATCCCCCACATCTCCCGGGAGCCTATGGTTTCAACAACCTTTTGTTCCCTCACCCACCGGAGCCCCATACCCGGCCACCATGCCCTCTCAACCCACTACAAAGAATGAATGAGGTCATGAGTGAACATGAGGAGAACCCGGCCCACAAAACCAAATCCCCGGGATTGGACACCAACACAAATCTCTTCCCCACATTCAAGGAAATTCATACCCCAATCAATAAGGAAGAAAGACATCAACTCATCCCCGTCCAAACAAACACATGCCTCCCCAAATCACTCAATCTCACGCAAAAGGTTGTGACCGTAGGAGAACTCATCATCAAATGGCTCAAGCAAAATCCCATCCCTCATGCCTTATACTTTCAAACCCCAACCATGGAGCACCCTTTCCAATTAGCACCCATTAACTCCTATCACACCACATTCCAATCCTACTATGAGGTAAATGGTTGGGATGATCTCCTCAAGGGTTTAGAATGGCAACTAAAGTTGACTTGCTTATTGACCATAGGAGCGGCCCACCCAAGAAGACTTAGTCTCATCCACCCATGTGATGGTTCTATCACCTCAGTCTTCACCATTGGTTGCTACACTAGTGACCTCCTTCTCATTCTCCCCATGGATGAAGAACCCATCATGGTCCACTCCACTACCATTAAAATCCCAAGTACCTTGATCAACTGGCCCACTAAAGACCTTAGTAAGGATGACCCACCATGCATAGGCCATGTGGACATAGAGTTCCTTCCTCTAGGAAGCCCAGTCCATGACCCCTTTGATTCCTTCCAATGGGAGCTTAGTTACCCATGTGATACACCCACCTTACCCACAACTCACATTTCCCTACCCCAACCAACCATGTTGGACCAAGATCACCTCTTACAAGACTTGGACTACACAAAGGGAACCATCGCCATAGATAACGTCTGCCTAGGAAGCAAGAAAGAGCCCCTCTCCATAATGCCCACCTTCCTAGATATGTTTGACCCTTTTACATGGAAGTTCAAAGGTCATCCCACACCCATACACATAGAAGTGATCTTTGGGATAGGAATGCATAAGTCTTGGCACAACACATCACTTGGCATGATTCATAAGACGGTTCCATTCATTCACATCACCCACATGTCAAGTAGGAAGCATGAATGGGCCATTTTCGGATGTAATGGTCCACCTCCATTCATCATGAGTCTTAAGCATGATAGGTGCATTCTTGGATGTCCAGGTCCCCCGGCATTTACCACCCCTTTGCATGATAGAGCTACATTTGGAGGTCCAGGCCCTCCTATCTTCACTAATCTTCATAGGGAGTCTAGACATGCTAGGTCCACATTTGGGTGCCCGGGACCCCCAACATCCAATAGAGTGCCAGCATTCACCAACTATGTCTCAGGATTGCATACTTGCAAGCCCATCATCAAAGGTAAAAGGATTTGTCAAAGGCGAATTGATACCCGCAAAAGAAACCTAGACTTCCAAGAGGGTGACTATCTGATGGTCAGGATAAAGAGGCTCTTCCCTAGAGTCGCCTTTACGCTCAGGGATCGTGAGACTGGACCCTTTAAGGTCTTGGGGCGATTGAGTATATATGCCAATGAGTTGTTCCTTCTGAAGGAATGTGGGGTCAACCCTCATTGTAGTGTGGCGGACCTTGTGCCCTGCAAGGGCCCCGCGGTGGCACCTAGCGAGGATATTGAGCCCATACCCCCCTTTAAGAGTGACCCCACCAATAAGAATCCCCTTCTAACCTTGAGAGCCCGGCATGAGCACAAAGATTTGATACTGGTTGAACATAACGACACCATCAGGAGCAGGGCAATCCAGCAGTATCTTATGAGGTGGAAGGGCCGACCACGATGGTGGAGACATGGGCGAGCTAGGAAAGACTCTTACTCGACGGAGTCGAGTTCTTCGCACCCCGGGAGTATGATGAGAACATCACCTCCTATTTCATCCGGCATGGTCTAGCCATTTAATTTTGAGTCCAATGTAATTTTTATTTGAGTCATTGATGTAATTTTAATTTTATTAGAGTCATGTCCCTAGGTCTAGCATTTATTTTCCTATGTTTGAGTGTCATTAGAATGTGTAATGTGCTAATTGGGCCCATTTCTTCGGGCTTAGCCCAATGAGCTCCCCTACCCCTTCGGTTATTTGTCAATGAGTCTTTTGTCAGGGTCTTTTGTAGAAATGTGGGTTTCCTATATATAGGACCCCATTTCCTCCATTTGAACTTAATGAATGAATGAATACAAAGCCTTCTATTTGAGTGTTCAAATCTAGTTTAAGGAGTGATTCCTCTAGTTTTTTGGGTGAGAGACCCTAGGGGAGAGATTCCCCACCCATTCCCCTCTTAATCTCTCTATTTCACCCCTCTTTCTCTCTCCTCCAACCCCAATTTCGAATTTCCTTCTCTCTCCTCCCCTCCCCAACCACCTCCACTAGCTACCCACCTCATTCAATACCCCTCCACTTCCCCAAGTTGCCATTACTCCACTTCCATTGTCCCTAGGTGGCATCTCCTCCACTTCCAACATAATCTCCTCCCTCCCAATGCAATGCCACTAGTTCCCACACAACCCTCCACCTCCCTAGGCCAATTCAAATTTGAAATCCACCTTCCCTCCATGTTTTGGCCGCCCCCCTCTCCTCCCTTCTAGTCTTGGTCGCCCCTCTCATCTCCCTCCATTCACCTCCATTGACTCCACCTTCCCCTACCTCCAGCTGAGGACCTGCCCCACTGCCCCTCCCATCCTCTTCCTATCTCCATTAGCATTCCCCATCCCTCCATACACACTACTTCTTCCACCCCATCACCCCTCTCATACATACACCTCCCCCATCTCCTTCTTTAGAAGCCAACACAAGAGCTGCAGGTTGCTGTCCACAGGTTACAGACAAATCAGTCTGTTGCAGCGACCACCACGACGCCATCCGGACGAGTTTGAAGACACAAGAGCCATCGTTGGAAGCGTCTCCGGGTCTTCTTCGCAACAGAAGTGGTTTCGTCTTCATCGGAGCTCGGGGCTGTTCAGAAACTCCGTTCTCCCCCGACTGCGCGGAACAGATCCTGCTGAGCAACAGAACCGGATTGAGAGTCCTGCCACGTCAAACCTCGGAGGAATCAGTCTACCATTTCTTCTACAAAGTTCTACTTCTCCCTGTCTATTTTCAGAATCAGGAAGCGGAGTTCCATTTGGCCTCCGGTGGCCGAAGTTACCATTTTTTTCCCTCTGCTGCATCGCTCTGCTACAACACAGTCTGCTTCGACCTGTCAGCAGTGTTCGGCGTCCTCAGACCTCCCCCGACATCGGAAGGCTTCCCCGTCAGTTTTTCTGCGAAGAGAACTTGACTACGATTCCAACGACTCGACGGCGCCTGATTTCAACAACGGGAGCGGCCGGAGTACCCTCTGCATCCTACTGTTGGAAGTCAGTCCCTGCTAGTCCGAGAAACAGAGGTCCTGTTCCATCTTCTGCCCCGATCGGTAGCTTCTCCAGAAGAAATCACAAAAATTCTGAAGCATTCCCCTTCCTGTTACGAAGCTTTTGCCACTGACCTCGCCATCAGCGAAATTCGTGAGTGGAATCTATAGCTGCAACACCAACCCACTGTCTCTGTTCGTAGACAGTTGGCAGACTCGGCATCCACTATTAGTCGTTGTTCTTGCCTCGCCTTCCCCATCCCGCTTGGCCGGCTGAAGGCCCCTCCCTGCGTGGAGGTAGTATTATTTGTAATTGCTTTAATCCCCACCCCAAGATCCCCCTCCTGCGAGAGGTGTAGTGGTGTACTTTGTTTGGGCAGATCAAGCTTCCCCGGCGCGGCGTGTGGGGAACCCACGCTTCCCCGCTCGCCCACGTCTCCGACTCGGGGCCGGTGTCCTCACACCGGTCAGGTATAAGCTGAACCCTCCCTGAATATTTGTGTTTTATTAGTATCATCTCTTAGTTCAGCCGGCAAGGAAGAGAGTGCCCGATCCCGTGATTCCCGATCGCGAGTGGCCACCGCGGATTGAGTGAGGAGAGACCCCCGTACCCTCAAGGCACGGCGTCCGCCCCACTGATGTGGGTGCTCCGATCCAAGGGAGGGGAACTCATTGGCCAAGTCAATCACCCTAAGCAGCATGGTTTAGACTCTCAAATCCACCCTACCATCATTTAGTCACCACGGGAAAAGGGTTGTGTTGCGATATCGGTCCGCCAACATCGAGTCCGCCAATTTGTAAGTGGGCTTGCAAGTCTAGGTCCAAGGTTCATTTGGTTGTTACTAGTACGCCCTTAGGTCGTGTCACATCATCTTCTCTCTTCTTCTTCTTCTTTTCTTTTCTTTTCTTTTTCTTCTTTTCTTTTCTTCTCTTCTTTTTTTTTCTTTTCTTCTTTTCTTTTCTTCTCTTCTTCTCTCTTTTTTTATATATTTTCTTCTCCTTTTTTTTTTGAAATGCACAGTGAATAATGACACACCATCTGAGCAATCGAAGTGCAAGTTTGCCCGCTGTGGGGTGAGAGGATGTATTATTCATAGAAAGGGGGATTCGGAGCATGGTACAACCTTAGATGCCTACCATTAAGGGGTGGAAACTAGACCTCCCCCTGATGATTGACTATCACATATGCTCCGCCTTCATAAACCTTTCGGATTACATAGGGTCCAAGCCAATTCTCATTCAGCTTGCCCTTGGGGTTGGAAGCCATAACTTCCCTTCTTTTTACCATAACGAGGTCACCCTTCTTGAATTCACGCTCCTTGACAAGCTTGTCGAAGGCGCGAGCTATGCGGGCCTGATAGACACGGATGTTCTGCTGGGCTTGGAGCCGCTTCCCCTCCAGGCTGGAGAGCTCTTTGAGCCTTCGCTCGACATTTGTTTGGTCTTCTCGGACCAACCCGTGTTGGATTGCAACCCGAAGGGAGGGTATCTCTAGCTCGATGGGGACGATCGCCTCTAAGCCATATACCAGGGAAAAGGGTGAACAACCCGTCGGGGTTTTGTAAACAGTTCGATATGTCCAGAGGGCCTCATACATTCTTTCTTCCCAGTCCCTCTTGTTAAAATTGACAATTTTGGAGAGGAGAGTACAAAGAGTTTTGTTGAAAGCTTCGGCTAGACCATTGGCTTGCGGGTTGTAGGGGGTTGACGTCCTCCAGTCGATCTTGTATTTTTCTGCTAGCCGGTAGACTTTCTGGTTGCGGAAGTGGCTCCCATTATCTGAGATAATTCGGTTCGGAGTGCCAAATCGGAATATGATGTTGCGACGGACAAATCTGGCGACGATCTCCCCAGTTACTTCTCTCAAAGCAACGGCTTCCGCCCAACGGGAGAAGTAGTCAGTTGTCGCCAAAATGTATTTGCACTCGGCGGATGACGCGGGTTGTGGACCCACGACGTCTGTTCCCCACTGGGCGAAAGGCCAGCTGGGTAATGTCGGGTGTAGCGGCACGGGTGGCCTCCTGGGCACCGTGGCATGCTCCTGGCATTTCTAACAAGACTTGACGTACTTGCAGCAGTCATCAAACATTGTCGGCCAGTAGTAGCCGAGCCTCTTTATTTCAATTTTCATCTTCGGTCCCGCCTGGTGTGCACCGGTTGTCCCGGCGTGGACCTCTTTCATGACTTTCCAAGCTTCTTCAGTGGATAGACATCGCAGGAGCACCTTCCGTCTGGCATCCGCCATAATTCGGAATAGGATCCCGTTCCGAACCTCATAAGAGTCCTTTGTTCTGATCAGCTTAATCTTCTCTTCTCTCTACTTGGGTAGTTGCTGGTGTTTAAACCATTGCATAAGAGGGTCCCTCCAGTCAGGCAGGCCGACGGCTTCTGCTTCAGCGACCTCCAGTTCTTCTTCTTCTTGTTCTTCTATCATGCTAGGCACCTGGCGCTGATTCACCACCCGGATGCTAAGAGATCCATCAGGCGGGACTGCTAATGAGCTTGCCAGCTTTGCCAGTGCATCGGCTTGTGCATTTTCTCCCCTGGCAACATGGCCTATCTCAATAAGGTAGAATTGCTCCATGAGCCACTTCGCTTTAGCATGGTAAGGGAGCAGCTCAGGTTTTCGGACATCAAACTGCCCCTTGACTTGCTTGACGACTAGTAACGAATCGCCAAATACTTGCAGCATTTTAATCTCCATTTGCAAAGCGACTTGGAGACCGATGATCAGAGCCTCATACTCTACCTCGTTATTTGTGCAGGGTTTATTGATAGAACAAGATGTATGCAATACTTCTCCCTCCGGGGATTTAAGGACGATGCCGGCCCCTGCCCGTACTTTGGTACGTCCGGACGGGGTCGTTTTCATTCTCGAGGCTCCATCAAAGTGCAGCTGCCAGGCGATCTGTTGGACTTGGTCCACCTCCAGTGTCTCATCTTCAGGCAACTCTGTAGCCAGTGGGGAATCCTCAGACACAGGATGTGCCGTGAAGAATTCGGCCACGGCTTGACCCTTAACGGCCTTCTGCGGCACGTAGGTGATATCAAATTCCATTAGCAGCACGGCCCACTTACCGAGACGTCCCTTCAGGACTGGCTAGGAGAGAATGTGTTTAACTGGGTCGGCCTTGGAGATCAGGCTCACTTCATGGGAGAGCATGTAATGCCTCAGCTTCTTGACTGCGAAGACCAAGGCGAGACAGACCTTCTCAATCGGGGTGTATTTTGCTTCTGCCCCCACTAGCCTTCGGCTAAGATAGTAGAGAGCCTGCTCTTTTCCCTCGTCATTGTTCTGGGCGAGCATTGCCCCCAGTGAACATTCAGTGGCGGCTATGTATAGAATAAGCGGCCTCCCCTTGACAGGTGCCCCCAGCACATGCGGGGTCCTTAAGTAGTCCTTCAGCTGATCGAAGGCCTTCTGGCATTCCTGGTTCCAGTCAAAAGGTGCATTTTTCATCATTAATATGTGGAATGGCTGACAGCGCCCCGACAGGTTGGAGATAAATCTTCAGACGTAAGCCAGTCGGCCTTGAAGGGATCTTAACTCTCCCAGGTCCTTCGGAAAAGGTAGCTCCTGGATGGCCTTTATCTTCAAAGGATCGATCTCGATCCCTCTATATCGAACAATGAAGCCAAGGAACTTCCCGTTGTAGACGCCAAAGGCACACTTCATCGGGTTCATTTTCAACTCGTACTGTCGGAGTCTCTCAAAGATGACTCTGAGGTCCTTCAGGTGATCTCCTCTTTTCTTCGACTTGACGACCAAATCGTCAATGTAGCATTCGACTTTGTCGTATAGCAGCTTGTCGAATATTTTGGTCATCGCCCGCTGGTAAGTAGCGCCGGCGTTCTTGAGGCCGAAGGGCATTCTTTTGTAGTGGAATATCCCTTTGGGTGATCGAAAGGCCGTGTGAATTCGATCGTGCTCAGCTATATAGCCGGACGATCCGTCCATGAAGGACAAGGCCTCGTGGCCAGTAGTTGCATCAATCATGACTTCAGTGATGGGCATCGGGAAATCAACTTTTGGGCAGGCTTTATTCAGGTCGCGGAAGTCCACGCATATCCTGATCTATCCGTTCTTCTTCTTCACCGGTACAATGTTGGCCAACCAGGTGGTATACTGGTTTTCAGCTACAAAATCAACATCTATGAGCTTGTCGACTTCTTTGCTAATTTGGTTTATCAACTCCGGCCTCATGCGCTGGGGAGACTGCTTCACCGGTTCCACCTTGGGGTCGATGGCCAGAATATGTTGGGTCACACCGGGGCTTAGGCCGGGCATCTTGTAGTTCCAGGCAAAACAATCCCGAAACTCTTGCAGCAATTTGATATATTGTTCTCTTTCTTGTGGAGGAAGAAGGGCACTTAGAAAGGTTGGCCTGGGGTCGCCCTCCGTGCCCAGGTAAATTTTAACAAGTTCATCTACCGTGGCCTGTCGCCATCTTCAATTTCCGGCGGTGCCGGCAATAAGTCGACGAAATCCTGATCTTCGCCATCTTCTGCTTCAAGGATGCCATAGGTGTCACCCTGCTCAGCTTCGTCAGACAATGAGACTTTGCTGGCATCCCCCGCCTCCGGGCTCGCGGGCCATGGCTTCGAGGGGTCCTTCTGTGCTGAGAAGTAAAGGATTTCTCCGGGGTCTTCTTGGTAATCATCATAGACGGCTCTAACAGGGGCCGAAGTGACGGATTGCCGCACCAGGGGCTGGTTCTCCGCCAGCGGCCGAGGTTGCCCGTTCTCAGCTGCATTTTCAAAAATCTGGTGCTGGACCGACACCATGTAAACACTTCTTTCGTGGCTGCCTGTCACATGGGGGCGTGGCGGAGCCACCACATAATCTCCCATTCTGAGCTCATCTTTCTCAATCAGGTCTTGAGCAATATCCTTGAAGACGTAGCAGTCTTCGATAGAGTGGCCCAGTATTTGGTGATAGGGGCAGAACAAGGGGTCACCGCTTTTGCGAGCATCTTGCGGCCTCTTGGACTTTGGGAGGGAGACCTTGCCATAGTAGCAAGCCCACTCAAAAATTCCTCGGGTTTTATTCCTCGGGAAAGAGTAGGGTCTCTGCATCCTCTCCCGTAGCGTAGGGTTTCGCTCGGCCGACCGTCTGGCCGGGGGAGCGGCCACATCCCCAGCCTCCCTCTTCAGGTGCGCGGGGGCATTCGGGACGGTGCTCAGGGACTGGTGCGTGCCGATGCTCTGTTGGCGAAGGATGCCCCTGATGAGGTCGGACATGAGTGCAGTCACTTCGACCAAGCGAGCTTTCAACATTTCAATTTCTCGCTGCTATTGATAGCATAGGGAAAATATGGCAGAGTCGCACCGAGGGAGGCCCGGGGTCCGGCTTGCTTCCCCATCCTTTGCATCATTGTCAGACGAGGGCAATGGCCAACCGCTGCTGTAGTCATTCGGGGTTGGTCCTTCATAGGAGGACGGGGCCTTCCCCTTATTCCTGTAGGGAGGTGGATTCCATAGGAATACCTCTTCATCCTGTTCTTCATCAACCGGGGGCTTAAGGTGCGAGCGACCTTCACCTTTTCGTGGAGCTGCGGCGCCTGTGAGGCTATTGCCATCCGAAGCCGAGACCGATATAACGTCGGCTTCGTAGGAATCTTCTAATGAGAAACCTAATCCCGGGTGCCGGGTGATTTGCAGCAATCTTCGGTCCAGATTTGGTGGGTTCCACATCTTTTTGAACATGTCCTTCCGACTGGAGAGCTGGCAAAAGGGGATCCCTTGTTTTCTGGTCATTCTGGCTACACGGTCGGTTATGTCAGGCAGTCCCGTGATCGGGACGAGTGGGTCATGCAGTTCGTCGGGGAGTTTATAATCATCGTCCCCTTTGACCGGGTGCTCATTAGTCACATAGAAAATAATAGACCGTCCTTCGGGGTTAGGCACCTCAAAGGTCTTTAGTGGTTCAACCACTTGGTAGTCAGCTTCCGCGAGAGGCTTGATGATCCCAAACGGGACCCGGATGTCCTCCAGCAAGTCTTCGAGGTGTGGCAACCCCGGTGCAGGGTAGATGGAAAGGGGAGTTGCTTTGAATACTCCTTCTGCCCCAGAAACAAATGACACTTGACGGGGGGCCACATAGCCTGGCGGCGGTGGAGGGAACCAGCTGTCGGGCTCCGCCTTCTTCTTTCCCTTGTCCAGGGTGACTTGGGGAGCTTGCTTCGGCTTCTCTAGATACAAATTGGCGTATGAGAGATGGCACTCGAACACCTCAAAAGGGTGGAGGTCAGCAAAGATTCTCTCCTCCTTCCCGTTGCCGGGGTACTTGATGCATTGATGCAGTGTAGACGGCACTACCCTGTTTTGGTGTAGCCAAGGCCGGCCGAGCAATGCTTTGTAGGAGGTGCTGGAGTTAATCACATGAAACTGGACCTTAGTTGTGAAATCGCCGAGAGAGAGGTTAAACTCTGCAATCCCCATGGGGACCTCGCACTTCTGGTTGAAGCCAGCAATCTTAACATTCTTGACCTCGATCAAGTGTACATCAAAGTAATGTTTCTGGTATATCCGGTAGGGGAGTATGTTCACTGCCGTCCCAGGGTCAATCAATACTCTGTTGATGGGATGCCCATTCAGCTGCCCCCTCATATAGAGTGGCCTGTTGTGACTGCAAGTAGGTAGGAGCATATCTTCTTCTGTAAAAGCCACAGCTACCTCGGGTGACATTTCTGCAAGGCAGGCTTCCACATATGCTGGTGTCTGGAGCGCTGCGATGACGGCCTGCCGTGTCTCTTCATCTAGGGATAGGATCTCCCAGACGGTGAACCTGGCTGGGATCTTCTTCAGGTGCTTGACTATTCTATTGCTAGCTCGGACCTCGAGCAACTTCATCTCTTCGGCTCTACTGTGCCTGCCCCCAGTCTGGGCCTGGGGAGCCGGCTCAGCGGGTGCTTCCTCCACCGGGTCAGGTATCACTCGAGCTTGCGGGCCTGTTGGGTCACTTCCTTCTCTTGCATGAACTCGGCAAGGTTCGGGATGTTGTCAGGTTCTTCCCTTGACCGAGAAGGAATTACTACCAGCGGGGCCGGAGGCTACTTGCTTCTTTGATCTGCTGAGACTCGCGGGGGCATGACTGCCTTCCCCCTTGAGTCGTGAGAAACTCAATAAATGAAGGGATATTCTGGCCGACCGGCTCCCGGGGTAGAGACCCGAGGGAGGGGGATCTCCATGCCTTGGATCCTAGGTTCAGGGATATGATATGGTCGTTCTCCCCTGAGCAGGATGTTATGGTCGGCCTGAGGAGGGCGTCCCCACTTCCTTCCCGACCTAGTGGCATGCTGGGAGGTGGATGCTTCTGCCTGATTCACTTCTGATGGTTCAACGGGCGACTCTTGCTCTTCTTCTCCCAGGGAGAGGGCGGTGTCAAATAATGCTGAGAGGGTGTTGCAGGAAAGGCAACCCCGCTCTCCTTCTTGTTTCTGGACCTTCTCTTCTTCTTCTCCTTCTTTTCTTCAGTGGCTGGCAACCGGCCTTGGGGAGGTTCACCCCATAAGAGAGGCTCTCCCTCTGCCTCGGCTTCTGCCCCCGGAGCTAATTCAAGTGACTCGAACTCCTTCCAAGGGACATACTCCTTCAGCTCCACAGGCTGGATTTCGGGCTGTTCATAATCTTCGAGCCCATCAATAATGGCCTGGAGTCTTTCCACTGCAGGACTGGTTTCTTTGTGCACCCGCATCGGGACGTGCTTTTTCTTGTTGTAAGTGGGGCGCCTCATGACCAGCCGGGGGGCTGTGTCATGCCAAACAGGCGTCACTGGTGGCGGTGCTGGTCGGGAAGTGACACCCCTTATGTGAACCTCCGGTGTGGGCCGGGGAGCTTGCCTTCTTCTTCTATTCCTCGTCGGCGCGGTCTGCCAGCCTCCTTGATCTTGAGCCGGCGCCATGACGAAGGCTTCATAAGTGGCCTTTGTGCTGGCCTCCGCCCATTCTTCAGGTAGCTGCTGGTATAGAGACACCATGTTGACACTAGTACCGAGGCTCGGCATCTCGTGCGGCTGCGGAGGGTCTATCTTGTGCTCCCCCATATCCAGTTCTCCCTTCCTGATCAAAGATTCAATGACATCCTTGAAGATGTAACATTCCTCGATAGTGTGCCCCAGCATCTGATGGTACGGGCAGAAACGAGGATCGTCCTTCTTCTTTATGTCACCGGGCCTCTTCGGTTCTGGCAGCGTGATTTTGTTGTATCTGGTGGCCCATTCAAACAAGATCCGGGACTTTTCTCGAGGAAAAGAATATAACTTATTCCTCATCTTCTCCCGCAGGGAAGGACCTTCCCGCCGCTCAGTAGACCTGGCTGGAGGAGGATTGGCCGTCTCCTTGGCTTTCTCTGTCTGTTTCTCAAAAGCTTCGAAGTCCAATGTGTGGACTTCTGGCGGTATCGGTCTCTTTTCGGCCTGCCTGGCCCTCTGGCTTGAGGTGACTGGGGTAGAGGAGTATCGAGCAAGGAACGCCTCGATCTCTGCTACTATGTTGTTTAGACGGTCAAATGACCGCACCTCAGCGCCGATCATCCTCTCAAGGATTTCCTTCTTCAGGTTCTGTTTACAAATTTGCACTGCATCCTCCTGATGCGGGGGACGTCTACATCTCATACTGAGATTTCTCCACCTCTTTATGTAGTCGAGAGCCGACTCATCATTTCTTTGTCTCGTGGCGTAGAGTTCTGCCACGGTTACCTCCCGCTCAGCTATATAGAACCTTTCTTTGAATTTCTTCTGCATGTCGGGCCAGTCTGCAATAGACCCGGCGGGCAAGCTCGAATACCACTCAAAAGCAAGCCCGGTAAGTGTCGAGCCGAAGAATTTGAGGAGGTAGGCCTCATCTGCAGCTAGATCCCCCATAACATTCACATAGTAGGCAATGTGCTCCCTAGGAGACCGTTGCCCATTAAACTTCTCAAATTTCGGCGGCTTGGTGATGCCGACCGGGAGCCTCCTCGCAGCATAGTGTGCCAGATAAGGTACCCGATACACATCAAAGGGCGTGTGATCACTATCGCTTCTTTCTGCCAGCTTCATGTCTATCATCTGTTCCAACATCGGTCTGTTCACTGTCGCCGGGTCCACCGGGTTCGGGTAAAAATGAGCCAATTGCACCAGTGGTGTTGTTAACACTCTCGCCTGAGGTGCAATGGTGGATCCCTGGAACGGCAAGTTCTGTGGCGGGGCCAGAGTTGTATGCTGTGGCTGATGCAGGGGTATGCCCCCGGTGGAGACACCGCCGCCTGCGGAGAAGCTTCTGAGGCCTGACCGTTGCCTCCAGGGGTCTCTGGTAATGCTTCGGTTTGCCCGGATGTCGAGGGCTGAGCAGCTCTATCAGTCAACTGCTTCCTTAGCAACTCGATCTCCCTTTGGTATTGCTGCATCATAAGTAACACAGCTGGGTCACTCATGGAGAGGTTAGGGGTGCCCCCTCTTTCTTCAGTTGGCGTCTCCTCGGATGACATGGATGGTCCTCCCGTGGTGCCTTCAGTGATGACATTGGCAGCCAGGGCCATCGAAGACTCCCCATAGTCAGCTCCTTCAGTGTGAGCTTGTGTCTTCTCAGTTGCTGCTTTCCCTCTTCTGGTGAGAGGTCCTGGCCTTGCCGCAAGCCTGGCCATTTCTTCGGGTTCGGTCGGTAAGGCCCCATACCGGCCAAATACTCCTGCCATGTTGCAGGTATAGACCCTTAGGTCCCTGCCTCTTCCTGTCGCTCTTCTCGACGGCCTGCCTGGGAAGACCAATCTGTCAAAGACCGATCCCCGCGGCCTCACCTCTTCCCTCAGCGGGGACTGATAGCGCTCCTCAGAGCAGTTCCTCGACTCGGCACTAGGCACGGGTCGGATTTCTTCTTCTTCGAATGCGGAGGCTACTGCCCCCAGCAGTCTCTGACGACCTAGGGGAGTGCTCTCCGGGCCTCGTAAGTAATTTCTCACGGTCTACTCCATTCCTTCCCAGTCTTAATCAGGAGGAGAGGCGGGTGATACTGCCCTGTTGATAGCAATGGGCGTGACGGCTACAGGCTCCGCACGGGCAGCCTGATAGTGACGTCGGTGGTGTCGACGGTAGGTGTTCTCCGACGGGGCCAGTATGACCAATACCGGTTGATAGACGGGGGCCGATGTCTTGACCCGGTCTGTCTGTTGAGCCCTTGCTGGGCGAAAGGTGTCGGGCCCTGCTCGGGTTGGTGAAGTGACCCGGGCTGCTTTGGGAACCCATGCCCATTTGCCCTTGGTCGGCCTAGGGGCCGATTGGTGCTGTGGAACGGTAGCTGGAGATGCGGGCGTCATACCGCCCTTCATCTTCCCCAGTGGCGGGAAAGAGTTGCGCACTAGTACAGTGGGTATGATGCGATCCGGGATCACCTCGGAGCGTTGCCCGGAAAGATGCACCTGGAAAGTTCCGATGACAGCAGACTTGCCGGTGCTGGAGACCCGGCCTCGGGGTGACGCAGTGGCATGGCTCCTCCGGAGCCTTCTCTGGTGGGAAACCGAGCCTCGGCGTGACGGGCCGGCATTCTGGTGCACATGGTGCACATTGCAGCCCAGCGTCTTCACAGGGACAGTCTTGGGGGATTCGGCCATTGGTCGGCCGGCAGCAACTTTGGTGGCCCCTGGATGGAAGTGTTGTTTTCGGTCCCGTCAGGTGCCTCCACGTCCAACAAGTGCGCGAAGGCCACTCCCAAAAAGTTGGGGAAGCCAACCGAAGGAGGGAAGCTCCCGAAAGTGAGGGGGACGACCAGGTAGCCGTTTCGCACGTGGCTCTCGACGGGCTGCTAGCCGAAAGTGAGCGCCATCCCAACATCCATAACGCAACCTGCATTTGCAAATTAGAGAATCAATATTACAAGAAGGGGGACCGCGGAGCGCTTAATTCCGGCAAAGAGATGAAGGGTGATCTCGTCCCACCGGGCGTGCTAGACTTGTGGACGCACTTATTTTCACTTATTATGTTATTCATTTATTTAAGTGCGTGGGCATGCCAGTCACAGAGTGACGATTTATTTAGGCCCCGAGGAGCCACGGGTGCGCTCGATCTGACTCAGTCAGGCGATTGTGTGGTTCGGGTCGGGACTGAGACCCGTTGTGCCGTAAAGGTCACAACGTCATTTACATCCCCTCGGAGAGGGAATACCCTTGATTAATTGCCAGAAATAAGGGCTCCACGGCCGAAAGAAATACTAATTAATGCAGGAAGGAAACAGTCGTCGGGCTATGCGGTGAGCCCGAGGTGAGGGCATGAATACTCGGATTATGTCGGTCACCGATGGACCATTCCATGTTTGGACAAAAGTTCATACGGAAAAGCAAGACGGTAACGGGGGACGAATCCGTGCGAATGTCTGCCGAGGGACGGCAATTTTAATACAGGGAGGAAAGTCAGATCTCGGTGAGGGAGGGGACCCTGATGAGATATTGGCCCGAGGTAAGGCCGAGCGGTCACCATGACGAGAGAGAGAACTCCCGAGGGTGAAGTTCGGCTTACAAGAGCGTCATCAATATTCCCGGATTCGAAATCCAAGAAGGGGAGATGAAGACCATGTCGTTATGTTCGTGAGTTGCCTTGAGTGACATGTATCATTACCGCTCATTTATTAGAATTACTCCCTCTATTTTATCACCATTACTATTATTTATTGTTCCTTTTATTATGAATTTTTTATTATATGTGTGTATTTGTTGAAGGGATGATGAGGTGTACCGCTGGGGGATTTAGGAGTGTGCCGCTGAAGGTTGAAGGTGAGCGTACCGCTGAAGGGTGAAGGACGTGTACCGTTCAGGAGGCAAGGAAGAGTGTACCGCTGGGGAATTTAGGAGTGTGCCGCTGGAGGTTGAAGATGGGCGTACCGCTGAAGGGTGAAGGATGTGTACTGTTCAGAGGGCAAAGAAGAGTGTACCGCTGGGGAATTTAGGAGTGTGCCGCTAAAGGGATGGCCCAGAGTTTAAGAGAAGGTCCCTTGCCCAGCTCATGTCTGATGGAGGGTCCCAAATGGTTAAGCTTTCAATTCCCTGTCATGAAAATGAGCCCCAAGTCATGCTCAGTAGTGCAGTTCTTGGAGTCTTGTTCAGCCAATCCTTGGAGCTTTACACGGTTCTCTTAGTTGATTAGAATGTTTTATTATTGCTTAGCCTCATTTGTTTGTTGCTTCCTTTTGTCTTTTAACTTATTATTATTTTTGATAAAAATTCGGCAGCATCTCTCCTTGACCCGGACGGTAAGGGAATACAAGGGACATGTCCACATGGAGTGACATGAACCAACAACTGAGGTGTGTACCTAAGCACCCACCTTTGGGGAAACTTCAAAAAACTCGGAGAAAACGCCGAACGAGGAACCAGTAGACTGAGACAAGCTATGAGTACACCGGAGAAATGATGGCCAAGGGGTGCCAGGCTGACAGTCCAAGGGTGTGCTACTGGGCAGGCCAATAGAGGAGGTGTGCCGCTGAGGCAGCCCAGGGTGTACCGCTGGCAGTTGAAGGGAGTGTGCCGCCGAGCAAAAGAGGGGGGAGTGTACCGCCAGGTAGACGAATGGAAAAAGGGGGGTACCGCTGAGCAAACCCAGGGAGGAGCGTGTCGCTGGGCAGACTCAAGGAGGTGTACCACTGGGCGAAAGAAAATAATGTTAAGAGTGTGCCGCTGGGGAACTAAGAAGCGTGCCGTTGAGGGGCCTTAGCAGCGTAGTGACTGAGGGCCTGAAAGGGTGTGTGTGTACCGCAGACTCTGAAGGAAGGGAAAAGGAGCCTCCTGACCATTAGATGAGTTCCAACAGCTAGGCAGGGATGGTGGGTGCTAACTAACCCATAGGTGAGGGCAATGAGATAATACTCATGCCGTGGGGAGCCATCAGAAGGAGGGGAGCCAGCCCTACGTCATCAACCCAGGAACGTTGGTCGTCTGTCCAAGCAGACCAATGATAGGGGAAAGCTAGTAAAGCAGAGATCTAGGAGATTGAGGGAACACACCAAAGAAATCAAAGGCCAATGGTGGGGAGAAGACAACAAAACATAACAAGGGTTAACACCCCAAACAGGCACTTTTATTCATGAAAGACTCCAAATATCAAAGACCATGGCCAGAAAGCCAACTGCATTACAACACACTCCAAAACGGAGGGAAGAGAGGATAAAACTAAAATGAAGGAAGAGCAGAGAAAAAAAAGCTGGGGGAGAGTTGGAATGAGGGAGGGTGCCTCCCTTTAGCCCATTCCTCCCTTCCCTTTTACACACATCACTCTCCTCTCTTTTTCTCCATATCTCTTCTACCTTCTTCTTCAATTCTTCTTCTTCCTCTTCTGCTGCTCTCTTCGTATGGGTGTCTTTCGCATGCCCTTCTTCTCCTCCCTGTGAGAGCCTTTTATACGTGGGCCATTGACGGGGGACCTCGTGATGGCATTGCCATCCGAGGTTGACCCGAATCTTGCCTTCGTCAGGTGAAAGTCTCCTTCATCCAACCGGAGGACGACACTTGAGCTTGGGGTTAGCTGCCGTTGACATGGCCACATTGCGCGCCAAGGGGCCCCTCTAATGACCGTTGTGTATCTTGCCGGTTTGTGCCGTTCGGGGGAGTTCACCGCTGTGCCGCTGGAGGCTGAGGGGTTGTGCCGTTGAGGGGGGCAGCACGCCTGTGCCGCTGGGGGACATGATGATTGTGCCGCTGACGGGGCACAACTACTATGCCGTTGGAAGGGCATTGGGGCATTGTGCCGCTGAAAGGGGCTTCCAAGGGGTGTGCCGCTGGAGGGCACCAAGAAGGTGTACTGCAGGGAGCACCCCCATAGAGTGTGCCGCTGGGGCAGCTCGCAGCGTGCCGCTGGGGCACTTCAGGGGGTGTGCCGCTGGGGCCTTGCAGGGTGTGCCGCTGGGGCACTTCAGGGTGTGCCGCTGAGGCACTTCAGGGGGGGGTGCCGCTGGGGCCTCGCAGGGTAGTGCCACTGAAAGGGGCACTAGCTCTGGCTTCAGGAACTTACAGTTGTGCATTTTTTGGGATATTTCTTCACCGTTAGGGACCCGAGGGTGGGTTCATAGCAGTGTATCAATTCAGGAGGGCATCCTGTGCTTTCTTGGTCTCTTAATGCGCCCGTGCAAATGTGGGGATTTGCCGGATGGTAGTATTCTCCCGGAGCCCTGGATGGCCAGTCTCTCCGGGTCTTTGACTTTGACATCGGTGCGGGGGCTTGGCGGGACATATGGATGTGTGATTTTACATGTCCACACCTCCCCATGGAGGTGGGCATCATTATTCTTGGCAGGCCGTGGTTATTTGATCGGGATGCCACACTCCATGGTCGGTCGAACACCTGTACCTTCGACCATGCTGGCCAACGGATTACTCTCCACCCTCATCAGCCCAAGAAGTTTTCAGTTGGGGGTCCTACTGGCCGTAGTACTCCGGAGCCTTCCATTCCCCGGCCCAGTACCCCATCCCCAGCTCGGGCTATGACCGTTACATCTGGCCCAGGCGAGCCCTCGACTAGGTGATTGATGATGATCAGCTCTCGGGAAATGGAGCGTGAGGCTAGTCGGGGCTGCCCTGTATTTGCTATTACGGTCCGTGAGGTCGAGAGAGACTCCGAGGGTGAACTCCCACCCGAGGTTATTCCCATTCTGCAGGAGTTTGCTGACATCTTTCCCGACGAGCTTCCCGAGGGACTCCCACCCATGCGGGATATTCAGCATGCTATCGACCTGATTCCGGGCTCCTCGTTGCCCAATCTTCCTCATTATCGCATGAGTCCCACGGAACATGTTGAGCTAAAATGGCAGGTCGATGAGTTGATGCAGAGAGGGTCTGTTCGGGACAGCATGAGTCCGTGTGCTATTCCCGCCCCGAAGAAGGATGGCACGTGGAGAATATGCATCGATAGCCGTGCCATCAACAAAATCATCGTGAAGTACAGGTTCCCTATTCCCCGCCTGGATGACATGCTAGACATGATGGCTGGTGCCACTATCTTCTCGAAGATTGATCTTAAGAGTGGCTACCACCATGTAAGGATTAGACTAGGTGATGAGTGGAAGACTGCATTCAAGACCAATGATGGTCTATATGAGTGGTTGGTTATGCCCTTTGGGTTGACCAACGCCCCTAGCACCTTCATGCGACTCATGACTCAGGTCCTTCGACCATTCATTGGAGTCTTTGTGGTAGTGTACTTTGATGATATTCTAATCTATAATCGCACCACGGGGGACCACTTAGACCACCTTCGGTAGGTCTATCTACTTCTTAGGCGAGAGTAGTTGTATGTAAACCCATAGAAGTGTGCCTTCATGACACCTCAGCTTACCTTCTTGGGTTTTATTGTGTCTAGTACTGGGGTCTCCGCCGATCCGGAGAAGGTCCGGGCCATGGTTGAGTGGCCGGAACCCCATACGGTCCATGATGTCCGCAGCTTCCATGGCCTTGCGACGTTCTATCGTCGCTTCATCTGCGGATTTAGCTCCGTCACCGTCCCGATCACGGATTGTATCCGGAAGGGCACATTTGTGCGGATGAAGGCCGCAGCTGCTCCCTTCAAGGACATCAAGGAGCGCATGACGCAGACACCTATCCTTCGATTGCCAAATTTCTCGAAGGTGTTTGAGGTCTCTTGTGATGTGTCGGGTGTGAGAATTGGAGGAGTCTTGAGTCAGGAGACCCACCCAGTCGCATATTTCAGCGAGAAGCTGAATGACGCAAAACTGCGATATTCCACTTATGACAAAGAATTCTACGCAGTTGTTCAGGCTCTTAGGCATTGGAGGCACTACCTATTACATCAGGAGTTTGTCATATACTCCGATCACGAGGCTTTGAGGTACCTCCATTCCCAAAAGAAGCTTAATGTGTGTCGCAGCCGTTGGGTTGAATATCTCCAGCAGTTCACATTTGTGCTAAAATATAAGGCTGGAGTGGAGAACAAGGTGGCCGATGCCTTAAGTCGGCGAGCGTGTTTGCTTACCACCATGAGTGCCGAGGTCATAGGATTAGAGAAGATGAGAGAGGCCTATGTTGATTGTCCTGACTTTGGTCAGATTTATACCACTCTCCAGGCCGGACCCTCGAGAGACCTTGATGATTATGTGCTTCAAGAGGGTTACCTCTTTCGAGGTGGTAGGCTTTGTGTTCCCCGAATTTCGGTTCGAGACTTCTTAGTCTGGGAGCTACATGCGGGAGGTCTAGCCGGCCACTTTGGTCGGAACAAGACTATCGAGGCTGTTGAGCATAGATTTTATTGGCCGAGCTTGAAGCGTGATGTTGCTCATATTGTGGCTCAGTGCCGTATATGTGTTACGGCCAAGATGAAGAAGCAAAGCTCGGGCCTTTATACACCTCTTCCCATGCCTGATGCCCCGTGGCAGGATGTTAGCATAGATTTTGTATTGGGATTGCCACGTACCTCCAGGAAGCATGATTCGGTCTATGTGGTTGTTGACCGATTCTCGAAGATGGCCCTTTTTATTCCCTGCTCGAAGACTTCGGATGCTTCGAGGGTAGCCCGCCTATTCCTTACTCATGTGGTGTGCAAGTTCAGGTTGCCCCGTACCATAGTGTCTGATCGTGATGTTAGATTCACCAGTTATTTCTAGAAGACACTATGGCATATATTGGGTACTCACCTCAAGTTTTCCACTGCATATCATCCCCAGACAGATGGTCAGACCGAGGTGGTCAATAGGAGTCTGGGAGACCTTTTGAGGTGTCTTGTCAGGGACCACATAGGGGATTGGGATCTCATGTTACCACTGGCAGAGTTTGCATATAATGATTCGGTGAATAGGTCTACTGGTATGAGTCCATTCGAGATTGCCACAGGTCGTAGGCCTAGGAAGCCAGTGGATCTTGTCCCCATACCTATCCATGCTCGAGTGTAGGAGTCTACCGAGTTGTTTGCTAGGCATGCTAGGAGTCTGCATGACGACATCCGTCGTCACATTGAGGCCAGCAATGCACGGTATAAGGAGCTAGCCGATGTCCATCGACACCACCGAGAGTTCCAAGAGGGTGAATATGTCATGATCAGGGTAAGACTTGAACGGTTTCCCTCTAGAACCGTTAAGAAATTGTAAGCTCGCGGAGCCGGTCCATTTAGAGTGTTGAAACACGTTGGATCCAATGCGTATGTCGTGGACCTGCCCGAGGAATATGGTATAAGCTCTACTTTCAATGTGTCGGATCTAGTTGCATATAGGGACCCAGCGGTGATCCCTAGTGAGCCTTTCGAGCCATCACCTCCCATTGAGAGTGATCCCACACCTGAGTGTGCACCTCCCGCCCCTTTTCCACGGCAGCGAGAGCATATAGATCATATACTGGATGAGCATGTGATCGTTACCAGGAGTGGATCCTACCCGCGCTACGGAGAGGACGGCCCGCCACCGAAGATACATGGATCACCCATTGAGAGTTGCAGCAGGTTGATCCGGACCTACTGGAGCTGTACCACAGTGATGCAGACCCTTACTCGACAGGGTCGAGTTTCTCCCACCTGGGGAGAATTGGTGCGGACACCCGAGCGATTGAGAAGCACGATACGCCGAGCCACCGGTACCGTACGCGGAGCACCACCCGAGCTACTTCGGCGTCCATCTGACTCGGAGACAGTCTGGAGAATCCCCCTTGAGTCTCGGCATTTATCACATTTATTTGGACTTTATTTGTGTGTCATGTGTGTTTATTTAGTTTTATTCTGTTTGTAATTTGGATTGTAAGAGGAGTTTATGTGTAATTTGGGACCACCCGGGTCCCGCGGGCCCCCCAACCCTCCTCCCATTGATCCACCTCATCCCTAGGGCCCATGTGGGGTCAGTCAACCTTCCAATGGTGGGTTTCTAGAAGGGTGGGCCAAGTGGGGGACAAAGGACTTAAAAAGTCCATGAAGGAGGCCTAATGGTCCAAGGGGCGCCCCTTCCTTTAGAATAAATTAGGAAAAGATTGTAATTTCTTTATTTTGGTCCAAAGCACATGGGAGAATTAATTTGTTGACTCCCAAGTTTACCCCCCCCCAAATCTAGATCCAGGGTTATTTTGAGTCATTTTGTATTTCATATAAAACCCTTGTATTTCCAATTGATTAGAATTAATGAACACAAAATTTAGTCCTTTTTGTTGGAGCAGCAAGGGCCGCCCCCTACTCTCTCTCCTCTCTCTTCTTCTTGCAGCTGGGAAGGTTGCCTTCTGACGTGGGAAGCCTCACATATCAGTTCCGGTGATCGCCGCCGCCGCCATCGTGCCGCCATCGCACCGCCACCATCGTCACCGGTATTCTGTCCATCCAGGACAGAGCCTCCATCCACGAATTTCTGATCTCCACCCCGAGATCTTCTTGAGCTCAAATCTTCATAGTGTGTTCCAGAGGTGTCTCCCACGCTCCAAAAAAATTGGTTGGCCTTCTAGCTTCCATTTCATATTTTTTTATTTTCGTCCATCTTTTCCATCCAGATCTGCCTATTTTCAGTCCAGATCCACAGCCACCCTCAGTTTCCCATCTCCGGACCACTATTTGATTTTTTCTGGAACCCCCAAAATTACTGGAGGTTTTACCCACCATCCCCTCCACCCACGTAATTTTCGTGGAATTTCTAAAGGCCTTCATATATTTTTTAAAATTCACTTTCAGGTCCCTCTACAGTTTTGTCTGCCAGTGTCCAGATCCGACCCCCAGTCAGTATAAAATCCCTAATAAATCGAAACCTCCACCAATCCCTTCATAAGAATTATTGTCGTTTTCCTCTCTCTCCCCTCTACAATCTTCATGAAGAACTCGAGGTCTGAATATGAGGTCTACCCCATGGTCAAAGGCAGTTCTCAGGAAACTTCCTTGATGTCCTGAGATTTTGGGAACTGTCCAACAGCAACTTCAAAAATAGATTAAGGCCAGATCCGTGCAGATCCAGTTTGTTTCTCTGGCCCTAGGTTGGAGTACTTCGAAAGAGCTTTCCAACGATAGCTTCTGTGCCTCAATCCGACATCAGGATTGATCGCAGCAGCCGATCTCGTCGGATCGCGCACCTGAAAATAGAAGCAACCAGTCCGTGGGCAGCAACTCCAAAGCTTGGAGATCGGAGCCGATCGGCCTCCGACCGGCATCCCCGCCTGACCGCCGTCCAGGGAGGCACGGCACTAGGGGTCTCCACCACAGCGGGACCCACCCCATCAGACCCGGAGGATAGAGCGGCTCGTGGGCCCCACGTACCAGTAGATCGCGCCGTCCGGACAGCACCAAAACGCGGGTTCGGCACCGCCGGGACGACGTCAAGATGCTGCCCGTCAACCCAATTGTCGCGACTCCCGGGCCCCACATGTGACCTATTAACTCCCTGCGTGGGGTGGGTCAAAATTATTGTACTACTGTAAAAGTGTTTAACCGGGAGTCCGTGATTGGCCGGGGTTGTCTTCCCCACGCCGAGAGCGTGGAGGTAACGATCGTAACTTCTTGACATTCATTTGCTAGCTTAGTATATGATCTTAGGCCGCTGTCGAGTGTGATAGGAACTAGCCCGTGAGTCTATGTCACCGCTATGAGTGTGAGAGTGACCCGTCCCGTGGCTCGATCCGAGCACAGAAGTTGAGTCGGACTACCCTTAACTCTACCGGTTCTTCAACCGCGCACGATCCGTGTTTCCCTCGCTTGGGACGACGAGTGAGCTTACGTTTCTGTTAGCGACGTATAGCACATAGGAACTCCTAGTGTCGGGCCGAAGTCTCTCCATTTTGTGTGTTGCTGGTCGCATACGCATTTAGAGTTCCTGGTCCGCATCACTTAGGGTCGGTCCCCGTGTCCGTCCCGCATCACTGACCACACAAAGGGGTTGAACGGTCCGGAACTGACCGCACAACTCCAAGGGATGGACGGTCACAAAGGGACCACACAACTAGATAAATGGTTCGAATTGGACCGCACAACGGGATGGACGGTCCGAACCTGACCGCACAACTCCCAGGGGATATGTGGTCTACCAGACGACCACACAAGGGGATATGTGGTCTAGCAGACGACCACACACCCCAAGGGGGATGTGTGGTCTATCGTAAGACCACACAACCACAACCGACAAAGGATAAACGGTCCAGGGATGGCCGCCCTTATACATGAATGGTCCGGAACTGACCGTTCAAGCGTCACGGCGACCAAACCATGGGTTCGGCCCGACGGAGGACTTTCCACGCCCCGTTCATCCCGAGACAAGGGGGATACAACCATGGACCAGCTGGCAATCACATAGACTCCGTCCGGAGTCAAAACGACGCACGGATCACAAGAAACGGGCGATTCTAACGAAATCACCCAAAAAGGGTTTCCGGACATCCCGGAGCCCTAGCGGTCAAACGAGACCACCAAACGAAACGAAATCAGTGACTATAGAATGATGACGTCCCAGGGAGTCCATTGACAGTAACTGATCTAAAAATGGTTGCCATTTTTCGACGAACCCTACAAAACCTGAAAATCACGGTTTAGGCTAAACAAGCCCAAACTCTACCGTTTCCACGCCGAACGACGTGCAATGGTAGGGAAAACGGGCAGAGAGAAGTGGTGATCCGTCACCCTACCTCCACTGAAGAAACCATGCCCCGAAGGGACAAAACCGCATCGAAAACCGCACCGCGAGCTCAAATGCCGGCTTTGAATCCACCGTTCGGGATCGCGCGAAAATCACACCATCCTCGCCCCGTCGCGCACCCAGCCAGCTCCACAGCGTCCCCAGCACTCGCCCCTAGGTCCTCCGTCTGCAGCCGGAGCCAAGAAGGCGAAACGGGAGAGAGAGAGGGCGGCGGCGTGAAATGAGAAGGAGGAGAGAGGAAAGGAAAAGAAATAGAAAAGAAATTAGGAATTTTCCTAATTTCTGAAAATCTGATTTTTGGCCCTATCTCAGAAAAATACGTAAAAATAGTCAAAACGACCGGCTCGGAGAGTACATCGTCGCTGCCGCATCCTCGTGTCGATGAACTGACAATTAAAGTCACCATAGAGTTCCGTAACTAGTACGAGAGAAAAACCCACACGGATTGTAAAACTCAACTCAGGAGCCACAAAAGCGACCTGAAACTCACCGAAACAGGTCCGAAAGATCCAATAAAGATCCAATAAGACCTACTAAGGATCCAGGGCATTACACTATGACTAGTGGAGGGTCACTGAAGGAGTAGACTCTCAAGTCAATGGAAAATAACGTCTGGACCCGACGAAGCACGGGGACCGTCCCACATACCAGCACCGTCGCACGGTGACCACGGTCGGAGAAGAAACGGGACTCACAGTCCACGGGCCACACACTTGGCCACACAGAAAGCGCAGAAGCACGATTCCCATGGCAGCACACAAGCCGCCATGCCGATTCCCCATCCCAGGGAAAGCGGGAAACCTCCAGCCCCAGGCCGAATAACTGGACTCGCAGTCCAAGGCCAAACACATGGCCCACATGGGAATCGCCTTCCAAAGAAACTCACAACATGCGGGGGAAACCCCACCGTGCACACACCGATACACGGTGACTCGATCGAGCGTAACATGAAAGCCCGGAACACGTGGGGTCACCCAGACCCACAACACCTATGGGCACGCTAATCGAGATAACACGGTCCTCCCGACACCCTCAAAACACGGACGCAGAACCCTCGGGGTGTCTGGGATACCCACGAGACCGCAAGTCGACCACTGGGTCCCAACCGGGTAGACCAGGGACCTACACAATGTGAAACGATCGCGGCAAGCACGAAGAACCACTTTGGCGCAACACAGTGCCTGGCGGTCTACCTTTGGGCCATCACAGCTGTAACGGTTCAAGGCTAGACCGTCACAGCCCTCTAACGGTCCAACACAGGAGCGTTACGCGAGAGAGGCAACACCGGCTGTGACGCACCCATCCTGGGGTGTCACAGTCTCTAACGGACTAGGCCTGGTGCGTTAGAAGACAGAACGAAACTGGTTGTGACGCACACCCCTCGGGGCGTCACAGCCTCTGACGGTCCTACCTGGGCGCGTCAGAAGAATGGGCTGCGTTAGCTCTAACGCTCCCATTCAGGGGTGTCACAGTGATCTGACGGACCTACCTAGGCGCGTTAGAAACTCGTGACCCTAATGGTCTGAAAACATGAGAACGGACGTAGCGGTCGAACCCAGGCGCGTCACACCCTCTGGCGGTTTATCGTGGGACCGTCAGAGCGACCGACGCCCTGCCGACAAAATAGGACCCTGTGACGCACCCTCCTTGGGGCGTCACAGCACGTAACGCACCCACCCTGGGGTGTTACAGACTATGACGGTCACTGGAAGGACCGTCACACCGTCCCAAGAACATTACGGTGAAAAATAACCCAAAAATCATCCCACGCCCCCATACCTCCACGGGAGAGGGGGAAAACAAGGGGGAAGCCCCCAAATAGCCCCTAGCATGCATCTACGGCCTCGAATTGGCCAAAAACGCAATGAAACGGCAGATCGACGCTCAACCCCAAAAATATGGATTTTTCTCAAAAATCCCAAATACGCCCGCTCGACTCATCACGGCCTACAAAACTCGCGGGAAAGGAAGTGCACGAGCTGGGGGCCCATCTCCCTGTTGTGACTCCTCTATGTTGATGGTGTTGACATGTACTTTATTTCATATGGCAACACATTGTTTTGATTGATTGGCAACACTGTTTATGTTTTGATGAAATAGATTTTATCAGATTGCCTGTGTGTTCTATGCATCTCACAGGTTAACACACTGCATTACACTTCAAGTCTGTACAGCCGTCTCTTGCATTGCGTCTCTTGCATTGTTCATTCGTAAAGTCGGTTCAGTGAGCGTCTCATTAGTGAAGTCTGTACACTCACCAACTGAACTTCAAAGTCCATACATTGGCATTCAGACTAGCAAGTCTATACAGCGTCCGTTGTCTAGAGTCTCTTGAAGTCTGTACATCGGACTGCTTGCAAAGTCTGTACAATGGACTGTGCTTCACAAAGTCTATACATTTGTTGGTGCTAAGTATATACAGTGAGCGTCTCATGAAGTCTGTACACCACTGTAGCTGCACCGTCTCACCCACCGTCTCATTCAACGTCTTAGGCTTGCAAAGTCTACACATTGGTCGGTGGAAAGTCTATACATTCGTTACAATGCACACATCGTCTCAACTTGCGTCTCATGCATATAGTAAGTCTATACATTGCTACAGTAACGCAAGTCTATACATCGTCTGTTTCATGCATTGTCTTAGGCAAGTCTGTACAGTGGACCGTCTCAATTAGCGTCTTATGCATTGAGCAAAGTCTATACAGACACCACCGTCTCATTCAGCGCCTTAGACTTGCAAAGTCCAAACATTGGTCAGTGGAAGCAAAGTCCATGCATTGGACTATAGCATGCTCGAAGGACAAGTCTATACATTGCGTTTTTACCTACGTTGCTTCTCAAAGCCTATACAGACTTCAGCGTCTCATTCTGCGTCTTATATCAAGTATGTACAGCCCTTCATATAGAAAGTCTATACATCGTGATGTCTTACACATTGGCTGATTGAATGATCTCAAAGTCTATACATCGGACTATTACAGCAAGTCTGTACATTGTCCGTCTCAGTTAGCGTCTTATGCTTTGGGGCGAAGTCTATACATCCGATTGTTCAGCTTGTGGCCAAGTCTGTACATTGGCCTTCATGCCTCAAGTATATACATTGCATGTTCGTTCAAACAAGTCCATACACTGAGCAAGTATACACATTGTGTTTGTCTTGTAAAGTCGATACTTTGATGTCTATACATTGGTTTTGAGCGAAGTATATACACTGCAATGTATATACTTACAACTGATGATCCGATACTCTGTCTGACAGGTGCTCTGCTCGTGAAGCTTAAGGAGGGCATGTGATCCGAGGCTGGAAGGCCTGACCAGATGATGACACGTGTGCTGAAGCAAGTCCAGATGCTGCCACGTGGATGGAAGCACCTCGGATCTGGAGAATTCCTTGGGCGGGAAAACGTGGAAGCCACGCGCCCTTATCATTGGGATTATCTACAAGGATTGCTGACATGGCTCTTGATCCCAGGAGGACGAGGAGCCCAGATGATGCCACATGGATGAACCTATCTTGGATCTGGTGAAACTCTTGGGCGGGAAACGTGGAAGCCACGCGCCCTTATCCAACCTGCTGCTGGTATATAAAGAAGCTTTCATTTTCTGTTTAAGGCTGATCGAGTGTGGCAAGTCTATATAGTGAGACTCAGTCTGAAGCCGCAGCCACCGAGATCCAGAGAAGAAAAGCAGAGAAGAAGATACATAGAGAAAAGAGAGATGTGTTGAGAGAGTTCGAGAAGAGAGAGATGAGTTGAGAGAAGTCTATTGAGAGGTTGTACGTCAGTCTCTTGGTTCAGAAACCAGAGCTGACTCTGCTCATACTTGAGCTACATTTGTCTGATTTTCCATTTCGTTTATTTCTGATTTTATTGCTTTCGATACCTTTGTCCTTCAAGCTGTGTATCAGCGGATGCAGTGGAGGTTTCCACTGGACAGGTAAAGCTGTAATCCTCAGTTGGCGAGACTTGGTCTCGGACGGGTTAAGCTGTATTTCCCCAGCGGTTTGCAGAGGTGTATCCTCTGGACAGCAAGCTATGTTGCTCAGCGGGCAGTGGAGGATTCCACTGGACAGCAAGCTGTGTTACTCAGCGGTTTGTAGGCCAAGCTGTATTGCCCAGCGGACGCAAGCTGTGTTGCGCAGCAGTAAGCCATACTCGGTTGAGTGTGGGGTGGACGTAGGTCATTGACCGAACCACCTAAAATCTTGTGTGCATTGTGTTTGTGAGTTTGCTCGTGAACTGGTGTGTGACTGAATCTCTTGATTATCTTCACAGATCGCTTGTGCTTTTGCTAAGTTTAGACACTCGAGTTAGTGTTTTAGTAGATCTGCCTTTATTCCACTTTTGAACCTCCAACTGGTTTTAAATTAGGATGTAGATCTATTCACCCCCCTCTAGATCCACACTTCGTGGAGATAGATTGTGTCCATCTAACTTCAACACTCCCTACCTCCACCGAATATTTCGCGCCGCGAGCTCGCCGATCCGCGAAGAAACGTCGCGAAACCCTCGCCGGCTCGCGATCGCGCCACCGAGGTTCGCCTCGCCTCCACCACCTCGATCCTCGCCTGTCCTTGCCAACATCCTCGCCCACGCCGCCTCCACCTCACCCCCGCCTCGCTCCGTCAGGCGCCGGAGAAGAGAGGGGAGAAAGAGAGCGTGAGAGAAGAGAGAGGGATGGAAGAGAGAAATGAGAGGGGAGAGAGAGAAAGAGTTAATATATATAGAAAAACCCAAAAATTCCAGAAATTCAGAAAATTACAAAAAATTATCTCTGTGATCCTCGGGAGGAACACAACGCAGTGGTACAGTCCCGGAGCCGGAGAACGTCACGGTTTACCTTGCACAGAGTTTCGAATGCACATCAGGAAAAAACACGTGTAAAGCACAAAATACACTCCGAGACCTACTAAATGATCCGAGAAATATCTGAAAAATTCGGGGCATTACAGCCCTCCCCCTTAAAGGAATTTCGTCCTCGAAATTCAAGACTAGCACCAAGTCACAGGGGAAGAACACCTTAACCAACTGACAACGTTGTCAAAGCCCCAGCGCAGAAAACCTCGATTGTCATGAAAACACCGATCCTGAGGGACACAGTCGGACTACAATCACGAACAACACCCCGCTCCGCATGCCGCACACACCGGCCACTAGAGTAGGCGCACCAAAGGACACCGTCCGGCATCACCTCAGACACGCGAGAACCAATCATGGCACCGCTGCCACCATCTCGCTCACCGAGGAGACACAGTCCTCGTCATGAGAAACAGCTACCGATCCATCCTATGGTCAGCAGACAAAACACACATCAGCTTCACAACCAGTTGACAGGTCGCACACTCTTCTCAAGGGAACAACCAATACAGAGCCTCCACCAGCTCAAGCAGCCATCTCAACAGACCGCAACCAGCTCATCGGCTCATCACCAAGAAGCACCTCGCACCTGGCAAGCCGAAAGCCAAACATACCACTGTGCCAACTCTGCCAGAGCCTAGAAGACAAACTTCGACAAAGCCCAGATCCAATCAGGGAAAGCACATCACAGGAATGACCACCAAAGGTCTCACTGATACACGGCTCTCACCGCTCACGATGCACAACCAACAGCATCATCTGTCTATGAAAAGACCATCCACTGGTCGCCAGATACACGTCAACGGGAAACCTCCACCTGCCCAACGGGCAAGATCCAACTCACGACAGGCCATCCACTGACTCACACAGACAATTACCACATCTCGAGCTGAACTCCTCTCGGACACCGCATCTGAACTCGATCATCGTGCCAACTTGACCCTCTCAGGGGAGCACGATGAAACCAAATGACAAGATCTTGGTGTCTTCAGTCATCACCTCACTTGACTCAGACTTACAGGGGAACCATTCCATGCTGGTCACCAAACCAGAGATAACCATTGTGACACCAGCATCCCATCAAGGATCACCAATCCGACGCCAATCTCACAGCACCCTGGTCGCCGACACCACGACCAATGCACACGGGTCCCCAAGCAATACGCATCTCACCGTGGTCGACTACGAGACTAGCCTTACCAGTCACTCGCAGCTACCAACCGGAACCCAAAATCTGCCAGAGATCACTTCTCCAAAGGTGATCTAAACCGAGGACACAACCTCCAATACAAGTCGAGCACCAAGCCACCGACTCTGACCAACACGTCCTCGACCTCCGTCAGGCGACATTTCCAACAACCCCATCCGGGTCCAACACTGACGCCTGACACAGCTTCCATCACATGAACAAGGTACTCATGCGGCGCACTAGCCAGCACATTCCCCAACACTCCATCCTGCCAGTGCCAAGAATCATGATATCTCGAGCAACGGCACGGCAACAACACATTTTACATCGAGGAACCAATCCTCCGATGCTCAACGCAACCTCAAGAAATCTGCCCGTAGCAACCAATGCTACGATCTTGAGACCTGTGGGTTATGAGCCCACCAGGCTTCTGCTGCGCACTCTGATCCATGCGCGCACAGCCAAGAATGCGAACACCGCTCAACCAGCACTCGTCCTTTCGGAAAAGCGCCAGTACCCTCACACAACAAGAGAATTGGGCACAGCTTCTCACATGCAACCACCTTGCCAAGACAAGAAGCACGTCTCGCACGGACTTCATGGCACCCGAAGGTCAACCAATCCGAACACACAATGTAAGATGACGAACCTGGCCAAACACAATTCTCTCCAATCAAAAGAGAAACTGACATACCTCCGACCAATGGAAGAATCTCCACGCTCGACCTGACCTCGAACCTCGACCAATGGAAGAATCTCCACATACCTCCGACCAATGTTCTGGAGGCAGAAATCCCACATCAAATGGCTTAGGGAAGGTGACAGAAATACTAAGTTTTTTCATGCTTTTGCTTCTTCTCATCTGAGGCGTGCCTCCATTTCAGACATATGTGGTGATGATGGAGTAGCTGTCAAAGGTCAGGATGCCATTGCTGACTTGTTTGTTTCCCATTTCTCCTTGGCTTTTACCTCCTCACCACGTAATATCCATCCGGAAGTCCTGGCTTGTATCCCACTTTTATTACAGGATGAAGACAATTCCAAGCTATGCGCTGTTCCTTCATTTGATGAAATTAAGTATGTTGTTTTCAGCATGTCCCCGGATAGTGCACCGGGTCCAGACAGATTCACTGGCCATTTCGTCCACTCTTGCTGGGACTTCATAAAAGGGGATGTCTACTCTGCTGTTCAAGCTTATTTTTGTGGCCATCCGCTGCCTCAAAGCTTCACATCTTCTCTTGTTGCTTTGATTCCTAAAGTGGACTCTCCCAAGACTTGCAAGGATTATAGGCCCATCAGCCTCTACAACTTCTTTTACAAGATAATCTCCAGGATCATCAGTGACAGACTTGCTGCCATTCTCCCTCTTCTGATCTCGGAGGAGCAAAGTGCATTCGTGAAGGGGCGTTCCATCATCGAGAATATCTCTTTGGCTCGTGAATTGGTTCAGCATCTAGGGAAGCCTTGCAGGGGTCGGAATGTTGTGTTCAAGCTGGATATGTCTAAGGCGTATGATCGTTTGGAGTGGGACTTTCTTTTTGCTGTCCTCCGACGATTTGGCTTTTCTCTTGCATTTATCTCTCTGCTTGAGCCTTTAGTATCCACCTGCTGGTTCTCTGTTCTTTTGAATGGCAGTGTGCATGGGTTTTTCAAATCTAGTAGGGGCCTGCACCAAGGGGATCCTATTGCTCCTGCTCTGTTCATCCTTGCTGAGGAGGCTCTCAGTCGTGGACTGCACACTATGTTCATGCGTAGTCATGGGGGTTGGTACCAATCTATACACAGATGTCCCACGGTTTCACATCTCTTATTTGCGGATGACACCCTCATCTTCTCTAATGGTTCTATAAGGCATGTCAGAAACCTTGTGAGATTCTTAAGGAAATATGAAATTGCTTCGGGGCAGCTCATAAACACGGCTAAGAGTTCTTATATTGTTTCCAATGATACTCCCTCCTCTACCTGCAGAGCTATTGAAGAGGCCACCAATTTTACTAAGAGCCAGCTCCCTATTACTTACCTTGGGGTGTCTCTTTTTTCTAGGCGACAGAGGCCATCTTATTTCAGCCACCTTTTATCCAAGGCAACCTTAAAATTACAATCCTGGAAGTCTGGATTTCTTTCCTTAGGTGGCCGCTTTATTCTCATTCGACACGTTCTCTCGGCCCTTCCTATCTACACTATGTCTGCCCTTTCTATTCCTGTCACTGTTATGAGATCATTTCACAGGCTCCTTGCAAACTTTTTTTGGGGCTCGTATGAAGGGTCGCCGACGAAGCATTGGACCTCCTGGGATTGCATTTCTCATCCCACTGTTTGTGGGGGACTTGGAGTTCCTAATCTCCATATTATGCAAGTTGCTCTTAGGACTAAATTGTTATGGACTGCTATTTCCTCTCATTCTCTTTGGGCCAGGTTTTTTAAGGCAAAGCATTTATTCAATGTGCACTACTCGGAGGCTGGGTTCCCACTTTTAATTGCTGCTGACCGGCGCCTGTGGCAGCAAGCTTCTCAGTTAATATACAAGAACCATAGAGTTCTTGTCTCGGCTAATTCCACTCAGGTCAGTTTTTGGATGGACAGATGGGCCGGTGCTGTTCCTTTGTGTGACTTTCTTCCCCCACATCTATGGGCATCCCTGGCTGATAAGAGAAGCTCAGTCCAACAAGTTTTCTCTGATCCATCGCACTTTCATATTAATCTGGTTTGTGCTCATTGCCCTGCGGGCTGCCTTGACTATATTCTATCCATGGCTAATGGTGCGGAGCAGTGGATTTGGTGCCCTTCTGCTGATGGTTTGTTTTCTTCTAAATCTGTTCGTGGCTTGCTCCATGGCTCGCCCTCCCACAGTTGGTCTTCTCTTTGGAGTTCCTTATTCCCACTCAAATGGTTGATCCATGCTTGGAGACTGGTGCGTGGCTGCCTCTCTACGGATGTTGCTATCCGGGCTTGTGGCATACCTCTCTGTTCTAAATATTCTTGCTGCCCCACCCCGAATGAAGAATCTGATCTCCATCTCTTTTTCCATGGGCATACTGATAATAAAGTCTGGACTGCTTTGTATTCATTCCTTCAGTTTGATAATCACTTGGTCCTAACTACTTCTAATGGCGTGCTGGATTTCCTGATGGACTGTCGCCTCTCCTCTTTGGCTGGTAGCATCGCCAAGTGCCTTTTCTTGGTCACGGTCTGGGAGTTGTGGTATTGCCGTAACAAGGCCCGCTACGATAATCTGCCCGTGCACTCTCGCCACATTCTTCACCGGATCATGTTTGCTGTCCGGCCTATTATTCATGCTCTTAAGCCTAAAGGGAGAGACCTTTCCCTGTTGCAAAGGCATCTCTTGGCTTCTTGGGGTCTGTCCCCTCCCCCTGCTTACCAGGTCCCTCCAAAGCTTATTCGGTGGTTGGCTCCACCAACCGGCCGGCTGAAACAAAATGTAGATGGAGCATTCAAACGTGGTATGGGCATCGCAGGTGGTGGGGGAGTTCTAGGCTCCTCTAGTGGTTATTTTATTTGTGCCTTTGCTACTTCCTACCAGCGGGTACACTCTAGCTTAGAAGCCGAGGCTTTGGCCCTTCGCGACGGTCTTCACCTGTGTCACTCCAATGGTTTCTCTTCAGTAGCTGTTGAGTCGGATTCTCTTGTTCTGGTGAAGACAGTTACTGGATGCTATTCTCGACCTTGGCACCTCACTTATATTCTTCATGAGATTGCTGCCTTATCACAGTTGCTTCAGGCCTCTTTCTCTCATATCTATAGGGAGGCTAATCAAGTGGCCGATTGTCTTGCTAGTTTGGGCTGCGGCCTGACCCCGTCTCTTTCTATTTTTCCTTCTTGGCCTGATCTCCCCACTATTGTTAAGGGCCCCTTCCGTCTTGATAAGGAAGGGTTCCCCTCTATTAGGCCTTGATCTTTTGGTGTTGTCATGACAGTTCCCCCCTCTTTTCCTTCTATATATATATATTTTTGCCTACTAGGGTGTGGTGGTGGAGCGGTTTCCTCACTCCCTCCCTGAGGGGGTGAGCGCTCTCCTACTCTCTCCCTTTTAGGTATTGCTTTATTAAAAAAAAAAATCTCGCACACACCGGGAACAACACCTTCCAGCACCGAGAAAACGACCGCTTCCATCGGGTCAGCGCCTCCGACACACTCAGCAAGTGTCACGTCGGATCATAATCACAACATCTCTCAATGCACCACCGCTGTAATTCCTCGAACTGCAACACGCCACGCCAAGAGCCGCAACACGAGCCATAATCGACAATCGTCAACGCTCATCCTCGAGTCCCGAACTCACCGCGGAACCTTCCCATCTCAAACCAAAACCAAGGCGAACACAACCCATTCGCACACAAGAGCGCATGAGCAAGACTTACTGGGACACCACAACCCAACCCTGTCTCGAAATCCATAAGAATAACCGGGACCGACACGTCATTTTTGACGCCACAGAGCACGATAAGAACACCAGGCTCGACGAAATAGCAGCTCACCGAGAAGATCCTCCGCTCACCCGAGCACACTTCTCGACCAGAGCACCCGCTCCAACGCCTCAAACCTCAACCTCAGCACCTCAGGGGCTGGATAAACCTTGATCTGAAGTGGCCCGAAACCGACAACAGCTCCCTCAGAGCACGCTCACGGCCACTTAACCATGACCAATCCGCACCAGCCACTTGACCACACTGCAGATACCTCAAACACAGCACCGCAGCAACGCACCTGCCGGCCACCTTTGCCCAACGCAGCACAACTGGGGTCACCACTGATGAGGGAGAAAGCCCTCGACCTCGATCCTCAGACCCCATGCCGACACGAAAGTCACGAACAGTAACCACCTTCTCAGTGCCACACAGCGCACTCAAGCTCTCAAGCGAGAAACAAAGTGGAAAATAAGCACAAATCCCTATGCCAACTGCCGACTGTACTGGACCTTATGGACTCTGATCACTGCAATATCTCGAATTCCTATGTACGTCCACAACCACCGCTCTGATACCAGCTGTAACGACCCGAGAATCTGATTACCGAGAAGGCCCGATAACCCGAGACTCGAACCACCGCCCACGAGCCGGGAGGGCTCGGAAGGGCTAAAAGGAGTGTGGAGGCACAAAGAAATAGGAAATAAAACAGGACAAATCAACAATTAACAGAAATAAATAATTACAACAACAGAGTCCAGTCCAACAGAAAGTACAGTTTAAAGTAGTAAAAATGTACCACATGCCGAGTGAACACTCGGCCCGGCGAGCTGGTAACTGAGAACCTATAATACCCCGATAATTTTTATTGAGCCCAATGTATTTATTAAGATTTTATTAACTTAAAATTGAATTTTTAATGAATTAATACTTGAATTTCGGACTTATAATATTTAATTCCTTAGAAAATAGAATAGTGAAAATTCGACTACCTTATAAAAATCTGGAAAAATGCTAATTGGGTCAAGGACCATGTAGTTAGCAACTTTGTCTTCTGTGATTGACCCAGAAAAAATCCGACATTTGGTCTAATTAGTGGATTAAGCCTAAAAGTGCACACTTAGTTAACCTTTACCTAACCACATCTTAAAACATCAAATTAGAGCTTAATACTCAACCAAATGATCCCAAATCGGTGGCAAATAAAAGGCCACGATCTAAGGATCAATAGCCCTCTATCTATTGAATCAAACCCTAACCCTAGCACATGGTGGCAGCCGAGTTTTGTTGAAGTCAACCTTGGCGGCGCCGTTTTCAAACACCTAACTTGCGTCATCGATTTCTCCCAGCTCCGAAGTCTCCAGAAGCTCTATGAGCTATCAAAATAAAGCTCTTCGTGTCTATTTTCATTTGGTGGCTATGGGGTTCGTAGAGGATTCAGATCTAGGAAGATCTTGGTCGATTAGTGGAGGTGGGTCGGCAGTCGTCGTCCTCCTTCCTGTCCTCTTTGTTCTTTCGATTGAGGTAGGTTTCCTTAACCAAAACCTGCACATGAATATATCAAATTGTTCATCTCGACGAGATCTTTCCAGTGGTTGTAAAAGCCCTAAATTTGATTAGGTATCCAAGGAGATATCGAGGTTTTTCTAAGGTGCTGTCAAGTTCGTTCTCCATTCTAGGGCTTTAAGTTCTCTCTTCGATTGAGGTAGGTTATCACAGCCAAACTCTAATTAATATACATGGATGTAAGCATCATCATGTTAGCTTTCATTTGGCGTAAAAAGCCCCAAATTTCATTGAGCATGTTTAGAGAATTTTGGATCGAAGTAAGAGCATGTCTAGGCTTGATTTATGCTGTGTTCTTGTGAGTCAAAGCATGATTTCGGACTGATTTTGAGTTGTATATCTTGATCCCCATATAGCTTATCATACATGGTTGGAATCAGCATCGAAGTAGCTTTCTTTTGATATAAGAAGCCCCAAATTGCGTTGTATATATTGAAAGAATCTTACGATTTAGTAGAAGCATGTCAAGAACTAGGTTTTCATGTGTTCATCATAGATTGGTTGTGATTCAATTGATTTCTGTTGAAATTCGTGTTTCAAAACTCTTGTTTTATGACCCTAGTATGTCTATTAAGAACCCTAGAGCATGTGGTTAAGATCCCAACCCATTTAGACCCCAAATGGATGAGTTTTTGTGTTTTCCGGAAGCCACGGCCGTTTTTGGAAGTGCAGGGGTCGACCCATGGGGTCGACCCATGCAAAAACTGCTGCATGGGTCGACCCCCGCACTGGGCAGCATGGGTCGACCCATCACCCAGGCAGACTCCTGGAGTTCCAGGGGTCGACCCATGCCTTGGAATTTTCCAGGGGTCGACCCAATGGGTCGACCCATGTGCTGAATGACCCGATAAAGTTGTCTTTTGACCCGAGGATTGATCCGGACCATTAGGGGATCGACCCATTCAACTTAGTCCAATTGAAAACTATATTTTTGAGGAACCAGTGACCCATACTTGTAACCTTATGATTTCAATTGACAATGGTCCTTGCATTCAACCATAGTGTAAAAAACATGCCGTTTATCATCTCCATTGCAACGCATACAATGGTTAAATAGAAACCCACATAATTAGTGGTTAATTGTGTAACTAAATTTCTGTTAATGCATGCTATTTCACTCCTGTGCGAGTTTGTTCTTTACCTTATCATCTTGAATCAGCTTTTTGGGCAAATTGTCTTAATGCAAATGATAATAGATAATCCTTGGTATATTAACTTGGTAATTAGGATTAAATTGATTGTTAAGTTGCTGGATAGTCATTTTTTTTACCCCAGTAAAATGGATTGCTTACACACCTGAATGGTACACTGTCAGCCGTTCTTTCTTGACCTCGTGGACTGAGTTTTGGTCCAATTCTTGTAATGCGGCCCAAAGTGACCGTATAACCGAGTTTTTGTTTTAGTGAATCCAAGGACAAGTTAGTCCTTAAATCTCATACTTGTGGCAGCAATTCCTCTGATTAATTGGCCATTTAACTTGACTGAATGTCTAGACAACGTGGGATCTTGGATCCAATAAATCAATGCCAACGCATCATAAGGGCCCGGTCTGGTCCTGGGGAGAGCGCCCGAAAGTTAGTGAGTCCATGGGATGTTAATGACATGGTGAGGCATTGCACCGAGTACTTGACTTGTGTAACGTCTATGACATAAAATCTCTTGTTACTTGTTACTTGATCGTGCTTGGAATGATGTTTAAAATACTTGCTTGTTGGCCAATTCTCTATTACTATCTCCTGTTGTAAATTCTTGTACTTGTTATCTCGTTATCTCTTGTCATGATTATATTTCTTGACCTTGATAGATCTTTGTATTACGCTGTTTTATTGTATCGTCTTTTATCTCTTTTATTTAGCATGGCATATGAAAGATGTAATTAACTTGTTAATCACATAAACTTGCCTATTATTTCCTACTGAGCGTCAGCTCATAGTTGTTGTTTCCCCCCTTTCCAGGCTATTCAGGTGATGATGCGCATACCGATGGGGAAGGGCAAGAGTGATATCTTTTGAGTGTACTTGTTAGTAGATGCCGTGTTGGTATGGTTGTTTGCCTCTAGTTATTTCCTTAGAGTTATGTTAGCACTTTGTTACTTTTGGAGTCAGTTATTGTATTAGAATTCAGATTGGAAGTCATGTGTGATCGTGTGTTAGCAGTGTGGTTATTGTAATAAATTGGAATCATATTGATCAATAGATTTGTCTCTTTTTTTAGCACATGTGTAATTGTTTAGTTTAGTTTATTAATGTTATTTCTAGCTAGTTTCTAACTGTACGTCCCGATATTCCGCGTCGGGGCGTGACAGTTTAGATGGTATCAGAGCCCTAGGTTTCATATTCCTAGGTTTTCCTAAGTTCTAGGTTTTCTAAGTTTTAGGGTTCTAAGTGATAGCATAGGACCCCTAACCTTGTTAAAGTCTAAGAACCTAACCTGGTGAGATTTGGGTAGAAACTTGAGTTAAGTTCGTTTCGTAATTATGTTATTATCTATCTTATTGAACCTAAGTAATCTATTCCTCATGTAGGCCATTGCAATGGCAGCTGACCGTGCGGAATGGAGGAACTTGCAGCGCACGGTTCAAGGCCTTACGCAAGCTTTGCAGCAAGTGGCTCAAGCAGGAGCGGCACACCAGGGCACTGGTGACTTATATCGAAACTTTCGAGGGATGAATCCGCCGAGATTTGGTGGCTCGACTGACCCAGATGAAGCCGAGCACTGGCTGGATGAGATGGGAAGGATATTCGAAGTAATGCAATGCAGCAATCAAGAGCGTGTCCTTCTCTCAACTTTTCAACTGGAACGAGATGCAAGAACATGGTGGGATTCCGTGAAGGCTGCCCTTGGTGACCAGCAAGTTACATGGGAAGAGTTCGAGGAATTCTTTAACAGCAAGTATTTTTCTGATAGAGTGCAAGAGAAGAAAGCGGCGGAGTTTGCGGCCCTGAAACAGCGAGGTCTGTCCGTGGCAGAGTATGAAGCGCAATTTTCTCGGCTATCTCGATATGCTACCCACTTGATATCTACCGAGAAGATGAAGGCTAAGCGCTTTCTTAATGGGCTGAAGCTGCATTATATCAATCAATTGGCACCGATGGAAATATCCACCTATTCTGAGATGGTGAGGAAAGCTCAAGTTCTAGAAGATACTCTTGAGATGATGGAGAGAATCCGTGGAAAAGGCACCAAGAAGGAACTACCTACGGGTTCCGGGAATATCAAACCCGGGTATGGCAAGAAGAGGCCTATTAGTGGGCCTGGTTCCTGGAGTGATTCTGGATCGTGGAAAGGTAAGATGCCAAAGCATGAAGACAAGAAACCTGGCCCTATTGTTCCATTCAAGGGCGTGTGCAACTATTGTGACCGTCCGGGTCACAAGATGGAGGAGTGCTGGCGCAAGCTAGGCGCCTGTTTGCGATGCGGAAGCAAGGAGCACCGTATCCCTAATTGTCCTCTTATATCTGAACAAGCTACACCGGCAAAACCTCAAGTCTTCAAGAAACCACAAGGCAAGCTCCAAGCTTTGCATGCAGAGAAAGCAGGAACCGCCGAGGATGGTGGACTCGTCGAAGGTACTCTTATTATAATCGACAAGCCAGCATTTGTTCTTTTTGATACTGGTGCCACACATTCTTTTATTTCTCGGAGATTTGCTAAGTCTTTATCTATGGAGCCTGTTTTGATGAATTCTCTGTTAGAAATATCAACCCCTATTGGTACTAGATCGGTAATACAGTACTTCTATCCTTCTAGTACGGTTATGTTTGGTGAACAGAATTTACCAGCTGATTTAGTTTGCATGGACATGAAGGATTACGATGTGATCCTAGGAGCAGATTGGTTGGCTCGATATGAGGCTAATGTTCACTATAGTTCTAGCTCCGTGTCTTTTACTAGGCACCTGAGACTTTATTTTGTGGGAGTTAAGCACCGTAACTCTGTATCACTTATCTCGGCTCTTCGAGCTGATAAGCTGATGAGACGAGGATGCGAGGCTTTTCTGGCCTTTGTCTGTGCAACCCCTGAGCAGCAGATTGAGATTAAGGATATTTCTGTCGTCCGAGATTTTCCTGATGTCTTTCCAGAGGAACTACCAGGACTTTCGCCTGAGCGGGAAGTTATCTTTTTTTATTGATCTCTTTCCTGGCACATCTCCTATTTCCAAGGCTCCTTATCGTATGTCTCCTGCGGAACTGAGGGAATTAAAGCAACAGTTGATGGAATTGCTCGAGAAGGGTTTCATTCGCCCTGGTACTTCTCCTTGGGGAGCCCCTGTATTATTCGTCAGGAAGAAAGATAGTTCGATGAGGTTGTGCATCGATTATCGGCAATTGAACCAGCAGACTGTCAAGAACAAATACCCATTACCGAGGATCGACGAATTATTTGACCAGATAGAGGGAGCTCAGTATTTTTCTAAGATCGATCTTCGATCTGGATATCACCAGTTGCGGATTAAGAAAGAGGATATCTATAAAACAGCTTTCCGCAGCAGGTATGGTCATTTTTAATTTGTCGTTATGCCTTTTGGTCTAACGAATGCACCAGCAGCTTTCATGCAGTTGATGAACAATGTATTTCGGCCTTATCTTGATCAATGGGTCGTGGTATTCATTGATGACATCCTGATCTATTCCAAGAATGAGGAGGAGCATGCTGAGCATCTGAGGATGGCATTGCAACTATTGAGAGATCATCAGCTATATGCCAAGTTTAGTAAGTGTGAATTTTGGCTGCAAGAGGTGTCCTTTCTATGACATATCATCACGAAGGAAGGAATTTCTGTTGATCCTTCGAAGGTTGAGGCAGTGAAGAATTGGGAGCAGCCTACCAGTGTGACTGAAGTGAGAAGTTTCCTAGGCCTGGCAGGTTACTACCGGATATTTATTCAAGATTTCTCCAAGATTGCGGTACCTCTTACCAGATTAACCCGCAAGGAGAACAAGTTTGATTGGTCAGATGATTGTCAGTGAAGCTTTCAGACTTTGAAGGAATGTTTAACTACTGCACCTGTATTGGCTTTACCTTCTGGTGAGGGAGGTTTTGTTGTATACACAGATGCTTCAGGTATTGGTTTAGGTTGTGTACTCATGCAGCATGGGAAGGTGATTCCCTATTCTTCTAGGCAATTGAGGAAGCATGAAGAGAATTATCATGTTCACGATTTGGAACTAGCAGCAGTCGTGTTTGCTTTGAAGATATGGAGGCACTACTTGTATGGAGAAATATTCACAGTGTTTTCAGATCATAAGAGTCTGAAATATTTGTTCTCTCAGAAGAAACTCAATATGAGGCAGAGAAGATGGTTGGAGTATTTGAAAGACTTCGACTTCTCGATCGAGTATCATCCTGGCAAAGGCAATGTTGTAGCAGATGCATTAAGCAGGAAGCCTGTGGCTAGATTGTCAAGTCTCATATTACAAGAGTGGAAGCTATTGGAACAATTAGCTAGTCTAGATCTGAATGTTGATAATGATCGGGTTATGATTGTACAGATTCAACTTAAGCCCGAATTATTAATGGAAATCAAATTTTTGCAAGATAATGATCCCGAGCTAGTAGAGATCAAGGGAAGCTTGAGCAGCAGACCTGACTTCATGATGGCTGACGATGGAAGATTGTTATTCCAGGGTAGAACTTGTGTACCTGATGAAGCTGGAATAAAGAACAAGATTCTGGAGGAAGCACATAGATCCAGATACACCATTCATCCTAGAGGCACTAAAATGTTCAAAGATTTGAAGAGATCATTTTGGTGGCCGAATATGAAAAGGGAAGTTGCAGACTTCCTGAGTAGATGCTTGGTGGCCGAATGTTCAAGCACCACTTACCGAAGTAAAAACCCACTGCAACCCCACCGTAGAGGCATGTCTCCCAGGACACGGCCAACCTGGACACGCTGTCCACGGTGCAACCCCGACCACCCAGTCGCGGTACTGCACAACAAGACGCAACCTTGGTAAAGCTATTAGCACTAGTCTCGCGGCACGAAAACTGATGCACGTGCCACGGTGAAACACCCGAAACTCAACGGTCAACGTGACAAAAACACGAAGGTCGAAGTCACAGAGACTGACTGACAGTCTATCACTCCCGACTCGACAGGAGTACCTCCCACTAGAAGCACAGTCGGTAGCGTCCCCTGACGTCTTACACCGCATCGCAGGTGAACTGCCTGGCGTGGTAGCACCTACCAGAGCCACGGACACCGAACAAGAAACACAGACAAGTGACTAGCTGGGGTCACGCCCGTCGACGTGGGTCCAACCACCCCCAACTACGTGTGCACACACAGACCATCCGTCCTAGGTCTGGCCCTCTGACCGATTTTCCCCTTGAGCCGTACTCTGGCTACAGACGAGGGGCCCGATGAAAACTAGTCTAAAAACCATCCTCAGGTAGCCTCTCCACCACTCCCTGGTGGGACCACACTCGTGTAAGCAGGCTACGACTAGTGGAGGGTCACTGAAGGAGTAGACTCTCAAGTCAACGGAAAACAACGTCTGAACCCGACGAAGCACGGGGACCATCCCACGTACTAGCACCGTCGTACGGTGACCACGATCGGAGAAGAAACGGGACTCACAGTCCACGGGCCACACACTCGGCCACGCAGAAAGCGCAGAAGCACGATTCCCAGGGTAGCACACAAGCCACCATGCCAATTCCCCATCCCAGGGAAAGCGAAAAACCTCCAGCCCCAGGCCGGATAACTGGACTCGCAGTCCAAGGCCAAACACATGGCTCACACGGGAATCGCCTTCCAAAGAAACTCACGACATGCGGGGGAAACCCCACCGCACACACACCGATACACGGTGACTCAATCGAGCGTAACATGAAAGCCCGGAACACGTGGGGTCACCTGGACCCACCACACCTACGGGCACGCTAATCGAGGTAACACGGTCCTCCCGACACCCTCAAAACATGGACGCAGAACCCTCGGGGTGTCTGGAATACCCATGAGACCGCAAGTCGACCACTGGGTCCCAACCAGGTAGACCAGGGACCTACACAATGCGAAACGATCGCGGCAAGCACGAAGAACCACTTCGGCGCAACACAGTGCCTGGCGGTCTACCTTTGGGCCGTCACAGCTGTAACGGTTCAAGGCTAGACCGTCACAGCCCTCTAACGGTCCAACACAGGAGCATTACGCGAGAGAGGCAACACCGACTGTGACGCACCCATCCTGGGGCGTCACAGTCTCTAACGGACCAGGCCTGGTGCGTTAGAAGACAGAACGAAACTGGTTGTGACGCACACCCCTCGGGGCGTCACAGCCTCTGACGGTCCTACCTGGGCGCGTCAGAAGAATGGGCTGCATCAGCTCTAACGCTCACATTTAGGGGTGTCACAGTGCTCTGATGGTCCTACCTAGGCACGTCAGAAACTCGTGACCCCAACGGTCTGAAAACACGAGAACGGACGTAGCGGTCGAAACCAGGCACGTCACACCCTCTGGCGGTTTATCGTGGGACCGTCAGAGCAACCGACACCCTATCGACAAAACAGGACCCTGTGACGCACCCTCCTTGGGGCGTCACAGCACGTAACGCACCCACCCTGGGGCGTTACAGACTGTGGCGGTCACTGGAAGGACCGTCCAGGACCGTCACACCGTCCCGAGAACGTTACGGCGGGAAACAACCCAAAAATCATCCCACGCCCCTATACCTCCACGGGAGAGGGGGGGAAAAAGGGGGGAAGCCCCCAAATAGCCCCTAGCATGCATCTACGGCCTCGGATCGGCCAAAAACGCAATGAAACGGCGGATCGACGCTCAACCCCAAAAATATGGATTTTTCCCAAAAATCCCAAATACGCCCGCTCGGCTCACCACGGCCTACAAAACTCACGGGAAAGGAAGTGCACGAGTTGGGAGTCCATCTCCCTACCTCCACCGAAGATTTCGCGTCCCGAGCTCGCCGATCCGTGAAGAAACGCCGTGAAACCCTCGCCGGCTCGCGATCGGGCCACCGAGCTTCGCCTCGCCTCCACCGCCTCGATCCTCGCCTGTCCTCGCCAGCATCCTCACCCACGCCGCCTCCACCTTGCCCCCGCCTCGCTCCGTCGGGCGCCGGAGAAGAGAGGGGAGAAAGAGAGCGTGATAGAAGAGAGAGGGATGGAAGAGAGAAATGAGAGGGGAGAGAGAGAGAGTTAATATTTATAGAAAAACCTGAAAATTCAAAAAAAATTCAAAAAATTATGAAAAATTACCTCCGCGATCCTCGGGAGGAACACAATGCAGTGGTATAGTCCCGGAGCCGGAGAACGTCACGGTTTGCCCTGCACAGAGTTCCGAAGGCACATCAGGAAAAAATATGTGTAAAGCACAAAATACACTCCGAGACCTACTAAAATGATCCGAGAAATATCCAAAAAATCTGGGGCATTACAGTCTCTCTCTCGCTCAGTTTGGCATCCTTCTCTCACTCAGTTTGGCGTCCCTCTCTCACTCAATTTGGCATCTATCTCTCACTCAGTTTGGAGTCTCTCTCTCACTCAATTTGGGCGTCTCTCTCTCACTCAATTTGGCGTCTCTCTCTCTCTCCCACTCGGGGTCGTGTCGTCTCTCATACGCACTCGTGGTCGTTTCGCCTCTCTCTCTCACTCGTAGTCGTCTCACTCGTGTCAGGTTCGTAGTCATAGTCAGTATGTCAGTGACAATCATTTGCACTCATTCACACATTCATACATTCATCCACAAAATCACAACCAAAAAAAGCATATCACTATCATATCATATAATGTACAAAATTGAGTCCCAAGTACAAAGAATCCGGCCTGCCCTTCTCCCTGGCCCCCGTCACTGTCTCCACCGCCCTCATGCCTCTTTGGGGGAGGCATGGCAGAAGTCGCCTTATCACGCCGTTGTCGACGCCGCTCCTCGTCCTCGTTCCTCTGGTGGCCGGAGGAACCCGTGAAGTAACTCCTCACGGAGCCATGAGAACCGTGGCTGACGCTCGGGGTCGCTCGGCTGCGCTCCCGACTCATCTCCCTCATGCCCGCCACCATCCCCTCTAGCCTCGCTGCCTGAAGTCGAGCCTGCTCAGCCTCTGCCCGATAGCGCTCCACCTTCGTCCGAAGCCGCTCCGCCTCAGCACGGTACAGCTCCACCTCCTCCGCCCGTGAGCGTAGTAGCTCTGTCTCCACTGTCCTCGCACGGGAACGCTCCATCTCGGCAAAGAGGCGCGAAGCCTCTGCCACGTCTCCTCATAAAGTGGTAGCCTCGGCTCGGAGACACTCCGCGTCCTCCCGCAGTCAGGTGGCCTCACCTAGTGATGCGGTCAGCTCAGTCGTCTGCATACACAGTTCATGGTCAGTTAATTGCATTCCATAATCATAAGCATAAGCATTAAAGGGAAAGTGCAGTAGTCAGGTACCCTCTCGGCGAGTGCAGCCTTGGCTGCCTCGGCCTGGGCCACCATCCGTGTGAACTCAGCATCCCGCTCGGCTTGGTCAGCTGGGGTCTGTGAGGAGGAGGAAGGAGCGTCTGCCCCCTGGCGCTGGGCTCCCTCGGCGCGCTGCATCCAAAACTCCAAGTCAGTCACATGCATAATCATAATCATAAACATTTGCATAATTTAAAGGGTTTAGGGTTTAGAAACTCACCAGTAGGGCTAGCGTCTGCCGAGCCTCATCTCGCTCGTGGATCGTGGCATGGAGGAGCCCCTGCAGCTCCGCGATTCGTCCCTCAGGATCGATCTGCATTTAGAAGTTTGAACATCAGTGCATCATCATATAGAAAGCATAATAGAAAGAGTATTTAAGGGTTTAGAAGTCGTACCGGTCGGCGGGCACCCCGGAACACATAGTCCTGGTACTGCCTGGCGTACGCTGTGTAGTACGCCGCATCACTCTCCGCACGGGCAGTCACCACCCGCCCGCGTGCTGTCCAATCTGCAATCTGCTCGACGGCTCGCTCTCTCCAGTCCACCACCGTCGCTGCTCCCTGCGGGTGCCGACTGATGCGCTCTCCTGACACTGGAAACTCCACCGTTGGCTGTGGGACGCCGGTCCTCCTCATCACCAACCTGTAATGTAGCGGCTTCACTACGTTCATGTAGTGAAGCCACACGTCACGTCCAGAGAAGGCAAGGGCCTCTGCCACCCAGGGCTGGCCCTCGTGTCCCTCCCCCGTGTAAGGTGTCCACCGTACATGTCAAGATAAGAAGATTCGCATCAGCATCATAATCATATAGAATTGCATTTAATTAAAAGGGTCTAAGTTTAGAATCGTACCGAGGTGTACGGTAGGGTGTCCATGTCGTCCTGGAGCTCCCGGACCTGTCTCCGGAGACCTCTGCTCTCCCGAGGTGCAGTCCACCTCCGGGCGATAGGCAATCGGTCGGGGTGAGTCTCCTCGCCTCGCCCGAGCCCGCGTAGGTACACGTAGGCCCACACATGCATTGCATTTTTTTCAAGAGTCAGCATATAGTAGTCTTGAGAGTCCTATAGCTAAATGCATGGTAAGAGTCAGAGTCGTACTTGGAGTAGTGGGGAGAGGCCCCCAAGCTTCGTCCGTCGGGACATGGATCTCAGGGTGTCGAAGAGAAACGCAAAAACATCAACTCCCCACTCGTAGTCGCCCACGTGGCTGAGGTCCTCGAGCAGTGGCAGGAAACGGTAGCTGATGACGTCCCCTCGCGTCGCGAACAGCAGTCGGCCGAACAGCAATGTCAAGAACCTCTGCAGTACTCGGTCTGCCTCCGGTCCCGCCTCTGCTGCAACTCATGGCCTGGCTCGGTCCACGAGCCTCTCGAGGTGCTGCTCGGGCAGCTCTCCCGTGGCAATCCCCTCCCGTCGAAGCCCCAGGCTGTCCTAAAGCACTGCCCGAGTCAGGGTGGTGGACTGCCGCTCGGGGTGCAGCAAGTCCAGTCCCAGGAGCTCCTGGGCCATCTCCCAGTAGTCGGGGTAGGTGCTCCTGCTGACCGGCAACCCATGCACGCGAAGGCCAGTAAGTCGGCCCACGTCCTCGAGCGTGGGGACCATGTGCCCCCACAGAAAGAGAAACGTGCGACTCACTGGGTCCCAGCAATCGTGCAGAGCGTGGAGTAGCGGTGTGTCAAACCGACTGACCTCCACGCTCAGGAACTCTGAGAATCCCATGACTCTCAGCCTCTCACGCTGGAAGTCGGGCAGCGTGAGGTACACTGCCCGAACCTGCAGCCATGAGATCTGGGTCCTACGCTTTCCCTGCATACGTTCAGATTAATTGCATTTTAGTTTAAAATTTTACATTTAATTCAATAATTCACTCTCTGCCCTCTAAACGGTCATCCATGTACTGTTTTCCTATCCAACGGTTGTCTCCCAACCGCTTCAATAAGTCCCACGGTTCACTCGGAACCGTTCTGCTACCTGGACGGCCCTCAGAGGACCATTTCACTATCTGGGGGTTTACCTTGGAACGGACCACACTTGGCCGCTCAGTCATTACACGGTCCCCAGTTGACCCCGTCCCTTCCCTTTCAAGTGGTTAATCGTTTGGGTTGCACGGTCTGTAGACTGGCCGTCTGAGTTTCAGCGGTTCGAGTACATCCGTTCTATCTCTAGGTGTTCCAGGTTCTGAGCGGACCAGGTAGGTCCGTCCAACGTTCCACGGTCTGATGGAGACCATTCCGTTTTCAACGTCTCATATTCTAAGTGGACCAACATGGACCGCCCTATATTTAAGTGGTTTTCATGAAACCGTTCTATGACGTCGGTTCGTATTCTTTGGACGGCCAGCCACGGGCCGTGTGTTCTTTGAGCGGTTCTATGTAAACCGCGTTGTTTTGTGAAGCGGTTACTGTTGAACCGCGCTGTTACCGTCATCTCCGACGACGGGAAAACCCCTCCCCACCTTCGTCATGGCCTAAGTGGCCTTACATGGAGTTTGTAAGGGGTTGTGTGCCCCTATCGTCCCCTAAAACTAACATGCATGAAATAAAAAATGGAAATGGGTAGGGTTCGGAGTGGCCTACCTCGGGTCCCCGGGCCGTCTTCCCCTTCGCTACCGGCGACGCTTGGATGTCCTCGTCATGGGCTACGGGTGCCCCTCCCTCCTCCACCGCAGGCGCGACAACCGCCTCCTCCTCTTGCGACGCTGGCATCTCCGCCGCTGGCGGAGTCTCCTCCGTGGTGGCGACCACTATCGGCGGCGGTGCGTACTCCTCTTCACCGGCCATGAACGGGCACCTTGCTTGGTGCTTCATGTGCATAAACGGGGAACGAAAGGATGGGAATGAGAATGAGAGAGAGAATTTGAGAGTGGGAGAGGGGGAGCTCGGAGTTGGGGAGAAGTGGGGGACGGTGTGTTTCTCCTTCCCTCCCGCCGTCGGTTACGGTGGGGAGGGAGGGAGATGAAAGGTTTTTTGTTTAAACATCGTCAGTATGACGCGGTCTATCGCCAGACCGCCCCAATGTTGAGCGGTCCACATCTGACCGTTTATAAACCAATGGTACTTTGTATAGAGCGGCTATAATTTGCCTGTTTCATTAATTGAACGGCCTACTTTGGGCCGTGTAGGTTCACGTTCTTGTTCAAACCGCTGATGATTGAACGGTCTCGAGTGAGCCGTTCTGTGGCCTGAGCGGTCCTTTTTTGACCGTTCCTGTGCTTGATTGATGTGGTTTGACCCCTTTGCTGCATTCTATAAATTTGATTTCGGTGATATATGTTGTCAATCCTGCTCATAATTCTTTTTGCAGCATCACCTTCACTTGCCGTTTCTCCTGCACAGGTAAGTCAGGTATGGCTTTCTATCCCTACATCACTTATTGCATTACTATATGATACTATGTTATATTATCTCGAGAACCGGTTGGTTACTCGCGTCTTCCAGGATCTGATGTTCACCTTTAACAAAAACGATGATGATCCAGGTTCACGCGTCTAATCTCCGGATAGGCCGTTAGTTTGGGAAAACCTGGGGCGGATGGTTCTATCCTGCACGCCGTGGTTGCGGATAGTGTCTTGACTCTGATTTGTCCAGTCTAGCAAAATTATTCTCGAGTATTTTATATTTTATCCTTTCTTGGCATTTGTTTTAATGATTTCTTTATTTTAGCCCAGCATGTATCATACACATCTTTTGAGCATTCATGACCCATGGTTTGCCTGCAAATGTCCCACCAGTAATGGATGGCTGTGCGTTCAATGTTTGAGTAAGAGGAATAATTTCACTTTGAGTTGGAAGGTTCTCTCTGGTTTGTTCACTTGGTTTGGTTGATTAAGAGGTCCCCGTCTGGAGTTTTAGTCCACTTCTTTACTTTTGCTTATTCTGATCTCCTCATTGGACCGCGGGATTGTGTCCCCCATGAGGTTGATCGTGTGTTTCTTTTTATTTTCAGTTTAGTTCCTCCAGACTGGTCATTTTGGTCTAATCGTTCCTTGTGGATGGGTCAGAATTTTTCGGAAGATTCCTATCGCTCGTTGGCAAAACGGGTGTCGTTGTATCTTAACGCCCACTTTTCGGTCCGCTCCGCTTCGTTTCTGCTTCATCTTCATGTTCCACTTCGTTTTCGCTTCACCTCCGCTCGCTCCCCTGCAAAGAGGACGTTAAGGAGGGGCATTTGTTGACACCCATTTTTTGTCAATAAGTTGAGTCATTTCTTTTACTGTCATTTGCTGTTGCCTTAAGTTGTCCATTACTCATTGGGCTATTTTCAGGCAGCTTATTGGCCTATTTTATGGGTACCTCCCTCCCTGACTCGGTCTGCTTCAATTCGGGACTTAATGGGCCTTAATTTGCATAATTTATCACATTTTTATCAAATTCAAGTGTCCAGCCATTGCGCGGTCTATATCTTGACCGTTCAGTTATTGAGCGGTTTCTGATGAACTGTGTATACATTTATTGGATATTAAGGTGATTTTATGAATTTCCACCGACAAGCTTTTGAACGGTCCATCTCTAGCCGTCTAGCTCAATAGAAAGGTGTGAATATGACCGTCCAGAGTTCAAGAGTCCCAAGTCGTTGGTTTTCCAGATAATTATCTAATTCATCCTGATTTATCACCGACAGGTATTGGACGGTTGCTCTATGACCGTTCCATGCTCTGAGCGGTCTATTAATAACCGCCCAATTCATGAGAGTCTAACGGCGAAATCATCGATCAGTTCGATGGATATTTGGATGATATTGCTTACTTACTTAATTTCCACCGACAGGTTGGACGGTCTTCTGATGGGCCGCTCTATGGACTGGGCGGTCTATCGCACGACCGCGCAATGGTTCGATTGCTAAGAAACTAAGATTTTCTCTCTCTATCCGTGGTTTTTCTTCCAACCATTTCTCCGTGGATACTCCACCAAATGGGGTGCCGTTTGAACTGGTTGGAAGATAATTCTATTATCTATGGGTTTTATGTTGATATCTCGACCTAAAATTCACCATGAACCCTAATTTCAGGGGCTGGCTTTTGAGGCTCTATAAATAGACCCTTAAGGCCAAGCTTTGAAAGGGGGGGAGATTTCTGGTCAACGGTGAAGCCCTGCCGGATTGTTGAGCGGCCCAAGACAGGGACGGAGGCCTTCTACGTCCACATAGGCCTCTGGTTCAGAGAGTACACTGTTTGTTTGAGTCATTAGTTCACTAGTCTCACCATCTATTTCCTCATTGCATGCATCGTTCTTCCTTTTTCCATCTACTTTTCATCATTCTTTCATCACATTACACACATCCTCCTATGTTTTTGGTGCCCCTAGGGGTTTAAAAACCTCCAGGTATCCCCCACTTCATTTAGTTATGCTCGTTTCCTTCTCTTTCGACATTTACTACATATTTTAGTTCTAATATCGGGTCTCTTTTTTTGTGTTTTCCACATTGTTTTGCAGGTCAGCAACCTTCTAGCACGAGGCCTATCCTTCCTGGCCGGCTGAGAAGGGTGGAGGTAGAGATCCCACGTTTTGGGAGTTGGTGGCATAGAGTGGTCTTCATCCGTCCGTGCGAGGAATAGGGCGGCTTCCTCTTGACCGTCCAGTTCTGTCCAGTGGTGGATCTTGAACCGTCTAGTTATCCAGCTACTCTTCGTCCCACGTTCGTTCCAGCATTGTTGGGCGGTCTATCGAGCGACCGTGTGTCCATTGGGCGGTTCATTCAGAACCGCGTGTTGCTACAGCACTGTTATAGGCGAGTGTCTCCCCTTTCTTTCCAAGGTACGGTGTACTTGTTTACATTCGGCACCTTGGTGGCGATCACACACTCCACATCCTTCCCCCTTCTATTTACACGTGGTTTAGTTCTTCACATTAACACAGTAGAAGAAGGGATTTGGAAGGATAATCAAAAGAAGGGGAAAGGGAAAAAACATGTCAACAGCGCTCCTCGCGATGACGGCCGTTAACTCGTTTGCGGTCTCGAGACCAAGCTCCCCAACATGCTCGTGCCAGCGAGCACTCTGCACCATGAGATCGACGATCGTGGCGACCCCGGGCAGCCCCGTCGTCAAGTCCTCGGGCTGCGAGGACTGACCACGCGAAGGGACCCTCGGTAGGGGGAGAGAACCGACTTCGACAGCAGCAGGAGCTTGGCCACTTTCGCGCCCCCGCCCTTCGGAGGCGGGCGCCAGAGCAGCTGCTGCCGGCACTATAGGTGACAGCGACGGAGGAGCACTGGGGGGAGGCACCCTAGAAGAAGGTGGCGGACGACTCCGGGCCGGGTTCGAATCTCTCCCTCTCTTCCTCGATCGGTGGTGACTATCCATCTCCGCCAGCTCGTCATCGATCAAGAAGGCAAGACCACCGCCGGCCATGGCGGGTTCTTCACCGGTCACGCTAGGGGTGGCTTCGGGACAACTCCGCCGAGGACTAGGTCCTCCGCTGGCCACAGATACTTCAGGCGAACGCACCAAAGGAATGCCGACTGGGATCGGATACTGCAGCCACCCCGGGGTGAACGCAACCTGGGCTTGAGGGGCGACGACTGACACCTGACTTGTTCCCGGAGCAACGTGGTCCACAGGGTGAGGAGCAAGCCGCAGTAACTGGACGGTCTCGTAAGTCCAACCCTGCGCTTCAACCGCCCCTAAAAATAAGGACAAGGTTAGTCGAGCACTGGCTACTACCGACGTGACCCTATGGAAGGGTAAAGCTAGTACCCTGCGGCAGCGGGGGACACAGCCCCAGCTCCCGAAGAAGTGTCGGGTTCAGAACGAAGTCTGCATCAACAAGAGGGTACTGGGAAATAGCCTTCAGCTTCTGGCGGTCCTCGGCCCCAAGAGAGGGCTTCGAATCACGCCAAGTACGGCGGAAGCCACTGCGCATCTAACTACCAAGGGCCCCTTCTCAGTCTTTCGACTTGATGAGGTATACGTACCGCTCCGCCCAGCCTTTGCTGTTAGACGTGGTACGAGAAACTGTGATGAAATGCTGGTGGGTGCGAGCCTTGAAATAGGCGAAAAAGGTATCAGACATGTTACTCTGGAGGAGGAAGAAGTGCAAGAATAGATCGACACTCGACTCCACCGACGCTCTATGGCACGCATAGACAAACCCGCAGAGGATGCTGTAAGAATTGGGGGTTATTTCCCTAGGATTCCGCCCATAGTAACGAAGGACGGATGAAATAAAGGGATGAACCAGATGTGGGAGCAGATTTTCATCATTTATTTTATTATTTATTTGTTTGATATATTATTTGGTTATTGATTCGTTAGTTAGTTTATTAGGCGTGCCAGTCACCAGAGTGACAATTTTATTGTGCGCTCGACCTGACTTGATCAGCCGATTGTGAAGTCCGAGTCGGGACCGGAAGTCCGCCATGCCGTAAAGGCCATGATGTTAATTACGCCCTCCCTAAGGAAGACAACCCTTGATTAAACGCCAAAGACAGGAGGCCTCGGAAGGCGATCAAAACTACTAATGCGTGAAATAAAGATTTCATGCTACGGGAGAAAAGAAAGAGAAAGGGGCAGACTTGTTGAGCTTAACGAACTAAATCTGGCAGCATAACTTTTGACTTTGAGTCATGCCGGGTAGGGATAGAAGATCATCCACGCAGTGGCGAGATGGAATTCGGATAACCATTAGGGTATTTCCCCTTTGATATTTCCACTTAGCCGGATACTCCAAAAGATTCATTTCCCCCAAAATATGGAGCCAAGTGGGAGGTGTATCGGTGACACTCCCTTGGCTCACCGGGGTTGATAACGTTAGACTGGATTTCGGCAGCATCTTCCCTTAACTCGGATCGTGCCTGGGGAAGAATAGGCGATCACCCACGGAGTGCCGGGATGAAAGACGAAAGAAAGAGGGCACTAGGCCCTGGATCAGTGTAAATGTTGGGGAGGCCGTTCCCGGTCAGTTTATTTCCTGAGGCATGATTGATGACCTTTAAATACCCCTCAGATGGATATAGTATGGGGATCAAGGACTAGACTGAGGGAAAAAAGGTTCTCGGCGCGTAAAATGGCTTCCCGGCACGGGGGAAAGGGGTTCACGGCACGCCTCTTGGAGGGGCTTCTCGGCATGGCTTTGAGCATGTTCTCGGCACGGTCAATAGGAGAGGCTTTTCGGCATGGCTTTGAAACAAGGGGAAGAGGGTTCTCGGCGCTCAGTTCTCGGCACGCAAAGGGCCACACCGGGAGATGTTCATCGCGTCGAGGGATGCTGGCGTCGGGAAGGTGATGGTTTTGGGTGCCGGGAAGGTTTATGGGGTTTTACGATGCTCTGTTCTGAGGATTTTCTTTGGGATTTGGGTGATGACTGGGGGGAATTTAGGATGCAAACGAGGAGGAAGCCAAGGGCTTTACCAGATTAACGTCAGGAGTCACAGGGATGAAAGGGGTTCGAGGGATTAAAGTCACCAAGCATTCAAAACCCTCTGGAACAGGCTTTCTGCCATGTATGTCGCCGGCCACCCAGGGGATCAAGAGATGACTGTCTCTGATCCCTGTAATGGCCATGATGGCTTGGGAAACTTGAGAAGGATAAAGACTCCATTGCGTTAATATCATCGATATCATCGAGGGAGAGAGGGGGACAAAACCCATGAATCCACAGAAGTGAGGATCGGGGCTCTACAATAGCTCCATCGAGACTACAAGAGAAAAGAGTAGCAGAGAGTGTTCGATAACCACTCGGGCGAACGACAGACACTCGAAATCACGGATTCATCAATTAAACGATGTGATAGAAGGGTTAATAATAACAATGACCAGAGAGAGGTGAGGGGGAAGAATCCCAGGCTTCCATTCATTCAATCAGTCTCATCGTTTACATTTCATCGGTTACAGAGATATAATTTGAACGGCAACAGAGAAGAACTATAGATATTATTCAAATCAAAGAAGAAGAGCCCACAAAAAGGGGGAGGAAAGGGTACATCGGATGAGGAAACAAAACACATCAGGATAACAAGAAGACGGGGGAGGGCGGAGCATTGACTCCTCTCTCTCCCCAAGCACCCACCTTCTCCTTCCTTCAGCGTCGGCAGCAGCTTCTCTTCTCTCCTCTCTTTTGTTATCTGGCTATCTGACTATCTCTCTTCTTTTCTCTTCGATGGCTCTCTCTATCTTTCTTATCCTCTCCTCTGCTTAAGTGGACGAAATGGGGGGGGGGGGGGTTATAGGCACAGCACCCCCCTTCTCGGCATGATCAACTTTGGCGTGTCTTTCACACCTTCCCGACGCGCCTCAGTCGATTGCGAAGGCTTCCGGCGCCAAGAGTCTAGCTTCTCGGCGCCACCCCCATGGGCTTTGGGCTTTGGTGAGGAGCTCCCGGCGCCACACTCATGGGCCCATTTAGGGCTTTTAATGTTTTGATCTATCTCATCAGCGGGCTTGAGCTGTCAAAGATGCCTAACCTGCCTTTTCATTTGCCAGTCCCTCGAATCTGTCAGAACCGGTGAAGGCCTCTTAGTTGGTGAGTTGACATAGTATTATCAGAACATTTCCGGAGATTTTCATCAGTCAATAGACCGTAATTCTTTATCAGCACTGCCATCTGGGCGATGACAACACCGAACATCAGCTTGGCCGGGGAGGGCTTCAGCCGGGCGATAGCTTTAGTGACGACTCTTCTGTAATTCTGGCTTTGCAGGAATCCCTGGGATCTTCATTTCTGATTCAATCTTCTCTTCGGTCTCATCTTTATTCTTGATTATATTTCAGGTGTCAACAAATGCCCCCCACCTGCAGGTAGCGAAAATGCAGAATAAATGATACGGTGCCTACAGGTGCATCATTCAGCATCTGAACCCATTCCTCAGCTTGACATTGTTAGTCATCTTTCATTTTCAGCTTGGAAGCTTCGTTGCATTGGAATTTCTTTTAATTTCTTTCAATTTCTTTCAATTTCTTTGATTTGAATGCTCCCGGCGCGGGCTTCTCGGCACACAGCTTCTCGGCGCACCGCTCTCGGCGTGGCCATCTCGGCGTGGGAAGGGGTTCTCGGCGTCGGTTCTCGGCGCGCCCTTTTACGAAGAGGGGGGGTTCTCGGCGTGCATTCCATCGCGCCGAGAACCTCTTCACCCGGGCTCCTATTTAAGGCGCCGAGGCCCCTTTTCTTCTCATTTTTCATAGCTTCTTCTCTTTCTTTCTTCTCTCGGCGACGGTGGCGAGCTCTTCCCCTCAGCCATATTGTTTTCTTTCCGTTCCGGTAGATTCCGTCCGGGTGGGACATTATTTGGGGATTAAATCCCTATTTCTTATGGGATCAGTCCCTCTTGGTGGGTGACTCCCTATTCTCTTTGGGCAGACCCTGAATAAGGGGAGATGCTGCTGGAATTTTCACAGAGCTTTACACTTTAATCTTTATAAGACTGTTTCTTATTTTGGGATTTGCATTCACATCTTTTCTTTGACTGCAGGCACTGTAATGGCCTCCAGTTCTGCTGCCGCATCTTCTGGAGCTGTTGGAACAAGCTCGTCAGCCCAGCCAGACATATCACGGGCTGTAGTAAACTGGCTGAACGTGCATAACCTGGACTTCGAATATGACAAAATTGCCGCCATTGATAAATCTTCCGATTCTGAAACTGATACAGTATCAACGTCCAGGGTCTATTCCACTGTAACGGAGACATGCTTCAGGTGGGGCAACAACTATCGGCCGGATCTTCCGAAGGACCGCCACTTGATGCCATTCATTCGGACTTTTACAGTGTGTGGCATGTGAGACCATCGGGTAGCCCGTGCAGTCGAAGCTGCTATTCTTGCCGAAAGAGACAACCTGAAGGAATCAGTGTACCGCAGCAAGGCTGTCTATCTTCCCGGGGAGAAGCGTGACTGGGACGCAATCCTCGGTATATCAGAACTGGAGCCAGAAAAAAAGATGCTGACCCGTGCCCCAGAATTTACACCTGCTCGATGGGACACAGCCAGTGGCAAAGTTTACAAAGAAAAATCCAGCTACGGTCTCTTCCTGGCACCCATAAAGTGGGGGTATAGAGATGAACCCTTTGTGCTGAACTGTTTGGCTGTCAAGTTTAAATATCAGCTAGCTGCTGGTTGGTTTGGGGATGCCAAAGTAACCAATGCCCACCTGTTCCGAGTGGGAGATGTAGAATTCACAGAGTTTGTCTTGAAGGAATACGCCCCTCTGCTGATCAGAGCCGGGGTATATCACAGCGTCTTTGCTTCCAGATTCCGCTATCCCATCTCCCGAGGTTTATGCTGCGGAATGTTTGAAGTGTTCTGCCCCTTATTCAACACATTTTATACAGCAGAGGGTGAAACGTCTCTCGACCTCTGGAGCTTATCACAGCTTTCCGGCCTACCCATTGATGGTGAGCCGTATGAAGAGGTTTGCTTGGAAGACTCTGAGAAGGACAGCTCTGATGGCGAAGGCAGGTACTCACTTGGCTACTCGTACCGGTATTTAATGAAAGCCTATCGCTCCATCTATTTGGCTCACAGTAGAGGATCCTCCAAGGGTTACCAACCTCGAGAGAAAAGCAGCAAGCTAAGGGTTCGGATAGGACAATGGATCCAGTATTTCTTCGGGGGTCCTTTAAACTATGCAGACTTCCCTTCTGTGGGTCCAACCGCCAATAAGCAGATAAGGACTCCCCGATATAAGTCAGCGCTGCCATCTTCACTGCGCCGGATAGGCAAAGATGGTCCGAACCCGGTAGGTGTGGACCCTATCACACATTGTGCGGCTTATTTCACGTTTTGGCTGTGCACCTTCGCTCTCCCTCAAGGGGACAAGATGATTATCCGGCCAGAAGTCATATACCCGGCCTGTCAAATGGCCTGGGGGATGAGGTTGTCACTCTGTCCGGCGGCTTTATGTTTGGTTTACAAATCTCTAGGGGACCTGTACAAGCACCGGGCTCCCCGCTCTTTGAGGACCGTGGGTCCATTTCATTTCTTCAATGCTTGGGTATGCAGTTTATTTCCCGAGCTGGCTCCCAGAACTTTGCAGGCAGATACATTGCTACCCAGGATGATCGAGTTTGTCAGTGCCGAGCCCGCCTCTTTTTCTGATCAGCTATTCAAGATAAGGGGCAGACTGGTAAGGGTACCAGTAGACGCCCCTGGCAGCATTCATTTCTGGAGCTTGGCAGTGGGTTCAGCTCCTTTGGTCCATCCTCAGAGAGAATGTAAGATGGAAGAGGTAGAGACCTATGTGCATCCTGTTTCAGGGGCTAATGCCGTTCGGTCTATTCTGGAGCCAGAGCTGGTCAGGTGGGCCATGGCCATCCGGCCCAGTGTTTTAGTTTTCAGAAAAGGTGGTCTGCTCCTCTTGGAACCATACTACCCATTCCGCTTTGGGAGGAACTTCGGCTATGACCAACACATCCCCACATCAGTTGCTCAGTTCCCTCTGGATAGTCGGGCCAAGCACGGGTCCGCAATTGTTGGTGACGGCCGGTTATGGTGGGATTTCTTTCATCGCCAAGATGGCGCAGCCTTCAGAGTTCCGACCATTTCTAACCATGTTCCCCGCGTCACCTCAGAGTACATCAAATGGTGGAACATTCGGACCAGCTTTTACAGGGATGGCAGGGGTGCGTTCTGGGACGTGGCCGAGCGTTCTTTCTTGAAGCAACAACCCGAGCCAGTATTTGACATCACCGAGGCCCACCTGAAAAGGATTTATTCACAGCACCCGAGAGAGGTAGAAATTTATTTGGCCAAACGCCGGACCTTGAAAGAAGAAGGCTCTGAGCTACCCACTCCTGTCTTTGCTGCTATCAATGAAGACGCTTTTATAAAGAACTTAAGGCATCTATGCCATGTAGGGAGTGCTCAGCAGGAGACGCAACAGTATCCATTCCCTCTTGAAGAGCTGCTCCCGACGGCAGTCCCTTGGAGGGGTTCGACAGACAGATTTCATCCCTACAGGACGTTTGTGCGTCGGGAAGATCGAACTCAGACGTATTATAAACACACGTCTTGGCTGTTTATCTTGTTGAATGTTCATGGGCTGTCTGTGGAGAGCCCGATAGCTGGCATCTTGAATAAGCCATTGTTCATTTCTTTTCATTATGTTGACGGCTGGGGTATGGATCACCTCGACCTGTTTCGATGTCTTGACTTTCACGGCCACAATGACTTGGCTACATTAGTGGAGAAGTGTCAGACGGTCGGTGATGTCTGCTGGCTCATTAAGGAGGTTGCTTCCCGCTCAAAGGAGGTGGCTTATCTGTAATGGCCGCTTTCCACTTTCTATGATGGCCCGGCAGGTACGGTCTTTCTTTTCTGACTATAGTGTCTTCTGCTCAGTGTTGAACTCTGCATCCATCGATTTTCATTGCTCTTTTTGTGTCTTCAACAGACAGGCCAGATATAAAGCGACAAGGACTTTATAGGAAGATCATTGCACAGGCTGAGAAGCCCGCTTATTTTGAAATTCCTGCAGCAGCACCGACCACCACTCCCCTGCCTCCGGGTAAGAAGAGAAAGACTTCCGCAGTTAAGGCCGCGGTTGTGAAGGCCAAGAAGGCCAAGACAGCTCATGCTCAGCAACCGGCCTTGACAGTGACGGACACTGGGACCCCTCTCCCTGATATCCCCTCATTTGATGAGTTTGCATCTCAGAGGGAGGCCGCCCAGACATCCGCTGAGGGTAACATTAATAACTTGCAGCTGTATCTTTCATTATCTTCTTTGCTAAATTTCAAGGAGATCTTTGAATTTGACTCTTCCCCTTTTTTTGTACAGCCCAAGAGCATATTGTGGTGCCTTCTGAAGTGGACACCAGGTTGCCCTCTCCCACGCCGGCTAGCGAGGCGGAGGGTAAATGTGCTTTCTCATCTCTTCTTGCACATTTCAATTATTCTTCTATCGTCTCTCTCACAAGCTTTTCACTGCAGTGACGGCCGGAGAGGAGGCTGGAGTCATAGTAGCAGCAAGAGACGTGCCTCAGCCACAGGAGGGTCATAAAACCCAGACGAAATGGGGCATTGTCCCTGCGAGGCGCATAGTTACCCGGTCCACCTCCCGGCATGCTCCGGAAATGAAAGCCCAGCCCATGGATAGTGTGGAAATATCTTCCAGCAGCTCTGCGATCGCCTCTGATGCAGAGGAAGAAGAAGCAGGTTTCAGCGACAGCGAGGCGGACATCTCCAAATTAGAGGTCCTGTCCACATCTACCGAAATTCTTCCGCTGTTCCATCCTCCCAAATTGCTAGTGCTGTCTTCTGAGGAGGAGCTACAAGAAGAGTTCGCCGATCTGGACACCGAAGCGGACATAACCCCTCCCTTTGTTGCTTTAGCTGGGGAGCTTTCCTCTCCCTTGCACTCTTTTGAAGACATTGACATCACATTGAGAGTGAGTCTTTTTTTCTTTTCTTCTCATACCTCGTCATTTCACCGGTTTTTTCTTTCTTTTATGCATTGCCTGATGTCATCTTGATTTGTTCGCAGGAACCTGCCGTCGCCAACCCAGTAACAACTGCAGCTTCTGAGATCACTCCATCTGAAGCTTTGGCTATTATCCCAGTTCTGTCAACAACCTGCGGGGGTATTTCTGGAATTGTTCGTCCCGTGCCGGTGAGGATACAGTCTTCTATGGACCTGGCATCATTGGACTTGGGAGCCTCGGGGGAGAGCTTGGCTCTTATCCGAGTTTTAGATTTCAGAGCCGAGGCAGACCCAGCTAGGGGCTCTGCTTTTGTACCGGCCGCAGTGATGACCATTGCACCTGAATCAGCGGTCCCTACAATAGCAATTATGGAGATTGACCACCTACCTCTCCGAGTCATAGCCCCTGCAGCCTCATTACTGAAGGAAGTAGCCGCCGCAGAAGAGATGGTCGAGCAGGAGGCAACTGCTGCAGAGGCTGGCCCGTTATCCATAGCTGGCCCAAAAGCAATTTCCATTGTTTCAGAGTCGGAGGATGGGGTTCTCCGGGAAGAGAGCGTTGAAGATGCAGCCATTGCACTGGAGACCCATAACGGGACAGCCCCAGCACTCCCTAGCCCTTCTCCTCCGAGCATTCAGATAGCAGTCCTTGAGGAGCTGGCGGTGGAAGAACACTCAGCTCCGCAAGAGATTATAGAGAAGGCCCAGTCAGCCCTTTCAGCAGATCTGCCGTCTTCCTCCTCTCGGCCAGATGTTACATTGTGGGCAGATATTGACAGTGAGGTGACTTTTGAAGTAACCCCCTCCCCTTCCTTTGGCTTTGCTTCATCCGAAAGCTTCGTTTGGCAAAATCTGGACATGCTGCGCCAATTAGTGGAGTCCTAGCCTGGGCTGACTTATCTGCAGCTGAAAGAGATAGCTAAATGTTTCACCGCTGGTCTGCAGGCGATGGGCTGTCCCCAGGAAATATGGGCTCAGCGTGTTCTGTTGTTATTAAAATTTGTACACCGCCGGGATTTCTTGGCACATGTTATGTCTGACAGACTGGCAGCTTTGAAGTTGCAGAAGGTAGAGTGCAAATCTGAGCTGGAGAAAATGAGCTCTATCCTTCAGGAGCCCCAAGGCCAACTGCAGTCCCTGACACAGCGGGAGCAATTCATACGCAACCGGATAAGCATTTTAGAGGCTGAACTGGCTGATCTTCGAGCTGAACTGCCGCCGATAACAACCTCTCGGTCGCAGTTCGCGGAGGAAGTAGCTCTGTTGGAGGGGCAGGTGGCATCTCTTCAGGACGAGTCCGCTCGGCTACAAGAGGAGGAGCTCGTCTACATGAGTTGGGGGCTGCTCCGTATGTAGGTCTTCTGACCTTCGAAGACATATTCTGGCGCTAGTGAACATCTCTTCTCCCCCCTTTTTTTTGTAATACAATTCCCCCCACAGGGGCCCTTTTTGTACTCCCTTTCTTTCTTATATGGTGAAAAGGAACCTTTATGTTGGTCCCATATGTGATGGTTCTTTATTGCTGTATTATCATTACTTCATGGCGATTTGGCAGCGGTTTTAGCAATCCTCATGCGAATAACCCGTACTTAGTAGGAGAGCGTCCACCCTTTCAGAGAAAGGATGGGGGACTCGCTCCACCGCGTGACGGTATCCGGAGGGTACTCAAACTGAATTCCGTTGATGATAGCAAATGTCTTCTTCGGCCATATATGCCGCAGGGGAGGTTGTCTGCAGAAATGTGAATGCAAAGATTTAGAGTATCATCCGGAACAGACGAATGGTCCATCCCGGGTAGGTTTCAAAGCCGGTCGGGGCAATGTGCCAATCAACCAGTGGATGATTTTATCATCGATATCGGGCTTGTATTGATGCAAAGAAGTTTTGTAGGTTTTATCAGAATAGACGTAAGGTCTAGACTGGGTAGGTTTAATCACAGGTGGGACATGAAAGGGTATGTGATTTTCATCAGGACAGACGTAAGGTCTGAACTGGGCAGGTTTCATCATTGATCGGGCAACGTGCCGGTCGACCAATGGTTGGTTTCATCATCGATATTGGGTTTATATCGATGCAAAGGAATTTCGTAAGCTTCATCAGAATAGACGTAAGGTCTAAACTGCATAGGGTTTCATCATTGATCGGGCGAAGTGCCGGTCGATCAATGGCTGGTTTTATCATCGATATTGGGTTTATATCGATGCAAAGAAGTTTATAAGTTTCATCAGAATAGACGTAAGGTCTAAACTGACTAGGGTTTCATCATTGATCGGGCGGGGTGCCGGTCAATCAATAGCTGGTTTCATCATCGATATTGGGTTTATATCGATGCAAAGAAGTTTATAAGTTTCATCAGAATAGACGTAAGGTCTAAACTGGCTAGGGTTTCATCATTCATCGGGCGGGGTGCCGGTCGATCAATAGCTGGTTTCATCAGAGTGGTGATGGGTTTTATCGTTGGTGGGACTTTTGAAAGGGGCATGGAGACTTTATTAGGATAGACGTAAGGTCTATCTTGCAAGGGTTTTAGCGCTGATCGGGCAAGATGCCGAGCGAGAAATGGAAGGTCGCTGTAAATGGTGGGAGATGAAGATAGCATGTCATTGGCATGGGACTTTTTAAATTACCACATTACTGACCCAAGTGCCCTTTCAGATTTTCGCCGGAGCCAACCCCCTCTTGCTTTTGCCCACGCGTCCTTTCGGGTTTTCACGTGGCGGGGTACCCGATTTTGCCTGCAGCGCCCTTTCGGGTTTTCACCACAGTTGGGTTTTGGCCATTTTTGCCCTTGTTCAGAATGCTTGAACAAGTCTGGCGGGGCCTCTCTATTTTTAGCCCCATTTTATTTCTCTCTCTTTTTTTCTCTTTTTCTTTTGTTAAACTGGGACTTTGGCTTTGCAAATTGTTAATCCATGTGCTCAACTGTGTATGCATCGTCATTGACGTGGGTGTTGACATCAATGCAAAGGGGTATGGGGTTTCATCGTCCACCCAGGCGGAAGGCCTGGGTCGACTTGAGTGTATTTTGTGGTTTAGGCGCGAAGCCGTTCACCGAGAGCATGACTGTAATCGTTAATGTGGGGATTGACATTAACGCAAAGGAATGGGATTTCATTATCCATCCAGACGGAAGGTCCGGATTGACTTGAAAAAATGTGTTGTGTTTTTATCAGAGCAGACGGAAGGTCTGCCCTGGACGGGGTTTCATCATTGATCAGGCAATGTGCCGCTCCATCCGTAGCTGATTTTATCACCGGTATTGGGTTTATACCAATGCAAGGAGCTCCATAGGTTTCATCGAGATAGACATAAGGTCTAAACCGGGCAGGTTTCATTGTTGACCGGGCAGTGTGCCAATCGATCAATAGCATGTTTCATCATCGGTATTGGGTTTATACCAATGCAAGGATCTCATAGGTTTCATCGGGATACACGTAAGGTCTAAGCCGGATAGGTTTCATCGCTGACCGGGGAGTGTGCCAATCGATCAATAGCAGGTTTTATCACGGTGGGACATATGATAGGTTTCATCAGAATAGGTGTGAGATCTAAGCTGGATAGGTTTTACCGTGGTGGGTCTCGGACAGAAAGTGGAAGGGTTTTATCAGAACAGACGGAAGGTCTATTCTGAGATGGGCTTTAGCATCGATCGAGACGATATGCCTTATGATCAACGGGGTTTCATCATCGGTGGGACATGCGGTGGATGTGTTGTCGAAGGAGATTCATGAAGTGAACTTTTTGTATTACCACATTACTGACCCAAGTGCCCTTTCATGTTTTCACCGGAGCCAGCCCCCTCTTGCTTTTGCCCACGCGCCCTTTCGAGTTTTCACATGGCGGGGTACCCGATTTTGCCTGCCGCGCCCTTTCGGATTTTCGCCACAGCCGGGTTTTTTGCCATTTTTGCACTCGTCCGAGATGTTTTGGACAAGTCCGGCGGGGCACCTCTATTTTAAGCCCCATTTCTTATTCTTTCTTTTTTTATCATTTTTTTATCATTTTTTTTATTCTCACGTTGTTCTTTGAGCGTGTGCCATTCATTGATGCGGGGTGGACATCAACGCAAAGGAGAGTAGGGCTTCATCATACAATTCGGACGTTAGGCCTGAACTGAAGTGGGTGGACGGTGGCTTGGGCATGAAGCTGTTTGCCGGGAATGTGGATCTTATCGTTGGTGTGGGGGTAAACATCAACGCAAAGGAGAGTGATTTCATCGTCTACTTGGACGGAGGGTCTGAGTGACGTTGCTGTGTAGCCGCTCAGGCATGGGGCCGTTCACTGGGAAATGTGTACATAAGCCTTATCGTTGATGTGGGGATAAATATCAACGTAAAGAAGGATGATATTTCCTCATGCAGTCCAGACGGAAGGTCTGTGTCACGCCCCGAGCGCGGAAGATACCCGGAGATGCGCGACGTGTCTATATCAATCATGTCAATCAGAGTGGTCGTATATTCGACACAAAGACAGAGATGCGCAAAATAGCAAGATAACCCAATCCTTTATTTCATAATGGATAGACTATTACAAATCCAATACTCTGTTTAATAAAAAGGAAAAGAATACATATTTGACTCAAGAAACTATAGAAAAGACTAGACGACACTTGTAGAAGCTCTATCACTTTCACTCTTGACCATTCCCATCCGATTGACTTCCATCGTCGTCGGACTTACCTGAAAAGTAGAAAGGGACAAACGGAATGAGCGAACGCTCAGTAGGAAATTATATCTCAAGTACTAGCGAGGGGTTTAAGTAATTACATTTTCATGAATGCAATAAAGCTATGCATGCTCGCATAAAACGACAAGATAGAGAGAATGTAATATCAAGAAAATAAGATGAACTTAGTCATGAACTTCCAACAAGATAACAAGTTTATTCGAGATATTCAAGCAAGTACATTTAACAAGTCATGTCAAGAACTTTGGCTATCATGTATCAAGCAAGTAAATTACCCCTTTTCGGGCCACGCATTTCATTTCATGTCAAGTACGAGTCAAGTACAAGATGTGTGTGGAATGTCCAATCAAGCAAGTCAAGTACTCGGTATAATGCCAGATACCTTATCATTTTAACTCCCATGGGCACAAGTACTTTCGGGTGCTCCTCCCAGGACCAGATCGGGCCCTATATGCGCAGGCATTTATCATGTGTTTTGACATCCACTCTTGTTTATAAAGCCAATATAGAATTTCAATCATCAAGCTTGTAGACACGTATGACAACTTTGACAGAATAGAGTCCAAAAAATATGACAAGGACATAGAATAGCGATCATAACGGTATAATCACGATATCGATAAAACTAGGTAGAATATGGTTCCCTTAACTTAGGTACCATGACAAATCAATATGGACATTCTTTATATAGAATTGAGGTCCACATGAACATTAGATCAAGCAAGATACCCTCATTCTTATCATAGAATTGGGGTTTACAAGAATGACACGATATGGCATGATATCATCATCCCATCAAGAATTTCTTATGATATACTCTTTGTATAATCATAAGGGCCGGTATACCATGTTTCTTTAGATTGACATGGCAAAAACTGTGTAATGGGTTTTTAGGGTACAACCAGCTCAGTCGGCCTTGAGGGAATCCAAGGCTACGAGGAGTCTTACGGAGGTCTCTATGACTAACTCGCTAGTCCAAAGGAACGGAATGTCCAAAGGAGAGCTTGTATGTCAATGAGAGTTGAGTGTGATCGATAAATCAACATGAAACGTGGGACTACACTCACGGAATGAGAATAGTGCCGATATATATATATATATGTATAATATATAAACCATCGGTTAGCAAATCAAAGAAAAAATCAGCTTACAGTAAAATAACGACTTATGTCAAGTCGTTTCTCAAGTAATTAACGCCTAACAGAAGGGCGTTTACACATGGTCCGTTTTGCAGAATTTTCAATAATTCAAAAATTTATTTAAAACGCGCCTTTGGAAGGGGCGTTTCTTCAAGAGTTGACGACTACAGTAGCAGGCGTCTTTTTATTTACAATATTTTTCAGAACATATCTATTTTCAGAAATTATCAAAAACGCGCCCTTGGCAGGGGCGTGAATCATTAAATTCTTATTTTCACAGAATATATATTCCAGGATTTTAACAGATACGCGCCCTAGTAAGGGGCGTTTATTTTTAATTCACGCCCTATGATGGGGCGTTTACATATGGAAAACGACCTAGTCTAGGTCGTGAATTCAAGAGATACCATGAGTTTTCATGGGCAGGATAATAGAATTCATGGAGAACGAATGTATGGTCATGACAATAAAATTTAGCAAGTTTGAAGACATGTGATCATGCATTATTGTAGGATCATTATTTCATAGATACTCAATTCTTAACATGGGTGATTAATGATTAAATGAAATTAACGCCTGTGTGCAGGGCGTCAAATCCAAAATTGACGACCTTGTCAGGGTCGTGACTTGTAAAGTAGCGCCCTAGTCTGGGGCGTGTATTTCATAGTCACGCCCTTGCTAAGGACATTTCTTTCAAGAAATTAACAGAAAGTCGTTCAGAAACTATAGTAAACCAAACCATGTATATGCATGATAATTATTGTACTGTATCAATTTAGTTTGGGCTACAGTGACTTGAGAAAATCCTACCTTTAAGAGTTGATTTGGAGATGACCGTGAGGGGTTTTTGGCTAGCAGAAGATGATGGCTTTGATGAAGAGGCTTCTACTGCGACTTACGAACAGTGGCAGCAACAACAAGGAGAAGAACAATCGTTCTTCAGAGATCTTCACGCTACAGAACCTGTAGAGGAAGAGAAAAGAAGTAAATATGAAGATGTTAATATTCTTCATAGTTGTAATCGATGTTTTAAGAAGATAGAAGAATATTACCTATTCTTCGGCAGCAGCAGAGTTTCCTGGACAAGAAGAAAATAATTATTCTTCACATAATCTGAAGCAAGAAAAAAAGAAAACAAAAGAAAATAAGAAGAACAGTTTGTTCTTCACGTACCTAGCAGCAGACGTTCGATCAAATGGGTTTAGGGTTCGTTCGATCAAGACTATTTATAGGATTTAGGAGTCCTAACAAAAGTAGTGTTTGATTGAAAGTAATATTTCCAAGATTGAGTTATTACCACATTCGAACTCTTTCTCATAGTTATCACTTACCCTGGATAAGTTCTGGGTTCGAACGGTTCCGAATGGAATTAACGACTTTGGTCAGGGCGTGTATTATTTAATTGACGCCTTGCATAAGGGCGTTTCTTAAAAAGCGCCTTGACAAAGGGCGTTTCGTGTTTTAAAACACGCCCAAGATAGGGGCGTTTATATTACTTACCCATTTGGTCGCGTGAGAACTGACGACCGCAGGTGTGGGCGTCCTTTCTTTATTAACGCCATGGATAGAGGCGTTTCTTTATAAATTAACGCCTTAATAAGAGGCGTTATTTTTAATTTTGTTTTATTTCGTCCCATATATTACTTCTGTAATATATATGTTTTAATTCATTTCAATTATTCATTTATTAGGGTTGCTACACCCTCCCCCACTTAAAAGAATTTGGTCCCCAAATTCAATATATATATAATTGTACACGCGGAGAGTGTAGGACATATACCTCTTAGAATAACTCGGGAAATCGTTTCTTCATAGATTCCTCGGTCTCCCATGTCGCTTCGCGTTCAGGATTCTTATTCCATTGCACCTTGAGCATGGGAATAACCTTATTCCTTAGAGCTCGTATTTCTCGATCTAATATCTTTAAAGGCCTCTGTTCATATGTGAGATCTTTCTGGATCACCAGATCTCCATGCTCAATAATATGTGACGGATCGTGCACATACTTCTTCAACATAGATATGTGAAATACATTGTGTACCTCGGACAACTGAGGAGGCAACGCGATGCGATAAGCAACCTCGCCAACTCTTTCGAGTACCTCAAATGGTCCGATGAATCTTGGCGTAAGCTTGCCCTTAACACCAAATCTTCGTATGCCACGTCCAGGGGATATTTTGAGAAATACATGATCTCCGATTTGGAATTCAAGATCTCTTCTTCTTGTATCTGCATAAGTCTTTTGTCTGGTCTGAGCAACTTGTAATCTTTCCCTGATTACTTGTATCTTCTCGGTTGTATCCCTTACCATGTCTGGACCTAATAGTTGTTTTTCTCCAACTTCGTTCCAACATATGGGAGATCGGCAACTCCTTCCGTATAAGGCTTCGAAAGGTGCCATTTGGATACTAGCTTGGTAGCTGTTATTATATGCAAATTCAACTAAAGGTAAGTGGTCATGCCAGCTTCCTCCAAAGTCAATAATGCATGCTCTCAGCATATCTTCAACAACTTGATTAGTTCGCTCGGTCTGACCATCCGTTTGTGGGTGAAAAGCAGTACTAAAGTTGAGCCTTGTCCCCAACGAATGTTGTAATCCCTTCCAAAAATGAGAAGTAAAACGGGGATCTCTATCAGACACGATTGAGACAGGAATTCCATGTATCCTGACTATTTCTTTGATGTATAGTGCAGCTAGCACATCAATTGACCATCGGCTTTTGATTGGCAAGAAATGTGCCGATTTAGTCAATCGGTCAATGATAACCCAGATTCCATCATGTCCTCCTTTAGATTTAGACAAACCCATGATGAAGTCCATACCAATATCCTCCCATTTCCACTTAGGAATATCTAGAGGATGTAGTTTTCCCGCAGGCTTTTGGTGTTCCGCCTTGACCTGTTGGCATGTGAGACAGCGTGATACATAGTCCGCTATTTCTCTTTTCATATTAGGCCACCAAAAGTTCCTCTTTACATCTTGGTACATTTTGGTTGATCCTGGATGAATAGTGTACCTGGATCGGTGAGCTTCATCTAAGATCTTCTTCTTTAATTCCGGACAATCGGGTATACAAGTTCTATCTTTGAACGATAATCTTCCATCAGAAGTTAGTTGAAAATCAGATTGTCCTTCTAATCTGCTTTTGATTTCTACTAATATAGGATCATCATCCTGAAGTATTTGTATTTCAGATAATAAGTCTGACTGTATGCTTACATGAGATAATGTGATAAATTTGGATTCCGTGTCCAAGCTTATATTGAGCTCGGAGAATTGTTCAAGTAACCTCCATTCTTGTATCATACAATTGGCTATCCTTGCTCTCGGCTTTCGACTAAGGGCATCAGCCACATAATTACCCTTTCCGGGATGGTATTGTATACTAAAGTCGAAGTCCTTGAGATATTCTAGCCAGCGTCTTTGTCTCATGTTTAGTTCCTTTTGTGAGAATAGATATTTGAGACTTTTGTGATCGGAGTAGACAGTGAACTGTACCCCATAGAGATAGTGTCTCCATATCTTTAGGGCAAATACTACCGCGGCCAGTTCCAAGTCATGGACGGGGTAATTCTCCTCATGCTTCTTCAGTTGACGAGAAGAGTATGCTATGACCTTCCCTTGTTGCATTAGAACACATCCGAGGCCAATGCCAGAAGCATCAGTGTAGACCTCGAATTTCTCTCCTTCAATTGGTAGGGCTAAGACCGGAGCTGTGGTGAGATGATCCTTGAGAGTTTGGAAACTGCTTTCACATTCCTCACTCCATTCATATCGGATCTCCTTACGAGTTAACCTTGTAAGGGGCACGGCGATCTTAGAGAAATCTTTGATGAATCGCCGATAATAGCCTGCAAGACCTAAGAAACTTCTGATCTCGCTTGCATTAGTGGGTCTCTCCCAGTTTCTCACAGCTTCAACTTTTGACGGATCCACAGATAAACCGTCCTTGGATATGACATGTCCGAGAAAAGCCACTTCTTCAAGCCAGAACTCGCATTTGCTGAGTTTAGCATATAATTGATTTGTCCTCAAGACTTGCAATGCAATCCTCAAATGCTCTTCATGTTCTTCCTTAGTCTTAGAATATATCAATATATCATCAATGAAGACTACTATGAATTGATCCAAGTAAGGCCTGAATATGCTATTCATTAACTGCATAAAGGCAGCAGGGGCATTTGTTAGTCCAAAAGGCATAACAACAAATTCGTAATGGCCATACCTGCTTCTGAATGCAGTCTTGTGAATGTCATCGTCCTTGATTCTTAATTGATGATATCCCGACCTGAGATCAATCTTGGAGAAATATTTGGATCCTGAAATCTGATCAAATAACTCATCGATTCTCGGCAGTGGATACTTGTTCTTGATAGTAAGATGATTCAACTGTCGATAGTCGATACACAATCTCATGGACCCATCCTTCTTCTTTACAAATAAGACTGGTGCTCCCCACGGGGAAGTACTTGGTCTAATAAACCCTTTTCGGATTAGTTCCATCAACTGCTCCTTCAACTCCTTGAGTTCAGCAGGGGACATTCTATATGGTGCCTTGGAAACAGGACCGGCACCAGGGACTAAGTCAATGGTGAAGGCCACTTCTCTTTGAGGGGGTAATCCCGGCAATTCTTCCGGAAATACGTCTGGAAATTCTCGCACTACCTGAATGTCCTCTATCTTGGTTTCTTTAGCTTCTTTAATAGTGACAAAAGCAAGGAAGGATACACATCCCTTCTTGACGAGCTTGCTTGCTCGAAGAGCCGAAATAAGAGGGGATTTGCTTCGACTCTTAGGACTAGTATAAGTCAGTTCCGGAAATTCCTTGAAAACAATCTTGCTATCACGGCAATCAACCGTTGCCTGGTATTTGGATAACCAATCTGCTCCTAGTATAACATCATACTCTTTTAGATCTAAGCAGATAAGATCAATAGGAAAATTCTTTCCTCGAACCAATACCTCACAGTTTTGGTAATGATGTGTGATATCCGTCTCGTTTCCGAGAGGAGTAGACAATATTAACTTCATCCATTCTGGTTCTAGAGGTAATGGGTCAACAAACTTCTTGGAAATAATGGAATGCGATGCACCCGTATCAAATAAAACATGTGCATATTTAGAACAAATTTTTAATGTACCTTCCACCAATCCGCCTTCTTCTTCTGGTTCGGTCTCTTGGATTGCATGAAGACGAGCATTCTTTGTCACTGGACGTTTACCCTCACCGGCTTGGTCATTCATTAATGGACAATCGGGAATCCGATGTTCACGACTCCCACAACGGAGACATGCTCCTAATTTCCTCCAGCATTCTTCTGTTTTGTGACCAGCCTTGTCACAATGCTTGCATACTACGTTTGAAGGGGTAGTGGTGATAGAGAAAGGCTTGGATTTCTTGTACTTCTGATCTTGAGAGGAAGAACCTCCATTATTGGGCCTCTTCTTAAAGTTGGGTTTAAAAGAACCCGAACTTGTGACTTGCTCCTTTTTGTCTTTCCCACGGATCCTATCAGATAATTCCGTGGCATCTTCAAGCAACTGAGCTCGGCGCACCATTTCAGTATAAACTTGAATATCCATAGGCGCCAATTGAGTAATGTAGTGAGGCCTAAGCCCATTAAGAAATCTACGAGCTTTCATCTTTTCCGTGCTAATTAAATGCTTAGCATATCTAGACAGTCTAGAGAACTGTGCTTCATAATCAGCCACCGATAAAGATCTTTGCTTTAATGCGGCAAATTCGGCGGCCTTCTTTTCCTGGACCCTATCAGAGAAATATTTGGCGTTGAAATATTCAACGAATTCTCCCCATGTAACTTGAGTTGGGTCAATTGTAGCTTCAATCGACTCCCACCAGCATCTAGCATCCTTTTCTAACTGGAAAGTAGCTAATAAGACTTTGTCCTGATCCGTGCATTGCATGACACGGAATATACGTTCAATCTCCCGAACCCAATGCTCGGCATCGTCTGGATCGGTCGATCCCATGAACTTCGGGGGATTCATATTCTTGAATGCTTGGTGTAAGCTTCCAGCTCGTGGAGCACCACCTTGTGCTACCTGTTGTAGCACTTGGGTCATCCCTTGAAGGGTACGCTGCATGTTGCGCCATTGAGCACGTTCGGCAGCCATTATCCTACAATTACGATAGCTACGTTAGTATTATATCACTATGATCTTATAAAGGACTCATTGATCATTTAACCCTTGGTTCTACCCACTCTCACTTGGTTAAAGGTTTTGAAACCTATCCTTGGACTTGGGTTTCCTAGGAATTGAATACCTTAGGCTCTGATACCACAAAGACTGTCACGCCCCGAGCGCGGAAGATACCCGGAGATGCGCGACGTGTCTATATCAATCATGTCAATCAGAGTGGTCGTATATTCGACACAAAGACAGAGATGCGCAAAATAGCAAGATAACCCAATCCTTTATTTCATAATGGATAGACTATTACAAATCCAATACTCTGTTTAATAAAAAGGAAAAGAATACATATTTGACTCAAGAAACTATAGAAAAGACTAGACGACACTTGTAGAAGCTCTATCACTTTCACTCTTGACCATTCCCATCCGATTGACTTCCATCGTCGTCGGACTTACCTGAAAAGTAGAAAGGGACAAACGGAATGAGCGAACGCTCAGTAGGAAATTATATCTCAAGTACTAGCGAGGGGTTTAAGTAATTACATTTTCATGAATGCAATAAAGCTATGCATGCTCGCATAAAACGACAAGATAGAGAGAATGTAATATCAAGAAAATAAGATGAACTTAGTCATGAACTTCCAACAAGATAACAAGTTTATTCGAGATATTCAAGCAAGTACATTTAACAAGTCATGTCAAGAACTTTGGCTATCATGTATCAAGCAAGTAAATTACCCCTTTTCGGGCCACGCATTTCATTTCATGTCAAGTACGAGTCAAGTACAAGATGTGTGTGGAATGTCCAATCAAGCAAGTCAAGTACTCGGTATAATGCCAGATACCTTATCATTTTAACTCCCATGGGCACAAGTACTTTCGGGTGCTCCTCCCAGGACCAGATCGGGCCCTATATGCGCAGGCATTTATCATGTGTTTTGACATCCACTCTTGTTTATAAAGCCAATATAGAATTTCAATCATCAAGCTTGTAGACACGTATGACAACTTTGACAGAATAGAGTCCAAAAAATATGACAAGGACATAGAATGGCGATCATAACGGTATAATCACGATATCGATAAAACTAGGTAGAATATGGTTCCCTTAACTTAGGTACCATGACAAATCAATATGGACATTCTTTATATAGAATTGAGGTCCACATGAACATTAGATCAAGCAAGATACCCTCATTCTTATCATAGAATTGGGGTTTACAAGAATGACACGATATGGCATGATATCATCATCCCATCAAGAATTTCTTATGATATACTCTTTGTATAATCATAAGGGCCGGTATACCATGTTTCTTTAGATTGACATGGCAAAAACTGTGTAATGGGTTTTTAGGGTACAACCAGCTCAGTCGGCCTTGAGGGAATCCAAGGCTACGAGGAGTCTTACGGAGGTCTCTATGACTAACTCGCTAGTCCAAAGGAACGGAATGTCCAAAGGAGAGCTTGTATGTCAATGAGAGTTGAGTGTGATCGATAAATCAACATGAAACGTGGGACTATACTCACGGAATGGAGAATAGTGCCGATATATATATATATGTATAATATATAAACCATCGGTTAGCAAATCAAAGAAAAAATCAGCTTACAGTAAAATAACGACTTATGTCAAGTCGTTTCTCAAGTAATTAACGCCTAACAGAAGGGCGTTTACACATGGTCCGTTTTGCAGAATTTTCAATAATTCAAAAATTTATTTAAAACGCGCCTTTGGAAGGGGCGTTTCTTCAAGAGTTGACGACTACAGTAGCAGGCGTCTTTTTATTTACAATATTTTTCAGAACATATCTATTTTCAGAAATTATCAAAAACGCGCCCTTGGCAGGGGCGTGAATCATTAAATTCTTATTTTCACAGAATATATATTCCAGATTTTAACAGATACGCGCCCTAGTAAGGGGCGTTTATTTTTAATTCACGCCCTATGATGGGGCGTTTACATATGGAAAACGACCTAGTCTAGGTCGTGAATTCAAGAGATACCATGAGTTTTCATGGGCAGGATAATAGAATTCATGGAGAACGAATGTATGGTCATGACAATAAAATTTAGCAAGTTTGAAGACATGTGATCATGCATTATTGTAGGATCATTATTTCATAGATACTCAATTCTTAACATGGGTGATTAATGATTAAATGAAATTAACGCCTGTGTGCAGGGCGTCAAATCCAAAATTGACGACCTTGGCAGGGTCGTGACTTGTAAAGTAGCGCCCTAGTCTGGGGCGTGTATTTCATAGTCACGCCCTTGCTAAGGACGTTTCTTTCAAGAAATTAACAGAAAGTCGTTCAGAAACTATAGTAAACCAAACCATGTATATGCATGATAATTATTGTACTGTATCAATTTAGTTTGGGCTACAGTGACTTGAGAAAATCCTACCTTTAAGAGTTGATTTGGAGATGACCGTGAGGGGTTTTTGGCTAGCAGAAGATGATGGCTTTGATGAAGAGGCTTCTACTGCGACTTACGAACAGTGGCAGCAACAACAAGGAGAAGAACAATCGTTCTTCAGAGATCTTCACGCTACAGAACCTGTAGAGGAAGAGAAAAGAAGTAAATATGAAGATGTTAATATTCTTCATAGTTGTAATCGATGTTTTAAGAAGATAGAAGAATATTACCTATTCTTCGGCAGCAGCAGAGTTTCCTGGACAAGAAGAAAATAATTATTCTTCACATAATCTGAAGCAAGAAAAAAAGAAAACAAAAGAAAATAAGAAGAACAGTTTGTTCTTCACGTACCTAGCAGCAGACGTTCGATCAAATGGGTTTAGGGTTCGTTCGATCAAGACTATTTATAGGATTTAGGAGTCCTAACAAAAGTAGTGTTTGATTGAAAGTAATATTTCCAAGATTGAGTTATTACCACATTCGAACTCTTTCTCATAGTTATCACTTACCCTGGATAAGTTCTGGGTTCGAACGGTTCCGAATGGAATTAACGACTTTGGTCAGGGCGTGTATTATTTAATTGACGCCTTGCATAAGGGCGTTTCTTAAAAAGCGCCTTGACAAAGGGCGTTTCGTGTTTTAAAACACGCCCAAGATAGGGGCGTTTATATTACTTACCCATTTGGTCGCGTGAGAACTGACGACCGCAGGTGTGGGCGTCCTTTCTTTATTAACGCCAAGGATAGAGGCGTTTCTTTATAAATTAACGCCTTAATAAGAGGCGTTATTTTTAATTTTGTTTTATTTCGTCCCATATATTACTTCTGTAATATATATGTTTTAATTCATTTCAATTATTCATTTATTAGGGTTGCTACAGTCTGAACTGATGCTGATGGGTAGCCGCTTAGGCACGAAGCCGTTTGTCGGAGGGGTAGATTCATTTAACAGGGACGAAGGGTCCAAGTTAAAGGGGTAAGCCGACCGATCTTGTCAATGATGACAAGGGCCGAAAGATAGTTGGACAGGATTTCCGGTGGGACTTTATGATGATCGTCATTCTCGGAGTTTTATCAGGAAGGGCGAAAAGGGGAACTTTACATTACCACATTACTGGCTCAAGCGCCCTTTCGGGTTTTCGCCGGAGCCAGCCCCCTCTTGCTTTTGCCCACGCGTCCTTTCATGTTTTCACGTGGCGGGGTACCCGATTTTGCCTGCAGTGCCCTTTCGGATTTTCACCACAGCTGGGTTTTGGCCATTTTTGCACTCGTCCGAGATGTTTTGGAAAAGTCCGGCGGGGCACCTTCATTTTAAGCCCCATTTTTTCTCTTTTTTTATTGACATAAGGAAGAATGAGGTTTTATTATCTAATCCGGATGGAAGATATGGATCGATGTTGGCATGCAGCAAAGGAGCGACCCTCCTGATTGTCATTAGTCTTGATTTATATGTCCATTCGCCACTCCCCCAGCAGGCAGTGGTGCGGCATGATAGAGTTTCATATGTTTCCCATTGAGTGGCGAGAATTGAATTTTCCCTCGATGGTTGACAACCACGTAGGCTCTGCCCTCGTAGACCCTCTGGACTATGTATGGACCCAGCCAGTTAGCAGCAAGTTTGCCTTTTGGATTGGAAGCCATGACTTCTCTTTTCTTGAGCATGACCAGGTCTCCTTTCTTGAATTCTCGCCCTTTGACGAGCTTATTGAAGGCATTTGCCATGCGAGCTTGGTACATCTGGATATTTTTCTGGGCTTGCAGACGCTTCCCCTCCAGTTCAGCCAGTTCTTCAAGTCTCCTTTCAGCATTGGTTCGCTCGTCACGAACTAGGCCATGCTGGACTGCAATTCTGAGTGACGGTACTTCCAGCTCTATAGAGATTACTGCCTCGGAGCCGTATACCAGTGAATAGGGTGAGCAACCCGTGGGGGTTTTATAGACGGTGCGATATGCCCACAGCGCTTCATACATCTTTTCACCCCAGTCCTTCTTGTTAGAGCTGACGACCTTGCCTAGCAGGGTGCACAGCGTCTTATTGAAAGCTTCGGCCAACCCATTTGCCTATGGATTGTAAGGAGTGGAGGTCCTCCATTCGATTTTGTACTTCTCGGCAAGCCAATATATTTTCTGGTTCTTGAAGTGACTTCCATTATCAGATATTATTCGGCTGGGGACCCCGAACCAGAAGATGATATTGTGGTTGATGAATCTGGTAACCAACTCACCAGTCACTTCTCTGAGTGCTACTGCCTCCGCCCACCTGGAGAAGTAGTCTGCTATAGCCAGGATGTACTTGTGTCCAGCTGAAGAAGTCGGTAGTGGCCCGACTACATCAGTTCCCCACTGAGCAAAAGGCCAGATGGGAATTGTAGGGTGTGGAGCTACAGGAGGCCTCCTGGGTACAGTGGCATGCTCTTGGCATTTCTGGCATGACTTTTCAAACTGGCAACAGTCTTCAAACATAGTGGGCCAATAATAACCCAGCTTCTTGATTTCAATCTTCATCTTAGGCCCAGCCTGGTGTACCCCTGCTGTTCCGGCATGTATCTCTTTCATTGCTTGCCAAGCTTCTTCAGTAGATAGGCAGCATAGCAAAATCTTCTTGCGGGCGTCCGCCATAATTCGGAACAAAGTTCCATTTCTACATTCATAGGAATCCTTAACCCTTAGGAGTTTCATTCTCTCTTCTTTGTTCTTGGGCAGCTGTTGGTGTAGGAACCACTGCAGTAGGTGCTATCTCCAATCAGATGCTTGGACTTTGTCAACGGCATCAATCTCGTATTCTTCAGGACACGCTTCCAGCATGCTGGGGACTTGCCGCATGTTCATGACAATAACGTTGAGTGTCTCATCTGGCGGGACCGATAGTGAGCAGGCTAGCTTTGCCAGTGCATCGGCTTGAGCATTATGTCCCCGGCCCACATGATTGAGCTCAATGTGGTAGGAATTCGCCATGAGGCGTATAGCCTTTTGGTAATAGGGGTTCAATTCTGGCTTTCGCACTTCGAATTCTCCCTGTATTTGTTTTATTACTAACATGGAGTCACCGAATACCTGAAGCATCCGAATACCCATACTGAGGGTGACCTGGAGACCAATTATCAGAGAGGCTATTCAGCTTCATTGTTGGTGCAGGGCTTATTTATAGAACAGGAGGTGTGCAACACTTCTCCTTCTGACGATTTCAGCACAATGCCGGCCCCTGCACGTATTCTGGCTTTCCCATTGGAATCAGTTCCTGTTCTTGATGCCCCATCAAAATATAATTGCCACATGACTGGCTGGGTTTGGCAGGCTTCGAGCACTTCATCATCAGGGAGCTCGGTCTCCAGCATAGCATTTTCTGGTACAGGGTGCTCTGCAAAGAAATCAGCCACAGCCTGACCCTTTATAGCCCTCTGAGGTATATAAGTGATGCCAAACTCCATCAGAATCACAGCCCATTTGCCTAGTCGACCTTTGAGTGCCGGCTGAGTCAATATATATTTGAGCGGATCTGCTGCAGATATCAACCTGATCTCATGTGACAGCATATAGTGTCGGAGCTTCTTAACAGCGAAAACCAGTGCCAAGCAGGTCTTCTCTATGTAAGTGTAGCTTTCTTCAGTTCTGATCAACCTTCTGCTAAGGTAATATAAGGCTTGCTCCTTTCCATCTTCATTTATTTGAGCTAACATTGCCCCCAGCGAATAATGTGTGGCTGCTATATAGAGGGTTAAAGGGCTACCCTTGACTGGTGCCCCCAACACCGGAGGGGTCTTGAGGTATTCCTTCAGCTTTTCAAAAGCCTCTTGGCATCCGTCGTCCCACAGGAACAACACATCTTTCATCATGAGCTTATGAAAGGGGTGGCACCGACCCGACAAGTTTGATATAAATCGGCGGATGTAGGCCAGACGCCCTTGCAGAGACCTTAGCTCAGACAGATTCTTCGGTGGAGGGAGTTCTTGAATAGCCTTGATCTTGGACGAATCAATCTCAATACCTCTGTGACGGACAATAAATCCAAGGAATCTTCCGCTGGTCACGCCAAAGGCGCACTTCATAGGGTTCATCTTCAGCTCGTATTTCCGCAGCCTTTGAAATACTATCCTCAGGTCCTGCAGATGGTCTTCTTTCCTTCTGGTTTTCACTACCAGGTCATCAACATAGCACTCCACTTTCTTGAAGAGTAAATCATCAAAAATCTTCGTCATGGCTCTTTGGTAAGTAGCGCCGGCATTTTTAAGGCCGAACGGCATTCTTTTGTAGTGGAATATTTCTTTTAGAGTGCGGAATGCAGTGTGTACTCTATCTTTTTCAGCAATCCAAATTTGGTTGTATCCGGACGAACCGTCCATAAATGACATGGCTTCATGACCAGTGGTTGCATCAATCATTACTTCAGTAATCGGCACTGGGAAATCATCCTTCTGGCAAGCCTTGTTAAGGTCTCGGAAGTCAACACATATTCTGATCTGCCCATTTTTCTTCTTTACGGGCACTATGTTCGCCAGCCATGTGGTGTACTGATTCTCTTCGACGAAGCCAACATCAATAAGCTTGTCGACCTCTTTATTGATTTGGTTGATCAACTCAGGTCGCATCCTCTTGGGCGGCTATTTTATGGGGTTGGCTTCTGGATTAATCGCCAGCAGATGTTGTGGCACATCGGGGTTTAATCCTGGCATTTCATCATACGTCCAAGCGAAGCAGTCTTTGAACTCCCTCAGAAATTGTATGTAATGTTCTCGGACCTTTGGTTCCAGCAGAACACTAAGAAAGGTTGGCCTTGGTTCCTCCTCTGTCCCCAAGTTTACTTCTACAAGCTCATCAACAGTGGCCTGGCCACCATCTTCAACTTCGGGCGGAGCCTCCTGTAAATCGACGAAACCTCCCGGGATATAGTTTTCTTCAGTTTCAGAATTCTCTAATTCTTCCTGTCGGACCCCGGCCGATGATGACTCTTCATACAGGATAGAAACCATTCGACTCTGTTCAACCTGCCCATGGGACATGACATGCTCCGTGTACGGCTTAAAGATTAGGTCTTCCAGTTCCGGAGGCTTTACTGGCGTAAATTCCTTTGGGGAATCTATACTTTGCAGAGCTCGAACTTCTTCCAGAATACGTTCAAACTCCAAGCATTCTCTTGTATCATCAGAAATCTGGTCTTCATCCGGGGTTCCTGTGTCAAACTTTGCTTGGGCCTGGAACAGATGTTCTTTGCAAGACAACTCCTCCCAACACCGGCATACATTTGCTTCATCAGACTTTTCTGCCCCTGGCTGGCTATTGGGAGGCCCATCATCCAGTATAGACTGGTATATAATCTCTTCATCTTCTGAGGGGTAATCGTCATAACCCATCCCAGGAAGATCTTCATGTGAAAAGAAGGCGGAGATGACGTCTACCTCGGCCTCATAGTATTCTTGTAGAGTGTAGCCCAATCCCGGGTGCTGGGTGATCTTCATTAATTCCTTGTTGTTCTGGGGCGGATCCCAAAGTTCTTGGAATGCTTTTTTCTGGGCAACGGGCTGCAGTGAAGGCATTTGCAGTTTGGAGAACATCTGCGAGACCCGTTGTGTGGTGTAGTCCAAGCCTGTGATTGGCACCATTCGGCTTGTGGATTCTTCCGGGATCATGCAGTCCTGATCATCCTCCTCAACAGGCTCCCCGGTGTAGAATATGATGGGAGGCTCGCAGAAGTAAGGGACCTCCATAATCTTGAGTGGCAGCACTGTCTGGCATTCCAAACTGGCGACGGGCTTGACCAGCCCTTCCGGTACCCTGACTTGTCTATATTTTTCTTTCATTTCTTCATCAGTATCATCGGGATGAATGCTTGGAGGTGCGATCCGGGCAAAATCCCCAACATGAGAGGTATGGGATACCTCATGCTTCTTGACATAGCCTCGTGGTGGTGGTGGAGACCAATCCTCGCTCTTCGCTACCGACTTCTCCTGACTAGTCACAGCTTCTTTGTTCTTATCTTTTTGCAGAATGTCCGTATAATAGGATGCATCGAGCATGTGACACTCGAAGACTTCAAAGGGGTGCAGATCTGCGAACACCCTTTCCTCTTTACCATCATGACAGTACTTAATGCACTGATGCAGCGTGGAAGACACTATCTGGTACTCATGCAACCACGGTCGCCCCAGCAAAGCCTTGTATGTGGTATTAGACTAGATCACATAGAATCGCACCACAGTAGTGAGGTCCCCCAGTGTGAGGTTGAAATCTGCGACCCCCAAAGGTGTCTCACACTTCTGGTTAAAGCCCGCGATCTTCATGTCTCTGACCTTGGTGAGGTGCATATCAAAGTAGTACTTCTGATAGATGCGGTACGGCAGAATATTTACAGCAGCCCCTGGATCTATCAATATCCGGCTTAACGGCTGGCAGTTGAGATGTCCCCTCATGTACAGCGGCCTGTTGTGGTTGGAATTTGGAATCAACATGTCATCTTCAGTGAAAGTGACTGCTAGCCCAGAATTGACTTCTGTCAGTAGTGCTTCATACTGTGCTGGCGACTGTAGAGCATCAATAATTGCTTGGCGGGCATCCTCGCTCAAGGAAAGAATTTCTCATATAGAGAATCTGGTAGGGAGCTTCTTCAACATTTTCATAATTCGGCTGCCTACCCGGAGGTTGGAGAGCCGCATCTCTTCTGCCCAGCGGGGCTTTGGAGGTTCCCGAGGTGCCTGCGGCATTACCTGCTCACTTCTTGCCTTGGCTTCTTGGTTGGTTTCTTGGGGGGCTTCTTCTAGAAAGACGGCCCTTGGTGTTGCTGGGGAATCTCTTTCTTCTCCCTCACCCTGCTTAGGCTTCAGAGCCGTTGATTGCTGATGCTTATTACCTCTGGCTGGTGCAGTTTGTACTGGCTTTTCGCCCTCTAAACTGGATAAGAATTCAAGGAATGACGGAGCTCCATCCCTTTTTTTCTCTTCTTGGTATAGACTAGCAGGAGGAGGGATCTGGACACCTCGCACTTCCGGCTCTGGTATCTGATAAGGTTGCTCTCCCCTGAAAATGATATTGTGATTGGCTGACGGGGGACGTCCCCATCTTCTCCCAGAACGGGTAGCATGCGCTGAGGTTGAAGCTTCAGCATGGTTGGCTTCCAATGGCGTGGCTGATGCCTCTGCGTCATCATCCTCCCCAGGCAAGGTGAACAGTACCGAGAGTGTATTACAGGGTACTGTCACGACTTTCTTCTTTCTCCTATTCTTTGGCTGCCTTTTCTTCTTCTGGTGCTTTGACTTTGCTGGCTCTTTCCCCCATAAAGGTTCAGTCTCATCTTTTTCCTGTTTTTCCTCTGGCTTTTCTTCAATGGTCAATTCTTCCAGCTGCTCCCAGAGTATGCAGTCTTTTACCAGCAGGGGCTTCGGCTCAGTTTGTTCATATTCGTCGAGCCCGTTGATGTACTGTTGGAGACGTTTTGCCTCAGGACTTATTTCTTTATGTGTGGGAAGCGGAGTCTGCCTCCTCCGATTGTAGGTGGGGATTCGGATGACGGGCTTTGTCTCAGTTAGATGCCAAATTGGCTTTACTGGAGGTGCACCCGGCTCTGGAGTGGCATTCCGAATGGATGGTCCAGTTGTTCCGGCAACATGTGTCCTCTTTCTGGTCTTCACCGGCTTTGTCTGCCACCCCTCCTGATCCCTTAATGGGGTTAGGAAGCATGTCTCATAAGTGTGCCTAGTGCATTCTTCAACAGCCTCTTCGGGCAACTGCTGATATACAGAAATCGTATTTACAGCCATCCTCAGCGCTGGAAGTTCATGGGGGCGTGGAGGGTTCACCTGGTAATCTCCCAACTGCAGTTCACCCCTTTTGAACATACTCTCTGATGCGGGACAAGACCACGGACACGACAAGCTCGTGACTGCCCCTTAACGAGGGAAGCGTCGGATGTGCGCGGTTGAGAAACCGACAGTGAGCTAGGGTGATCGGCTCTCTCGTGTGCCCGGATCGGGTCACGGGACGGTCTCGCACTCTCTCGCAACAGCGGTGAATGATAATATAGCGAGCTAACGGACCTAAAGCATGCTCTCTAGCAGCGGCATAGACAAGTATATATGAAAATAAGCAAATGCCGAGTGTAGGGAGCGAGAACGATACCTCAACGCGCTCGGCGTGGGGAAGACGGACCCGGCCGAAAACTCATACTCCCGAGAAACTTAACACACAATAATTACAGCAATGGGAACATGCCCACTCCACGCAGGGAGGTAAAGGGCTATACAAATGGGTCTGGGAGGACCGAATTCGGGTTGACGGGCAGCTTCGTGTGTTGATTCGGCTACACGCGTGTTCATGACCGTGGGGCCCACGTGCTGTCCGGAGGGGCCGTGTGGGACCCGGTGGTACCGCTGTAGTGGAGACACTTGGAGAAGCGCTCTCCGGGCTGGCGGCACGCTGGTTCGCCGGCCGGAGGCCGGGCGGCTCCGTTCGGCGCCGGTCGGAAAAACCGATCGAAAATCTACCGGTTCTATATTTCAGCGCGCGCTCCGGCGAGAATGGACACTGCGATCAGCACCGATGTCGGAATGCGACGAGATCAGAGCCGTTGGAAAGCTGCTTCGAAGTACTGCAATCTAGTGGCCTTCAGAAAAATTCACCAGATTTGTACTTTGTGTTGGCGAATTTTATATGCTGTTGTTGTACAGTAACCAAAGACTCAGATCTGCAGAGAACTTTCCTGTTGATTACCTTTGACCGTGAAGTAGATATCCGAATTTAAAGATGTATTCTTCAGCAAGGTTGTAGGAAATCGAACAAGGAAACCAGGACTATTTTTGGATCTGGATTTGAGAAAGGCTACGAATTTCTATGATTTTGGCACTAGCAGTGGGTCGGATCTGGAATCTGGCTGACAACACTGTAGCTGAGGAAGAGCATGAATTTCTAAAAATATATAGAAGGCTGATAAAAAATTAAGAAAATTTGTGGATGTAGGGGGTGATGGACAGAACTCGCAGTAAAATTGGGAGGGTTTGGACAAATCAAAAAGATGGTCGGAGGGGAAAAACACAGGGCTGCTGTCACTGTAGACAGAGACATGCAGAACTAGGAATGAAAGATGCACGAAAATAGGAAAATACGAAACGATAGAATTTGGGCGTGAAAATTTAGGTGGAGCTTGGGATACAAGGTAAGAACACACCATAAAAAATTTAGATCAATCCAAGCTCGTGGCTGAGACAGACAATTCATGGAAGTTGTTGTGGTCGGACGAAGATAGAACTGCAGAGGCGGCTCGATGGCGGCACGAACGGCGGCGGCGGCGGCACTGACGATCACCGGAGGTTGAGAGGGGATGATAGAAGGTAGAATCACTCTAGAACTTGAGGTTGGAGGAGAGGAACCAGAGGGAGAGGGGCTGGGGGCGCAAGAAGCTCCTTGGATTTCACAAAATTTCTGATTTTTTCCTTGAATTTCACATGAAAATACAAGCTTATATATGGTTTACATCAAATGCAATGTGGACCCTTGGATCTAGGGAAGGGGAATCAAGGGCTGGGATTAAGTGTGAATCACACATAAAAATTAATAATCTAATAAGGGGAGAGGGGCGCCCCCTTGACCATATAGTAGAAGGTTGAATAGGGGTAGGTGGCCAACCATGGAATCTTGACCCATTTAACCCCATGTGTCCATATGACCAACCCACCATTCTAGATGTCCACCTAGGATAGTTGACCAGCCCCACAAGGTGACATGGACCAATGGGAGAGGGCTGAGGGCCCCCTTGATGGTCATACTGACAAATTACATAGAAACCCACACAATCCGTGGGAATGACGCATTGGCTTATAAAGCCGTACAATTGCGCCTATACTTTTCCAAAGATATAAACACAAACTAAAAGGACATAAATGTAATATGAAAAGGTACTGGCTCGGTGTCGATTCCCATCACTCTCCATAACATCTTTGAAGACATAGCAGTCTTCTATAGCATGCCCCAGTGCTCGATGATACGGACAGAACAGCGGGTCATCTTTCTTTGCTGCATCGGCAGGTCTCTTTGGTTCGGGCAATGTTACATTGTTGAACTTATAGGCCCAATTAAACAGTGCACCCGTCTTCTCTTTGGGGAATGAGTATGCCTTTCTCATCTTGTTCCTTAGGGAGACCTTTTCTTTCATTTCCGCTGGGCCTACCGACGGAGGAGCATCAGTTGCCTTATTTTTTTCTTTCTGTTGTTCAAAGGTTCCGAAATCAACAGTGTTGGCCTCTGAATGTGATGGCCGTTGATCAACAGCCTTCCCTTTTTGCATAGCAGGGACATTAGCGGTCGGACGCTTAGATAGGAACGTCTCGACCTCTGCAACTATGTTATTTAACCGGTCAAATGTTCTGACATCTGCCCCGATCATCTTTTCCAGCACCTCCCTTCTAAGATTTTGTTTGCATATTTGTACTGCATCTTCTTGATGGGGAGGTCGCCTGCATCTCATAGCCAGATTCCTCTATCTTTTTATATAATCCAGGGCGGTCTCATCTTATTTCTGTCAGGATGCATACAGTTCGGCTATTGTAATTTCTCTTTCTGTAACATGAAACCTGTCTCGGAACATCTGCTGCATATCGGGCCAGTCAGCTACCGACCCATCTGGCAAGCTGGAGTACCATTCAAAGGCTAAACCTGTAAGGGACGAGCCAAAGAATTTCAGCAAATATGCTTCATCAGCCGCCAAGTCGCCCATAACTATGGTGTAATAGGTTATATGCTCCCTGGGAGAGCCTTGGCCATTGAACTTTTCAAACTTCGGCGGCTTGCTGATGCCTGGTGGTAGTCTCTTGGCAACATAATGTGCAGGGTACGGTACCTTGTAGATGCCGTAGGTACCAGAATCGTCCCCGACTTTCTCAGACAGCTTCATCTCGACAATCTTTTCTATCATCAGCTTGTTTGCCACAGCTGGATCCACTGGTTCCGGAAATAAATATGCCTGCTGATGGCTGAAAGGGGTCGTCATGACCGTTGTATGCAGCGTCGGCTGAGATGCTGGCATAGCAGACTGCGTTTGAGATGCAGTGGGCTGGGCTGCCACCTGTTGTGGAAGAGGCTGATTTGGCGCCCTGCCTTCGCTATTCAGATGAGGAACGGCTGGGACGGCCCCCTCGGTTGAGCTGGAAGTCTGCCCTGCTGGCTCGGCCTGCTTAGAAACAGGTGTCTGCTCATTTCTCTCATTCAACTGTCTTCTGAGAGAATCGATTTCCTGCTGATATCTCATGAACATCATCTGGATCATGGGATCTATGGTCGTTGGAATTTGCATCTCCCCCGAAGTCCCTTCAGCGGGGTCTAAGAGAGGGTTGTCTTCCTCTTCAGTAGTCACCACATTTACTGTCATCGTGGTGACCCTTCGGACTTCATTGACGGCCGAGAGGTCGTCTTGATTAGCAGCTACTATCTTATCTTTCGTTGCCTTGCTTCTTCTTGTGACTGCACCCGGTCTGTGCGCCAGGCTGATCAATTCTTCTGGTTGATTTGATAACATACCATATCTTCCGGCGACGCCGGCCATATTGCAAGCAAGAATCTGCATTTTTCCTCTCTGCCTGCGAACTCTTCTCTTGACCTGTCCAGGATATGTCAGACGGTCAAATACAGACATTCTCTTTTCTTTTCCCTCTTCCTGGTAGATATCTTTCTCATATCTGGCCCTGCGGCCATCTTCATAATCATTGGAGTCAGAGGACGAAACCTCCAGCATCACTTCTTCTGGGACTTCTTCCTCTTCCCCCATAGTGCCCAGGGCACGAGATAGTCTTTGTTGCCCCAGGGAGGAGTTCCCTAGGCAATGAAAGTAATCTTGAACCACCCGGTTCATCTCTTCCTGATTGTGCCCTTGTAGTTCTGGACGGGGCAGCAGCCTCTCCTGAGTCTTCGGCTGATAGGCCAACCTCGAGACTTGAGCAGCCAAGTACTCTGACTTGGGATATCTGAATACATCGGCCTGTCTAGCGCAGGCCCTGAGTCTCTGCGGAGCAGCAACAGAAGCAACTCCCTTCACTCTCCTTTTATCTTCCTTTTGAAAATCGCCGCCCCTCCTCCCGGGGTGAGTGACAGCAATGTCTCTGTCTTTCTTCTCCCATCTCCTGCCCCCGGCCCTGCGGTGGATAGCAGCAACATATTCTTCTTCCCTTTCATATCTTCTGCCCCCAGCCCTGGGGCGGGTGATGACAACATCCTCTTCTTGAGCTGGTGCCCAGCTCTGAATCTTCTTCGGCATCTAGACTTGTTTAAACTTAGCCGGCCTAGGTGTCAGCGGCTGCTTTCCTTTATTTTCCCAGTCGGCCTTCCTGGTGGCCAACGGCTGGAATCTGTTGTTGGTATGGACCGATGGAATGACCCTGTCAGGCCGTGCATCCATGGGGCAGCCATTGAAGTTTACCCTCATGTTCCCAACCATCATAGTCTTTCCTGAGGCCGAGAGATGACCTCCAATTGCAGCAAACCGGTTCCTCCGATTATTTCTCCTTCTCTTACCAGCAGTGGCAGAGACAGCAGTCTTCATTCCCATGTGATGGACAAAGCAAGAAACGACAGTAGGAGCAACCGCCGTCTTCTCCTCCTCAGCTCTTGATGCCACCGTGGCCTCTACCGTGGCGACGCTTCCAGCTTCGTTGTCGACTTGTAGCAGGTCGACAAACACTAGGCCCAAGCAGTTGGGCAGACCCACCGCCGGAGGCATGGATTCGAACTCCGTTGGTACCGCCAGGTACCCTCCATGAACATGGCCATCGACCACCTGCTGGCCAAAGTGAACAGCAACCAGTCCAGTTTCCATTTGTAGTTTCTGCGAGTAAGATTAACACACAGTTAGAATTTTGAGAGAGGCCGCCGGGCCTCCTGCTTTGGCGTAGAGATGAAGGGAGACTAGGTCCCACCGGGCGTGCCAGCTTGTGGGAGCAGATTTTCTTCATTTATTTTATTATTTATTTGTTTGATATATTATTTGGTTATTGATTCGTTAGTTAGTTTATTAGGCGTGCCAGTCACCAGAGTGACAGTTTTATTGTGCGCTCGACCTGACTTGGTCAGTTGGTTGTGAAGTCCGAGTCGGGATCGGAAGTCCGCCATGCCGTAAAGGCCATGACGTTAATTACGCCCTCCCTAAGGAAGACAACCCTTGATTAAACGCCAAAGACAGGAGGCCTCGGAAGGCGATCAAAACTACTAATGCGCGAAATAAAGATTTCATGCTACGGGAGAAAAGAAAGAGAAAGGGGCAGACTTGTTGAGCTTAACGAACTAAATCTGGCAGCATAACTTTTGACTTTGAGTCATGCCGGGTAGGGATAGAAGATCATCCATGCAGTGGCGGGATGGAATTCGGATAACCATTAGGGTATTTCCCCTTTGATATTTCCACTTAGCCGGATGCTCCAAAAGATTCATTTCCCCCAAAATATGGAGCCAAGTGGGAGGTGTATCGGTGACACTCCCTTGGCTCACCGGGGTTGATAACGTTAGACTGGATTTCGGCAACATCTTCCCTTAACTCGGATCGTGCCCGGGGAAGAATAGGCGATCACCCACGGAGTGCCGGGATGAAAGCCGAAAGAAAGAGGACACTAGGCCCTGGATCAGTGTAAATGTTGGGGAGGCCGTTCCCCGTCAGTTTATTTCCTGAGGCATGCTTGATGACCTTTAGATATCCCTCAGATGGATATAGTATGGGGATCAAGGACTAGACTGAGGGAAAAAAGGTTCTCAGCGCGTAAAATGGCTTCCCGGCACGGGGGAAAGGGGTTCCCGGCGCGCCTCTTGGAGGGGCTTCTCGGCATGGCTTTGAGCATGTTCTCGGCACGGTCAATAGGAGGGGTTTCTCGGCATGGCTTTGAAACAAGGGGAAGAGGGTTCTCGGCGCTCAGTTCTCGGCGCGCAAAGGGCCGCGCCGGGAGATGTTCATCACGCCGAGGGATGCTGGCGCCGGGAAGGTGATGATTTTGGGTGCCGGGAAGGTTTATGGGGTTTTACGATGCTCTGTTCTGAGGATTTTCTTTGGGATTCAGGTGATGACTGGGGGAATTTAGGATGCAAACGAGGAGGAAGCCAAGGGCTTTACCAGATTAACGTCAGGAGTCACATGGATGAAAGGGGGTTCGAGGGATTAAAGTCACCAAGCATTCGAAACCCTCTGGAACAGGCTTTCTGCCATGTATGTCGCCGGCCACCCAGGGGATCAAGAGATGACTGTCTCTGATCCCTGTAATGGCCCTGATGGCTTGGGAAACTTGAGAAGGATAAAGACTCCATTGCGTTAATATCATCGATGTCGTCGAGGGAGAGAGGGGGACAAAACCCATGAATCCAAAGAAGTGAGGATCGGGGCTCTACAATAGCTCCATCGAGACTACAAGAGAAAAGAGTAGCAGAGAGTGTTCGATAACCACTCGGGCGAACGACAGACACTCGAAATCACGAATTTATCAATTAAACGATGTGATAGAAGGGTTAACAATAACAATCACCAGAGAGAGGTGAGGGGGAAGAATCCCAGGCTTCCATTCATTCAATCAGTCTCATCGTTTACATTTCATCGGTTACAGAGATATAATTTGAACGGCAACAGAGAAGAACTATAGATATTATTCAAATCGAAGAAGAAGAGCCCACAAAAAGGGGGAGGAAAGGGTACATCAGATGAGGAAACAAAACACATCCGGATAACAAGAAGATGGGGGAGGGTGGAGCATTGACTCCTCTCCCTCCCCAAGCACCCACCTTCTCCTTCCTTCAGCCTCGGCAGCAGCTTCTCTTCTCTCCTCTCTTTTGTTATCTGGCTATCTGACTATCTCTCTTCTTTTCTCTTCAATGGCTCTCTCTATCTTTCTTATCCTATCCTCTCCTTAAGTGGACGAAATGGGAGGGGTTTTATAGGCACAGCATCCCCCTTCTCGGCATGATCAACTTCGGCGCGTCTTTCACACCTTCCCGGCACGCCTCAGTCGATTGCGGAGGCTTCCGGTGCCAAGAGTCTACCTTCTCGGCGCCACCCCCATGGGCTTTGGGCTTTGGTGAGGAGCTCCCGGTGCCACACTCATGGGCCCATTTAGGGCTTTTAATGTTTTGATCTCTCTCATCAGCGGGCTTGAGCTGTCAAAGATGCCTAACCTGCCTTTTCATTTGCCAGTCCCTCGAATCTGTCAGAACCGGTGAAGGCCTCTTAGTTGGTGAGTTGACATAATATTATCAGAACATTTCCGGAGATTTTCATCAGTCAATAGACCGCAATTCTTTATCAGCACTGCCATCTGGGCGATGACAACACCGGACATCAGCTTGGTCGAGGAGGGCTTCAACCGGGTGATAGCTTTAGTGACGACTCTTCTGTAATTCTGGCTTTGCAGGAATCCCTGGGATCTTCATTTCTGATTCAATCTTCTCTTCGGTCTCATCTTTATTCTTGATCATATTTCAGGTGTCAACACTAGAACACGGAAACCCGCCTGAAAGGAGGCCACCGGAACCATGATCCCGCCGAAAGGGTGACTCATTATGTCATCTCTCGCAGAGGGGAAGACGATGTCGTATTCAGGGGGAATATGGAAGGCCTGCCGCAGGCCATGGATTACCCTATAGGTCACTAAGGGTGGGGAACCAGGTCGACTAGTACCCGCACTCGAGGTGCTCTGCATACCACCCCGACCGTGAGGCATCTCCTCCGAAGAGGAGGAATCGACGCTGAGGACTCTCCTACGTTGAGGCATCACTACAGAAGGAGTAAAATACAGGGAAGGAAGGATCCTCACCAGGCGAAGGGAAGAAGACTCCTACAACGAAGTGCGACAACCAATAGGACGTGGGTACAGTTTGCGAGGGATCTCACATCGTCTCTTATAACTGCCCACTATAGATCGATGTCGTCCCTTGAAGGGCAGGTGAAAGGATGCCGGCCTCTATGGCGATACGGCTACCGAGGCCAGGTGACCGTTCTGAGCCCACGCCCCCAGAACAAGACAAGACCCAGGGTCATCATTGTTAGCGTGGCTTCTGCCACCGCCAGATGCGCCTTGCGCGCCAAGCAGGCTCTCGAAGCCACCAACTCCCGTTGTACGAGGAAATCATCTTCGGATCATACACTCCGGAAAACCCTCTCTTGGACTACTCTCAACCCCCCTGCAAAGTGCTCGACAACTGAGAGTAGGGGGGAAGTGAGGAGGGTAAATCTGGTTTGACCTAGGACTGGCCCAGAGACGGGCGGCCCACTAAGGTTTGGGCGTGATAAGCCCGACCAGGAGACGAGCATGCGCGCTCAACCCAATAAGAGGAGGCCCGACCCAACAAAGTATAGGATTCCGCGACGCACGACGGCCACGGCCCAAGCGCAGTTCTCGCCGGAGAACACTCCGACGACCGACCATTGCCCCCACGACGTCGGCCTTGACCCCGTAATGGGCGAGCACGCGCCATGAGCGCCGTAAGACTCGCCCAGGGACCGGCCGGCGCCGAGGCTGTCGCCCCCCAAAGGGAAACTCCCGCCAACATAGCGGGAGAACGTTACTATACTAAACAGACCCTTCCCTCTCAAGGGATGAGGTCCCTCGCTCCAGGACAACCCATATAAAAGGGATATCGACAGAATAGAAGAGGACACGATAGATTCTTCTATTATACCCCATACTACTACGTAAGAGAAGAGACACGGTGGATACTTTTGTCATAAGAGCTTCCTACTGAGAATAGAGCAACCAGCCCTGCAACTACGACAGAGAGACTACCCGCTATGACCAGAGAGAATCCTCCTCCCGCACGAGTACCCACTGGGAGCAGCGAGCACGCTTGCAGAGGACCTACGCGCCTCTCGGATCGTCTACTACGGCCTCTGCCTCTCTCTTACTTAGTTCTTCTCTATTGCTCATTGATCCCTTGCTGACTTAAGCATCGAAAGGTTGTCCCCTGGGGTAACACCCGGGACTCCTTGTGACGCCCCTTTGGTTTCTTGGTGTTTGCAGGCCTCCACGGGCGCGAGACGACTTCCCCAACAACTAAATAGAGAAGGTGATACGTGACCTAAGGATCATTTTCCTGCCGCTACAGTTTTCAAAAAAACGATTATAAACATGTTGTCAACTTGTTTTGAACACGGAACCGTTTAAACGTGAGATCCACAACTAACCGATTTACAAAATTGGTTTGTAAAAAAATAAAAAATATATGTTACATACTAGTTGCGTCTTACATATCGGTCATCCAGATCTGTGATTGAGACGGGGCGGACGATTCAGGCCATCCCGTCATGATTTGGCGAACCTTATTTCAAACTCTGGTAGGTTAGGATCCGCCCATACATCAAAGAATCAACTGATTTTGATCAGATTCACGCGCCAATTACTTTCGCTAATTTTTTTAAAAAGTTTCAAATTAGAACAGGGTTAGGAGGTATAGAATCGGATCGACCCCTGCCAATCCTATTCCCAATCTGACTGATCCCGATCCAGATTAGTCGATTCTGCATTCCATGGGTTTATAATATACTTAATGCGTTTCAGCATATATATACTTGGGCGCGATATATCACACTTTCCGATCACCATTTGATCTTGAGATCAAGACATGATCAGGAGAGACACTTGACCTCATGCAAGTTTGATATTTCTATTATAAATCTTATATATATATATATATATATATATATATATATATATTCTTCCTCCTAAAAGGATGGGTAAAAGTAAGACTGTTTGATTTGAAGATCTGGACGACTAATTCAGATGTATAGAATATTGTGGCGCCATACAATCTTTAATTATTTTTTGAGAGTGCTTGTGATGCTAGCATCTCTCTCTCTCTCTCTCTCTCTCTCTCTCTCTATATATATATATATATATATATATATATATATATATATATATATATGTATGTATGGTACGTTTCAGTGAGTAAGAGACATGTAACTCAAGTTGAATAGCCTTGTCAAAATTCTCTCTCATGCACGGAGGAGATATGGAAAGGTGAGCATCATGCATGCCATTTCTGCATGGCAGCAAGGCTTGGCCTGCACTCCAGGGGGGTGAAGGCACTGCCTGTGTCGGCTGAGAAGAATCTAATGGTTCGAACCATCGTCATGTCCTTGACATGGCATGAAACATCGCTATGTTTCCTCCTAATTTTTTATCCCAGCGCCATGCTGTGGCGCATGCAGTCCAGCGGCACCAGAGGTTTGTTTGGACTAAATTGTATCTTACTAGGGCTTGTGTTTGTGAGAGATGAGTACGACGCAGCCAAGACCGACCAATGAAGGCATGTCATGATCAGCGTGCTCAGTGAAATCGTGAGATTTTAATCTGCTCAATGGGATAAACTTCATGTTCAGATTTGATTGAGCGATCATATGAAAAGGATACCTACTTCTTCAAATCCTAGGCAATGTGGTACAGATGGTTTTTAGACCATGGAGCCCCACGCAATCACAAGCTCGATCCATCTTTAGTCGGAGACATACGTGTCTTTCTTCTTTTTTCAGGTAAAGAATATAACAAGTAGTGCTGACAATGACAAGTAAATAAGAAGAAATTAATCAACTTCATTAACATAACTATACTTTGAACCCACGACTCATTGTGATGGAAGAGGTCTCAAATTCGATCACGAGTTCTCCCTCCCATGTTAAAAAGCCAAAAAAACTACCATGCTTAAACCATCAATGCATAACCGCAAAAGAGAACTTGACAGTAAGAACGGGAAGTGAGTATGGCAAGCGACATACCATTGAATAGAGAGATACGGTGCAAGCATGACAGCACAAGACACCCCTACAATCCACTACGCATGCACAGTCGACTGCATAACAAAATAATGGCAAGCGACCGACCAGCAACCAAAGACCTCGCCAAAGAGTAGAACAGATTTTTGGCCGGATGGAGTAATTGATAGAGGGGGAATGACACAGCCGAAAGAGCTGGTCAACTTCCCGGGGGAATGAACCAACAACTCAAATGAACACCACTCAATTCTCCTTGAATCGTCTGGCACATCCATTCAAATGAACCAACAACTCTTGATAAAAACGGCAATATTTGTGACAGCCATAACTTGGTAGTCTGAGCACAAAAATCCGACCCCATGCAAGGAATAAACTTCAATGATCTGTTGCAGAGGGTAGGAACAAGCAGATGCTACAATATTATATCAGCCATGCGCTACAATATTCACACCATGCCCGCCAAAAGGTACAAGCAGCATCCATGCCTATACATCCAAAAAACCCTTCAACGAACCATACAGTAGATGACCTAAACACATTCATGTCATGAGCTGTGTGGTCGTCGGTCAAGCATGAAGAGCTGGAAGGGCCGAGCTGCTCGAGTAAAAGCTGTATCATCTTTAGACTTAAGACTCCAAAACTATTAGCCTACAATACAAGTCAGTGCCAGAATCAGCCATAAGCACCATGTTACGAAGCAGAAGCTACGCTGGCCTCCGGCTCTGGCGTGTAGTAACTCCTCGGTTCCGCCTCCCATATCAACTTCGACACAACTTCATCTTGTTGGGGAACATATTCCTACAAACAAGGGTAAACAATAAGAATAATTAATGAGACAAACAGCTGGAGAAAACTAGGGTTGGCTAATGCAGGGCTCGACGGAGGAAGAGACTGATTGGCTGCTTAAATAACCACTAAAAAAAAAGCATCGAAGCAGCAGCCATTGCACTGTTCACAATAATACGCATGCAACCTATGTCATGCAGTCAACCACTAGTTTATAATCCCTCCTTGAAAAGAGCTACAGCTTGGAAGCTAGTGCACTAGTTTTCTTTCTTGCAGTTCTAAAATAATAATGGCAAGAACAGGATCATGGCCACAGGTGAAGCTATAATAATGCCTTAGTAATCGCATGCCTTCTATATATTAATAATGACCAATGACTACACACACCACTGGAAATTTTCCTTTTTCCTGACGGTTCTGAATCGTCGTAGTAGTGAAGTATATTCCCCAGCCATTACCTCCAGTTCTTCGATTAACGCCTTTGCCGTCGGTGCGGACACAATAATGTCACGGGCGGAGAAGGAGATAAAGCCTTCATCAACAGCTTTGTCAATAAATGACAGCAAGATGTTGTAATAGCCGTCCACGTTAAGAAGACCTACCTGCAAGTGGATAAATTTATTCGGGGATTAGAGAACCATGTCGCCCATGGATAGAAATGCCAGTTGCCCGGAGGTTTTCTACCCGTCGAGATTGATCCTCGTGGGTGATCCGGTCCACCGAGCACTCAACTGTGCAGGCAGGAGCACCAACGTGAACCAATCCCGTCTTTAAAACATTTTTCTAAATGAATTGCATGCCCGATGAATAATGAGTAGGCCGATGGTGCTACAGTGCTCCTTGCCTCACCCATACACAAGTGATTCAAAATTTCTAAACCACCACATCACCCAGGTACAATGCTTAATTAACAACTATGTGCTACGCCCGTGTAATTATTCATTGGGCTCGGGATAGTTTCAGATTAAACATCCATCGGATAGCAAACCAAATAGGAAAAAAACAGCCTCATGCGGAGGATGTGGCATTTGCCCTCTTTACTTAACAAATAAACTCGTTGTTATCTGACCTCATACTCAACTAAAACCTAAAAAACAAAAGACAGTTCCGGAAAGTTTTGCAAGAACGCCATCCCCTTCGTGAAGGTAAGTAACCTCATTCATAAACAAGTGCCCGTCTGTTATTGACAGATTATTTTTATACGCGCATGGACCAGAGACATGTGCACATCGATCAGCAAGAGTACTGTGCATGCAGCAACCTTCCAAGAGACAACATGGGTCTATAAGAACCAAAAGATATATATGCAGCATTGAGTGAAACACAGGTTTGACCTGACATGGCCCTACTCTCTTTTAAGGCAATCATGGGTCTCGGCATCACCTCAGCTGCCTTTATAAACAAGGAATCGAGTCATCTCAAAGCTTCCCCACCATACGCACCCATTATTAATTCCAGTTGCTTGATGGAATATACCAACCGAAGCATGAATTCACGCAAGGAACCTCAATAAACTAATGGGTGGCATGCCATGTATGCTTCACCTTTTATAATGAGTGTTGTGCCTGAGGACGACAACTGTAGTCCTCTCTGAAGAGAGGTGACAAAAGAATATATACTCTAGACTCTGTACTTGTGAAGCCTAATGTCGATGTCTTGACTACAGGCATATAAAATGTGCGAGTGTGAAGGCTATCAGAAGAGTAGGAGGCTGCAGAAAAGCATTGGCAACAACCGGCACTGCCTGCTTCATGACTTCAAAATGCAATCAAAGTGACAGAAAGTTGTATGGTGGAGAGAGAATGACAGTGGTAGTGGGTAAACACACAAGTCATTTCATTGGGTAAAAAGTGTGTAAAGATTAAGAGATGCAGGGATTGACACTTACTGGCTTGCTGTGGATCCCAAGTTGTGCCCAGGTGATAACCTCCAGTAACTCTTCAAGAGTCCCATAACCACCTGGTAGATTACGAGTCAGAGAAAAGCGGCCAGGAACAACACAGTCAGACAAGAAGAAAGAGACGTAAATCTGGAAGTGCTGGGATCAAAATTAGCTCCCTTACCAGGCAGTGCAATGAAGGCATCTGCCTGCCGAGCCATCTCAGCTTTTCTTTCGTGCATGTCTGAAACCACTCTGACTTCGCCGACAGTAGCCCCAGTTAGCTGCAAATCACAGTGCAGAAGAGAGAATCATCAACATTAATGTCACATCAGCATGTTTTTTTTCTCTACGGCATACCTACTATATATACAGTTGCCAATCTGAAAACAATTAAAAAAAGAGGTTAAGATCGACCAAACAAGCAAGTACTCGTGCATGAGCCATTTTTTTTTTAAAACACATGCCTTATACAGTTATCCGGAGCAGCTAGCAGTAGAAATATCCGTAATAAAGAAGCCACTGGCATGACGACCGGAAAAATTAACAATAGATGAATAGTCTTTTGTTTGGAACAGAAATAGTTGAGTACTGTCATCCGCTAAAGAACAGGCCTCCCAAATGCTTTAAGAAAAATAAAACATACATAAACATCGAAGATGCTGTCTAAGGGTCTTGGCTTACCTCCTTTGCCATTAGTGTTTTGGGGATGACCCTGCAAATTAACGAGGGAAAAAGATAAAAAATCAAGTGTTAGCAATGAATCCCTATGCCCATTTTATTGGGTCAGGTGACAACATAGCCATTAATAACTTCAGACATGAGCAATGGTGGGGCAGTAGCTTGGGGGTTGCGGGGCTGTGTGTGTGTTGAGAGAGAGAGAGAGAGAGAGAGAGAGAGAGAGAGAGAACCCCAAGACATGGCAGCCACCGTCACTGACCACTTTCGCAACATCTCCCATTAACCCTATGCTCCCCCCTCCATATACCAGGTCGATCCTTCTTTCCACCTTAAAAAGGCAAACCAGTGATTATCAGTAAACAGAACACAAAACCGGAATGTTAGTAACCATGACGACAAACTGCAGGGAACACGGAGAACAGCCTCTCAAGTTGCTGCTCTTCTGAAAACCCTAGAAGCCCATGAACATCAGACAGAACAGCGCAGAGAAGCCGGCGGAGAGATGTCATGATAAATCAGATGGTTGAGTAGACGATGCAGACGAGTCATGATACCAGCGTAGCACGTCTGCTCCCCATGTAGGGCTCCTACTACGATGTTAAGAAAAAATAAATAGGGGGGGGGAGAGAGAAGAAAAAAGGGATCATGCAAGAAATTTAAGCTCCCCAGAAAGAACCATCCAAAACAAGGGAGAAACTTAACCCATCGAAGCCATAAACTGTTTCATGTTGAAACTTGCAACTGTCTCGCTAGCAGCTGTATCAAGACACGAGCAAGATGCAATTAAAACCGATCGAGCGCCCAGATGAAGAGAAGAGAAATGGGAAGGAGGCGGGAGAAAAGGCAGATGATCGAAGACTCAAATACGGAGAAACGAAACGGGCGTTGGGTCCTGGCCAGTGTTCCCTCCATCCGGCGGCATTACCAGCTCCTTGCCGAGCGCCTCGGCGGCCTCGGAGTAGCTCCGCTTCTTCCCCGAGCTGCTCCCACAGAATACGCAGATTGTCCTAAACTTTGACACCTTCACCTCCATCCCCTCCATCGGAGACACCGTTCCTCCGCAACTCTGAGGGAGGGTTGGCCGTGTGGTGGGAGCGAGGGGGCTGGAAAGGGAGAGGCTTCCACAACTGGGGTTCTGGACAAGCTTTTAGAATAATCGGGGCTGCTGTGGTTGTACTTGTACATATATATAGTGGGAGGACCCCTGGAGGGTAGAGAGCGAAAGAAGGGGAGAGAAAGAGAGAGAGAGAGATGTGGCACTCTGTAGGTTAGGAAGGTAAGCACGCTCCGGGTTCCCCAATAGGGCAGGTGCCTTTTGGTGGGGGAATATCTGGAGGCTCCTCTTTGGGGCTAATCGGGATTCGATCGGTGCTTGGAGCCCGAAGCAAGTTAACACGCGCGCAGTAACGTATAAACGTCAAGTTCGAGGGGTGATTCGGTATTAAATCCGTGGAATTTTAATTGGATGTGGGGCGTGTATTTTTTAACATTTTTCTATGCCGCATTAGATTTCATTTTAGATTCTCGAATTAATTGTTACGACACTTATATCAATTTCATTTATTTGACCCTTAAGATCATCCTAAGAGATAAAAAAAAAATAGACAAATGGACCAGTAAGGATTCAGATCTTATACCCTAACGCTGCGTTTCGAGAACCTATCCTGTGGAGATTCTAACGATTGAAATTTTTAATAAAATTTAAACATTAATAGAGACGAAAAGGTGCATCTTACTTCAGCGTTGTTTTACAATTCAAAGATAAAAAATTTTCATCTCTCTAATTCTTCAAAATTGAAACGAGTTTGATTTTAAGGATTTCTCGTTAAAATTTTTCACCGTGTCAGAATATTGTATAATACGTGGATTATTCAAAATCGGTGCTCTCCCGTTGTGTTCGCAAACGAAGCCTAAATATGTTCGCACATCAATTTGTGCTCCTTTCCGTATCCCATTTGTCCCACCTGTGTATTTTCTTTTCATTTTGTAATAATTTGATTCTCATGACCTGAGAAGGGAAGGTCGAGTACAGGTGTTACAACAAACCAAGTGTTTAGGATAGATGGAGTACACATGTTGTAAGGACGATAGAGCGAACAAACTGCAGAGTATATATGTTATTATGCGAGAAAAGTAATATCGTGCCATTTCATGACTTTAGGAGTGGCATACATGTCTTCGTCACAATAGTTGAGTATGAACGAGGTTTTTCAAGATGAGAATATCGGAATATATTACTCTTAAAATGAAGCATAGTAATGTAACATCTCTATGGTATTATTAATATATAGCAAACGGAACAGACGATCTAAGAAATACACCTTACCTGTGTCGGACATGATTTGTCGACTCGGTCCCAGGTGAGATGACTCGAACGGATCTACTCGGATCCATGAAAATTTGAGACATGATCCGATCGACTCGAATCGAGTCACTCTTCCCTCTCTCTCTCTATCTTTCTCTGTGACCTTTTAGACATACTCCGGCGAGAATCTAACGGTGACGGTGAAGATCCGACGGCGGTAGATGAGATTCGACAATGATAGACGAGATCCGGTGGTGACGACAATAATTCAGCCAAAAGACATGTTGCCAGCGGCGGCGGGGGACTGTCAGAGATGAAGCGGGGGTGGGAGAAGAAACCACCGTCGAGTTGGGAGGGCATTAAGATGGGGGAAAAAATCTACTGAGTGAGACGGGAGACGACTGAGTGAATCTGAGTCTCATGTGACTCATACATATTATATCGGATCATAAAGATCTCGATCTGATACGAATAACCGAGTTGATAAATCTCAGTGCGGAGACTGGACATAATAAAAGCAGATGGATCCAAAATATTTGTCCGCTTGAGACTTTTGATTGGGTTGGTCTCGGTGCTGGGTCTCCTGGGTCCCGAGAGATCCGTTTCGGGGGGAGCAGGAAAAGGCAGCCAACTAGAGGGTGCAAATCTTGGAATTTAAAATCCAAGCACTAACCACGATCACTGTTATCGGGTGGCCTGTATACGAGAAGAGTGTGGCCAAGCCGGAGTGAGCGGTCCACCCCCGGCGATGCCGTCGGCCTGAAGGGGGGGAGAGGAGAGGCTGAGACGGGTAGCACTGCAAGAGAAGTTTCTTGTGAATTCGTGCTTCTTGGCAAATTTATTTTTTAATAATTAAATTTTATATATATATCCTTATGTCATGAATCTCCCCCCCAGAGACAGAGAGAGAGTTTAATTATATATAAATCCTTATGTCATGAATCTTCCCCCCCAGAGAGAGAGAGAGAGAGAGAGAGAGAGAGAGAGAGGTCCATACACAATCCTGTTGTCTCTAACGTAATCATCCATGGGCCGTGTTTCTCCCAATGCACACGTCATGGATGCAGAGGAATCTCGTCCGCAGAAACTCTCAAATTTCAATTATAAGTTTGAAGAGATTAATCTAATTATTTAAGGCCGTTGTCACAGCTTGAGATTTGAAAGATTATAAGAATGGTATAATACCTAGACATGGCAGATTTGGCGTATCATTGTAGAGACTTATTAAAAAAGAGTAATACTTAATGTATCGTACTGATAATTATAATAATAATTTATTTTTAAAAAATTTTACGATATAAGTTTCACGTCATCTTTATTTATCGTGCAACTTATGTATTCACGGTCTAAGAAATTAAAAAAACTTCATAAATAGTAATTTTTTATTATTCACATAGTTTAATTTTAAATTTAATTTATAGCACAATTAAAGATTATATGCACACGATAAATTAAAATAAAATGAGAATCACGTCAATTTTTTTTAAAAAAAAATTACCACACCGTGCAGGGTGTGCCACAGTCGGCCATGCCCGTCAAAGGCAGCCAATCAGCGACGTTACCCGTTCCCTCTCTCTCTCTCTCTCTCCTCCCTCCCTCTTCTCCCCATTTGTAGAACCGCCGCCGCCTGCAATAGACGGGTGAAGATTCTAGGCCCTTGAGATCAATCAGCGCTGCCACCCACCCTAGCAGCCTCCCGGAGTTGATCTCACAGGTGGTGCCACTGCAGCGGGTGTACATGGCCATGGTCCGGCTGGGGCGCCCGCGACTGGTCAGAAGGGAAGACGTTCTCCCACGGGATCAACGGCACGTCCGCCGTCTTGCAGGGCAGCTGCACAGCCGGATCTCACAGTAGCAGGGCGACAAGGAAGAGTGCATCCAGCCCAATACTAGGGCTCGAAGGTTGACAGCCCCCTCCTCCCGCCGGTACCCCTCCCCTCCTTCTCCAGTGCCTCCCTCTCTCTCTCTCTCTCTCTCTCGATCTATCTTACTATCTCTTCCTCCGCACCTCTCTCTCTCTCTCTCTCCTATCAATGATTTATTTGTCAAAATCTCAAGAAATCATAAGTTTTGCTAGACTCTTGCAATGTCAAGATTTGCCGAGTCAAAAACATAATAATAATAAGAATAGTCGAAATACGCATAGGTTCTGTTCATGGTTCAACTCTAGACGAATCAGGCACTCTCACATTAACTCATACTAATAAGCATATGCATAAGCTGTAACTTATATAAAGATGCAGTAAACAAAATCTATAATAAGAAAACTCATCTGGGCAAGTGATCGGACACAAGGAAAATGTGGCAGATCCTGTCTCGATTTTTTTTTCATGCATTAATAAATGGCACGTGGGAGAAACCTCTTGTGGTTGGTTCTTGGCTTGCTCCTCGGTAAAAAGTTCATGACCTTTTTAATGTGGTCAAATCCATAGATCTGATCCCGACTAGAGTGTAGAGACAATCCATTTAGGTCGTAGGGCCTTGGGCTGCCACATCTATTGAAAGATTTGGTTCTAGCATTTATCAGAGACGGGACACCCTTTACATTAGGTTCATAATGTTCGGCCACTGCAGAGTTGCACGGAGTGAAATCTATACGTGAAATCTATACGGACCGTGCGCTCGTCGCGCAGGGAATGTTCTCTTGTGTAGCTACCCACCGTCTCCTGTGAAACATCACGTACAGAATATGAACACAGCAGTGAGAAGCGACGCGCCCCCCCCCCAACCCCTGTTCTGTGTCTGTCTATTCGGAGATAAACCAACTCCTTGCAGATGGTGAACAATTCGATCCGGTGTCAAAAAAAAAACATCACAATTAACGTTAGTGATTCATAAAAATGCGATGTTCTACTTCTCCACCGCGAGTCAAATCAATCCATGCAATCCTTGCTCGCTACCCACAGCAGAAATCAGAATCGATTTGCCAGAAAGTTATATCTTTCACATTAGCTGCGAGTGTGTATCAGCAGGATTCGAGTTCGACCTCTGCGGCTGGCTCTACGTACCTGAACTGAGAGACGAGGTTACCACGTCGGCATCCCATGGAGGCCGTGCACATACATCCGGTCTTGTCCACTCTCGAGCTCTCCGATCCCTCACTCGCTCGCACCGCCGTGCGCTCTTCATGATCACCATATAGCGTCACGCCGGAATTACTGATCAGTACTCGCACAGTACTAGCCGCAACGACACATCCTAATATACACACTGGTAAAAGCCAACGTCGCTTCACACGTATGGGCATCTCCCCCGCCCTGTCCCTTTACAGGACAGCCGTCCATATCCCCACTCCTCATCCCCACGATCCTGCTGGTTGCCCTCGCTGTCGGATGATGGGTGCAGGCTGTCGAGGTCCCCCCCCCGCCTCCCAATAACCGTCCGATCCGTGGGATCAGGGACGCATGGCGAGGCCTTCTGTACGGACGTGCCCCAGGTGCCTACGCATTTGCCGGGGGGGGGGGTAGCGACGCCATCGGTTGCGGCAGCCTCGCTTCATGATAGGCTCATGCCTGCCCAGGCGCAGCCAGTGCGCTCGGCGTGGTCTGTAGTGAACAGCCGCCGCTGCCGATGGCGCCACGGCCACGGGGGGACACCGACGGGTGGGGGCCGGAAGACATGACACCACCACCATCATCTTCGTCCTCGTGCGCCAAGCCAAAGTGTGAACTGTGACCTAGCTGCTCATTGGCAATGGTGGGGGGTGTGGGGTGGATTAAATGGGCCTCGAGGTGTCCGCGGGGAGGGGACGTGCATTAAATTTCGTCACGTCTCTTTTCCCATCTCCCCCATTTTTCCAGGGTCATGATTGGGTTTTGCCCTCGGTACTCTGCCTCCTCGCTGTATTGTTTCATTCCCCATCAGGTATATAGAGCTGGGGAGAGAAGGATTTGTCGGTAGCGTGGAGGTCGTTTCTTCTCAATGCGTCTCTATTTATTAATAGCATGCATTGAGAAGAAACGAAAGAGAGCCGGCGTTCGTATTGGATGGGACTGGACTTGGCTGGAGCAAATGGTTCGAGGGTTATGAATACCTGGTTGTGGGATCAGTGGGCAGAACAGTCCGAGGAACCAAGAAAACCAGCCGGGGCCATTTTCCGTGCGGCCTCTCCACTCTCCACTGATGTCATCTTCTGTTCCCAGAAAAAGTTTTTTCCGTAGAATGTCTGCTTCTTGGCGGTTACTGTTCACGGTGGTCCACGGCGTTTGATTTGGATGCATACACACGGATGAACAGTGCACCGGTATCACTATGAGAGAGGATTTCAGAAGCGTTGGTTACAACTAGTTTTATAAATTATTTGATTGCGCCTTATGTAGCCATAGAAAAAGGAATTAACTCTGTCATCTGGATAGGATAACACATATTATTGTGTTTTGATTTCGATTTCGTATCAAAAGAATGCCCGAGTTACGTAGATCTCTTAGGCCAAGCTTGAAAATGCGGTAGGTTAGTCTATTCGAACTCAGAGGATAGAATACGTTACTCGACCCCGGGATAAACGTTTTGTGTGTGTCTGTGAGATGAGGATGTAGGGCTCACAATTCTCTCTCATGAGAGGTTAGATATCCCATTTTAATATGAAATTTGGACTTAAGAGAGGGGTGATCGAATTGAGTTTTCGAAATGTTATGCTCCACAAATTAAACAATCGTAGAGAGAAAGGAGATATTATGCTCCACGTCTTATATATATATATATATATATATATATATATATATATATATATATATATATATATTGAGCAAATGGATGAGTTCTCTTCCTTCTCCTTTTGTCTCAACTATCATCAGTAACACAATAGACAGATATTTGTATAGTGGTTCGGTCACGTCCATGACCCCTCTCCACTCTGCAATGTTGTTTTGACTATTCCGCCATGCCAAAACTAAAAATCTAAACAGGTCCGTACACACGTGCTTGGGCATCTAAGCATCCCCACAAGCAAAGCTCAATGAAGAGATATAATCCGCACACACACTAAATAAATAGAATAATATGAAAAAAAATTCAAATCATAAATGACTAACAAATGGCAAGTGAAGGCGCACCGAATCTTCTGAAATTAACCATAGATATCTGATAAGGCTTCGAAGAGAGAGAATTTCCCCTCTAGATATGAAAGTGGTGACTTCTTAAAACTTGGGGGCCATAATTGATTATTGTTGGGTCTCGTTTAAAAATTCAATAAGATTATGATTTTTTTATAATTTTTTAGAGTGAGAATAATTCAATAAAAATAAAATTTTGAGATATTATAAAAAATGAAGATTTTTCACTTTAACTCTTTATAAAAAGTTAGATTATGATTTTTAAATAATCTAACGTGATATTTAGATATTGAATAAAATTTTAGGGATGAAAATTATTAAACTATCTATGATCTATTGGGTTCTCAAACGTGTCTTTAGAGTTTTTAGAGAGCTAAAAACTCGTGACGGCCCTTTGTTTGTCAAAGATATAACAAATTCCTCCCCAAATATAACAAATAGATCAAGACGATATTCCTAAGCCTGGATTTGTATATTTGATCGAGGATTTATATCGGATCAGATTATCCATGATTTAATGAGTCAACTCGACTTGAAGTCGACTCAGATTGACTCGGACGAATAACAGAGTTTAAATCTTTTCTTCTAATAGAATGTAAGATTCATGATTACTATTTTATCATTTATTATATTTTTAAATTTAAAATTTTTATAAATTATTTCAAATGTTATATTCTTATTTAAATATTTCATAAAAACTCGACGTGGTTCGTCTAAACTCGTGATTCAGAATTCTGTAGATAAGATTAAATCCGAACTGTAGAAACCATATCTTAAACCAGCCCAAAAGTGTCTGCAGTCGTTAGAGGGGTCAGCACTCATAAGCACGGCAGGCATCTAACCACAAGAGGTGGTCGTCCAGTCAACATAGGTGGTGTCGATCTCACCTCGATACTGGTGTTGACACCGTGACAAAATTCGCAGAAGGACTTGCTTTTTGGCCAACTTTTCAATGGTGGTGTATCCGTGCATGCACCTTCTTAATGGTGTCGACACCCCGGAAATAATTGAGAAAAAATTATTCCTAGAAGTGACACCTTCCCTATATACAAGGTGTGAAGTCTTCGCAGTACATTTAAAAATATTTAATCTACGCACAGAAACTTTGATAATGTGAGATGAATTTTGGTATTCTTCGGGGCTGTTTGACAACGGTTAAATTCGGGTAAGATATATTAACTGGTGTCGGATGAATTATTACTTGTTTGATATTTTTTTTCTTAATTGAGATCAGATAGAGTTAAAGTATATTAACTCATTCCACCTATGAGTTAAAGTGAATTAACTCATTCTTAAAAAATACGTGGAATGAGTTAATCTATCCCGATTAAGATTAGAGGTCAGGTGAGCCACCCCGAATAGGCCACAGATCCCTAACCTAACCCGTTATCAAATTCACCCCCCGGGAGTATTATCTCCTTAATTAAGTGAAGGTGGAGTTTTATCCTTTAAAAGGTGATTCTTGTGGTGAGGATCTGCCTTATTAGCAAGTAGTTATTGGCCTTGTTCAACCACTCACTAGGATCAGAAGACCCATCAAACTGGGGAAACTCATGGGGTTGAGGGTGGAAAGAGCTCAAATTATCAAACTGGTCGTCAAGAATAGGAGGGTTTCCCTTGTGATGAACAATTGACTCGAGATTATTAACCCTCTGTGCTAATTCCTGATGAAGTGAACTAACCACTTGTCTGATTCCTAACTGGATCTCCTGCAGCAAGTAATTCTTGATGGATTCCGACTTGCTGGGTGCCATATCTACGATTGAAGAAGAGATGGTGACAGGAGCAAGCTCAGTCGACACTAATTTGTGAAGAGATTTCTTGTAGACCCGGTTCGAGCTTCCAAACGTTACCCAAAAATCCCGTGGAATCCGAGCTCTAACTGCTGCTGCTACCTATAAAACACTGAAGAACATAGGTTAGAACAAGGGGATTGAGGAAGTAGACCATGGAGAAGGGTAGAAGGAAGAAGCCAGAGAAGAGTGAGAAGATTCACATAGAAGTCTGAAAAGAGGAGAACTTAATTTGCCAATAGAGCATGGCCTTTTCTATAGACTTTCTATCACTATTTTATACCATGTACAAATGTAGAGGAAGCTATGCCATAAAATGAGTTGGCAAGTCATTACGTAACAATGTAATAGAATCAAGGAATCGAAACTAATTCATTTTTATATATTTTTGTCTAACTAATTTCTTTAGCTAATTTTCTAATTCCTTGCGCTAACCTCTCTTCAAAACAGTCGGTAATGACTATTGCTACAGTAATCGGCCTTGAATGGCCTTTGTAGTGATACAAACCCGTCTAACTAATCCAATTAAATCCAACTATCCAGCTACTAATCCAGTTAAATCTGACTCTCTTAATTCAACTACGTAACAAACTCCTTCCCTCCTTCTTTAAAGACCTTGTCCCCAAGGGCGGACCGTGGATATGCATTTATGAATTCTGTATAATTCTCTCGATTGTTGGCTCCTTGAGAACGTACGGGGGCATTTCTACAAACATGTGGCAGACAATTTAAAGTGCAACAAAAAAATAGAACTAACTCAAATATGTTGAAGGGTGGCGGCTTTTGTGGTCGGCGTAATTGATGCTGCTCCATCTTGACATCCTTTGAGCCAAATTAAGTTAGCCATGGAAAATCTCATATTATTTTGAGTGTACTCATGCCCGCAGGATGGGTACATCTGTTTGACAGCGTATGGAAACTGCAAAAGGACATTCGGGCATTACCCTTCATAGTGAATATGCAGTGTCATCAAGATACTCTTGAGATAAGGAATAACAACATCATTTTCTCATCCGCAAGTTCGAGTTTGGCCTATCTATCATCTCCCTCATCGAACCCCTGCTCACTAACTGCTGGTTTTCTATCCTGCTTAATGGCCAATCTCATGGTTTCTTCAAATCCAGCAGAGGTTTACGACAAGGTGATCCCATTGCACCAGCCCTATTCATCCTGGCGGAAGAAGCATTAAGCTGCAGGCTGTCACGCCTATTCCTTCACAGCTATGGGGGCTTCTACCAAACCCTTAGAAGGTGCCCCAATGTCTCTCATTTACTCTTTGCCGACGACACGCTTATATTCTCTAACGGCTCTGTGCGTCACCTACGGGAACTCATGAAATTCCTTAAGAAATATGAGATTGCCTCTGGTCAACTCATTAACATTTTGAAGAGCTCCTTTGTCATCGCCAAGAATGCCACAGCTTCTCTTGAGAGATCCATTGCCCGAGTGACTGGTTTCAAGAAGGCCAACCTTCCATTCACATATCTGGGCATCCCACTTTATTCAGGCCGGCCCAAGCCGGCGCAATTCTCTTATATTCTGTCCAAGGCCACGGCTAAACTTCAAGGTTGGAAATCTAGGTTCTTGTCCGAGGGAGGCCGCCTAATCCTCATCCGACATGTCCTATGCTGTGCCTATATACACATTATCTTGCGCCGCTATCCCAGCATCTATATTCAAAGGGTTTCACAAGCTCCTTGCCAACTTCTTCTGGGGTTCATACGAGGGATCTCCTAAAAAGCACTGGAAGTCTTGGGATGTTATCTCTCGCCCCACCGACTGCGGCGGTCTGGGCGTTCTTCACCTTCCCACCATGCAGGTTACACTGAGGACGAAGCTTCTGTGGAAGGCCATTACTTCCACATCTATTTGGGCTGACTTCTTCCGTGCTAAGCATTTGCACGCCCGGCACTACTCCACAACCACATTCTCCCTCGCCCTCGCGGTGGACAAGAAACTCTGGCGGTTGGCAGCTGAGATCATCCATGCTAACCATCAGGTCTTCGCCTCCAAGGAAAGCACCCGTATCTCCTTCTGGCTGGATGTATAGGTGGGTGATGCTCTTCTTAAAGTGTTCCTGCCTCAACATATATGGTCGGCCCTGCAAGATCAATGATGCACGGTGTAGGCGGGCTTCTCTGGCAGCGCGCAAGACATGGTGGCGACTGCCCAGGTCTACTGCCCACCGGACCTGCTAGCCACCGCGTATGAGTCCCCTTCAGCCGCATACCAATGGTGTTGGACTCTCACCTCAGATGGCATCTTCTCCACCAGGTCCGTGCGCAACATGCTACTTGCCAGGTCCTCCCCGCATTGGTCTTTACTCTGGCATCAACACATCCCCGCGAAATGGTATGTGCTCCTATGGCCTCTCCTGCGTGGTTGCCTTCCGGTTGATGACGCAATCTCTGCTTGTGGCATTCCCCTCTGCTCCAAGTGTAGTTGCTGCCCAGCACCACACGCAGAGACCAGCCTCCACCTCTTCTTTCACAGCACCATAGCTAGAGATGTTTGGTCTGCCCTGTTCTCCTTCCTGCGGTTCAACAGCTCCACGACTGCATCTATTGGCTCTGCTATCTTTGAGTACCTGAGTAGTCTCCACCTTAGCACCATGGCCGGTTGTCTCTCGAGGTGCATCTTTATGGCAGCCATCTGGGAAATTTGGTTCAGCAGGAACAAGGAGCGGTTCGAAGGCCGGCCGATGCTTGCGCGCCACATCCTCTGCCGGGCCTTGCACTCTGTCCGCTCCATTACCCAGGCCCACAAGTTCAAAGGCAGATCAATCAACTTGTCTCACCGTCCGCTTCTTGCTTCTTGGGGCATCACACTCTTGGTACCACCGCCCAAGCCTCCAAGACTCATTCGATGGTTCCCTCCTCCACCTGGACGGTCGAAACTCAACGTCGATGGTGCTTTCAAGTGTGGCATGGGGTTAGCGGGGGGTGGTGGTGCTATCCGTGACTCTCATGGCCAACTCATCCTTGCATTTGCAGCTGCATATCCGCTTGTTTCCTCCAGCCTGGACGCTGAAGCACTCGCTCTCCGGGACGGCCTCTTTTGCTGCCGGGATCGCGGCATCCGCTCTGTCACCATTGAGACGGACTCTCTTGTGCTTGCGCAGATAGCTAACCGCAGGTGTTCCTGCCCTTGGCGACTTACTATTGTCATGTCTCAAGTGGCAGATTTGCTTAGGACTATTCATGTCTCCATAGTCCATGTGTTTAGGGAGGCTAATCAGCTTGCAGACATGTTGGCTGGTCATGGTTGTTTCCTGGCATCTATTTCTTTTTGGTCATCTTGGGAGGAGCTGCCCACTATTGTTAAAGGGCCCTATCGTCTAGACAAGATAGGCTAACCCTCGCTCCGTCCTTATTAGTCCTTATAACCCTTTTTGTTTATGAATGAAAATTTTCCTATCTGGCGATCGGGGGTGGAGCGCTACTTCCCTCTCTTGCAGGGCTGATCGCTCCTCCCTTCTCTTGCCTCTCAGGTATTGATTGGAGTTAAAAAAATAACATCATAAAATTTCTAAAAATGCTCCTGAGAAGAACTTGCAACTGATGCCCGTGCAATCACCTGTCATCTTTCTTATATACATTATCAACAACATCCACAGAATCTTTGGTTTGATCACCGATCAATTGCATAGATGATTCATAAAATGTTAAGCTTCCTTTGGCTAAAGATGCGGATATTGAAGGTTCAGCAACCTTTATGCCACCTCCCTTGATATTGCCTTCATAAGAATCAGGTGTCATTGGTATTTCTCTGGTGTTACTATTGTGAATTTCTGCAGCTTCTGACAGATAATCATCTGAGAACATGCCAATGGTGTCAGTGGTTTTGCCGTGCTCCACTTGACCCGCCAGGGGTGCATTGACAGACCCTGATGGACACGATTCAGTGTCTCTGTCTAAACACAAATCTGTTGGACCCAAGAAATTGACACAATCTTCTGCAGGATCAGCAAAAAAAGTCATCAACACAAATTGATGGACTACTGCAAGACTGAACTTGGACCAGAAGTTCACATTCAAGGTCCATAATGCAAGGGTTTAGAGCAGACAAATCTATTTCACTGGATGATTTCGGTGGGTTCAGATAAATAGGGACATCAACAAGAAAAACAACATGTCCAAGAACAAGAGAACCGATAATGCACCCGGATTTGTTCCTTGAGAACGTACGGGGGCATTTCTACAAACATGTGGCAGACACTTTAAATTGTAACAAAAAAATAGAAGTAACTCAAATATGTTGAAGGGTGGCGGCTTTGGTGGTCGACGTAATTGATGCTGCTCCATCTTGACATCCTTTGAGCTAAATTAAGTTAGCCATGGAAAACCTCAGATTGTTTTCAGTGTACTCATGCCCACAGGATAGGTACATCTATTTGGTAGCGTATGGAAACTGCAAAAGGACAATCGGGCATTACCCTTCATAGTGAATATGCAGTGTCTATGTCATCAAGATACTCTTGAGACAAGGAATAACAACATCATAAAATTTCTGAAAATGTTCTTGAGAAGAACTTGCAACTGATGCCCGTGCAGTTGCCTGTCATCTTTCTATATATACATTATCAGCAACATCCACAGAACCTTTGGTTTGATCACCAATCACTTGCATAGATGATTCAAAAAAATGTTAAGCTTCCTTTGGCAAAGGATGCGGATATCGAAGGTTCAGCAACCTTTGTAACGACCCAAGAATCCGATTACCGAGAAGGCCCGATAACCCGAGACTCGTACCGCCACCCACGAGCCCGAAGACTCGGAAGGATTAAAAAGATGGTGTGGAAACTACACAAGCATCACAGATAATTACAGAAATTAAACAGTTATAATATTAAGCAAGAAATAAATTAACATTTTACATGGTCCACAATAGAAATCAACAACAACAGCAACAGTAGTCCACGACTAGTACAGTGACAAGAAAGAAAGTACAGCTACACGGGGCATACCCCGACTCTGACCTCCGGCACTACCTCTGGGCACCCGCACCACGCTGCGCTCCTGACGTGCTCCCCGAAGGTGGCCTCTCACCTGAAACGCGGTGAAAACACGCAGGGAATGAGTCTCCGAACAAGACTCAGTAGGGATCATTCGAACCCTACCTCGTAAAACGAGAAACCACTACTCTAGCGGTAAGAAGGTACCTCGGAAAGGAAAGCCATGCACTCTACAGAATTAGACCCTACGGCACGCAAACTGACACACGTGCCACGGTACGAGAAGACCGAAACTCAACGGTCGAACCGCCAAAACCCGAAGGTCGGAAACACTCGACTGATAGTCTGACACTCCGTACTCGACAGGAATACCACCCACTAGAAGCACAGCCGGTAGCGTCCCCTGACGTCTTACACCGCACCGCAGGTGAACCGCCTGACGTGGTAGGTCCTACCCGAGGCGCAGACACCGAACAAGTAACCACGAACAAGTAACTAGCTGGGGTCACGCCCGTCGACGTGGGTCCAACCGCCCCCAACCACGTGTGCACACACATACCTTGCATCACTAGGTCTGGTCCTCTGACCGGTTTTCCCCCGTAGCCGGACTCTGGCTACCGACGAGGGGCCTACGGTAACCGGTCCACAAACCGTCTCGAAAGGTGGGTGCCCGTACACCACTCCCAGGTGAGACCAGCACCTCGTACTGGTGGGCTACGACTAGTGTAGGGTCACTGAAGGAGTAGACTCTCAAGTCACGGAAAACAACGATGCAACCACAGGTACAAGGAACGCTCCTTGTACCAACACCGATGCACGGTGACACAAGCCGGAGCCACCACCTCCCGGGACCCCACGGCACCCCCACGTGTAGCCCCCACATGATGCCCCGCATCAGTCGGACTACGGGTCAGCACAGGGATCGAGACTAGCTCGTCCGGGGTTCAAATCGGTAAAGAAGGGGAGTCGAGGTCACCGGAGGACCGCCTCCAGTGGTAGCGATCGACCCAGGACCGCTATCACCTGGTCGCGGTCGGCCTGGAACCGCGACCACCCTGGTGCGCGAAACTTGAAAGCGGTCGCGTGAAGACCGTCTTCACCTGGTAGCGGTCTCCTGGAGACCGCGACCAGACTCCAACGGTCAAAAACCCATCTCGAAGACCGTGCCGGACCCCAGGCTGAAAGCGGTCGCCCCCTGACCGCCACCAGCAGTCCCGAGACCGCGACCGCCTGCCGACAGCACAAGCCCCAACGCTCGAAACCTTGATGAAGGCGGTCCCCACCTGACCGCTACCTGATGAAGGCGGTTACTGGTGGACCGCTATCATCCCGGAAAATCGAGAACGGCCGGGAACGGCTAAAAACACCATTCCACGCCCCCATACCTCCACCGGAGAGGGGGAAAACAAAGGGGAAGACCCTTGGGGACCCCTAGCATGATTCTAAGCCATCAAAACACGAATCCATGCATCGAATCCATAGATCGGGCGACTCTCCCCAAAACATGGAAAAGCCCCAAACATGCTCAAAAAAGCCCCTCTCGGCCTCCCCTCGTCCTATAAAACACGGGAATGATCGACAAGAGGCTAAGGAACGTCACCCTACCTCAATGGAGCGAATGCTCCGCCGAATCACCCACGAATCGCGAAGAACGCTTTTAGAAACCTCGCCTCCCCACGCTTCCCACGCTTGCCGCACGCCCGCACGATCGTCTCTGTAATGCCCCGGAGTTTTTGGATATTTTTCGGATCATTTTAGCGGGTCTCGGAGTGTATTTTGTGCTTTACACGTGTTTTCCCCTGATGTGCCTTCGGAACTCTGTGCAGGGCGAACCGTGGCGTTCTTCGACTCCGGGACTGTACCACTGCGTTGTGCTCCTCCTAAGGATCGCAGAGGTAATTTTTCGTAATTTTCTGAATTTATCGAATTTTTGGGTTTTCCTATATATACTAACCCTTTTCTCTCTCCCCCTCTCATTCTCTCTTTCTCACTCTCTCTCTTCTCTCACGCCCTCTTTCTCCCCTCTCTTCTCCGGCGGTCGACGGAGCGAGGCGGGGGCGAGGTGGAGGTGGCGCGGGCGAGGATGCGGGCGAGGACAGGTGAGGATCGAGGCGGAGGAGGCGCGTGGGAGCTCGTGGCGCGGTCGCGAGCCGGTGAGGGTTTCACGACGTTTCTTCCCGGATCGGCGAGCTCGGGGCGCGTAATCTTCGGTGGAGGTAGGGTGATGGACCCTCAGCCCGTGTACTTCCTTTCCCGTGAGTTTCGTAGGCCGTGGTGAGCCGAGCGGGCTAAACGGGGCGTTTTGGGCAAAATGCATGATTTTGGGGTGTGAGCCGGATCTCCCGTTCTATTGTATTTTTGGGCGATCCAGGGGTTTAGATGCATGCCTAGGGGCTTGGGGAAGGTTTCCCCTTTTGTTTCCCCTTCACCTGGGGGTGAACGGGGCGTGGCATGGCTTTTCCCGCGGTTTTTACCGTTTTTGGGCGCGGACTGAGAACACGCTATACTCCAGTAGCGCGTTCTTGAAGGTCGCGCTGCCCCGACCGAGCGCGTTCATCGGAGAAGATGAACAGTATGGCGGTTCCTGTCGCGCTATAGGGCTTGGGCGCGTTCTGGACTGTCGCGCTATGGAAACATAGCGCGACCTGGCTTGTCGCGCTATAGGCTCCTAGCGGGTTCTGCTTGAACGCGCTATGAACCTATAGCGCATTCTTGAAGTGACCATCCGGGCTGCCCGGGGTGGGCGGTCTGCGGTTGATCGTACTCCCCTTGAGACGTGTGTACCTTGGACACCCAGTGGAGTTCCGTGACCGTGTTTTGGGGTGTCTGGAGGTTTCGTTTACCTCGTTTTGCGTGCCCGTGCGCTTAAAGGTCCGGGTGACCTTTTGGCGTCCGTTCGCATTGTGTTGGTCTCCGGTCGACCCGGTTGGGACCCAGTGGTCGACATCCGGCCTTGTGAGTATCCTGGACACCCCCTGGGTTCTGTGTCCGTGTGTTTGGGGTGTCGGGAGGGACTGTGTTTCCTCGATTAACGTGCCCGTAGGTGTAGTGGGTCCGGGTGACCCCATGTGTCCCGGGCTTTCGTATTACGCTTGATCGAGTCACCGTGTGTCGGTGGGTGCGGTGGGGTCTCCCCCGCATATTGTGGGTTCCTTTGGAAGGCGATTCCCGTGTGGGCCATGTGCTTTGGCCTTGGACTGCGAGTCCAGTTGTCCGGCCTGGGGCTGGAGGTTTCCCGCTTGCTACAAGATGGGAAATCGACATGGCGGCTTGTGTGCTGCCCTGGGAATCGTGCTTCTGTGTTTTTCTGTGTGGCCCGTGTGGGTGGCCTTAGTCCTTTGCATTCCCTTCCCGAGGGAGTGGTCTTGGCGACTCGTGTGTTGTCTCGATACTCGTGCTACCGTGGTTTTAGACCTAGAGATTGGACTAGATTGACGGCCTTGTGCTGTCACGTGCAACGGTCTTGACCCCGAGTCTTGTGACTCAAGGAACGTTGGGTGTAGTGCGTTTAGAGGACTGTCCAGAGTCCAGTGGCTTAGCGCCACTTGAGTTTTCTCGACTCTAGCGCACGGTGCGTGCGTGGCCGTGGACTGTGAGTCCCGTTTCTTCTCCGACTGTGGTCACCGTGCGACGGGGCCGGTACGTGTGGTGGTCCCCGTACGTCGTCGGATTCGGACGTTGTTTTCCGTTGACTTGAGAGTCTACTCCTTCAGTGACCCTCCACTAGTCGTAGCCTACCAGTACGGGTGTGCTGGTCGCACCAGGGAGTGGTGTACGGGCTTACCCTTAGAGGCGGTTTGTGGACCGGTTGCCGTCGGGCCCCACGTCTTGCAGCCAGAGTCCGGCTGAGGGGAAAACCGGTCAGAGGGCCAGACCAGGGACGCGCGGTCTGTGTGTGCACACGTGGTTGGGGGCGGTTGGACCCACGTCGACGGGCGTGACCCCAGCTAGTCACTTGTTTGTGGTTACTTGTACGGTGTTCGCGCCTCGGGTACGACCTACCACGTCAGGCGGTTCACCTGCGGTGCGGTATAAGACGTCAGGGGATGTAATATCCCGGACCTTTCGGATCCTTCTTCGTGGGTCCCGGATCTGGTTTTTGGAGCGTCCAGCTCTGTTGTTTCCGAAATTTCGTTTCGGACATCTTTCGTGTTCAGATCGGCCCGATCCGGAGTCGTTTCGGAGGCCCGGAGGCGTTCCGCGGCTTTTTCATGTGGGTTTTCCGATTCCCGGTGTGTGTTTCGGCTTTTCCTTCGGACGCTCGCTGCGGGTTAACTGGGCCGTTCACCCGGGCACGAGTGGTACCGTTGTGATCGGTGCGTTCCGAGGATTCCAGAAATGTATTTTTCTATTTTTTGGTATTTTTCCGAAAATTCGGATTTTCTATAAAACCTAATCCTTTTTCTTTTCTTTTTCCCTTTTCTCTTTCTTCTTCCTCTTCCTCTCTCTCGCGACCGTGAGCCCCTCTCTCTCCCTCTCTCCCATTCGGACGCGGCGAGCCCCTCTCCGGCTACGGACGGCGGCGGGGCGACGGCGCGGACGCGTGGGCGACGGTGAGACGATCTCGTGGGCGTGCGGCAAGCGTGGGGAGCGTGGGGAGTTCGTGAAGCTTCGAGCATTCTTCGTGATTCGTGATCGATCCGGCGGAGCATTCGCTCCATCGAGGTAGGGTGACGTTCCTTAGCCTCATGCCGATCTTTTCCGCGATTTATAGGCCGCGGGGAGGCCGAGAGGGGATCATTTGAGCGTTTTTGGGTTTTTCCATGATTTGGGGAGAGCTCGCCCGATCTATGGATTCAATGCATGGATTCGTGTTTTGAGGGCTTAGAATCATGCTAGGGGTCCCCAGGGGTCTTCCCCTTTGTTTTCCCCCTCTCCTATGGAGGCATGGGGGCGTGGTTAGAATTTTTGGGCGTTCTTACCGTTTTCGGCCGCGGACTGAGAACGCGCTATACTCCAGTAGCGCGTTCTTGAATGTCGCGCCGCCCCGACCGAGCGCGTTCATCGGAGAAGATGAACAGTTTGGCGGTTCGTGTCGCGCTATGGGGTCCTAGCACGATCATCATTGTCGCGCTAGGAGGACCTAGCGCGATGGTCCCTGTCGCGCTAGGGTTCCCTAGCGCGATAGTTCGTGTCGCGCTATGGGGCCATAGCGCGACATCCCTTGTTGCGCTAGGGGAGCCTAGTGCGACATGCCCTGTCGCGCTAGGTATCCCTAGCGCGATTTGGTTCGTTGTTGGGTGTTCCCCTTGGGCCGTGTGTGCGTCCCGGGCACCCCGTGGAGTTCCGTGACCGTGTCTTTGGTGTCCGGAAGTCCCGTTTGCCTCGGTCAGGCGTTTGACCGTGGGCAGTGCGTCTGTTTCTTTTCCGACCATGGTCACCGTGCGACGGAGCTAGTGCGTGGGGTGATTCCCACACGTTGTCGGACTCGGACGTCGTTTTCCGTTGACTCGAGAGTCTACTCCTTCAGTGACCCTCCACTAGTCGTAGCCTACTAGTACGCGGGTGCTAGTCGCACCAGGGAGTGGTGTACGGGCCGACCTTTCGAGACGGTTTGTGGACCGGTTACCGTTGGGCCCCACGTCTTGTAGCCAGAGTCCGGCTGAGGGGAAAACCGGTCAGAGGGCCAGACCAGGGACGCGCGGTCTGTGTGTGCACACGTGGTTGGGGGTGGTTGGACCCACGTCGACGGGCGTGACCCCAGCTAGTCACTTGTTTGTGGTTACTTGTACGGTGTTTGCGCCTCGGGTAGGACCTACCACGTCAGGCGGTTCACCTGCGGTGGGTGTAAGACGTCAGGGGACGCTACCGGCTGTGCTTCTAGTGGGTGGTACTCCTGTCGAGTACGGAGTGTCAGACTGTCAGTCGTGTGTTTCCGACCTTCGGGTTTGACGGTTCGACCGTTGAGTTTCGGTCTTCTCGTACCGTGGCACGTGTGTCGGTTTGCGTGCCGTAGGGTCTAGTTCTGTAGAGTACAGGGCTTTCCTTCCCGAGGTACTTTCCTACCGCTAGTGTAGTGGTTTCTCGTTTTACGAGGTAGGGTTCGAGTGATCCCTACTGAGTCTTGTTCTGAGACTCATTCCCTGCGTGTTTTCACCGTGTTTCAGGTGAGGCGCCACCTTCGGGGAGCGCGTCAGGAGCGCAGCGTGGTGCGGGTGCCCAGAGGTAGTGCCAGAGGTCAGAGCCGGGGGATGTCCCGTGTAGCTGTACTTTCCTTTCTTGTCACTGTACTAGTCGTGGACTGCTGTTATTCTTGTTCTTTATTGTGGACCATGTAAATTGTTAATTTATTTCCTGCTTAATATTATAACTGTTTAATTTCTGCAATTATTTGTGATACTTGTGTAGTTTCCACACCATCCTTTTAACCCTTCCGAGTCTTCGGGCTCGTGGGTGGCGGTGCGAGTCTCGGGTTATCGGGCCTTCCCGGTAATCGGATTCTCGGGTCGTTACAGCTGGTATCAGAGCGCGGTTGTGGAATTACATGAGAATCATAGGTAATTGTAGTGGTCCACTAGTCCACAACGATGATGTACAGGTGACGCTGGCGTTGGGCACCGCGTGTTTTATTCTGACATTGCCGTTTCCGTGTTTTCTGTCTTGTGCTTCAGGAGCGAGTATGGCGCCGAGGAGGAGTTCTCGCTCTCAGCAGGGGCAGTCGGCTGGAGGTCAGGAGATCCAGCAGGGGGTCCAAAGGGACCAGGAGGAGCATAGCAGAGTTCCGGGAGCTACCGAGGCCGCGGATGCTGCGAGAGCTCCGGGGGCCGAGGATTTCTTCCGTGGCATGTACCATCTCATGTCTCAGCAGTTTGGCGGAGAGGCTGCTGAGGGCTCGTTTGTCAGGGGTGGCCCAGGCCGAGCGGTGAGGGACTTCATGCAGTTCCATCCACCTTACTTTAGCGGCCAGGCAGACCCTGATGCGGCTCGTGATTGGCTTGATGAGATGGAGCGGGTGTTCAGTTCTGCGAAGAGCACTGCCGAGGACAGAGTGGTGTTGGCCTACAACCAGTTGCAGGGTACGGCTCGGAGGTGGTGGTCTTCCGAGTGGAAGACGTCCTTTCAGCTTCGTCCACTTGAGCAGATCGAGTGGGATGACTTTGTCAGTGCTTTCGAGCGTACGTACTGTCCAGACGTCGTTGCTACGCAGCGGATGCGGGAGTTTCTGGAGCTGGTGCAGGGTGACATGTCCGTGTTGCAGTACAGGGCCCGATTTGTCGAGCTGGGTCGGTACGCACCTCATATCATGGAGCATGAGAGGGTGAGGACCGCGCAGTTTGTGCAGGGCTTGAGGCTGGAGCTGAGGCACCATTTGATCGCGAATGGGGCCACTGATCTAGAGACGGCGTCTCGTGTTGCGATTTCCCTGGAGATGGATATGCAGAGGACTCGAGGACCGATCAGCCAGGGGCAGTCTTTGTCAGGTCGCAGCCAGCAGTCGGCTAACCAGCAGCAGGGTTCCTTCCAGCATGGGATGAGTGGTCCAGGAGTGCCGGCACATGCAGCTTCGGTGACAGGATCTGCGTCCTTCGGCTCGAAGGTCAAGAAGTTCTTCAAGAAGGGGTTCGGAAAGAAGAAGTCCAGAGATCAGGGGCAGGCTTCATCGGGCAGTGTACAGCAGCCGATTACTTTACAGCGTCAGGGATCAGTGGGTGGATCGCGAGGACCTTGTCCACGGTGTGGTGGGACCCACCCAAGCAGGCAGTGCACGGTGCCGATTATCTGTTTTCGGTGTGACCAGCCATGGCACATGGCGCGTGACTGTCCTCAGAGGCCGCCGCAGCAGCAGGTTCCCCAGCAGCAGCAGCAGCAGGGACAGTATCCGCCGCTACCCAGGTCAGCTAGAGTGGGAGGCAGGCAGAGGGCTCGTGGCCAGATCACGCACTTGACCAGGGCAGAGGCAGTGGCGTCGCAGCTCGTGGAAGGTACCGTTCAGATTTTGGGTTGTGCGGCTCGAGTTTTATTCGATTCTGGCGCGTCTCATTCGTTTATTTCGGAGGATTTCGCGTCGAGCGTCGAGGAGCCGGTGACCCAGTTGTCCTGTGATTTGGCAGTGGAGTTACCTTCGGGTGATTTTATGGTCACTCCGTATTGCTTCGACCAGGTTCCGGTGTGGATCGATGGGCGGAGTATGCCAGGCAGGTTGTATGCGTTGCAGCTTCGGGATTACGACGTGATTCTAGGCATGGATTGGCTCGAGACTCATGGAGCGGTGGTGGATTGTGGAATGAAGAGGGTCTACTTCCAGCATCTCAGCAAGAGGACCTTCTATTTCCAAGGTATCCGTTCCGCCTCTTCTCGATTCCTTATCTCTGCTATTCGAGCCCGTCGATTGCTTGATTCTGGTTGTCAGGGTTTTCTCGCGTCAGTGGTTGTGTCTGACCGGATGGAGCCGGATGTCGAGGACATTGCGGTGGTGTGCGAGTTTCCCGATGTTTTTCCTGAGGAGTTGCCTGGATTACCTCCCCAGCGGGAGATCGATTTCGTGATCGAGGTTGTACCTGGTACGGGACCTTTGGCGAAGGCTCCCTACCGTATGGCCCCCGCTGAGTTGAGGGAGTTGAGAGCGCAGTTGCAAGAACTGCTGGTCAAGGGGTACATTCGTCCTAGCTTTTCCCCTTGGGGTGCGCCCGTGTTGTTCGTGAAGAAGAAGGACGATAGTCTGCGGCTATGCATTGACTATCGGCAGCTGAATGAAGTGACCATTAAGAACAAGTATCCGCTGCCGCGGATTGATGATTTGTTCGACCAGCTTCAGTCTGCGCGAGTGTTCTCGCGGATTGATTTGCGGTCCGGTTACTATCAGCTGAGGATTCGTGAGTCCGATGTGGAGAAGACTGCGTTCAGTACGAGGTACGGGCATTATGAGTTTCTGGTGATGCCGTTTGGGCTCACCAATGCCCCAGCAGCCTTCATGGACTTGATGCAGAGGGTGTTTCATCCGTATTTGGACCAGTTCGTGGTCATCTTCGTGGATGACATCCTTGTTTATTCGCAGTCTGCTGAGGAGCACGCGTACCATTTGGGTGTGGTGTTGCAGACGTTGCGAGATCACCAGTTGTATGCGAAGCTCAGCAAGTGCGAGTTTTGGCTCTGCGAGGTGCACTTTCTGGGGCACGTGATTTCTGGTGATGACATTTCCGTGGATCCCGCCAAGGTCGAGGCAGTGATGTAGTGGCCGATGCCGAGGTCGGTGACGGAGATCCGGAGTTTCTTGGGGCTTGCGGGTTATTATCGTCGGTTTATCCAGGATTTTTCTCGCATTGCGACCCCGATGACGAGGCTCACGCGGAAGGATGTGCCTTTCGTTTGGTCCGAGGAGTGTGAGCAGAGCTTCAGTGAACTGAAGAGATTGCTCACCTCGGCTCCGGTGTTGGTTCTACCTTCTGGGTCAGGAGGTTTCGTGGTGTGTACAGATGCTTCCGGCGTCGGATTGGGTGCTGTTCTGATGCAGCATGGTAGAGTGGTGGCTTATGCATCTCGGCAGCTAAAGCCCCATGAGGAGAACTACCCTACCCATGACCTTGAGTTGGCGGCGGTGATCTTCGCGCTGAAGATCTGGAGGCATTATCTGTACGGTGAGAAGTTCGAGGTGTTCACTGACCATCGGAGTTTGAGGTATGTGTTCTCACAGAGAGATCTGAACCTCAGACAGAGGCGTTGGATGGAGTTCATGAAGGACTATGACTTCACCCTGTCTTATCAGCCGGGCAGGATGAATGTCGTCGCCGATGCCTTGAGTCAGAAGGTGGCGGTCAGTACCTTGATGTTGAGGAGGTGGAGGCTCTGGGAACAGGTGCCCGAAGTATCTTTCAGGCTCAAGATTCCCCAGGAGCCAGGGTTGGCAGTGCTTGCGAGTCTGACTGTCACTCCTGCTATCCGTCGTCAGGTGACAGAGGCTCAGCATGCGGACCCTGAGTTGCCCCGGATTCTTGCGATGGATGACGTAGAGCTCGGCGAGGATGGTGCTGCGAGGTTTCATGGCAGGCTGTACGTCCCAGCGGAGGAGCAGGTTCATCGTGCGGTGTTACGCGAGGCTCATGGGAGCAGGTACACTGTACACCCGGGTGCGACGAAGATGTATCGGAACTTGTGGAGGCAGTTCTGGTGGCCTGGCATGAAGAGAGATGTCGCAGAGGTTGTGGCCAGGTGCCTGATCTGTCAGCAGGTGAAGGCAGAGCATCAGCGACCAGGCGGTACTCTCCAACCATTGGATGTTCCTGCTTGGAAGTGGGACCATGTGACCACGGATTTTGTGGTGGGGTTACCGAGGACCCCGACTGGGCAGGACAGTATTTGGTTGCTGGTGGATCGGCTGACGAAGGTGACGCGGCTGTTACCGGTCAAGGTCAGCTGGAGCGTGTCCAGGTTGGCTCGTCTGTATGTGGAGCGGATCGTGCCGTTGCATGGGATTCCCATTTCGATCGTGTCGGATCGAGATCCGCGCTTCACTTCTGGATTCTGGAGGGGTTTCCAGCGAGCTCTTGGCACGGAGTTGGCGTTTAGCTCGGCGTATCATCCACAGTCAGATGGTCAGTCTGAGAGGACCATTCAGACCTTGGAGGACATGCTGAGATCCTGCTGCCTGGAGTGGCAGGGGAGTTGGAGTCATCACCTACCGTTGGTGGAGTTTGCCTATAACAACAGCTATCATTCGAGCATCGGCATGGCTCCTTATGAGGCATTGTATGGGCGTCCTTGTCGGACTCCACTTGATTGGTTTGAGGTGGGTGAGCGTGTTTTGACGGGACCGGAATTGGTGCAGCAATGTGTGGATGTTGTGCACCTGGTTCTTCAGAACATGTTGGCGGCCCAGAGTCGGCAGAAGAGCTATGCTGACCGTAGGCGGCAGCCTCTCGAGTTCGCCGTGGGCGATCGTGTGTTCTTGAGAGTTTCTCCGATGAAGGGGGTGATGCGTTTTGGACGGCGTGGGAAGCTGAGTCCCCGCTATATTGGTCCTTTCGTGATTGTGGAGCGCATCGGTGAGGTTGCTTACCGGTTGCAGTTACCTCCTGAGTTGGCGTCGGTGCATGACGTGTTCCACGTCTCGATGTTGCGGAAGTATATGCCCGATGACTCTCATGTGCTCGAGTTTTCCATTTGGCCTGAGGTGACTCCAGATCTTTCTCTCCCATAGTTTCCGATCCGCGTGGAGGATAGGCGAGAGCAGCGCCTGCGGAACAAGGTCATTCCCTTGGTAAAGGTCGTGTGGCAGCGACACTCTGGTGGTGAGGCTTTGTGGGAACGTGAGGACGAGATGCGTCAGCAGTTCCCGTATCTGTTTGAGCGAGTCTTCCTCTTCTTTCCCCTTTGGTTGTTCTCAATTTCGACGACGAAATTCCTTAAGGGGGGAGGGCTGTAATATCCCGGACCTTTCGGATCCTTCTTCGTGGGTCCCGGATCTAGTTTTCGGAGCGTCCAGCTCTGTTGTGTCCGAAATTTCATTTCGGACATCTTTCGTGTTCGGATCGGCGCGATCCGGAGTCGTTTCGGAGGCCCGGAGGCGTTCCGCGGCTTTTTCGTGTGGGTTTTCTGATTCCCGGTGTGTGTTTCGGCTTTTCCTTCGGACGCTCGCTGCGGGTTAACTGGGCCGTTCACCCGGGCACGAGTGGTACCGTTGTGATCGGTGCGTTCCGAGGATTCCAGAAATGTATTTTTCTATTTTTCGGTATTTTTCCGAAAATTCGGATTTTCTATAAAACCTAATCCTTTTTCTTTTCTTTTTCCCTTTTCTCTTTCTTCTTCCTCTTCCTCTCTCTCGCGACCGTGAGCCCCTCTCTCTCCCTCTCTCCCATTCGGACGCGGCGAGCCCCTCTCCGGCTACGGACGGCGGCGGGGCGACGGCGCGGACACGTGGGCGACGGTGAGACGATCTCGTGGGCGTGCGGCAAACGTGGGGAGCGTGGGGAGTTCGTGAAGCTTCGAGCATTCTTCGTGATTCGTGATCGATCCGGCGGAGCATTCGCTCCATCGAGGTAGGGTGACGTTCCTTAGCCTCATGCCGATCTTTTCCGCGATTTATAGGCCGCGGGGAGGCCGAGAGGGGATCATTTGAGCGTTTTTGGGGTTTTCCATGATTTGGGGAGAGCTCGCCCGATCTATGGATTCAATGCATGGATTCGTGTTTTGAGGGCTTAGAATCATGCTAGGGGTCCCCAGGGGTCTTCCCCTTTGTTTTCCCCCTCTCCTATGGAGGCATGGGGGCGTGGTTAGAATTTTTGGGCGTTCTTACCGTTTTCGGCCGCGGACTGAGAACGCGCTATACTCCAGTAGCGCGTTCTTGAATGTCGCGCCGCCCCGACCGAGCGCGTTCATCGGAGAAGATGAACAGTTTGGCGGTTCGTGTCGCGCTATGGGGTCCTAGCACGATCATCATTGTCGCGCTAGGAGGACCTAGCGCGATGGTCCCTGTCGCGCTAGGGTTCCCTAGCGCGATAGTTCGTGTCGCGCTATGGGGCCATAGCGCGACATCCCTTGTTGCGCTAGGGGACCCTAGCGCGACATGCCCTGTCGCGCTAGGTATCCCTAGCGCGATTTGGTTCGTTGTTGGGTGTTCCCCTTGGGCCGTGTGTGCGTCCCGGGCACCCCGTGGAGTTCCGTGACCGTGTCTTTGGTGTCCGGAAGTCCCGTTTGCCTCGGTCAGGCGTTTGACCGTGGGCAGTGCGTCTGTTTCTTTTCCGACCATGGTCACCGTGCGACGGAGCTAGTGCGTGGGGTGATTCCCACACGTTGTCGGACTCGGACGTCGTTTTCCGTTGACTCGAGAGTCTACTCCTTCAGTGACCCTCCACTAGTCGTAGCCTACTAGTACGCGGGTGCTAGTCGCACCAGGGAGTGGTGTACGGGCCGACCTTTCGAGACGGTTTGTGGACCGGTTACCGTTGGGCCCCACGTCTTGCAGCCAGAGTCCGGCTGAGGGGAAAACCGGTCAGAGGGCCAGACCAGGGACGCGCGGTCTGTGTGTGCACACGTGGTTGGGGGCGGTTGGACCCACGTCGACGGGCGTGACCCCAGCTAGTCACTTGTTTATGGTTACTTGTACGGTGTTTGCGCCTCGGGTAGGACCTACCACGTCAGGCGGTTCACCTGCGGTGCGGTGTAAGACGTCAGGGGACGCTACCGGCTGTGCTTCTAGTGGGTGGTACTCCTGTCGAGTACGGAGTGTCAGACTGTCAGTCGTGTGTTTCCGACCTTCGGGTTTGACGGTTCGACCGTTGAGTTTCGGTCTTCTCGTACCGTGGCACGTGTGTCGGTTTGCGTGCCGTAGGGTCTAGTTCTGTAGAGTACAGGGCTTTCCTTCCCGAGGTACTTTCCTACCGCTAGTGTAGTGGTTTCTCGTTTTACGAGGTAGGGTTTGAGTGATCCCTACTGAGTCTTGTTCTGAGACTCATTCCCTGCGTGTTTTCACCGTGTTTCAGGTGAGGCGCCACCTTCGGGGAGCGCGTCAGGAGCGCAGCGTGGTGCGGGTGCCCAGAGGTAGTGCCAGAGGTCAGAGCCGGGGGATGCCCCGTGTAGCTGTACTTTCCTTTCTTGTCACTGTACTAGTCGTGGACTGCTGTTATTCTTGTTCTTTATTGTGGACCATGTAAATTGTTAATTTATTTCCTGCTTAATATTATAACTGTTTAATTTCTGCAATTATTTGTGATACTTGTGTAGTTTCCACACCATCCTTTTAACCCTTCCGAGTCTTCGGGCTCGTGGGTGGCGGTGCGAGTCTCGGGTTATCGGGCCTTCCCGGTAATCGGATTCTCGGGTCGTTACAGGGGACGCTACCGGCTGTGCATCTAGTGGGCGGTACTCCTGTCGAGTACGGAGTGACAGACTACCAGTTTTCGTGGCTTTGACCTTCGGGTTTTCGGTCGTGTCGACCGTTGAGTCCTTCGGCTGTTTTGCCGTGGCGCGTGTGTTGGTCTTCGCGTCGTGAGTCTAGCGCTAGTGGCTTTATCGAGGTTCCGTCTTGTGGTGCGGTACCCGCGATCGGATGGTCGGGGTTGCACCTTGGACAGCGTGTCCAGGTCGGCCGTGTCCGGGGGACAGGCCACTGCGGCGTGGTTGCCGTGTGTTCTTACTTCGGTAGGTGATACTAGCGTGGTTTGGTAGCTTCGTCTGCGTGATCGAGGTGTACCTTCCGGTACAGTAGGAGTAGCTGTAGTGCCGAGTTTTTGACCGGCCGCCGGTTTGCTGTTCCTGCTGTAGTTGTAGCTCCTTTCCGCTACCGCCGTTGTTTCCGGTTGGGGTTCCGCGGGATCCCTGCTGAGTCTCTGTTCTGGAGACTCATTCCCTGCTTTTCAGGTGTAGCTGTTCTTCCTCGAGGTTCGAGGGTGCGGAGCGGAGGTTCTCAGTTGCCAGCTTGTCGGGCCGAGTGTTCACTTGGCATGTGGTACGCTTTACTGCTTTAGACTGTACTTTCTGTTGGACTGGACTCTGTTGTAGTTGTTTATTTATTTCTATTAATTGTTGAAATTGTCCTGCTTTATTTCCTATTTCTTTGTGCCTCCACACTCCTTTTAGCCCTTCCGAGCCCTCCCGGCTCGTGGACGGCGGTGCGAGTCTCGGGTTATCGGGCCTTCCGGGTAATCGGATTCTCGGGTCGTTACAGCTGGTATCAGAGCCAGGTTGTGGACGTACATAGGAATTCGAAACATTGCAGTGATCAGAGTCCGTAAGGTCCAGTACAGTCTGCAGCTGGCTTAGGGTTTCGTGCTTGTTTTCCGCCTTGTTTCTCGCTTGAGAGCTTGAGTGCGCTGTGCGGCGCTGTGAAGGTGGTTGCTGTCCGCGGCTTTCGTGCCAGCATGGGGTCTAAGGATCGAGGTCGAGAGCCTTCTCCCTCATCGGAGGTGACCCTGGTTGTGCTGTGTTGGGCAAAGGTTGCTGGCAGGCGTGAGCTCGCGGTGCTGCATTCGAGGAATCTGCGGCGTGGTCAGGTGGCTGGAGAGGATTTTTCGTGGTTTAGTGGCCGTGAGTGTGCTCTGAGGGAGCTGCTGTCGGTGTTGGCCACTCCAGCTTGAGGTTTGTCCAGCTCCTGAGGCGTTTTGATCGAGAGGTGTGCTCGGGTGAGCGGAATAACTTCTGGGTGAGCTGCTATTTCGTCGAGCCTGGTGTTCCTGTCGTGCTCTGTGGCGTCAGAAATGACGTGTCGGTCCTGATTGTTCTGCTGATTTCGAGGCAGGATTTGGCAGAGATGTCCCGTTAAGTCTTTGCTCCTGCGCTTATGTCAGTGGATGGGTTGTGTTCGCTCTGGAGTTGGCTTGAGATGTGAAGGCTCCGCGGCGAGTTCGGGACTCGAGGATGAGCGTCGGCGGTTGTCGTTGTGGCTCGTGTTGCGGCTCTTAGCATGTCGTGTTGCAGTTCGAGGAATTGCAGCGGTGGTGCATCGAGAGATGATGTGATTGTGGTCTGACGTGACACTCGTCGAGTGTGTCGGAGGCGCTGACCTGATGGAAGCGATGGTTTTCCTTGGTGCTGTTTCCAGCATGTGCGCAAGGTTTGAGGTCAGGTCGAGCGTGGAGTTCTTCCGTTGGTCGGAAGTGTGTTGGTTTCTCCTTTGGTTGGAGAGATTGTGTTGGGCTAAGGATCGTCGTCTTGCAGTGTGTTCGGATTGGTTGGCCTTTTGTGCCATGAAGTCTGTGCAAGACGTGCTCCTTGTCTTGGCAAGGTGGTTGCCTGTGAGAAGTCGTGTCCATTCCCTTGTCGTGTGAGGGTGCTGGCGCTATTCCGGAAGGACGAGTGCTGGTTGGGCGGTGTTTGCTTTCTCGGCTGTGCGCGCGGATCTGAGTGCGCAGCGGAAGCGTGGTGGGCTTGTGACCCACTAGTTCAGGATCGTAGCGTTGGTTGCTACGGGCGGATTCCTGAGTTCGTGTTGAGCATCGGATGATGGGTTCCTCGGTGTGAAACGTGTTGTTGCCGTGCCGTTGCTCGAGATTTGGTGGTTCTTGGCACTGGCAAGATGGAGTGTTGAGAAAAAAGCTGGCTAGTGTGCCGCATGAGTACCCTGTTCCTGTGTTGGAAGCCGTGTCAGGCGTCGGTGTTGGACCTGGATGAGGTTGTTGAGGATGTCGCCTGACGGAGGTCGAGGACGTGTTGGTCGGAGTCGGTGGCTTGGTGTCCGACTTGTGTTCCCAATCATGTCCTCGGTTGAGATCGTGCTTTGAGGATGTGATCTCTGGCAGGCTTGGGCTCCCGTTGGTTCTACGGTCTTGTCGGATTGTGACAGTGAGATGGTTATTGCTTAGGGACCCGTGAGCACTGTTCAGGTGGTGTCCCGTGGCTCTGTGGTAAGGGCGGAATCGGGATTGGCAGGTGTCCACTTGCATTGATCGAAGGATTTGATGAGACCAGATGGATGAGTGACGCCTTAGGGCAGAGGCCTTTTGTGAGATTGGCGTCGGATTGGTGGTCCTTGATAGGACGTTGGTGTCGCAATGGTTATCCCTGGTTTGGTGACCAGCGTGGGATGGTTCCCCTGTAAGTCTGAGTCCAGTGAGGTGATGACTGAAGACACCAGGATCCATCATTTGGTTTCGTTGTGCTCCCCGAGAGGGTCGAGTTGGCGTGATGTTCGAGCTCGGATGCGGTGTCCGAGAGGGGTGCTGCTCGAGATGCGGCTTCAGTCTGTGTGTGTGAGTCGACGGATGGCTTGCCGAGGTTTGGAATGTTTCCTTTGGACCCGGTCGAGGACCAGGAAAGAAGGAAGAACTTGAGCGAGCGGTTGGTGACCGTCGGCGTGTGGTCTTTTCAGAGACAGAAGATGCTGGTTGTTGGGGCTCGAGCGTGGCGAGAGCCGTGTGCCAGCGAGACCCTTGGTGGTCATTTCTGTGATGTGCCTTTCAGGATGGGATCTGGGCCTTTTTGAAGTTTGTCTTCTGACAAGAGTTGACACAGTGTTATGTCCGGCTTTCGGCTTGCCATGTGTGAGGTGTTTCTTGGTGCTGAGCCGATGTTCTGATTGCGGTCTGCGGATAGGACTGCTTGAGCTGGTGGAGGCTCTGTCTTGGTTGCTCCCTTGAGGAGGGTGTGCGACCTGTCAGCTGGTTGTGAAGCTGATGTGCGATTTATCTACTGACCATTGGATGGATCAGTAGTTGTTCCTCGTGTCGAGGGTGTGCTTCCTCGGTGGGCGAGATCGTGGCTGCGGCGCCATGGTGGATTCTCGTGGTGTCTAAGGTGACGCTGGACTGTGTCCTCTGGTATATGCCTGCTCTGTTGGCCAGTGTGCTTGGCGCGAGGAGCGAGGTGTTGTTTGTGATTATAAGTCTGGCTGTGTCCCTCATGATCGGTGTTTTCGTGAGAATCGAGGTTTTTCTGTGCTGGGGCCCTGACAGCGTGTCAGTTGGTTCAGTGTTCTTCCCCTGGGACGTCGTGCTAGGTCCTGAATTTCGAGGACGAAATTCCTTTAAGGGGGGAGGGCTGTAATGCCCCGGAGTTTTCGGATATTTTTTGGATCATTTTAGCGGGTCTCGGAGTGTATTTTGTGCTTTACACGTGTTTTCCCCTGATGTGCCTTCGGAACTCTGTGCAGGGCGAACCGTGGCGTTCTTCGACTCCGGGACTGTACCACTGCGTTGTGCTCCTCCTAAGGATCGCAGAGGTAATTTTTCATAATTTTCTGAATTTATCGAATTTTCGGGTTTTCCTATATATACTAACCCTTTTCTCTCTCCCCCTCTCATTCTCTCTTTCTCACTCTCTCTCTTCTCTCATGCCCTCTTTCTCCCCTCTCTTCTCCGGCGGCCGACGGAGCGAGGCGGGGGTGAGGTGGAGGTGGCGCGGGCGAGGATGCGGGCGAGGACAGGTGAGGATCGAGGCGGAGGAGGCGCGTGGGAGCTTGTGGCGCGGTCGCGAGCCGGTGAGGGTTTCACGGCGTTCCTTCGCGGATCGGCGAGCTCGGGGCGCATAATCTTCGGTGGAGGTAGGGTGATGGACCCTCAGCCCGTGTACTTCCTTTCCCGTGAGTTTCGTAGGCCGTGGTGAGCCGAGCGGGCTAAACGGGGCGTTTTGGGCAAAATGCATGATTTTGGGGTGTGAGCCGGATCTCCTGTTCTATTGTGTTTTTGGGCGATCCAGGGGTTTAGATGCATGCCTAGGGGCTTGGGGAAGGTTTCCCCTTTTGTTTCCCCTTCACCTGGGGGTGAACGGGGCGTGGCATGGCTTTTCCCGCGGTTTCTACCGTTTTTGGGCGCGGACTGAGAACGCGCTATACTCCAGTAGCGCGTTCTTGAAGGTCGCGCTGCCCCGACCGAGCGCGTTCATCGGAGAAGATGAACAGTATGGCGGTTCCTGTCGCGCTATAGGGCTTGGGCGCGTTCTGGACTGTCGCGCTATGGAAACATAGCGCGATCTGGCTTGTCGCGCTATAGGCTTCTAGCGGGTTCTGCTTGAACGCGCTATGGACCTATAGCGCGTTCTTGAAGTGACCATCCGGGCTGCCCGGGGTGGGCGGTCTGCGGTTGATCGTACTCCCCTTGGGACGTGTGTACCTTGGACACCCAGTGGAGTTCCGTGACCGTGTTTTGGGGTGTCTGGAGGTTTCATTTACCTCGTTTCGCGTGCCCGTGCACTTAAGGGTCCGGGTGACCTTTTGGCATCCGTTCGCATTGTGTTGGTCTCCGGTCGACCCGGTTGGGACCCAGTGGTCGACCTCCAGCCTTGTGAGTATCCTGGACACCCCCTGGGTTCTATGTCCGTGTGTTTGGGGTGTCGGGAGGGACTGTGTTTCCTCGATTAACGTGCCCGTAGGTGTAGTGGGTCCGGGTGACCCCATGTGTCCCGGGCTTTCGTATTACGCTTGATCGAGTCACCGTGTGTCGGTGGGTGCGGTGGGGTCTCCCCCGCATATTGTGGGTTCCTTTGGAAGGCGATTCCCGTGTGGGCCATGTGCTTTGGCCTTGGACTGCGAGTCCAGTTGTCCGGCCTGGGGCTGGAGGTTTCCCGCTTGCTACAAGATGGGAAATCGACATGGCGGCTTGTGTGCTGCCCTGGGAATCGTGCTTCTGTGTTTTTCTGTGTGGCCCGTGTGGGTGGCCTTAGTCCTTTGCATTCCCTTCCCGAGGGAGTGGTCTTGGCGACTCGTGTGTTGTCTCGATACTCGTGCTACCGTAGTTTTAGACCTAGAGATTGGACTAGATTGACGGCCTTGTGCTGTCACGTGCAACGGTCTTGACCCCGAGTCTTTTGACTCAAGGACCGTTGGGTGTAGTGCGTTTAGAGGACTGTCCAGAGTCCAGTGGCTTAGCGCCACTTGAGTTTTCTCGACTCTAGCGCACGGTGCGTGCGTGGCCGTGGACTGTGAGTCCCGTTTCTTCTCCGACTGTGGTCACCGTGCGACGGGGCCGGTACGTGGGGTGGTCCCCGTACGTCGTCGGATTCGGACGTTATTTTCTGTTGACTTGAGAGTCTACTCCTTCAGTGACCCTCCACTAGTCGTAGCCTACCAGTACGCGTGTGCTGGTCGCACCAGGGAGTGGTGTACGGGCTTACCCTTAGAGGCGGTTTGTGGACCGGTTGCCGTCGATCCCCACGTCTTGCAGCCAGAGTCCGGCTGAGGGGAAAACCGGTCAGAGGGCCAGACCAGGGACGCGCGGTCTGTGTGTGCACACGTGGTTGGGGGAGGTTGGACCCACGTCGACGGGCGTGACCCCAGCTAGTCACTTGTTTGTGGTTACTTGTACGGTGTTCGCGCCTCGGGTACGACCTACCACGTCAGGCGGTTCACCTGCGGTGCGGTATAAGACGTCAGGGGACGCTACCGGCTGTGCATCTAGTGGGCGGTACTCCTGTCGAGTACGGAGTGACAGACTACCAGTTTTCGTGGCTTTGACCTTCGGGTTTTCGGTCGTGCCGACCGTTGAGTCCTTCGGCTGTTTTGCCGTGGCGCGTGTGTTGGTCTTCGCGTCGTGACTCTAGCGCTAGTGGCTTTACCGAGGTTCCGTCTTGTGGTGCGGTACCCGCGATCGGATGGTCGGGGTTGCACCTTGGACAGTGTGTCCAGGTCGGCCGTGTCCGGGGGACAGGCCACTGCGGCGTGGTTGCCGTGTGTTCTTACTTCGGTAGGTGATACTAGCATGGTTTAGTAGCCTTGTCTGCGTGATCGAGGTGTACCTTCCGGTACAGTAGGAGTAGCTGTAGTGCCGAGTTTTTGACCGGCCGCCGGTTTGCTGTTCCTGCTGTAGTTGTAGCTCCTTTCCGCTACCGCCGTTGTTTCCGGTTGGGGTTCCGCGGGATCCCTGCTGAGTCTCTGTTTGGAGACTCATTCCCTGCTTTTTAGGTGTAGCTGTTCTTCCTCGAGGTTCGAGGGTGCGGAGCGGAGGTTCTCAGTTGCCAGCTTGCCGGGCCGAGTGTTCACTTGGCATGTGGTACGCTTTACTGCTTTAGGCTGTACTTTCTGTTGGACTGGACTCTGTTGTAGTTGTTTATTTATTTCTGTTAATTGTTGAAATTGTCCTGCTTTATTTCCTATTTCTTTGTGCCTCCACACTCCTTTTAGCCCTTCCGAGCCCTCCCGGCTCGTGGGCGGCGGTGCGAGTCTCGGGTTATCGGGCCTTCCCGGTAATCGGATTCTCGGGTCGTTACAGTCTCGATGTCACCCACGTCCTCGCCGCGTCGCACCGCCGCCGTCTGCAGCCGAAACGGTGGTCGCCGCGCTCGAACGGGAGAGAGGGAGAGAGAAGAGGGCGGCCACGGTTGGGGAAGGAAGGAGGAAGAAGAAGAAGAAAGAGAAAGGAGAAAAGAAAAAGAAATGGGTTATATAAGAAAATCCGATTTTTCGGAAAAATACCGAAAATTAGAAAAATACATTTCCGGAATCCTCGGAACGCACCGATCGCAACGGTACCACTCGTGCCCGGGTGAACCGCCCTGTTCGCCCGTAGCGAGCTTCTGAAGAAAAAGTCGAAACACACACCGGGAATCGAAAAATACGCGCGGAAAAGTCGCGGAATGCCTCCGGGCCGAAATAACTCCGGATCGCGCCGATCCGAACACGAAAGATGTCCGAAACGAAATTTCGGGCACAACAGAGCGGGACGCTCCGAAAACCAGATCCAGGACCCATGAAGAAGGATCCGAAAGGTCCGAGATATTACAACCTTTATGCCACCTTCCTTGATATTTCCTGCTTTAGAATCAGGTGTCATTGGTATTTCTCTCGTGCTACTATTGTGAATTTCTGCATCTTCTGACAGATAATCATCTGAGAACATGCCAATGGTGTCAGTGGTTTTGCATGCTCCACTCGACTTGCTAGGGGTGCATTGACAGAACCTGATGGACTCGATTCAGTGGCTCTATCTAAACACAAATTTGATGTACCCAAGGAATTGACACAATCTTCCACGGGATCATCAAAAAAGTCATCAACAGAAACTGATGGGCTACTGCAAGACTGAACTTTGACTAGAAGTTCACGTTCAAGGTCCATAATGCAAGGATTCAGAGCAGACAAATCTATTTCACTTAGATGATTTCCGTGGGTCGCATAAATGGGGACATCAACAAGAACAACAGTAGGCCCTATAACAAGAGAACCAAGAATGCACCCGGATTTGGTGGCCGCACATGACATAGTGACACATGAATTTTGTGGCTGGACAATAGGACCACAACTGGTCTCCGGACCATCAGCCAAATCCGCCCGGGAGAGAGGCTCATGTATGCCAGAAAAATGCCAGAACTAAGAAAGGACATCCCCTTCAAGTTGAAAAGAAGCAGTTGTAATTTTATGCCCTACAGGTGTTCGATGAATTGCGAAATACTTACTGGCCTTGTTCAACCACTCACTAGGATTAGAAGACCCATCAAACCGGGGAAACTCATGGGGTTTAGGGTGGAAAGAGCTTAAATTATCAAATTGATCAACCAGAACAGAAGGGTTTCCCTTGTGATGAACAATCGACTCGAGATTATTAACCTCTATGCTAATTCCTGACGAAGTGAACTGACCTCTTGTATGATTGCTAACTGGATCTCCTGCAGCAGGTTCTTGATGAATTTCAACTTCCTGGGTGCCATATCTGCGATTGAAGAAGAGCTTGTGCCAGGAGCAAGCTCAGTGGACACTAATTTGTGGGGAGATTTCTTGTAGACCAGGTTCGAGCCTCCAACGTTACCCAGAAATCCCGTGGAATCCGAGCTCCAGCTATTGCTATATGTAAAACACTAAGGCCCACTTTGATAATAGGTTAGGATAACTCATATGAGATAGGTTAGGATGAGTTATTCTTTGGCTTTTCTCTTTTTCAATTTGATAACATGTTCTTACCCTCTAGAATAAGTCATTCCTAAGAAATGGTAGAATGAGCTATTCTTAGAATAAGGGCTTTTATCCTAACCGACCCCTGGTAACTTAACTCTGCTATCAAACTCGAACAAGGGTGAAAAGGTAGAATAACTCATTCTACCCGGGGCTTATTAACAAAGCGCCCCTAAAGAACATGGAAGAACTTTGAAGAACAGAGGTTCTGAGAGAGGGAACAAGGGGATTGAGGAAGAAGACTGTGAAGAAGGGTAGAAGGAAGAAGCTAGAGAAGAGTGAGAAGATTCTCAGAAGACTGAAGGTGGAGAACTTAATTTGCCAATCAAACTTATTTTTTGTATTTATTTTTTGCTTTCAATTATATTTTTGTAAATATAAATATTTAATATTTAATCTATCGATAATTTATATGTAAAAATATCCTCCTCGAAAGGGATTTTTGCATATATACCCTCAGAAAGTTTGATTTTGTCAAATATATCATTCATCTGAATATATTATCATGAATATTCTCAAAATATGAGTAATGTCACGATTATGCTCTCGCCGTAATTCCCGTGTATTTAACTCGAGTTAAATGTGAGTTAGTTGTATATATACCTCTGTAAAGTTCGATTTTGTCAAATATATCTTAGATCTAACGATCGTAGATGATATATTTCACGGAATATTCTCCTCCCATCAACGGTAATAAACTAAAAGGGTATATGATGGGATCGCGAAGCGGCATGTGGCAGCAGAAGAGAACCAGATAGCGGTCCCTTGAGGATCGCGACCTGGAGATAGCGGTCCCAGACTGCGACCTCAGTGCAGCAGCAAACCAACGTGACCTTCCATCTTCTAACGTTTGGGACTTCGAGGGCCTTTATTGTAGCACCCCTTCCCCCGTGTTTAATTAATGTATCCACGCCCCTTCCCCTTCCCCTCCTCCCCTATATGTATCCCCCCAATTTTGAATCAAAAATATGGAATAGAAATGAATTTTTTGGTGTGGCTTTGCTATGTTATCTCCAATTTTTGGAATCCTACGGGTGAGATGCCCACGTTCGTCCTGCCATGGAGGAAGCCTGGAAGCTTTGGGTGCGCAGTTCTTGAGATGGGAGCGGGCGAGAGGCCCCATCCGAAGCCCCTAGTCATCCTCCTTCGCTGTTCATCGATGCCGCCATTCATCTTCACCTCCACCGCCGTCTCCGACTTCAAACACTGTCGCCACCGCCACAGAGATGGATCGAGGAGTTCGGCCGCATCGTCCCTAAAATAGGGTCGGTCGTGACGCCACGGCTACACTACCCCTTCGCCTCTGGCCACCCCGCCACCGCCCACGGTCGCCTCCGCACAAAAAATCAAAAAAAAAATAGAGCTTCGCCTCTCCACCTCTGTTTGCCCCATTCCTCCCCCCTCTAGCCCCCTTAGTTAGCTAAACCGTGTTTAAACCATTCCCCCCACTCTCCCTTATCCTTTATCCCGCCCATTATAACCCCTAAATCACCTTTAAACCCTCCCTCAGACGTCCACGACGAGGAGTAGAAAATAGAGCACCGTTTTGGGCTGTCCTCAGAACGCAGTCTATCACAAGTTCGCGACCTCTTGGTCGCGGCCTCCAAGGCGATCGCGATCTGGCCTTTGCTCCGAGCTCCAACGGCTGAAGACTTTGACGACTTCGTCGGGCCTATGTGTCACATCAATATAATTATAATATTTCTATCTAAACGAAGAATATTCATGATAATATGTTAACATGAGAGGTATATTTGATAAAATCAAATTTTATGAGAGTACGTATGTAAAATTTCGAAAAAAAAAGTGGGAACCTAGTCTACCAACACAAATAATAGTGTCCCCGTTGACCATCCCAAGTTGGTTGATGTGTAAAGAAGAGGAAAAGTTCTCTTCGTCTTCCCCGGCGGCCCAACAAATGGGTGAAGCCCAAGAAGAGGGACCACGACCTCAACGGTGGCGCCACGGCGCCGTTCCCCGCCCCAACGTTAACCTCCCCAATCCAGAAGCCTAGCCTCCGCCTCCCATCGCCGCTTCTTCTCGGGGGACCCTTCCAGGATTTGATCCCTTCCGGGTTCCCTCCGCCATGGCGCCTCCTCAGTCTGATTCCCTTGGGGTCTTCCCCGCCACGGCTCCTCCTCCTCCGCTGGAGGAGGACATGGAGAGGATCCTGTGGACGGAGGCGGAGATCGCCGCCCGCGTCGAGGAGCTCGCCTCGGAGATCTCCCGCGACCTGAAGGGCTCCACCGTCCCCGTCGCCGTCGTCGGGGTCGCCACCGGCGCCTTCCTCTTCCTCGCGGACGTCGTGAGGAGGATCGCGCTCCCGGTCACGGTGGACTTCGTTCGGGTGGAGTCGTACGGCTCCGGCACGGAGTCCAGCGGGGCCCCGAGGATCTCCAGCGACGTCAAGGTTGATGTCGAGGGGAAGCATGTGATCCTGGTAGAACACAATTATTTTCACTCGTGCATCTTTTTCTTTCTTTATATTGGACTGGAGGCGGGGAGCGCTAGTATAATGTCCTGTTCTTTGCCGGGGGACACGAACTCTTGTGAGGAACTCATATCACTCAAACTATTCACACAGAGATGATTGTTGAAATCTTGTGGGCGTTTGGTTTATTCATACGACGCGCTTCTGTTTTTTTTCCCACTCTGATTATATACGAGAGTACTAGGATGGGCGAAAACCAAAACACCAATTGACATGCAGAAAAAGAAGCCACAGGGATATATTTCGTGGTACCGCCCACGTTTAAAAAAAAAAAGAAGCCACAGGGATGCAAAGCCCATTGAAACAAGTACACTGTTGTCACATTTTTGGATTGGGTAGTCCTAGAGGATGGTTACTGTCAGATCCACTGCAAAAGGAAAGCCTGGCACACTCTTTCTTGAGCCATAGTTTCCCTGAAATATATTAGCTTTTTGACTGGGCAGAAACTTGTATTTTGTCAGCCATAATGTTTGAGGTTTTCATTTGATTGGCTTTCTTATTCAATAAGCTTGTCACGAAAGGAACAAGGTTATAGAGTTGAAATTGATAGATCATAGATCTGTTGGCAAGTTTGCATGGTTATTGTCAGATGCAAAAGGAATGCCTGGCACACTCTTTCTTGAGACATAATTTTCCTGGAATGTATTAGCTTGTTGACTGGTCAGAAACTTCTTTTTTGTCAGTGATTGGTTTTCTTATTCAATAAGCTTGTCAAGAAAGGGAAAAGGTTAGAGTTGGAAATGATAGATCTGTAGGCAAGTTTTTCTTTGATGTCCCTTGTTGCCTCTTTATAATTTTCGCTAGTTGAACATTGCTATTATTATTTTGGGTGTTTTGCAAATAAATTATTTGTACAGGTAAAATTGAAGATATATCATTCCTAAAAACGTATTAACATATATAGTTATATACCACCATTATTTTGAAAAATTTGCAAATATGCTATCACAGTAACCCGTTATCACACGTCAACTTAACCATGATTAGGTCTAACCAGATGTGAAAAAAGACAAAAATACCCACAATTATCTCTCTTAGGGTATGAGTTATTTGCAAAAAATCTAAATATAATGGTAAAGTAGAAATAACACATCTAATAGGGGTATATAAATAAATAACAAGATTTTAGGGTTAAAATGCAAGGGGAGTCATCTTCTTTTTCTCCTCTCCTCAATGGGTTTTCCAAACCCTAAATGGGTGGAGGTAATGCCATCGGCCGGGCTCTGTCTGGCGGGGAGGTGGAGGGCACAGGGGGGGTTGCATCTGTGGCTACACAGTGGTGGGGAGGGAGAGGAAGAAGGAAAGGGGCGACGGTGGTCAGGCGTCCAGAAAACAGGAGTCAGAAAGAAGAGCGAATGCTTGTCTGCAGCGTCCGGAGCCGGCGGCTTGCTTGCACGGTGGTCGCTTGTCCAATCCATCCCCCAACCCCCGCCGCCCCCCTTTTTTTGAATATATAGGAAACTGTAAAAGGGGGGAGGGGGTGCCAATTGCCGCCACAGGTGGTGCTGGCAGGCGCACCTGGGCACTGTCCCAGTTGCTTCTGTCCTTGCTCTGCAGATCGCCTCCCCAGAGTGCCTTTCTGGGCGCTGCCCTGTTCAGACCCTAAACCCTCCCCTGCACAGTGCCGGACCCCCCTCCCCTGCCCTACCTGAGCCCCCCTCCCTCTACCCAGTGTCGGATCCCGCCTCCCCTTGCCCTACCGGAGCCCCCTCCCTCTGCACCGCTGTTGGACCCCCCCTCCCCCTGCACTACCGGAGCCCTCCTCCCTTGGGGGCATTTTGGTCATTTAACCCCCAACTAACGGGAATATTGACATCTTTTTAGAATATTTGCTCTCCCGTCAATGGAAGTTAACTACAATGGCATATTTGAAAGTTTTTTAAAATAACAGTGATATATATGCTAATTCGTTTTGAAGAATGATATATCTGCAATTTCGTCTGTAACACCAGTTTATTTGCGAAAACCCTATTATTTTTTATGTTGGTCTTATAAGATCATTCTGACATCAAGAAGTGCTTAATGCCTCTCCCCTTCCTCTTTACATGCCTTGTCAGGTTTGCCTTTGATTGACGTGAATATCTCGAAAGCCTCAAAGCTTGTTCTCATGATCATCTATTTCTTTCAGGTTGAGGATGTTGTTGACACAGGAAACACTCTTTCATGTCTCGTTCCTCACATGAAATCTAAGGGAGCACGCTCTGTGTCAGTTTGCACCTTTCTTGATAAGCCAGTTAGAAGAAAAGTTCATGTTGAGCTGGTTGGAGATGGGAAGTTTTATCGGGGTTTTGAGGTAATAATTGAATTGAGTTGTTTCTATTACATTTGAGAATGGGTTGCTCTGATATAAGAATGCAAATATCTATGCCCCCGTTTGGCAACAGAAGAAGTTCGTAGAATAGAGTTTTATCTGACCTTGGTTGCCAAAAAAACTGTTCAGCATATAGAATATTTAGTAGTAGAATTTGGTCAGACGAAATTAGTAGGGTGATTTTTATTTGAGGTCTTCTCTTGAGTTGAAGAAAAATGACCAGATATTCAATATTTTTTTTTTTAACAAAATGCACCTTATGTACCAACTGTTGTTTTACATGTTCTTCAGTGTTTTACAGGATGCAACTGATGCAATCTACATTGTACAAACTCAGGGTTTTGTACTGGAATGTCTCCACCAATTATTGATTTTTCAGGCTCAGAAAATACCTGTTTAAATTGGCCAATTCAGATAGACACCAATAAATAACCGTGGGTGGGGGCAAATACATTTCTTCTGCTAAGGAAGGCCAAGATTGTCACCGAGATGGGTCGAGTTGCATTTTGCCCTATCCAAACTGATTTAGCTCAGTTTAGACCGGTTCTAATTTGGGAGCAATTGAGTCCATTGTTTCTAATTTCCCACTCCTCTGTTTTCTCCTTGTCATTTTTTCATGAATATCTTATTTGTCTAATCTGGGATCAGCTCTCCCCCCTTGATCAACTAATGTAGACCTTTCAGTCTGATATTGAGATCCCGGTTACCAATTGTGAATTGTGCGCTCAGTCTGAATCTTGATTTGGATTAGGATCTACACCTGCTGATTTAAGTGAAAAATGGCTGGGCCGGTCAGCCTGAGGGGCCCTTTTAAAATTGGGGGAGGAATAGAAGATCAGCATCCAACTGAATTGGTCTGGACCTTATTTGTCATCTTCCCTATCTTTTCTTCCCTTTCCTCTTTTGTATCTTTGTTAGTAGTCAGGCACACTGTGGAGGGAGGTGAATAGGTGTGCCTTGTGGAAATAATTCTGTATTAAAAAATTAAACTATGAAATGCAGTGAAAATTAAACACACAGGCAACAAACACATAAGGATACAAAGATTTTATACTGGTTCAGTATGTTCTCCTAGACCGACCTACGTCTAGTCCCTTTGCAGTTCGCAAATGATTTCACTAACCTTCTAATCTCAAGGTTACACTGGCTAATTTTTTCAGGATTTAGCTCGACGGCTGATGTTCAAGATCTTAACAAACCTTCCCTACTTGTTTTCCAGGAATAAGTAACCCAACTGATTTTGGTCAAATTTGAACAAACCACCCAGTCACACTAAGTGACTTAGTTTTTTTATTGAGTTCGCACTAGCTAACTTTTCAAGAGTTAGTCATTCAATCCCAAGAGTAACAAATGCTCTTAACTTCTGTCACTCAGATAGTTACAGTTTACCAATTGAAAAAAAATGAATGAATACAATGACAGACGGGAAAAGGAGGGAATGAAGAATGTCATTGCAGCTCAAAATCTTCCCCCTCTTGATTGCTTCCCTAGAGTGAGTGACATCAAAGATTGGAGTGAATGCGGTGAAGTTCTCAAATACAATGGCAGACAAGAAGAGGAGGGAATGAAGAATGCCTTGCAACGTAGAATCTTCCCCCTCTTGATTGCTTTCCCAGAGTGAGTGACTTCAAAGATTGGAGTGAATGCGGTGAAGTTCTCATCAGCGTGATTGCGCGGGAAGTTTCTTGCCCAGGGATAGCTTGAATGCTTGTTGAATGTTTGGCGTGCAAGAAGGGTATTTTCGTTCTTCGAAGCCCAGGGTATTTATGAACCTTTGAAACTTCTATCCGTTAGGCTCATGTAGCCTTCAACGATTTGATCTCTTCACAACATTCAGTGGCTCTGACTCCTCCTTAGAACTCAACACTCTTGCATACGTAGGTCTTCATCAAGGTGGCTGAGTCAAGCTTCTATCGCAAATATCCCTATCTGCATATCTTTCCACTTGCGTGCTATGCGCTTCTGTTGCCGTAGTCTGTATATCATGCATATATACTAAAAGTATTTTCTCCATATACAACGGATAGAATGACGTGAGATAAAATAATAAAATTTGAAATGCGCGTCTTAGCATTTGAAAACATGAATAAAATAATTTTAGGCGCATAAATAAAGTATGTCCTACTTTCAAAAAGCAACATTACATATTGAGTGCACATTATAATACCTTTTACATCATGGGATAAAAGTATATAACGGTTACTGTGCATTATTTAATGTATGACGTATATAGACGTATGACCGTTTGATTGTTCAGCATTTTTGTATGGACATGCATTGTCCAAGTTTTATAGGTATCGACAAGATTATCGTCTACGTTGTGTGGCATTGTAACGTTAAGTGTTTCATAGGTGTTTCCTGTGAAGTTCGTCGTTTTGTGGCACTTGGACAAAACACGGTCAAAAGTGAAGTCCCGAGATTAAATGGCACCCAAGAGGGGGGGGTGAATTGGGTATAAAAAAAATAATGAACTAAAGATGGATAAAAAACACGTTTACGAGGCAAGCGACCAACGAAAAGGGATATAGTGAAGCACAACTAGAATCAGGATAAAGAGACTCCTCCAGCAGTTCTGTGGTACTTGGTGGAGTCGAAGAATCCGAGGATTCCCTCACACAATATATTTTCTTCTTGACAGGGCTAGTCTTGTCGATCCGAATTTACCTTTTGATATACCATGGAACTTCCATAAAAGGATTAATGATTCCAGATCAGAAAACAGATCTAAAAAGATAATGCAATAAAGAACTGAGCTAAAGAGAATGGAGGTAGAAGATATGGATCAAACCATTCAGAAGACAGCGATTTTTAGGTGGTTCGGCTGCAACAACAGCAACCTACATCCACCCCTCACACACGGTGAGGATCCACACACTATCTTGTAGAAAATTACAAGACGAATGCCACCCAGCACACACACACACATGAGGAGTATAGAACTCCCACTAAAGTGCAAGAGCACGGTCACACAAGAACACAGATGGACAATGAAACACACACACACACACACAGATCTTTCTAGATCTACTCACACGAGTGCTTGAATATTACAAGGGAGGCACGAATCGGCTCAAACGTGAATGGAAGAAACGTAAACAAGAGATAAGAACATAGATCAGGCTCCCCCTTAGTGGATGAAGATGGTATTGGATGAAGCTTGCTCTTGGCTTGCTCTTCACTTGATTTGGATGTAGATTTGCTCTTGAAAGCTTCAGCTCCTGGATGAAGAATTCCTCTCGGATCACTGTTCACGTGAACAGTATCAGCACCCTCTCCTTTGACAGCCTCTCCTTCCTCTCTTTTCATTAAAAGCTAGGGTTTATGACCCCAAGGAGATCTTTTATAGCTCTTGGAGGGTCAGGAGACAAGTCCCTAGACCAGATCCATAAAACACTCCAAGGCAGAGACCAAAGGGTTTAAACAATTGGGAGAAACTCCCTCTTTTCGAGCTTAGACCAAAAGTCAACAAAAGAGGGCCTCGGGAATTCCGGTCGACCGGAATTCCAGGGGTGGTCGACCGAAACCTGTAACTTCCGGAGTTTTTAGTTGTTGGGAGAATCGGTCGACTGGTCCTGGGGTCCTGGTCGACCGAAACCTGTAAAACTTGCCATTTTTCATCTCTGGGAAAACTGGTCGATCGGGCCTATGGTCCTGGTCGACCGGAATGGTCTGGACCTGTAAAACCAAGTTGTTAGTCCGGAGAACTTGATCAAGATGACAAAGGCTTTAAGTGAATGAATGTAGCAAGCATCTTGGGGTTAGGGTAAACAACTTTAACTCAATTTAGAACACATTGATTCAATTGAATTTTATGAGTTTTCCACAAAACTGATAAGTTTAAACTTGAACCCCATAACTTTATATAAAGTGCTTATAACACGGGCCGAGATAAAACCTCCACTCAGAGTTTTGTTATCATCAAAATCACTCACGGAGACTCAACAATCTCCCCTTTTTTGATGATGACAAAACACAAGTAGAGAGAGAGCGAGGACGAGTCAACCAAGGAATCAACCTTTTGAAACATTCATATACGCCAGATATTGATATGAGATAAGACGAGGGAATCCATTAAGTGGCCAAAGCCAGGCGCATTACATCATGTCATTTCAGTTCAAGGATCTCTGATACAAGGTTGATAGAGTAGGAAATACCAACCAAAAGGACGCACAAGATGCAATACAGGGATGCAAGCTAACATGATGCACCACAACTCACAACACAACTCACAAAGACTCAAGCATGCAGGCAAGCAAGCAAACAACCAAAATACATATAGATAGAACCTGATACATACTACTTCTCCCCCTTTGGCATCATCAAAACGGGGAGGGGAATACAGGACTCGTGGACAGAAAAGACACTACAAGGACACAAGAACAGCTACGGAGCAGGAAGATCCGGAGTCCCCTCGCGAGCATCATCACCAGAAGCATCGGCAGTAGGAGGAGTAGGAGCAGGAGGGAGACGGCTCACGATGTCATGCAGGTTATCATCATGATGAAGGAGCTGTCTGTGGATGACGAGAAGGGATTGGTTGGTTATCCCGAAGGCTTCACGGTTATCTTCGTGGCTAGCATAAAGTGTGGCCATGTGGGTGGAGAGATCATCCAGAGCATGGGATAAGGAATCCATTCGGCCAGTCATGGTGTCCATGAAGGTGTCCAGTCTGTCAAGGGATGAGTAGAGTCAGGTTTCCATGCCTAAAACACGTCTATCAAGAGCTGCGTAGTCCCCCCAAGAAGGCTGAACGACACCCTGAGCAGAAGACTCCCCGTGAACAAACTATGGAGGAGGTGGCATCTCCACATCCATATGGTGAGGTCAAGGTGGGGGAGGCTGATCCTCCGCCTGAACTGGAGGGGGTGCATCCCCATGAGCCTGCTGCCGCGGTGGTTCTTCATTGGCAAATTGTTCAGCATAGGCAGGAATGTCCCTGGTGAGCTCACCATCATCATCCCAGTAGTAACCAAGATTGAAGAAAAGCTTGTGTTCATTATATATGTCATCTTGGCAAATTTGAAGTGACCTTTCTTCTGACAATCTACCCCAGCATATATAAACACTCCTGTCAACTGTGATGCATAGGGTAGGGATCTCCCCACGTTGGTGCGGCAAGAATCAATCAAAGTGGTCATGAGTCGACCCATATTCACGGTGTTCCCATTCATGACATGATAAAAGAGGAAACGATGAACCAATGTCACTTCATTACGACTTCCACCCTTGGGAAAAATCAAGGTGGTGAACATGTGATGTAGAACACGCTGCAGGGGCAGAAAGTAGTTGGCATTAAGTTGGATATTCTCACTCACACCGCGGACATAATCACAACCTGTCATAGCAAGGAATGTGTCCTCCACTTCACCATGTCCAAAAGTCATATCGGCACCCCATACTGAAACTCCTAAGGCACGCCAGAACAGGTCGGGTCCAATATGTATCTCAATGTCTTGAACAACTATGAATAAGTTTCCATTCCGCTCAACAAGATTCCCATAAAACTGCTGCACTAGGTTAGGGTAATACCTAGTATATCTTGAGACAAAATCAAGCTACCCGTCTTGAATTGCAAAAAGTGCAAACAAATATGGCAGTACGTCATTCACCTCTTGAAAATCAACCAAGCGAGGGTTGATTATAGGACGTAGAGGAAGACGGGGTGCACGACGGGGTTTCGATGCCCGCTGTGGACGAGCCGGGGCCTCTTGTCTCGGATTGCTGGCTTCCCCTTGAGTGGAACGCCGAGAACTCCGTCTAGGCGGCATCTTAGGCAAGGAAACCGGCGGTGGAAACCTTCGAGATGAAGGAAGTCTACCCTTGAGATGGAGATGGACCAAAGAACACTCCTGGAGCCCTGGAAGATCGTTCCCCACGCTCTGAAATCGAGGAAGGAGGTTGGTGGCAGCACGATCGCCCGCGGAGATCACGTCCGGAGTGGTGACGAATCCGACAGAGATTGTGCGGATGGAGGAATGGGGAGGTTTGAAGGCTTGAGAGAGGAAGGGTTGGTGTTCTAGGGTTTTTAGAATATGTGGGAGAGAGAAGGAATGAAGTGGAATGAGGTGAGAGAGGGTGAAAACCCCTTTAAGAAGGGGGGCGGTCGAGTCCCTGTTGGGCGGCCGCCGGTTTCGGTCGACCGGGACGGGTTGGCCGGTCGACCGGAAATGGTCAAGAGCCCAAAAAATTTCTTTTTCCCTTTTTTTTTTGAATAGTTTTGGGTAAGGGACGCCTCCAAAACTCCTCCCTGCTCGAGCTCCCTTCACAAGTAGTATTCAACCCCTTATATTTTTCTTTCTATTCTATTTTTTTCTATTTTTTTTTGTTTTCTTTCTTTTCCTTTTTTTTATTTGGGGAGAATTTCAGTAAAGAGCAACCAAAGAATCAACCGGCGAGGTTTTTCTGAAAGCTCCCCCTTAGTGACTGACGAGTGTCCCTAGGTCAATTGTCCACATTTATATGACAAGGAGTATAGGGTTTTAGAAGCTTTCAAGGAGGGATATAAAGATAAAATAATATAAACACACAAGAGTTATGGTAACTAACAGAGAAAAGTAAAACACACAACATGGTTATGCAAATCACACTATCTACCCGTTATGCTTCTGATCACCACTCATCCTAATGCAGACTTAAGTGTGAATGCCCTCACCCTTGCACATGCCAAGCTCCCTTCTAATTATGTTGAATTGCTCCTGGTTTAAGGGCTTGGTGAAGATATCAGCCAGCTGATTATGAGTATCAATGAAATGCAGTTCAAAAACCCCTTTGCCTACATGATCTCTCAAGAAATGATGTCGAATGTCTATATGCTTGGTCCTAGAATGCTGAACATGATTTTTAGAAAGACTGATTGCACTTGTATTGTCACATAAAATTGGAACACATTTTATCTCAATATCCAAATCAAACAATTGATTTTTGATCCAAAGTACTTGGGCTCCACAACTTCCGACGGCTACATACTCAGTCTCGGCCGTTGAGAGAGCTACTGAATGTTGTTTCTTGGAGGCCCAAGAGACTAGGCAACCACCAAGAAACTGACAGTACCCACTAGTACTTTTCCGATCAATAATGCAACCAGCATAATCAGCATCGGTATATGTAATCAAATCAAAAGAGCTGCCGATTGGAAACCACAAGCCAAAGCCTAGTGTGCCGATCAAATACCGAAAGATCCGTTTAACAGCCATGAGATGTGATTCTTTAGGACATGATTGAAAGCGAGCACACAGACACACACTATACTGAATGTCAGTGCGACATGCAGTTAAATACAGTAGAGATCCGATCATACCTCGAAATAGTGTAGGATCTACTGTTTTACCATTTTCATTCTTGTCCAACTTCGTGGTTGTGGCCATCGGAGTTGATATGGGTTTTACTTCTGCCATCCCATATTTTTTCAACAGTTCCATCGTATACTTGGCTTAGTTTATGAAGATGCCTTCGGGTGTTTGTTTTACCTGTAAACCAAGAAAGAAGGTTAGTTCACCCATTAAGCTCATTTCAAACTCTCCTTGCATTATTCTTGCAAATTCATCACATAGGGCATTGTTAGTAGCTCCAAAGATTATGTCATCAACATACACTTGAACTACCAGTATCTCTTTACCTGATTTTCTTGTGAAGAGTGTTTGATCAACCTTACCTCTTTTGAACCCATTTTCAGTCAGAAAGGAAGTAAGCCTTTCGTACCATGCCCTTGGTGCCTGCTTAAGCACGTACAATACTTTTTGGAGCTTGTATACATGTCGTGGGTGCTTGGAATCTTCAAAGCCTGGAGGTTGTTCTACAAAAACATCCTCTTTGATATACCCGTTAAGAAAGGCAGATTTGACATCCATTTGAAACAGTTTGAAGTTCAATGGGCAAGCAAACGACAATAAGATTCGGACTGCTTCTAGCCTAGCAACTGGGGCAAAAGATTCATCAAAATCAATCCCCATCTCCTGGCTATACCCCTTGGCTACAAGCCGGGCCTTATTCCTCACCACCATATCCTTGTCATTCAGCTTATTTTTGAAGACCCATCGGGTTCCTATTACCGGCTGATTTCTAGGTCGAGGCACAAGAGTCCACACTTTGCTTCTTTCAAATTGGTGCAACTCTTCATGCATAGCCTGGATCCAGGAGTCATTTTGTAAAGCATCAAGAATGTCCTTAGGCTCCTCTTGAGAAATTAAAGCAATCAAGTCCTCCTCTTCTACTTGCCTTAGAGAGGACCTAGTTCTTACCCCGTCTTCAGGATTACCTATAATGTTCACAGTGGGGTGATCCTTCAGAAGAGTGGATGGTTTTGGCAGATCCGGATGTTGCACTTGCTGCTCTGAAGTGTTTCAATTGAGGATCCTCATCTTCTTCACTTTTGCTTGATCCATCTTCGGTTGGCTCATTCTTGCCCTTGACATCATTCTGACCTTTGGGATCTCATCTGCATCCACAATTTGACAGATTGATTTGTTAGCTTTAACTCAGATTCATCAAAAATTAAATGAGGACTTTCTTCTACAACTAAGGTCCTCTTATTGAACAATCGATAGGCTCTAGAGTTAAGTGCATAGCCTAGGAAAATTCCTTTGTCACTTTTCTCATCAAACTTTCCTAGATTAGACTTACCATTGTTCAGGATAAAACATGAGCATCCAAAAGGTTTAAGATGAGAAATGTTAGGCTTCTTACCCTTGTACAGCTCATAAGGAGTTTTCTTTAGGATGGGCCTTACCATTGCCCTGTTGATGATGTAACATGCTGTACTTACCGCTTCGACCCAGAAGTACTTGGGTAAGAGTTCTCACTTAACATGGTTCGCGCCATGTCTATCAAGGTTATGTTTTTCCTTTCCACCAGTCCATTTTGTTGAGGCGTCCGTGGTGATGAAAAGTTGTGCGAGTATCCTTGATCCTCACAGAACTTGCTGAAGTCGTGATTCTCAAATTCTCCACCGTGATCACTTTGAATGGTGGTAATGGGATAGCCTCTATCATTCTGAACTTTCCTGCAGAAAACTTGAAATTCCGTCACGGCATCATTTTTATTTGCTAAGAAGAGCACCCATGTAAACCTAGAAAAGTCATCAACAATCACAAAGTCATAGGATTTTCCTCCTAGGCTAGATGTTTTAGTAGGACCAAAAAGATCAAGATGCAATAGTTCCAAGGGCCTAGCGGAAGAGACAATGTTTTTATTTTTGAAGGAAATCCGTGTTTGCTTACCTTTTGTGCAAGCTTCACAGATTCTATCACTTTCAAATTTTAATTTTGGCAGTCCATTCACTAGGTCATGTCTAGACAATTTAGAGATAACTCCAAAACTAGCATGTCCTAACCTTCGGTGTCATAACCATGCATTTTCATGATTGTTCGTAACCAAGCAGAGATCATCACACGAAACATTATCAAGATCAACAGTATAGACATTGTTATTCTTTTTTCCAAGAAATTTGATCTCATTTGTATTTTTGTTCAAGACAATGCAGTGGGTTTCATCAAAAATAACTTTAAAACCCTTATCGCACAATTATTTTATGCTAAGGAGATTATGATTTAGACCTTTCACCAAAAGCACATCTTCAATAAGAATTTCAGAATTTCTACCAATGTTGCCAATTCCAACGATTTTACCTTTGTCTTGATCTCCAAAGACAACTGAACCTCCATTCTTGTCTTGCAGTGTAAAGAACACTTTCTTGTCCCCTGTCATATGCCTTGAACAGCCGCTGTCTAAGTACCATTTGCTCCCCCTGGCTTCAAGACATATTTGCAAGAAGAAAAATTCTCATGCAATTATTTTTGGTACCCAAGCTAGTTTGGGTCCGTAGGAGTTAGTCTAGTTCTTGGTATATCTCTTCTTGGTCCAAGAAATATGATTTCTAGACGGGCTTTGTTTGAACCAGTAATTTGCAATAGCATGATCAAATCTACCACAATGATAACAATTAACAGGTGCAAATTTTCTTTGAAACTGTCGTGGTTTGGGTTGAGCATGTTTTGGTTCAGGTTTGGAACGTGAAGCATGGTTTTCGTCTTTTTCATGAACAAAGGATGTGGTGATCTTATGCTCAAAAGATTTTTTGTTTTGAGGAGTGTATCCAAGACCTTCCTTTTGAAAATTGATTTTAACTCCCAACAAATTATCTAGATTTTGCTTACCCTTAACAAATCTTGACAATGTGGACTGGAGATCAGCCACTTCTTTTTCTAAGCTCACACTCTTTTCTTCAAGTTTTGAGTTTGTGGATTTCAGAATTTGTTCTTCAATTTTGATCTTTTCACATGCTTTCTCCATTTCAACTATTTTGCAGGATAGTCCCTCTTTGACTTTATCACAGTCTAAAATTGTTTGTAATAGACTTTCCTTTTCTTCCGTAGCCTCAAACCATTCTTGTTCTAGTTTCTCAAACTTGACAAAGATATCTTCATGTGACAAGTCATCAAGTTTCTTTTTGAGAGTTTTATTTTCAGATCTGATTTTCTTGTATTTCGTGTATAATTTTTCATATTCAGATTCCCATTGTTCATTGGAAATGAAATCAGGGTCAGAGTTTACCTCCGTAGATTCATCTTCATGTGCCATGAGGCATAGGCTTTCCACGAGTTCTTGGATTTCTTCATCAGATGGTTCATCTTCTTCGTCGCTCCAAGTGGTGACCATGGCTTTGGGTTTCTTGAAATTCTCCTTCTTGAATTTCTTTTTCAGATCTGGACATTCACCTCTCATGTGCCCAGGCTTCTTGCATTCGTAACATATGATGCTACTTGGCTTGCTTGATTCGTCTTTGGTTTGCGTGGGCTTTCTTTGTCCCTTTCTGTAGTTTCTCTGAAAGTTTCTCTTCTTCCTCAGAAATCTCCTCGCTTGGCGAGTTATCATCGCCAATTCTTCCTCTTCATTGCTTCCGTCACTTGATTCACCTTCTTGAAATTCGTCATCCGAGTGGTGAGCTTTCAATCCAATGACCTTTTTCTTCTTGATGTCTTCATCAACTGTCCTCTTTATATTTATCTCATAGGTCATGAGTGACCTTATGAGTTCGTCCAAGGTGAGTGTAGACAGGTTCTTTGAGTCTTCAATTACCGTGGCCTTTGTGTGCCAAGCCGACGGTAGAGACCTTAACACCATCCTCACAAGGTCGGAGTTTGAGTATTCCTTCTCGAGACTTTTAAGACCATTTGTGATCTCTGTCAACCTTGCAAACATCTCCGAGATGGTTTCTTCAGGTTTCATTTTAAATAGCTCATAGTCAGTGACTAGGAGATTTGCCTTGGTTTCCTTGACCTCTGAATTTCCCTCGTATATGAGTCGTAGCTTATCCCACATTTCTTTGGCCGAGCTGCACATAGACACACGAGAGAATTCATTAGGATGTATTGCACATTGCATAATATTCATGGCATTGTAATTAGAGGTGCATTTCTTAATTTCCTCAGGTGTCCATTTATCTTCATCATTCTCGAGTTTATGAGGACCCTTGTCCACAACTCTCCAAACTTCGTACTCTTGAGCCCTCAGAAAGACATGCATTCTATTTTTCCAGTACGAGTAGTTTGAACCGTCAAAGAAGGGAGGACGGTTGATGGAGTGACCCTCGGGCATCATACCCTTGTTTGCCATTTAACCGGATCTTACTCTAGATCGTTAGATTAGAAGGGGAAGAGCCTTAGCTCTGATATCAATTGAAGTCCCGAGATTAAATGGCACCCAAGAGGGGGGGGGTGAATTGGGTATAAAAAAAATAATGAACTAAAGATGGATAAAAAACACGTTTACGAGGCAAGCGACCAACGGAAAGGGATATAGTGAAGCACAACTAGAATCAGGATAAAGAGACTCCTCCAGCAGTTCCGTGGTACTTGGTGGAGCCCAAGAATCTGAGGATTCCCTCACACAAGATATTTTCTTCTTGACAGGACTAGTCTTGTCTATCCGAATTTACCTTTTGATATACCATGGAACTTAAAACATATCTAAAAAGATAATGCAATGAAGAACTGAGCTAAAGAGAATGGAGGTAGAAGATATGGATCAAACCATTCAGAAGACAGCGATTTTTAGGTGGTTCGGCTGCAACAACAGCAACCTACATCCACCCCTCACACACGGTGAGGATCCACACACTATCTTGTAGAAAATTACAAGACGAATGTCAACCAACACACACACACATGAGGAGTATAGAACTCCCACTAAAGTGCAAGAGCACGGTCACACAAGAACACAGATGGACAATGAAACACACACACACGGATCTTTCTAGATCCACTCACACGAGTGCTTGAATATTACAAGGGAGGCACGAATCGGCTCAAACGTGAATGGAAGAAACGTAAACAAGAGATAAGAACATAGATCAGGCTCCCCCTTAGTGGATGAAGATGGTATTGGATGAAGCTTGCTCTTGGCTTGCTCTTCACTTGATTTGGATGTAGATTTGCTCTTGAAAGCTTCAGCTCCTGGATGAAGAATTCCTCTCGGATCACTGTTCACGTGAACAGTATCAGCACCCTCTCCTTTGACAGCCTCTCCTTCCTCTCTTTTCATTAAAAGCTAGGGTTTATGACCCCAAGGAGATCTTTTATAGCTCTTGGAGGGTCAGGAGACAAGTCCCCAGACCAGATCCATAAAACACTCCAAGGCAGAGACCAAAGGGTTTAAACAATTGGGAGAAACTCCCTCTTTTCGAGCTTAGACCAAAAGTCAACAAAAGAGGGCCTCGGGAATTCCGGTCGACCGGAATTCCAGGGGCGGTCGACCGAAACCTGTAACTTCCGGAGTTTTTAGTTGTTGGGAGAATCGGTCGACTGGTCCTGGGGTCCTGGTCGACCGAAACCTGTAAAACTTGCCATTTTTCATCTCTGGAAAAACTGGTCGACCGGGCCTATGGTCCTGGTCGACCGGAATGGCCTGGACCCGCAAAACTAAGTTGTTAGCCTGGAGAACTTGATCAAGATGACAAAGGCTTTAAGTGAATGAATGTAGCAAGTATCTTAGGGTTAGGGTAAACAGAATTAACTCAATTTAGAACACATTGATTCAATTGAATTTTATGAGTTTTCCACAAAACTGATAAGTTTAAACTTGAACCTCATAACTTTATATAAAGTGCTTATAACACGGGCTGAGATAAAACCTCCACTCAGAGTTTTGTTATTATCAAAATCACTCACGGAGACTCAACAAAAAGTAAGCTTATTTGACCAAGTCTGGTAGATGGAAGTTTCATCATCTAGTTTCTTATTTAGATGATGCGACGATCGTCTGTATGTAGACTTGGGCGATGTGTCATCTTTGTGGATTTTAGACGGAAGATTTCAAGATTAGACGATAGGTTTTGTCGTTTAGTGGTGTTGGACGATGTGTCATCTAAGTTTTTCGTTTAGGTGTTCTATCGTCTACTTATTTGCAACTCAGATGATCTTTCATTTATCTGACACTCGGACGATGTATCGTCTAACTTGTATCGCCTATATGGAATTAGACGTAGGGCTTCACTCTTGGGGATTGCATCATCTAACTATTCAACTTAGAGGGTGAAAGGTCTAAGTCTTCGTTTACAATTTGAGACTTTTGATGGTGTTCCGTCTACGTTTGAGACTTAGACGATCTAGTCTCTAATATTTACTCTTAGACAGAGGGACTTAAGCATAACGTGTTAACCTTTCATAGTAGGCGAAGCATCATGTAACTTCTAAGGTAGACGATATTTCATCTATATTTTATGTTTAGGCGATGACACTTGGACGGAACTTTTTAGCATTTTAAGGGGTAGACGCTGTATCATCTTTAGACGGAATGTTTTGTCCTTTTAAGGTGTAGACGGTGCATCGTCTTTGCACTTAGGTGGATGGCATCTTATCGTCTTAGGTTTAGTTTGTGGACGATCTATTGTCTAATTTATGTTTTAAGCGGAATATCTAGACGATGTTCCATCTATGTTAAGGACTTGACGCAACGACGTCTACTTTTCCCAGAAATAGGATAAACTGATTTTAGGCCAAGTATTTGGGAGACTTGAATTACGTTAAACCTGTAAATTTATTTAGGCATTTGGGTTAATATAAAAATTGAGATATTTAAATTGTATTTATTTTGTCATAATCTAAAATAATTAATTTGTGAGAAAATCTAATTTTCTCAACAATCTTTGAATATTATTTGGATTTTGATCCCGGCGAGGATAGACCTGTTTAATTTTGGAACAATCTGATCTTGGCTATTTGTCCTGGTTCTCCTGAACTTATTCTCAGCATATTATGTACCATCAAACAGTTTGACTGCCTGAACAGTTACTGGCTCAGCTTTTCTAAAGGGTTTTCTACCTGGTTTATCATATTATATTGTAACATAATATCCTTAGAGTGCATTTTTTTGCATTTACTTGTGTTTCTACCCTCAAAAGTTGGAACAACACGATGTCATCCCCCCTTTTTTGTTAATAGAATATCTGTGTGCTGTCGTGAGTTATGGGGATAATGCTTCAAGTTTTGTTTTCCTCTTTCTATCTTCTTTAAGATTATTTTCTTCCTTTTCTCTCATTTATATATATATATATATATTTCTTTAAAGAAAATACTCTAAACCTATTGTTCTCAAGGCACATATATTCTTAGAGAAAACACTTCAAATCTATTGTTCTCAAGGCACAATTTGTTTTAGGATTGGTCCGTTACTTCTTGGCCACAATTTTAATGCTTTTAGGGACAACAATTTGTAAAAATGCAATGTGTATCACAGTAGCACTTGAGTGGAGGATCTGTGGTGTCTGCATACTTGGCCGCAACGATCATCCTCATGAACTGAATGCTGTATCAAGGAAACTCGTTACTGAAATTGTGAAGATTGGGATGCGGTTTACTTAAACATAAGACGGGGGTATCTTCAGCATTTTCAAAAAGGTGGACCTATTGTTAAAGTTTTGTTCCCCCCTCCCCCCCCCCCCCCAAAAAAAAAAGTGGGATTGCTGAGGTCACTTGCCAATGCCATTTGTGGATTTGTCTTGTTCCAAAAGTCTGAGGACGTGTTTACCCCGGTGACTTTGGGGTCTTAACCCATAATTTAGGGATCCACTTTCCAAACATCGATCCCATCTGGCACGATACTTGACGTTTTGCTTTCTTTCTGTTTCTGCAGTGTCCAGACTATTTCGTCGTCGGCTATGGAATGGACTTTGCGGAGATCTATAGGAACTTACCTTTTATTGGTGTGCTGAAGCCTGAGAAGTACAAATTGTAATCCTTCTCTAGTTGAAGTTTTATGCTTACATTCAAGTTCGAGAGCCACTGTTTTGATGCTCAATCGTCTACAGTTTTCTCGTCAACATCGGCCTCGCAGTCTGCAGTTCTTCAGCCCTTGAACTGCGGTTCTTAAGCCATTTTTCACATGGTTGGAGGTTACGTTTCTTCTGTGATGTCATATTGTCAAAACATGAAATAATGGATAGCCAATGTATACGAATTGTCTGAAGATTCAGAATATTCTCTGTCGACATGTCATTTGTGGATTCTTTGTTATTTAGTCTTCCAACATATCTATACCAGATCATATCCTGCAGTTAATGTTTAGGTTTGCATTTGTGTGTGAAATATGGTGGGTTTACTTTTGTAGGATTTTGTTTTGCTTCTGTGAAGTGAGGTTTTCCTTGCACTAATCATTTAAAATCTCGGGAAGCAGGTACGTGATTATTTCGGAGGATTTAAAAATTTTAACTCTTTTGTCTCTAACATCTCTTTTCACTAAAAAATCTTCTCCTCGTGTAAGTCAAGAAGTGCAAATTCTTTTAATAAAATTTGAACTCTGTCGGAAATTTTAATGATTGGAATCTCCACGGGGTGTGTTTCCTAAGGGTGGTCCCGATTCATTATATTTTGAAAGGATGATCTATATTTTGAAATTCATTAGATTTTGAAAGGATGATCTATATTTTGAAATTCATTAGATTTTGAAAGGATGATCTATATTTTGAAATTCATTAGATTTTGAAAGGATGACATGATATTTTGAAGCTATTCATTTGCTACTTTGGTCTCCCTTTATACTGTATATTCCACTCTTACATCTATTATTATGAGGTGAAATTTGACATGATATTTTGAAGCTATTCATTTGATATATGCCACTCTTACATCTATTATTATGAGGTGAAATTTGACATGATATTTTGAAGCTATTCATTTGCTACTTTGGTCTCCCTTTATACTGTATATGCCACTCTTACATCTATCATTTTGAAGTGAAATTTATGTTTTCTTCCGGTCCCACGTGTACCATGACTACTAAATATAATTATATTTAATTTTATATAAACAAAGAGTCTAAATTGACATGATACACTTATAATATCTCAATTATAGCAAATATTTTTCAATTTCAAAAAATTCTTTTCACTAATACTTGCTGCATCCGGAGGAGGGTACGTCCTCTGTTGGGGTTTAGGGTCCGTTTGGAACGGATGGTGACAGTGAGATTTTTTTAAAATTTTTTTACCGTACATGCACTAGATGTGTCAAAAAAAATAATAAAAAATTACATTTTGAACACCTTCGCACATTCGCCTCCCACCACCTTATCTACCATGCCATAAACTCTTCTCGTCTCAATTTTTAAACGGTGAGTTTGTTGTGCCCATGTGATTTTGATGATGGTTTTAATGGTGGTTTTGATGATTGGCTTTTGATGTGAGTTAATCACTGTGAGTCATCTTGCTGTGTCTTTTATATGCTCGATTAATTCATGTATATCATGTAAGTGAATGGAGCTCATATGGCTGTCAGATAACATGCTTTCTTTAATTCTGTCTAAACTCTGTCTGCACAGTCTCCACAGCAGTGCGTCAACGCATTGTGCTGATGCGTCGACTCTTCAGTCATTTTTGTCTCTGTCCACACAGTAGTGTGTCAACTCCTTGAGCTGATGCGTTGACTCTTCGCTTCCATCTTCAAGCCCATACAACGGGACTAAAGTGTTCAATTGAAAGTCTCTACACTCGTTCCATTGGAAGTCTATACAATCGTCTTCATATCATCAAGTATGTACACTGGCTTCATGTTTCCAAAGTCTGCACAATGGTCTTCACACCTGAAGTCTGTACATCCACAGTTAAACTTGAAGTCTGTACACTGGTCTTAAAATCCAATGTCTGCACATCGGCACTATAGCGTGCATTGCTCAAGTCTGTACATTGGCCAAGTATGTACATCGACTGTTCACAAAGTCTATTCACTGGACTTCACGTCAAAGTCCATTCATTGGTCTTCAGTTCAAGTCTGTACACTGGCTTTCGTCTTCAAAGTCTGTATAGCGTGAAGTCTACGCATTGGTCTCCATTAGAAGTCTATACATTGGCTAAGGGTCTTCAAGTCCATACACAGTCGTCTGATGCATTTTGATTGAAGTCTGTACAACATGCCTTGTTGTTCACTGCTTTCTTGTTTGTGACTTCCCTAGTGTTTTGATGATGAGCATCACTATGTTAAATATTATCATTTTAATCAGATATCTTGCGTAATGTTATGCACTTGAAATTTCCATGATTAACAGGAAAACTGCTCTGAGGTAGTACCTTGTATGTCCGTACTGTTCCTTTCATACTTCGTGTTGTTTGTGTTTACTACACTTCGTGTTGTCCTTTTGTACGTCGTGTTGTTCCAAGTATGTTTGTTGATTGTCTTCGTGCTGTTTACTGAAGCAGCTCGATTTGTTCTGATGAACTTCGAGTCGTTTTCCTGTGAACCTCGTGTCGTTTCTTCAGTATTTAGTTGCTCATCTCGAGTCATCCTTTTTATTTTTGCTATTGTGTTTTTGTGTCATTTACTGTAGTTACTCGAGTCGTTTTTCGGCTTTCACTGTTTTATCACGTGTCGTTGTAGCCGTTCCTGTCTTCTGTCTTTGTGTTGTTTTTCCTAGACCCCGTGTCCTTTTGCTTTGTGACTACACTTCGTGTCGGTGTCTGTTCTCGTCTTCGAGTTGTTTTCAGCCCGTGTCGTCCTTGTATTCGAGTCGTTTTTGTGTCTTCATGTTGTTTTTGTATTTGTGTCTTCGTGTTGTTATTTTTATGTCTTCGTGTTGCTTCTTTCTATCTTCGTCCAGGTGTCCTCTGATCGCGTGTTTTACTACCGTTTTACTCCGTGTTATTTCCTTCTCACCTCGTGTTGTTCTCATCTGACTTCGTGTCATTCTCTCTTTATTTCGTGCGATAGTCATCTCGTGTATCTCGTGTCGTTCTCAGTATAGTGCATCTCGTATTGCTATCACATACCTCATGCAGTTTTAAGTTTTTGTGGCCCTGAGTTTTAATGGTTTTAATTTCTTTGCAGGAGAAGAAGAAAAAAACAAAAAGGAGAACGTGATCCGAGGCTGGAAGGGCAGACAAGATTGTGACACATGTGCTGAAGCTGGCTGAGAGACTGACACGTGGCCACAAGTTCTGGGCGGGAAATGTGGAAGCCACACGCGCCCAGTGCTGCCCTCCTGCTGGCTGCTGCTTATAAAAGGAAGCCTTCATCCAACAGATGAAGGGTGATCGAAGAAGAAGCCTGGAGAGCAGAAAGCCCTTCGATCCAGAAAAAGAAAAGAGGAAGAAAAAGAGAAGAAGAAGAAATAGAAGAAGGGTGAGCCGAAGAAGATAGAGGAGCAGAGATCGAGAGAGTGAAAGAGCAGAAGAAGAAAAGAGCTGCAGTAGAAAGCAGAACAAGAAGAGAAGAGAAGAGACAGAGAGAGCCTGCGAAAGAAGAAGAAAAGAAAGAGAAGAAAAGCAGAAGGAGAAGAAGAGAAAGAGAGAGTTAGAGAGCTCGTGAGGGTTAAGAGAAAAAGAAGGTGAGAGAGAAGAGAAGAGGAAGAGAAGCTTACCTGAAGATCTGTCTACTGGACCGTGGATCAAATCCAGGCCAGTCAACTCCATGCGAGCCACATCTGTGTTATCTTTCTTTACAGCTTTCTGATCGCTGTGTATTTTTCCTTTCTTATTTTTTCTTTTTCATTTGGTTAGCTTTGTACTTCCGATCCTCTGGATTGAGGTCGGGTCCCTCCTGGTCTGGAGGAAGAGAGGTCTGCGACCTCTAGTTTGCAAGTGGCTGGAAGTCACTTGGGTGTTCCCTCCGGTTTGGAGGAAGGGAGATCTGATCTCCGGTTCTGGGCTTGTGGGTTGCAAGTCCAGGTGTCCCTCCTGGTCTGGAGGAAGAGAGGTCTTCGACCTCTGGTTTGCTGGTGACTGGGAGTCACTGGTGTCTTCCCTCCGGTTTGGAGGAAGAGAGACTGTGCGTCTCTAGTTTCCAAGTGGCTGGGAGTCACTTGGGGTGTCCCTCCGGTTGGGAGGAAGAGGGGAGGTTGTTCCCCTGGTCAAGCTGTGTGGCAGCACCTGTTGCAGACTGAGTCTGCGGTTTCTAGCGTGAGCTAGTGGAAGCCACACTCGGGTTGAGTGTGGGGTGGATGTAGGTCTGCTGGACTGAACCACCTAAAAACCCCTTGTGCACTGTGGTTTGATTTGTCTATTTGTGCTTCCGCTAGGTGATTGCATAGGGGCGCTCCATGTGTTTGGCGTCTGTTTGAGCAGAAGATTTATTAGTTTCCAGATTGACTAAATCTGTCTTGTTTGCTCTCCAAGGATCTCACTGTGTGTTTGGTTAGTTCCACAACTGCCATTTAGCCTTCAAGTTTGTTTAGTTTGCGAACTAGCATTTTAGTGAGCAATATTTTAACTGGGCGAAAGGTTTTTAAAAGTCATATTCATTCACCCCCCCTCTGAATACTGCACCGAACCTAACAATTGGTATCAGAGCGGGTTTCTGCTTAGAAGGTCCAGCGACCTGCAGATCCGATCTTGTAGTCTTGGGTGATAATTTATTTTTTAGTGCATCAATATTCCTGTTGTATTAATCTGTTGTGTTCTCATGGCTCATCCTCCACTATTCAGTAGTTCAAATATTAAATTCTGGCTATATCGTATGCACAAGCACGTTAACTCTATTAATCCACAATTGTGGAAGGTTATCTCTCACAGTCCACATGAACTTCCTAAGGATAAGTCCAAGTGGACTCATGGTCACAAGTTGAAAAATGAAGATAATGTGAGAGCTCTAAATTTAATGAAGGCACCAATCGGTTCTGATGATTTTTCCTCCTTCTCAGGTTGTAGCTCGGCAAAGGAAATATTGGATGAATTACTTCGCATCCACAATGGAAAGGAAGAAGAATGTCTCATGGCAAGAAGGAGTGATCAATCAGATGAGTCATCATCCCAGGTAAACTCTGAGACCGAGTATATTAGTCATGATGATTTAGTTGCCATGCATAAGCATCTACTGGAAAAATATGAAAGAATTAAGTCAGAAAAGAGAAAATTAAGAAAAGAGAAAAATGCTGAAATCACAAGTCTAAAGGCTGAAAATGAAAATTTAAAATCTGAATTGAAATTGGAAGAAGAATTTGAAAACAAGTTGATTGAAGAAAATTTTCATCTAAAAGATCAAAATAAAAGACTAATGGTTCTTAATACTGTTTTTTCTGAAAAATGGTTGTTATTTGAAAAAGAAAAATCTGCTGATAAGGAAATTCAATTTGAGAATGAATTGAAACTGAAACAGGAACTAGAAATAGTTAAAAATTTGAATGATGTCATGCAGAGACAAATTATCACATGTGAGGAAGACATGACTAATTCAGAACTCAAAATTTGTTCTCTCCAATCTGAAATAAGTAAACTTGTTCGTTCCATGTCTAAATCTATCAAGGGAAAAGAGAAAATGAATGTTCCTTTGTGTGATAACGTCACTAAATCAAGTGGAGAGAAAGGATGCAAATCCCAAATTAAAAAATCTGTTAAGAAAAAGTTGTACACTACTTTTGTTCGCAGCTCTGACATTGCAAGCTGCTCTGGGCCTCCTAAAATATCTACATCATCTGTTTTCCAATTCAAGGTCCAGAAAAATGAAGAACAAATAAAAGTTGTGAACAAGGGTAAACAAATGAGCAAAAATGGTAAGAAAAATAAGGATAAACATGTCCCTACTTGTGTCTTTAAATCTGCTATCTATACTGCATCTGATGACTCAATGCATACTACTCATAGCTCAATTAATTATCTGTATGCATCTGATAAGAGTGTTTCATGTCATTATTGTGGCAAGGTAGGCCACGTAATGGATGATTGCATATTATTGATTGAAGATGGGCATGCAAGTGAACCATTGCATTCGAGAAATTCATTTGGTAGAAATCATGCTACTAGGAAGTCTGATACATCTTGTCATTACTGTGGTAGGCATGGTCATTTCATGGATGCCTGTTTCATTATGAAACAAGATGATAAAATGTATGCTAGGTCTCCTGTTCATCATCACCCCAAAAGAAGCATGTATGCTTCAAACCAACACATCATTTGTTATAACTGTAACAAACGTGGTCATAAAGCTGTTGAGTGTTGGTTTAGGACTTCATGGAGATATAATGGTTCAAGAGGTAAGCACCTAAGGTGTTTTGAATGTGGAAAACCTGGCCACCGAGCTTCTGAATGCTTGTGGGCAGGCAATGCTAAATCAAAATCTCATGCAAGTAACAAAAATTTTTATGCAAACTCACATAGATTCCATGATGATAATAATGTCCACAAAAAGAATTCAAGGTTTGCTACATCATGTAGAGATTGTGAAAATTTTGGTCATTTCATGGATAACTGTTGTAATATCCCGGACCTTTCGGATCCTTCTTCGTGGGTCCCAGATCTGGTTTTCGGAGCGTTCAGCTCTATTGTGTCCGAAATTTTGTTTTGGACATCTTTCGTGTTCGGATCGGCGCGATCCGGAGTCGTTTCGGAGGCCCGGAGGCGTTCCGCGGCTTTTTCCGTGCGTGATTTCCGATTTCCGACATGGGTTTCGGCTTTTCTCTTCGGACGCTCGCTGCGGGTGAACCGGGCTGTTCACACGGGCACGAGTGGTACCGTTGCGATCGGTACGTTCCGAGGATCGTGGGGGTGTAATTTCCTAATTTTTGGAATTTTTCAGATTTTCCGGGTTTTTCTATAAAAACCCTCCCTATTTTCTCTCTCCCCCCACTTTCTTCTTCTTCTTCCTCTCTTCTTCTTCCTCCTTCCTCCTCCACCGTGTCTCCCTCCCTCTCCCTCTCTTCCTCCCGGTTGGCCACGGCGAGCTCCCCTCCGGCTGCAGACGGCGGCGGGGCGACGGCGCGGTGACGTGGGCGGCGGCGAGGCGGTCGTGGGGGCGTGCGGCGAGCGTGGGAAGTTTAAGGAAGAACGAGGGTTTTCAAGCGTTCTTCGCGATTCGTGGACGATCCGGCGGAGCATTCGCTCCATTGAGGTAGGGTGACGTTCCCTAGCTCTTCGCCGTTCTTTTCCGTGGTTTGTAGGCCGCGGGGAGGCCGAGAGAGGCATGTTTGGGCATTTTTGGGGTTTTTCCATGTTTTGGGGGGTGAGCCGCCCGATCTATGGTTTTAGCCCATGATTCTATGTTTTGGTGGCTTAGATGCATGCTAGGGGTCCCTAGGGGTCTTCCCCCTTATTTTCCCCCTCTCCGGTGGAGGTACGGGGGCGCGGTCGATGTTTTTGGGGTTTTCCCGCCGTAGCGTGCTCGGAGGAAAGCGACGGTCACTCCAGTGACCGTCACTTTCTTGTGACACCCCCGGGGGGGAGCGTTACTTCCTCTGGGTGTTGGCTTTGGGGTCTGGGGCTGTAACGGCCCTACGATGGACCGCCATTTGCCTGTGACGCCCCTGGACTGGGCCGTCACATGCTTTCGACCGTTGGGGGTCAGGCCATGTAACGCACCGAGATAGGCGCGTTACATGCGTGTAACGCACTGGGGCAGGAGCGTTACTTCCTGTTGTCCCCCAGGTGGATGGGCCAAGCGACGCACTGGGCCCAGCGCGTTACTTACTAGTGACGCGCTGGGGCAGGCACGTCACTTCCCCTTCCCACCCCGAGTGTAGGGCCATGTGACGCGCTGGGCTAGGCGCGTTACATGTGAGTAACGCACTGAGCCCGACGCGTTGCTTGCAAGCGAGGCGCCGGGGTAGGCGCGTTACTTTCCCTGTGGTTTTGGAGGGTGTGGGGCGCCGTGTGACGCCCTGGCCTAGGTGCGCCGCTTCCAAGCGACGCACTAGGGCAGGCGCGTCGCTTCCCCTATCCCCCCTGGCCGTGTGACGGTCTGCCTTAGACCGCCATTTTCAAGTGACGGCCCTAGAGTGGACCGCCATTTGGCCGTGATGGTCCAGGGTCGGACCGCCACTTCCTGGGTTGCCCCATGAGGGTGGCAACCTTACTTTTCTCCGACCGTGGTCTCCGTGTGACGGGACTAGTGCGTGGGGTGATTCCCACACGTTGTCGGGCTTGGGCGTTGTTTTCCGTGACTTGAGAGTCTACTCCTTTAGCGACCCTCCACTAGTCGTAGCCCACCAGTACGCGGTGCTGGTCTCACCTGGGAGTGGTGTACGGGCACCCACCTTTCGAGACGGTTTGTGGACCGGTTACCGTAGGCCCCTCGTCGTAGCCAGAGTCCGGCTGCGGGGGAAAACCGGTCAGAGGGCCAGAACTAGGACGCGTGGTCTGTGTGTGCACACGTGGTTGGGGGCGGTTGGACCCACGTCGACGGGCGTGACCCCAGCTAGTCACTTGTTGTGAGTTACTTTTCGGTGTTTGCGCCTCGGGTAGGACCTACCACGTCAGGCGGTTCACCTGCGGTGCGGTGTAAGACGTCAGGGGACGCTACCGGCTGTGCTTCTAGTGGGTGGTACTCCTGTCGAGTACGGAGTGACAGACTGTCAGTCGTGTGTTTCCGACCTTCGGGTTTGTCGGTGACCGTTGAGCTTCGGTCTTCTCTTCGTAGCACGTGTGTCGGTTTGCGTGCCGTAGAGTCTTGCTTTGTAGAGTACAGGGCTTTCCTTTCCGAGGTACTCTCCTACCGCTAGAGTAGTGGTTTCTCGCTTTGCGAGGTAGGGTTCGACTGATCCCTACTGAGTCTTGTTCCGAGACTCATTCCCTGCGTGTTTTCACCGTGTTTCAGGTGAGACGCCACCTTCGGGGAGCGCGTCAGGAGCACAGCGTGGTGCGGGTGCCCAGAGGTAGTGCCAGAGGTCAGAGCCGGGGTATGCCCCGTGTAGCTGTACTTTTCTTTCTTGTCACTATACTAGTCGTGGACTGTTGTTGTGGTTTTATTTTGTGGACCATGTAAATTGTTATCTTATTTCCTGCTTAATATCATAACTGTTTAATTTCTGCAATTACTTGTGATAACTATGTAGTTTCCACACCATCCTTTTAACCCTTCCGAGTCTTCGGACTCGTGGGTGGCGGTGCGAGTCTCGGGTTATCGGACCTTCCTGGTAATCGGATTCTCGGGTCGTTACAGCTGGTATCAGAGCCAGGTTTCGATCCTGGGACCTGTGGGTTATGTGTGCGAGTCTCGGGTTATCGGGCCTTCCCGGTAATCGGATTCTCGGGTCGTTACAGCTGGTATCAGAGCGCGGTTGTGGAATTACATGGGAATCATAGGTAATTGTAGTGGTCCACTAGTCCATGGCGATGATGTACAGGTGACGCTGGCCTTGGGCACCGCGTGTTTTATTCTGACATTGCCGTTTTCGTGTTTTCTGTCTTGTGCTTCAGGAGCGAGGATGGCGCCGAGGAGGAGTTCTCGCTCTCAGCAGGGGTAGTCGGCTGGAGGTCAGGAGATCCAGCAGGGGGTCCAGAGGGACCAGGAGGAGCATAGCAGAGTTCCGGGAGCTACCGAGGCCGCGGATGCTGCGAGAGCTCCGGGGGCCGAGGATTTCTTCCGTGGCATGTACCATCTCATGTCTCAGCAGTTTGGCGGAGAGGTTGCTGAGGGCTCGTCAGTCAGGGGTGGGCCGGGCCGAGCAGTGAGGGACTTCATGCAGTTCCATCCACCTTACTTTAGCGGCCAGGCAGACCCTGATGCGGCTCGTGATTGGCTCGATGAGATGGAGCGGGTGTTCAGTTCTGCGAAAAGTACTGCCGAGGACAGAGTGGTGTTGGCCTACAACCAGTTGCAGGGTACGGCTCGGAGGTGGTGGTCTTCCGAGTGGAAGACGTCCTTTCAGCTTCGTCCACTTGAGCAGGTCGAGTGGGGTGACTTTGTCAGTGCTTTCGAGCGTACGTACTGTCCAGACGTCGTTGCTACGCAGCGGATGCGGGAGTTTCTGGAGCTGGTGCAGGGTGACATGTCCGTGTTGCAGTACAGGGCCCGATTTGTCGAGCTGGGTCGGTACGCACCTCATGTCATGGAGCATGAGAGGGTGAGGACCACGCAGTTTGTACAGGGCTTGAGGCTGGAGCTGAGGCACCATTTGATCGCGAATGGGGCCACTGATCTAGAGACTGCGTCTCGTGTTGCGATTTCCTTGGAGATGGATATGCAGAGGACTCGATGACCGATCAGCCAGGGGCAGTCCGTGTCAGGTCGCAGCCAGCAGTCGGCTACCCAGCAGCAGGGTTTCTTCCAGCATGCGTCGGGTGGTTCAGGAGTACCGGCATCGGCAGCTTCAGTGACAGGATCTGCGTCTTTTAGCTCGAAGGTCAAGAAGTTCTTGAAGAAGGGTTTCCGTAAGAAGCCCAAGGATCAGGGACAAGCTTCATCGGGCAGTGTGCAGCAGCCGATTCCTTTGCAGCGTCAGGGATCAGGGGGTGGATCACGAGGACCTTGTCCACGGTGTGGTGGGACCCACCCAGGCAGGCAGTGCACGGCGCCGATTATCTGTTTTCGGTGTGACCAGCCAGGGCACATGGCGTGTGACTGTCCACAGAGACCGTCGCAGCAGCAGTTTCCCCAGTAGCAGAGGCAGCAACAGCAGCAGCAGGGACAGTATCCGCCGCTACCCAGGTCAGCCAGCGTGGGAGGCAGGCAGAGGGCTCGAGGCCAGATCACGCACTTGACCAGGGCAGAGGCAGTGGCGTCGCGGCTCGTGGAAGGTACCGTTCAGATTTTGGGTTGTGCGGCTCGGGTTTTGTTTGATTCTGGCGCGTCTCATTCGTTTATTTCGGAGGATTTCGCGTCGAGCGTCGAGGAGCCGGTGACCCAGTTGTCCTGTGATTTGGCAGTGGAGTTGCCTTCGGGTGACTTTATGGTCACTCCGTATTGCTTCGACCAGGTTCTGGTGTGGATCGATGGCCGGAGTATGCCAGGCAGATTGTATGCGTTGCAGCTTCGGGATTACGATGTGATTCTAGGCATGGATTGGCTCGAGACTCATGGAGCGGTGGTGGATTGTGGGATGAAGAGGGTCTACTTCCAGCATCCGAGCAAGAGGACCTTCTATTTCCAAGGTATCCGTTCCACCTCTTCTCGATTCCTTATCTCTGCTATTCGAGCCCGTCGGTTGCTTGATTCAGGTTGTCAGGGTTTTCTCGCGTCAGTGGTTGTGTCTGACCGGATGGAGCCGGATGTTGAGGACATCGCGGTGGTGTGCGAGTTTCCCGATGTTTTTCCTGAGGAGTTGCCTGGATTACCTCCCCAGAGGGAGATCGATTTTGTGATCGAGGTTGTACCTGGTGCGGGACCTTTGGTGAAGGCTCCCTACCGTATGGCCCCCGCTGAACTGAGAGAGTTGAGGGCGCAGTTGCAGGAGCTGCTGGCCAAGGGGTACATTCGTCCGAGTTTTTCCCCTTGGGGTGCGCCCGTGTTGTTTGTGAAGAAGAAGGACAGTAGTCTGCGGCTGTGCATTGACTATCGGCAGCTGAATGAAGTGACCGTTAAGAACAAGTATCCGTTGCCGCGGATCGATGACTTGTTCGACCAGCTTCAGTCTGCGCGAGTGTTCTCGCGGATTGATTTGCGGTCAGGTTACTATCAGCTGAGGATTCACGAGTCCGATGTGGAGAAGACTGCATTCAGTTCGAGGTACGGGCATTATAAGTTTCTGGTGATGCCATTTGGGCTCACCAATGCCCCAGCTGCCTTTATGGACTTGATGCAGAGGGTGTTTCATCCGTATTTGGACCAGTTTGTGGTCATTTTCGTGGATGACATCCTTGTTTATTCGCGGTCTGCTGAGGAGCACGCGTACCATTTGAGTGTGGTACTGCAGACGTTGCGAGATCACCAGTTGTATGCGAAGCTCAGCAAGTGCGAGTTTTGGCTCAGCGAGGTGCACTTTCTGGGGCACGTGATTTCTGGTGATGGCATTTCCGTGGATCCCGCCAAGGTCGAGGCTGTGATGCAATGGCCGAGGCCGAGGTCGGTGACGGAGATCCGGAGTTTCTTGGGGCTTGCGGGTTATTATCGTCGGTTTATCCAGGATTTTTCCCGCATTGCGACCCCGATGACTAGGCTCACGCGGAAGGATATACCTTTCATTTGGTCCGAGGAGTGTGAGCAGAGCTTCAGGGAGCTGAAGAGATTGCTCACCTCGGCTCCGGTGTTGGTTTTGCCTTCTGGATCGGGAGGTTTCGTGGTGTGTACAGATGCTTCCGGCGTTGGACTGGGTGCTGTTCTGATGCAGCATGGTAGAGTGGTGGCTTATGCATCTCGGCAGCTAAAGCCCCACGAGGAGAACTACCCTACCCATGACCTTGAGTTGGCGGCTGTGATCTTCGCGCTGAAGATCTGGAGGCATTATCTGTACGGTGAGAAGTTCGAGGTGTTCACTGACCATCAGAGCTTGAGGTACGTGTTCTCGCAGAAGGACCTGAACCTCAGGCAAAGGCGTTGGATGGAGTTCATGAAGGACTATGACTTCACCCTGTCTTATCAGCCGGGCAGGATGAATGTCGTCGCCGATGCCTTGAGTCGGAAGATTGCGGTCAGTGCCTTGATGTTGAGGAGGTGGAGGCTCTGGGAACAAGTGCCCGAGGTATCTTTCAGGCTCAAGATTCCCCAGGAGCCAGGGTTGGCTGTGCTTGCGAGTCTGACTGTCACTCCTGCTATCCGTCGTCAGGTGACAGAGGCTCAACATGCGGACCCTGAGTTGCCCCGGATTTTGGCTATGGCTGACGTAGAGCTCGGCGAGGACGGTGCTGCGAGGTTTCGTGGCAGGTTGTACGTCCCAGCTGAGGAGCAGGTTCATCGTGCGGTATTACGCGAGGCTCATGGGAGCAGGTACACTGTACATCCGGGTGCGACGAAGATGTATCGGAACTTGCGGAGGCAGTTCTGGTGGCCTGGCATGAAGAGAGATGTCGCAGAATTTGTGGCCAGGTGCCTGATCTGTCAGCAGGTGAAGGCGGAGCATCAGCGACCAGGCGGTACTCTCCAGCCCTTGGATGTTCCTGCTTGGAAGTGGGACCATGTGACCACGGATTTTGTGGTGGGGTTGCCAAGAACCCCGAGTGGGCAGGACAGTATTTGGTTGCTGGTGGATCGGCTGACGAAGGTGACTCGGTTGCTACCGGTCAAGGTCAGCTGGAGCGTGCCTAAGTTGGCTCGTCTTTATGTGGAGCGGATCGTGCCGTTGCATGGGGTTCCCATTTCGATTGTGTCGGATCGGGATCCGCGCTTCACTTCTGGATTCTGGAGGAGTTTCCAGCGAGCTCTTGGCACGGAGTTGGCATTTAGCTCGGCATATCATCCTCAGTCAGATGGTCAGTCTGAGAGGACCATTCAGACTTTGGAGGACATGCTGAGATCCTGCTGCCTGGAGTGGCAGGGGAGTTAGCTACATCACCTACCGTTGGTGGAGTTTGCCTATAACAACAGCTATCATTCGAGCATCGGCATGGCTCCTTATGAGGCATTGTACGGGCGTCCTTGTCGGACTCCACTCGATTGGTTTGAGGTGGGTGAGCGTGTTTTGACGGGACCGGAATTGGTGCAGCAATGTGTGGATGTTGTGCACCTGGTTCGTCAGAACATGTTGGCGACCCAGAGTCGGCAGAAGAGCTATGCTGACCGTAGGAGGCAGCCCCTCGAGTTCGCCGTGGACGATCATGTGTTCTTGAGAGTTTCTCCGATGAAGGGGGTGATGCGTTTTGGACGGCGTGGGAAGCTGAGTCCCCGCTATATTGGTCCTTTTGCGATTATGGAATACATCGGTGAGGTTGCTTACCGGTTGCGGTTGCCTCCTGAGTTGGCGTCGGTGCATGACGTGTTCCACGTCTCGATGTTGTGGAAGTATATGCCCGATGACTCTCATGTGCTCGAGTTTTCCGTTTGGCCTGAGGTGACTCCAGATCTTTCTCTCCCAGAGTTTCCGATCCGCGTGGAGGATAGGCGAGAGCAGCGCCTGCGGAACAAGGTCATTCCCTTGGTAAAGGTCGTGTGGCAGCGACACTCTGGTGGTGAGGCTTCTTGGGAACGTGAGGACGAGATGCGTCAGCAGTTCCCGTATCTGTTTGAGTGAGTCTTCCTCTTCTTTCCCCTCTGGTTGTTCTCAATTTCGAGGACGAAATTCCTTAAGGGGGGAGGGCTGTAATATCCCGGACCTTTCAGATCCTTCTTCGTGGGTCCCAGATCTGGTTTTCGGAGCGTTCGACTCTATTGTGTCTGAAATTTTGTTTCGGACATCTTTCGTGTTCGGATCGGTGCAATCCGGAGTCGTTTCGGAGGCCCGGAGGCGTTCCGCGGCTTTTTCCGTGCGTGATTTCCGATTTCCGGCACGTGTTTCGGCTTTTCTCTTCGGACGCTCGCTGCGGGTGAACCGGGCTGTTCACACGGGCACGAGTGGTACCGTTGCGATCGGTACGTTCCAAGGATCGTGGGGGTGTAATTTCCTAATTTTTAGAATTTTTTGGATTTTTCGGGTTTTTCTATAAAAACCCTCCCTATTTTCTCTCTCCCCGGCCCACTTTCTTCTTCTTCTTCCTCTCTTCTTCTTCCTCCTTCCTCCTCCACCGTGTCTCCCTCCCTCTCCCTCTCTTCCTCCCGGTTGGCCACGGCGAGCTCCCCTCCGGCTGCAGACGGCGACGGGGCGACGGCGCGGTGACGTGGGCGGCGGCGAGGCGGTCGTGGGGGCGTGCGGCGAGCGTGGGAAGCTTAAGGAAGAACGAGGGTTTTCAAGCGTTCTTCGCGATTCGTGGACGATCCGGCGGAGCATTCGCTCCATTGAGGTAGGGTGACGTTCCCTAGCTCTTCGCCATTCTTTTCCGTGGTTTGTAGGCCGCGGGGAGGCCGAGAGAGGCATGTTTGGGCATTTTTGGGGTTTTTCCATGTTTTGGGGGTGAGCCGCCCGATCTATGGTTTTAGCCCATGATTCTATGTTTTGGTGGCTTAGATGCATGCTAGGGGTCCCCAGGGGTCTTCCCCCTTGTTTTCCCCCTCTCCGGTGGAGGTACGGGGGCGCGGTCGATGTTTTTGGGGTTTTCCCGCCGTAGCGTGCTCGGAGGAAAGCGACGGTCACTCCAGTGACCGTCACTTTCTTGTGACGCCCCTGGGGGGGAGCGTTACTTCCTCTGGGTGTTGGCTTTGGGGTCTGGGGCTGTAACGGCCCTACGATGGACCGCCATTTGCCTGTGACGCCCCTGGACTGGGCCGTCACATGCTTTCGACCGTTGGGGGTCAGGCCATGTAACGCACCGAGATAGGTGCGTTACATGCGTGTAACGCACTGGGGCAGGAGCGTTACTTCCTGTTGTCCCCCAGGTGGATGGGCCAAGCGACGCACTGGGCCCAGCGCGTTACTTACTAGTGACGCGCTGGGGCAGGCACGTCACTTCCCCTTCCCACCCCGAGTGTAGGGCCATGTGACGCGCTGGGCTAGGCGCGTTACATGTGAGTAACGCACTGAGCCCGACGCGTTGCTTGCAAGCGAGGCGCCGGGGTAGGCGCGTTACTTTCCCTGTGGTTTTGGAGGGTGTGGGGCGCCGTGTGACGCCCTGGCCTAGGTGCGCCGCTTCCAAGCGACGCACTAGGGCAGGCGCGTCGCTTCCCCTATCCCCCCTGGCCGTGTGACGGTCTGCCTTAGACCGCCATTTTCAAGTGACGGCCCTAGAGTGGACCGCCATTTGGCCGTGACGGTCCAGGGTCGGACCGCCACTTCCTGGGTTGCCCCATGAGGGTGGCAACCTTACTTTTCTCCGACCGTGGTCTCCGTGTGACGGGACTAGTGTGTGGGGTGATTCCCACACGTTGTCGGGCTTGGGCGTTGTTTTCCGTGACTTGAGAGTCTACTCCTTTAGCGACCCTCCACTAGTCGTAGCCCACCAGTACGCGGTGCTGGTCTCACCTGGGAGTGGTGTACGGGCACCCACCTTTCGAGACGGTTTGTGGACCGGTTACCGTAGGCCCCTCGTCGTAGCCAGAGTCCGGCTGCGGGGGAAAACTGGTCAGAGGGCCAGACCTAGGACGCGTGGTCTGTGTGTGCACACGTGGTTGGGGGCGGTTGGACCCACGTCGACGGGCGTGACCCCAGCTAGTCACTTGTTGTGAGTTACTTTTCGGTGTTTGCGCCTCGGGTAGGACCTACCACGTCAGGCGGTTCACCTGCGGTGCGGTGTAAGACGTCAGGGGACGCTACCGGCTGTGCTTCTAGTGGGTGGTACTCCTGTCGAGTACGGAGTGACAGACTGTCAGTCGTGTGTTTCCGACCTTCGGGTTTGTCGGTGACCGTTGAGCTTCGGTCTTCTCTTCGTAGCACGTGTGTCGGTTTGCGTGCCGTAGAGTCTTGCTTTGTAGAGTACAGGGCTTTCCTTTCCGAGGTACTCTCCTACCGCTAGAGTAGTGGTTTCTCGCTTTGCGAGGTAGGGTTCGACTGATCCCTACTGAGTCTTGTTCCGAGACTCATTCCCTGCGTGTTTTCACCGTGTTTCAGGTGAGACGCCACCTTCGGGGAGCGCGTCAGGAGCGCAGCGTGGTGCGGGTGCCCAGAGGTAGTGCCAGAGGTCAGAGCCGGGGTATGCCCCGTGTAGCTGTACTTTTCTTTCTTGTCACTGTACTAGTCGTGGACTGTTGTTGTGGTTTTATTTTGTGGACCATGTAAATTATTATCTTATTTCCTGCTTAATATCATAACTGTTTAATTTCTGCAATTACTTGTGATAACTATGTAGTTTCCACACCATCCTTTTAACCCTTCCGAGTCTTCGGACTCGTGGGTGGCGGTGCGAGTCTCGGGTTATCGGGCCTTCCCGGTAATCGGATTCTCGGGTCGTTACAACTGTTACCTGGTGGATCATGATGATAATACTGCTAAGAAATTGTTTAGAACACTTGTTAGGGATAAAACAGGACCCAAGGTTGCTTGGGTTCCTGCAAGATCAAAGTGATTGTTTTGCAGGTGTGCCTTGAGACTAGAATAAAAGGGGTAATGATCCAAGGCACTCAAGGATGAATAACCCCATTCTCACACTGTTCAGGTAAACTCTCTATATTTCATGTTTTTGAAATTCATCTAGTGCATGCATGCTAAATCTGTTCTTGCATATTCATTCATCATCTGCCAATTGCATTATTTTCTGATCATGCACTTGCTGAGTGTTCTGTGCAAATTTGAGTTTAAAGGGGTTGTCTGTATCTGATGCATACATAGGCTAATTGTAATTGTTTGACAATTGTTGAAATGCATAAATTCTGAAAATAAATTGCATTCTGAATAATCTGAACTGCTTATGTATGTGGCTTGAAATTTGTCTATTGCATAGTTCATTGAAAATTTGTCCATTGCATCCTGAAAAATCTGATAAGCTGAAATTGATCCATGCATGCTACTCATGTTGAAAAATCTGATAGGACAGTTTGATTGTGCACAAGTCACAATATTATTTGGAATCACTTGTTCAGTTTCTCATGGCAAATAGTGCATGTTTTCAGGGGGAGTTAGTTGCATGTATTTTTGCATACATATAGTGCATTTCATTTCATTTATTTGAAAATGCCAAAAAGAGTGTCTGAATGCATATTGTGAGGGGGAGTCAATGCATTGCATATAGGTTATCAAATGCATACTCTTGTGAGAATTCATTGCATATCTTTCATCATTGATCTTAGTTGACAAACCTTGATAATATCAGAAATCATTGCCTCGAAATCTCTCTTATCAATTGGTATCATTTGACTTCAGAATTCCATCAGTCTTTCATGAAGATTTCAATGGGACTATCTCGATCATAAATCTGAAAATTCTTGAATTAGAAATCTTCTATTATACGTCTTTATGAATGACTGAAATAACTCATGTGGTTTAAGTTTAATGTATTCAATGAGTTTAGCTTTAAAATCTCTTAAAAATATCTGAAGCATGTTTAATAAACCTTAACCATATGTTTCATGATGTGTCTTGTAAAATCTTCTGAAATCTACATTATTGAATACAGGACTTTATTTGGTTAAGTACATGAAATTGTTATTGTTTTGAAGCGAATGAATTTTTCTGAAAATGTCTAAAGGGTAATTGTTGTCAGAGCAATGACTTTGGTCACTGAGAAATCATGTCCAAAGGACTGTGTCATGAGGTGTCTTAGTCAACTCTGCAGAATAAAATCTCATTGAAAATCAGGCAGAGCAATGGCATGCACACTGAGAAATACAATTCACTCATCAAGAAATGATTTGTAGTGTATCATGATGTGTAAATGCTATCTCTGCTCATGTAAAGCATGACAGTTAGTCACACTAAGTGATTAGGGATATTGGCCTCTAATCAAGGTATATCCTCTAGTTACAATGTGTGCACTGAACTAGAGTGCTCGTAAAATTTGTAGCAAGAAAATTGTTGAACAAATCGAAATATCTGAATATTGATGCTAAAATCAAATTGCTACAACCCTAGACAAAATCATATGACTTCATAATTGCTTGATTTCAATACTGATGCATGTAATTCCGAAAGAAGTCAATAAATTTGATTGTGTAAGAGAAATAGAGTTTTATCAAGATAAATATGAGGGCTTGGTTCATTTTTATTAAACCATGGTTTTAAATATCAATACAGAATTTTAATGATAAACTCTGCATACATCATGTTTAAACCATGTTGTTCAATAAAATTCATTCATAAGCCCTTATAATGGAAGACTTTGAAATATTATGATTTGGATTTATGAGAATGATAATTCCTTGAAAATCTGACTGAAATTCTTGTAGTTGAAGCTTCTTTATAAATCTGCTAATTGAACCTTTTCTGCTAATTGACCTGAACTTCTCCTTGTTTGCCCATGTGATCTCCTTCTCATCTATCTCATAATATTCCACTTATTGAGGGGGAGCTTCCATGTCATGCATCACTTGCATATCAATTGGCATCTATTCAGGGGGAGCATTCCTTGTCATACTGAATCATGTTCATATCATTTGTGTTTTTGCATTCATATTTCTGGTATTTGCATCTACATTCATACCCATTCCCATAGTTCATCTTGATTATACCAAATGAGGGAGATTGATTGCCAAAGAGGGAGAATATCATTCAATCAGTGCATGCAGATTCCTTTTGATCATCTGTAACTCGTGCTTTTGAAACTCTTAAAGGGAGAGAATCATGTTCTTGCAAGGGGGAGATATTGACTGAATTTTTTTTATGCTATAATTTCTCAAACTATTTTCTTTTTGATGAAGTCAAAGGGGGAGAATAGTTTGAGTCATCAGTTTGACTCACTGTGTAGTGTTGCCATCATCAAAAAGGGGGAGATTGTTGTGCCCATGTGGTTTTGATGATGGTTTTAATGGTGGTTTTGATGATTGGCTTTTGATGTGAGTTAATCACTGTGAGTCATCTTGCTGTGTCTTTTATATGCTTGATTAATTCATGTATATCATGTAAGTGAATGGAGCTCATATGGCTGTCAGATAACATGCTTTCTTTAATTCTGTCTAAACTCTGTCTGCACAGTCTCCACAGCAGTGCGTCAACGCATTGTGCTGATGCGTCGACTCTTCAGTCATTTTTGTCTCTGTCCACACAGTAGTGTGTCAACTCCTTGAGCTGATGCGTTGACTCTTCGCTTCCATCTTCAAGCCCATACAACGGGACTAAAGTGTTCAATTGAAAGTCTCTACACTCGTTCCATTGGAAGTCTATACAATCGTCTTCATATCATCAAGTCTGTACACTGGCTTCATGTTTCCAAAGTCTGCACAATGGTCTTCACACCTGAAGTCTGTACATCCACAGTTAAACTTGAAGTCTGCACACTGGTCTTAAAATCTAATGTCTACACATCGGCACTATAGCGTGCATTGCTCAAGTCTGTACATTGGCCAAGTATGTACATCGACTGTTCACAAAGTCTATTCACTGGACTTCACGTCAAAGTCCATTCATTGGTCTTCAGTTCAAGTCTGTACACTGGCTTTCGTCTTCAAAGTCTGTACAGCGTGAAGTCTACGCATTGGTCTCCATTTGAAGTCTATACATTGGCTAAGGGTCTTCAAGTCCATACACAGTCGTCTGATGCATTTTGATTGAAGTCTGTACAACATGCCTTGTTGTTCACTGCTTTCTTGTTTGTGACTTCCCTAGTGTTTTGATGATGAGCATCACTATGTTAAATATTATCATTTTAATCAGATATCTTGCGTAATGTTATGCACTTGAAATTTCCATGATTAACAGGAAAACTGCTCTGAGGTAGTACCTTGTATGTCCGTACTGTTCCTTTCATACTTCGTGTTGTTTGTGTTTACTACACTTCGTGTTGTTCTTTTGTACGTCGTGTTGTTCCAAGTATGTTTGTTGATTGTCTTCGTGCTGTTTACTGAAGCAGCTCGATTTGTTCTGATGAACTTCGAGTCGTTTTCCTGTGAACCTCGTGTCGTTTCTTCAGTATTTAGTTGCTCATCTCGAGTCATCCTTTTTATTTTTGCTATTGTGTTTTTGTGTCATTTACTGTAGTTACTCGAGTCATTTTTCGGCTTTCACTGTTTTATCACGTGTCGTTGTAGCCGTTCCTGTCTTCTGTCTTTGTGTTGTTTTTCCTAGACCCCGTGTCCTTTTGCTTTGTGACTACACTTCGTGTCGGTGTCTATTCTCGTCTTCGAGTTATTTTCAGCCCGTGTCGTCCTTGTATTCTAGTCATTTTTGTGTCTTCATGTTGTTTTTGTATTTGTGTCTTCGTGTTGTTATTTTTATGTCTTCGTGTTGCTTCTTTCTATCTTCGTCCAGGTGTCCTCTGATCGCGTGTTTTACTACCGTTTTACTCCGTGTTATTTCCTTCTCACCTCGTGCTGTTCTCATCTGACTTCGTGTCATTCTCTCTTTATTTCGTGCGATAGTCATCTCGTGTATCTCGTGTCGTTCTCAGTATAGTGCATCTCGTATTACTATCACATACCTCATGCAGTTTTAAGTTTTCGTGGCCCTGAGTTTTAATGGTTTTAATTTCTTTGCAGGAGAAGAAGAAAAAAATAAAAAGGAGAACGTGATCCGAGGCTGGAAGGGCAGACATGATTGTGACACGTGTGCTGAAGCTGGCTGAGAGACTGACACGTGGCCACAAGTTCTGGGCGGGAAATGTGGAAGCCAGACGCGCCCAGTGCTGCCCTCCTGCTGGCTGCTGCTTATAAAAGGAAGCCTTCATCCAACAGATGAAGGGTGATCGAAGAAGAAGCCTAGAGAGCAGAAAGCCCTTCGATCCAGAAAAAGAAAAGAGGAAGAAAAAGAGAAGAAGAAGAAATAGAAGAAGGGTGAGCCGAAGAAGATAGAGGAGCAGAGATCGAGAGAGTGAAAGAGCAGAAGAAGAAAAGAGCTGCAGTAGAAAGCAGAACAAGAAGAGAAGAGAAGAGACAGAGAGAGCCTGCGAAAGAAGAAGAAAAGAAAGAGAAGAAAAGTAGAAGGAGAAGAAGAGAAAGAGAGAGTTAGAGAGCTCGTGAGGGTTAAGAGAAAAAGAAGGTGAGAGAGAAGAGAAGAGGAAGAGAAGCTTACCTGAAGATTTGTCTACTGGACCGTGGATCAAATCCAGGCCAGTCAGCTCCATGCGAGCCACATCTGTGTTATCTTTCTTTACAGCTTTCTGATCGCTGTGTATTTTTCCTTTCTTATTTTTCCTTTTTCATTTGGTTAGCTTTGTACTTCCGATTCTCTGGATTGAGGTCGGGTCCCTCCTGGTCTGGAGGAAGAGAGGTCTGCGACCTCTAGTTTACAAGTGGCTGGAAGTCACTTGGGTGTTCCCTCCGATTTGGAGGAAGGGAGATCTGATCTCCGGTTTTGGGCTTGTGGGTTGCAAGTCCAGGTGTCCCTCCTGGTCTGGAGGAAGAGAGGTCTTCGACCTCTGGTTTGCTGGTGACTGGGAGTCACTGGTGTCTTCCCTCCGATTTGGAGGAAGAGAGACTGTGCGTCTCTAGTTTCCAAGTGGCTGGGAGTCACTTGGGGTGTCCCTCCGGTTGGGAGGAAGAGGGGAGGTTGTTCCCCTGGTCAAGCTGTGTGGCAGCACCTGTTGCAGACTGAGTCTGCAGTTTCTAGCGTGAGCTAGTGGAAGCCACACTCGGGTTGAGTGTGGGGTGGATGTAGGTCTGCTGGACTGAACCACCTAAAAACCCCTTGTGCACTGTGGTTTGATTTGTCTATTTGTGCTTCCGCTAGGTGATTGCATAGGGGCGCTCCATGTGTTTGGCGTCTGTTTAAGCAGAAGATTTATTAGTTTCCAGATTGACTAAATCTGTCTTGTTAGCTCTCCAGGGATCTCACTGTGTGTTTGGTTAGTTCCACAACTGTCATTTAGCCTTCAAGTTTGTTTAGTTTGCGAACTAGCATTTTAGTGAGCAATATTTTAACTGGGCGAAAGGTTTTTAAAAGTCATATTCATTCACCCCCCCTCTGAATACTGCACCGAACCTAACAGAGTTAACATAAATCTGACAATAAATTGATGGTTAAATATTAGATAGATATTAAACATGACATTAAACGATAGATGTGCAACGAAATTCACTTAGATTTTTTAGAGATTTTTAAACTCTCTTTTTCATGTGTCTTTCTCTTTCTAATTAGAAAAACTATCGGGACACATAAGCTGAGAAAAGATGATGTATTTGATTCGGTTTAAAATTTTTCTAATGATTAAAATTCTCCAACAAATCTAACCAAATACGCCCTTATACTATGTGGATCAAGAAAGTGCAAAATAATTAATGTAGCTCTATTGGATAGGACAATCGGTAAATACTCTAAGCGGTAAAAAATATATAAAAATAAGTAAATATTTTTTTATTTTTAAAATAGATCAATAAAGAGTGTATGAGATTTAACAAAGAGAAACACTTTGTGCACGTACAGCCGTGCACAAAGTCTGTGCATTACTTGATAAGGTGATCGGGAGCACTTTAAAAATAAAACTCTTTCTATCTAAAAGATTATATTATGATAATTTTTAACTTTATTTTTAAAAGGAAGGGAAAATAAGAGAAAATGGGAGTATGCGAGGATGCTAAGGGGAATGTGATCGCCAGAGACGCGAGGGTCTCAAAGGATATAATCAAATAGTCAATATGGAGGGATCGCGAATATAAATACCTCAAAAGGATGCGGGGGAGATTGTGAGTGCACCTTTCTCTTCCGATCGGCCGGCCGATGAAGAGAGTTCTTCTTGTTGATTACCCTTGCAAAGATCAAAGACAACAACCAATGAAAATAGGAATTAGAACCAAGGTGAGTGTAGCATCAAATTCATAATAAAGATGAGCCTAAAAATCATGTATAAGAACATACCTTGTTGGGTGTTGGCCCTTAAACCCCTATGCAAAGGGTGAGATAAAAATATATGATGAATGCTAAGAATAATAAGTGTGCAAGTGTTGCACCGTGGGAGTCTCAACGTGATTGAGAAAGAAGCTTAATAACAGAACAATGACTAAGATGAATGCATGCAATTAATGCAGATAAAAGAAAAAGAAAATAGAGAACAGAGAAACAGAAAAGGAGGTAAGAGGAGCCTGGCAGTTTTTCCCCTTTGGTCTTGGATCGACGTGTGGGAGAGAGTTCTTGGTGAATGAAGCCTTTGATGCAAAGAAGCTCTCTCCTCCAGCCAAGAAAAGGGCAACACCTCCCCTTCGTGTGTAAAAATTGGCCCCCTCGACATAGCCACATGAAGCTCTATTTATAGGGGTGATTAGATGGGTTTTAATCCGATAAAGATTAGGAAAATTAATTTTAGCATGAGATAAATATTGGAAGGGGTCCTCCCAATCATAGAAAGTCATTGGGGTCCTTTCCGAAGTGAAAAGGGGCTCAAAATGAGGAAAGAATAGGTTTCTGGGAAAATTCGGAATTCAACACGAATTGACGACCTGGAGACGGTCGCTTCTTAAAATGATGTCCGCGGAGGAAACATCATTTTAAGAATTGACGACTTTCAGATGGGCGTTATTTAAAATTTAATACGAATTTTGGGCGGATTTAAACTCTCAAAATATAGTAATGGAAATGACGACCTCGCTAGGGGCGTCAATTGAAAATGACGACTTGCACAGCGTCGTCAATCAAAATAATAAAAAGTCAAAAGGAATGGACGACCGGGAATTCGGGCGTCAATTAAATCGACGTCTGATTTAGGGTCGTTATTTCAAAATATGCAAAACATGGCATTTTTTCATTTCTCAATATTATTTTCTGATTTTTTAGGTGGAGGTGCATCTAACTGTGCTGATTCCAATTACTACTTTTTCGTATTTTTGTGACACCCGGAAGACCGCCAAATCACCTCTGAAAGAAAGCCAAATATAATATTAAAATAATCAAATTTGAAATTGACGTCCTGCCAAACGTGTGAATTCAATTTTTTTTATTTTTTATTCTATTTAAAAATCAAACAACGTCACATGTTAAGTCGTTAATTTAAAAAAAAATTTGAAAAATTCTCAGATAAATTCATAAAAATAAGAAAATGAGTGGAATTGACGCCTCTATTGATAGTCGTAATTTTTATTTTTATTTTCTTTAATTTTATTAAAAAATAAATGACGCCTCCTCTGACGCCGTTAATTCTGAAAAATCTAAAAAATGGAAAAAATACCCAAAAAATCCAAAAAAAATAGGAAAAATAAGAAAATGGAGAAAAAAAGAAGAAATCCACGAAAAGTGAGAAAAATCACTCAAAAAAGTTAATTTGAGGGTCAAATTGGGGCATTACAAGGTAATATGAGATGCATTCACAGTAACGTCAATTTTGGCGTGTCTACAGATATCTATTGTTTGATAAAAATATTATAATTTTTAAATTTTGTGTCAACGTGTTTGGGACATCTTCCTCCAATCCTTGTTGCTCATGTCAAACACCAGCAGGTACGAGCAGCTGTGCGTCAACCAGTGCAGCGAGCCGCTAGCAAACGTGGCCAATCCAAAGGGGGGAGGGAGAGGCCAGCCGGTGAGGAAGGGGGAGGGAGAGGCCGACGCCGATGGGGAAACGCAGGGGGAAGGGGGGGACGCAGAGGGAGGGGGGGATGCAAACGTCGGGACAGAGGGGGAAGGGGGGAGGGAGAGGGAATGGGGGATGCAGGGAGAAGACGTGTGAGAAGTGTAAGGTTTCGCACAGCACTATCGGACAGCGCAGCGGATAATAAAAAATTATTTTGTCCGATCACGGTGTTATGGAATCCTAGATCTGTGCTCTAATCGATGTTTTAATCACCCCAACCCCTAACTACGGGTTGCGTATTTCACCTTGCGCGGAACGACGATGTCCGCTAAGCCCGATGCAGAATATCGAGCCGCACAGCTGCACGGCCTCTAGAGATGATCCACACGGATCCTTGCGCAGCGACGGTACCTCCCGGCACGGACCTTCCATGACCCTTTCACCTTCTGGAGAGAGAGAGCAAGAGGGAGGAAAGGGGGGAGGAGCTAATCCTCCTCTCTTAACCCTTAATGCTTGGTTAAGCCAAGAGAGATTCGAATGAGCTCACGTAGGTGCTATATATATATATAGAGTTTGGTCCTTTTTGAAAAGGGCTCCAAAAGACTGAAACTGTATATATATCCTATCTTATATTATACATATGTATTAAGCCCCATTTGCACTCCTTTCCAAAAGGAACAAAAAGGGAAATAATACATACATTTGTATAATAATAATCCGCCACCCAAGAATTCATTGTGTGTGATCCTCTAGGCCCATAGCCACTCTAGTTTAAGGCCCATTAACTTCTAATTAATAATTAGAAGTAAATTAAACGTATTCTTCGCTTCTACTAGAGCTGAATAATAGTTTAATTTATTCCGAACCTTTGATCACGTTGGGTCAAGCAAATCCGCGTGATCCTAGAGGACGCCGGGTTTAAACCAGCCTGTCTGGTACCTGTAAGTCCACAGTTACCGCATCGATATAATCCATCGCTCCTTCTATGAGTCTGGTACGATCGAGGGTATGGTTTCTGTCAAACCCCATGATCGTGCCATTTGACTATGACCTCCTTATAGTGTATGACGTCCGTTCTAAACGAACTCACACGACCTTGGCCAGGGATTTAACGGAGCATCAATGTCATGACCCATTAATTGTCTGATATATACCCGACAGTGAGCGATCCCCTCTTGACCATTGATGATCTTCACATGTATCCTGGAGTGGTTAATGACTCGGCAACTCATGACTTATGGTTAAAGTCACTTAGCCAAGTAATTAAACAATTCAAGTCCTCGTGTAAGATCCGATCAATATCTCAGGTCAAAGGACCAACGATGCTACTGAGACCGTTGGATCTTCAGTTGACATTAGGTATAATCAACCATCTGAAGATCCAATAGCGGATCAGTTCAGTGTACATCCTTCAAGGACATACACCTACACATATGTGTTGGTGCCCCGCATGAATGACCATGAGACTGGTCAGTGACACATCATGTGTACTGGTTTAATAGGTAATCAAAGTCCCCGAGTGATTACCCTCCAACCAGGAACAGTTTAAGGTATGCATCCTTGTAAAGTCAGTCTCATATTCGAGATCACATCTCGAACTGACTTTACAACCACATATCCTTGGGACATCGTAAAGTAATACACAATCGCATATTTACGCTCAAATACCACTTTATTAATAATGAACAAGATCGTACAACTATTGGGCCTACCCGACCCGAAATTGGCATGTAGCACACCAACACTAACAATCTCCCACTTGAACTACAACCAATTTCCCACAACTTTGAGGCCCATCTTATCTCGATGGCGCTCAAATACAGTATGTGTCAAATGCTTAGTCAGTGGATCTGCTATGTTGTCTTCTTACGGTACACGCTCTACCGTCACATCTCCACGATCAATAATCTTCCGAATAAGGTGGAAGCGCCTCAGAATATGCTTCGACCTTTGGTGAGATCTCGGTTCCTTCGCCTGGGCGATGGCCCCATTATTATCTCAAAATAATGGGATGGGAGCTGATATCTCGGGAACTACGCCAAGTTCCAAGATGAATTTCTTCATCCAGACGGCTTCCTTAGCAGCTTCAGCTGTAGCAATATATTCTGCCTCCGTCGTCGAATCTGCAGTCGTATCTTGCTTGGAGCTTCTCCAACTGACTGCCCCTCCATTCAACATGAATACAAACCCAGACATGAATTTACAGTCATCTAGATCTGACTGAAAACTAGAGTCTGTGTAAGCTCTAAGCTGTAGGTCCTCTCCTCCATAAAGTAGAAAAAGATCCTTAGCCCTTCGCAAGTACTTAATGATGTCCTTTACTGCCTTCTAGTGCTCTTCGTCTGGATTTGCCTGATATCTACTGACAATGCTCAAAGCATTGGCAACATCAGGCCGTGTATATAGCATTGCATACATGATTGACCCTATCGCCAAAGTATAGGGTACCTTATTCATGTGTGCCACCTCCTCAGATGTTTTCGGACTCATCCCCTTGGATAGGAAAATTCCATGTCTCATGGGAATGAGATATCTCTTGGAATTTTTCATCCTAAACCTTTTGAGGATAGTGTCTATGTACATGGATTGGGATAACCCTAGCATCCTTTTAGATCTATCTCGATAGATACTTATGCCCAGGATATAGGATACTTCTCCCAAATCCTTCATGGAGAAGGTCTTGGATAACCAAGACTTAGTTGATGTCAACATCTCTACATCATTCCCAAGGAGTAAGATGTCATCAACATAAAGGACCAAGAAGGTCACTGCGCTCCCACTGACCTTCTTGTATACACAGGGTTCATCTTCATTCCGAATGAAGTTGAAAGATTTGACAGGCTCGTCAAATCTTAAGTTCCCGCTTTAAGGATGCTTGCTTTAATCCATAAATGGACTTTTGAAGTTTGCATACCTTATTAAGATGTAGCTTGGAGGTGAATCCTTCAGGCTATACCATGTACACCTCTTCTGACAGATTTCCATTAAGAAAAGTTATCTTCACATCCATTTGCGAGATCACATAATCCAGGTATGCCGTAATGGCAAGGAGGATTCTGATTGACTTAACCATGGCTACCGGCGAAAAAGTCTCGTCATAGTCAATACCTTGCCTTTGACGATATCCTTTCGCCACTAGTCTAGTCTTGTATGTGTCAACCTGTCCATCTGTACCGATTTTCCTTTTAAAAATCCATTTGCAGCCGATAGGGACATTCCCTTCGGGTACATCAACTAAGTTCCAAACTTTGTTGGTGTACATGGACTAGATCTCTGAATCCATCGGCTCTTGCCATTTCTCGTAGTCCGCAATACGGATTGCATCCTGGTATGATTGAGGATCATCTTCCTCATCGATACATACCTTAAAGGACCCCTCTGAGACATGTCCAACATATCTCTCAGGTTCTCTCGGCAGTCTACCAGATCTCCGTAATGTCAGTGTTTCACTCTAAATAGGATCAACCGATACATTCTCATCTAATGAGTTTGTGTCTATGAGTTGTGGTTCTTGGACCTCGTCCAATTCTATCTGGCTCCCACTATTTTTCTGGAGTAGATATTCTCTTTCCTGAAATACAGCTCTCTTGGCCACTAAGACCCTTTGCTCAGAAGGGTGATAGAAATAATATCCAAACGTCTCCTTTGGATATCCCACAAACCTACACTTATCGGTTCTCGACTCAAGCTTGTCACTATCGTTCTTCTTTACATGAGCAGGACACCCCCAAATTTTAATGTGATTAAAATTTGGTTTCCTACCCTTCCATATCTCATATGGTATAGAAGGAACTGATTTACTTGAGATCCTATTCAATAAATAAGGCGCAGTCTCTAATGTATAGCCCCAGAGAGACAACGGTAGTCCTGACATAGACATCATGGATCGGACCATGTCTAATAAGGTCCGATTTCTCCTTTTGGATACACCATTATGTTGTGGTGTATACGGTGGAGTCCACTGAGAAACAATTCCATTATCTTTAAGATAAGAAATGAATTCATGGCTAAGGTATTGACCTCCTTGATCCGATCGAAGAGCCTTAATACTCTTGCCAGTCTGTTTCTCTACTTCATTCTTGTATTCCTTAAACTTCTCAAAAGCTTATGATTTATGTCTCATTAAATACACATAGTCATATCTTGAGAAGTCATCAATAAAAGAAATGAAATAGAGATGACCCCCTTTCACCTCTATGGACATGGGTCCACACACATCCGAGTGTATGAGCTCGAGAAGGTCAACAGCCCTCTCACCATGTCCACTAAAGGGAGCCTTAGTCATTTTCCCTATGAGACACGACTCACAGGTATCAAATGACTTGTATTCGAACGAATTCAAATGCCCATTTGAGTGTAAGTGAGAGACTCTTTTCTCACCTACATGACCAAGTCTACAATGCCATAGATATGCAGAATTCACTTCATCAATATTGGAAACTTGCATAACATTAGAATATGTATCCAATACATAAAGACTATTGACTAATGAACCATAGGCTATATTCAAACCATTATTCATTATAGAGCACCCAGTGCTATTAAAAGTCAATGTATATCCAACGTTATACAAACCAGAGATTGAAATAATATTCTTAATAATATTAGGAACATAATAACAGTCATTCAGCTCCAAAATGACACCTGAAGGTAAACTGAGGCGTGCAGTCCCAACAGCTTTAGCAGAAACTAAAACTCCATTGCCCATCCTCACTTCAATCTCCTTTTTGCCCAGCCGCCTTCTATTTGCCAACACCTGCACAGAGTTGCAGATATGAGATGCACATCCAGTATCCAATACCCATGATGTGGATTTCATATATGACAAATTAAGGTCTATGACAAAAATACATTCATTTAGAATTGCCTTGCAATTCCTTTTCCAATGCCATGTTTCCCCGCATCGAAAACACTTGTCTTCTTTTTCATTCTTCTTGCCCTTCCCTTTGTCAACCTTGGTGAGTTACTTACCCATGGCCTTTTTCTTTCCCTTCCCTTTGTTACTTGTGGTGGATATTTGGGTGGCCTTCCTTTTCTTGTTGGCCCGGCCAACAATCATTACAGACGAAGATAGTTTATCTTTCTGCATGGTTCCTTCAGCACTCTTTAACATGTTGAGCAGCTCTGGGAGAGTTACTTCAATCATGTTCATGTTAAAGTTCATGATGAAGGAAGAAAAGGAATCGGGCAATGACTGGAGTATAAGATCAATGCATAGTTCAAGATCCAACTTGAACCCCAATGCATTGAGTCTTTCAATCCACTCCATCATTTTCAGTACATGGGCATGTACTGATGAACCCTCAAACATTCGTGTCCTGAAAAACCTTTTTGAGATATCATATCTCTCAATCCTACCCTGCTCCCCGAAGAGCTGGCGTAGATTGAGAAGTATGCTTCTACAATCAGTCTTTTCAAATTGCCTCTGTAGCTCGGGAGCCATAGAGGCCAACATGTAACATTAGGCAAGGGAGGAGTCCTCAGACCATTTGGCATAAGCTAGTAACTTGCCCTCGTCGGCATCATGAGCTGGCTCAGAATGAACCGTGTCCAACACGTACGCAATCTTTTCGGCGGTAAGGACTATGCGTAGATTACGCAGCCAATCCGAGTAGTTCGGTCCAGTTAATCTATTTGCATCCAAGATGTCGCGGAGGGGGTTGGACGACGACATTGTAATCTGGATAAGAAATAAAAGATAACTTAGTATGTGTTCATATTCTAACTTAGATGTGATTTTCTATCTTAGTTAGTCCCACTATTTTTCGATCGAACTATATAACCCTCAGTATATAGAACGGGAGATCAGCGAGATCAACCTAGTGGGTAGGAATCCCAACGAGACTGATGTACGACCTTGTGGAAAGCACAACAAGCCATACACCATCTCAAGGGCAGTCAACAGGCACTTGCATCTAATGTAATATCTGATATTCGGCCCCCGAGAAATCACCCCTTGTGGAAAGCACAACAAAGGATATTCTCGGTTAGATCTAACCATCATTACAACATAGCAATGAGTTCATGACCCGACCCTTGTGGAAAGTACAACAAGGCCGAGTTCAATTCCTCACCCCATTGAGGCCGAGTCTTGGAGTTTAATCATGCCCCCAAACTCATGGACCTTGTGGAAAGCACAACAAATCTATGAAATGAAGACGTTCATTCACTCCATAATGATGGAGGGCCACGACGACTCCCAGAGCCACGCTTACCAGATCTAAAATTTAATCGCGAGGGAATTTAATTTTATCTTGATCTCACTTTAGGTTGTAATATAAATATATCCAATATATTTACCGTACCTAGTAGTTTGCACAAAATAAATGCATCTAATGGAAAACTAAAGTGCAAGTGATCATGGACTTTATCCCTAATGTAACTAAGGCATCCAGCCCGCTTTCGAAGTAACTGAATCGTCCTCGTCGGGTGTGCTCCACGCTTTCAAACTCTGACGCCGCAGTAATTATAACTTTTACACAGCACGCAGGCCGGAAAAAATATAAATTATATATCAATAAAATTCTAGAAGTCCTTAGGACGAGTACAACAATGGAGGAAGATAGAAGTACATTAGAATTTTAACAGAGAGAGAAAGGAGGTTCGCAGACCCCAATTAATTACATTAATCCAAGTCTATGATCACTTACCAATCCATTCAAGTAAAATCAATCAAGGGTTATTTTCTGAAAATAATCCTTACTTTTGAATTTAAAAATGGGATGTGCAAACAAAAAACAGGATAGCTTTGTTTAATTTTAAAAATCGAAGCAAGATTAACTAAAATTAAATAGACAAGCAAGCCAATACAAGGTAAATAAAGTAAATCACGTAAAGAACCATCATTTTCGACATGAGTATGTAATTGAGAAAATTATTTAAATTTAAATTTAATTATCCAATAATCAAATTTAAATTTAAAATTTTAACATGTCAATAATTTAAATTTAAATTCAAACTAATTATCCAATAATTTTATTTGAAAGTAAATTTAAAATAATACAATTATCCTCAATTAGTAATATTCTAAAATTCAAAATTTGAATTTAACAATTATTTAATAATTAAAATTCAAATATTTGAATTTTCTACATTTAACTTCAATAAAATTCAAAATTTGAATTTTCTAATTATCTAATAATCAAAAATTTAAAAATTAAATTTTACTGAAGTAAGTTCAATTATTACCATTTTATCTCAAGGTAAATAGTAATTATCTCACATCGGTAAATTCAAAAGAGTTAAATAAAATTTAACATTTGACATTTACTATTGAGATAACACAATTAACCTACGAGATAACATTCTATATAATTTACTGTGCATTTTCATATATATATATATTATATATATATGTATATATTTGAGCACAATAAATTAAAAAAATTGAAAGCAAATTTTTTTTAAAAAAAAAAATTTCGACCCGGGCCCTCCTGCCGCGCCCGCGTTGCGGGCGTTGCCCGCCCGCCCCCCCGCAGGTCAGCGCCCGCGGGTGCCGCATGCGCCGCCCTCGCGCAGGTCAGCGCCCAAATCGGGCCCAATTTTTTTTTAAAATTTTTTTTTAAAAAATTTGCTCCAGCGATGCCCAGCATCCTGGAAGAAGCGAGATGCCCAGTATCCCCTTCTACAATTAATAATTGAAGGATTTAATGCCCCTAAAACACAGTTCTAAACGGCGATAAAACACCGACCAGAGCGCAACCTGGCTATGATACCACTGTAAGGTTTCGCACAGCACTATCGGACAACGCAGCGGATAACAAAAAATTATTTTGCTCGATCCCGGTGCTATGGAATCCTAGATCTGTGCTCTAATCGATGTTTTAATCACCCCAACCCCTAACTACGGGTTGCGTATTTCACCTTGCGCGGAACGACGCTGTCCGCTAAGCCCGATGCAGAATACCGAGCCGCACAGCTGCACGGCCTCTAGAGATGATCCACACGGATCCTTACGCAACGACGGTATCTCCCGGCACGGACCTTCCCCGACCCTTTCACCTTCTGGAGAGAGAGAGCAAGAGGGAGGAAAGGGGGGAGGAGCTAATCCTCCTCTCTTAACCCTTAATGTTTGGTTAAGCCAAGAGAGATTCGAATGAGCTCACGTAGGTGTTATATATATAGAGTTTGGTCCTTTTTGAAAAGGGCTCCAAAAGACCGAAACTGTATATATTCTATCTTATATTATACATATGTATTAAGCCCAATTTACGCTCCTTTCCAAAAGGAACAAAAAGGGAAATAATACATACATTTGTATAATAATAATCCGTCACCCAAGAATCCATTGTGTGTGATCCTCTAGGTCCATAGTCACTCTAGTTTAAGGCCCATTAACTTCTAATTCCCAATTAGAAGTAAATTAAATGTATTCTTCGCTTCTACTAGAGCCGAATAATAGTTTAATTTATTCCGAACCTTTGATCACGTTGGGTCAAACAAATCCGCCTGATCCTAGAGGACGCCGGGTTTAAACCAGCCTCTCTGGTACCTGTAAGTCCACAGTTACCACATCGATATAATCCCTCGCTCTTTCTATGAGTCTGGTACGATCGAGGGTATGGTTTCTGTCAAACCCCATGATCGTGCCATTTGACTATGACCTCCTTATAGTGTATGACGTTCATTCTAAATGAACTCACACGACCCTGGCCAGGGATTTAACGGAGCGTCAATGTCATGACCCATTAACTGTCTGATATATATCCGACAGTGAGCGATCCCCTCTTGACTATTGATGATCTTCACACGTATTCTGGAGTGGTTAATGACTCGGCAACTCATGACTTATGGTTAAGTCACTTAGTCAAGTAATTAAACCATTCCAGTCCTCGTGTAAGATCCGATCAATATCTCAGGTCAAAGGACCAACGATGCTACTGAGACCGTTGAATCTTCAGTTGACATTAGGTATAATCAACCATCTGAAGATCCAATAGCAGATCAGTTCAGTGTACATCCTCCAAGGACATACACCTACACATATGTGTTGGTGCCCCGCATGAATGACCATGAGACTGGTCAGTGACACATCATGTGTACTGGTTTAATAGGTAATCAAAGTCCCCGACTGATTACCCTCCAACCAGGAACAGTTTAAGGTATGCGTCCATGTAAAGTCAGTCACATATTCGAGATCCCATCTCGAACTGACTTTACAACCACATATCCTAAGGACATCGTAAAGTAATACACAATCGCATATTTACGCTCAAATACCACTTTATTAATAATGAACAAGATCGTACAACTATTGGGCCTACCCGACCCGAAATTGGCCTGTAGCACACCAACACTAACAAGAAGTCTCAAACTATAGTGGGTACTTTCAAAAAATAATTGCTCGATACTTATTTTTATTTTGAGGAAGGTTTGCACGGGATAAGATTTCTCCCTAAAAAATAGGATAGATCTTACCAAACGTGTTTGAGTACCGAGGAGGGTAAAATTGGCCGGGCCCATGACCGGCCCAACAACGACGGGGCCCAAACCGGCCCCGCATCCACAACACGCCCAAGAGGCGCTCAGTAGTCGCGGCCCATCTAAGCGCGGCCCATTATGATTCAACTTCGGATTCGACAGCACAGGAAAGCTACGGCCTAGGCGCGATGACCGCCGGAGAACCCTTCGATGATCGACTGTTACCTCCCACGACGTCGGCCTCGACCCCACAACGGGTGAGCACGCCCCACGGGCGCCGTAAGACTCGCCCATGGACCAGCCGACGCCGGGGTAATCACCCTCCAATGGGAAACTCCCTCCAAAATCGATGGGAATGTTACTCCACTATGCATGCCCTTCCCTGCTAAGGGATAGGGCTCCTTCTCCAGGACATCCCCCTATAAAAGGGACATCGACGGTGAAGAGGAGCACGGTGGTTCATTCTGCCAAATCGCTACCCAAGAGCACAGAGCTACTAGCATATTTACAGAAAGAGAGAGATCACGATTAGAGAGGAACGTCCTCCTACACGACCTTACCATCCAGCGAGCACTCTCTGAGTGGGCACTAGGAGCGGCGAGCACTCGTTTGGAGGATCTTCAAGGCTCCTCGATCTCCTTCCTCGACCTCTATCTCAATCTCTCTCTAGCTCTTCTCTACTCTATATCAATCCGTTGCTGACTTAAGCATCGGAGGGTTGTCTCTTGGGGTAACACCCGGGTCTCCTTTTGACGCCCTTTTTGTAATGCCCCGGATTTTTCGGATATTTTTCAGATCATTTTAGTGGGTCTCGGAGTGTATTTTGTGCTTTACACGTGTTTTTCCCTGATGTGCCTTCGGAACTCTTTGCAGGGCAAACCGTGGCGTTCTCCGACTCCGGGACAGTACCACTGCGTTGTGTTCCTTCCGAGGATCGCGGAGGTAATTTTTCGTAATTTTCTGAATTTATCGAATTTTCGGGTTTTCCTATATATACTAACCCTTTCCTCTCTCCCCCTCTCATTCTCTCTTTCTCACTCTCTCTCTTCTCTCACGCCCTCTTTCTCCCCTCTCTTCTCCGGCGGCCGACGGAGCGAGGCGGGGGCGAGGCGGAGGCGGCGCGGGTGAGGACGCGGGCGAGGATGGGCGAGGATCGAGGCGGTGGAGGCGCGTGGGAGCTCGTGGCGCGGTCGCGAGCCGGCGGGGGTTTCACGGCGTTTCTTCGCGGATCGGCGAGCTCGGGGCGCGAAATCTTCGGTGGAGGTAGGGTGATGGTTCCCCAGCTCGTGCACTTCCTTTCCCGCGAGTTTCGTAGGCCGTGGTGAGCCGAGCGGGTGGAATCGGGGTTTTTGGGCAAAACCCATGTTTTAGAGCTTGTGGGCCGATCTCCCGTTTCATTGCGTTTTTGGCCGATCCGAGGCCGTAGATGCATGCTAGGGGCTTCTGGGGAGCTTCCCCCTTGTTTTCCCCCTCTCTTGTGGAGGTATGGGGGCGTGGGACGAGTTTTGGGTCGTTTCTCGCCGTAGCGTTCTCGGAAGGAAGTGACGGTCCTTCCAGTGGCCGTCACTTGGTGTAACGCGCCTAGGCTGGGCCGTTACATTCCCCTTCTATTGGCCTTTGGTGGTCTGTGGGTGTGACGGTCCCACGATAGACCGCCAGGTGCTGTGACGCACCAGGGCTAGACCGTTAGAGTCTCTTCCGTTGGTTTTCGGGTCAGGCGTGTGACGCACCAGGGCTGGCGCGTCACAGCCTTGTGACGCCCCAGGGTGGGTGCGTCACATCCCCTGTTACCCAGCTGAGGGCTGGGGGTGTGACGGTGCCCTCTGGACCGTTACATGCTTGTAACGCGCCCAGGGTGGGCCGTCAGAGCCGTTTTTATCCGTTGGGGAGGGCAGCGTGTGTGACGCGCCAGGCCAGACGCGTTACATCCGTGTAACGCGTTGGGGCAAGCGCGTTACATCCTGCTTTCACGCTGAGAGCGTGAGGCGTGTAACGGACCAGGGCAAGCGCGTTACATTCGTGTAACGCGCTGGGCCAGGCGCGTTACATCCTGCGTTCTTTGGGCCGTGTGACGGTCTGCGTTAGGCCGCCAGGTGGATGTGACGGTCTCGCCTAGACCGTTACAGCCCTGTGACGGTCTAGGGTTAGACCGTCAGGCTTTGTGTTGTTCCGAGGCGAGTTTTTGTGTTCTCCGCCTTGTCCCGCAATGTGTGGATCCCTAGTCGACCCGGTTGTGACCCAGTGGTCGACCTGCGGTCTTGTGAGTGTCCCTGACACCCGTGGGTTTCTGTGTCCGTGTTTTGAGGGTGTCTGGAGGACCGTGTTATCTCGTTTAGCGTGCCCGTAGGGTTGAGAGTCCGGGTGACTTCTCGCGTGCTGGGCCTTCGTGTTACGCTCGATCGAGTCACCGTGTATCGGTGTGGGTGCGGTGGGGTCTCCCCCGCATGCCGTGAGTTTTTCTGGAAGGCGATTCCCATGTGGGCCACGTGGTTGGTCTTGGACTGCGAGTCCAGTTACCCGGCCTGGGGCTGGAGGTTTCCCGCTTGCTTCAAGATGGGAAATCGTCGTGGCGGCTTGTGTGCTGCCTTGGGAATCGTGCTTCTGTGTTTTCCGTGTGGCCCGTGTGAGTGGCCTTTGTCCCTTGCGTTCCCTTCTCAAGGGAATGGTCTTGGCAACTCGTGTGTTGTCTCGGTATTCGTGATATCGTGGTTTTGGACCTAGAGATTGGGCTAGATCGACGGCCTTGTGCTGTTGCGTGCAACGGTCTTGACCCCGAGTCTTGCGACTCAAGGACCGTTGGCTGTAGTGTGTCTAGAGGACTGTCCAGAGTCCAGTGACTTAGCGTCACTTGGGTTTTCTTGACTTTCGCGCAGGCTGCGTGCGTGACCGTGGACTGCAAGTTCTATTCCTTCTCCGACTGTGGTCGCCGTGCGACGGGGCCGGTACGTGGGGTGGTCCCCGTACGTCGTCGGATTCGGACGTTGTTTTCCGTTGAGTTGAAAGTCTACTCCTTCAGTGACCCTCCACTAGTCGTAGCCTACCAGTACGCGTGTGCTGGTCGCACCAGGGAGTGGTGTACGGGCTTACCCTTAGAGGCGGTTTGTGGACCGGTTGCCGTCGGGCCCCACGTCTTGCAGCCAGAGTCCGGCTGAGGGGAAAACCGGTCAGAGGACCAGACCAGGGACGCGTGGTCTGTGTGTGCACACGTGGTTGGGGGCGGTTGGACCCACGTCGACGGACGTGACCCCAGCTAGTTACTTGTTGTGGTTACTTGTACGGTGTTCGCGCCTCGGGTAGGACCTACCACGTCAGGCGGTTCACCTGCGGTGCGGTGTAAGACGTCAGGGGACGCTACCGGCTGTGCTTCTAGTGGGTGGTACTCCTGTCGAGTACGGAGTGACAGACTATCAGTTTCCGTGATTTCGACCTTCGGGTTTTCGGTCGTGTTGACCGTTGAGTTCGGTTGTTTCGCCGTGGCGCGTGTGTTGGTTTTCGCGCCAAGGGTCTAATGCTAGTGGCTTTACCGAGGTTGGGTCTTGTTGTGCGGTACCCGCGATCGGATGGTCGGGGTTGCACCTTGGACAGCGTGTCCAGGTCGGCTGTGTCCGAGGGACAGGCCTCTACGGCGTGGTTGCCGTGTGTTCTTGCTTCGGTAGGTGGTACTAGTGTGGTTCGGTAGCTTCGACTGCGTGATCGAGGTGTGCCTTCTGGTACAGTAGGAGTAGCTGTAGTGCCGAGTTTTTGACCGGCCACCGGTTTGCTGTTCCTGCTGTAGTTGTAGCTCTCCTTTCCGCTACCGCCGTTGTTTCCGGTTGGGGTTCCGCGGGATCCCTGCTGAGTCTCTGTTTTGGAGACTCATTCCCTGCTTTTCAGGTGTAGCGGTTCTTCCTCGCGGTTCGAGGGCGCGGAGCGGAGGTCCTTAGTTGCCAGCTTGCCGGGCCGAGTGTTGACTTGGCATGTGGTACGTTTTTACTGCTTTAGACTGTACTTTCTGTTGGACTGGACTCTGTTGTAGCTGTAGCTGTTGCTGTTCTTTCTTTCAGCTTGTCGTTGGTTGTCCTGCTTTATTTCCTATTTCTTTGTGCCTCCACACTCCTTTTAGCCCTTCCGAGCCCTCCCGGCTCGTGGGCGGCGGTGCGAGTCTCGGGTTATCGGGCCTTCCCGGTAATCGGATTCTCGGGTCGTTACAGCTGGTATCAGAGCGGTGGTTGTGGGCGTACTTAGGAATTCGAAACATTGCAGTGATCAGAGTCCGTAAGGTCCAGTACAGTCGGCAGCTGGCTTAGGGTTTTGTGCTTGTTTTTCGCCTTGTTTCTCGCTTGAGAGCTTGAGTGCGCTGTGCGGCACTGTGAAGGTGGTTGCTGTCCGCGACTTTTGTGCCAGCATAGGGTCTAAGGATCGAGGTCGAGAGCCTTCTCCCTCATCGGTGGTGGCCCTGGTTGTGCTGCGTTGGGCAGAGGTTGCTAGCAGGTGTGAGCTCGCGGTGCTGCATTCGAGGAACCTGCAGCGTGGTCAGGTGTCTGGTGCGGACTGTTCGTGGTTAAGTGGCCGTGAGCGTGCTTCGAGGGAGCTGCTGTCGGTTTTTGGTCACTCCAGCTTGAGGTTTGTCCAGCTCCTGAGGCGTTCTGATCGAGAAGTGTGCTCCGGTGAGCGGAATGTCTTCTCGGTGAGCTGCTGTTTCGTCGAGCCTGATGTTCTTGTCGCGCTCTGTGGCGTCAGAAATGACGTGTCGGTCCTGATCGTTCTGCTGATTTCGAGGCAAGATTGGGCTGTGGTGTCCCAGTAAGTCTTGCTCCTGCGCTCTTCTGTGCGGTTGGGTTGTGTTCGCCCTGGAGTTGGCTTGAGATGTGAAGGCTCCGCGGTGAGTTTCGGGACTCGAGGGTGAGCATCGGCGGTTGTCGGTTATGGCTCGTGTGGCGGCTCTTGGCATGCCGTGTTGCAGTTCGAGGAATTGCAGCGGTGGTGCATCGAGAGATGCTGTGATGGTGGTCCGACGTGACACTCGTCGAGTGTGTCGGAGGCGCTGACCTGATGGAAGCGATGGTTTTCCTTGGTGCTGGATGGTGCTGTTTCCAGCGTGCGCGAGGTTCGAGGTCAGGTCGAGCGTGGAGTTCTTCCGTTGGTCGAAGTGCGCTGGTTTCTCCTTTGGTTGGAGAGATTGCGTTCGGCTAAGGATCGTCGTCTTGCATTGTGTGTTCGGATTGGTTAGCCTTGTGTGCCATGAAATCCGTGCGAGACGTGCTCCTTATCTTGGCAAGGCGGTTGCCTGTGAGAAGTTGTGCCCGTTCCCTTGTCGTGTAAGGGTGCTGGCGCTGTTCCGAAAGGACGAGCGCTGGTTGGGCGGCGTTTGCTTTCTCGGCTGTGTGCGCGGATCTGAGTACGCAGCGGAAGCGTGGTGGGCTTGTGACCCACTAGTTCAGGATCGTAGCGTTGGTTGCTACGGGTGGATTCCTGAGTTCGCGTTCAGCATCGGAGGATTGGTTCCTCGGTGTGAAACGTGTTGTTGCCGTGCCGTTGCTCGAGGTTTTGTGGTTGTTGGCACTGGCAGGGTGCCGCATGAGTACCCTGTTCCTGTGTTGGAAGCTGTGTCAGGCGTCGGTGTTGGACCTGGATGAGGTTGTTGAGGATGTCGCCTGACGGAGGTCGAGGACGTGATGGTCGGAGTCGGTGGCTTGGTGTCCGACTTGTGTTCCCGGTCGTGCCCTCGGATGAGATCGTGCTTTGAGGATGTGGTCTCTGCCAGGCTGTGGGTTCCTGTTGGTTCTACGATCTTGTCGGATTGTGACGGTGAGATGGTTATTGCTTAGGGACCCGTGAGCACTGTTCAGGTGGTGTCCCGTGGCTCTGTGGTAAGGGCGGAATCGGGATTGGCAGGTGTCCACTTGGATTGATCGAAGGATTTGATGAGACCTGATGGAAGAGTGACGCCTGTGGGCGGAGGCCTTTTGTGAGTTTGGCGTCGGATTGGTGGTCCCTGATAGGACATTGGTGTCGCAAGGTTATCCCTGGTTTGATGACCAGCATGGGATGATTCCCCTGTGAGTCTGAGTCCAGTGAGGTGATGATTGAAGACACCAGGATCCGTCATTTGGTTTCGTCGTGCTCCCCGAGAGGGTTGAGTTGGAGCGATGTTCGAGCTTGGATGCGGTGTCCGAGAGGAGTGCAGCTCGAGATGTGGCATCAGTCTGTGTGGGAGTCGACGGATGGCTTGCTGAGGTTTGGAATGTTTCCTTTGGACCCGGTCGAGGACCAGGAAAGAAAGAAGAAGCTGAGCAAGCGAAGGGTTCCCGTTGACGAGCAGTTGGTGACCAGTGGATGGTCTTTTCAGAGACAGAGGATGCTGGTTGTTGGGGCTCGAGCGTGGCGAGAGCCGTGTGCCAGCGAGACCTTTGATGGTCGTTTCTGTGATGTGCCTTTTCCGGATGGGATCTGGACTTTGTCGAAGTTTGTCTTCTGACGAGAGTTGGCACGGTGTTGTGTCTGGCTTTCGGCTTGCCATGTGTGAGGTGTTTCTTGGTGTTGAGCCGATGAGCTAGTTGCGGTCCGTTGAGATGACTGCTTGAGCTGGTGGAGGCTCTATTTTGGTTGCTCCCTCGAGGAGGGCGTGCGACCTGTCAGCTGGTTGCGAAGCTGTTGTGCGATTTGTCTGCTGACCATTGGATGGATCAGTAGCTGTTGCTCGTATCGAGGGTTGTGATTCTTCGGTGAGCGAGATCGTGGCTGCGGCGCCATGGTGGATTCTCGCGTTGTCTGAGGTGACGCCAGACTGTGTCCTTTGGTATATGCCTGCTCTGTGGCCGGTGTGCTCGGCGCGAGGAGCGAGGTGTTGTGTGTGATTGTGAGTCTGGCTGTGTTCCTCAGGATCCGTGTTTTCGTGAGAATCGAGGTTTTCTGTGCTGGGGGCCCTGACAGCGTGTCAGTTGGTTCAGTGTTCTTCCCCTAGGACGTCGTGCTAGGTCCTGAATTTCGAGGACGAAATTCCTTTAAGGGGGGAGGGCTGTAATGCCCCGGATTTTTCGGATATTTTTCAGATCATTTTAGTGGGTCTCGGAGTGTATTTTGTGCTTTACACGTGTTTTTCCCTGATGTGCCTTCGGAACTCTTTGCAGGGCAAACCGTGGCGTTCTCCGACTCCGGGACAGTACCACTGCGTTGTGTTCCTTCCGAGGATCGCGGAGGTAATTTTTCGTAATTTTCTGAATTTATCGAATTTTCGGGTTTTCCTATATATACTAACCCTTTCCTCTCTCCCCCTCTCATTCTCTCTTTCTCACTCTCTCTCTTCTCTCACGCCCTCTTTCTCCCCTCTCTTCTCCGGCGGCCGACGGAGCGAGGCGGGGGCGAGGCGGAGGCGGCGCGGGTGAGGACGCGGGCGAGGATGGGCGAGGATCGAGGCGGTGGAGGCGCGTGGGAGCTCGTGGCGCGGTCGCGAGCCGGCGGGGGTTTCACGGCGTTTCTTCGCGGATCGGCGAGCTCGGGGCGCGAAATCTTCGGTGGAGGTAGGGTGATGGTTCCCCAGCTCGTGCACTTCCTTTCCCGCGAGTTTCGTAGGCCGTGGTGAGCCGAGCGGGTGGAATCGGGGTTTTTGGGCAAAACCCATGTTTTAGAGCTTGTGGGCCGATCTCCCGTTTCATTGCGTTTTTGGCCGATCCGAGGCCGTAGATGCATGCTAGGGGCTTCTGGGGAGCTTCCCCCTTGTTTTCCCCCTCTCTTGTGGAGGTATGGGGGCGTGGGACGAGTTTTGGGTCGTTTCCCGCCGTAGCGTTCTCGGAAGGAAGTGACGGTCCTTCCAGTGGCCGTCACTTGGTGTAACGCGCCTAGGCTGGGCCGTTACATTCCCCTTCTATTGGCCTTTGGTGGTCTGTGGGTGTGACGGTCCCACGATAGACCGCCAGGTGCTGTGACGCACCAGGGCTAGACCGTTAGAGTCTCTTCCGTTGGTTTTCGGGTCAGGCGTGTGACGCACCAGGGCTGGCGCGTCACAGCCTTGTGACGCCCCAGGGTGGGTGCGTCACATCCCCTGTTACCCAGCTGAGGGCTGGGGGTGTGACGGTGCCCTCTGGACCGTTACATGCTTGTAACGCGCCTAGGGTGGGCCGTCAGAGCCGTTTTTATCCGTTGGGGAGGGCAGCGTGTGTGACGCGCCAGGCCAGACGCGTTACATCCGTGTAACGCGTTGGGGCAAGCGCGTTACATCCTGCTTTCACGCTGAGAGCGTGAGGCGTGTAACGGACCAGGGCAAGCGCGTTACATTCGTGTAACGCGCTGGGCCAGGCGCGTTACATCCTGCGTTCTTTGGGCCGTGTGACGGTCTGCGTTAGGCCGCCAGGTGGATGTGACGGTCTCGCCTAGACCGTTACAGCCCTGTGACGGTCTAGGGTTAGACCGTCAGGCTTTGTGTTGTTCCGAGGCGAGTTTTTGTGTTCTCCGCCTTGTCCCGCAATGTGTGGATCCCTAGTCGACCCGGTTGTGACCCAGTGGTCGACCTGCGGTCTTGTGAGTGTCCCTGACACCCGTGGGTTTCTGTGTCCGTGTTTTGAGGGTGTCTGGAGGACCGTGTTATCTCGTTTAGCGTGCCCGTAGGGTTGAGAGTCCGGGTGACTTCTCGCGTGCTGGGCCTTCGTGTTACGCTCGATCGAGTCACCGTGTATCGGTGTGGGTGCGGTGGGGTCTCCCCCGCATGCCGTGAGTTTTTCTGGAAGGCGATTCCCATGTGGGCCACGTGGTTGGTCTTGGACTGCGAGTCCAGTTACCCGGCCTGGGGCTGGAGGTTTCCCGCTTGCTTCAAGATGGGAAATCGTCGTGGCGGCTTGTGTGCTGCCTTGGGAATCGTGCTTCTGTGTTTTCCGTGTGGCCCGTGTGAGTGGCCTTTGTCCCTTGCGTTCCCTTCTCAAGGGAATGGTCTTGGCAACTCGTGTGTTGTCTCGGTATTCGTGATATCGTGGTTTTGGACCTAGAGATTGGGCTAGATCGACGGCCTTGTGCTGTTGCGTGCAACGGTCTTGACCCCGAGTCTTGCGACTCAAGGACCGTTGGCTGTAGTGTGTCTAGAGGACTGTCCAGAGTCCAGTGACTTAGCGTCACTTGGGTTTTCTTGACTTTCGCGCAGGCTGCGTGCGTGACCGTGGACTGCAAGTTCTATTCCTTCTCCGACTGTGGTCGCCGTGCGACGGGGCCGGTACGTGGGGTGGTCCCCGTACGTCGTCGGATTCGGACGTTGTTTTCCGTTGAGTTGAAAGTCTACTCCTTCAGTGACCCTCCACTAGTCGTAGCCTACCAGTACGCGTGTGCTGGTCGCACCAGGGAGTGGTGTACGGGCTTACCCTTAGAGGCGGTTTGTGGACCGGTTGCCGTCGGGCCCCACGTCTTGCAGCCAGAGTCCGGCTGAGGGGAAAACCGGTCAGAGGACCAGACCAGGGACGCGTGGTCTGTGTGTGCACACGTGGTTGGGGGCGGTTGGACCCACGTCGACGGACGTGACCCCAGCTAGTTACTTGTTTGTGGTTACTTGTACGGTGTTCGCGCCTCGGGTAGGACCTACCACGTCAGGCGGTTCACCTGCGGTGCGGTGTAAGACGTCAGGGGACGCTACCGGCTGTGCTTCTAGTGGGTGGTACTCCTGTCGAGTACGTAGTGACAGACTATCAGTTTCCGTGATTTCGACCTTCGGGTTTTCGGTCGTGTTGACCGTTGAGTTCGGTTGTTTCGCCGTGGCGCGTGTGTTGGTTTTCGCGCCAAGGGTCTAATGCTAGTGGCTTTACCGAGGTTGGGTCTTGTTGTGCGGTACCCGCGATCGGATGGTCGGGGTTGCACCTTGGACAGCGTGTCCAGGTCGGCTGTGTCCGAGGGACAGGCCTCTACGGCGTGGTTGCCGTGTGTTCTTGCTTCGGTAGGTGGTACTAGTGTGGTTCGGTAGCTTCGACTGCGTGATCGAGGTGTGCCTTCTGGTACAGTAGGAGTAGCTGTAGTGCCGAGTTTTTGACCGGCCACCGGTTTGCTGTTCCTGCTGTAGTTGTAGCTCTCCTTTCCGCTACCGCCGTTGTTTCCGGTTGGGGTTCCGCGGGATCCCTGCTGAGTCTCTGTTTTGGAGACTCATTCCCTGCTTTTCAGGTGTAGCGGTTCTTCCTCGCGGTTCGAGGGCGCGGAGCGGAGGTCCTTAGTTGCCAGCTTGCCGGGCCGAGTGTTGACTTGGCATGTGGTACGTTTTTACTGCTTTAGACTGTACTTTCTGTTGGACTGGACTCTGTTGTAGCTGTAGCTGTTGCTGTTCTTTCTTTCAGCTTGTCGTTGGTTGTCCTGCTTTATTTCCTATTTCTTTGTGCCTCCACACTCCTTTTAGCCCTTCCGAGCCCTCCCGGCTCGTGGGCGGCGGTGCGAGTCTCGGGTTATCGGGCCTTCCCGGTAATCGGATTCTCGGGTCGTTACACTTTTGGCTTCTGGTGTGTACATACTTCCACGGGTGCCGTACGACTTCTCCACTCAACAAATAGAGAAGGTGGTACGTGATATAGAAACCGGATTTCAACCTCTAAAAGTACCCTTCTCTTCCTTAATTTTTATTTCAGAGAAAAACAGGTAAAAATTTACAACCAAACACCATATAAAGTGTTATCTTTACTTTTTTATTTTTTTGGTCAAATTATTTTGACGTGATCATTATGCTATTATCTAACGTGATGTATATCTTAAATAAAAAACAATATAAATAATACAAAATTTAAATTTATATTATTTTTATTACGTCACATCAGATGTAGTGACGTGGTGTCAAAGCTAAAATAATTTGACATGAATTTCACTTAATTTTCTTTTTTAAAAGATTGACATAGTTAGAAGGTGGTGTCGCATAAAGTGTTTCTTCCGTCGTTTCTTCCGTCGTGCAACTTCTGTCCCGACGTCTTCCCGGAAGTTTGCAAACACGTTAGAAAGCCCCCACTCTCTCTCTCTCTCTATCTCGATCTCGATAGTGAGGGGTTTTTGGTGGGGTATCTAGGGTTCGTGCAGGCATGAGCTGCGGAGCCCCCAAGCTTCCCCTCTGCTCCCACGGGACGCCTCAGAATTCCACCATCCCCACAAGAAGAAGAGGCATCGCCCCTCGTACCAAAACCATCTCCCTCGAGCCCATCACTTCCCACAGATCGCTCTCATTTCCCTCCTCAATTCCCCCTTCCCCGTTTGTTTCGCTACCCATCTCGCCGTTGCCCCGGATATCCTGCTCTCGCCCTCCCCACACCCATGTGAACGGCGATGGCGACCGGGAGCAGCAGCCCCTCTTGAAGAGCTGCGTCAGAACTCTGGCGGCGCTGCTCGTTGGGTCCCTGTTCTTCGTCGGGAGGCTTGGGTGTAGGCCGGCTCTTGCGGCGGTTGATGCCCAGAGGAGCAACTCCGGTGCACCGATGGTGGAGGAGGTGGGGACACAGGAGGAAGTGGAGCAAGAGGAGGATGAGCTGGCGGCGAGGATGCTGGAGACCAACCCGAGGGATGTGGAGGCTCTGAAGATGGCGCTCTATGCGAAGATGAAGAAGGGCAGGACCAGGGAGGCCGTGGAGTACGTGGAGAGGCTCATTGATGTGGAGCCGGAGGAGGTGGAGTGGCGGCTCCTGCAGGCCCTCTGCTATGAGCTCATGGGGCGGTTTTCCAGGGCCAAGCAGCTCTTCAAGGATATCCTGGAGGAGAGGCCCCTTTTGCTTAGAGCGTTGCATGTATGGACATTCCCTTCCATTTCCGTTCATTTTCCGTTGTTCTGATTTTTGAATTCCCTCTTACAGATAAAAAAGGCCATTCCGTGAACATACTTGCCCCCATTGTTTTGTTTAATTATGCACAATTGTGTTTCTCTTTTAATCTATAATCACAATTTCATATGTTTGTGCATTCTTGTTTGTTGCTTCTGCGGCTTGTGCTGTTTCTTACTGTTCTAGATAACTGTATGTTACTTTATGTTTTAATCTTGTTTGCAGTGGTGTGCTTCATGATTCTATGGAGATTTTATATGAAATTATCCCACATCTAACTGTCTATGTCATTAGAATGGTTCGCCTTGCACGTCTCCGCAAGTGTCAGTTTGTTCTGTAGCTTAAGAATGAGCAGAGAGGATGCTGGCTAAGAATGAGCAGATAGGATGTTGGCATTAAGTTTTGAATAGCTCTAAAAATTTCGTGCATCCCACTTGAGGGTTTCAATGGCGTTTCATTCCCCTTTTCCATGGGGCCAAGTTCTTGCTGCCTTTGGCTTTTCATAATACTGAGGTGATTGATTTACATGCCTCACTAAAGCTTAAAGCATATTTTGTTTTGATAATGATTTTCAACAAGCAAAAGATGAATTTATTGTGTCTATAGTCAATGTTTATCATTAAAAAATTGTATTTTTCCCTTGGCCTTCTCTCCTGTGCATCACATTCTGTGGGTTTGAGGATTATCTTCTTGTTTCCTTTCGACCTCATTGTTGGGTGATTGTTAAAAGTATCCTTGTTGCATTTCGTATTAACTTCTTTTGCCATGTTTGCACGTATTCAATAAATCCTCTGTAGATCCTTGTCATTTTTGTTCAGTTGGAGAACTGTCATGAGAACTTCATTGCTGTTTGTTCAGGCTTTTGGTATCATCTTCTACATGAACTGCATCTTGTTACCCATGATAAATCTTGTTACTCATGATAAAAGGTAAATTGTTAGACATTAAGAAGGGAAATCCAAATTAAGAATATTGAGAACTTAGACATAGAAAATGGAGCAGTTAATAACTTAATATTGCATATGTTTAAGGATGGATATATGATGATTTTCTAGCCCTTTCTAAGTTTTTTTTCATCATGAATTATTTAAAGTTTCTTTTCTTTGGTCTTCTTTTCCCTTTTTCCTTATGTTGGTGGATGAATCTTCATTGTAAATGTTTTGTTTCCTTGGCTATTGGATGTCGAAGTATAACAGTGCCATTTTCTTGGAAGAGATTTTCTTTTTACTACCAGATAGAAAATGAATATATATCCTTTCCATATTCCCAGGGGCAACTCTAAAGGAAATGGTTAAGTTCTGGTTTGAAACATGGGGTATGGAAATGCACGTTCAAGTTCAGTTACCATTTTCTGTTATCTTTTTGTTCTTAATATAGTATCTTGAAGAATGCCTGTGTTCACCACGTGTGTCATCAGTTGTCCATGATGGACTAGTGCTTGCCGTACATGATCTCAATTGCACAATGGTTCATATATTGCTCTAGATGTCATAGTATTCTAGGCAATATATATATATATATATATATATATATATATATATATGTCGCTTACTGTTTCAAGAGTTTTTGATTAAAGCATTCACAAGTAAATTGTGCCTCTTAGATGTAGCTGTGAACGTGCCTCCTGTTCAGTGGGCCATCCTCTGTGTCTTTTTTAGTAAAATGAACTCTTCATATATTGTTCATATATTGCTCTAGATGGGCTAGTGCTTGCCGTACATGATCTCAATTGCACAATGGTTCATATATTGCTCTAGATGTCATAGTATTCTAGGCAATATATATATATGTCGCTTACCGTTTCAAGAGTTTTTGATTAAAGCATTCACAAGTAAATTGTGCCTCTTAGATGTAGCTGTGAACGTGCCTCCTGTTCAGTGGGCCATCCTCTGTGTCTTTTTTTAGTAAAATGAACTCTTCAGCAACATACTTTTCTGAAAGTGGGACTGTTGGGTGCGTATTTGTCTGTTATCTGTGACTAGGTAAACAACCAAAAAAGATGAGCCTACTCATAATGCTTGTTCACTTACCTTCTGGTGATGCGGAGGAAATAACTTAACACATCTTTCATTTAGGGCCTAGCATTGGTGATGCACAAGAATCGTGAAGGGCCGGCTGTTTTTGACATGCTGAATAAGGCTTTGGAACTGGCACGCCTTGAGCAAAGAGTTGCTGAGGAACGCAACATTAGAATCTTGATTTCACAGATGCATGTTATAAAGGTAAATTTTCGAACTAGGCATATGTGATGGTCTTTCAGGATGCCATTTCATTTAGTTTATGCATATGCAGAAAAATGATTCAGTCCTGTGGTATCTTTTATGACTAAATAGTCGTAATCGAGAAACACTATTATGCCTTGCAGGGTGACTTCGAAGAGGGCTTGAAGCAATTCAAATCACTTATTGATGAGACTAATGTGCAATTTCATCTTTAGATTTTCAATAGGGGGATAAGGACCATCTGGAATATTGCTCCTTTGTATCTATAATCTACATAATGAAGATAAATGTCGTCATGATATGCAGGGTGACTTGGAGGGTGGCTTGGTGCAGTTCCAAAAGCTGGCTGAGGAAAATCCGAGAGATTTCAGACCTTATCTCTGTCAGGTAAAAGATGGATTCCTTGTGTCAGCATCCTTATTAGAAATGTGTACATGTACATGATTTCATTATAGGCAGCTGCTGCTTTGGTCATTAATTCGTTATTCGTTATTATTGTTTTCTATTCTTGTATCTGGTAGAATCATTTTTAACATGGCATACGATAATGATTTGTATATATCTGCTCCAAACACCTGGAACATATGCTAGCGTTCTGGTGCTATGTTCGTTGCTATTTGTGAGAACATGGTGATTATCTCAGATTCACACTCCTCCAGACTCCCGTTTCATTTTTCCTTGCATAGTTGGCAAGATAGCCATATCTGTTGTTTCGTCATAATTTAAAGATGTGCTCTATTTGTTCTGCTCGTACTTGTGTCTTTACTGGTAGTTGGAATAAAATAATCTGAATCATTTGCAGTATTGTTTATCCTACATGTCTCACTTTTGTTGCAGGGAATAATATATAGCTTACTAGACAGGAAGCAGGAAGCTGAAGAACAATTTGAGATATATCGGAGCCTTGTTCCTGATGAATTCCCTCAGAGAAATTTTCTTGACGATGTCATATTATCAGCAAAGACAGAATCTCAAGAACAGTCGAAGAAAGACTCAGAGTCCGAATTCTCTGGCAGAAACTAAAAGCCAACTGAATGCTGTAATGGGAGGACGGGTCAGCTTGTCTGAAACTCCTAATCGGTAAATCGTGCTGGAACCAATCTGTTTTCTTTCATTCTTGGTAATAGGAAGAAGGGATCCATTTTTTTTCTTCTCCCATAACCTTAAGAAACGTTTTCCCATCATTTGTTGCTATTGACATCTGAAGATTCATTCAGTGCAGTGCTGCAGAGAACATAGGCGAATATTTAACCGGTCCAATTGTCAAAACTGAAGAGTTGAGTTCATTGTTGACAGCGATCCATGTACCATGCAAATGCAGAGAGCACTGTCCTACTCATTGCTATGTGATAAGCACGGGAAAAGGAGACCCATTTTTGCTCACCTGTAGATTTTTCTTCCCAATTTGGTAGTGTTCTCTGCGGAAATTATACTGCCAGGCCATCATGGTGGGAAGATGTGTTTCATTAAAGCCACTGGTTAGGCTATTGCCACTGGTGATTAAGGTCAATATCTATTGCAATCCACTTGGGTTTTGTCTAGTTTGGTATATGGTGTTGCAATTCCTCCCATGGCACGACATTTTCTCCTGGGCGCTGCCTGTCGCTGTGCCCTTTGTCTGCCTGGACCGTATCCCTTCCTCTCTAGTCTACATAGAGGTGCCATGGACTCCTTATGTTCAAGTTGTGGACAAAGACCCTGTAGGATGAACTTGTCCCAGAAGAAGCGGCTGTCGATGTCTGGGCTCGAGTGGAGCTGTAGGTGTAGCTGAAGCCAGACAGGTGCCGCTGGAAAAATGACAGAGATACTCTTGCTTTGTCCTCCTGTTAGCTGATGTACCGAAGTACTTTTGAGCCTATGGAAAGTTCCGTTCTGTCGCTCGTTCTGTTTGTGGCTGTTTTTTTCTTCTATTTCGTTCTTTCTTCTTCTTTTTTTTCAGAATGAGAAAGCAAAAACATTACAAGGGCAATCACAAAGGTGCTAGTTTTCATATGCATGGTCACGATTAACATAAGTATAATTTAGGGCTTCAGAATTTCAGGTGGACGGAACTTTCTTTTCGTCTAGGGTTGCAAACTTACAGACTCCTTTTCCATAGGTTTCTAGTATTCTGTAAGTATCTTCCCAAGTTGGAGTTAGTTTTCCTTGGGCTTGCAGGGGTTGGGAAGTTTCAGCTCTTCACATGACTAAGTTTCTCCCAAAGAATTATCTTTCACGGACTCTGGAATTGTAATGTTTAGCCATTCATCTTTGATATTCAATAATCTTGAGTCTTGTCGCATCTCGGACTTTCCAGTTTCTCCTGTAGGGCTTAGTCGTTTCGAGTCTTTTGATAACAGATCACTCGAAGAGAAGGGCTTCCAACTTCCAGATGGATGATAGCTTCTGTGCCATAGGCTAGGTGAACGGGTGTCTCTCCAATCTCGGCTCTAGGTATAGTCCTGTAAGCCCATAGAATGTTGGGAAGTTCATCTATCCAATTGTCCTTTAGATGTATCAAGTCCGGATTTGAGGCCTTTAAGAAGGGTTTTGTTGACGTTTTCAACCAGACTATTGGCTTGCTGAGGAGCCATAGATGTGAAGTGGTTCTTGATCTTAAACTTAGAACATGTATCTTTGAAGTACGAGTAGTGGAATTGTCTTCCATTGTCAACTAACAATAGTCCTGGTGTTTCGAACTGACAAATAAGATTTTGCCATACAAAGTTATCAGACAGCTCGATTTGTGATTTTAGCTGTTGGTTCGGCTTTGACCCATTTAGTGAAATAATTGAAATAATCAAACGTCATAATCAGAAATTTCTTCTAAAGTTGAGCTTGAGGCAAGGGACTTAGTACATCGATTCCCTGTCGATCAAAAGGATACGACTCAATGAGAGATGTAAGGTTGTTGGTAAGTTGATGGGTTAGATGGTCATACTTTTGACAATGATCGAACTTTTTTACGTAAGTAGCGCAATCGATTTGTAAGGTAGGCCACCAATACCCGTATTGTAGGATGATTCGAGCAATCCATCTTCCTCCTTGATGGACTTCGCAGCATCCTCCGTGAATCTCTTCAACGGCTTTAAGGGCTTTGATGGGTCTTCAGCATTTTAGCAAGGGAGCCGAATAGGACCGTCGGTATAGCTGTCTATTGTGGAGGACAAATCTTTGTGCTTGATATTTGAATCTGCGAGCTTCATCTTTGTCTTCCGGGGAAATGCCATCTTTTAACCAATGAATATAAGGGGTCATCAACGGAAATGATAGTTTCAACTTCTGTACTAAGTGTCTTAAGCTCTTCTACCAACACTAGCCGAGTGAAGGAGATAGAGGATGATGAGGCAAGATGGGATAGGGCGTCAACTCGAGCGTTGGACTCAAGTTATTTGAATTACTTCGGATGCTTCAAATTCTTGAGATAAAGTTTGGACATGTTAGAGATATTTGATCATTTTATGATTCTCAAGCTTCGAATTCACCGTTGACTTTGCTAGCTATGAGTTGAGAGTCGATGAAGATTCATACCCGCATTGTTTCAAACTGTTTGGTCATGCATGTTCCTAAGATAAGGGTTTCGTACTCGAGTGCATTGTTAGACGTGGGAAAATCAAGTTGCAGATGTATTGGAACTCAATCCCCTGTGAAGAAGTGAGGCTGATTTCGGTTCCCCTGCCAATGGAACAAGACAAACTATCTACGTACACTCAAACCGGCCTTCCAGTGATACAAGGATTCCTCAAGGGGTGCCCTACATTCAACAATGAAATCTACCAAGGCCTGCCTTTTGATGGTCGCTCCTACCTACAAGAAATATCAAATGTGTCGAGAGACAATGTCCATTTTACATATCAATTTGGTACGTTATGTATTGGATCGTATCAGTCAATGACTGAGATGTGTGGCACGTAAGTAATATGTTATTTATATATTTTAAATATAATATGTTTTATTTCATTACAATGCCACTCGTTAGCTTGTTGGTTGGAAACGTTATGGCACCGTCGGGAGATCTTGAGTTTGAAATGGTCAAGATGCACATATTTTTTAATTTTTATTGTTATTTCCTAATGGAAGCCGAAGCAATTTTTAACGACACGAACAATTATGAGTTTCAAACTCAAGACCTAAACTTTATTTAACCACACACTTTAGCCGACTAAGCTGATAAATCTTATGAATACTAACTAATACTTTTATTTATAATAGATATATGAAGATGGATTAATTTTTTATTTTTTCTTTCATCTTGATACGTAATGCTACCATATCATATCGTATCATACAAGTCAATAATCAGTACGATTGATAATATTGGTACATCAAACCTTGAACTATAATGTATTTATGAAACCTCCCCAACATAATACGTATATATATAAATTATTACACAATCAGGTCCACAGGATACATGCATGTAAAACCTGTAGCTTTACCAAATCAACTGATTATTCACATGTTATTTGAACATATATGGGGTTATTTACATATGTTCATTTACGTATGCATGACTTTGTTGGGGGGGGGGGTTTATAGAAAAAAACATTTTAATTTATATTATTTTGTGAGTTATTTTTTGGAATGTGACGTCACACATTTTTTCCCCTGAATTTAAATAGAGATTTTATAACTTATATCTTCCCTTCTCCCAGGACTCATAATTATTCGTTTAAAATTTACATTAAATTTGAATTCGTATTTTTGATCAGATATTTGTTTAAATAAAATATTTAATAAATAATTTAATTATTAATTAAATATAAATTTAAATAATGAGATATTCGTATTAAATATTATCCGACTTTTATGAATCTTTAAATGATTATCTAATAATTTACATAATTTATATATAATTAGTTTAAATCTTAATACGTTACTTGATTTCTCTTTTTTATATTTTTTATCTCAAAATATAATTTAGCGATAAGAATTTCACCTACACCTATTTAATAATTTCTCTCCTATTTTTTATATTTTTTAAAAAATGAAAGTAACTCGACATTTCCTTAAGCGGCGACGCAGCAGAAGCCCTTCCGCCCCTCAATCCTTCGACTCTTCTGCTTTCCACAGCGGCGGCGATGCAGCTGCAGCATGGCTCTCGGATTCTTCGCAGCAGGTTTCCCTGCGGCCGCTCCCCCCTCGGAAAATCTCTCGGAAGAGCTTCGGACGCTCCACAATTGGAGAGCCCGACCCGATGCTTCTCCCTCCCATCGGCTCCCCAGAAACCCGCCTCTCCCTTCGCCGTCGCTCCTAGGCTCTGCCCCAGCTTGATGTGTTCTGATCCTTGGGCTCGGTTCGGTGGCCGCCGGGGGCTCTGCGGCGGGGTGCCGGCAGAGGACTACGACAAGGTGGTGGACGAGATCAACCTCAAGTTTGCGGAGGCCCGGGAGGAGATCGACGCGGCGCTGGAGTCCAAGGACACTGTCTACTTCAACGAGGAGGCGGAGTGCGCCCGCGAGGCGGTGAAGGAGGTGTTGGATATGTACGGGGGGTTGCTGAGGAGGATGCCGGAGAAGGAGCGGGCGGCGCTGCAGAGGTCGATGGGGCTCAAGATGGAGCAGCTGAAGGCCGAGCTCCAGCAGTTGAATGAGTGATGTTACTACTCGAGGTTCGTCTACGGCCTGCTGCTGCTGCTTCTTCTCTTCTTTCTGTTTCTTCTTCGGCCATTTTTGGAAGTTTTGTTGTTGAGTTGGATGATCTAGCTAGGGAGGTGGATTAAAATGCTGTTATCCTGGATGGATACTGTTTCTTTTCATTGTACTATGGATATTTGGCGTCGGTTTTCGATTTATAAAACAAGAATTGAAATGGATTCTTTGTCATCTCTAGATCATGCATGATGTAAGTATGTTTGATCGTCTTGGGTTCTGTTTACATGTAATTTCGTACTAACTGCGAATTTGTGGAAAACCTAGGCTGTTGCGGATTATTCCGCTGGAGATGGCCACAGTAATGTTGTGGACAGAAAATGAGAGTAAAAATGCCAGAGAGACGTTTCATAGGTAATATGGATCAGCTTTGAAATCAGGTCTTTTCTATAAATATAAAGGTTGTTTTTTTGTTTCTTGCTAGAGTACAACATAGTCTGAAGAAGCTACCACGCATTTTCTTCTGTGGGATGTAACCGATAAACACTGAAACACATAGGTAATTGCTTGTAAACAGAATTTTGGAATTTAAAGTGGAAGATGCATGGACAAGATTAATTTGTACAAGGTTGAGGTCAGGCTCATGCCTATTTGCTTCCAGGAAGGGGACGAGAAAGGAAAATGTCGACCTTTTCATGTGGCTGCTTGTTCATTTAGCATTCTAGTTGAGGAACAATACATTCGCATCAGTTATGCCTCAATTTTTTTCCATGTAAAATGAGAAGTCTTTTTGTGACACTCCAGATGGGCCCTACATCCTTGAACTCAAAAGGTCAAAATAGCAACAAAGGATGTTTTTCTTGACAACCTCCCAGAAGTGCTAATGAGAAAAATTAGTGAAAGCCATCCAGACCAGATGCCTTGTCTACAGCCAAGCTACATGTGGCTGCCTTTTCTTCTTCAAACAGAATGTTTTGGAAAGCTCATCTTCCTCCTCTCAGGTGATGTTAGGGAGAGAGTTGGCAGTGCTAGGTCTTCATCTATCCTTTGATAATCTGTAGCTTAATAGGGTGTTTGGTTGCACTTTTTTACCTCTTTTTTCTCTCAATAAAAATTAGGAATGGATAGCCTATTTAACCACGTTTGGTAAGCCTCCAATTTTTTAGGATGAATTTTTATCCCGTTGTAACTTCCCCCCAAATAAAAACAAGTCTTTCCATATTTTTTTTAAGAGAGGCACGACGCGTGCTCTCGCGAACAGAACCCCTCCCCTCTCCCTTCTCTTCTCTCCCTCCTCTCCCCTCCTGACGCTCTCTCCCTCTCCCTCTCTCTCTCTCTCTCTCTCCAGGCCCCTCCCCCTCCCGGCGCTCCCTCTCTCCAGACCAGAGTTCGCCGACTCGGTGATCCGTACCGGATCGGTTCTTCCTTGATCCGGTACGATACACCTAAAATATATTAACTTTTTTTGTGACTCGACCTAACTCAGCCCGAGTCGGCACGAGTCGGCCTGACTCATTTCTTTCCTGATCCGGTACGATACGCCCGAGTCGGGCGAGTCAAAACCGAGTCGTCGAACCGTGCTCCAGACGACCACGCCGGAGAAGAGAAAGTAGAAAGAGTCTGCGACTGCTCAAGGAATCCGACTTGTCGGATCAAAAAAAAGAAGAAGGGTGTGGCTCTGGTACCATGTGAATAGAATAAGAAGCAAAAATCTGGGAAGAACATAGGAGGTATTCTCCTTTCTTGTTATCCTTGGGGGTGGAAAGCCCCTATTTACACTGAACAAACCAGCGAAATATGGACCCTAATTACAGCAATTTGCATCAGGTAACTGACCCTAATCACAGCCCTAATTGCTCTCAATTACAACCTTTATTTACCCTATTACATCCCTGATTGCTCTCCATTCTAGCTGTTAAACACATGTAATTATGCCAGCTCGATTCTTCTGTTCGCATGGGGCGACCAGGAACAAGGCTAGTTCCCTCCGATGCGTCGCCATCGTCGTCATCGTGCTCCTCTACTGCTCCTCCCCGATCGCCGTCTAGGAAATCAGTGCTCTGATATTAGAGAGAGAGAGAGACTAACATCGACGGCGGCAGCAACAGATGGGCACGGAGGCATCTGAGACAGAGGGGGCCGTCCAGAGGGGGGAGGACCGGTGGGCGGACGGACGGACGGGCGGCGTCGGTGGGCAACTTGGTGGGGCGAGAGAGAGACAGAGAGGTTCGCCGGTAAGTGCCCCAGAGAAAGAGAGAGGTGGGTCGCGTGCTGGTGGATGACACACGAGTGGCGGCGGGGCGGAGCGATGGCTAGAGGGGGGATCACGGGGAGAGAGCAGAGAGAGAGGGAGCGCGGGGGGTTCCATGCGGGGTTAGAGTATAAAGGGAGTTACCCGGAGGGCAGAGGAGAGAGAGAATGGGGTTAGAGTATAGAGGGAGTTACCCGGCGCTCCCTCTGTTATAATAAAAATTTATCTGCCAAACAAGTTTACAAACATTTTAAAAATTATGATTCTTTTACCAAACAGATAATATCATTTTTTAATTTTAAAATTTAAGTTAAAAATAGACACAACATAATTTTTTAGGTAGAAAGAGTTTCTTTAAAAAAATTGTTCCCAAACACCCGATAAGACTTCCGTGTGTTCAATCCATGTTGTCTGTCTGGAGTGTTTCTTGAGAGTGTATTCGCTCTTGATGTCCTGAACTGCAATGATATCCAAGTTTTTATATTTGGTGTTCTTGTCTTCATGCTTAACATTTGTATGTCATAGTTGAACAAGAATTACCCCAAGACAAAATGTGCAAAGAGTGACACTTATTGATATCCTTTTCAGTGTCGTTTTCACATTTTTTATGACAACTGATGTCAGACTGATCAACTCTCTTAATGCTGTTGGCAAAGTTCTGAGCAGAATTTCGGGTTAGATGCAGTGTGATATGCTGTCAGAACTGTGTGCTTTCAGTTTCTGAGCTTTGGTAGCGTAACTTGTAGCAACCATAATTAGTGATCAAAGATGTTTGGTATCTAGATTTAAATTTGCATTGTCTTATGAAGGTTATGACAGGTCAATCATGGATGCCGGATTTTTCTAGCCTTTTAGGTAAGGAACTTTCACTCAGATGGTACCGAGTAAGGGGTTTTGAGGAGCGCCACCCGGGTTAGAACCTGGGTGGTGAGGGGTTTTTCTAAATAGGCTCTGCCACTGCTGCAGAGGCCCTAAAAAAAAAGGTTAAGTCAATAGGGACGTTATACCTGTAATGTCCTTAAATATGCTTAATCAGTGGCTTTCTGGTTTCTTCTTTATGTTGAGGAGTGTGGAAGAGTGAACCCCCGCAGTCCCTAATTCCAACTGATTTTCACTACATGGTTTGAAAAAAAGGAGTTAGTGAAAGACTTCACATGGATAACTCTGGAAATTCATCCAAGGGTAATAAATAAGAAAGGAGGTTTTGTCATACAGATTAGTGAGTATAGAGCTGCATAGGAGATTAGGGCTTTCAAAGGGCTAGCCCGCCCGTGGGCTTTTGGGTCGGGTCGGTCAGGGGTCGGGTCATGGGCCGATATTTTGGGCCTGCGGGCTGGAATCAGGCAAAATTATTGGGCTCACTTCTGGCCTATGGGTCCAAAATGTGGGCTTGTGACCCATCCCACGACTAGCCTCTCCCAAGTCCATGGCCCGACACGACCCAATAATGACTCTACATCTTTATTACAATATGGGCTTTAATCTGGCCTTAGACAGGCTTGGCCTGATTTGGACCATTGGTCTTAGGTAGGCTTGGCCCATCTCGGCCCATTGACCACCCACAATTATGTATTATAAAATAGAACATTTTTTATAATATGGGCCAGGTCAGTTCATGGTTGGATGCAGGTTGGGTGGTGCCGGACTAAATACTAAATGTGAGCTGAGCCGAATCGGATCTACAGAAAAAAATATAATGCGGGTGTTAATTAGGTAAAAGTTGGGCCGGGCTGGCCCGACCCATTGACAGCCCTAAGGAGGTCCCATCCCCTAATAGCCCGCATTTCTGATAATTGTGGTGCCTGCTTCTAAACAGTGCCATTTCATGTCTCTTAGTTGCAGTTCTTCCGGATTTGTTTCCATTTGATTAACCATCAGACTATAACTTGGGTCGTTCCCCGATCGTGGTAAACTTTTATTGCCGGTTTGTTTTGACACTTCTAAGAACTGCTTTAAAATGTGCACCCAGTGTCTCGGGTTGGGCTCATTGGCCTGAATCAAGAATATGGAAGTTCATGTTCGAATCAGCCTGAGACTGGAATGGAGAGCAGTGGGTCATAGGTACAAATTTCTAATAGCCACTCTTCCCTTCCAAATGTACTCAATTTAAAAGTCCGTCCGGAGTGGATATATGAAATTATTATTTTTTCCCCAATATATTTACAAGTCTTCTTGAATGAGAAGAGTATAAATCCAAACAAGTTGAAGCATTTCTTTATCTAAACATGATATATATTTTTTTATGTATCACCGTGACTTATTTAGATGACTATTCTGAGTCTGCAGGTTCCATCATAGGAAGTACCAAACTTCCAACATATCTTCTCATGAAGCACTCAGATATAGGCACTTACGAATTTGTAAGTTAAATTCCTTCTCTAACATAACTGTAAGAGGTAAGATCTGAACCTTGAGTCATCTAAACTCTTCTGCAGACATATGAAACTATTTGAATTGCTATGTTAATGTTGGGGAAATGTCTGAGTACGTTGATGTCCCCGAAGAGTTTTTGGTGAATAATAGGATGAGTCCAAAGGGAATCTCATTTGTATAGTTATGTGTTGGTGCGTCCTTGAAAATTTTGAGACAGGGAATCCCTGTATGGGGCGCGGCTTGACTGTTTCCCCTGACATTGCAGAGTGGGGGCCTGGTGGGCATGAATGAGCGACATCACCCCGTCACTTCGTGTTTCCCGGTGCATGAGTCCGTGACGACCCGCACCGCTTCATATCTTGGACCACATGTCCTGCCGAATGCAGCCAGGACAAAGGGGATTTTCCCAGCGGGGCCTTTCAGAACTCAATGTGTCAGTTTTGGGCTCTCTTGTTTCTTTCTGAGCTACCTCAAAGACCCATCTTTGGCTCTCTGGCTTCTTTCTGAGGTACCACAATGACCCATGGAAGTCCCCTTGGTGGGCTGATGCCGATGCATAATTGGCTGAACAAATAGCAAGCAAGACTGGCATTTAGACCTCTGTTTCATTTACTATATTAGAGCCTTTACGTTGCCCTCGTAGGCCATGGCCATTTTCCAGCACTCTTTTAAAATAGCAAACTGAAGGATGACTCAGAACTTACTCTTATTTGAGTAATCACAAGTTTCACTTCCTTTGTTGGATACAATCATTTGAAAGCTATAGGATAGGAAGAACTAGGGCATTCTTATTCGGTGGTTTGGCTTTTTGACTTTTATTATCGATCTCTTTCAATTCTAAGAAGTGAAAGCTGTAACATCGACAACATTATGCAGCCCTTTACCTCCACTCTTCCATGGTCTCTGTCCACATGAACGTGATGGGGCTAAGCAGCAAGTTGCAACATGGGCATGGCACTCACATCATGGCATGGGGATCACAGACCAGGAGTCTCTTGTAGGGTATGGGCGCCTGCAGTGCTAGCAATCCATGTGCTTTATATCTGGTTTATAGCTGAGGGAGTATCTGTTGACCACAAATGATGCGATAAGAAGAATAGATATGCCAGGTTAAGTCTTTCCGATTGCAGAAGTTATGGGCTATAAGGAATTCGTCGAACACCAAACGCGGGGGTGGGGTTGGCAGCCTTTAGAATCTTCTTTGCTCCGCATGTGGAAGGAATGAGAGGTTGGTGCTGGGGACGGGACCTGGGGTCCTCCCTGCTTCCTAGTTCTTCTCGTGTAGGGCCTTGTCAGGGGAGGCATATCTGGGCGAGTTCTTCTGTTGCATCCTTCTCTCCACCGCATCCTCTCAAGCTGACACCGGAGATACTAAAAAATGATACCGCTGGTAGATTAAATTCCCATGCTTCGAGCGGCACTTTGTCTGGTTCCACTGAAGAACTTCGAAAGCAAAAAGTTCCCACAGCTGATACCTGCACAACAATATCGGTGACGAACGTGACCAGACCAAGACCATCCAGAGCCGCCTCCACCATCCACCCATTTCCCTCATAAGAACTCATTTCTTGTGGGGAAGAAGAGAAAAATCATTCAAAGGCATTCCTTCTTGGATAAAATTAGAAAAAAAAAGATGGAAACTTGGAAGCAGAAAGGGACCGTCAACCATGGCTGGTGGGCTTTATGAGAGGCTGTTGCGAGGTCTTGCCCCACTCTTCGGGTGGGCTCTTCACCTCCATCAGCAGGGCCACTACTTCCTTCATGGTCGGCCGCTCCGAGGGGGTGGAGTTCACACAGAACATGGCGATCCCCAGCGTCTGGAGCATCTCCTGCACCATCTGGTCGGGCAGCCCTCGCAGCTTCGCGTCCAGCACGCTGATGGCCGGCTCGAAGCTCCCCATTTTCTTCTTTACCCACTCCACTATGTGTAGCCCCTCCCCAATCTGCGGCTCTATGGCACTGCGGCCGCTCAGAATCTCCAGAAGCACCACCCCGTAGCTGTAGACGTCGCTCTTCTCTGTTATATTCGTGGTGTAGCCATACTCTGCAGATATAATCACAGTACATACAAATCTGTCAGGACTAAATTGGGTACTAAAGTAGTAACTGATCATCCAAATTTCTAGGGGAAAAGGTGGTATCTTTATCACCATAATATACTTGCCTGGAGCTATGTATCCATAAGAACCTGCAACTCTGGACATGGCATGGTGAAAGTTTGGCGAGTTCATCGACTTTGCCAACCCAAAATCTGCGAGATAAGCTTCGAACTTGGAATCCAGGAGTATGTTGTTGCACTTGACGTCTCTGTGAAGGATAGCCGGGACGCAGTCATGGTGGAGGTACGCCAGGCCCTGCGCTGTTCCAACGGCTATTTTATACCTCGTCTCCCAGTCCAAGTTCCTGTTCTCTTGCATGAGCTGCTGCAGGTTGCCGTTGGAGATGTAGTTGTAGAGGAGGAGCTTGACACACCGGTTGGAGCAGTAACCCAGCAGCCTCACTATGTTCCGGTGCCTGATGTGCCCAAGTATCTGAATCTCGGATTCGAACGCGTTCACGAGCTCCTCGTCCCTCTTGGATTTCCACAGCTTCTTCACGGCGATGAGCTCTCCGTTGGGCATCTCGGCCTTGTACACGACTCCGGAACACCCTTTTCCGATGACGTTCTCATCCTTCAGGCACTCCAGGATGTTGTCTATGGTGAAGTTGAGCTTCTGGAATGGGATGAAGGTCCAGGGATAGGAGAAGTCGTCCCCGCCGGAGGAAGACGACGCCAGCGCCTTCTCCGCCGCCGACTTCCTGTTTCGATTTAACAGAATCCATGCGGCGAAGACGGATATGGTCACGGAGCCCAAGACCACGCAGACCAGAGCCCCTGTTTTTATGGACTTGAGCGCAGTCCTTCGGATGATGTCGGAGGAACAAGTTAACCCATCGAAAGAGGGGCAGAGGCCGGCGTTCTCCGCGTACGAGTTCGGCGACAGGGTTCTGAAGAACGGGGTTACGGGGATGGGTCCGGTGAAGTTGTTCTCGGAGATGTTGAGGGAGGTGAGGCTCGTCAGAAAACCCAGGACGGATATCCCTCCGAAGAGCATGTTGCGGGAGAGGTCCAGGGCCTGCAGCTGCGTCAAGCCGGACATCTCCTTGGGGAGTTCTCCGGTGAGATTGTTGGAGCTCAAGTCCAAGCTGATCGCTAAACCCGTCAGGGAACCGATCTCGGGGGGGATCGGCCCTGACAGGCCATTGTAGCTCAGATCGAGCAGCGTCAGCTTCTGCAAGTTCTTGATGGATTTGGGCAGCGTCCCGGTCAGTAGATTGTTGCTGAGGATGAGCTTGTTCAGGTAGCTGAAGTTGCCGAAGCTCAGTGGGATTTCCCCCGTGAAGTTGTTCTGGCTGAGGTCGAGCTGCTCCAAGTTCATCAGCTCGCCCAGCTCGCCGGGGATTTCTCCGGTGATGTGGTTGTTGTGCACGTCCAGCAGCTCCAGGACGGTGCTGTTGGAGAGCTCCGCCGGCAACTTCCCTGAGAAATGGTTGGAGTAGAGGTCCAGGAAGACTAGGTTCTGCAGCTTACCAAGCTCCGGGGGGATCTCTCCGTACAGCAGGTTCTCCCCCAGCCTCAGCCTTACGAGGGACTGGCAATTGGCAACGCTGGGCGGCAGCTCCCCGGATAGGGAGTTGCCCAGGAGGAGCAGCTTGCTGAGCTTCTTCAGGCCGAAGATCTCGTCGGGGATGCTGCCGGTGAGGCGGTTCTTGGATAGGTCGAGGGAGTAGAGCTCGGTGCAGTTGCCGAACGAGGGCAGGATGGTGCCCGACAGGGAGTTTCCCCACAGGAACAGGATCTGCAAGAACTTGAGGTCCCCAATCTGCCGGGGGATCGGCCCGGAGAGCATGTTCTTATTGAGCTGCAGTGTGGTCAGGCTGGTGCAGTTGCTCAGCTCCCAGGGGATGGAGCCGGTGAGCGAGTTGTCGGAGAGGTGGAGCTCTTCCAGCAGGGACAGCCTCCCCAGCTCGCCGGGCATCTCTCCAGAGAGCTTGTTCACCGAGAGGTCGAGGATCACCAGCGCAGAGCAGTTGGAGAGCTCCCGGGGGATGGTCCCGGAGATGGAATTCCCCCAGAGCAGCAGGCTCGTGAGCTTCTGCAGCTTGCCCAGCTCCGGGGGGATGACACCGTCGATCTTGTTCATGTGCAGGTACAGGTACCGGAGCTCCGAGCAGGAGCCCAGCTCGGCGGGGACGGAGCCGGTGATGTCGGTGTCGTAGAGGGCCATCGTCTGGAGGTTGACCAGGTTGCCGAACTCCGGCGGGATAGGGCCGGAGAGCCCGGTGGCGGCGGCGCCGAAGGTGGTGAGGTTGGCGAGGAGGCCCAGCTGTGGAGGGATGCAGCCGGTGAGGAAGGCGTTGCCGCCGATGCGGAACTGCTGCAGGGAGAGGAGGGAGCCGAGCTGGGAGGGTATGGAACCATTGAGCAGGTTGTCCTGGAGGCAGAGGACTTCGAGGGAGGAGAGATTGGCGAGGGTGGCGGGGATGGGGCCGAAGAGGCGGTTGGCATTGAGGAAGAGGAACTGGAGGGAGGACAGTGCGCCGAGCTCCGGCGGGATGGGCCCCGTCAAAGAGTTGGAGGAGAGGTCGAGCAAGCGGAGGGAGGAGAGGCGGCCGAGGGAGGGCGGGATGGGGCCCGAGATGTTGGCGGTGGAGAGGTTGAGGAGCTGGAGGGAGGTGAGGCAGGAGAGCTGCGGCGGGAGGATGGTGAGGTTGAGGAAGGTGTTGGGGAGGGAGAGGGAGATGACGCGGCCCTGTGGGGAGCAGGTCACGCCCTGCCAGGAGCACGGGGTGGGCAAGGATGGGCTCCAGGAGGGGAGCAGCGGGGAGGAAGGGGGCGAGGAGGAGGAGGAGGAGGTCAGGAGGGAGAGGAGGGCCTTGCCATCCGGAGAGAGGGCAGAGGTGGACGTGGGCAAGAGGGTAACCAGGAGAATGGAAGGGAGGAGGAGGACGAGGAGCCTGGAGGAGGCAGCGGTGGCAGGTGCCGTCCTCATCTGGGTTTTTGGCCCTCTATGGCTGTGGTGGTACTGGTAGTGGAGGCAGCGCTGGTAATGGCGGCAGTGGGGAGGAGAAGGCCAGGCTCAGAAAAGTGCTCACCAGAGCCAGAGCGCTGGAATCGCTGTGGTTGAGCTGGTCAAACAGATATCATACCATTAGTAGCTACTCTAGAAAAGAGTGGGACGAAATGTGGTGGCGCGCAGCGGTCGCGGCGGAGAGGAGTGCGTTCCAGACGGCAAGTGGCCGTGGGGTTCAAGCTTTGACAACCAAGTGGCGGGTTTCCTGAGATGGGTTTGCGAAGGTGCTTATCGTGCAACCTTCCTCTTCTAAAGTGACTCCTTGATGAAGAGAAAGAGGGGGCTTTCCCGGTGGCTGAAGCTAGCACGGTGGGATGGTGGCCGTCGTACTCAAACCGCCGGCAGTGGTGATGGTTGCGATTGCAGCTCGTGGGTGCATGCAAACACATCGAAGAAGAAAAGTAGAGAAACCAAAAGGTGGCTAAGGAAGAGGCTTTACTTCCCCAGTAGTGCCTTTTGTGGGTTCTCTGCGTGAGGTCCCGGAGATGGTGGTGGCACCAGCGGGAGGATCACCCGAGCAGAGTGTTGGGGCCGCGAGGACGGTGAGGACTGAGGGCAGTCAAAAGTCCATACACCTGCAGCATCGTGGATCCATGGAAAAGTGTGTGGAGGTATTGGGTAGAAGCTAAAAGCTCACATAGCTCCTACACCAGAGAGGAAGGAAGAGCTGTCCATGTGAGGGGGAAGGTGGAGGTTACTTGGACGTCACCCTAGAGTCATATGGGCGCCGGAAGCGGTGGCGGTGCTCACTGCCGCTGCTGCTGCCCCCCCCCCTCTCTCTCTCTCTCTCCGTGTCCCTCAAGGCCGGACACTAACACTGCGTTTACGAAAGGGGATGAGGGGTTTCTTCTAACTTATAACGCGGGTGATCACTGCTTCTAAACTTCAAATGGGAGAAGAAGACAACATATGTTGCTCGAGAGAGAGAGAGAGAGAGAGAGAGGGGCATCCACTGACTGTGTCGAGAAAATCTAACTTGCCCTGGCCATTCTCTGGAGCCCACGTGCCCCCGTTAGCCTCTTCTTTTGTCCCTTTCTGCCGTGGAGGTTACCATTAGATCTGACAATTATTTATTTAAAAATTCAAATTAATATCCATTTAATCAAATAATTATTTAAATAAATAATTTAATAAATAATTTAATTGATTATCAGATATCTAATTATTAATTGGATACGAATTCAAATATTAAAACATCTGTATTCAATATTATAGGATCGAATAAGAATCCTTTGATAAATATATAAGAATATACATATTCTATATATAATTAACTCAAATCTTACAATATTATTTGATTACTCTTTTTATATTTTTTGTCTCAACATATAATTTAAAAATAAAATTTTTATATACACTTATCAGGTAAGTTATCATCTATTCCGTAGAATGAAGTCTAATCTTTTGATTATATCTTCTAAAATAAAATATTTTTTACTCTTTTTGTAAGAAAATAATCTTCGACGCTCTGACACTACTCACCCCTAAGTAGGTCTGTCAATTATCTATTTAAAATTTAAATTGAATTCAAATTCATATTAATTAGATAAAATATCTGATGAATAAATTAATTATTAATTAAATAATTCGATTATTAATCAGATACGAATTCAGATATCACACTGTCCACTCTGTATCCGATTCACTTACGAATTTAGTCCCCACATTTTGCTCTAGCGACGGAGAAGAACCGGGGAGGCATTCGCGACTAGTCATCAGTCGAACCATTCTCTGCATATCTCCGCTGGATCCTCTCCTTCAGCGGACGAGATTCAGGGTTATGGGGGTGGCTTCGGGCGGTCTTTTGAAAAGAACACCGGCCTTCGTCGTGGAGTAATGATACGCAATGGCCCGTGAGGGGAGCTGGAGTGATATGGGCCGGGAGAGGCAAAAGCCCACTGACACACTTGATATTGGGATTGATAAATCCAACCCGAGGTCTCGTTCTTCGCTAACAGCCCATTGCCCAAAATCCGCAAATCCCCAAACCCCCAAACGGCCCTTCCTTCCCAAGCCCATCAAGGCGTGTAGACGAACCCATGCTTCCCCCCACTCACTTTCTCGCCCTAGGTTTGTGGTTATTTTGGTCATCTGGCTGTGGGGTCCCAAGGCCACAGGGGCCGGGATTCCGGCTAAGCCTGGCAGGTGTGCGGGGGAAGTTTAGGGTTCCGCCTTGCATTGGGAAGGTGAGGTTTTGATGACAATGGGGGCGAGGCAAAGGGGTGGCGTGGGGGACTGTGAAAAGTAAAATAGTTTGGCGTGGAGCGATGCCCTACTTCCATGTCTTGGCAGATTGAAGCTGGGGGGTAAAAAAAAATCCTCCTTTTTAATCTCTGGTCTGTTGTGCTTTGATTAACAAGAGGAAAAAGTTAAGAAGGCGGCAGGGGTGGGCGTGGATGTAGAGGGATGTTATTAGGGCAAGCTTTGGAGGGGAGGTTGGGGGGGGGGGTTAAAACAAAGAGCTGGCTGCGCTGCCATTGGCCAAGTTAAAGATAACAGGATGGTGCCGGATTAGGTTTCCGAGGGAGCAGTGGTGGCTGTGTTTCGGGAATTGTGGTTCAAAGCCATAACCAAGAGCAACGGAGGGCTGCAAAGACAAACATGGAAGGGATTCATACAGGAGGAAGGGGGGGGGGAGCGGGAGCTTGCACAGTCTATAATAATAACGTGGAGGCACACTTCACAATCTAGGGTTCCGGGGAGGTGTTGCAATGGGGTTTCCTCCTCTCCATCTTTTTCTTCTTCTTCTTTAGGTTTTGCACCGTACTCTGCCACTGCCACGCGATCCATTACATTGTCCCCGAAATCTGTCGTGCGCTCACGCCACCGGGGATCCCTTTTTGGGCCTGCACAGACGGGAGTCGGTGCTCACCTGGGCCTCCCTCTCTTCAAAGGAAGCGAAATACTATAGGAGGCGTTCGGGATTTGGGGGAATGTCTGTGAGTTTTGAATTTTTTTTAAAAAAAGCTTATAGAAATTGAATAAGTTATTTTATAAGAGTTTTTTAGACTCTTCAAAATGTGATTTTTTGTTCTTATATCTCTCTAGAATAGAAAGGTGATTTTAAAAAAAAATTGACGTGACAATGACTCGTTTATTTTGACTTTTAAAGATATGACTTCTAAGTCCAAAAGTCATCTCTTAAAGCTAAAACAAGCGCACCCTGTAATACAGTTTGAGGGCATATTGTCTAGTTAACTTAATTTTCTAGTGATTCTAGATGGACATCCTTATCTTGATCGGCATGATGCGTAGGGTGAGAAGAAAAACATGGAATATATTGTGTAAGATTGAAATATATTATATACATTTTATTTTTACGCTAATGTTTTTTCTTACATCGTATCTTTTTATTTTTATGCAATACATTTTATTCTCCCATTTCTATAAAATAGAGTGTGGGTCTTTTCCTCTTGTGAGGATTGCATGATGACATGACTCAATTACAAGCCATGGTCTACTGTAGACATTTCTCCAGTAAGATAGGCCATCAAGGGCGGATGTATAAGTGGGCTTCGCGTCCAAGTAACCCAGTTTAGGACCCCCGGGGGAATACATAATTCGGATAATCCGATAAATTCCTTAGAATAAGAATAGATCGGCACTCGGTGTCCTAGAGGGGCCAGGCAAAAGTAGAATAGAACGTGGAAAGCCCCTGTTTTTGACCGGCTTGACCTCGTTGTAGACTCTAATCACGAAAGTCCAACATGTTGATTGTGTTGAAAACAAAGCTCACATGGACACCGGGGGGGCCTGAAACTGGATCATCATCATCAAATGGGGTTTAAAAAAACACAGACTGTGGGGGTTTAAAATAACAGGAGCCCCGCGGCGTAGCGGCTTATGATTGGTGAGCCCTTTTACGGCAAAGCCGCGCGGATGCTGGGCCTCTCGAGGAACACGACACCCGGATAAGCCGCTGGGAAATCCTCCCCGTCCAGACTGTAGCCGTACGGACAAGCCCATGCATGGACCAGACGGGCTGTTAGGTTTGACGGGGGACGGTTGTGGGGTCTTGCTTCTAAGTTCTGTAAAGCCGCTTAATCGCAACAAGTGGCTTCCTGGCTGCGAAGGTATGCCTCTAGCTCGAAAGTGCTTCGGGCTGCCGTGGGAAGAAGTGCTTTCGTGCGGAGCCGCTGAAGCCGGAACGTCGATCTTCCGGTACATATGCATGCGGGTGTATCTTCTAATCAGAAATATACAAGTCTTTTTTTTGTTTTTAAGATCATTCATAGAAATTTTTTATTTCACTTTGAAATATTTAATTGAGCAAGGTTTAAGAGAGCATCAGTTGGACGACGGCCCAAATTTATCCGAAAAACTCGAGTTCAAGATGACTTCTGACCTGAAATTCCCGATGAAAAATATTTCTTGCAGTAACTCGTTGCATTATGAGATATATAGAGTTCAAATACGACACCACCAAGGTAATCATAACATTATTAACCGAAGAAAATTTTTGTTCCGTAAGTATGTAAGGTTCATACACGCATGGTACGAACGTATTTTATGTTTCACATAAACACAATATTTCATCTCAACCATGTGATCGATCTTCAAATCAGATAATCTAGACGAAACGTGATATGCCGCTCCAAAGTAAAACCCCGTCGTAACTTCTCTCTCTCTCTCTTTGTATTTATCATCGTCTAATTAAGATATGTTTGAAAACGGAGTGAGATAATTTATTCGCAGCCTTAAACATAAATAAGTCACTTCACTCGACCCCGATTAAAGACGAATGTGTACGAGGAAAGAAAAAAAAAATGATCTCTCTCTCCCTCCCTTATTCTTATTTTTAAAGAGACCCCTTAAGATCGCTTCTTTCTCTCCCAACGCGGCAACCCCCGAACGTGACGCAAACTTGAGCCTCGCGGAAGCGTACGGATAACACAGAGCTTCCCCCGGAAGCACATGAGTAGACGAGGGGGAGGTGGAAGACGAAGCCACGAGGAACCCGCCTCCCCACACAACAAACGAACTGTTGCAAGCGGACCAACCCCATTGTAGAATCCGAACTACGAAGCACTAGGAAGATGATAAAAGTCCACGTAGCGTACGTACCAGTTTAACTCCCTAAAAAGAGTTGCTACATATACAATTCTTTCCCTAAGATTACAAGTCATAGCATTTAAATGAAACCCTCTGGTGATGTGTGCTGTTCAACGGGGCAGATAGGTATTCTCCTCCACGGGAGGGAATCCGTTAAGTAGCTATTTGTTAATCGGGTGAGATTAACGCACTAGACTTTTTGACTCCGTTTAATATCTTTGTGTGTGAGAGAACGGTGAGACTCACGTCGCTCTCTCACATCAGTTCCGCTATCTTAACTCTGAAACAAATCTACCCGAAGGGCCCAAAGCCTATGACCCGAAGGGCCCAAAGCCTATGCGACTGGCACTGAGATCAGGCGAGAGCAGTGTCTCAAAGTGGTAGGAGTGCTGCATGCCGGTGATAGCCCCGGTGGCTACTAGCTCTGGACTTATCTCTGTCATCCCTGGGATTTGGTTTTAAGTGACCCTTCGTCTTACCTACTTATATATCTAATCTATATATGTATACCCTTTTTTTAAATTCCCCAAACTCGTTGAGCCCCAAACCCTAGTGAGGGAGGTAGGGTGGCGATGCCGCCCTAAAAATGTTTAGTAATGATTCGTGTGCGATCTTTAGCTGGCTTGGAGTTTGTTTAGAGATGGATGCGAGGATCAAAGCAGGAGCTACATGCAAATGTAGCCGAACGGGGGGTGGGGAGGATGGAAGGCGCGGCGTCCAAGTCGTTGGCACGTGATCTGACTCGTGCGGGGTCACGTGCGCCTGCTTGGCGAATTTCGGATCACCTCCGGGGAGGGGCGGGGGTTAATGTTATAATGTACGCTGTTTATGCACGTGTGCCCTCCTCGCAAAGTAAAATTACTTAATTGTTCTGTTCGGCAGTTACATTTGCAGTTGTATCCTTTTGTATACATTCTAAAATTTCATCACAAGCAAATGAATGTATTTAGAGTATTTTGTCGTCGTTTGGAATATTGGTGAGATGAGAATCAACCGGAATGGTTTCATATTGGAGGAAAGAAATGTAAAATGTGTCTAAAAGGTAGGGTTTGCTGACTCGGTGCGGGTCACCTCGACCCGTACGACCTGACCCTGACGCAGATCGTTTGCGGGACGATCGGGTCGTGAGCCGTCACCGAGTCGTCCTATTAATTTAATAATATATTATATATATAAAGTATATATTTTTATTTTATTCTATTATATATATATATTATATATATATAGTCTTTTTTATTTAGATATGGGACGGGACGGACCGAGACGGATCGAGTCGGGAGCGATCCGACCCGACCCATGTCGAGACTGGGTCGACCAAGTCACACAGGTCGACAAACCTTGCTAAAAGGGTGAGATTTTTATTTTTCTATTTGGATTTAGACTTGGACAACCTAATATCTCTAAGATATATATTGAACACCGTGATCATGTTTTTGGGTCATGAACTAATTATTATTTGTCATTGTTGTATATTTCACATGACAGAATACAAATTAGCATGCATATAAAATGAGTATCTTAGGATAGTAATTGAAGAGGGTAAAATCGGCGTGACCCATACAAGGCCTATCGACGCAAGGCCCACGTCGGCCCGAGATCTGTGAGCCACTTGAGGGATCCCCAGCGGCCATGGCCCATGACAGGCGGCTCAAGAGGGCCAGTCATCGGATCCGCCAGTCCACGACGGGCGTTAACCCAGGTATATCGGATGTCGGATGAACCTCCGACGATCGAACGTTACTCTCTCCATCATCGGCCTTGACTCCACTAAAGACGAGCATGTCCTACGGGTGCCGTAAGACTCGCCTAAAGGCCGCTCGACTCTGGAGAAATGGACGCTCAACGGGAAACTCTCCACGATCGCAGGAAGACGTTATCCCACGACTCACACCCTTCCCTGCTAAGGGACCAGGCCTCCCCGCTAGGACAGCCCCTATAAATGGACTTTCATCCAGGAATATAGACACACACAGAGAGATAGAGAGAGAGACACAGACACGGCAAGACATACGTCGACATACGCTGCGCTGTCAAGTCCCGAAGGCGGGTTCTGCAGATTAGAGCTCTGGTTAGCTTCCGAGCACCCTCTCCGCCTAGCGAGCACTCTCCAAGCGTCTATTGGGCGTGGCGAGCACTCTTTCGGAAGCCCGACCACCACTCCAGGCTTGATCAGTCGCCTTTCAACTCTCTCCCTCTCTCCTCCGTCTCTTCTTAATTCCCATCCTCTAAGGTTATGACTAGGCCTGGCAATTATCCGTTTAAAATTCGAACCGAATTCGAATTCATATTCGTTTAATCGGATAATTATCCGAATAAAATATCCGACGGATAATTTAATCGGCTATCGGATATCCGATTATTAATCGGATACGAATTCAGATATTGAGATATCCGTGTTGAATATTATCCGACCGAATATGAACCCTTAGATAAAAATCTAATGATACACATATTGGTGAGGACACCAGAACTAGCCGTCGTTATCAGACACGTAGCACGACTCGAGCGATGCCGACCTCCTTGTGACTGGATGATAGCATGGAGTGCCCACCTGGGTATTGAGTTTCTTTATGTTTATTATGAGTGTATTGGTGTGTATTTATTTGAGTATTTATGAGTGTAATGGGTCAAGGTTGTAAAATGGGTTACACTTCATGTAAGGAGCCCAATTTCCAAATTGGGCCTCCAATAAGGACTCTGAAAGGATGTAACGGACCAAGGCAGATGCGTTAGAGGATTGTAACGTGCCCTTGCAGGACCGTTAGAGAGAATGGAGTGCAAATGAAATGAGAGCTTGCTAAGCTTCGTCCAGCGGAAAGGGATAAGGAACCAGACCCAACCAAAGAGATATGACCCATGAAATAAACCTCGAATTGACCAAGAAAGCTCAATAAAGGTGAACAACTCAGAGCATCATATGGAATGAACAAGGAGATGACTTTTAGAAGCCCAATTGGGCCTCTCTCTCCCTTGTAGGCTTCTACACATGTGGGCCCAAAAGGTTGGTCCAAGGCCCAAGATTGGCTTCTAAAAGACTTGGACCATTGGACCAAGGAGACAAAGGTAGATGATGCCCCCTCCTTGTCCCCCATGCTTGTCCCCCACCTACCCTTAAAGGGGGGTGTCCCCTCCTTGTCCCCCATACTTGTCTCCCACCTATCCTTGACCAATGTTAGTAGATGTCATTTGGTGTTAGTGGATATCCTTTAGTCTAGATCTAGGGTTTGAGTATTTAAGGTCTCTTGTATTTTTGTGGAAGAATTAATGAAGAAAATGGATGCAAAAATCATTTGGGTGCCCTCCCTCTCTCTCTCTTGTGTTCTTGAATTTCTTCTCTCTCCCACCTCCAATCTCTTCTAGATCTGAGTTCCAATCTTCTATCTCCCTCAAATTTCTTCTTATTTCCTTCTTCCTCCATCTATTCCGCCGCCGCCGCCGTTCGTGCCGCCGTTGAGCCACCACAAGCTGATCTTCATCCTGCTGCCCTCAAATTCAGAGTTACAGGGTAATAGCCCGGTGAAGAAGCTGGTACGGGAGATTCGACCATTGGATCGTCGCGAAACTTTGAGGGTAGGTTCCCCCCATCAGAGGCCTTTTCCAGTTTAATTTTTAGGTCGATCAGAGCCCGTTTGCCCTCTTTCCCAACCACCTGTTCATCTTCCCAAAATCTGCCTGTGTGTAGGTCTGCGGGATAGATCTTAGTAGCCGATTTTTTCACCCCCTCAAATGTTGTCCAAACTTTAAAAAAAAACTATGTGTGTCACCATAACCCTCCCCTATACCCATCATAAAATACCCAATCCTAATTCGTCTATTTGGTCCTCGGTCAAAGCCCTTGATCAGGGGGTTCAAGTTCTGTCCAGCCTGTTCTGTATTTCGGGATAGTATGATCAGTCAACTAGCAGTCACCTTGATTTAAAATCCAGGGGTTGGATGAGTTTGGGCTTCCAGTATGTCGTAGTATTTTGAGTTCTCTTTCCAACGGTACCCTTTGTGTCCCGATCCGACGTCAGTATTGAGCGTTCCAGCCGATCTCGCCGGAGCGCACAGTTCTCGCCAGAAGCACAGCTGCGGGACAGCCTTGGGAACAAATCCCAAGAAAATTGCTCACCTCCACTCCGGTGACCGCGCTCCCGGGGATCGACCTGGGACACTCCAGGAATGTCCCCGTCAGTCGCTGCAGCCAGGAGCCGCTCCGGACGTCACCGTACCAGCAGCGGGTCCCACGCGCCATCCTGCGGGCCCGAGTGAATGGAGTTGAACGGCCGACCGCGTCCGCCCGAGCGCCACCGACTGTTGCCCACCAACCCGAGATTGGTGCTCCCGGACCCCATGTGTCGCCTATTACCTCCCTGCCTGGAGTGGGCTTTAGCATTATTTCTGTAATTATTAATTATTGCTGTACCGGGAGTTCCGGATCTCGACCAGGACGTCTTCCCCACGCCTCGAGCATGGAGGTACACTCGTCGCCCCTCTTTAGTCGCTTGCTTTCCTAGTATAGGCTCTTGATGCCGCTGCTCGTGAGCATGTTAGGCCTCTAGATCGTTCAAATTAGTCACCGCTGTGAGTTGTGAGTGCGAGACCCGTCCCGTGACTCGATTCAAGAACGAGAGTGAGCCGACCACCCGAGACTCATTACCGATTTCTCAACCATACAGATCGACTCGTTTCCCTCGCCAGGGACGACCGTGAGTGAGTGCTTCTTGTTTGGGCACGTTCGTCTCTTCAGGAGCCACGTTAGGTGCTGAGTTGTTCATGTTGTTGCTGGTCACGTCGTCTAGTAGACGTCTAATGATCGCACCAACAACATCGAGTCTCATTATTGTCTCGCACCACATATTCTATATATAATTAACTTAAATCTTAATATATTGTTTGATTACTCTTTTTTATCTTTTTTGTCTCAAATATAATTTAAAAATAAGAAATTCACTTACATCCACTTGATAAGTTATCTCCTATTTTTTAGGATGAAGTCTAATCTTTTAATAACATCTCCCAAAATAAAAAGAACTTTCACTCTTTTTTTTTTGAGAAAACAATATACGGTGCTCTCATACGGCTAACACAATTCACCCCTAAGTAGGCTTAGTAATTATCCGTTTAAAATTCGAACCGAATTCGAATTCGTATTTATCCGATCATTATCAGAATAAAGTAATCGACGGATAATTCGATTACTAATCGGATAATTCGATTATTAATCGGATACGAATTCAGATATCACACTATCCGCTCCGTATCCGATCCGTTTACAGGTCTAGTTCTGACTTAAGTATCGGAGGGTTGTCTCTTGGGATAACGTCCGAGACTCCTTCCGATGTCGTTTATCTGGTGTTTACAGATTTCTACGAGTGGCCGAACGATCTTTCCCGAACAAATAAATATTAAAAATATGATATGAAATTTGAGAGATCATTTTTTCACCTCTACGATATACTATAAGTCATATCCAATTTGAATAAGATGATGTGTGTGTGTGTGTATTGTCCTCCTTACAGCCTCGTGTGGTGGGGACTGGGGAGATGTTTAACCTCTTAAATTAGTTGACACAGAAACATTGGCACAACCAGCGGTGAGATTAGCGCCCACACATCTTTCACATGTGGCTCCTCATTTTTGTGGTACCCTGAGCCGACATGAGGACGCGGCCGAGGGAGAGCTTTGGGCCTGCATCAAAAGCCTGTAGTTAGTTTTTGCAGCCTGCCGTGCTCGTACTCGTCGGCTATTTTCAAGTTTCGGATTCTGATGGCTTGGAAGTGCGAGGGCTGTTGCCCACGAATATCTCGGAGGAATCGGAGGTTTACATCTTTTATTATGTTGCTCTGTGCTTTCCAACGTTTAGCGTCACTTTGTAACGAATTGGGGTTTTTTTGCCATCCAGGTCAAAACGGAGAGTATTAAGTTTTGGCAGTGTTTGGGAGTATCCAAAGCAAATAACACAAACTCTCAAGGGGGGATTTGATAACCGGGTAAGGGGGTGCCTTAATCGACCCCGCGCAACCGGGGTCGGGTAAGGGTTTTGTGTGAGGGGGAGGGCCAGTCGAGGTGGGGTCCACCGGTTAGCCGGTGTTGGCTAACCGGCCGACCACCCGGTTGTCAAAGACGCCCCAAAAGTTTCAGGTGTGCAAACAAAGTTCGTGTTGGTTGAAACCGGCTCCAGGACACTTCACTTTGAACTTGAAAGTTGGGTGGAGAAGATGGACTTTCCTTTGGGCTGGATTACGTAACTTGGGTAGAAAGTGGGTAACCCCGGGTTACTTACCCCACCTCTAGAGGTGAGTTACATTGATCTATTTTGGAAAACTACGTACTTATCAAACTAAAAAGTCCCACTTTGGTAGAGAGTTAGGATAACCCGGACTAAGTTAACCGGGTCAAAAAATCTCTCACTTAGCCACTTTTGATTCGAGGATGAAAATAGTTAATTTAACTGACCTATCGAGGTAGGACAGGTAATCTAAAGTTAACTCGGATTTACTCCACTTTTAACTCTATAAGCTAATCTACCTTATAAAATTAAAATGAGAGTTAAAATCGAGTCAATCTGGGCTAACCTTGAGATAACCCCGGGCTATGTAACTTGGGTAGAAAGTGGATAGATCTGGGTTAACCCTTGGTGGGCCGAGTGAGAGAATAAATATTGTTTAGACTGACGAGGATGTATCTCACTGGAGGTTTCTTTGCTCGCTGAGAAAGATGAGGTTGGAAGTAGGTGACCTTAGAGTTGATTGACTCGTATCATATCATAAAGATCTCGGGTCTCTGAGTTGATCGAGACATTATGAGTTAACTTAAATGGATAAAGAAGAAGTCCGCCCAAGACGGGCCCCATACCAAGCTAAGTACGTGTCGGTCCTGACCCGTCGACTTTGCCAACCTTGGGGTGTGGCTACATGTAAATCACTTATTTTGCCAGGTTTTCTCTAGCTTGTTTATTTGAAGATCTGTAAAACATCGAAAATCAAACTCAAAAATGAGTTGAAGAAGCTTCCGGAAAAAAAAAATTCAGCAGACACTTCCAAAAACCTAATGTCGTTATCCAAGTGTGGAACCGGAAATTTTGTCTGTAAGTTAGTCACATGCAAGGTTTGCCGTGGCCATCTCGGTCTCAGAATGAGACGGGCATCCCGATCCTATCTCGTAAAATATCAAAATAAAAAGATTATTTATATATATAATATATATATAATAATATAATAAAATTCTTAGCTCACTTGATTAAGTGATTTCTGCGTTTTATTTAAGACGTCTTGCGTTCAAATCGGTTAAACTCCCTTAAGATTTCGAGTTTTTTATATGAAAATCTTAAAAAGAAATCAAAATAACAGTTGTAATTGGTGAGTTTCGAAATCAAATCGAGGAAGACACTTAACCATCTTACTTGTATAATATTTTATATTTAAAATATTATATTAAATATATTAAGTGACCCGGTCACTACTCACGGCCCGTGCATCCCGCCCCCGAGTTGAGACGGGTCAGGTCGTACGGGTTGAGCTGAGCCGTCTCTCGGACCGATATTATAAACCCTGATCACATGTACCTACCGAAAGCTCACGGACAAACAACTCACTTTCGTAAGTTCATTTTCCAACGTTAAGTGAGCTATTTATGTCTAACTAACGATACCCTAAATGCAAAATCTTGAAAAGTATTATCCTTCGAGTTCCCTCCATGAAATCATGACTATTGCAAGCCCGTAAGAATGGGTCAAACCCCAACGAGGGATAGTTGCAAAACCCTTCACGAATCCAGAGTCAGAAGTGAGCTTTTGGGCAAGCACCCAAGATGAGTTTGTGAATGCAATCACGAGTGTTCTCCAGAGGGTGCCGAAGGAGAACCCAAGCATTCAAGCCCACCGCGGGTAGATAATTAGAAAGAACACTATGATTCCAGAACAAGAAGGGGGCAGTCATGATGGTGCATGGGTCAGAGATTTTTTGGTGCCCATAATTCCTCACCCAGTTGGCCTCTCTAGTCAACATCTACCTACGGTATCCATTAACAACAACGACCTTAAACCGAACCTCCGGTATTGGAACTGGCAGTTCTGATTCTTCAGATGCATTTTGAACACGATGTTTCCAGTTTAAATTTGGTTGCTCGGGCACGCCAATGAGCCTCTGATCCTTCGGTACAAGGCCATGGGAACGATTCTCTCCATCTGTGGTGAGAAGGGTGTTTCTCAACTTCACGGGGTTTACGACACACGAAGGCGGAGTTCACGAAGTCATCCATGTAATAGAATTTTCAGGTCCGGAATTGTAAGATTTTTCTAGTTTCCTTGTCTTGAGAGTCGTTATATCTAGAGGGGCAAAAAAAAAACAAACAGGAACTAATGAACAAAGAATTTATGAACTGACACGACGGATACTTGTTTGTTACAAGGTGGCCTTCCTTTTCCCGTTTATGCTGCTGTCATCAGATGATACATTCATCGGTAGATATCGTTTTCCCCACAATGTGGCATGTATATACCATCTCGTGGTTGTATGTCAGCAATCTCTGTTATATCCTCTATAGATCTCTGAAAGCTGTTAGAGGATGTGGGAACTTAATTTTCATGAGCCACCGTCGTCGTTATTTTGTGTGTGTTCTTTCCTATCATTTTCGAACCTGAACCACGTCCAGTTCGAGTATAATCTGGCCTCGTCATCGAAGGGAGGTGCACCCAATGCGAGGGACTTGAATTTGCGGTTTGCAGAGACAGCAGGCAGCTTCAGTTTGTATCTTCTTGCCATCTCTTCAGCCTCAGAAAACACCTTCTGGAAAGGGGTAATCGAAATATTATATTCAGAGATGAAGGCAAGCTTGGTGAATTCACGGAAGAAAATGGATTAAAAGGAAAAGATGAAAGAAATGGTGCCTCTGGATGGGTCAACCAACTGAAAGATGAATTCGGGAAATTTTACCCAGAAGCAGATGGGAAAAGAAGTGTTACCTCTTTATTTGAAAGAAATAGCCCAGGCTCGCTTTCAAGGTCTGCAATGCTGCCCGACATATAATAAAAACAGTTCATATGTCTGAATGCATGATGCAAAAGAATGTGCAGATGCATTTTCTATTCTCCAGGTTTGAGAGCCAAGGAAGAAAAGACTCTAAATAGAAACCATGAAATGATGCCGCTCATGCAAAAATAGACAATCCCCATGTTTCTCATACTCTCTGTCGTGTTCAAAACACAGTCTAAAAGCCAATGCAGATGGTGTCAAACAAAAAAATAAATAAATTAGCAATTAAAACCAGCCATTTGCTTTTGCAACATGAACCCAATTGCAGTTGCAAAGGCACATCAATCAGCAGTCATAGAATCATTTACCTTGCTGCATTTTTGGGGCCTTAACAGAAAATGGCTATGAATGCTATTTGGGGTAAGGAAGTTCTATGATGGACTTTATAATGAGGGCCACTCTACAATAGTAGAACGGATGAATGGATTACAGAACAGCAGACATATTTGCATTCTCTTGTACAAATTTTTATTATGCAGGGTCATTTTTTCTCTCTTATTGGGTGTTAGCAGCTAGACTCATGAGACAGTTTTGGTAGTCCCCCTTCCCTCCAATGGGAGAAGATCTACATAATCATTTTCATCAATCCTTCTTTGTTTTCAGTCGGCGTTAGAGGATTCTTGAATCTGAGTATCCACTAGTCTCGTTGTGACTAGACTTTGCCAGTAATTTCATTTCTCTCTCTTTTTTTTTTGCATAGTATGTGATATTGTCCATTCTTAATGTTAATTGAGAAAAAAATCCAAGCTCGCAGTTGCATAACTTATTTCTCATGTATATAATCAAAACAACAAGATTCACCTCTGACATACCTAAGAGAGATTTTGTCAGGAAACATCGATTTGACGACAAGAACCTTGACCTTCTCATCCAATTCCAGCAAGCCACTAACAGATTCAACCCTGGCACGAGATATGTTTGATATATGCAACAAACCACTGCAAGGAAAAATATAGATGTTAACTATCCAAAGTTGTTTTGTAAATCAAACAAGGAATCGGGGTAAGTCCAAGTTGTGTCACATTTGGATTTATGAAATAGGCATAACACCATTAATTCTTGATGCTCTATACTGGAGGATATATTTCAATAACGAAGGAGCTTTGACAGACTGTTATTACATTGTATGACAGCTGAAGAGTCCATTTATCTCTAGGTTATTTTCAGTTACTAGGAATACGGTTCCAAATCAACAGTTGGTCTCTCATAACTTGGTAGGAATCCCATTGCAGAAAACAGTTCACTTCAATCTGTTCATTCCATACAGGAATTTTATTCTCTAATATC